>CM062936.1:5887500-8387500 GCA_031878705.1 Tapirus indicus
GTTATGTTCTGAAATGACAGAAGTGGTCTTATAAGATCTAAAATATTTTCTCTATAAATAATTTGCATTCAAATTATATATGTATGTGTATATGTATATAAATATATGTATTTGTGTATATATAGAGAGAGAGAGAGAGAGAAAGAGTTAACAGCATCGAATTTGAATGAATCTCTGCCATTAAAGAAAGTTTAAGTTTGTAAAGTATGTGCTATTTTTGTTACCTAAACATTAATAAAAATAGAAATTTAATTGCAATTTTGTGTCATATACAGCATTAATGGTTGTATTCTAGACATTCTGAGTTTCACAGATATGAATTAATTGTCTTCTCATTTTTATGTTGTTTTTGTTTGATTTTTCTAAAATAGAATGTATCTGTGGAGAAAATTTGGTGAAAAGACTGCAATTCAATCTAACAAATGAGGTTGTGATATTAACGAAATATTTTATGCAGTAGCTAGCAGTTTCAGCATACATTTCTGGTTCATACAAGGTAACTCATCCAAATAGAGTGAGCCACTCCAAATATTTTACATCTAAATAGCAAGCCAAATAAATCTGTCATATAAAATCATGCTGTAGAAATACTGGTGAAGCCCAACGCTGTTTTAAAATTAGGTGCCTGTTTACAAAATGCAACGAGCTAGGACACTTAACAAAAGTAATAACAGTCTGTTGGTACGTTTTTAAAAAGTAAATGCATTTTTGATTTATTAGTGTTCCCGATTTCTTTTTCTTAAGGAGTATTCTACTTGCCACTTCCATAGTTTTTTCTGAGAGTTAGATTTATGAATAATTCTGATTCACTTTTTATTTTTATGTGGTTGTGTTTATTTAAAGGGAAAGACATATACTTTGATTAAAAAGAAAGGAGAAAGTTCGAATTCTAGGGGTTTTTTTTTGTGTTGACGACTTTTCTATTATTGAATCCTTTCTTTCTCTGAGGAAGAAATTTTATATTTTGCGATGTATATGAATGATATCATGTTGAAAAAGTTACTTTACACTCACTCTTTAGAGACACACAGATTGTGGGTAGATCTTCACTTATATGCCACTGTGATTTTATATCTCCCTCCTTTTGTTCATGAACAACCTACTGTGTTATATCCGAGAGTTTATTTTTAGAACTAGGATTATTTGACAGAATAAGAATTATTCATTTAAATTTCGTATGTTACCCTCACCCATCTATTCCTCTAATCACTCTTCATAACACACAGAAGACACAAAAAATTTAAGAATGAAGTTCCTAAAATTATATCCCAAGCCTAGTCTTCCATAGGCACCCCACCCAAACCTCCTTTCAAAATAGTAAATCTGTTTGTACTTTTTTTGCATGTAGCCCTAGCCAGTGGATATATCTAGGAGAATCACCTTCTGGGGACACAAAGATGGTGTTCTATTATAAATATAGAAATCTATTTTTTTAGATACTTCTTTTTATATCATTGGCTTAGGATTTTTAATGCCTAATTATTAACATCACTTATGAAAATGCATTTGAATCATTTTAAATAACTGTTGCTTTGATAAATTTTAGTAGCCACCAACCAATGAGGTATCCTATGTTTATCAGTCTGTGTCTTAGTTTAAAGACATGGTATATAAAATGTTTAAAGTCTGATATAAGTTAAATAATGACTTTGGGCAAACTTGGCTTGATTTACAAAATTTTCATTGCATCTATTCGTATTCATATTGCCTCTTTTGCCTCTCCTCTGACTTTGCTCCCCCTAGGCTTTTATTTATGTATTTATTTTTTAAATGAGAAAGCATTAGTATTCCACTTCACCAGATACATTCAGAATCACAGATTCCCATAAACATCAACTCAAAGAGCTTTAGAAAAGGCAGGCAACATGTATTAAGTGTTTCATTCCACCTACTTCCTTATCCTCATGAGGCCTTTTACTTGCTTTTCATTAGGCTGCCCTGATTTCTTTCGGGCCTTAGATACATGGTTCAGTGCTTATTTCATGGGTGGACTGATTCACATATTTTAACATAATTAACAACAATGAAAAGTAGTACTGAACCAAAAAAAAAAAAAAACCCACTAGTAAAACATATCATCAGCACTCATATATATTTAATGAAGTTTTAGATGGGTTTCTTTCCCTAAAACTTCTAAGCCTCCCATAAACTTGTCTAGTGATGCATTTGAGAAGTCATTATAGCCTAGGGTGAAGTGATTATTCTTTACTTATTGTGTGAAGTGTACATGTTTCTAATCCACAGGAAGGTCACCTTGGTCAAAATATTTTTAGTAATTTGATACTAAATATTAGAGTTAAAATGCTAAATTCCTTTTTGATTTTTGCATTCCAGGGCACAGAAGATCAGGTATGCAAGGAATTGATAGTCTAAATGTCCTTTCATTATTATTTAAGGATAAGAATATTATACTATATTAAGTAATATATCACACACACTTAAATATTAACCTACATGAATTATTTACATCTGCAAGTGAAAGTCTTTACATAGCTAAAATGTGGAAATTAGAAATGTTGGAGATAAAGATCTGAGAAATTAGAAATAAAAAGTGTTATTAGATGAGCAATCTCTCCTCTATTTAGAGTTCACAGTCATTACCTACATTTTCCAGTCCAGTTGTAAGCTCTCTAAAACTTGATTCTTCCTAAGGAAGCTATCCCAAGTTAAAAAGAAGGAAAAAAGGAGGAAAAGACAGACTAATTTTCATAGATTGCCAGGTTTTCCTGAATGTAAAATAAAAGTATGAATGTAAATTTATAAAGAATTGCTTCACTTTTTACCTTAAAATTGGCAGCCCATTATCCTGTAATACTGTGTTGGCAACCTGACGTGACGAAGGATTTTTCACAAAGTAATCTCTCCAACCAGCCAACCTAGCATCACTTACCCTACAGTAGAAGTTGTATTCTAGGTACCAATGACTGTGATAAAGCTTAAGTAAATTCACTGAGATATCAATCTCAGTAAGACAGGAGGAATTCTATTTTCAAAATGCTCTGGTTCTATTTTCAAATGGGTTCTGGTTCATCTTTTTCATTTGTGCCTGCCCAATTTGAAGGGGCAATAACAAATCTTTGAAACAAAACTACCTGATGTACTGCCTATGAGCACAGATTCTGCAGCCAGATTATCTGGGTTTAGCTACTAACGCTGTCGCTAGCTGGCCAGTTGACCTTAAGCCACCTATTTCTCTCTAAATTTCCTCCTTTGTAAGTGGAGGGGGCCATAATGATACCTATATTATTGTGTACTTGTGAGGAGTACATTCCTATTATACATTACAGGAATTAGTTGTATATTTAACAAAATATTTGTGTTATTACTTTTTATTTTCTTTACAAAGCTTTTTAAAAATTGTGTTAAGGCTTTAGACGAATCCATTTGTTAAGGTTGTATGTACATCTCTACTTCTTCTTTGAAGAAATAGGGTTGATTACAGGATGAAGAACTCTTGAACCTGAGTAAAAGTATATGTACTCCTTACTGTCTTTGATTGGACATTCTTAGGGAGACTACATCTAAATAAACAAAAACGTATTATCACAAGTCAGATTCTAATGATCCTTGCAGTTCTCTCACCTCTATTGAACCACAGACACAAGTTCAATATTTATTGACAAGAAATAGAAGTGAAATATGAGTCGGAATTTTATTTGTGATTGTACATATAGTCCACAGGAAGCCAAGTAAGTTTGCTAACAATTTGTCACTTAGTATCTTAATTTATTTTTATCCATGTTAGATCTCATTGTAATATTTTTCTGTTTATAACTGGTCCTAATGTAGCAAAACTTAAGATTTGAAATAATGTCCTATTTATTTTCTCTTATTTCATTAATGAAGTTAAAAACTCAGCCTAGACTTTAATCCCAGGGTAAATTATTAGAAAGCTCGATATGATTAAAAAATGTATCATTTATTTTTATAGTTCATTTATAGCTCTTCAAAATGTTTGCGATCTCTTGGAACATTTTTGTATTGACAATCTTTTGAAGCTATTTTAATCTTTAAGAGAATTATGTGTGATAATTATATGTAGAATTGTCATAAATTTAAAATATTTGGCCATTAATTTTAAGGCAACTATATCATTAATTTGTGCTTATGCATTTATTATTTTGGCGATGTGTTTCTCTCTCTTCTTAAATAGCAATTTGTTACAGGTCTGTGAGGAAAAAAACTGAAATCTTCAGCTAGAAAATTTCACATTTCATGTCTTTTGAATTCTTTTGTATAATTTTCCTACTATTTTTAATGTTTTCTCTTCCTGATTTAAAATAACGTGGAACTGAAAGCCTAAGAGTCAACACTTGAAAATCATTTTAATTTTGTGTCTCTTACTGAATATTATTATTTGCATCAGTGTTCCTCTTTTTCTGGTATATTTGTTAAAATCATTTCTATCCCTTTTGACTGAAATAGCTAACACAGCCTACTATTACTGTCTTTATCTTTTTCCTGCATACCACCATTGGTTTTTTATAGTTTAGTTCCCTTTTCTTATGTACCTGCATGTTGATCATATTATTTTTAACTTCTTTTTCTTTAAACTGTACTTTATGAGGTCGTTTGTTGCTTGTGTTCTTATAAAAACCCATGCCCCATCCCACTTCTATATGGTACATATTTAACTTTAAAAGAACTCAAAACAATCAAATGTAAAATTAAAAATATATCCTAGAAATGTAATTTATGTTATTTGCAATGGTTAAACCTTTAATATTTTTGACATCCATTTTCTTTCTTCTGTAAATATAATTTACCCTATTTCTTTAGTGTCTTGTACAAACAACTTGCAATACAGTATTATAAAGAGAAATTAACTCTACAAAGTTTGACTAAATAACACACATAATTTATTTTGCATGGAAAAGACAAGGAATCCAGATGCAATCAGTAAGTGTTAGAGGAACAATCATTCAAGGATAATTCCTGGTTTGAAAATTATCTTTATTTTAATGTGGTTTTTTTTTTTATTATAACTTGGAGAGACAGCAATTATACACAATTACTTGCAGTAAAAGCAAAAGTCAATTAAAGCCAAGGGATTTCTGTGGTTATTTGTTTTGCTTAAAATCATCACTCACAGTCTTAAAGTGAGAATTTTTACTAGAGAGAAAATTTAAATTTTGTTCACATTTAAAATAGGAAGATATTATAAATGAGATACATTTCTTGTCAGCTTTGCAAGAATTAGTTTTAAAACACTAATGTAAGACTGATACTAATTTTCTTTTAAATCACATAATTCAGTAGACTATAAAATGCATCAAAAAAGCTAACAGTTAAGAATATTAGATTGTGTCAAGAATCTGTATGCTGAAAAGGGGAGCAAAATTGGCACAAAAAGGAGAACATCATTTTAAACACAGACATGAATTTTGCATATGATATCATGGCATTTTATTTTATGTTGTAATGTTTTATTTGGCAGCCAGATTCATACAATTTTAATATTTATATTATAATGAAAATTAAATCTATTTTTTAATTTTGGGAATAAAACATGTAGCATAGTGACATCCTTCTTAACGTTATTTTTAAATTTAGTAGATTTTTGGTTCACATTTATCATTCCCCTGGAGAATATGGCATGTGTAAATGACTATGTTTCATTATACCCTCTTCAGATAAATATGAGATCTAGAATAATTTGTTGGTTGTTCGCATGTGCTGTACGTTTTAAAGAATATTAGAGTTCTGCCATCAACGAGGGAAGTATTTCTAGTGCAGCTCCTCATCAGCATCTGTAGTGTCAGAGGGCAGATAGCATCATAACTACTTATCCAGTTCTTCTACCTAAAGCCTAATAGTGTTTTGGATGTTATTATTTAGCATTTTTGTAGTAACTCATATTTCACAATGTCCCTCAATCACACAAGCAACTATGGTTGCTTTGTGATGTCTGAAATTATCTGAAAAAGGAATATATTTGAAACAATAGTAATTTTTAAATATAGTAAAATGTGTTTAACAGGAGGAAATAAATGGATATCTATTTGACTCTAGTTTTTTCTCAGTTATATTTGGATAAGAATATTACCCTGATATAAACATTATGACAGAACCAACTCTTGAACCTATGCTGTATTTAGTCCTACAGGGTACTGGTGAGTACAGTCAATTTTAGCAATGACTTAGATTCATATGCAATATACATTTTAATATGTGAAATTGAGAGGTATATAGAGGAAATTTAATGTTTGTGTTGTCTTTCTTCTCTGCCTTATTATCTCTGTGATTATTGTTCCATTTCAATTTATGAAAAAGTGATCACTTTCTTCCCTCTGATTCATTAAAAATACTGAAAGAGTATCGCATAAGCTCCATGGTCATGGTGATGATACTATATCAAAATTTAATGCAGCATATCTTATAATGAAAATTAAATACATTAATATAAATGAATAAAATTACTAATGTTTCAAATACCTGTAAAATATTCACGTGGCTTTACCATAATATATTTAACCAAATCTCTTAAATATTTGGTTTGTTTTCAAGATTTCTCTATTAAAATCAACACAGTGCCTAACATATTTGTTCGTATATTCATTTTAAGATTAAAGCCCTTAAAGTGGAAATGATGAGTCAAATTATATGCAGACAAAGTAAGCTTGTTTATTGTCAAGTTGCCTTCCATTTATGTCACACCAAATTACATTCCTACAGAATTATTTCTACAAGATTGAAATTTCTAATACCTTATCCTTAACTAATCTAATAACATAAGAAAAGTTTTATGTATCTTCATCCATTTTGTAAATTACTAATCTAAAAATGTTTTTAAGTATTCATTTTTCATTTATATTTTTGTGTATGCAAATTCCCACTTTTTTGTTTATTTATATATGTTTTTGCACATAGCCTTTTAAAATGTTTTAAATGCTAGCCATTATCTCAACATCACTTTCATAATTCATGTTTTTCTCACTTATTTCAGAAAACAGTTTAATTCTCTCTCCCATCCCACCCTCTTCCCTCTGTCTATGTTGTCCTTTCCTGCTTCACTGAGTTTTTTGCTTCTGACTTTATATGAAATGTTGAATACTAGAATACTTTTTGATTACTAAAGAACATTGCTCATACTCCTTTTTTCTTGTGCAGAAATTTTATGAATCTTTTTATGTGTCTATTCATCCCAACGTTCCTTCTATCATTTTGGCGACTTCCACATTAAATAAATTAAACAGATAGACTTTTGAAATTTAATTTGCAATTGTAAAATATCTATATATCAATTAGGGGAGAATTATAATACACATATCATTTAGACATCCCACCAAAGAACGGTGTTTGCCTCTCACTTTGTACAGTTTTCTTGTTTGTTTGATTTTATTTTTTTAACTATACTCCAGTAAATTTTATAGTTTTCTGGATAATCATTTAGTTATTATCTACATTACTTTCTTACTTTGTTGATCTTGAGATGAAATGGTACTGATTTTAAATATATGTTTTGGATAGTAAATTGAATAATAATTTTAAACAGCCATATTAGGTAGGTAATATTGTTCTTACTGTTTAATCAAATGACAAAACTGAGGTTCAAAGAGGTTAAGTACATACTCATATTATACAGTTGATAAGTGGCAGAGCTGAACCTTGAACCCAGGTTTCTAGAAACCCAGTGTCTAATCACTTGTCATCATCTTCTACTGATTCTTTGTATATTTAACTTTTAAATAGTCATCTTACAGGACTTATTAATAATTTTACATCATATAGTAATTATTATACAATTATAATAATGATTGTATAGTAATCATTTTATGTATATATTTGAACACATACATTATATATGTGTGTGTATATGTAGATATACAAGTTGGTGAAATAGTGGTATGCATGTGTTTATTGACTTATGTACTTTGGCCTCTCTTATGCTCAATCTTGAATGGTATATATGGGGGAATGCTAACCTCCAGAATCCTGTTGGTGCTCTTCAGAGGACATTCATGTGAATTCTTATTTCACATGGAATATTTTTCTAGTGGATATTTCACATAGAATATTACTCGAGTGCAAATATCATGGGATCTTCCGGATCATATGGGCCCAGATTTGCTGCAAAGACCCTTTTTTCTTGGGTTCCCACTCAAAACTAGCAGCCTTCAGTATCACCTGATTAATGTGTCTGAGTAGAATTCCTAGTTCTGGATTTTTTTTTTAAGAAAATCAATCTAGCAGGCATTGTACTCTTTTATTAGTGGTAGGTAGTACAAGATAGAGTATTTTGTCCTTTATTTTGAAGGAGAATTTCAGACCACTTATAAATTTTCTGGCATAACATGTCACTGAATTATTGTAAGGTTTACCTTCCATTCTCTGGAGCCTGGATACATTACAAAACAATCAAAGAATTGGTAGATTTTAATTTATCAGATCTGATTTCATAGTAGCATCAATATCCTGTACCAATGTGATGTTATGCAGAATGTCCTGATGGTCCTGTTCCCTTCGGACTGTGTTGAGACAAATTAAACCAGCACTAGGACAAGACTTTAAATGTCTATTGTTGTCTGTTCCCTGTGAACAAATTGCATCTCTTTATTCTTCCTGTTGTTATGAGAAAGCACACATTTACTGGATAAATAGTCACACAACTACCAGAGGCTATGAAGACAGCACATGCAGCACAATAATTGAAAATTGGGCTACTACTTGGTTAATTATACTATATTCTGTTGCCATTTACCATGATTCGTTATGATTTTTTCAAGAGCAAGACAGAAGTCTAAGGTCAGTCATTTATTTTTCCATCAACAGCTATTCTTTGAGATTCTACACTGGGTTAGATACATTGTTGGAAAACAATAATATAACTCTGAACACCATTGAGAGAGTTTCTGATCTTGCACACCTACATGTACATAGTAAATATACATTTAAAAAAGAAATTTGCAATTAGGTATAGTCAGTGCTCTGACATGGTGGGAGTAAGATATAAAGAAATACAAAGTAGGAGAAACCATCCCAGATTAAGATAGACCAAATAGATTAGGAAACACTTCTTAGGGTAACAGGTGTCATAGGTTAGAATTTTCACATGAGAAGGAATTAACTGAACATAAGTGAGTAAGGGGCATGGAAGAGCAAGGGTGAGTATACTAGAAAGAGGGAATAGAATATGCAAAAGCTGAACATGGCAGCTATGAAAAGCATTATGAGTCTCCGGATTGCAAAGTGCAAAGTAGTGTTTAGGCACAGAATTGACATAATCACTTTTTACGAAGAAAAGCACACTGAATGTGTAGTGAAATTGATTCAGTTGACTCAAATATTATTTTTGAATTATAAGTAAGGGATAATAGTAGGCCTAGAGTAAGCTAATGGAAGTGGGATTAAATGTGATTAAATAAATCTGGAATGTATGTTGAGAGTAGTTTTGATAAGCACTCTTGATAGAATAAAATGGTAAGGAGGAGAGAGGAATCAAGGGTGGCCCCAGATTCTGATTTCATCAACTGGCTAAAGAAATATACAATTTTCTGGAGTGAAGAGCACAAGGGAAGAAAATAAACAGAGTGGTATGACAGAGAACAGAGTCAGGTAGGGAGAAAGAGATTTAGGAGAGAATAGTCAGTGAAGGTCCCAGTGAGATGTGAGCAGCATTCAGAAAAATAAGAAGCAGTCAATCATGTGAGCAACAGAAGTTTCATGGTAGAAGAACCAGCACTGCCAAGTGTTCAAGGCAGAGAAGTCTATGATGCATGTGAGGACAGAAAGAAGTCCCAGGGACTGGATCGTAGAAGGTAAGGGAGAGAATTATATGAGCTAGGATTGGAGAAATAGAGTAACTTGAAAGAGGGATTTCTTTTAAACAATATTTTGTGTGTGTGTCTTGTTTGAAGAATCCTTCTCTATGCCTAGGTCATGAAGATATTTTTCTATAATTTGTTTTTTACAGCTACACATTTACTGGGTAAATAGTCACACAACTACCAGAGGCTATGAAGATAGCTCATGCAGCACAATAACTGAAAATTGGGCTACTACTTGGTTAATTATATAATATTCTGTTGCCATTTACAGTGATTCGTTATGATTTTTTCAAGAGCAAGACAAATTACATCTGGATTGAATTTTGTATATGGTTAGAAGTTACAGGTTATTTTTTTCTTATGGACAATTGTCAGAGCATCATTTGTTTAATTGCCACACCCTTCTCACAAATTCTAGCATCCAAGGGCAATCTCTACTTTGTGATCACTGTTTTTCCTTCTGTGTTAACCATGCATTAAAAAAAGAGAGAGTATTTTCAGTTGTGTAGTAACAGGCATCTCCAGTTATGTTGTACAAGGATTGCAATAAGTATATACTCCAATTGAAAGTTTTTTAGCACTAAAATTTCAAAGTGCCTTTTTATGTTAATAATATCTATCTTTCCATCTTGAAGTATTATAAAATAAGATTTATACAAGTTCAAAACTTACTTTATAGGCTTTGCTTTCAATTACTCCTCTCCAGAACCCTATGAATTAGATACAATTTTGTATCCTTTTTAGAGCTGAGGAAGATGAAGCTCAGAGAAGTTAATGCCTCAGAAAAAAGTAAAAAGTAAATGAAAGGAACAGGATGTGTTGTGCCATCTCATGTACAGAAATAGAGGTGCAGGTTTAAAGAATATTTTGTTTGTTTGTTTAGAGTAGACATCAGTAAGATCTTATAATAGGCAGAGTAAATAGATTAATAATATTTATTTATTTAGAAAAAAATTTTAATTGGAAGATAAAATTCACATAACATAAAATTCAGCATTTTTACCATTTTAAAGTGTAAAATTCAGCAGTTTGTAGTATGGTCAGAACGCTGTACAATGATTACCACTATGTATTTCCAGAATATTTTAATCACTCCAAAACGAAAACCCATATCCATTGAACAGTTACTCGCTATTCCTCCTACATCTAGTCCCTGGCATCCACTAATCTATTTTCTGTCTCTATGGATTTCACATTTCTGGATGTTTCATATAAATGGAATCATACAATATGCAACCTTTTGCTTGGCTTCTTTCACTTAGCATAATGTTTTAGGTACATCCACACTGCAGTATGTATTAGTACTTCATTTCTTTGCATGGCTAAATAATATCCCATTGTGTGGATATACCACACTTTGTTTATTCATTCATCATTTGGTAGATATTTGGGTTGTTTCCACTTTGAGATTATTATGAATAATGCTGTTATGAACATTTGTGTACAAGTTTTCCTGTGCTCAAGTCTCTTGGGTATATACCTAAGTGTAGGATTCCTGGGTCATGTGGTAACTCTACATTTAACTTCTTGAGTAACAGTCAGACTGTTTTCTACCCCATGGCACCATTTTACATTGCCACCAGCAATTTATGGGGGTTCCAATTGCTCCACACCTTTGCTAACACTTGGTATTTTCCTTTCTCCTTCTGCTACTTCTACCACATCCTCCTCCTCCCTGTCTTCCCTCTCCTCCCTTGCCTCCTTCTCCTTCCTCTCCTTCTCCCTCTTCCTCTTCTTGACATCCTAGTGACTGTGAAGTAGCTTTTAATTTGCATTTTCTTAATGACTATGATATTAAACATGTTTTCATGTGCCTATTGTCTGTGTATCTCTTTGGAGAAATGTCTAAGTCATTTGCCCATTTTTTAAATTGTTTTTGTTGTTGTTGTTGTTGAGTTATGAGAATTCACTACATATTCTACATATTAAACCCATATCAGATGTATGATCTGGAAATAATTTATCTCATTTTGTGGGTTGTTTTTTAAATTTCTTCTTCATCCATGCTCAGATGCGAAAATTTTTAATTTTGGTGAACTTCAATGTATCTATTTTTTTTAATTGAGTTTGGGTGTGTAATATTTAAGCAAATATTGCCTAATAAAGGTGACAAAAATTTACACATGTTTTCTTCTATGAGTTTCATAGTTTAAGCTCTTCCATTTAGGTCTTTGATCCATTTTGATTTAGTTGTAGATGGTGTAAAGTAGGGGTCCAAATTCATTCCTATGCTTGTGGGTATTCAGTTGTCCCAGCATGATTTGTTGAAAAGACTATTTTTTCCCTCATTGAGTTGTCTTGACACCCTTGTTTAAAATCAGTTGACCATAGATTTTTGGTTTTAATTTTGGACTCTAAGTTCTATTCCATTGATCTATATGTCTGTCTGTTCTTATGCCAGTACCACACTGTTTTGATTACTATAGCTTTGTAGTATGTTTGACATTAAGAAGTGTGAGTCCCTGAAATTTGTCCATCTATTTCGAGATTTTTACTTTTCTGGATCCCTTGCAATTCCATAAGAAATTATTAGAATTTCATTTCTGCAAAAAAGGAAGCTGATATTTTGATAAGAATTGCATTGACTCTGTAGATTAATTTGATGAGATTTGTTTTCTTAGCAATAATGTCTTCCAATACATGAACATGAGATATGTACTATTTATTTAGGTATTGTATCATTTATTTCAACAATATTTTCTAGTTTATACTGTACAAGTCTTTCATTTTCTGGTTAAATTTAATCATAAGTAGTTTTTTGATGTTATTGTAAAGGGACTGTTTTCTTAGTTTCATTTTTGTGTTGTTTATTGCAAGTGTATAGAAATGCAACTAATTGCTGGATATTGATCTTGTATCCTGCAACTTTGTGGAAATCACTTTCTACCTCTTTTTAAATATTCTTTAGGGTCTCTGTCTATATATATATATATTTGGTCATGTCATCTGTGAATTGGAGTAATTTTACTTCTTCCTGTCCAATTTGGATGCCTTTCATTTCCTTTTCTAGCCTAATAGACCTGGCTAGAACTTCCAGTTATAATGCTGCATGGTTTTGGTCATGTTATAGGTATTAGGGAAAAGCTTTCAGCCTGTCACCATTAAGTATGCGAGTATTTCATAATGCCTTTTATCAGGTTGAGGAATTTACTTTCTATACTTCGTTTGTGGAATGTTTTTAGCATGAAGTAGTGTGAATTCTGTCAAATTATTTTTCTGAATCTATTGAAATGACTATGAGGGTTTTTTTCCTTCATGCTATTAATGTGATGTCTTATATTGGTATTAAACCATCCTGGGACGAATCCTACTTGATCATGGTGTAGAACACTTTTAATAGGCCCCCATATTGAGTTTGCTAGTATTTTGTTGAAGATTTTTGCAGCCATATTCATAAAAGATACTGGTCTGTAGCTTTCTTTTCTTGTGTTGTCTTTATCTGGCTTTGGTATTAGGATAATAATTTGCTTCATAGAGAGAGTTACAAAGTGTTCTCTCTCCTTCTGTTGTCTATAAGACTTTAAGAAGGGTTGGTGTTAATTGGTCTTTAAAGAATTGATAAAAATCACCAGTGAAGCCATCTGGTCCTGGCCTAATTTTTTGCATGTAGTTTTTTTTTTTTTTATTATAATTTAATCTCTTTGCTTACTGTAAGTCTATTAAGATTTTCTATTTCTTCTTGAGTCAGTTTTATAAGTTTGTGAGTTTCTAGGAATCAGTCTAGGAACACTTTCTTGTAGGGCAGATCTACTGGCAGCAGTTTGTTTCGTTATGTTTTTCTTTCAGCATTTTGAATATGTCACCCCATTGCATTTGGGCCTCCAAGGTTTCTGATAATCACTGTTAATGTTATCGAAGATTGCATCTATGTGATGAGTTGTTTCTATCTTCCTGCTTTCAAAATTTCCTCTTTGGCTTTAAACAGTTTGATTAAACTGTGTATCAGTGTGGATTTGGGTTTATCCTACTTGGAGTTTGTTCAGTTTATGCCCTTTTCTCTCATTCCTCTCTTTGTGGGACTTCCATTATGTGTATGTTGGTATACTTGACATAGTCCCACAGGTCTTTTAAGCCTTGTTTATTTTTCTTTATTCTTTTTTCTTTCTATTCCTCAAACTGGATAACCTCATATGACCTGTCTTCAAGTTCACTAATTCTTTCTTCTCCCTGCTCGAATCTACCATTTAGCACCTCTATTGAACATTTTAGTTCCAGAATTTTCATTATGTTTCTTTGTATTACTTCTCTCTCTTTATCTCTCTATTAGTGAGATACCATTCTCATTGTTTAGTTCCTTGAATATCTTTTAAATACATACTTTAAATTTTTTGGTAAGTGCAATATTTGAGCTTCCTCAGAATAGTTTCTATTAAATAATTTTTTTCATAGGTTTGGGCCATATTTTTTGTTTCTCTGAATGCCTCATTTTTTTGTGTGTGTGTGGAAAATTGGACATTTCAGATATTATAATGTGATAACTCTGGAAATAAGATCCTCCTCTTTCCCAGGATTTGTTGTTTTTGCATAGACTGTAATTGTTGTTTGTTTAGAGACTTTTCTGAACAAATTTTGTAGTCTCTATTTTTGGTCACATGTGGCCTCTAAAATATCTATTCCATTTGGCTTAGTGGTCAGCTAGTGATTAGACAGAGATTTCCTTAAATACATGAATCCAAAAATAAAAACCTTCCAGTCTTTTTTTACAAATCAGATCTGTGTATGTGTGTGTGTTAGGACATGCCTTTAATATTCAGCCAGGTGGTTTAAACCTCTACCTTACCCTTTATTTTCTGCTCACACAGAAATTGAATGTTAGCCAAAGGTAAGAACTTAGGGCCTTCTCATGTTTTTCTTGAGCATGCAAACAGCCCTGGGAATATACCTAACTTTCTATATTCTCAAGATTATATTGGAGATTTTCAAAGCCCTCACACTCTAAAGCATCTTTTCCCCAGAATTTCCCCTCAAGATTTTGGTTAGTCTATTGCTTGCTCCAACTGTTATCTATAGCTCCAGGCAGCAGCAACAAATACATTTACCTTTAGATGTTTTCATCAAATACCCTTTAAGTAGCACCCTCAGCACTTGGAGGGTTTGAGTTAGCTGAGATCAAAGCAAACCCTTTGATCCTTTCCTCCATGGAACCCTGAGACAGGCCAAAACAAACAACCACACTTTCTTCTGTGTGAATAAGGTCTGTTCTGCTCTCTCTAGTACTGGTACCTGTACTTGAAATGCTGGCTGTTTTCTTCAAGACCACTGCTGAGCTGAGGATGGGAGATGGACTAGAGTGGGTTAAAAATACCACAGAGCTCACTATTCTTACTGAGATAGAGCTACTTTTTCTTGATTAAGCATTCCCCTCGTTGTTGCAGGGTTTTATTAGTATCCAGAGTTCTGAAGTAGTTGATGCCGACAGTTTTTGACAGTTTTTTTTATTGCTTTTATGGAGGGACAGATTTTTGGAGTTCCTTACTCCACCATTTTCGCTCATGTCACTCTCTCTCTTTTATCCTTGAAAGTGGTAAATGTTTACAGAGAACATATTAGTTTTGACTTTCCATAAACATTGCTTGGTTTCTGGTTATTGCTTAAGAAACTTTCCTAGCACATTTACTACTCTAATTCATTGTGCCTCAGTATATACATGTTAAAAAGTAACTCAGAAAATCCTCAGTTTAGTTACTTTTAACTCTTGAATGCAGAATATTTTATTTCAAGAGATTTACTATTATGAAACTTCTAAATGATAAACCTAGAGTTTTTATGCTCAACTTTCTAGATGGTTTGAAAGCCCCTCATGATGGTTAATTTTATGTGTCCACTTGACTGGATCATGGTTTGCCCAGATGTTTGGTTAAACATTATTTCTGGGTGTGTCTGTGAGGGTGTTTCTGGATTAAATTAGCATTTGAATTGGTTGATTCAGTAAAGCAGTTTGTCCTCCCCAATGTGAGTGGGCATCATCCCAAATGTTCAGAGCCTGAACAGAACAAAAAGGTAGAAGAGGGAAGAATTTGTCACTTCCTGCCTGATTACTTGAACTAGGACGTCAATCTCTTCCTGCACTCAGTGCTCCTGGTTCTCAGACCTTTGGACTCAGACTGGAATGTACATCATCGTCTCCCCTGGTTCTCAGTCCTTCTAATTCAGAGTGATTTACACTGCTGGCTTTTTGGGTTTCCACTTTGCAGATGGCAAATCATGAGATTCTCAGCCTTTATAATTGCATGAGCCAATTCCTTAAAATAAATCTCTTACTGTAAATATCCTTTTGGTCTTTTTTTTCTAGAGAACCCTGACTATTATACCACACTGTGTGGTTTTGTGGTTAGTAACAATATGTTACTTATTAGATAAGGGTGCTTTTAGTTTTGCCTTTGAATGGCTAAAATCAACCAAAAGTATTTCAAGTCTAGTGGTCTCAGTTTGGGTTTCTCAAATGTAGACCTCGAGAAGAAAATTGATTGCAAAGAGATTGTTTCGAAGATGTTGCCTGAAACCACTTTGAGGGAGTGGGCAAGTAAAACAAAAAAAGGGAAGAAAGCCAAGGAAGGGTATGTGTGAGTGAGTTGCTGGTGTGGGGAACTGGTGTTCAATACCACTGGGAACCTTCTGGGAAACCTTGTGGAACACGTCTCAGAATCATAGTGAATGGTGAGGAAATTGAGGTATTTATCCACTAATGCTAATCACTCATTTTTTAGGGTTGTTTCTGGTGCCTTAATTCCCTGGCATTTCTGAGCTACTTGGAGTTCAGGCAGAGCATACTCTAAAGGCCAAATATATTCTCAGAGTCACTGGAAGTTGTCAGCCTACATGGGAACAGCCTGTTGTTAGTAACTTCTGAGAGAGAACAAAGGGAAATGAGTGGGGCTAATGACATTTTTAAAGCTTTGATATTATAAGAATAGAAACATTCAATATTACAAATAAGAAATGATACAAAATAAATTTCCCTTTGAAGAATTTTCCCTCAGTGGCATCTAAATGGTTATCTACAAATTTGAAGTATCAAGGAAATTAAAATTATCAGAGACCTTGACAATATAATTAAAGTTAATTTGATTCTAGTTATAAGACCGGTTCAGGAGGTTCTTGCTAGATAGTCAATGCTAGAGTTCACCATGTGGGAAGAATGAATACAATTAAAATGATATTGACACTTCAATTTAATTACATAACACAAATGCTTCCATCAGATAACACAAAGCTTTCTAGTGATCTACAAGTAATTCTAACATTTCTGTTTCATAAAGAAAGCTTCAAATTGCAATTGCTTTACCAAACTAAAGTTGGAGGGAGCTTTAATTGCAAAATTTAAAAAGTGATATTTTCTTTTATGGTTAATGCAAAAATATTCATTTTGGCCAATGGAATAAAAATGATAATTGCCCTAGCATTGAAAGATTCAATAAAAGAAAATAATATGTCTTTTGATAAAGACATGTTATGTAAATATGGTGCCAAATAATCTGCCTTCAAGAGATAATTTACCTCATAAAGATTAATACCGCGTTTTTGAAAGATGTATTTTATCCCTCTTATCCCTCTGTATGCTTGATTCTCATAAGAGTGTTTTTTAGATGTTTATATTTTACTAAAAGGAAATGGCTTTAAATCATACTCTCTCCTCTTGGACATCACCTTAATATTTCAAACTCAACTTAGAAATTGCAACTAAAATGTCAGGAGCAAAAAGAACTTTATGTTCCTGTGTTGGTTCTTTGCTTTCTTTTTGCTTTTTCTCAAATTCTCTCCTGTGCTCCAGACTGGAAAGCCCAGGACAGGACAGTGTAGTGGGTATCCTTACAGCCCGTCATGACTGTCACCTTCTGTGAAAGACTAGCCATTCAGACTTATAACGTAGGCAGCATTTGTTATCTGTTGCAAATTATCTGTCTCTACGTTAAATATATGGTTTCGAGGGATGGATACTATGTTCGTTAAAAGATGCCAGAAAATCTCTGAGTAAGAGAAATAAAGTCTGCATTTATAATAAATCTATACCATTAATTCAATGCTATGTCAAAAAATATACTTTCAAATCAATTTTCATTTTTCTTGTGCTACTTTATCCATTCTTTTCACTCTAGCTCTCCCCCATACTTTACAGCCAAATTTGAAGTACTGCTCCATTACATCTGTTGACGTGTTTTGATATAGATTTCTATAGCTAAAGTCCTTGGATATTTGTTATTTTCTCCAGACCACTAGAGTTATTAATTAATAATGGCACATTCAATGGAGGCCTTTGTATTGTAGACCCTTAATGTTTAGGTTCATTCAAAACCTCTGGATTTTTGTGTTCCAGATCCAGATCAAACCAAAGCTGGTAATGGTCAGATGGTATGTTCAAATCAGGACCACTTTTTTTTCAATAATACACATTTGAAATCTTGGTGACACTGTATATATGAATCTAAAGGATTCTGGTTGGGCTGACCACACACTCTGGATTCCTTGGGATAGTCCCTGATAACATCTGTTGTTGTAGTGTAATGATTAATACTGTCTCCCTTTTAGTCTCAAAGGTATCTGTGCTCAAAGGATAAATTATATGGTTATGCTAATTTTGGCAGGTTTACTCAAGACCCCATTTAACAAAAGAGTCTCTTGGGGATAGGAACTATACCGTTCATTTCAAGAGGAAATATGTAGTGTCGTCATAACAGAATAATTTGAAGATATATTAATAATGAAATTGTTTACAATGGGAAATGCAATGTACAGGGATATAAAAAGAAATAGTGCAGTACAAAAGTAAGTAATAGCAGGGTTTGGGGCTCTGATAACACTGCTAGGGATGAAAAGGATATGGAAAGGAACATTTCCACAACCTTGAAATGCAGAAGATTTTGTGGAAAAGGACACCTGACACAATAAATCTTTAACTGAGAGACTCAAACATCTGATAAAAAAACTTCTCAGAGGCAAGAAAAGAAACTTATGAAAAATAAATAGGAAGGTTATAAGAGGCAAACAGAATGGAGACTGAGTAAAGACCTAACCTAACTCCTCTTCTTTTTCTAATGTCCTGCTGGTACTACCTATGGACCAAACCAAACCCAAACAGCAGTCAGAGAGCAAGGTAGCCAGTTGCTGTAAGTCCAGATGTGTCAACCTTCACAGAAAATGGGAAATATCCAGTAGAATTCACTGATTTTTAGCCCTTCAGCTTGCATGCTTGTCCTTTGTCTGGTTTAAAAGTTAAATCCCCAACAAAGGGGATGCAAATATCATTTTGCTACACTTCCACTTAAATTCCCAAATACTATCTACCATTGGTGTTTTCAACATTGGTATGTAAGGGAGAAATACTTTATAAAATATAGCATTGACAGTCCCCACTTTGTAGCTAGTAAAAATGGAGTCATAGCTGCCTTCTTCTATTCTTAGTTCCATGTTTTTTTTACATTCTGCCAGCATTTTGGTGAACAAGGATCTTTACCTGTTTTACTGACCCTCATCTACATTCCTTTAGGATCAGGGTCCTTGGTTGTCTTGTTATTGTTAGATCAATGTATTGACCTGGATTATTGAGCAAGGAAGTACAAAGTGACACCCCAGTGAATCCTCTAGATTCCAAATATAGTCTCCCTTGTTCCAATGGTATGACGTTAACCTAATCTCCCTTGACTATCAGGATCAATTACTCTGGCTAGTAAATGTCATTCTTTGCCTATTGGTTCATGCAAAGCCCCAAATAGTTAGGGAACAATGTTAGCTCCATGAAGGATGTATTTTTATCCTTGTGCATTGATTTAATGCAGTAATCATACAGAGAAGCATAGTAATTATGGTGTCTCACCATAATTACTAGACTTGGATTTGGGGGGCATGATACATATGGGAAATATCTGTGCAAAATGAAGCCCCCAAATCTGCATAGGGATTCATTGATTCTTTGGTTGTTAAGGAGTGTATGCAAAGAGGTTTTGCAAGGCTTTACAGAAAATAGTTACTTGGTGCTGTGAATTGAACAGAAATTCTGGAGTTTTCAAGGAACTCGATGATGTTAAAGTTCTGACCATACATACTGGAGAGAGGTCTCTGAAAAGACCAGACATTTACTTGAGACCTCAGGCTACACTTTAAGAGGAAAAATAAATGAGCCCTAGAGTAGGTTGTCCCAATCTTGGTACTATTGACATTTTAGGCCATGTAATTCTTTGTTTTTGTGGGCTTTCCTGTGCGTTTTAGGATGTTTAGCTGTATCCTTGGCCTCTATGTGTTAGATATGAATAGTACCTCTTAACTAAGTCATGACAATAAAAAAATATCTCCCGACAGAATGAGATGTCTACTGGGGACAAATTGACTCTGACAACCAATGACTGAGAGTAAGGGCTATCTTGATATGCCTTATTTAATAGATGAGATTAACAGCAGATTGAATAATGCAGAATAAAAATATAGTGGACTTAAATATGGGTAAATATCAAAGAAGAGATTTCAGGAGAAATTTAAAAATATTTTGAACTAAAAGAAAATAAAAATACAAATTATCAAAATTTGTGTGATGCAATGAAAGCAGTGCTTAGAGGAAAATTTATAGCATTGAATGCATATATTTGAAGAGAATAATGATCTAAAATCAGTAATCTAAGATTCCACCTTAGGAAACTAGAAAAAGAAGAGTAAATTAAATCCAAAGTAAGCAGCAGAAGAGAAATAATAAAAAGTAGAACAGAAATTAATGAAATTGAAAACAGGAAGTAAGTAGAGAAAAAATAATGAAACTGAAAACTGGTTATTTGAAAAGATTAATGGAATCAATAAGCTTCTAGCCAGGCTAACTAGGAAAAAGAGGGAAAGGACACAAACTACTAATATCAGAGTTGAAAGAGAGAACATCACTACGGAGGATATGATATGGGCATTAAAAGGATAGTAAGAGAATACTGTGAACAACTCCATGCCCCCAAATTTGATAATCTAGATGAAACGGATCAATTCCTTGAAAGACACAGTATAATAAAAACTCACACAAGAAGAAATAGACCTATATCTATTAAAGAAATTGAAACAATAATTAAAAACCTTCAAAGGCCCAGGTGTGTTCACTGGTCAATTCTACTGAGTATTTAAGGAAGAAATTATACCAACTCTCTGAAATTTCTTTCTGAAGATAGAAGCAGAGGGAATACTTCCTAACTTATTCTATGAGGCCAGTATTATCATAACACTCAAACCAGAAAAAGATATTAGAAGAAAACAAGGTGACAGACCAATTTTTCTTGTGAACATAGATGCAGAAATCCTCAGCAAAATATTATCAATTCAAGCCAGAAAAGTATACAAAGAATTATGCACTACAACCAAAAGGGATTTATCACAAATATGCAAAGTGGTTCAACATTCCAAAATCAATTAATGTCATCTGTCACATCAAGACACTAAAAAAGAAAATGCACATGATCATATAAATAGAGGCAGAAAAGTATTTGAAAAAATCCAAGACCCACTCATCATAAAAACTCTCAGTAAACTAGAAATAGAGGCGAGCTCTCAACTTTATTATCTACAAAATACCTACAGCTAACATCATACTTAATTATGAGAAAATTGAAGCTTTCCCATGAAGATCAGATACAAGGCAAGGGTGTCCTCTCTCACCATGTCTTTTTAACATTACACTGGAAGTTGTACTAATGCAATGAGACAAGAAAAGGGAATAAAATGTATATAGATTGGGAAGGAAGAAATAAAACTGTCTCTGTTCTCAGATGACATGATTGTCTATGTAGAAAATCCAGAGGAATAGACAAAAACAAAAAAACCCTCCCGGAACTAACAGGCAGTTATAGCAAAGTTGCAGGAAACAAGGTTAATATATAAAAGTCAGTTGCTTTCCTATTACCAGCAATGAACAAGTGGAATTTAAAATTAACAACATAATAGCATTTATATTAGCACTCCAAACGTGAAATACTTAGGTATAAATCTAACAAAATACACAGGATCTATATGAGAAAAACTACAAAACTCTGATGAACCAAAAAATAATAATAATAATAATGAAACAAATGGAGAGATATTCCATGTTCATGGCTAAGACTTAATATTGTTCTGATATCAGTTTTTCCCAAATTGATCTATGGATTCAATGCAATCCCAATCAATGTTCCAGCAAATTACTTTGAAGATATTGAGAAATTGGTTCTAAAATTTATATGGAGAGGCAAAAGACCTAGAATAGTCAACAAAATGTTGAAGAAGAACAAAGTTGGCGAATTGACATTACCTGACCTCAAGGCTTGCTGTAAAGCTACAATAATCAAGACAATGTGGTATTGGTGAAAGAATAGACAAATAGATCAATGAAACAGAATACAGAGCCCAGAAATAGACCCATGTAAATATAGTCAACTAATCTTTGACAATGGAGCAAAGGCAATATGATGGAGCAAATATTATCTCTTCCACAAATGGTTCTGGGACAACTGGATATCCACAGGCAAAAACAAGAATCTGGACACAGATCTTATGCCCTTCACAAAAATTAACTCAAAACAGGCCATTGACCTAAATGTAAAATGCAAAATTATAAAACTCCTAGAGGATAACATAGGAGAAAACCTAGATGATCTTGGATATGTTGATGACTTTTTAAATACAATACCAAAGGCACAATCTTTGAAAGAAATAATTGATGAGAAGGCTTTCGTTAAAATTACAAACTTCTGCTCTGCAAAAGACAATGTCAAGAAAAGATAAGACAAGCTACGACTGGGAGAAAATATCTGCAGAATATGTATCTGATAAAGGATTATTATCCAAAATATGCAAAAAACTCTTAAAACTCAACAATAAGAAAACAACCAACCTGATTTAAAGATGGGTCAAAGACCTTAACAGACAACCTCACCAAAGAAGATATTCAACTGGAAAATAAGCCTATGAGAAGATTGTTCACAGCAGTGTCATCAGGGAAATGCAAATTAAAATGAGGTACCACTACACATCTATTAAAATGGCCAAAATCCAAAACACTGACATCTCAAATGCTAGCAAGGATGTGGGACACAGAGGATTTTTAGGGCAGTGAAAATAATCTGTATGATACCATAATGATGGATACATGTCATTATACTTTTGTCCAAACCTATACAATGTATAACACCAAGATTGAACCCTAATGTAAACTGTGAACTCTGGGAGATTTTGATTTGTCAATATAGGTTCATCAGATGTAACAAACGTACAACCCTGGTTGGGTATGCTGATAATGGGGGAGGCTATGCATGTGTGGGGGCAGAGGATATATGGGAAATTCTGTAACTTCCCCCTCAATTTTGCTGTGAACGTAACTACTCTAAAAAAATAAAGTCTTAATAATTTTTTTTAAAAAAATAGATAAATAGAAACTATCCACATTGAACACAGAAATAGATCCTCTCCCAATAAAAATTACGGAGACACATCAACTTGTAGGACAACATCAAGTAATCTAATATACATGTAATTGGAGACCCATTAGGTGACAGAAAGAGTTTGAGGCAAAAACAATATTTAAGGAAATACTTTCTGAAAACTCTCCAAATATGAAAAAGTATCTATGCACAAATCCAAGATCAGCAATAAACCCAAGCAGGACAAAGAAAACTATATTAAGCACATCAGCATTAAATTGCTGAAAACAAAAGATAAAGAAAATTCTTACAAGCAGCCAAAGAAAAAAAGGACAAATTACTTAAAAGGGAAAAGCAATATGAATGATAGCTGAATGTTGAATGTGAGTCCAGAAAAAGATGAAAAATAGTTGAAATGCTTGAGGAAGAATAAAATCAACAAACATTTCTATATTCAATGAAAATATTCTTTTAAAATAAGTGGAAAATAAAGACACATTCAGATAAACAAACTGGGAGAATTTGCCGCCAGAAGTAAAGTACTATAAGAAATTTCTTTATGAAGAAAAAGCATTAACACTAAATTTTGAGATTTATAATTTTGTACACATATAAAGTATAAAAATAGCATAAATACAGGAGGGAGAAAATTTGTTATTGCTTATATACTTCATATATATAAATATATACTTATTTAAAGTTCCTAATATATATGTGAAGTGGTATAACATTAATTCATGGTAGATTGCAATGAGTTAAGAAACAATATTATATTAATACATGGAGTATCCAGTCAAAATATAAACCAGGAGGTATAGCTAAAAAGCCAATAGAGATGAAGAAATAAAATGTTAAGATATAGATTGATCTTTGAGGGAAAAAAAAGGAATAGAAGAAAAATGAGAAAGGATCGTAAAATAGAAAATAAATACTGAATATTTATTAGACTTAAGCCTAACAGTCATTAATTACATTAAAGGTAAATTATATAAAATAATATAATTATTATATAATAATAATAAATAAAAGGGTAGACAAAAGGGCAGACACTTCAAATAGTATAAAAAAGCAAGATCCAACTATATGTCATTTATAAGAGACACATTTTAAATATGTAAAGGTTAAGTACTTAATGGTAAAAAGGTCAAATACGATATATCTTGCAAGTGTAATTATAACAAAAAGATGGGGGCCTATATAAATATCAGAAAAAATAGACTTCAAGATAAGCAGTATTACAAGAGATGAGAAATGAAATTTCTTACTGACAAAAGGATTAATTTGTCAGGAAGACATGAAAGTCATAAAGATGCATGCACTTAAGAATACAATTCAACAGTCATGAAGCAAATATTTACAAAATTGAAGGGAGAGATGGACAGATTTAAACCATTTTTGGAAATTTTAAAACTCTATTCTCAGTTATTGATAGAACAAGTAGAATAAAAAATCAATAAACATATAGAAGATTTGAGAAACACTATTAAGGAACTTGAGCTAATTGACATTTATAAATCATTACACCCTAAACCTACAGAATTCACATTCTTTCCAAGGGCCTATTGAACATTCATCAAGATAGAACATATACTTTGACATGAGAGATCTTAAAAGCCTAGAATCACATTATTTAACTAACAGAATTAAATTAGAACTCAGTAATAGGTAATAGTTATCAAGAAAATTCCCAAATGATTGGAAAATGGCAACATGTTATATATCCAGGAAGAAATCTCAGTGGACAATAGTGAACAGTTTATGTGAATGAAAATGAAAATACAATATATTATACTTTCTGAAGTGCAACTTAGTGCTCAGAAAAGAATTTGCCCTTTTAAATGCACATATGAGAAAAAACAAAAGGTATTTTGACAGAATTAAGTTTCTATTTTAAGAAGCTAAATGAAGGGAAAAAATAAAAATCTAAATAAGTAGAAATAATGGATACACTAGAGATAAAGGAAACAACAACATAGACAACAGAAAAAATGGCACAAGGAATCCAATGCAAATCCAAAGCATGATTTGTTGAAAATATACTGAAATAAAAATTCCTCTACTGATCAAGAAAAAAGAGATAAAACACAGTTTGCCAACATCAGGAATGAAAAAAAAGGAGTGTACTACAGATTCTACAAACATTAAAAATAATAAGAAACTATTATGAATAACACATCAATGAATTTCAGAATTGACATGATTTTACCAAACTCCTTTTAAGATAAAAGTCACAGAAACTGATAAAAGAAGGAATAGAAAATATGAATGGCCTTTTATATGTATTTAAAAAATGAATTCTTGGGCTGGCCCCATGGTCTAGTGGTTAAGTTTGGCACAATCTGCTTCAGTGGCCCAGGTTTAGTTCTCAGGCACTGACCTACACCACTCATTAGTGGCCATGTTGTGGCGGTGACCCACATACAAAATAGAGGAGGGCTGGCAACAGATATTAGCTCAGGACCAGTCTTCCTCAAGCAAAAAGAGGAAGATTGGTGATGGATGTTAGCTCAGGGCAAATCTTCCTCAGCAAAAAAAAAAAAAAAAAAAAAAGGGAGAGAATTCTTAGTTAAAACCATTCCCCAAACTCCAGGACCACCAAGACTTACCCATGTTTTCCACAAATATTTAAAGAAGAAATATTATCTATTTTACTGAAACTCTTTCAGAAAATAGTGGGATAAAAAGTTTTTACTTATTTTATTAGACCTCCATAATTCTGGTACCAGAATCAGATGAATCCATTAGAAGAAAGGAAAATTATATGTTCATATTCATATGTTCATATCTTCCATCATAATAGATTTATAAATCACTAACAAAATACTCACAAATCAAATATGACATGATAAAAAATGACATGATGGGGCCAGCCATGTGGCATAGTGGTTAAGTTTGTGTGCTCTGCTTTGGCAGCCTGGGATTTGCAGGTTCGAATCCCAGGTGCAGACGAATGCACCGCTCATCAAGCCATGCTGTGGTGGCATCCCACATACGAAATGGAGGAAGATGGGCACAGGTGTTAGCTCTAAGCCAATCTTCCTCACCAAAAAGATAACAAAGAATGACATGTCATGAAAACCTGGTGTTTATTTCAAAATGTAAGTTTGGTTAAATATTTAAAGAAATTAATTAGGTATAGGATAAAAATCATATGATCATCACAATTAATACAGAAAGCGTTTGGTAAAGTTTGACACCAATTGATATAAAAATTCTCATCAAATTAAGTATAGAAGGAACTCCCCTGAATCTAATAGAGTGTCCATAAAAGTTACTTCTACTATCACATTGGGAAGTTTAAGAACAGTTTCTCCTAAGTTTGGGAAGATGTATGGATGTATATTCTGACACCTTTATTCAATATTTCTAGGATCTTAACCAACGCAATAAAAAATAAAAAGCATAAACATTGGAAAAGATGATGTAAAAATATCTTTATCTGTAGACCTTTCCATTGTATAATGTATATGTATATTTATATGCATATGTATAATCTCTAAGGAATTTACAATGGCATTAAAATAAAATATTTTAGTAACTGCATTTGACAGTCAGAATATATATTGTTAATATGTAAAAGCAAACTGTATTTCTATACATTAGCAATAAAAATTTGAAAACAACTTTTAAAAATAATTTATACTACCATCAAAAATACTTTCAAAATAATGATAAATTCAATAAAATATACAGAAGATTTCTATAATAAAAACAAAATACAGCAGTGTTTGAGGGAAAAATATGAATGACCTAAATAAGTTGAAAGATAAAACATGATAATGGATTGGAAGAATCCAGTGCTAAAAGGATAACTCTCTCTTTATTGACCTTTTAATTTAATGCAATCCTAATCAAATTCCCAATGGTCATTTGTATACAATTACAAGCATTTCTAGAATTTATTTGTAAATACAAAGGGCCTAGTATAGCCAAAACAATTTCAAAAAAGAAAGATTTTAGGACTTAATTACCTGATTTTAAGAGTTACTGTAGAACTACACTAATCAAGACAGTGTGGCATTGATATGAGAAGAAAAAAAAATGATGGAACATAATACGTATTCTAGAGCTAAACATATGATGTCAGTTGATTTTCAGTAAAGGCCCAAAGCAATACAATGAGTAAAAGAAAAATATTTTCAACAAATGGAGCTAAAATTAATATATCTCAACCAACTATTTCATCTCAAACACAGAAATTAATTGGAGATGGATCTTAGCCATAAAAGTAAAACTCCAGAAGTCCTAGAAGAAAGCTTAGTAAAATATCTTGAACTTTGTTTGGGTGGCAAAGATTTCTTGGACTGGAACAGAAAGTCCTCTCATTAAAAGAAAAGAGTGTATAATTAACTTTATAAAAATTTACAACTCTGTTCTTCAAGAGACATTGTTAAAAGAGTGATTAGTGAAGTAACACTTGGAAAAGCTATTTATAATACATATCTCTGAAAAATGAATCTTTTAATCTAGAATATATATAAAGAAATCCTGTAACTCAATAACAAAATATGAAAAATAAAAAATATGGAGAAATGATTTGAACATACATTTTACAAAGGCAAGGCAAATAAGCACATGAAAGTTTTTTCAACATTATGGTCATCAGGGATATGAAATTTAAAAGTTCAAGGAGATACAATTATATATACTATGCAATGGAAAAAGTTTCAAAAGGCTGACAACACAAAATATTGGTGACAATGAGGAGCAAATGAAATTCTAATATGTTGCTGTTAGGAATAGTTCATGGTTAAAGAACATTGGAAAACTCTAATATAATGTCTTCCCTATGACACAACAATTCCACTCCTAGGTATTGATCCAATAGAGATGCAAACATATGTCCAAAAAAGATGTGTGTATGAATGTTCATAGTAGCTGTATCCATAACAGCACTGAGTAGGACACGACCAAATGTCCATTATGAGGAGATGGATGAACAAACTGTAGTATATTCATTCAGTGGAATATGTTTATCAAAAAACTGAGCAAATTACTGACATATGACACAACAAGAATGAATTGCTAAAACACTACTGTGAGTGAAAGGCAGACACAAAATAGTAAATATTTTAGCATTCCATTCATTTATAGTTTTAGAACAGGCAGAGCTAAAGAATGGTGATAGAAATCAGAATAGCAGTTGTTTTCAAGGGGGCAGAAATTAATTGCTAAGGGACATGAGAAAAATTGGGGGGCTGGTTGAAATATTCAACAATTTGCTTGGGGTGTGGATTTCCCCATCTGTCAAGTCATTGGGCAGTACACTTAAAAATATAATTGACCTTAGTATCTTACCTAAAATTTTATTATTCCAAGATTGAAATGTTTTGCTGAGGAAATCCTACAGAAAGCAGGGAAAATACATTCAAGAATTACAGAATTCAATGAAACTTCTAAATAGGGAAGAACATAAAATACCATCAATACATATTAGCATTCTTATTGAATTATTCCTTTCTAAGGATGTAAACCTAATTTATTATACTGGAAATTAGTTAACTAGAGATATCTATATTTATTTCTAAAATGGTATAATATATGCTAAGAATCAAATAAATAAAATTTTATTTAAAATCATTAGCTTTAAGGCTCATTCTATAAATACATGTACAAACACACACACACATAGTATTGTATATATTGTGTTTGTAGTGGTATAAAAATATGAATTTTGATAAATTTTAACCTGCTAAAAAAAGTAAAAGTAGAAGTAAAATAGAGACATGCATATTCATTAATGATATACTATTAGAAAGGTCTGAGCATGTAGTCAGTCTTGAGTTGGTATCATACTTTTTACTGGGATCCAATGCTATCAATTTTCAACAGTTTTCTACTATGAATTATTTCCTTAGTTACTCTAAGGCTACAACCACCCCCAATCAATCAAGTCAAACAGTATTTGGTGGCAAAATATCCAACTATGCTAGCTTAGAGTTGTCACCTGTAAATATTTTCTGAAACCACATTTTATGTCTATAGGTAGTCCTAAACTCAAGTCCTTTGTTTAATCATATTTATCCATAATATATTATTCACACCAATGAAGCATTATTAGTAGCATTAAAGAGTACTCATTTGTACATAAATGGATTATATTTTTGATATTTGTATTTGTGTCCTGGAGACATTAAAATAGGCCCCAGAAAAATCATTTATAATCTCTTTACAAATCTTGAAGAAACTTCTAAGAAAAGAAATCATCCTTAGTGTTTATTATGTAGTTTCAGTCCTCTTACAAGAAAAATAATAAAGGCCATAGAAAATCAAATAGATTAAAATATTAATTTTAAGAAAATAATTATTAATATAGAATAGTAAAGTTGTATTTACAATTCAATCCAGTTTTGCCAGATGAAACTTTCCTCTTCATTAAGGAAATTTCAGAATAGACCCACAGCAATTTCATAATTAAAGATGCTTCTGCTAGACAGTTTATTGGCAAGTAGAGGCATTTAAATACATTCATCACAATCAGATATAAGATGGAATACATGTGCTTTTAATACATGAGTGTGGCCACTAGTCTAGAAGAGCTCTTGGGAAAGACTTCCTGTGGAGGCTTGCCAGATTTAGCAAATGAAAATACAGGATGAATAATATTTTAGTATAAGCATATGTGATTATTACATGGGACATACTTATACTAAAATATTACTTGTTTATTTGCAATACAAATTTCACTGGGCAACCTGTATTTTTTCTGGAAACCTACTGAGTAGGTGAGTCAGCAGTTGAGTTTTGAGGAAATAAGGGAGATGTGGGGCCGAAGAATTAGGAGGCTACACATTTCCTAATGGAATTAAAACATAGAAATTCCACAGTGGAACTTATTCAGAGTAGACAGCAAAATGTAGACGTGGGGAGCAGCAAATGATGTTGGTGGTGACCAAATAAGATATAGACTCTGTATGCTGTGGAAAGAATTCTGAACATTTTGTTGAAGATACGTGGTTAAGAAATAAGGGAAGAGAAATACTGGCATTTGCAATATCATTCCGGCCACAATGAAGACAAAGATATTAGAGGGTATGATTAGAAATAGTGTGATCCCTTATGATGCCGGAACATAGGAAAAATTTTTGTCATGTGAACAAATGGATGAAAAGTGGTTTAGAAAGAAGGGAACTTTTATTTATTGTAGAAATAACAATTAGCTAGCTTTATTTACCAACTCGATGTAGAACGATAAAGATGAGGGGAAAGTGAAGAATCTCTTCCAGGTTTTTTGTCTGGGCAACAACAGTAGTAATGATGCCATTAACTCAGCTTTGGAATGTAAGATAAGAGTAGTATTGAGAGGAAGATAGTGACACGTTGAATTTGAGGTGGCTGTGCAATATACAGAAGTGTGGAGGAGGGAGTTGTATATATGGCCCTAGAATTTAGTATTAGGAAACATTTGCTGAAGGTAATTATTTTACAAACGTCATTTAATAGTTTAAAATACCAAGAATGAAGGCATTATATGTTTAAATGAATCATCTATAGACAAATATCTTAATATTCATTTAAACAATTTTTCAAGGTAGATGTTATGATCCCCATTTTCCAGATGAAAAAATTCAAATTAGCTGAAGATAAACAATTTGATTAAGGTTGTGCAGCTAGTAAGAAAGCAGCGGGGCAGTGATATTAACTAAAGTCAATACTGCTCCAAAGTTTATAGAGCTTTGATTACATAATTTGTGACCTTAATCTCTATAAGACAATATTATTATTAACAATGTACTGTTTGGAAAAACAATGAATGAACTGAAATAAATTTTTACCTAATGCTTGAGTCTAAAAAATTAAATATAATACCTAAGTAAAATTTGAAGATAATGGTTTATATGTTATATATACAAAGGTGAACAATAAAATATGATTACATTTAGTAAAACCAGTAAAGCACTAAGGACTCAAGTTTTCCAAGTTACCAAACTTTGGATCAAAAGAATATATCATAACATAAAATATGAGAATGACTCTAAAAAATCAAAATTAAAGTAAAAAGAAACAAATATAAAGAAAATATATTTGATGAGTTAAATAGCTAAAAATAAAACAATAGAAAAATGTCAAATATGTTAAGATTGTTTTTTAACCATGCTCACCAGTGGAGTCAGATGATAAGACTTTTAATTAAGGTGTCCATAGGACCTAATTTGCATCGTGCCCCTTTTAGGTTATGTCTATTTTTCTATTGTAATTATTAATAGCATTCCCTTTCTTTCCAAATTATTTCATGTTAGGTGATAAATTGTATGGTCTCCTCACCTGTGAGACATGCCAGGGATATGCTAGAGTTGGGGGGGTGCTAATTAGATATTGTGGCATGGCAATATCAGAATCCGATTCTCTTTCTCCTTCCACCTTTTCCCATCTCAGTATATTATCTGTGGACTTCAACAGTACAGAGATCTACATATACATTTATCTAATATCTCTATTTAGATACTTATCTATCTATATTTATCTTTTGTAATTTCCTCTGTCTTATAGCTTACAATTCCAGCATCAGTAATTATGTGCTGCTTACAACCTATGCTAATTGCTGGATTTTCTACGCATTATTTCTTTTAATTCTTGCAGCAACCATGGACTTTGGTAGTATTTTTAAATAAATGATCAAAGAATTGACACTCAAAATGGTTTATCTCTAATGATTGTGAAGACCCTAAACAGAAAAGGAGGAGTTTAAACCTAGGTCCCCGTCTGTATGAGCAGCACCCATGTCATCACAAGAAGCTCGAGCAATTTGATTGCCTTCACCTTATGTCTAATGAAAAAACAATCTGAAAAGGGAGTGCTTTGTAAACTCCTTAACAGATCAAGTATTTCACGGTAAGTGTGCCCAGCCCTTTAAGAGAGAAAATATGATATGGAGACTTGGCTGAAATTTCATATAGGAACACCAGAAATAGACTACAGTGCTTAGCAATTCCTCCAAGCTCTATATGGTTGAACAGACATTCTGGTGAAATGCTTGACTGGGAGCATTTTTGTTTCCTCATGATTGAGGGATACTGGTATTTAATGGGTTGGCAAGAAATGCAGTCTGCAATCATTCTTACACAAGGAAAATTGTTCCTTGTTTCATACGTGCTTTTGACATCTTACCAGACATTCGTAAACATGAAAAACATGTTTATAATGAACTGAACCTAGAATTAACTTTCTTTACATATGAACACAATTTTTTTCCACAGTTTTAAGATACAATAAATTTCCAGAAAATTCAAATACTAGTAGAGTGGAAAGATTTTAGTTTGTTTTGTCCAGGAATTTAGAGTTGTCCTCAGTTTTGGGTACTAGACCATCAGTAGCAACTCCTCTAATGGTATTTGATTCTTCAATTCAGGGTATTTGTATAAGGCTGTGTTTGTAGCAGTCAGTTTATAGGACATGTAGTGCATGTATCTGACTACTTCACCATGTCTTCTAATTTTGTCATGCCTGAATATTTACATATTGAAATACATGTTATTTTATTATAAATGATTTTCCTCTTATTTCTCCTTATATTATATTGATTTTTAAAATTATATTTACAGGTAGGCTATATTATCTATGAATTTCATTTCAGAGTAATAAAAAAGGCATTAAAATTATTATTTTTTTAATGAAAAGATATGTTGGGTCTGTGAAAACTGCTTCCTCAAAGGAATAGAGGAATCTTTCTAGAAGGACACTGGAGAGTTCTGAGTCATAAACTTTATAAATTCTAAGGAATTTGTACCATAACCAAACTTAAAGTGGAAATTAACTTGTCACATCATACTCCACTGATGGATTTTGTTATTTTGTTAAAAGGGCTTTGAACACCTGGTTATAACTGCTCACACCCTGAATATTCAAGGAGATAGGTGGATCTTTTTGAAAAGCTGGGATACTGTCGTGATGCTGTGCTGCAACATGTAGATCACTTCTTCAGGACTAAAGAACTTATCCAGACTGTTGCAAAAATTCTTGTCTGACAATACCCAAGTATCAATCCTCTTCAGTAATTGCCTCAGCTGGAGATTACTTTTCCTAAAGACATGTCCTTTGCTCTGGCAGTCTGTGTTTATTGACTTCTAGACACAGGGTATACAGTCCTGGCTTCCTTGCTCCAATTTAGGAACAGTTTGAAGAGCCACCCCAGTTTTGGGACTCCCTGTGGGGTCCACTGATGTCTTGTATCTGTACCACAACTCCTACTCTCTGCTCAGTCTTGGTACACTCCTCATGAATATTGGTCCCAAGAGCACTAAATTCTGTGTCAGTTTTAGTTTTCTGATGAAGCCAACCTGTGACACTCAGATTCTGGGTATACAGGCATGTTTGGGGAAGGGATTACAGGTGTATAAATAGATATTTAGATAAATATGTAGGTAGGTATGTTGGTGGATGGATGAATAGATAGATAGGTCATCATTGTTAAATCGATCTAAATAGTCATATCGTTTAATCACTTCATATTGGAGATGAGGAACTAACTCTCTAGTCATATGTTACTCATCCAAAGTCCAAGGCCAGTGAGTGGCAGTAGTCCAAGAGTCCAAGCCTCCAAACATTCAAACCCGGGCTTTCTACCACCACAGACAGTTGTGACATTTAAATCCACAATATTACTTATTATTTTCATCAAGTACCTTTACTGTTTCTCAGTTTTAATGACTAGTCTTTCTCCTCAATGTCCACTATATAATATGTTAATGTGCAGATCTTTTTGATAATCTGTTGCATATAACGTTGAGTCATTTCATAGGAGTGTCTTGTTTTTATTTATTTAATCATTTATCCTTTTATTAATTATTTATAAGATCAAAACAGTAATAAATACATTAATATTTTATTAATAATAAACATATTAAATAGTTTATTATTATTATTATTTAGAGGCGATTTTATCTCTTAAAGGTAGACATACTAAAAATTATATATGCCTAGGTTCACTTTCATCTTCCTTTGCATAAGGATGATCTACCTCATCATAAACGCACATTATAATTGTGTGCTATATGACATACATTAATGTAATAAAATATACTTCATAAACTTTTGCAACCCCACTATTCCAATTATATGTGGCTTCACTTTCTCATTTTGATTCAGAGTCTAAAGAAAGTATTAGTTTTCCCTGTCCCTAGGCATTTTTTAATGTACTCTTTTTGTCTTCATCTCTGTTTTCTTCTTTCTTCCCATCTGACTTCTTTATTTTCAGTGTCATCAAACAAGAGGCCATGAGAGAGCTGTCCTTTATCTTTTTATTATCTAACAGAAATGGAAAGACGAAAGCCATCACCACAAAAAATAACAACCAAAAATAAAAACAAAAGAAGGAAAGGGGAAAAGAGTAGATGAAGGCATTCAAATCCTGTGATTTTGAAGGTTTTTCAAAATTACCTACTCATTGCAGTATGGTACCTGTGCTTGCTTTTTCCCATCTTTTACCATGCAACTTACACCACATATATGCATATTTGAGAATGTATCAGACATGCCTTTGGTAATGCCTGTTTTATTCTATGTAGAGTTCCAGTGACGTATCTAGCTAGGAAAATAGAGATTATTTAAAATGCGATAGTTAGACCCTTCCGCATTAGCAAATATTGAAACAGCAAATTCGTCTCACTTACAGACTGTCTTTGGCAAGGGCATGTGCTATACATGGTTTAAAATTCCACACTGGGATATTAGTCAGCCATAATAAAGAAAGAAATCTTGCCATTTGTGACAACTTGGATAAAACTTGAGGGCATTATGCTAAGTGAAATAAGTTAGAGAAAGACAAATACTGTGTGATATCACTTATATGTGGAATCTGAAAGAGCTGAATTCATAGAAACAAGAGCAGAGAGTGCTGGTTGCCAGGGGCTGGGAGGTGGGGGAAACAAGATGTTGGTCAAAGGGTACAAACTTCCAGTTATGAGACAAATAAGTTCTGAGGATCTAATATACAGTATGCTAATTATAACTAATAATACTGTATTATATACTTGAATGTCACTGTGAGTAGATCTTAACTATTCTCACCACAGAAAAGAAACAGTAATTATGTGAGGTTATGGAGTCATTAACTAATGCTGGTGTGGTAATCATTTTGCAATATGTAAGTATATCAAATCAACATGTTATGTCCCTTAAACTCATACAATGTTATATGTCAATTATACCTCAATAAACCTGGGGAAAAAAAGAAAAAATGTGCTTAAAAAACAAGCATGACAAATTTCTAAAATGTCCAAAATCAAAGAATATAGGGCAACTTTTTTTTTTTTTTTTTTTTTTTTTAGGGAGAAAGGCATTTTTATTCTTTCGAGAGAATGTAGCAATGAGTTGAGGGAAAGAGCACACCAGCCATGTCCCTTGTCCTGCGCAGGGGTTTGAGATGAGGCCAGGTCTAAACAGGGCCTAGGAGAAGCTAACTGAGCTCACTTGTCCTGGGGAGAGAATCAGGCAGGCCCAGAGGTGGGTCTTTGTTCCGTTGACACCAGGAACCACCCACAGCCATAGCGGGGCTCGGAGTCAGGACAACGGGTGGCCCACTCTGTCTCCACCTAAACATTCTGGGGAGGGGCTGGCGGCAGAAAGCTCCCTGTGGGTGGTCCCCTGAGTGTGATTCTCAAAAAAAGATCTCCTTACCCTTCTAGCCCCCTGTAAACATGAGAATGGGCTCATGACTGCCAAGTCCTTTAGAACAAACAAAATGATAACAATCCAAATATTTTAATTTATACAACTTTAGTCTCTCTTATATAACCTCGGTATATATTTCCTATCATATTTTCAAATTGTATCTCGTATTAATTCCTTTCTTTCCAACCATCAGCTTATCTCAGTCTCTCATAATTTTATATGTGGACAATTTTCTTTTTGTCCTTAGTCTATTTCCTATATAACCCATTGGCAGAATGTTCTGAGAGAAATCAGGACATACCACTGTAATTTTATAAGTACTTTGTTCATAATTCTTCAATATTTTCTCATTGCTTATTTTAGAATAACTTCTCTAGGCATTCCAATTTTAGAAGAGTCTGGCCTCAAATGTATTTTGCCAAAATAAATTCTATTCTTATATATTAAGATTATTTTTGGTGAAAGTGATTCAATTCAAACTAGCTTAAATTAAAGAGGGAAGTTTATTGGTACATACCTGTAAATCATAGAGGAATATCTAGTTCAGTTATAGTTTGACGGAGTACTCAATCATCACTACCCAAATTTACCTCTTGTGCCATTCCTGCTAGGTTACATCACCTCGTGGCTGATTAATTTTTTGCTAAAAAAAAAAAAAAAAAAAAAAAAAACGGCTGCATCAATACCAAAATTATTGTCAGCAGTTACTAGCACTACCTACTTTGTCACTGATATTTTTCAGGGAAAAACAAAATTGTGTCCAATCAGTCACAGAAAAAAAAAAAAAGTCCCATTCACTTTACTGAATCAGCTTACTTTCTCGTGAAACAATCACCACCATGGCCAGACACAAACTATCCTTATTACCTTAATCCAGTTACAGTTGATCCATATAACAGGAATGGAGTGAATTCCGTGTAAATCTCATGGCTGAGAATTTAGAGAGAAGCAGTTTCCCAAAGAAAATTAGAGTTATTTTTATCAGGTAAGAATGCTGGCCAGCAAACAGTAGATATGCATTATTTCCTACATTAACCCTGTTCTACTACTCTCAATATGTTCTACTCATTACCTCTTGAGGATTCCGTAAGTATTTTCATCCATGTGCTTTGTTCATTCTTGTTCTTCCCTCTTAATGTTTTGAAATCACCCTTTTACATAGCTCAACTTTAGGCTTTCTTAATTTTCCAGTTCATGGTTGCATGCTGCCTTCTGGATGGTTGCAATTATTTGATAATTATATTGAGTTTATTTTATTTACTTTCACCATTACTTAACTTGTGATGTATAAGTGTCCAATCCCCTATAATTAAAATTTTTAAACCTAATAACAGGAAACCTGAATTTATTATTATGACATTTTCTAAAATATTCAACCCTATGCAAACTTATACACACAAAGGCACTAATTTGCTTTATGAGTTGGAATTATATCAGATGCCAAAGGAGATACATAGAGAGGGTTAAATCTTATTAAATTATTTTCTTATTTGGGCCCATCAGTATTATATTTTATACAACACATGAAAAACATTAATAGAACATTACCTTAAATAAAATCTTCTCTTTTGGTAATATTACAAAGACATTTCATTAAGGCTAACAGTTCCCTTATACTTTTTTCTCTTTTAAAACTTTTTTCAGCTTTATTGAGTTATAATTTACACGTATCATTGTGTAAGTTTAAGGTATACAACATGTTGATATGATTCCCTTATATATTGCAAAATTACCACAGCAGCGTTAGTTAACACCTCCATCACCTCACACAATTGCCATTTCTTTTTTATGGTGAGAACATTTAAAATCTACTCACTTAGCAACTTTCAAGTATATAATACAGTGTTGTTAACTATAATCATCATGCTGTACTTTAGATCCTGAGAACTTATTCATCTTATAACTGCAAGTTTGTACCCTTTGACTAATGACTCCCCATATCCCCCACTCCCAGCTCCTGACAACTGCCACTCTACTCTATTTTTATCAGTTTGGCTGTTTCAGGTTCCACATATAAATGATATTATACGGTATTTGCTTTCCTTTGTCTGACTTATCTCACTTAGCATGATGCCTTCAAGGTTTATCTATGTTGTTGCAAATCGCAGGATTCCTTTCTTTTTTTGTGGCTGAATAATATTCCAAATACATGTATGTATTATATTTTTTAATCCATTTATCTGTTGATCGACACTTAGGTTGTTTCCATGTCTTGGTTATTGTAAATATTGCTGCACTGAACATGGGAGTGCAGATATCTCTTTGAGAGAGTGATTTCATCTTCTTCGGGTGTATACCCAGAATTGGAATGCTGGATCTTATGGTAGTTCTATTTTTAGTTTTTTGAGAAACCTCCATACTGTTTTCCATAGGGGCTGCAACAGTTTGCATTCCCACCAACACTGCACAGAGTTCCCCTTTCTTCACATCCTTGCCATCACTCGTTATCTCTTTTTTTTTTTTTTTTTGATGATAGCCATTCTAACAGGTGTGTATCTCATTGTGCCTTTGATCTGCATTTCCCTGATGATTAGTGATGCTGAGCATCTTTTCACGTACCTGTTGGTCATTTATATTTATTCTTTGAGAGAATGTACATTTCTTTTCTCTGTCCATATTTTATTTGGTTTGTTTGTTTTGTTGCTATTAAGTTGTATAAGTTCATTATGTATTTTGGATGTCAATTCTTTATCAGATATATGATTTCCAAATATTTTATCCCTTTCCATAAACTGCCTTTTCATTTTGTTGATTGTTTCTTTTGCTGTACAGAATCTGTTTAATTTGATATAGTCCCACTTGCTTATTTTTACTTCAGTTGTTTGTGCTTTTGGTGTCATATTGAAAAAAATAATTGCCTAAACCAAGGAGCTTTTAGTCTGTCTTCTTCTAGGAATTTTATGGTTACATGTCTTAGGTTTAAGACTTTAATATATTTTGAGTTTTAAGAGAAGTAGAGACCATAAAAACAATTTAAAAAATCAATGAAAGTAAGAGCTTGTTTTTTGAAAAGATAAACAAATTGGCAAAACTTTAACTAGACTAAGAAAAAAAACAGAAGACTCAAATAGATAAAATCAGAAATGAAAGAGAAGACATTACAACTGATACCAGAGAAATACAAAGGATCATAAGAGACTATTATGAACAATTGCTAACAAATTGGACAACCTAGAAAAAAAAAACAGATAAATTCCCAGAAACATACAACCTACCAAGACTGAATCATGAAGAAATAGAAAATCTGAACAGACTAATTACTAGTAAGGAAATTGAATTAGTAATAAAAAAATCTCCCAAAAGGAAAAGGCCAGGACCAGATGGCTTCCCTGGTGAATTCTACCAAACATTCAAAGAAGACTTAATACCAATCCTTCTCTAACTCTTCCAAAAAATAGAAGAGGAGAGAACACTCCCAAATTCATTTTACAAGATCAACATTAACGTGATACCAAAGCCAGACAAAAAGACCACAAGTAAAGAAAACTACAGGCCAATCTCCTGATTAGTGTAGATTCAGATATACTAAAAAAAAAAAAAAAAAAAAAAAAAAAGTGAGCAAAGTGAATTCAACAGCACATTAAAAGAATCATACATCATAAATAAGTGGAATTCATTCCTGGGATGCAAGGATGGTTCAACATAAACCAAATCAATAAAAGTGATACATCACGTTCATAGAATAAAAGATAAAAATCATATGATTATCTCAATAGATGCAAAAGTATTTGACAAAGTACAACATAGATTCATGTTGGGTATAAAAGGAACATTCCTCAACATAATAAAGGTCATATATAACAAGCCTACAGCTAATATCATACTCAACAGTGAAACGTTGAAAGCTTTATCTCTAAGATCAGGAATAAGACAAGGGTACCCACTCTCACCTCTCCTATTCAACATAGCCAGAGAAATTAGCTGAGAAAAACAAATAAACATCCTAATTGGATAGGAAGAAATAAAATTGTCTTTGTTTACTGATGGCATGATCTTGTATATAGAAAATATTAAAGACTCCACCAAAAATTATTAGAACTGATTAGTGAATTCAGCAAAGTTGCAGGATACAAAATCAACATGCAAAAATCAGTTGCATTTTTATACACTAACAACAAAATATCTGAAAAAGGAAGAAAGAAAACAATCCAATTTTCAATAGCATCAAAACCAATAAAATACGTAGGAATAAATTTAACCAAGGAGGTGAAAGATCTGTACACTGAAAACTGTTAGGATTTTAATTAAAGACATTGAAGAAGACACAATAAATAAAAAGACATCCCATATTCATGGATGGGAAGAATTAATATTTTTTAAATGTCCATACTACCTAAAGCCATCTATATATGCAGTGCAATCCCTGTCAAGATCCACTGTGGAATTTTGGATATTCGGTGGAATCCTTATCAAAATTCCAATGACATTTTCAAAGATATGAAAAAAATCCTAAAAATTGTGTGGAATTACAGAAGACACTGAATAGCCAAAGCAATCCTGAGAAAGAACAAAGCAGGAGGTATCACACTTCCTAATTTCATACTCTACTACAAAGCTATAGTAATCAAAACAGTATGGTACTGTCATAAAAATCAACACATAGACCAGTGGAACAGTATCAATAGCCCAGAAATAAACCTTCACATAATATGGTAAACTAATATTTGACAAGGAGCTAAGAATAGTCAGCAGGGAAATGATAGTCTCTTCAAACTGGTGCTAAGAAAAGTGGATAATCACATGAAGAAAATTGAAATTGGACCCCTATCTTACACTACTCACAAAAGCTAACCCTTAATGATTTTAAAATAAATTTCTAATTAAAGGGGTAATGCTTTTTTGTTGACCATTGAAAAATGTATAAATTATTAATGAGTTTGGTGTGTAGAAAGAAATTACTCTAAAATGTAAAATCTAATATAGTAGTAGGAAAGAATAGACTTAAACATATTACTACTAATTAGATAACATATAAAGTCACAATATCATATTATTGTAATTTTATCATTAATGAAATTATTGTAATTTTGTCTTTACTGAATTGTAGATTGCCCAGGGGTTGCAATAATACTAGTAGGAAAACAAATAAAATCATGACACAATTAAAATTAATTGGCATTTTTAGAGACTCAGTAGAAACAAGTGTTAGTTGTTGACCTTACACAAATTAATATCAGAGGAATTGAAAAAAAGTTAACAATGAAATAACTAAATTTGTAATTAAAATTATAAATTATTAAACATGTTAGAAACTATATATTTATACTCTATAAAATTAAGTACAGATACATACATTATATTTATATTTTGAAATACATATGAAAACAACTGCATTTTATGTATTCATGTTTAATCTTACTCTTTTAGCAAAAATTCTCATTCAATTGTAATCTGCATACCATATAATAGACTACTTGATAGCAAAATTATTTTCTATTTCAGAGCTAGTAGTTTCATAACATTTTCATGTAACAATACCTTTGAACATGGAATGAACTGAAGGCAATGAGAAAAAATACTACTGGCTATATATGTACCATAGGGATAATTTTAGCAAAAATTATCAAAATCATCATTGTCAATTAATTGTTTTATTTAACATTTTTGAGGACTGGTTTCCCTTTCTCTCAAAACAACAGAATTTTTAGTTTCAGTGACAGCAAATATTTAAAGAAAATCACTTAAACTTATCCCCACAAAAACAAAGCAAAGCAAAATCATCTTCCATAACAACAAAAAAATTGTCAGTATCAGCATGCTTAAAAGTTAACTCCAAAGGCGAGAACTGGAAAAAAAAGAGAATTAGCACAGATATGTGTATAGTAGCTTAGGGTCCTGTAAGTGCTTATTACATGTATTATATAATATTAACATCTACTAGTGTGTGAAGATGGTCACTACCCATATTTTTTAGGGCAGTGCTCAGGCTCACACAGGTTAACAACATGCCCAAAGTTATATAGCTCATATATGAGAGAGGTGAGCCTCAGATATTGATTAAGAAAGCCTATTACAATTGTTTATGTCAATTTGGAAATAGTTGGATTAATGTCTTCTGAAAGATACATAACTTTCCAAAATATAAAATTTTATTTTTATCATTTCTCACATGGAAACTAGCACCTACAGGTAGGTAAGTGTTCAGATATGTTTAAAATACGATTTTTCACTTAATTTTTTTTTCAAATTATCCTTTTTAATACACATACTGATAGTATAGCCATTGAATTATCATCTTTGACTTTGCATGGCATCAAAAATATTACATAGTATTTATAAAAATCTCTTTCCACTGATATAGCATTAGTTATCAGTATTGTTTAGGTTTTATTCAAATTTAGTAATCATGTTTAATTACCTTTAGACACAATTTTCTTTGGTATTGTCTTAGATAATTTTGAATTGGTATCATTGTCTGAAGCTATTCCTTTAATGTACTGTCTGCACAGACAGAGATTTCTTACTATTTGTAGCCAGTTTCCTCAATAGATTTATTTTTTGTCTAAAATAATAAAAGCGGGGCCACCCGGTGGCGCAGAGCTTTAGTCCGCGCTTGGCAGCCCGGGGTTCGCCGGTTCGGATCCCGGGCGCCCGCCGATGCACTGCTTGTCAGCCACGCCGTGACGGCGTCCCATATAAAGTAGAGGAGGATGGGCACGGATGTTAGCCCAGGGCCAGGCTTCCTCAGCAAAAAGGGGAGGATTGGCAACGGATGTTAGCTCAGGGCTGGTCTTCCCCACACACAAAAAAAAAGACAACAAAAACAAACAAACAAAAAATATAAAATACTAAAAGCAAAGTTTTGATTAGCATAGTTTTTGTTGACCAGAGATAATATGTGATGTCTCAAATGCCCATTTCTTTATATGACCAGTAGCTGGCAGCCTATTGCTTCTCTGTATATTTTACAATTTTAGTGTAATTTGGTGACTGATGCCCATTTCAAAGATACACGTTACTCGATATAATATTTGATGAGATGTAAAGTATTTGCCAATGCTTGATGATTGAGGAAAGTGCAAATATTGTTGTACTAGGTAGTCTTTCAAAGATGTCTCCACCGTAGTTTGAGATGGAATGGAGACGTGTAATCACTGTCAGTGGTGTCATCTTTTTATAATGAAAGACTACAGTGAAGATGCTATGAGGTATACTAATTAGAAAATCCATTCTGTGTCTATTGACAAGCCATTTTTCATAAATGGGAGCAAAAGAACTCCTAGAAATTGAGGTGTCTATGCTTTATTTTAGGGGGAAAAGGAAGCCAATGAGAAGCCAATAAAGAATTCAGAAGAGGGTGAAATGAGTGAAGCGCTAATAAAAAATACACTAATTTATATGCTTTCAGGATAAACTTCTCAAACTGTGTTACTTGGATTGAGCACTGTAAACTTTAATATCTGGGCACATTTTAAAACTCAAAAGAGAACCCTGGTAATGGTTAAAGTCAGGAAACTTCATGTCTGCAGAATATATGATTACACAGACTAATTCACTTAAGACTTTATAATAGAGAAGTCTATATCCAGAAGCTGGATTAGAGTTCTAGCGCTATTTTATTAGCATATATAGTTTACAAAATTGTTTTAATATAGATATTATTTTATCTTCAATGTTACTGTTTAGCCTTGACCATGTTAACATGTCTGAGCCTTTGCTTCCTCATCAGTAGGACAGAATAGCAACAGTACATTCTCTACACAAACTCCAGCATGTGTAGCAGACTCAAATGAAATGAAGAAGATAAAGCAAGGGAAAATATTTTACAAATTATGTAGCCATACAAAGAATGCTGTTACATACACTAGTTTCATAAATATGGGTGTACTTGATACTACATTTCCTGAGCTAAAGTAAATCAACAGCATTTAATTGAAATGAAAGAATTTACTATCATAAAGGCCCAGAGAAGCCTTCTAATCTACCTCCATTCAATATATAAATCGAAGAGATAGTCACTCAGTCTTAGCTTCAACAGCAGTAATGGAGATGATCACTTATTTTACCTGGAAACTTTGAAATATGAATCTTATTTTTGACTTCTAGAATGGACACAATTAATTATTCCTTCATACCGGCTATGTACTAAGTACCATAGTATCATAGTAGTTTTATATCAGAGAATGAGATCATGTGTGTCCCAAACATCACTTCACTGAGACCCATCTTCTCCCCCCCAAATCCAGGGGCAAAAATTTGATATTGCAAATAGGAGAAACAATGGAATGGTCAAAAGAACATGAAATTCAGCAATCACTGTGTGTATTAGGAAATAAAACTTATAGCTCCACAATGGTGAATGATCACAAATTGTTTCAACAAGGCAAAAAATTGGGTTCATTTATTGAGTGATCTCCTATAAAACCTAAATGTTTTGTCATATTAAACCTATGCTTCATACTCCTAATTCTCTGCCCCCTAACGGATGAGAAAATGAGATTTAAACATTTTGCCTAGAAGCTAATGTTTTTGGGGTGTCCTAGTCAGCTACTTGGAGGCAATGAATAATGTTACAATCACACTCTGCTCACTGGATTTATAAAATGCTCCACACAGGAAGACGACTCAGGAATATACTTATGGTGGACTGAAGCCACAATCAAGGAAGAGAAGTTTAAGGGTAGTTTTGACAGTAACCAAGGACATTGACCAAGACACTGCCTCCTTGCTTCTGCTTCCTTCCTGAGGGAGATAGATAGGGAATCCTAGTAAAGTCATGAGATTTCCCCTGCAACTACTTCTGTATGTAGAAACCCAGGGATCAAGTTTTGTGGAAAGCGTAAATTACTAAAATTATTTTTGCCCTAATACCACTGAAAGCCAGAAGATGGACTGTTCCTGATATAAAACAATCGCCATATATAAACATTCTTTGATCTAAATTAAGTGGAATCTCATTCTAATACCTTAGTTCATTGCATCAAAATCTATACCTTGTACTCTGCAGCTTCCAATGGATTTTAGAGCATTTAATTTTTGAGTTATATCAAGGAAGAAAATAATTATTTGCATTTATAAGGAAAATTGTGAGTTCTCTTTCTGTTGTGAGTCTTAAAGTGATATCTTCCTAAGTGACTAGGTAGATTTCAAAAACCCTAATGGACATGGTTGGCACAGTTGTCCACATGAAAATAAAGGCACAATTTTCTTAAATTGTTTTGAAGAAAATTGAATATCTGTTATACATTCAAATACATATATATTTGAACATATAAATGCACATGTATTACCCTGTGTGCAGTTTTCACCCTGTCTCTAGCTCATCTGTAATTAGATAAATTTACTACTTGAGAGCAAAGGCCATTGCCAATTTGACTTTCTGATGCCCAGTGGAATCTAGTTTACTCTTAATATTTTTTTCATTGATTTAATAAATACGTGAAAAAATACTATATATGAAAATAATCCTTTTCCAAAAAATAACTAGACCAAGGTAGGCAAACTAAACTTTTTATGGACAGGCATGAATAGTAAACATTTGGGGTTTAGAGGGCCGTAAAGTCTTTTTTTTTTTTGCGAGGAAGACCAGCCCTGAGCTAACATCTATTGCCAATCTTCCCCTTTTTGCTGAGGAAGACTGGCCCTGGGCTAACATCCGTGCCCATCTTCCTCCACTTTATATGGGACACCGCCACGGCATGGCTGACAGGCAGTGCGTCGGCGGGCGCCCGGGATCCGAACCAGCGAACCCCGGGCTGCCAAGCGCGGACTAAACCGCTGCGCCACCAGGCGGCCCCCTAGGGCTGTAAAGTCTTTGTCACAGCTACTCAACTCTATCATAACACAAAAGCAGCCATAGACAATATATAAAAAAATGGTGGCTGTGGTCCAATAAATCTTTATTTATAGAAACAGACAGTGGCCTGGATTTGGCCCTATGGGTCATAGTTTGCCAACCTCTTACCTAGACTATAAATTCCAGGTTTATGTCTGTGAATGTGTGCATATCTATGTATATATGAATGTGTAGGTATATATATATATATATATGTACATACATATATACATATACATATACATTGTGCATATGTGTATATACATATAAAGTAAAATGTACATATAGCAAATATTTATATAGTAAATATAAGTAGAGCATAAACAAATGTATGTATACATACACACAGATATTTTATCAATAATATGAATAGCAAAGAAAAGAGTTGGAAACAAATATATATGTATAGTACGCACAAATGTATATATTATATAAATTATATAAATATATGACACAATTGACTAGCATATTAAGTGAACTCCAGCATGTGCTAAATAAATATTGTCAAGAAAAAATAGAAGGAAAGAAGAACAAACAAGTAGAGAAGGTAAGGGCAGGAGGAAAATGGAAGGGAAGTGAAGAAAGGGAAAAGAACTGGGAACAGAATTTGAAAAAAAGATGAGTGAATAATATATAGATACTGGAAGATTTCATGATAAATAAGGTGATTTTTTTGTAATAAATTAGTATTTAATAAAAATATATTCTTTATTAAAAATAGAAAAGTATACTACTTTCAGAAAAGTAAGAGACTGGTTCATCAGAGTCTCTGCAGCGTGTTTATTGGCTTGAATTACCACCAGTGGCCCATTGTAGCTCTGCCAAGTCAGAGACATAGTATTTGCACATTAATTCCCTAGAGTATAACATATTCTTGGCTAATTGTTCTAGTAGAAAAGGCCCTTCGGTAGACCTTGGACCTTGGTATTTCTTCTGAATAGTTCTTAATTTTGACCAAGTAGTGCTGAAACTCTATTGCCTTGCTTAGCTGCAATTTAGATTGAATGTACATACTTTTTTTGAACCATAGTTGATTAAGACTGGGTAGCCTCTTCTGCCTCTTGGGAATATGACTACATGATAGGCTGTCTCCTTGGTTTTCTAGCTGGAAAAAAACTCTGTTGAAGGTTTCTTATTTCACTAGCATAGACAAAACTTAGAGATTTGCTCCAGTGGCCAACCAAATCCTCCTGTGGTTTTGGGCTGCCTCAAAGTTGGTGGTCCATGGATCCATGTCCATCTTTGAGACCAATTCTTCTATATTCTTATGTATTATATGCGTATTGAATATAAAGGTGTATTTCAAAAGTAGTATATTCTATTTGCAGGATATATTTGGAAGATCATCTTAAAGGATTGCCTCCATGGTTGTATTTATTTCTTGTATTTGGCTATATTGGATCATAATAATCCAGGATTAGGGTAGGAATTAATAATGTTAAGCTCTTTAAATGTACAATAGAGGCAAGGTCTAGAAATTATGTATTTATTTGCTGAAGATGTTATTGTATTGACCACTGTGCAGAAATGAGGGTGGCATTCTTATCCCTATATTTTTTTCCAACTTTTATATGTACTACTATATCCATATCTCAAACAACTTAGTCTTGACCAAAAACTTTAAAAGTATCTGAAATAATCATTGCCTCAAAGATTTCAACTTCATATGGGCTAGTCCAGCTCATTTTGATGGCATTAGTAGTGCAATAATTGTTCAGATTCTCAGGCAGGAAAAGACCTGACCTTAGATATAAGACAGACACCTCCATCATTTGCCATTAATAAAATACTCTCAACTTGATAAAACATAGTAGACTTTTCATGAAATAAATTATAGTAATACATGCTACTGTTGTGACTTTAATTGCTTTAACTTTTCTACTTCTACATTCCATCCATAATTCCTTGCTCTAGAGTCAGTAGTCATGGTTATCATTACCTCTTTGACAGTTTGGCTCTGACATTCTTAGTTTGGCTCTTATATTCTCAATCCACCCCTCCAGCTTAATGCAGGTTGTGTTTTAGACTATCCTCTCTCTACTTTTTAACCCTTTTGTTTTGTTTCCTCATTTCCAGGACCAATCTAGGTAATGGCACCAGCACTCTCACCTGATCTAAAGAATTTTCTTTTGGGGTTATGCCTTTGATATTTACTCTTCCATTTTGTTTCCATGGCTCCTTTGGTCTGGATACTCATGATAACTACTAGAAGTCCTGTATCACTGCACAAAGCATATGAATGGAAATATTGAACAGTGGCAAGAAGGTGGCAAAAATCATATGAAGAGAACTTTCAACATATTTTAGGTTCTCTATTGATAGTCAGGCAAAATCCACCCGAGATGATTTTCCAGGATGCCAATGTTCCACACTTTGTCTAGAATTTAGAAAAATGCTTCATTTCTGAGATAGAAATGGAAAGAAATGGGATCAAGCAGAGAAACTGGGGAACGATCATGGTATAATAAGCAAGAAAAGCAATGTGTCCTTAGATTGGTAGCAAAATATGACACTAAGGAGTTCAGAGTAGGTGAAAACCCATACTTGTTTGTAGTATCTCAAATCCTGAGCTAAAGTGTGAAATTGCAAGAATGGTACTGTGTCCTAAGTCTTGTGAGTGTGAATAAACCCATAGTATTCCACTTGCTTTTGTCCAGATGAGGGAAGAGTATTGGATGGCTGGTAAACTAGTTCTTCAGGTTCGATTGTTCAATAAATAGATCTTCAGAGAGCTGAGAAAGGAAAAGGTAAATAAATTGAAGAAAGAATTCAGTTTGTTTCAGGCAATTTTTTATCAAATTTAGTGGTGAGAAATGTTTATAAGCACTACAATGCAAAGTAAGCAATGGATAACAGTTACTCCTTCTGTTCTAGTAATGAGCTCTCAGAAGAGATATATTTGGTGTGGATACTGAGAGTTGACTAGGAGTGGTTCTCAAGGATCAAGAAAGTCAAGGGCATCAAACTCAAAGGGAAGAGCATGGTAAAGTTGTAACTTAGTGTGTGTAATATTCATTCAAATACTTGAAAATATGTTTTTTTCCTAAATTTTCATTTCTCTTTAGTCAAATTTATCAATCCTAAACTTTTCTTTACAAAATATAACTTATTTCTCCCTCCCTAAATTAAAGTGACTGTAGAATTCCAGACTGCTTTGAAGATTGCCCTCAATTTTGCACCAATTTTTCTTTTCCATGAAATCTTCCACAATTGTTCTAGCAGTTCCTATCTGTTCTTTACGACCTCCTAATCACAATTTTACCAGGTTTAATTGTTAACTCTTTTGGTTTGATTAGTGTTTGTTTATGATTAGTGAAATCATACTGAGGTTAAAAATATTGCTGCAGGTTTAACTGTTTTTCTTTTCTTTTTTCTCTTTACTACACCCTGGCACCTACTGAGCATATAGACAAAAAATAAATGTTCAGTTGAGTTATAATTATCATTAAAATGTTATTATATTAAATTTTATATTTAAAAAAATCATGAAAGTGTTCCATTTCTGATATTTTTCATGCTCTAAAATGAGATGAGATGTTCAACTAAATATTCAAAGCATGATTTAAGTTCACTATTTCTGTCTTTCCATTTCCCATTTTAATGACTACTACAGTTTCAGTAGAAATTTTAAAAAATGTTTTTGTCTATATCATTTTTTAAAGATGAGTGACCTAAAAAAGGCATAATTTGCTGCTATAAGAGAACCCTAAAACAGGCCTCCTGACATGCTTCCATTTATCATAAGAATGCATTAAAAGCTATAAAATGTCTTAGATTAAGATTCCCCAGATGGATTTCTAAAGAACACTACCCCCTTTTTAATGGTCTAGTTCTTAGTAGGACAAATGAGAACAATAACATGACCTGAAAGTGAAATAGTTGAGAAGTCACTTGCTGAACTAAGTTTTCTAAATTTGGACAATTTTTTTTTGATCCATTTGATGCTGATGTAGCAAGAGATCAGTTTAGCGATATTCAACATTTTATTTTTTTAATTCACTGCCCTAGAATGGCTAACAATGAGAACAGGTGCCAGAGGCAGCCAAATCTGAACCACTGCATCCAACAATATGAGAAGTCTGGCTGCATCTTCCTCCACTTTCTGAGACTCAAGCAAATTTCATAAAACATTCTGAATTCCTCAAAATCAATAATATTTACTATATACTTACTGTGTTTCAATTATTGTGGTTTATGTTGTAAAGGACATAAGTTTTTCAGAAGACATAGGTGTCATAGATTCTGCTTTTGAGTCCTCTTATATTTCTCCTTTGTAGAAATAAAGAAAAAATGTATTTTATGGTGTGGTAGGTTAATTTCCTTAATGGCTTTTGTTTTTCATCTCTTCCTGGATCTACACCTTTGTCACATAACTCTGAAAGCCTCTCCAATTCTGATTCTGGCCTTGATCACGTGATTTCCTTTGGTCAGTTGTGTTCTAAAAGGTATGATACAAGCAGAGTCTTGATAAAGCATTTGCACATTTTTGCTTGTGTTTTTCTTTCAGCTATCACCATGTTAAGGACATATACCAACTAGACTGCTGCAGGAAGAGCCACATAGAGCAGTCAAGTTTCCCTCATCTCAGCTGAGACCTGTTACATTAGCAAACAGCCGGCTGACCTATAGACATGTGGGCAAGTTCTGTTCAAGTCAACAGTCCCTTATATCCAACCACCCTAGATTCGTGATCAATGGATGCTATTATTGCATGCCACTGAGACTTTATGTTTTCTTATAGAGCATTATTATGACAATAAATAGCTAATACAAATGGTACTGAATTATAACCTAAATTTTGTGGGAGAGTCTTAAAATTTAGGTTCCTGTGAGGACTGAATCAGAAAATGTATATGATAGTCCTGCACTTAATAATCTTTCCATAGTTGTTTATTATCTCCTTATCCCTCACAAATTCTCAAAGAATCTTTTTAATTCAAAATAGTATGCATGAATGCAAATAAGCAAGTTTGAAAGTTAATCCAATCATAAAGAGCTGTGGTTGTGTGAAATAAACATCGACACAAACACAAATGTGCCCGGGTACCCATGTGCATGAACAGACATACATTTCACCAAACTTCCAGTTTCTAAGGACACATTGTCCTTCAGCCTTTAGATGGAATATCACAAACCTTTATTCTATACAATCTGAGCAGTTGCACATATCATCTCCGTATTTCTAAGAGTGCTTGGGATGAGAAAATAGGGTTGAATGACTAAAACTTCTCCTGATTGGTCCTTTCAGCCACCTGCTCCTCTGATGCCAGTAATCATTAGCAATCTGGTTTTAGTAATCCCTCTCCATCTTCTCTTGCTTCTTACCTCCTTCTTCATATTCAGGATGTATCTCTTTCCTTCATCCCTTCATAGTGTCCTTGTATGTATGAAACATACTGAATGTTTCTGGATGGCAGAGAACAGGCATAGGTCGGGAGATATTGTGGGTTTGGTTTCCAGACCACCACAATAAAGTAAATTCAAAATAAATTGTCACATAAATTGTTTTGTTTCCCAGTGCATTTAAAAGTTATTTATATACTATACTGTAGTCTATTAAGTGTGCAATAGCATTATTTCAAAAAAAATGTACATACCTTAATTAAAAATATGTTATTTGTTGATAAAAAATGCTAACCATCATCTGAGCCTTCAGCAAGTCCTAATATTTTTGCTGGTGGAGGGTCTTGCCTCAATATTAATGGCTGCCTATTGATCAGGGTGGTGGTTTCTGAAGGTTGGGGGGGGGGCTGTGGCAATTTCTTGAAATAAGACAGTGATTTTTGCCACATTGATTGACCTTTCCTTTCATGAACGCTTTCTCTGTAGCATGTGATGCTGTTAGATAGCATTTTACCCACAGTAGAACATCTTTCAAAATTGGAGTCAATCTTCTCAAACCCTGCCACTGCTTTATCAACTAAATTTATGTAATAGTCTAAATCCTTTGTTGTCATTTCAACAATCTTCACAGCATCTTCACCAGGAGTAGATTCCATTTCAAGAAACCACTTTCTTTGGTCATTCATAAGAAGCAACTCCTCATTCATTAAAGTTTTATCATGAGATTGCAGCAATTTGGTCACATCTTCAGGCCCCATTTCTAGTTCTGTGCTATTTCTATCACATCTATGTTACTTGTTCCATTGAGGTTTTAAACCCCTCAAAGTCACCCATGAGGGTTGGAATAAACTTCTTCCAAACTCCTGTTAATGTTGGTATTTTGACCTCTTCCCATGAATTATGAATGTTTTTAATGGCATTTGGAATGGTGAATCCTTTCCAGAAGATTTGCAATTTACTTTACCCAAACACATGAGAGGAATCACTATCTATGGCAGCTGTAACCTTACAAAATGTATTTCTTAAATAATAAGACTTGAAAATTGAAATTACTCCTTGATCCATGGGCTGCAGAATGGATGTTGTGTTAGCATGAGTGAAAACAACATTAATCCCATTGTACAAATCCATCAGAGCTCTTGGGTGACCAGGTACATTGTCAATGAGCAATAATATTTTGAAGAGAACCTTTTTTTGAGCATTAGGTCTCTACATTGGGCTTAAAATATTCACTAAACCATGTAGTAAACAGATGTGCTATCATCCAATTTGTTGTTCTATTTATAGAGCAGAGGTGGAGTAGATTTGGCATAATTCTTAAGGGTCCTAGGATTTTCAGAATGGTATATGAGCATTAGCTTCAACTTAAGGTTGCCAGCTATATTAATCCCTAACAAAAAGGTCAGCCTGTCCTTTGAAGCTTTGAAGCCAGAAATTGACTTCTCCTCTCTAGCTATGAAAGTCCTAGATGGCATCTTCTTCCAGTAGAAGGTTTTCATCTACAATGAAAATCTGTTGTTTAGTGTAGCCACCTTCATTAATTATCTTAGCTGGATCTTCTGGATAACTTGCTGCAGCTTCTATGCCAGTGCTTGCTGCTTCACTTTGCAGTTTCATGTTATGGAGATGGCTTCTTTCCTTAAACCTCATGAACCAACATCGACTAACTTCACATTTCCTTCTGCAGCTTCCTCACATCTCTCAGCCTTCATAGAATTGAAGAGAGTTAGGGCTTTGCTCTGAATTAGGCTTTGGCCTAAGGGAATGTTGTGGCTGATTTGATCTTCTATCCAGGACACTAAAACTTTCTCCATATCAGCAATAAGACTGTTTTGCTTCCTTATCATTTGTCTGTTCCCTGGAGTGGCACATTTAATTTCCTTTAAAAACTTTTCCTTTTCATTCACAACTTGGCTAATTGTTTGGTGCAACAGGCCTAGCTTTTGTCTTGTATCTTGGGTTTTGACATGCCTTCCTCATTAAGCTTAATCATTTCTGGCTTTTGATTTAAAGTGGGAGATATTTGATTCTTCCTTTCACACGAACACTTAGAGGCAATTGTAGGGTTATTAATTGGCCTAATGTCAATATTGTTGTGTCTCAGGAAATAGGGAGGCCAGAAGAGAGGGAGAGAGATGAGGGAACAGCCAGTTGGTGGAGTAGTCAGAACACACACATTTATTGATCGATTAAGTTCGCCAACTTCTATGGGCACACTTTATGCTACCCTAGAACAATTACAACAGTAACATCAAAGATCACTGATTACAGTTCACCATAACAAATATAATAATAATGGAAAAGTTTGAAATGTTGGGGGAATTACCAAAATGTGACACAGAGACTTGAAGTGAGCAAATACTGTTGGAAAATGGTGCCAGTAGAATTTCTCAATACAAGGTTGCCACACACCTTCAATTTGTAAAAAACACAATATCTGCAAAGTGCAATAAAGCAAAACACAATAAAACAAGGTATACCTGTTTAAGTACAACATGGGACATAACAACTTTAAATTCTTCCCATTCTAGAAACATATCTGTATTTTCACATGACAGAAATTATCTCCCCTGTCGTCTGTCATCTTACTGGCTCATTTTCTTATCTCCCCGTATCCTCATAAATTTTCTCACCTACCAGATGTGTCACCCTCCAAGCACAACACACCCAAATCTGCAGCTGCTGTGAACAACAATTCCCAAATATGGCTATGGTTACTCTTTTTTGTACAAAAAAATTTACTCTTATCTTTGTTTTTTTCCTTTCCTTCCAGACTTTGTCCTGGAGTGAGTAAGATTGGTTTGGTGAGGTATTTAATTCACCTTACACTGGCCCATCAGAATATTTCTAGAACAACAACCATAACAAAAAAAAGTCCCTCTGTTATTTCTACCTGAAAGCATAAGTGACTATTCAACAATTTATTTAGCTGAGTTATATATACACATGTAAACAAATAAGACATTTAAATATATGTGTATGTGCATTGTATATAAAAATTTACAGATAATACTCAATAGGTTTATGATATCAACTCTTTCAGGATGTAGTGACTAAGGTTTTGGTGAAATATTTAAGAAGATACAATTAAGCAAAACAGTCTGGCTGGGTGCTGTTTAGATACAGTTCTCTGGTTGCCATGGTCACATTGTCTTTTTGTTGTCTTCTATTTCCATCTCACTTTGTATAAAAATTTTCATTTCCTTGCATGTGCTTTAAATTTCAGATATGAGAATTTGCCACATCTGTGACTTTAATCCTTCTACTTGAGATTAAGAAAGTTACCTACATTTATTCTGGGGTCAGATGAATGACTGCTCTATCATAAGAGTGAGGTTAAGATTTTTATTTTTTTTAAAGTTGATAAATAAGAAGAATTAGAGGACAATGGTTTGAATTAGAATAGATCAAGGAAATATTAGAACATATCTAAGCCTAGTGTTGATTGTCAGTTACTTATAAAAGATAAAATCTGGTGTAATGAACATTGGTCATTTTAGTTTTTGCTGCCCTTCCTTTGACTCTGCCCTTTAATTTTGAGAATTCCCAATCTAAATAGTTACTGGGATGCAGATCTCTCTTCCCAATATAAAAGCCAAAAACAATATATTTACAATTCTTCCTCAGAGTTATTTCTGTATGTGAGTTATCTGGCTTTATATTACAATTTATTCTAGAGTGACAGTGACTAGCTTATTATGTCATAAGATAACATGTATGTGGATGAGACAGTTGATGAAGCTTCTAGTACTTGAAGAATAAAAAGCAATAAAAGAGGTTTGGGAATGAGTGGAAGGGCCACTCAAAATCACGTGTTGAAATTCAATTTGGAGGGGAAATAGATATTCAGACCATAGCATCTGCCAGTCTCTTTCATTAGAAGCACATGCTCCTGCTCCAAAGCATGGTTGAGATATCAAAGATTTAAATACATACAAAAATACATCTGGCTTCACCATGTCACCTCTAGCTGTTGCCACGACCGAGGGTCCAACATGCCAGCGTTAGCATTCATGTCTCCCTGATAAACTACCATGTCTTGTGGAAACTAATCAGTCAGATTGACTACACTTCACTGAAAAGACAATTAGTTTGAATTTTGGTTTTATTTCCCTATCTGCCTTACTTCTGCTTGCATTACTATTGTGGGTTCCTTCAGTGTCTTCTTTACTTTTGTTATCCCTTAACATTGCTTTGGGGAGTCTCAAATATGGTGTCAGCTGAGAGACAACACACTTAAAATTTGGGTACTCTCTACAGAATGAGATGCATGCTCTGAACATATTTTACCCTGAGACAGAGCATATAGGTCCTGGATTCAAGGAATAGAAAAGCAAACACCAATTCTTCTTGTTATATGTGAGGAGATATTTCATAGTCTCATGATTCTTGAGTCTGTAAATTAGATGTTTTAGGAAACAATGGTGCTATACACTCTACACAATAATCATTCTGTGGAGTTTTTAGTTACTGCCATCTCGCCATTTCATAATTGTCATGCAACTGAGTGAAAGGAAAGAAAATATTGCAACTATGGTATTGTCTAGGAAAGTTTTTCTTAACTACCAAGGGGGCTCTGGGGAGTGGCTGTACAGTACAGTCAGAGAGGAGAATGGATGGAGCCAGAGGGTGCTGAGGAGTGGAGGAATGTCATCTCAGCTCTGGTCCAGTGATAACAACAAAAGGAGCATTATAGCTGTTTTATACAGTCAGGATAACTAAGAATTCAGGTCCCTCAGGATTTATAATGTGGAGTAAAATATCTTTAAAAGTATTCAACATGATAAGCTCTGAACCATAATCTGATACAAAGCAAGTAAAACATACATATTAGTGATATCTTGTCACACTGTATAATCATGGCTTACTGCAAAGAAGTCCACCAATAAATAGCAAAGGCAACATAGCTCAATTGAAAGATTTTCTATGTCCGAAGTGAAGACTCACGTCAGAACCATGACTGGCAATGATTTCTTAAAGCAAGGCAGTGAAAACAAACATTGTTTTGCTTGTTTGTGAGAAGATACGCCTATTCCCCTTCCTAAGTCAGGGCAAGAACCAACAGATATCTGAAAGTTGATTCCAGCTCCATGATTGTCAAACTTTAGTTATGAGTATTGTTGCTTCTTCTTCTTCTTCTTCTTCTTTTTTTTTTTTTTTGCAGGTAACTGTCATCCTACTTTTCCTTTCTGTTGATTAAAGTGACAACATTCCTTCCAAACAAATTTCCATCCCAGATATTAACATGATATTGCAGGTCACAGATTATGTGCCCTACATAGAGGTGTAATATCTGAATTGCAAGAAGCATCAAATTCCTTTGCAAAGAACCAATTTAGAAAGCATATTACATAAACCAATGTGCTGTATTCTGGATACTAGGTATTGTTCAATATTTTTTGTCAGGAGACTAAACTGCTTCTTTTTATCTATTTAAGGAGTCTTATATTGTTGGTTTCAGGCTTACCTTTTTAGGAGAAATTTCCTTATTAGAGGACAAGTCATTTCTAGATTTGTTCAAATTATTTAAATGCTTCCACTCAGTGATTTTACTTGAACAAAAAGAAAGTTTGCAAAACAAAAACCAAAAAATGAACCGAAGAGGTCCAAACACATTTCCATATCATAAGAATTATGAAACAGCTTTATTAAAAATAAATAGAAAATACTCCAGTAACATGGCTGCTTGTGAATATTTTAGGCTTATAACAAGTTTCACAAGAATCTATAAGAGTTGCACAAGTAAATAGGAAAAATGTCTGAAGAGAACAGCATTTGCCCACTAATGGTTGTTCCCAAGGAGAGAGCATTTCTTCACAGCCTCTGCTGGTCATGGGTGAACTCTGTTGTTAATGGTCTGTGAATAGCATCATGGATACTCTCCTGGGGACAGGCCTAGTTGCTAATAATTTCTACCATGCAAATATGCTCATTGACCTACAATGAGGATGAAAGTGCAGCCTTCTAGAGCTATTTGCAGCAATTAAACTCAATGCCCAGGGTGGATAATTTCCACCATCAGAACAAGGAGAGTGACTAATGCTGTGCTCCGCCTTTGTCTCGCATCCTGTGCTTCTTGTTGCCTTTCTCCTGAAACTCCATGTCAAGTGAATTCTTCTAGTGAGAGTTTCCAGCAGAGTCAATGTGTCTACATTGTCACATATATGAAATTAGGCAGTTCAAAACATAAGACTGATGGGAATACGAGGCAACGTTTCTGTGCATTAATGCCTGTATTTTTGATGTACTGTCATTAGAACCATGAAGGTGTGTAGATGGGAACCACAGGCTGATAGAGCTGGATGGGGGCTCTGAATTGGAAGAGAGCCAGGGAAGAAGTCAGAGAGGCTTTTTCGCCTTGCCTCATAAACCTACTATTATTGCTCATCGAGGTGTACACATATGCAATGCGTTAATAGTGATAATTATGTATCTGGTTTCGAATATTTATTAAAGTGATAACACACTCCTCAAATCCAAACCCCAAATTGGAGAATAAAGAAAAACGTGACCACCCCTAGCACAAAAATTAAACAGTGTAAGACGAAAGAGTGTACGTTTCCTGATTCCTGTTTCCTTTTCCGCGTCAGAAGAGATTGGCACAGAGCCTCATGTGCACTTGTTCTAACTACATCTTTTAAAAGCCAGAACTTGCATTCTTTTAAATATATATATATTTTACTTACCAGGGTTTTTAATAATGTAGATCAATCTATATTTTTAGAATGGAAACTAAAACAAGCATTAGCTTCACTGAAAAACGTCACTTGAAACCTGTGAAAAATTTGTTTCTTTGAATGATTGGAAGAGATCTCAACACATTTTACTTGTGTGTTTGTTGATGTTGTTGCTTTTTCAACTTTGTCAAATGGTGCATGTAAATAAGGAACATTAAAAAAATTGCTAGAAAAAATTGTTATTAAATCTATTAATTTTTGCAATCAATAAAAATCACATAAATCTCCAGAACATAAAGAAAGACAACTGTGTTCTTAAAAAAACTTGGGTACCATAAATATAATTTTGGTTAAAGTTCTTAATTTCCTCTAAGAAAAGCCAAACCACATCTTCAGAATTTCTGTTTAGAAAAGCTGTTCCTAATTAGCAACAAATAACATTGCTATCTGAGGGCCTGAAGTTCAATTCTTATCAACAAACCATTTGAAAAAATAATATTTTGCAAAAATGCTTGAAAAACATGCTGTCCATGAATTCCGTGGAGAAACCACATTTTATTCTTACTTAAGCCAAATCATTGTTTTCACATTTTATATTTTTCTCTATATCTCTTATCACAATCCAGCATACTTTTATTTATACTTATTTTGTATTTATAGTTTTTCTACCCTTCTAAAATGTAACCTTCATGAAGGCATGGATTTTGCTTACTAAGTCAAATTCTATATCCTGAAACCTAGACCAATTCCTAGCACATGATGAGTGCTCAGTAGACATTTGTAGGAAGAATGACTGTGTCAATGAGACATCCTGTCGGATCTCAGCTGGCTTTCTATTTGGCATCATAGACACTATGGGTCTTATGAAATAACTTATTTTCTTCTTTGACTACTAGGAAGCTTAAAGTCAAATGCGTGTTACATATCCAGCAAATATAGAGCACCAGTTGAATGCATTTTGGGCTTCATAATGTCATTGCTCTTATTTTCTTTATGTTTTAATTCTCTCAAATATTTTATGTGCCCTTCTCTTTTGTTATTTTTGAATGTTACATAAAGTATGATTTTATAAATCTAGGAAATGAGAAAAACAAGAAGAAAAAAGGAAGCTAGAATACTAAGATGATACGAAAGAGAAAACTAAGATACAAAAAGAAGAAGAAAAGAAACAAGGAAAGAAGGAAGGAAGGAAGGATGGACTACGCAAAAAGCAAGCAAATAAGAATAGAGAGGAGTAGGAAAGTTAAATGGAAGGAATTTTTAAAGAGAAGGAAACTGAGAAGTGACCTTGGTAATGAGGAAGGAAGAAAGGATTTGGGAACAGTTCCTTAATTGGAAAGACTGAAGCTGTGGAACAGATGAGAAGTATTTCTTGCTCAAACGTACTATATTTTAGGTAAATAAAAATCTATCATAGCTATTGTTTCTATTTGCTTAAATTTTGGAAGACTTGTGGAGATTTTTAGCTCTCTCTCTAAATCAACCAACCTATCAATAAGATGAGATGAAATAAAATGATTTACATTTATGTGATGAAGCTGACCTCTAATGTAGTAATTGTTTTTAAATCTGAGTTATAGTAGGAATAATTTAGTTGTTTTATAATAAATCTAGAGAGAGTGAAGTCATAGGCATAATGCAGGCTGCTTCTTCAGTGGAGAGCTGAGTAATAAGCCGTATAATCGTATAGCAATGAACATGCAGCAAACGGCCAACTGCTGGGCTAAGGGGAAGAGTTAAAGCTGTTCGGTAAATACAGCCATCAATAACTTACAGGAACAATAATTCATAATGTGTTTGAAGGCTTAAAACACAACTAGACAGTAGTCTACTCCAAAGCACTGGAGTTGGTTCTTTCTCAGCAGTCAGGAAAAAGAGCAATACCAGCATTTGGTGAAATATGGTTACAGGTTACACATTAACACAGGAAAAGCATTCACTCCTCTCTAAAACCTTCCTTCAAAATTGTTTTAGAGAGAGTAAGAACTGTTTCTTGTCATTCGGCTCCTTACATAGAGTCTTCTCTTTTTGAAATCTACTAAAAATGAATGACTTAATGAGAACTTAACTCTTATTGAACTTGTGTACCTTTGTACGCCAGCACGTCAATACTATGTCAACCCATTCCTTTTCCCTATTGGCCTTATCTGGATGATATTACATCACAAATATATAACACTGGTGGACTGGAGAATGTCTACTTAACCTTCCTGCCCTCCTCTGCCCTGCTCTGTGTCTTGGGAGACTGACTATTACGGACTACATCTATTGGGTATCCTTGCCTTCTGATTTTGAGATGGATTAGACCAAGGAGCAGAAATGGCAGGAGATTAGATGATAGGAGGACAACCTAGCCAGATTGTTTATTTCCTCATTCACTTCTAGTCTGGGTTTTACAGACTCTTCAACTTGGCTTCTATCAAGTAGTCTTCCTTCCAGTACACTAGCTCTCACTGGGCTTGAGTGACACCTCTTCTTCCCTCTGCTCAGGGTTAGGGAGGTAATGATTTTCTGCAATTGCTAGAGCCTATGTGCCTCAGCATCCCTTGTTAGTGATTATACCCATAGTTGGTTGTAGGAAAACGTTCCTATTAATTTGTCTTCAAATAGTCAGCGTCTGTCTCCTTCCATGATATAATGACACTGTATGTCAAAACTCCATTCTAGCCTTATGACCTCAGTGTCAGGTAGGGCTTAACAAACTGGATTTGGAAAGCAATGCAGAAAACAGTAACCACATCTTCAGTTCCATAGCATCATTAGGAAACAAAAGAAAAATGACACTTTAAATTTTTGTAATTTCCACATCATGGCTTTCTACTTAAGTAAAACTGTAAGGTTATAAACGTGATTATCTACCTCCCAACTGTGGTGAGGCAAATTCAAAGAAACATTTCAGTACTGCTAAATATATACAAGAGTATATGATTTCAATAAGTATTACATCCCTCTAAAAGCAATTTTCTTTTGATTTTTTTCACTTACAACACTCACCATCTAAGAACACGTGAACATTTGGCTGAGCTCTCTTTATTTGGCAGAACGTGTCAGGGAGTAGTCTGAGTTAGATCTCTCTCTCTCTCTCCCCCTCTCCCTCTCTCTCTCTCTCCCTCTTCCCTCTCCCTCGCTCCTTCCCTCTCTCCTTCTCTCCTTTAAGTGTTCAGTAGTATCCCTTAACAAGTGCTGGAAGGAATGTACCTGGGCTCAGATCAACACTCACCAGTGTGCTGATATTGTACGTAACGCGTCAGGGAATCTCATTTTGCTTCCCTCCTGGACTCCACAGCAACCCCAAGTCTTCCCTGGCCTGCCTCTTGTGGTCTGGAGATGAAAGGCCCCGGCTTGAGATCTGATGTTAATCTTACCAGCTTTGTGGTGTTGAGCTATTTATTTCATGTTTCTGAACTTCACTTTCATTAGTGTAAGGGAATGATAATAACCAGGTACCACATTCTTTAAGAAAGTATAAAATCTAGATGAAACACTTAACATCTGGAAAGTATTATATGATTATTAGCTACCTCATTTAGTTTATTTTTTTCCTTGGAAGGATAAATTATATGGCCTAGTAGAGAGAACACATGAATTCTTGGAGAACTGTATTTTCTTTCACAGAGCCAGGTCTTCTGGCTTTAAGTGCGTTAATTTCAGTTTGCATTTCTTGTAGCATTTTCAAAATTACTGTCATGGTTCATCTATATCTATTGGTCCAGGATCTCTTTGTCCTTTTTTTAAGACTTCTAAGTTTTATGAAATCATTTGAAAGAAACAGTTTCTTTATTTGTATCATAATAGAAATCATGCTTTGAAATATAAGGAGTACAGAAATCTTTTGAGTCCTCTTTCATGTTTTATAGTGTTTACTTTTCTTAATTTAATTATAAAATAAGGTTTTTTTAAATTTCAGAAATGATCCCTGTCATAATTAGAAATCATTATATTTTTCTGTTAATTTACTTAATAAATATGGGTATCGATTTGTGTACTGACTGAGAAAACATTTATTTCTCTATTGATTTGTCTTTTTTTATTTCTTAAAGGAAATTTCCATCTCAAATAAATATAAAAGTAAATATAATAAAAAACACAAACTAATCCTCAAGTGAAAGGACTCAACAGAGGGTGAAAGAAAAAATTATGCACAGTCTGGTTTTTGTATTTTATACAATCATTAAAGATTTATTAAAACTATTTTATTTTGAGAGATAGCAGCAATTATGGGTAATAAAACCAATGGCATGTCATTTGAAGGTGAGGTTTTGTGTGGAATAAAAGCTCTACTGGGTATTGAAAGATAACCTGACCTAGTAATGGTGAAAAACTCTCAAATAAAGGAAGGAAAAATGGTGCAAAAGAGAAGGCTGAGGATTTAAAAGATTGCCTTTGAATTTTTCCAGACGAACAATGGCTTTTCCTGAGAAACTTTGTTATGTTACCTTGTTGGAAGATGAGAATGAACAGAAGCAAATAAGAGAGATTGTTTAGAAGAAGTGCTTTAGAAACAAAAACAAAAACACTTTACTTAATATATGACACATTTCTAGTTTAGAATTCAAATCAGTATAATTTCAGTGTAACTTGTGACAGGTGATTCTAAAATGGTGCACAAGACTAATTTCCATTGAAATGGCAGACTACATTTTAATCTGGAAAAGACATTTTTTTCCACATAAAGACATTGATAGAATGAGTTAGATTTTCCCTGGGATTTTTCACCTGCAAAATTTTCCTCATACCCCTTTGTAACTCTTCTCTCTCATCCCTCCCTGATCCCCTCCCCCAAGTACAGACAATGCTAATCTGCTTTTTGCCATTACAGATTAGTTTCGATTTTCTAGAATTGTATATAAGTAGATTCATAAACCATATAATCATTTTTTTCTGGTTTCCCTCACAGAGCATAATTGTTTTAAGATTCTTCCGTGTTGTTCCATGTGTCGATATTTCATGCCTTTTTATTGATGAGTACTGTTTTACTATATGGATATGTCATAATTTGTTTATTCATTAACCTTTTCATAGACATTGGGTTGTCTACAGTTTTTAGCTAATAGAAATAAAACTGCTATGAACATTCTTGTATAAGACTTTGTATGGGTATAAAATTTAATTTCTTTTGGGTAAATATCAAGGAGTGGAGTGACTGGATCATTTTTAAGAAATTGACAGGGGCCGCCCGGTGGCGCAGCGGTTTAGTTCGTGCTTGGCAGCCCGGGCTTCGCAAGTTTGGATCCCAGGTGCCCGCCGATGCACCGCTCGTCAGCCATGCTGTGGCGGCGTCCCATATAAAGTAGAGGAAGATGGGCACGATGTTAGCCCAGGGCCAGTCTTCCTCAGCAAAAAGAGGAGGATTAGCAATGGATGTTAGCTCAGGGCTGGTCTTCCCCACAAAAAAAAAAAAAAAGAAATTGACAAACATTTTCTCCAAAGTTGTACCATTTTCCATTTCCACCTTCAGTGCTTCAGAGTTGGGTCTTGCTTTAAGCTTTGCTAAGGCATGGAGAAAACATTTAGTCTAGGGTCGTTTTTGCCCCATTATTGAAGGAAAACTTTTAGAGCATTCTACCTGATTCCCAATCAGTTATGAGTTTTTCTATTTGGGCTGATAGGATGAGGAATTATTCTTGGCTATATGTGAGCTCCTGTGATTTTTTTCCCTCTTATTCTTTTGGGTGACTTTTCCCTCTGGCCTCAGGTACTTTCCTAATACACATGAAGTGATCACTACTCAGCTGAAGACTTGAAGACCCTTGGCAAACATCCAGCGTACTCTCTCTCTGCAGTTCTTTCCTCTCCAGTACTCTGTTTTGTGAACTGTACCACTTTGTCCTCCTTGGACTATCTCCTCAACTCCGAGAGAACTCCAGACTCTTCCTTGATTTTCTCTCCTTTGGCCATGGCATGCAGGCTTTCTCCAGGCAAGAAGTTCTGGCAGTTGTGAGCTCACATATTTTGTTTTAGGCAAAAGAGTAAATTTCTATTACTCCATCTTAGCTAGAAGCAAAAGTCTCCATATTTTTGGTTGTTTCTTTTTCTTTTTGTTTTACTGCTTAATCTTCTATTTCTGTTACCTGATGCAGGTATTAGTGTGGTCTTTGTTGAGCTGAGAGCCTTGAGAGTCAGAAGAATCAAAGAACAGGCCATATTTTCTTCAATCACTCAACTTTTAGATAACTCCATCACTTGCATTAAAACACAAATTAATTTGGTAAATACCCAATGCAAGTCTCTATGAAAGATAAAAAGAAAATAGCTTTTCCTAGTCAATTCAAGTTCTTGAATTCTCATAAAAACATGTCTACTACACTGGATCATACCCTGGCCATACATTGGAAACACCCAGATTTAATTTTAAAACTACTTGCATCTTGGTCCTACTCCTGAAATCAAATAAGAATCTCTGGGACTTAGACCTCAGCATTAGTATTCTTGAAGAACTCAGAAGGTGATTGTAATGTCTGTGAGAACTGCAGTCCTGGACTAATTTATTTTGAGATTGTGTGTGCATGTATATTTGTAAATCGAGTATTAAAACAAAAAATACTATCAAATACAGACAACATCCTAGCCATTTATATACCTATAAAAACACAGAAAATAATGAAATCAATTTCTTATTGAGTATTTAAAGATATTTTTTATTTGAGACGATTTTTGTAAGAATTGGTGGGATTTTTCTCTGAGATAAGTAAAAAGGAAGAAGATATATCATGAGGGAATAGTATGATCAAATGCAATACCATCAGTATCCAGAGAGCATACTCAGGAAATACTAAAGTATCTGGATTTTAGAAAACTTAGTGTGTATGTATGTGTTTTGTATTTTGTATTTATGTGTGGCAGAAGTAAAGGAGGGTATAAGCAAGGAATGACATGGTTTTCTGGTCCAAGTTGTAGAGTATATTGTATTTTATGTTTAGGAGTTATACTTTGTTGTGTTGGTAACAGGGAATTATTTGCATAAAAATTAAGTCACATAAATATAGATTAATGCCTTGAATGTGGTATATTATGAGATCTGGTAGTATGAAGATAGTTTGGATCCATTTTTCCCACTTTATTCAGGATTCTAAGGTACTTTTGTAGCTTGTCCAGAGCTCAAGAGAGTATGCCCAGATAAATAACAGAAAGCTTGAATGTCAAAACAAGCAACTTTTAGTCTTCATATTTACTCATTCATTTATTCAAATAGTAATTATTGAGCTATTTATGACATTTAGCTAAAAACTACATAATATATAGTGTTTTTCTTTTAATATATAATAATCTAGTAAATGATTTGAGAAAATAATATCACATAGTCCAGTTGTTGTCACTAATCTCTATTCAATAATACTGTTGTTATTCTTTCTTAGGACCAGTAAGAAAATTCAAATAATGAACAGATAAAGTTATAAAGTAAGTTGAAGAATTTGTTTTTGGTAAATACGTAATGTGCTAGTGTAATGTGATGGGCAGAAAAATTTCAATTTGAATTTTGCTATGCTGACTATGCTAGCCTTGACCCTGTTAATTTGTGATCTATTGTTCAATTGAAAAATGTGATGAAGGAAACAGTGAAATTTAGTGACGTGTATTTGTTACCAATATAAATTATACTTAATAGCATTCAATGGGATTAGGTATTTTCTCCAGCCAGGTTGTAGAAGAATTAGTCCAAATATCCAAAGGTAAAATCTACCCAGGAGCAAGAACTTAAAAGTGAAATAATCTAATTGGGCTTAATTGTGACAATTTAGCGTGGCTAAATAACATATTTACTGAAATTTTCTGTTAAATATTGAGGGTAGTAGCAATTTGGGTAGCTTTATCAAACTTAGAGAAGAGGATAGCAAGGAAACACACTCACATAAACTGTCTAATATGAAAAATGTCTGTAAGAGATGGCCAAGTTAGATATGCAGAATAATTTAAGATAAATAAAAATATCCACTGTTTTCTAAAATAGAAAATTGGAATTTTAACTATGGCTCAATAAAACCATCAGGGACACTTACAGAAGACTGGCTGTTAAGCAAGGATTCTATGGTGATAGGTTAAAACAAGAACTAAGTAGCCAAATATACTAGAGAAGAATCTCTAAAAGAAGAGATGTATAGCTTCACTTCTAGTTTCTTTTAGATTATGTAAGCACACAATGAAACTTCAATTTATATGCAGTAGATTTTACCTTCAGTTATTCTGAGTATATGTTCTTATTTTGCCTTTCTAACAACCTAGGCTAATGGTATACTTTAGAGATTAAATATCAAATGCCTCCTTTTCACGGTAGAAAGGTTTTGGAACTAAGGAAAACATTGAAACCATAAAGAAAATTAAAAAATCCATGTCTGAAAACTTTATATTTTACTTCATTGGTCAAATAGTAACTACATCTTGAGAATCACAACAGAACTCTCTGACAGAGCGTTACTTTGTTTGAGACAATGCAGGAATACAGCTTTGAGTGATTCTACATCATTCATGGTGGGGTAGATGTCTCAAGACTTCTCTTACATATGTGAATTGGATTTGTGACTATATCTCTTTTGTGTAGTTAACTGAATTTTGGCTTATCATTAATTTCGTCTGCCCACAATAAGACTTGCTCTAATATATAAGGAGAAAAAGGATATTTTTTTAACCTCATAACCTCTGGTTGAGTCTCTAGCATATGCGGTGGAAAATTAAATGGCTAATTGAGTTTGGCAATGATTCATATCCTTCTTTCTTGTGTATAAGTAAGTGTAAAAAAATAGTAAACAGTGGCTTATGCAATTATTGTAATTGTTTTACTATAGTGTGAATATCATAAAATATTATCAGTATAAGAATCATAGATATAGTTTCTTATATGTCAATGGCTAAGTTGTTGGCTGATGAAAGTTTGCTCAAGTTTTTCTGCACCTTCGTTTGCAATCCTAAAACTCATGTTTAGGATTCTTAATCCTAAATGTGTAGTTCACCTAAACCACGTTATGGATCAGTGTGATTTCATCCCAACAACTAGAAGAAAAATTTAAAATAGTAATAAAAACTTATACATACATATAACAATGCCCGGGTACTGTTATCTTCTAGCATAAAAAAACCCTATCATTTTATTATTATTTTCTTTTAAGGTATTTGGAATCTTTTTATGGATACAAATACATAAAAGTAAAACATCTCGATCTCTAGTTTATTTGTGTAGGTGACCTCATAGACAAATAGAAGATTAACATTTAAATTTCAGTAGTCTGTTTGAATTGTTTTCACAATTTTTATTCATTGTAGCTTACTTAGAAGTATTCTTAAAATAGACTATTATTTATTCATGAAATTTTCTCTTTCAGGGCCAATTTATTTTTACTTAAGCAAACATTTGAATATACCTTCAATATAAAAAAAAAATCAAAGTTTGAAAATGTGTTTTGTGATTTTTTTTTTTTTTTTTTTTTGTGAGGAAGACCAGCCCTGGGCTAACATCTGTTGCTAATCTTCCTCTTTTTTGCTGAGGGAGACTGGCCCTGGGCTAACATCGTGCCCATCTTCCTCTACTTTATATGGGACGCCGCCACGGCATGGCTGACAGGCAGCGCGTCGGCGGGCGCCCGGGATCCGAACCGGCGAACCCCGGGCTGCCAAGCGCGGACTAAACCGCTGTGCCACCGGGCCGGCCCCTGTTTTATGATTTTATTGATAAAAATATAACCATTTAGACTGATATCACACTAAGATAAAAACCAGAAAAAAATCTACCAAGAAACCTCACTCATAAATAAAGGCAGAAAAATTGAATAAAATACTAACAAGAATCCATTGCCATATTTCAAGAATTATAAAACACGGCCAAAATGGTTCAATGCAGGAATGCAGAGGTAAGAAATATTAGGAAAACTAGTTGTGTACTAACCAAATGAATAAATGAATTTAAAAAACCTTCATAGATATTAAAAATGTGTGATAAATTTCAGCATCCGCTTCTGATTATAAATAATGAAATAGGAATAAGAATAGACTGATATTTTATTAATATCAAAACAAAAGTCAGAATCATAGTTTTGATTATGTAAGAAGCATTTTCATTATTGTAAGGAATAATACAGTGATTCCCCATTTTCACCAATGTTTTTAAAATATTGTTCCAGAAAAACTAGCCAAAGCAATTACGTATAAGAAAGAGTGTGAACTATGTAATGGGAATGGGAGGGAAATATTATTGTTTAGATATCATATAATTCTGTGTACCTGAAAAGCCTAAATGAATCACCTGAAAATTTTTGAAAATAGTGAAAGAATTCAGGACAATGAGTGAGGTTCAAAAATCAGTGACTTACCCAAGTTTGACCAGTAACCAGCATGAAAGTAAAATGGAGTGGTTTAGCTTCTGCTAATATTGGACAAAGTAAAGCAGATCAGTCTCTCCACTGAGAACAACTATTAACGCTTGAAAAAAATAGGAGGTATATGATTGAAGGCGGCAGAGAACTACCAAGATAAGCTGAGCATCTGGGGCTGCTTGGAGGACACTTTTTTTTTTAATTTTAGCAATCTAGTGAAGTGTTGGACTTCTGACAACAATGTTTTTAAAAGCACAAAATAAAATATAAATAAAATGTAGAATATTAAAGGAAACGTTATATTACGATATGTTATTTTTTTAAATGATGATCAATGATATGTATGTTTATTAACACATCTGATAAAGATATAACATCAAAATAAAAGCTATCTTTGTTTCAAAAAAGTGATAAACTACAACTAGTCAAGGACTAGCAGACTGGATAAAAACAAAACAACAACATATATGTAAAGGGTTAGAAAAACTTACACTACAAAACACTAACCAACTGAGAGATGATGCAATATAGTGATAATGGGTAAAGTAAATTTAAAGATTAAAAGTCGATATTGTAGAAAAAAAGGACATTTCCTGATGACAAAAAACTACCAGAAACATATAGCAATCCTAAATTCCTAAACTCTTAGTAACGTAACCCCAAAATATATAAAGAGTAAAAACAACAGAATTAAAAGAAAATGAAATAAATCGGCTGTGATAGCGGAACACTTGTATACACGTTTCCCAGTAAGTTATATAAAAGGTGCAAGGAAAAGACACAAAACTAACTTTTTAAAATGATCGAAATATTTGAGCAAGAACTTCAAAACTGAGGACATACAATGACCAATAAACATATGAAAGCATGCTTGTTAGTATAAAAAAATGTAAAATAATACCATACAAAATGACTTTATACCCATCAAAAAGGATACAGTTCTAAAGACTGAACAATCTCAAGTTGTGGTGAGGATATGAAATATTAGAATTTTCTTAATTGTTTGAGGCAGTATAAATTGTTGCAACTACAGTGGGAAACTATTTTGTAGTGTTTACTAAATGTTAAAGTGTAGGTGTCCCATGAACCAGGATTTCACTTCTAGGTATGAATCAAACAGAAATTTGTACATATGTATACTAAGAAACATATACACAACTTCTCAAAGTGTCATTATTTGTTATAGTTCCAAACTGCAAACAATCTACATGTACGTCAACAACAGAATGGAGTTGTAAATGAACAAATGCTATGTCAGTAGAGTGAATCTCACATATGAAGTGTTGCACAAAAGTAGCCAAACACAAAAGGTTACATGCATGTTTCTATTTATATAAAAATCAAAAGCAGGAAAAGTAATCTGTGGTATTACAAGTCAGAATAGCGGGTATTCTGAGGAAAGGCAGTGCAAAAGCTGAACATTTTCTCACATCTTCTTCTATTCATATATCTCTGCATGTGAAATGCTTTAAGATGATATAACATTTCTTTAGCCACAGAGACATTGTATATTGACAAATTAAGTTATATTTTGGTGTTTAGTTCAAGAAAGAAATTCATTTCTTGGGACATCTTTTGGTGACCTTTCACCTTCACTATGTACACACAATTATGAAGTGCTTATTGTGTATAAAGTCCAGTTCTAGTATTGATGATTATTTTTGCAGTGAGCAGTTTTCAGAGGGGTTATTTTAAATGTCGATTTGTGCTTGTGCTGTGTGATACAGTATTTTTCTTTATTAACTAACTATGGGCTTCTGGCTCTTCTGCCTTCATTGATTGTCTAGCATCCTTGAACAAAGGCTAATGATCAAACAGGAAAGGCAAAATGGACAAAAGTGGAGAAAACTAGTTAAAGGAAAAGCCTACATGTCCTGTGTCGGAATTACTCTCCCAGTCCAGTTCTGGACGGTGTCTATGAAGACCGTGTAAGCATGTGCCGATTCAATTGTGTCCCTGATTACAAGAAAAAAAGCATGCAGTTGAGAAAGGTTATGCCCTAGAGATTCTTTTAAAAGATTGTCTATTCCTTGGCCTAGTTTTTGAGACTTGAAACTGAACTTCAGTAATAGCAAATGTGCAAAAGTAAAGTTTTGGAACAGGTAAAACACACTACATGTATTGCAATATTGCCAAATGCAATTCACTTTATCAGTAGTAGTAAATAAGATTTCATCTGAATATGATCCATGGAGAAATAGTTTGTAAACAATTACAAGCCCCATGTAAGACATTATTTTATCTAAAATGTCATTTCAGTGTAAAAGTTCTCTAGGATCAAATGCCTAGCATGGTTTTGAGTCAAATACCATATTTAATCATCCTTGTTTTTGATACTTTGAAATATGATAACCCATATAAGATCCTCAAACTGTCAAACATTATGCTTTCATGATCATTTTTTGAGGTAAAGAGATGCTGATTTTTTTAAGAATGCAAGTTTAAAAATATGTACTTTTTACATTCATTAATATTCTCATTTATTTATTCAACAACTATTTAATGGACTACCATATAGTAGAGAAAGCTAACATCCATTCTAGTGATGATCTTATAAAAAGCATTTAATAAATATTGATTAGAATGTTGCTTAGACATATTAATTATATATATCAATATACTATGTTTTGATATCAACACCAGATAGTTCATTCTGTAAATGTCTAAAGATCACAAAATAGCTAAAGCATAACACTGTGATCTTTTGTATTGCATTCATGTTTGTGTTGTCTGCATATAAAATATACATATATATCAGCAATTGATTTTTAAATAAGTTTTAATAGCAGCATAATATATTTAAGGCCACTTGAAGCAATCCAACTTTACAATACTTGATAGCAATATCTGGGATATAGGGAATACAGATCGATTTTGGCTGTTTAGAAAGCCTTAAATTCGTACCTGAGAAATCAGGAATTGATTGTAACTCACTGAAAATTACTATAATTTCTTAATTTAATGAAATGATGATATCAGCAATATTTAATAGACACACAGATATGAAGGATTTAGTGCTAATGCAAAGAAGGGCAGGAGAGATTTAGAATTCTTATGATAAAGATTGAAATTATGTAAGCAGTTGAGCTTCCCAAAGCATAATGAAGTGAAGGAGAAAAAGAGGGAGGACCAAATACACATTAAAGATATATCTAGAAAAAAGTAAATCCTTTTGTTTATAATCCTCATTTGCCAAAAGAGCATAATGTGTGACATCAGATAGATTTTTTTCCCTCTGCTTATTAGTAAAATGTGTTTTTCTCCTCTACTCCAAGTATTAGATAAAATATACAGTATCCAGAAAAAGCAAGTAAATGAGTCATTTATGCTTTTCTCTATTGTGTAACTATAATTGATGATTATATCAAATTGGAGCCAATCTGTTCCCTAACATATATAACATGTATTATAATTACTTATATCACTCAAAAATAATATAATTTTGTAGGTAATTGTATTCTACTACTTAATTATTAATAATTGGCTTGTATCCCTGTGATAAATACTTTTATATTTTATTCATGCCTAGTATGATTTTTAAAATCTAACAAAATTATTACATTCACTTCTGAGATTACTTCTCCTTGGACCCCTCCACAAGCTGATTCCTGTTTAAGAGTTTTATTTGTGCTATGTATTATTAATATGCATGAGTTCTTGAGCCTAGTTGCCTGGATTCAAAATCTGGCTTTGCCATCTATTAGCCGGACAACCTCTGACAAGTTTCTTAAACTCTCTGTGCATCAGTAGTGTTCCCTATAACCTGGAGATAATGCTCATACAAATTTAATGGAACCAAAGTGAGAATTAAAAGAAAAAATATACCTAAAGTCCCATAGAGCGGTGCCAGGTATTTTGTATACAGTTAATAAATGTTAACTTTTTATTTCCCTTCCATAAAGTCACTCTTTTTACTTGAACCTTTTATTTACTAAAAAGATATTAAAATTCAAAAAAATTTTCTGTTAGTGATTAATTTTATAGCAACATTCTTCTGATGGGAAATTTCTCATAAGTAAAAGTGAGACATCAAAGAACTTTTCATTTTTTTTGTATCTTATCATGAACCCAAATTTATAAAGGCCCATTACCTGAACAGGATCCAAATATAGCAATCCAACACTTAACAATATTTTTGCATTTGACTAATTGTAGGAGTACTTTTGAGTAATTTGTAGGAGTAATTTGCTTTTGCATCATACTGCATTTGATGTCTAGCCTTTATTAAATGGTTTTCCACTGAATTTAAATATATGAAATATTATAATCTCAAGTTAATAATGGTAAGATTTTTTGAAAGGAAATGTTAACAGGCAATCTATTGAATTAAGGCACAGAGAAAAGTAAGCAATACATCACTTATAAAGGTTATTTAAGTTTTTTAAACTCACTCTCTCAATTACTATACAGTTATTAACTTGAACTTTCATTCCTTCCAGTAAGACATATTTACATAATTTTGTGGTGAAACTGAAATGTTTTAATACTACTCCTGCAGGAAAAAAAAAAAAAAAGAATAGGTAACAAACAAAGAAGTCCATTGGGAAAATTTTTAAGATGCTTTTTTTTAGTAATTCAGTAAGCTATAAATTATTCTACTGTAAACATTTTAATTTTAACTCTTCATATATTATAGGAAAATTTTGTAAAAATATAAAATTCTCATTGAAATTTCAATATAAGTTTAATTAGAAGAATTATATTTACAAAGTTAATTTATCACTTGAACACATAAATTATCTGACCATTTTTTAACATCTGATCTTATAGAGATGATAGTTACATAGTATTATAATAGAGACAAATAATATGATGCTTTTCTTACTAACTACTTTGATCATTTTAGGAAGATAAATCAAAGTTTATCATTTAGAGGAGATAAATAATTAACTACTAAATTTTCAACAAATATATCCAACAATGACTTATTTCAATGATTTGCCATTGCTCAAATATGATGTCATTTTTTCTATATGCTATAAATTTGTGTCACATCCTTTTGAAAAAAAAATCCCCAGCATCTATAGCTATAAGCTTCCAGAGATTTTTATTTCATTTATAACAATCTTTTCCAAGCTATTCAATATATACATAGATTTTATTACTTATAGAGCATTTCTTCAATTTCTCTTTGATTAACAGATACAAACAGATCAAGTAAATCTGATTTCTCTGCCAGTGAGTGTTCATATACACCTCATTTTTTAAGACACACCTGCAGAAGTTCACTTTAAAATTTGTAAGAAAGGTTTATAGCAAACAGATCAACCAACCTCATAGTGCCTGTGATAAATGAAAAACAAGACAAATTGGCAAATCAATTTCCTGAAAGTGAAGAATATGTTAGTTTTCTCTCCATCATGTCTGACTATGAACAAATTAAAATCCTGGAGGTATAACCTTGACCTATAATCTATTAGCTATATCCACTAAATGCTCTGCTTTACAGTTGGTGGGTTTTGTTGTGCTAATTTTATCATTTCATCTGGAAGAACTTTATTCTAAAATCTTAAATTTGCATTTAATTTTAAAATTGCTCCCAGGTGAATTCTCAAGTATATACATACTAGAAGGCATATTGATTATTTTTCAAGTAAAATAAAACCAAATAGCTTTTTGTCTACAGATATGTGTGTATGTATATAAATATATAGAGATTTAATTATGACTCCTGTGAATGGGCAGCATTTGCATTTTGCATTTGAGGATTAGAGGATTCTTCTTAAAGTGTAGCAGATAGATTAAAATTTTACTTCTCCACATTTGTTATTATATAATTGAAATTTCAACTGTCTCTAAGCAGAATATGCGTGTATTACTATAATGGCTTTAAAAACATTGTGGTATAGAAAAAGGTAATATATGTTTTATAGAAAAATTTCACCAGAGATTCTTGTATAATCCTTTGTTACCTGGGGAAGTACTGGTATCATGTTATATCTGATTAAATACTTCTAGTCATGAGAGCGTATGTGTGGTCAACAGTGGCTAAAAATTGACTGTTACTGCTTGTAATAAAGACTATTAGTGGTTTTGATTTAAAAATATTGATAGAGGAGTTATTTTCTTATATAGAAATGGAAGTCTTGATAAGACATTACGTCTCTACTAATAATTTATAGTATTTTATTCTACTTGAGCATATCCCTTCCCTTCATCTTAGTAAGGAAAACATACCCTGGTAACTGCCTATATAACTCAAATTCTGACTCCTGTTCTATCCCAACCCCTGGCATTTATGTTTGTCTTGCTGACTGTTCATGTGCTATAAATGTTGGCCTTTAGCACAAATCCATTTTCCGGTCCCAGGGGATTTCCCTGACTCCTGATTCTTAGTCTCAGAAGACTCAGCACTGACATCCATAATAGGCATTCTGCCCCACATCAGACAGCATGGCCACTTGTGTGTCAGTCTTTGTTTATTTATGAATCTAAGGCAAATAGGAACTATAGTACCAAGTTTCAAAGAAAAATATTAGATGACCAAAACAATGAAAATATTTTATATGTAAGTAATACAAAAAAACCCATAGATTCCTAGAAACCACATGAACTTTATAAAATAATGCTTTCATTTTTCCTTATTTTTAAAATATATTTTGCATTTTCAGAGCATAGTGGTTAATATTTAGGTTCTGGAACCACAAATGCCTGAGTTCAAATATTATTTCTACTTCCTTGAATTGTTATGTCCTTGGGCAAGTTACTTAATCTGTGTGTGCCTCAGCTATCAGCTGTAAAATGGGTAATTTATCCTTTCTTTAATATGTTTAGTAACTTCATTTGCAATAAATCATGTAGAAGATTGGCAAACAAAAATATTTAGCCATTTATATAATTGGGATATAATGTTAAAGGCTTAATTGTTAATTTATGTGATAAGGCATAGATTAGTGAGAAAACAGTTTTCCCTTCAGCAAGACATAGATTGCCAACATGGAGTATTTCTAAGAATCTATATTGTAAACCCAGACTTTAAAAAAAAAAAAAAGTCCCCTATACTTTTCATTGAGTAAAAGACAATAGTCAATTAAAGAAGTATTAAATTAAAATAATAATGGATTTTGCAAAAAAGAAATTAAAACTAGAAAATGCAGGGATTAGATTTTTAAAAGTTGCTTATAACAAACAGAACTAATTCTATTAAAAAAGAGGGAAGAAACAATGCAAAGTCAGGTCATTTCCATTTGGTATAGTAAAGCAAAAGAAATGATGTGAAATGTGAGCTGCAAAAGATAAGTGTAGGAGCAAACCAAGTTTATATTCTTGTCTTTGGTCATTATGAATTTAACTGGATAATGTGATTTATAATAAAATTTGCAAGTAATATACTTGCATATATTCAAACCTTATTGCCCTCTTAAAGCTCTGAGATACCTCTGAAGTGCTCTTATATTTTATAAAAGATATCTTAATAATGGTGGTTTTCCTATACATTATTGTAATCTGACATATACAGCACATAAATAATGAGTCTTTTTCAAATGAATATTTTAGAAAATAAAAGTATTTCAATACTTCTTTTATCAGGATACAATGAACTTGATTAGAGGAATATGTTGAGAAGTTTAGTTAGTCAGAAACCCCTAGCATTTCAGTGAATTGACCATTTGCTCTGAGTTCATGACGCTATCACAATATCACATCAATAGGATCTTTCTGTTAGTTCAGTGCCAGAAGGTTAATGAGCTGATTAACTGAGTACACCAGTCTACATTTTCTTCTTAGGAATGTCTCCTCTATTGTCAATTCTCATCTGTTGTCTGTTGTTGAAATTTCTTTTATATCCCCACAACATCCTACCTCTCCCATTCTGCTGTTTTACTATTTTTACCAATGCCCTGGTGGAATAAATTTCTTTATAACTGCAAAAGGTAACATTTCAAGCATTTCCTCTTCACTGATACCTCACCTGAATACATTCAAGAAGCTTGGAGAATGTCTTCTTGGACAGAATTCTATTAGCGCATTTATAATTGTTATGTATATACCAATCTATCCTCAAAACTGTGAGATTATTGCCAACACAGTCTAGAGAATTTTTTAATCTTTGTATTTCCAGGGTCTCCCTCAGTACCAAAGTCATAAAAACATCTCAACATATATATATGTGAATCAATGAATTAATGAATGAATGATAGGTTGAGGAAATCATTCATTTATTTAATAAATACTTGCACAGTACCTATCACAGTTTCATTGCTCTAGGCCCTGTGAATATAGCGGTGCCTAAAACCAAGAAGGATCTGCTGACATAGAGCTTATGGTTTATGTTTTTCTCCCTTACCCCAAACCCCACGTACTTCTATGTACTTCTGAATATCCTTATTCTCTCAAAGCTCATTTTCCAGTGAGTTGTCCTGGTTTAACCTTAAACACACACACACTCACACCTTGAGTCAAATGTTCATTTATACTGCTAGAAATTTGTCACTTTTGCATTTGTTTTGAGTTAATTGTTCAGATAAAATAAGATAGCTGAAGGGAAAAAATAGACTAAAGTTTTGACTAATTCGAAGGTAGGTAACTTTCAGTCAATTTTCATTCTCTACCTGCTAATACTCCCACTGTATTTTTGCACTGATATTCATAAAAGATTTAGCCTCCTCATTCCATAAGCAGTTTAGGTTTTAAAGTAAAGATAATATATATGAAACAATTGAAAAAAATCACACTCATTTGCTCCAATTACTTTAAATGTCAAAAGCTCTGTGCTTAGAGGAGCAATACCTGCCTCTTCAATCAGGATAGAACTCGACAGAAGTAGAATGAAAGTTTTAATGTTGATCTGTTGGCAGGAGGATGGGGTTGGCACTATTGAAATAAAACTTCAGTTTCAATTATTTGAGTTTTGAATTGAATGATACATTGAAGCAAGAATATGGTTTTAAATAAGAAATATAGTAGCATAAGCATAATTTTAGCATTCTTCTATCTCTAATAATTATTTAAACTTATAAACCAAGAGTGCAAAATAGCATGAGCCCCTGGCTCAGAGTCTAACATACTTCAGAAGGAGAAAACAACTAAAATAAGATAAGTAAGCACTGTGGTATATACTTCAAAACAATCTTACATCATGTCTCTGGAATTCCAGGATCCTGAAGTTCTTTGATATAAGATACTTGCATTAGGATATGAGAAAACACAGGCACAGCTTTAATGAAAGTTAGATTTTGCACTACTAGATTTAAAAATGAGTATATTGTTAAGAGTTAACTCTGAGTGGTCATAATAAAGACACTGAAAGTGATTGAGAAGCATTTCATCCAGATCAGTTCTCCAGAAAATAGAATGAAAACGGGAATGAATATTGAATACCTCAAGCTCTCTGAATTAGCTAAGGTACAAATTGTTTATAATTGTGTATTATAATGAAAACTAAATGTTTTTATTTTTTCACTAAGGACCAGAAGATATGCACTGTCAGCTGCCCTGATTTCAGCATTGCCCTGATTTCAGAGCTTCGCATCCTTGGCGTGAAGTGGCTTTCAAATATTCATGTATCACATCTAAGAGATGTGAAGAATGGTTGGTAGGGGGTGGAGTGTTTACCTGTGAGTTTCAAATAAATTATGCCCCCAAATCTTTAGCTATTCATAGGGAGGTAAAAATTCAGAAAATGTATTCCAATTATAGTCCAGTAGGTCTCTTTCTTGTAAGGCCTTGCAACTTGAATTCACTTTGGAGACATTCCTTGTTCCAGGAAAACAAAACAAAGCCATTTGTATACTATTTCAAAATCTTCTTGCACTACCATTTACCCTAGCCAACTGAGTGGTGACCAGTTTCATATAAGCTTTGCCCAGTGTAGTGCAAGTGAAATCGTACAATCCCTTACTTCATCCAGGCCTCTTTCCCTTCTGGGCTGCTGTGATGTAAGAATGAGATGTCAAGGGATTCTGCTCTCTGCACGTGTATGCATTCATAGCCAGAAGGTGAAAAGCAGATAACTTCTGCAGAGGTGTTAACACCCCTGATGAATGGGTGATGAGGACTAATGTATAAATGCTTCCCTTCTTTCTTCCCTGAGTGGACAGTTGTGAAATACTTTTCATAAAACTGTTTATAAGACTTTGGATGATGGAAAACCATTCATCCACTGGAATGCAAGATAGATATCCTGTCTTTGTACTGACTTTCTCTCCATCTCTGTTTACTTCCCCTATCCTATATCCATGCTCTCTGGGATAACATTCCCAAATAAGCTACTGCAGAAAAGTATTTTTCCTTAGGGCTTATTTTCAGGGAACCCAGGCTAAGAAAACAATCTCATTAATGGAATTTTTCGTTATGCAAAAGTAAAGAAAACATTTGCTACTTAAAAAAAAATTGATTTGGTACCAAGAAAGTAAATGATGCTTTTGGACACTTTGGGAGAAAAATGTGACATATATGAAGATGTGGAAAATGAAGGACAAATCAGAGCACAGAATTACTGTCTCCCTCTCTGGACTGAATGGACTGTCTCTGCTCACAGAATGGCTCATAAATTAATATGTTTAATATAATTTTGGTAAGAATGGTGAGGGCCATTATCTCATGAGATCTTTTATTCTATTTTATTTGTTTATTACTGAGGTAGATTTGCCCTGAGCTAACATCTGTTGCCAATCTTTGTCTTTTTTTCTTTTCCTTTTCCTTTTCTTTTTCTTTTTATTGAAGTAACATTGGTTTATACTGTTATATAAATTTCGGGTGTGCATATATTCCAATTTCTGTGTAGACTACATCATGTTCACCACCCAAAGACTAATTACAATCCATCACCATACACATATGCCTAATCACTCCTTTTGCCCTCCTCCCTACCCCCTTCCCCTCTGATAACCACCAGTGCAACCTCTGTCTCTATGTGTGTTTTTGTTGTTGTTGTTTATCTTCTAGTTGTGAGTGAGATCATACAGTATTTGACTTTCTCCCTCTGACTTCTTTTGCTTAGCCTAAAACCCTCAAGACCCATCCATGTTGTCACAAGTGGCCAGATTCCATCCCTTTTTATGGCTGAGTAGTATTCCACTGTGTATATATACCACATCACCTTTATCCATTCATCCCTTCATGGTCACCTAGGTTGCTTTCAAGTCTTGGCTATTGTGAATAATGCTGCAGTGAACATAAGGGTGCATATATCTTTACACATCTGTGTTTTCATGTTCTTTAGATAAATACCCAGTAGTGGAATAGCTGGATCGTATGGTAGTTCTATTCTTAATTTTGTGAGAATTCTCCATACTGTTTTCCATAGTGGCTGCACCAGTTTGCATTCCCGTCAGCACTGTATGAGAGTTCCCTTTTCTTCATCCTCTCCAAAACTTATTTCCTATCTTGTTAATTATAGCCACTCTGATGAGTGTGAGATGATATCTCATTGTAGTTTTGATTTGATCTCCCTAATAATTAATAATGTTGAACATCTTTTCATGTGTCTGTTGGCCATGTGTATATCTTCTTTGGAGAAATATCTGTTAAGATCTTTTGACCATTTTTAAATTAGGTTGTCAGCTATTTTGTTGTTGAGATGTATGAGTTCTTTATATATTTTGGAGATTATCCCTCATCAAATATATGATTTACAAATATCTTCTTCCAATTGTTAGGTTGTCTTTTCATTTTATGATGGTTTCCTTTGCTGTGCAGAAGATTTTTAGTTTGATATAGTCCAATTTGTTTAGTTTTTCTATTGTTTCCCTTGCCCATTCACATGTGGTCAATGAAAATATGCTACTAAGACCAATGTCAAAGGGCATACTGCCTATGTTTTCTTCCAGAAGTTTCATGGTGTCAGGTCTTACATTCAAGTATTTAATCCATTTTGAGTTAATTTTTGTGTATGGTGTAAGATGATGGTCTACTTTGATTCTTTTGCATGTGGCTGTCTGGTTTCCCAACACCATTTATTGAAGAGACTTTCCTTTCTCCATTGTATGTTCTTGGCTCCCTTGTTGAAAATTAGCTGTCTGTAGATGTGTGGGTATATTTCTGGGCTGGAAATTCTGTTTCATTGATCTGTGTGTCTATTTTTTGTGTCAACACCATACTGTTTGTTTACTATAGGTTTGTAGTATATTTTGAAATCAAGGAGTGTGATATCTCCAGCTTTGTTCTTTTTTCCCAGGATTCCTTTGGCTATTTGGGGACTTTTGTTGTTTCATATAAATTTTAGGATTCTTCTATTTCTGTGAAAAATGTCATTGGAACTTTGATTGGGATTGCATTGAATCTGTAGATTGCTTTAGGAAGTATGGATGTTTTAACTACGTTAAATCTTCCAATCCAAGAGCACCAGACATCGTTCATTTCTTTGTGTCTTTTCTCATTTCTTTCAACAATGATTTATAGTTTTCAGTGTACAAGTTTTTCACTTCTTTCATTAAGTTTATTTCTAGGTATTTTATTCTTTTTGTTGCATTGGAAATGGGATTGTATCCTTAATTTCTGTTTCTGCTACTTTGTTGTTAGTGTATAGAAATGCAACTGATTTTTGTATGTTGATTTCGTATCCTGCAACTTTACCATATTCATTTGTTATTTCTAAAAGTTTTTTTCTCAAATTCTTTAGGGTTTTCTACATATAAAATCATGTCATCTGCAAATAGTGACAGTTTCACTTCTTCCTTTCCAATTTGGATCCCTTTTATTTCTTTTTCTTGTCTGATTGCTCTAGCTGGGACTTCCAATACTGTGTTAAATAGGAGTGGTGAAAGTGGGCATCCTTGTCTGGTTCCTGTTCTGAGTAAAGGCTTTCAGTTTTTCACCACTGAGAATGATATTAGCTGTGGGTTTGTCATATACAGCCTTTATTATGTTGAGATACTTTCCTTCTATACACATTTTATTCAGAATTTTTATCATAAATGGTTGCTTGTCAAATGCTTTCTCTGCATCTATTGAGATGATAATGTGATTATTATACGTCATTTGGTTAATATGGTGTATCACATTGATTGATTTGTGGATGTTGAACCACCCCCTGCATCCCTAGAATAAATTCCATTTGATCATGGTGTATGATCTTTTGATGTATTGTTATATTCAATTTGCTAGTATTTTGTTGAGGATTTTTGCATCAGTGTTCAGTAATATTAGCCTGTAATTTTCTTTTTTTGTGTTGTCCTTGTCAGCTTTTGGTGTCAGAGTAGTGTTGGTCATGTAAAATGAGTTAGGAAGCTTTCCCTCCTCTTCAGTTTTTTGGAAGAGTTTGAGAAGGATAGATATTAAGTCTTCTTTGAATGTTTGGTACAATTGACCAGGGAAGCCATCCACTCCTGGACTTCTATTTTGGGGGAGGTTTTTGATTACTCTTTTCAATCTCCTTACTGGTGATTGGTCTATTCAAATTCTCTATTTCTTCTTGGTTCAGTTTGGAAGGTTGTATGATTCTAAGAATTTATCTATTTCTTCTAGCTTATCCAGTTTGTTGGCATATAGCTTTTCATAGTATTCTCTTATAATCTTTTCTATTTCTGAGGTGTTAGTTGTAATTTCTCCTCTTTCATTTCTGAATTTATTTATTTGAGGCTTTTCTCTTTTTTTTTTGGTGAGTCTAGCTAAAGGTTTGTCAATTTTGTTTATCTTTTCCAAGAACCAGCTCTTCGTTTCATTGATTTTTTTCTATTTTTTTGTCTCTATTTCATTTATCTCTGCTCTGATTTTTATTATCTCCTTCTTTGTACTGATTTTAGGCTTTGTTTGTTCTTCTTTTTCCAATTCCTTTAGGTGTGCTGTTAGATTGTTTATTTGAGATTCTTCTTCTTGGTTGAGGTAGGCCTGTATTGCTGTAAATTTCCCTTTTAGAACCACTTTTGCCATATCCCATAAATTATGCCATGTTGTAGTTTCATTTTCATCTGTTTCCAGGTATTTTTTGATTTCCTCTTTGACCTCATCGTCCTTCAGTAGTGTTTTGTTTAATCTCCTATTTGTGACTTTGATGATTTTCTTCCTTAGTTGATTTCAAGTTTCATACCATTGTGGTCAGAAAAGATGCTTCGTATTATTTCAGTCTTCTTAAATTTATTGACTTGTTTTGTGCGTTAATATGTGATCTATCCTGGAGAATGTTCCACGTGCATTCAAAAAGAGTGCATATTCTGTGGTTTTGGGATGGAATGTTCAGTATATATCTGGTCTAATATGTCATTTAAGGCAAATGTTTCCTTATTGATCTTCTGTTTGGATGATCTATCCATTGGTATAAATAGAGTGTCCCCTACACTTATTGTGTTGCTGTCTATTTCTCCTTTGATGTCTGTTAATAGTTACTTTTTATATTTGGGTGCTCCTATGTTGAGTACATATATATTTACAAGTGTTATATCCTCTTGTTGTAGTGTTCCCTTTATCATTATGTAGTGCCCTTTTTTGTCTCTTTACAGTTTTGTTTTAAAGTCTATTTTGTCTGATGTTAAGTATTGCTACCCCAGCTTTCTTTTCATTGCCATTTGCATGGAGTATCTTTTTCCATGCCTTCACTTTCAGTTTGTGAGTGCCTTGAGGTCTAAAATGTGTCTCTTGTATGCAGCATATATATGGGTCTTGTATTTTTATCCAATCAGCCACCCTATGCCTTTTGATTGGAGAATTTAGTCCATTGACATTCAAAGTAGCTATTGAAAAAAATGTACTTACTGCCATTTGTTACCTTTTTTCTGGGTGTTTTAGTAGTTCTTCTCTATTCCTTTCTTCTCTTGCTCTCTTCCCTTGTGGTTTGATGGCTTTCTTTAGTATTATGTTTGGGTTCCTTTCTCTTAGTTTTTTTGTGTATTTATTATAGGTGTCTGGTTTGTGATTACCATGAGGTTCATTTATAATAACCAACATATATAGCAGTCTATTTTAAGTTTATGGTCTCTTTAGTTTGACTTCTTGCTAAAAGTTCTACTCTTTTACTCACGTCCTCCCACAGTATGTTTTTGATATCATAACTAACCTCTTTTTTTGTGTGTGTGCATGTGTATCCATTTCCCTCTTATCATGGAAATAGATAATTTGAGTACTTCGGTCTTTGACCTTCATATTAGCTTCAGAGGTCATTGATCTGCTACCTTTACTCTATATTTACCAGTGATTTTATTGCTTTTTCTCTTCTTATAATTTTCTTATTCGTATTTCTGGTCTTCTCTTTTACACTTATATAAGACTCTTTAGCATTTGTTGTAAGGTTTCTTGGTGATAAACTCCTTTAGTTTTTGCTTGTCTGGTAAATTCTTTATCTTTCCTTCAATTCTGAAGGATAGCCTTTCCAGTCAAATTATTCTTGGCTGTAGGTTTTTTCCTTTCAGCACAGTAAATATATTGTACCACTCCCTTCTAGCCTGTAGGGTTTGCTGCTGAGAAGTCAACTGATAGAATTTTGGGGTTCCCTTTGTATGCAACTTGTTGCCTTTCTCTTGTGGCTTTTAGGATTCTCTCTATATCTTTATTTCTTGACACTTTAATTATAATGTGTCTTGGTGTTGGCCTCTTTGGGTTTATCTTGTTTGGTGCTTTCTGTGCTTCCTCTACCTGGATGCCTGTTTCCTTCCTTGGGTTAGGAAAGTTTTCAGCTATTATTTCTTCAAATAGATTCTCTGCCCCTTTGTCTCTCTCTTCTCCTTCTGGGACACCTATAATATGGATGTTAGTGCACTTGATGTTGTCCCAGAGGTCCCTTAGACTGACCTCATTCTTTTAAATTATTTTTTCTTTTATCTATTCAGCTTGGGTGATCTCTAGTCTTTCATCCAGCTGGCTGATCCATTCTTCTGTATCATCTATTCTGCTATTGAGTCCCTCTAGTGAAATTTTCATTTCCACTATTGTGTTCTTCATTTCTGATGGATTCTCTTTTATATTTTCCAATTTTTTTGTTGAAGTTCTCACTGAGTTCATCCATTCTTCTCCCAAAATCAGTGAGCATCCTTGTAACTATTAGTTTGTACTCTTTGTCAGGTCGATTGTTTATCACAGTTTCATTTAGTTCTTTTTCTGGGGTTTTGTCCAGTTCCCTTACTTGAAACATATTCCTTTGTCTCCTTGTTTTGCCTCTTTCTCTGTGCTTATCTTGGAAAGGTGACCTTATGTAAGAGATGCCTTATGAGGCCTAGCAGTGTGCTTCCCTCTCATCACCAGTTCCAAATGTTCCAAGAGCATCCCCTGTGTCCTTCTGTTGTGGAACGGTTACTTTTCCTGCAGGTGCATGGGGAGGCTAGACTGTCCCCCTGGCAGGCTGGTTGTAATTCTCAGCTGTGTGTGGCTGCTATGGACACTTCAATCACTTTATCAGTTGTGGGGAGCCCCAGCACATTTGGTTGCAAGGTCTAATAGCACATTCCTGCTACAGTTTTTCTGTTAAGTGAGTAGGCCCCCACTGTGGCTGGTTGCTAGGCTCAGGGGCTTACAATTGCTCTAGGCCTCCAGACTGTGAGGCTATTGTCAGATCTCTCAGGATTGCAGCTGAGTGGGGCCAGCCCCAGGCATGGGAGCACCTAATTGTTTCAGGCTGTGGAAGGTAGGGCTGATTCCCTATGTGGTTTTTGATAAGTCTTCTGCAGCTGACAATCCCCACTGCCCACAGGGACACACACCCCATCCACACAGTCCTGCCCATTTGCACACCCCAACTCTCTGACATGGACCCAGTCACTCTGCTGCAGAGGCCCACCAACACTCCACCGGCAACCCGAAGAGGTAGACTCACTCCCCCAGCTGCAGGGGTTTCAGACCCCCTGCCTATGTGGGCTTACAAATTGCCCAAGGGCTTGCTGTTGCATGGGGACAGTCCCTAGGGCAGGATGCCTGCCCTGGTTGGGCTGAATTAAAAAGGTGCTCTAATGGGTGGTGCAGACCCTGGGCTAACAGGGCAGGGGGGAGAACTCCAATTGTGTCTGTCAGCGTGTGTGTCAGCATGCCTGAACTAAGTCACAATAATGTCTGTCACCAATGTCTCAGTCCTTGGGGAGGTCTCACTTCTCACTGAGATGCACCCAGAGCCTATCAAGTGAGTCTTTTTTCACCAAATGACTGTGCATGTTTCTGGTGACTTTAGGTTGCTTTCCAAAATGGGTGAATTTTTGTGTAGGCCTTTTAAGAGCATGCTTTTCCCCCTCTTATGTCTGATAGCTTTTCTAGGGTTATTCTTTCCCACTGTTGTTAATAGCCAACAAAGCCAGATATTATGACACTTAATCTCAGTTGTGCTGAGTTCAAAAGCTGCTTATTGTGGTAAAGCTCCCCCACTCAGATCCCCCACTCTTCCAGGGAAGGCTTTGTACCTTAAGATTGCTCCTGGCCAGCCAGGAAGTGCCACAGCTGGAAGGTGGCTTTTTGTCTCCAGAAAGGAATTCTCCGTCTTCCACCTCAGTCACTACTGTCCCTTGTTGTGGTTTTTTTTTAAATCCAGTTTTCAGCTCTTTGTCAGGGGTAATTGTTCCAAGAGTAGTAGTAAATTTGTTGTGTCCATAGGAGGAGGTGAGTTCAGAGTCCACTTACACCACCATCTTGGCACCATCTGCTCCTTCCTCTTTTTTTTCTGTAAGCCACCACCACTGACAGAGGAGTGGTGTGGCTCCACGTCTGGGAACTGAACCTGGGTTGCTGAAGTGGAGCATGTGGAACTTGAACTACTAGGCCATCAGGCTGGCCTGTGTGAGATATTTTAGACCACTAGGGTCAAAGACAAGGCTGCACTGTAGTTCAGGTGAAAATGCTTGGCAGAAAATTGTCAAGTCATTCATTTTGCCATTCTCTTCCTGGACCATAGCAAGGTTCTAGAAATATGCTGTTCAATGTGGTAGCCACTAGCCACATGTGTCTGTTGAGCTCTTAAAACATGGTAAGCCAAATTGAAACATGCTCTGAGTGTAAAATTACACTCAGATATTGAAGGGCTTTTTTTTCAACTTTCTTATACGTTTGACTTTTTTCAAATGAAAATGTAGGAAACATTTTTTAAATGCAAAAGAAAATCAAAATAAGGAAAAGGCAAATAGAAAAGTAAAACCAGTGATATATATTAGATAAGAAAATTGTAAAAAGTCAATGTGAACACTACTGAGAAGAACACAGTGCTAAAACTAGGGAATATTGTGGTCTGTCATAGGATTTATCACCTGCGTTTTTACTATAAAATTCTATATTGATATATTTACTTTAAACCAAATAGAAGGAAACTATGACATTTAAATTCCTGTGTTTGATTTCTTGAAAATATTTGCATAGTAACTGAAGTATTAATTAATAGAAGTTCAATAGTTTGTAAAAATGAGACATACCTTTTCTGGACATATACCCATTAAAACAAAAAAGTTACTTGCCTTGTAATTATTCACTTCCCCATTTTTAACATTTATGTTTCAAATATATATTTAAGCATATGTAGCTTTAAATGCTAATAAAACTTTTCATTTTTTCAATTGTCAGGAAAACACTAAGGTGCAAAACAAAATCATTTCAAATGTCATTGGAGAATGAATTTTTCAGGGTTACATGGGAAATGCATAATAATTTGTTTAAAATGTTTCTTAATTTCCTTCTATTAAAAAAATATACCATTCTTATGTTTGTTAGATTTAGAAAATAGGAAACTTAAGTTTAATTATATTCAATTATCTTTTTTCATTATTTCAGTTCCTCTCCTTCTGATTATTTTTAATAAATCTAAGAAACACAGTCATATATTTCACATATAGTATGTAAAGAATTCGGTTATGGCAATAAATAATAATGCATCTTAAAAAACCAAAATATGAGTCCATAGAGATACTAAAATAATAATAATTATGGCAAAAGAACTCTTCCTTGTAGAAGAATGCTGGCTAATGGATACAGAAATAATGGAATTATGAATTAGGAAATGACAGCATACATTCTATGTAAAATATAGAATGAAAAGTTTATGTTTATATAAGAAAACATAAATAAATTGTTATCCCCTTTTTACACAAAATATAATATACCATTGTATATTTGAGCTATCTCCTCATTAGTACACTGAAAACTTTCTCTTTCTCCAAAACAACAATATTTTGTTAAGTGGAAGACCTATAATATTGTTAAAATTGATACTCAAGTTGATATCTAATATTTTGCCATTACAATAGTTTCAAAGAGTAAAATTTGTATGTATCATGTCTTTCATTTTCTTGTATATCTATAGGAAAAATTCCCCTAGGTAAAATTTCAGAGTTAAATGTACCTGCATTTTTAAATGTTGATGGGTTTTTCTAAATTGTCTTAAAAGGGGACATAACTGTTTACGCTCTGATCAGCTATATGTGAGATTGTGCATTTTCCCATACCTCACCAGCTGATTGTTTCCAAACTAGAATTTTTGTCCAAATGAAGGGTAAAAATGGTATCTCAGCATTATTTTATTTCTCTTACAAAGAATGAGGATAGGCATCTTGTCAAAATTTTGAGATCAATGTGGAATTATTTTGTTTGAAACTTATGTTTTTGAACTGTCTATTTATCCTTAATCAATTTTTCCACAAAATTAATATTAAAATATGTAGTATGGAAATTTACCTATGTTTGTAAATAATATTGTCAATAATTTTCCCAATTTGTCTTTCAAATTGTTTATCTTTTCATTCAGAATCATAAACTATTTTTCAGTCTTATAAATGAATATTTTCTTTTGATTTCTGAGTTTTTAGTCATAGTTACAAAGGCATTTCCATGTTCCAAGTTTATAAATGATCTTTTTCCCATATTTTTTTAGTATTTTAATGGTTAGGATTTCATTTATATTATTCATCCATTTGTAATTTATCCATGAATAATGAGGTGACATATATCAATTTTTATTTAATTAATTATTTGTTTGTTGCAGACACCTACCCTTGTTTACAGATAAGATTTATTTAATTTTCCATCTTTTCTCCACTAAATTCATACACCACTTTTGTTAAATAGTTAATTTGTAGTTGGTCTGTTTCTGGACTTTATTTTCTATTTTTAATGTTTCAGATTACTCAGGAACTGTTAACACACCGATTTAATATTTAAGGCTTGATAAAATGCTTTAACATATAATTCAGACTGTCTTCTGTCATTCACTTTCTTATTCAGAAATTTCCTACCATTTACATTTAGTTTATTTTTACATATGAACATTAATGTCAAATTGTTAGATTTATGGAAAAATCTGTTGGTGTTTTGTGGGGATATTAAAATGTTAAATGATCTTTGGGAGAAAAAAATATATATATTCTGTCTTGAATTTATTTAATGGAATAGATTTTGTTTTTCATTTCTTCAAGATTTGTGTGTGTGTGTTTGGGAATGATATTTGTTTTCTACATGAGTGTTTTAAAGTTTTTTTCATACAGATCTTATATTTATTGTCAATTTTATTTCTAAATATATTATCATTTGTTGCTGCTATGAAAGGTGTATTTTCATCCACTATATTTTGAAATGTATGAAAGCTATATTTTCAATATAACAATTATTTATCTCACTTATTTATAGTAGTTTTACAGTTGCTTCTCTTTTGTTTCCCAGGTATATAATTATATAATTTTTAAATAGTGATTCATTTACCTTCATATTTTCTTATATCTAAAATTCGAAATTCTTTTTCTTAATAATCACCTTATCAATAAAAATGTGTGAATGTTGTTAAATGCCTTTTTAGCATCTGGGTAGGAAATTGCTACCTATAGGGTATAGCAGGCCTATACCCTCTCCCTCTCTACTAGGACACCAGAAAGCTATAAATTGTCTTAATCAAATGTCTTTATAAACCACCTAATAACAACTGCACAGTCCTCCTGGTGAACTTTTCAATAAAATGTTTTTAGTAGGACACATTTATCCAGATTGTTTCTTGTAAATAAGCCTGGAATATATGGATTTATGGAGCATGGTTGGTTTGAAAATCACATACACTGTGCAATTAATGGAATATAAAATGGAGAATTCCATAGGCCAAAATGGCTCTTAATGTATTGTTAATGTCTCCACATGCATTGCTCAATAAAACCTTGTCTGTTAAATCTGAAACAAAAATGTATCTTCATGGGAAAAAAAGGGGGGCATTTTATGGAACTATGTCTGATAGACTCAGATTTCTCCTAAATGGATGGATATGTTTTTAACTCCTGGGCATAACAATTACCAGTAACCTTTGAAATATCAAAAACCTTGGTATAATTTGTATAGTCCATGTTTGTCAATTCAACACTTTGTGTTATGATAGCATCTATGGGGATGATTGTACAACTTCTCTCCATGCATCTACCATAATGATACATTATATTAACAGATTTCCTAGAATTGAACCATGCTTCAAGCCAGGAATAGTCTACATTTGTCACAATTCATTATATTTTAATGTGCATTACTGTACTCTACTGTAGACTTTATAAACTGTACACTTTGGCTACAATTTATACATTTTTTTCTTGCTTCAATAATAAATTAACCTTAGCTTACTTTATAAACATTTTTTTTTACTTTATAAACATTTAAACTTTTTAAACTTTTTGACTCTTTTGTAATAACATAACTCAAAACACAATACATTGTACAAGTATAAAAATAATTTCTTTATTTGTATCCTTATTCTATAAGCTTTTTTCTACTTAAAAATTTTTTTCACTACAGAGTAAAGTTTGAAAAATCTTTTTTTTGTTAAAAACTAAGAAACACACACTAAGCCTGGTGAAAAATGTATTTTCTTTATATCATTATAATCAGATAAATAGAATAAATATGTTAAAAGTGATATGAAATATTGAGTTTTCATAAGCTTCCAAATAAAGTCTTCTCAAAAATTAAAAAAAAAAGACATGGAGGAAACCTAAATGCATATTCCTAAGTGAAACAAGCCAATCTGAAAAGACAATGTACTATATGATTTCAACTAGGGGACATTCTAGAAAAAAACAAAACTATAGAGACAGTTTCCTTGTTAGCTGGGGGCTGCCCTGAGCTTCTAGAGGCCTCCCTCTGATCCTTGAACACAGTCCCTGCATCTCAGAGACAAGAAAGTCAGGACTAATGCTTCTCATTATTGGAATCTCTCTGACTTTCCATCTGTTGCATCTCTCTTCTGCTTCCAGCCTGAGACAGTCTTCTACTTTAAGGGCTTATGTGAGAAGATATGGGATAATCTCCATATTTTAAAGCTCATAACCTTCATTACATCTGCAAGTCTCTTTTGCCGTGTAATACAACATATAAACAGGTCCCAAGGATTAGGACATGGCCATCTTTAGGGAAGCTTGTCCTATCAGAGATCTTCAGTTCATAGAAACCTCTAAATACCCATTTGCCCTTTTTATATTTCCATGGGTTACCTCTAAGTTATCAGCAGACCACTATAATGTATTCATTACTTTGGAAAGATGTTGTTTACATGCTAAGTGAGTTTATCTTCCAAGTCACTTTTGAAAAAAGTGCTATGGATGGCACACAGAGTTGGGAAAACAGAGGATGCTGCAAATAGGGTACTTGGAGAAAGGTACATGGTTTCTGTACAATAGGAGTATTTACAAAGGTGTGGGTGTAGGAGAACTACAATGCATAGGGTGTGATGCAGTAGACAGAATCATGGTTTCAAAGATGTCCATCTTCTAATGCCTAGAACCTGTGAGTATGTCATGTGACAAAAGGGACTCTGCAGGTATGATTAAGGTAAGGATCTTGGGATGGGGATATTTTCCTGGGTTATCCATGTGGCCCCAATGTAATCACAGGGGACCTCATAAGTGAAAGAAGGAGGCAGCAGGGTCATAGAGGGAGATGTGGTGGAGGAAGCAGAGATCAGAGAAGAGAGAAGATGCTGGGTGGCAAGACTCAAAGATAAAGGAAGGGGCACAAGTCAAGGTATGTAAGTGGAATTCAAGGATTTTTAATATTAAAATTCTTTTTGGTGTTTTTATGGTATGTTAAAATAGCTTTATTGAAGAAACTACATTAGTGCAGCTGCAGCCTATAACTTGTATGAGTAATGTCTATACCATATGTCATCTGAAATATAGGGGTCCTTTAAAATAATAAAATTCTTAAAATTTGTCTTTGGAAACTCTAAATTTATTCTATTAGAGAGAGAGGAAAGCAAATTATCAATCAATAAATATTAGTTTAGTACCTTGGTCTGGATTGAATAGTTCCCCCCAAAGTTCATGTCAACCCTTAATCTCAGAATGGGATTTTATTTATAAATAGAGTCTTTGAAGATGTAATTAAGGTAAGGACCCAGATGAGATCATATTGGAATAAGATGGGCCTGAATCCAATGAGAGCATCCTTATAAGACATAGAAAAGAACAGAGACACATAGAGAAGTTCAAGGCCATGTATGTACCCAGGCAGAGATTGGAGTTATGCTGTCACATACCAAGGGATATCAGAAGTCACCAGAAGCTGGAAGAGGTAAGAAAGCATTCTCCCCCAAAGCCTTTGGAGAGAGAGTGACCCTGCTAACACCTTGATTTTGGACTTCTGCCCTCTAGAATTGTGAGAGAATAAATTTCTGTTGTTTTGAGCCACTAAGTTGTGGTACTTTGTTATGGAAGCTCTAGGAATCTACTACATCTCTTTGCCCTAAGGTAGAAATTTATACAAACATAAAAAACAAAAAGCTGATATTTTTATCAAGCAGATTTATAATATAATAAGGCAAAACTAATAGGTACATACATAATGACCAACCAAACTATTCAAGACTTCCCAGGTGCTTATGAACATCCATTCTTCAGGCTATTTCTTCCTTCATACAGGAAGGGGCCAAATGCACTGCTCACAGCTCTGGTAGCTGCAATGTTTTCTCTTGAACACTTTTGTTCAGATCCTTGCTTGTTTGACCTGAATTATAGCAGCTGTTCATTTTCAGTCACTACCAGTGTGGTGCCCTGAACCATGTGCGACCCAGACTCGATTTATTTCTCTGCTGTTAATTCATCATTAGTAAACCCCGATGATGCCATAAGTGTAAGCTGATAGAGAAGTCTCTGCAAGAGATATGTGTCTAGGTAGCCTGGTCCATGTACATGTAAGTTACTCATGCCCTCTGTAACTGCTCAGGCCCAATCCAGAATGTAACATCTCTATATAGGCCAGCTGTATGACTTGATGTGTCTAACGATACAAATTCATGATGAGAAAATTCAGCCACATATACCCTTGGTGAGTGGTCAGGCATTCCACCTCTACTAGGGCCTACTTGTATGCCAGGAGCTGCTTCTCAAATTGTGAGTGATTTTTTTTCCTCACAAAAAAACATGGCCTTGCTGTAGAACCTTAAACATCTATACTGACCGAGGATCTCCTATGGGAGTTGCAATTTCACTAATATCTTTAGAACCATCAGATCTTCTGAGTCATAAGACCTGAGCAAGCAGGTCAGCTTGTACCACAGCCTTGACATGCTGGTGTGTCCTAACTTACTCTAGATCCCAGTCAAAATTGACAACATTTTGAGGCACTCAAGAAAAAAAGAGCATATTTTCAAGTAGTGTATACATATTGCCTTCAAAATCTAAAATAACTCACCAAGCATAGTGTCTCTTTCTTAATGGTAGAAGATGTAAACTTTAATATCCTGCCTTTACATTAAGGGGAAGTTCCAGGAAACCTCAGATGATTGGACTCCTAAAAACTTTAAATTTTACAAATATGGCAGGCCCATAAATCTGTGTATGTTTATTTCTGACCATGTGGCACATACATACACATCTTATAGAATATCGAGGACACTTGCCATTTCCTTTCTAAATTGTCCAGTTAGCATAGTGCCTTCAATATAGTGGACCATCATGATGTTCTCTGGAATGTCAAGAAGATCAAAGCCCCTGCAGGCTGTATTGTGACTGAGAAGAAGAGAGGTAATATGGCCTTGGGAAAGAGGGTCAATTTGTTCTGCTGACCTTCCCCTAAAAGAGCAAATGACTTTTGATGCTCTCTACTAATAGAGATTGAAAAGAATGCATTCACCAGATCAATAGCACCATAGCAAATGCCAGGGATAGTGTTGATCTCTTCTTGTAAATATGCATCATCTAGTATAACAGCAGTTATGATGATAAGTACCCCTTATTACATTTACAGTAGTCCATCATCATCCACCACGCTCTATGGTTTTTGTAGGGGCCAGAGACTGTAACTGAATGGGATTAGGATAGAGACCACCACCCCTACATCTTTTAAGTGTTAGTATAGTACATTCCTCCCAAGATAATATATTACTTCTGACTTACTATCTTGGCTGGAGAAGTGGACAGTTTCAAGAGTTCCTCTTAGTCCTTCTTAGCATAATGGTCCTTATTTATGAGTTATCTCAATTTCTTTTACTTCCATACTAATTATGGACTAGGGGCTGTGGAAGTGGTTATATAGTGAGTCAATGCATACTGTGGGCTGTCTGTATGACAAATTGGGATGGAACTCTATATAACATGTAGGTTCTTTTCTCCTTCACTTTAAGAGAACCATGGTAGCCTTAGAGGTCCTTTAATCAAGTGTATGCCTAGAAATGTCTGAATATGTCCCTTTCCTCAAAGTACAATTTCTCTGTAAATAGCCACAGGTTGCTTTACAAAATATTGAAAAAATTTGTTGTATATACTTATGGTGGCATTGTACAATCCTTCTTCAAGGGAACTCATTTTATCATAGTCAATGGACTATAACCCTAAGAACTGGCTCATATCTGAAAACTGGATGAAGAATTCAAATTTTCTACCATATTAAAGAACATCAGCTTTCCACTCTTCATTTGTAGGCTTTTTCTGATAATACAAGTAAAGTAATAAACCTCTTTTAACTTTCTGCAATTCACTGCTAAGGCAATTCCAGCATCTCTATTTTATTTACCATAATCCATCCTCCAATGTACAGGGTTTAACTGGACATCTCAAAAGTGATATACCAGCATCTGTTCCATGCCAGGATGTAAATTCCTGAGTCACAAAGGAGTCAATAATCTCTCTCCTATGAAGCCTTATATTCTATATTCCATTGTCCAATACCTCCAAGATCAACTCCCATGTATTACTCAGGTCCTGCCAGGGACATATTGGGCAAGTCTTACAATTCTCTGTGTATATATACTATTTCTTCCCAGAAATGGAATTGCATTGTCCCTCAGGCTGTGCTGGGATTTGACCTTAGTTACTGGTCTAGAGACAATGAACAGAAGTAGAGGAGAATCTTAAAGAGGGCAAACAGCAACGTGTGAGCCCTTATGGGGTTTCCAGACAAGGGAGGGATGTGTGAAGGGAGAGGCTTCTCTTCTCTCAGTGGGTTGGGGGCTGCTTCTTTCAGCACAGAGATTCAAGGAAAATTGTGGGTTCATCATTCTTAGGTTCATCATTAGAATAGCCTCATCTCAGACAAGTTTCAGAGTCTTAATCTTTTCCTATCAGGGAGTTGAATTAAAATTAAGAGACCTGTAAATGCTGTGCACTCAGTATCCTCTGTAACTCCACTACCCTTACAGTTAATTCCTGGGCCCAGTTTTCAAGCTAGTTAACCCTGTAGGATATAATGTCTTTAAATACTCCTGTGGAAGTCTTTTGACTTTTATAGAATGCCTTGAATTTTAAGTGCCATAATCTAAATGTGTCTTTTGGTTTTTTAAAGGTTTTCAAGCCATTAACAAAAAAAATCATCTAAATTCATAATCTTATAATTACCGTTGCCCACTTTCCTTTCAATGCCCCACTATCATATAAGCCTATAATTCAACTAACAATGCCTCTAAAACCAAATCACTTTCAGGTAAAATATTGCTAACTGAGATACTACTACATTCCAGGGTGTATCGTCTCGTCTCCCTAATTACCATGAGAAAGATAACTCTTAACATCACCATGTGACAGCTGAGTGATACAGTTCTATCACACCAAACTCAGCATGGGACTTTCAGTGCCACATCTGGTTCTAAATATCCTACCTTTTGTTATCCAAAGAAAACAAAGCCTGAAACAATGGCTTTTATGAAGGTAGTTTATTTTGGGAATTAATTCCAGAGAAGAGATATGAGGATCTAGAGAGAGTATAAAGAAAAAAGACAAAACTAATTCAAGGGTGCATTATTGAACCAGTCTTCACTGTTGCCGACAGGGGCTTATCCTGCTGTGACCCTGTGAAGAATTCTGCAAAATACACCATTGTATTTTGTATTGTACCATTGGTATCATTGTACCGATGGTACAATACAAAATTGTATCATTAAAGCACTAAAGAGGAGAATCCATATCTACTGGTTACTGCCTTTGTTGTCTAAGGGCTGTCCCATGAGTTATGAACTTCCTGGCACTTCCAATTTTGGTATGGGAGAGTAAGCAGTCTACAGTGAGGCAGGTAAGCCCTAAGTAGAAAGTTAAATGTGTGAGGTGCAGCTGATCTAACGTGTTGTCAAGTTACACTTATACACAAATGGTAGCCATGGCAACTTCTAGACTAAAATGTAGTTCTCTAGCATCAATTCCCAAACTTTATTGCCCGTCTGAATCACTAGGAGGGCTTTTTTTTAGATTGGCCCTGTGCTGACATCTGTTGCCAATCTTCCTCTTTTCTTTTTTTTTTTCTCCCCCCAAAGCCCCAGTGCGTAGCTGTGTATCATAGTTGTTGAGTTGTAGCTCTTCTATATGGGATGATGCCTCGGCAAGTCTTGATGAGAGGTTAGTGGGTCCATGCCCAGAATCTGAACCAGGGAACCCCGGCCTCTGAAGTGGAATGTGCAAAATTAACCACTAGGCCACCGGGCTGGCCCCAGGAGGGCTTTTTGAAACTTCTATTTCTGGGCTCCACCCCCAGAGTTTCTGATTTAGTAGGACTGCGGTAAAGCCTGAAAATCTGACTTTTTTACAAGTTCCCTGATGATGTTGATACTGATGCTCCCGGGACCACTGTCCTAAAGTGTGTAAGGTGGACAATTAGAGTTGTCTGATATGAAAACATACAATTTATTCAAGCAACATTATCACTGAATGCAAAAAATTAGGTGAAAGATATGGGGATATAGAATATGCACATAATCTCCAAATACCTCCTCACAAATCGCTTACTAATTGAAAAGGGACCATATATTGTTGAGAGACCTGGAGGATACTATTTAGCCAAATAATCAGATTGCCATCCCTGATAATGGAGCATATTGGTATGTGTCTTCTAGTGCGATGAAATAGGAATGACACACTATCAGCCAGGTAGTGTTGTTACCAAATATCTAACTTGAATCTTTTCATGAGGAAGACAACTGACCTAGATTCTTAAATATACATATCAGATAAGGCAAAAATGTAGGGTACTATTCTAGAAAAAGGACACCAAAGAAACAAAACATTAATTCAATGTATAAACTTTGATTAAAACCTGGGGGAGGAAGGACAGATGGAAAAGACACTATTGGTACAATTAGTCAATTTAAATGAAGACCCTATTTTAGTTTATATTACTGTACCAATGCTAAATGTTGTATACATAATTGTATTGTGATTATATAGGAAAATACTCTTGTTTTAGGAAACACATATAGAAGTATTTACAGGAGAAATGCCATGACACTCACAATTTACTTTTAGATATTCAGCATAAAAATAATAGAAAATATGTATGGAAATATATGAGGCAAACTCCTAGCAATTAGCAAATCTAGGTGAAGGGTATATAGGTGGTCATTATACCATTCCTTCAATTTTCTGTAGGTTTGAAATCATTGAAAATGAAACAAATTGGAAATGATACAAGATATAACATGATGAGCATCATCAAATAAACCCTAAGAAGCATTATGAAAGTAATCAAAGGAGAAGAGATAACTCCTAGAATGAGATATTGGAGGAAGTTTCAACAAGACTGACATATCTGTCCTGGATCTTGAAAATTATAGAATTTTGACAGGCAGACATGGAAGAGAGAGACACTCCATGGAGAATAATGGTATGAGCCAAACATAAAAAGATAATGCTAAGTATTATTATTATAGCTATTGACAGTAATAGCTACATCTCATGACTAACATGTTGAGACACTAAAAGATCCAAAGAAAATTGATATAAATTGCCCAGTACCTTGAAAGAATTAGTAACAACTTTGCCAAGTTACATTAGGTGAGAACAATATATTATTTATAAATAGAGGAATAACTTAACCATCATCCAGGTAGACTATGACTAGCTCTCAAAGAAATCTCAAATATGTCATATATTAAGCTGATGAAGCTAGAAATGGTATTGAATAGGTCAATTAGTATTATCTCAAAATTAATATAACCTTGCCAAGCACAGAATTTTATCTTTGTATCAATCTTACAAATAAGTTAGGCTATATGTCCCCTTAGGGCATAATTTAGTATAAATCAATATTAGTCAAATTTTCTTGAGGATCGCAAGTAGTGTACTTAACATATTAGTCCAAAATGCCATGAAGAACTATATAACTGTAAATTGAAATAGAATTACTCTATATTTAAAGCAAATCTCTCCATCAAAAGTGTAGGCATTCTAATAAAAACACCTTCAAAGGTATTAGTTTTAAGATCTTGAATCTTAGTTTTGAGGGGAAAGATATATATTTGATCTGGCTTCTAAGGACAGAAAATACATAGTTTATAAGAATCTGTGTTCGAATCCTAGCTCTTCAACAGTTTCGCTGGGAATCTTACAGCATGTTTTTCATCTTTAATATAGGAATAATAGCACTAAACTCATAAAGTTTTATAAGATTAAATGGAGTAAGAGATACTTCCTGGCACAGAGTAAACACACAATAGGTATTATTAGTTACTTGGATCATATTTTATCAGCTAGTTATTGCTATTGGGGATAAAAAGAAAAGCAAGGTAAATTCAATGACTTAAGAAATCATTGGTCATTATTATTGCTTATGACTGATGAAGGTGGGAGTTGTCTAATCTCACCTGGGTTTGGTTGATATCATAAGAGTTCACCTGGGGAGATTTGAGCAACTTAGCTCTGCTCCTCACATCTTATCCTTCCCCTGGGACAAATGAGATAAATGACGGATGTCTTTTTCATTGGGATACAAAATCACAGGAGAGAGGAAAAGTCTAATTGCACAAGTATTTTCAAGCCTCTGCTTCCATCATGCTTGCTAGCATCCCATTGGCCAAAACAGATCACATAGCTGAACCTATTGTCTAAGTTACATGACAAAGGTACAATGACAATACTGGGAGAGGTCTGGAATTGAGGCCATTTTTACAATCTGGAAAATAGAGACCTATTTACCTTGAGACAGCAGAAATTTTTATAACAGATTTGACACTTTCAAGTATAAGATTGAAATCCCTCCCATAGATTCTCAAGATAGTTGAGTATAAGGGTTCATAATCATGGAAAAGTGATATACCAGCTTATTCTTAGCTGTTTTTTCACACTTCCACCAACACAGTATGTACTCTGAGAACTCTTCTGAAAAGTGTGCATGGGTGCAGAAAGAACAATCTTCCAACGTGTGATGAAGCTCCCTCTTCATTGCATGTCTCCTGCCTCTGACTGGAGAGCTTGGAGGCATTCTCCACCTCACTATAGTTAGCATTTCAGTGGTGGAATTGATCAGCCCTAAAGTTTCCAAAGAAAATTATATTAGTCTGATTAGACTTCTATAACAAAATGCCACAGACTGCGTGGCTTAAAAAAAAGAAACTTTATTTCTCACATTCTGGAAGGTAGAATTTCATGATTAATGTGCCAGCAAATTCAGTTTCTGGTAAGGGTTCTCTTCCTACCTTGTAGACATCTGGCTGCCTTCTCCCTGTGTTATCACATGGCCTTTCCTCTGTGTCTACACATGGAGAGCGTGAAAGAAGGAGTTCTTTTGTGTCTCTTCTTATAAGGATATTAATCCTATCAGATCAAGGTTCCACCTTTATGACCTCATCTAACCTGAATTACTTTTTAATAGGCCCTGTCTCCAAATAGAGCCACACCGGGGGTTGGGGCTTCAACATACAAGTTTTGGGGGACACAAACATCCAGTCCATCACAAAAATAAAATGGTTAGTAGTGAAAATCAAGCAAACTATTCATTAAATTCAAAAGATAATGAAGTACTAAGCAATTCTCATAAACATAAAAATAGACACATCTACACCAGCGTCAGCAAACCAAATCAGGCTGTCAGACTATTTTTGAATGGCCTGTGATCTGAGGAGGATTTTTACATTTTTAAAAGGTTAAAAAAATTAAAAGAAGAACAATATTTTGTGAGGTGAAAACTGTATGAAATTCAACTTTGAGTATCCATAAAGTTATATTGGAACACAGTTTGTTCATTTGTTTCTGTATTGTTTGTGGCTGTTTTGGCAGTTCAGCAGGGTTGAGTAGTTTCAAAAGAGACAAAATACAGGGCTCTCATCACTTCATGCTGCTTCTCAGTTCACTCCAAATTGCAGAGACACAGTTATAAACAGACAGTTTCAAGTGCATTCAAGTAGCACCATGCCAAGGCATCTTATTATTATGTTTTACCAGTGCATGCCCATCATCTCAAAACAAGGAAAAAATAAAAACTGAACTTTGAATGTCACATTTTTAAGGTACAGTGAAGTATGCATTATTTTATTATCAATTAGATGGCATTAAATTCCTGAAGAATTAGAATAATCCATACAATATAGGTAGATATTATTAAGCCCCTGTGCCCCCAATTTTTCCCTGAGGAAACAGTCCCAACAGCATTGTAGTTATTAAACAATGATACTATGGCTGTGCTAAAAGTCAATATTACCAGACTAAGTATTCATTACAACATTATCAATTGGAAAGCAGTAGTCAGATAAATTAGAAAATTTAAAATAGAATAGCTCAACACTGCAGAATTTCTTCACAAGAAAGGAAGAAAGGAAGGGAGGAAAGGAAAGAGGGAAGAAGGGAGGAAAGAAGAAAAAAAAGAGAAAAGAGAAAAGAAAATGAAGCTGCAAACATTTCCAAGTAGCTCTCATGAATTAATTTGAGCTCCAACACACCATCGGTAATCCCATTAGAAGTTATCCACACCAGAATGCTAAGAGTTGTAAATTATCTTTGAATTGGTAGGATGGGGTTATGGCTGATTAGTTTCTATTTTCAAATTTGACTACAAGCATCTATTTCTTGTTAGAGTCTGAAAAGAAAATATTACCAAAGATTTCTGTCTTAAAAAAGAATAGCTAATAGCAAATAAATTTTCAAATACTGAATGTCTTAGTTTTTTGTTTTTTTTTTTTTTTTTTTGGTGAGGAAGACCAGCCCTAGGCTAGCATCCGTCGCCAATCCTCCCCTTTTTGCTGAGGAAGACTGGCCCTGGGCTAACATCGTGCCCATCTTCCTCCACTTTATATGGGACGCCGCCACGGCATGGCTGACAGGCAGTGCGTCGGCGGGCACCCGGGATCCGAACCAGCGAACCCCAGGCTGCCAAGCGCGGACTAAACCGCTGCGCCACCGTGCTGGCCCCCTGAATGTCTTAGTTTTGAGCCATAAACCAGTATATCATATGTCAAAGTGAAGTCTTTGCATTTCCTGTCATATATACTGTACCTATAAGATTTAAAAAAAGGGATCATATTTATCCATAGTTCTTTCCCCAGAAATTAATAGATTATTTATAGTGTGAATTTTCACAAATGGATGTGTTGACAGTCTTATAGCTTGGCTATGGTTGTGCAGAGGTTTAGCACGTTCCCTACATGAATTCAAATTTGCTTTTATGAGTAAGTGTTCTCTTCAATTGCTAAGTGTGCTGTTTACAGGGGAGGGTTTTGTATTTGTGCTTGGAGAAACTGTTGCTTTCAGTCACTACTATAGGTGCTGTCAAATGTGACTTCTAGGCATTTGATTTGAGTCATGAGGGATGAAGTACAATAGTAAAGGCAAGCACTAATTTTGGTAGACTAATTTGATTTTAATAAATCTAGATAGTAGGACAAGGGCAAATTAATGTAATTGGTAGCTTGAGGGTCTGAGTCAGCATCTGCCCCCTTAGTAGACTATTTTGCCTGAGTTGATAGAAGATTGCAGTTGAACATAAGGTGTGGAAAGTCTGAATCTGTGACTCTATGAGAGTTAATCTTAAATAATCAGAAAGAAACTAAACTTAGTCAAATGTTTTCTTAAAGCTAAGTGTTTGTTATATACAGAAGACAAGGTCACAGAAAGATTTTCTGTGGAAGGAAGACACAGGGCAGGTTTGCAACAAGGCAAACCCAAGCAGCTTCCCCTACAAAAAATAATAAAAATTGAGGGTCTTGTTTATTTTCCTGATACTTAAAAACACTGTGTTCCCGAAGTTCTTTGTGTTTATTATTTGAATGTCCTACCAGACTTCTTACTACCTCTTTGACCTGATTTTAAACTTAGTGAATACAATCTTATTAACATTGGAGTCCCAGATCTTAGCATAGTGCCTAACACAAAGTAGCACTTAATGAATATATTCACCCATCCCTTCTTTTCATAATTATTTGGTAGCCTTCTATGTTCCAGGTGCTGTGCTATGTGAAGCAAATAAGGCAATGAACAAGGAGATAAGATTTATGTTTATATTCTAGTGTAAGAAAACAGATAATCAAACATGTTAATAAACAATGCCTCTGCATCTTGTAATAATATCTAAAAGGGTGACATGAAAAAGAGTAATGTCAGGTTAAGTGAAAGACTTGACATGGTATTATAAGTGTACTCTTGGAGTTCATTCCTGAAGGATTAGAATAATCCACACAAGATAGATACATATTATTAATCCCTCTCGCCTTTATCCCCTCAGGAAACAAGTCCAAGGCCCAGTGGTGAAGTTCTGAAGAAGTTTCTGTTCTGAAGTTTCCGAAAATGTTTTACGGTTTTACTTTAGCTCAATCAATGCATATATTGGCATGAATTCTGTTAAGTAGGATTTTAAAAACTGGAATTGAATTTGTAAAAGAAGATAAATATTTATCAAGTCAAAAAGAAAATTCATACACGCATCACACGCACATGAACAAATGCGTGCACACATCTAGAAAAAAAGTTCTGAGCTGCAATTCAGACCTAGACTATGCTTTCTTTTGTCTGCTGGAGAGTGTATTCTCTTCTTACTGTAGATATACCCAAAGATACTATTGAGCTCAGGGGAATATACAGGTTTTCCATTGCTGAATCCTTGAACAATTTGGAAGGCTCTCTTTAAGAAAACCGATTCAAAATTACAAATATAAGATTACTAGACCCCCTCCCAGACCCTTGAAAGAACCTTTTCAAATTAGGGGCACCGGCACATATATTTCATTTGCTCCATGGAGCATAATTAGGGTTGTCAGAGTTAGCAAATAAAATAGGTAATGTCCTGTTAAATTTTAATTTCAAATAAGCAAAGAATACTTTTTAGTATAAGTATATCCCAAATATTGCATACAACATACTTAAAAACAAAATGTTCATCTGAAATTCAGGTTTAACTGTGTGTCTGGTATTTTATCTGTCAATCTTATGGAAAGTTGGTAAATCTATTCCTTACTGGAGGGAAGTGCCTGCACAGAGAAACGTCTAAGCCAGATTTGTAGGAATAGGAGGGATTAGAGAAGAACTTTGTTTAGAGAGACCACTCATGGGTCTCTCACCTTTCTGTATATCTAGGCATTAACACCTAGTATGCCTAGACTATTTTTTCAAAGATGTTTGTATAAACAGTCTTAAAAGAGTGATATTTCTTTCCCTGGAGCTGATTTGCTTACATTCCAGGGTTTTAAAGATAATGTCTCTTTCCAGAGGGGGATAATGGACAGGGATTGACAGCAATCTCTTAGATAATATTGGGGCTTCCTAATATTGAAATTTCTCTCCTGCAACAAACCCCTGGTTACTAACTACCTGTCACTAAAGCACTGAATGGATTCTGTCTAATGTACCATGCAGCACCCTCACTAAGCCCAACCCTTTACAAGTTCTCTTAATAGGTTAATTTGTACTCTAATAAAACCAAACTCTGTGTAACACACACACACACACTCTCTCTCTCTCTCTCTCTACTGCTGCTAAGCATCATCTTGGCTTTGTTGCTATGGTTGTCACTTGCTTTTATTGAACAGCCTGGAACAATGCAATGCCCGTACCTCACAGCAACAAAAAATCAGAGGCCTGACCTCAGGAATTGATGGATTGGCAGATGGCTTAGGTTATTCTGGATTTCTATTTTCCTTTGGTGTTTAAGTCCCCTGTCTCTTTATATATATATATAGTACAAGGTCAGATACATATCATAAATTCTTGAAGTCCCAGTATTAGCACTGTAAATTACATGTGATAAATGTTTATTGCTCAAATATTTGAATGTGCCCTTTTCCTTCACTATAATATTTGACAACTTGCTACAAAGTTAAGAACTTATTTTCTGGCTCCCAAACTGGTTTGGCTCGAGCACCCAACACAAAAAGCATATATCTGGGGGGAAGGAATTCCCTTATAGATTTGATTGGTTTTTTAATTTCTTGAAACTTTCCTACCCAGGGAGCCCTCAGCATTTTCCTTCTAAATGAAGGTTGATTCTCCTGGAAGAGATGCAGAATAAGCCTTCCTTTACCTGCTCTTCCCTAAGGTTCTCACAATAAAAAGGTTCTCAAGCCTTGAAGAGTATAACAGCATGTGTCCTGTTCCACCTTGCATGCAGTGGATCTCATATTTCCCTAGACCACTAAAAGGTAAACCACCAAGGACCAAGTTTTACTCTCTCTCTCTCCCTCCCTCTCCCTCTTTCTCTCTCTACCATTTGTTTACCAATGCCTCTTTTACTCTCTTTAGAGTAGAGTTAATTTTCTGCTCTAAAGGAAGACACCCCCATGCATAGGGAGCAAATCAGCATCAGAGAGCACAGCTATCCAACTTTGCTCCCCAAGGCCCAGCGTTTTTAGCTCTACCAAGATTCCATGACCTTTATTGCTCTACCAATTCGCTTACCTCCGAAGTCAGTGGTTTTAGATTTGTCTGTCACTATTATCATTGTTATTGTCATCATGGAATGTCATTCTTTCCAAAGCAAATATCATCACACTTGATGGCCAGCTGCTGTTTCCTGCAGTGAAAAAATATGAAACACTGTTACTCCAGCTGTTTCTAATTAACCCTTAAGGCTGCCTCTGATTTAATGATTGACCATTGCTTAGCAAACTGATCTTCCAAAGTAGTCACAATATTTTAAAACACTATTAAATGTATTAAACTAAGTTTAGTGATTATGAATCACAGATTTATTTTTCCATTATCTTTATGGTGCACCCTTACAACTGAGCCCAATTCAAATCCAGTTCTCAGCAGGTTTCCTGTCCTGCATTGAGCTCTCTATGTTAGTTGCAATTGCTAAAAATAAGAAAAAAACAGATGTTTGACTTAACTAAACTAAAAGCAAAGCTCAAACCTGGATGGAGACCCATGTGGCCATATACTGTCTTCTACACTGTAGTATGTGTTGCTGTTTATATCAACCAAAGATTCACTCTGTAGCATCATTGCACAAGAATTTATGTGTTGTGTCATAAAACTCACAGATTGAGCAGGAATGCCCAGGTAATACAGCCCACCCAGGCCAAAATATTTAAATAAATAGGTAAGTAGGTAATTAAATAAATAAATAGTTGCACTTATGATTGCAGCTCTGATTGTTTGTGCATGGGGAATATTCATTAGCTCACAGGGTTGAAGTAGGAGTTACAATACCAGGAACTCAAAAACAAACTTAACATAGAGTGGAATTTGCTAAAGGCCAGTATTCCTCATGCTTAACAAAAATGGACTTAATATAATTCATAAAAAACAAATTATGCAAACAAAAATTTCTTCTCATTTATTATCCTTTGAAATAAGAATACATGATTCCTGAAAAATGATCATATGGGTCTTTAGTTTCACCTCACATTGATCTCTAGTAGAATTTATTCCTTAATATTAAATCATACGTTTTCATCTCAGAATTTTATAACCATGGTGCATGAAAACATGTACTGCCTCTGGTGTAATCATTCTCTGGTGGTTCTTTATTTTTAAAACCAGGTCTCAACTATTTTTTAAATGATTATGAGTTTCTGATAAAATGAAACAATACAGGCTAATACATTTTTCTGCTTTGAAGAATGTTCTTTTCAGCCTTTAAGTTCACACCAGATGGAAAGGGTTATATGTCTGATTACTTTTTAAAGTATTCATATGTGTTTCAATTAGTTCAAAAATTTTTGGTAGAAACATGTGCTTAGTTCATCATCTTTTACCTAGAAAATACAAAAAGACAACAGAGAACAAGAAAACAACAACAACAAAAAAACTGAGAAATCAATTTAAAAAAACAACAAGAAAATATATAAAACATTCTGATTCCCAAATAAGCATAAGAGTGACCCAAAACAATGAGATATGGCTCAAGTCTTGAGGAAAGAAGAGAAAGAGAAGCAGGGAGAGAAGTGAGAGAGCCCAGCTGCATAACATTTTACAAAGTACCAGGAAAGAAATACTTTCTGAAGGTGAGGACCTCATCCCATGGTGCAAAACATGCCTGTCATTTGCAATAATGAATGCAGAAAGCAGGATGGGCAGGGCTGATACCAGAAGCACTTTTGCACCAGATTTACTGTGCAAAGTCATGGGCCTTCCCAAGGAATCACACAGAGAATGTAAATCTACCTGTGGAAGCAAAAAGTAGTAAGCAAGGACACCGTGTCCTCCACACACAAGTACAAACACAGAAACCTCTTGAAAATTACTAGATAGTGAAAATCATTCTTATTTAATTATGAATATGGAAAAAAAGTGACATGGATATAATCAGCAAAATATTATGAGAAAAACAATGTGAATGTGAATGAGCATCAAATATTACCATCAGATGAAGAACATTTACTAGAAAGCTGTTCCCAAGCAGCAAGTGAAAACAATCAAACATTTACAATTAAACAACGAATCCAAACAATGAAACTCAATGAAGCCCTGGCATGTATAACTAGAGACCGTAATTCAGAAACATCAAATTCATAGAAGAGAGGGTAATAATAGAAAGAAATACAGAAAAAAAATGAAGAAGGAAGGGGAAAATCACTAACATAAAGATTGGACTTGAAAGAGGACAAGAAAGGAAAAATAGCACAAGAAACATAGGAAAAGTCATAATCATATGTGTTTACATAAACCAAAAATAAAGACCAAAAACAACACAAGTAACTATCCAACTCAAGAAAATAAAAAATATATACACAATAATTTAAGCAAGTAAAATAAAAAAAACTATAAAAAGAGAAACTACTAATATACATTACAGAAAATTTAAAAAATAATATATACAAACAAAAGTTCATCCTTGGGAGATATAAGTGCAATAAATACATATAATATGTAAAATGTGGTATATAATACAGTCCTGCACCACATAACAATGTTTTGGTCAACAAAGGACCAAATGTGCAACAGTGGTCCCATAGGATTATAATGGAGCTAAAAATTTTCTATTGCCTAGTGACATCCTAGCGATCCTAACTGCATAGCACATGTTACTCATGTGTTTATGGTGATGCTCGTGTAAACAAACCTCCTGCACTGCCAGTCATATGAAAGTATAGCATGTACAGTTATGTCCTGGACATAATCCTTGATCATGATAATAAATGACTAGGTTACTGGTTTATGTATTTACTATAATATACTTATCATTATTTGAGTGTATTCTTTTTATTGAGGTAACGTTGGTTTATAATATTATATAAATTTCAGGTGTACATCATTATTTTTTGATTTCTGTGTAGATTACATCATGTTCACCACCTGAGAACTAATTACCATCCATCACCATATACATGTGTCCAGTCACCCCTTTCACTCCCCTCCCTCCCTATTCCCCTCTGGTAACCACCAATCCAATCTCTGTCTCTATGTGTTTGTTTGTTGTTGTTTTTATCTTCTATTTATGTGTGAAATCATACAGTATTTGACTTTCACCCTCTGACTTATTTTACTTAGCATAATACCCTCAAGGTCCATCCATGCTGCTGCAAATGGCAAGGTTTCTTCTTTTTTTTAAGGCTGAGTAGTATCCCATTGTGTATATATACCACATTCTTTACCCATTTGTCTCTTTATGGGCACCTAGGTTGCTTCTAAGTTTTGGCTATTGTGAATAATGCTGCAATGACCCTAGGGTGCATATATCTTTATGCATTTGTGTTTTCATGTTCTTTGGATAAATACGCAACAATGGAGTAGCTGAATGGTATGGTAGTTCTATTCTTAATTTTTTGTGAATTCTCCATACTGTTTTTTATAGTGGCTGCACCAGTTTGGATTCCCATGAAGGGGAGAAAGAGCATTCTCTACCCACTCTGGGTCCTTTCTGGCTGGGCTACAAATTCAATTAACATGAGGCTGAATAGCAGGATAAAATCAAACAGAGCTTTATAACATGTATACATGGGAGAGACTCAGGGAAACTGAGTATCTCTCGCCAGAATGGCAGAGGTTCTCCTCTTATATAGACAAATGAGGATTTTTGGGGGGATTGGGGTATCAGTCATGAGGGATTACAAGAAAAGCACAGTAAATAAGAGCATGCAGATTTAAGTTTTTGCCTTCCACATGGACAAGATCTCTAGAGATAAAGTCATCCCCTCTTCTTCCTGGTACAGAAAAGGAGATACCTTTACAAATGGAGATTTCCCTTACAATGCAAATGTCTGGTAAACAGAAATTTGATAAGAATGGGCCTGGCAAAGGCCCTCCCAGTCTATCGATACCCAGAGTTATCCATGTTGACAGCCTGTCCTGGGAACAGGCCTTCCACCCCAAATCCCTTCAAGCAGTTAGTGGGAACAGGGAAGGTCAAAGCCTCCTTCAGTGCTTGATGTGGCCGATTCTGGTCCCCACACCACCAGCTGTGTATGAGAATTCCCTTTTCTCCACATTCCATTCAACACATGTTATTTCTTTTCTGTTAATTGTAGACATTGTGAAGGGAGTGAGGTGATATCTCATTTTAGTTTTGATTTGCATTTCTCTAATCATTAGTGATGTTGAACATCTTTTCATGTGCCTATCGGTCATCTGTATATCTTCTTTGGAAATAGTCTGTTCAGATCTTTTGCCCGTTTTTTAATTGGGTTGTCAGTTTTGTATGAGTTCTTTATATATTTTGGATATTAGCTCTTATCAGATATATGGTTTGCAAATAGCTTCTCCCAGTAGTCAAGCTGTCTTTTCATTATGTGGATGGTTTCCTTTGCTATGCAGAGATTTTTAGTTTGATAAAGTCCCAGTTGTTTAGTTTTTCTATTGTTTCCCTTGCCCGGTCAGACATAGTACTTGAAAATATGCTGTTAAGACTGATGTCAAAGAGCACACTCCCTATGTTTTCTTCTAGAAGTTTCATGGTTTTAAGTCTTACATTCAAATCTTTAATCCATTTTGAGTTAATTTTTGTGTATAGTGTAAGATAATGGTCTACTTTCATTCTTTTGCATGTAGCTGTCCAGTTTTCCAAACACTATTTATTGAAAAGACTTTCCTTTCTCCATTGCATGTTCTTGGCTCCCTTGTCAAAAATTAGCTGTGTGGGTATAGATGTGTGGGTATATTTCTGGGCTCACAATTCTGTTCCATTGATCTGTGTGTCTGTTTTTGTTCCAGTACCATACCATTTTGATTATTATAGCTTTGTAGTATATTTTGAAATCAGGGAGTGTGATACCTCCAGCTTTGTTGTTTTTTCTCAAGATTCCTTTGGCTATTTGGGGTCTTCAGTTGTTCCATATAAATTTTAGGATTCTTTCTTCTATTTCTGTGGAAAAGTGCCATTGGAATTTTGATAGGGATTACATTGAATCTGTAGATTGCTTTAGGAAGTACGGACATTTTAAGTATGTTAATTCTTTCAATCCAAGAGCACAGAATATCTTTCAATTTCTTTGCATCTTTTCCAATTTCTTTCAACAATGTTTTACAGTTTTCAGTGTACAGGTCTCTCACTTCTTTCATTAAGTTTATTCCTAGGTATTTTATTCTTTGGTTGCAATTGTAAATGGGATTGTATTCTTCATTTCTCTTTCTGCTACTTTGCTGTTAGTGTATAGAAATACAAGTGATTTTTGTATGTTGATTTTGTATCCTGCAACTTTACTGTATTCATTTATTATTTCTAAAAGTTTTTTGGTGGATTCTTTAATGTTTTATCTATACAAAATCATGTTGTCTTCAAATAGTGACAGTTTAACTTCTTCCTTTCCAATTTGAACCCCTTTTATTTCTTTTTCTTACCTGATTGCTCTGGCTAGGACTTCCAATACTATTTTAAATAGGAGTGGTGAAAGAGGGCATCCTTGTCTGGTTCCTATTCTTAGAGGGATAGCTTTCAGTTTTTCTCAGATGAGTGTGATATTGGCTGTGGGTTTGTCATATACAGACTTTATTATGTTAAGGTACTTTCCTTCTGTACCCATTTTATTCAGAGTTTTTATCATAAATGGATGCTTGTCAAATGCTTTCTCTCCATCTATTGAGATGATCATGTGATTTTTATTCTTCATTTTGTTAATGCAGTGTATCATGTTGATTAGTTTGCAGATGTTGAACCATCCCTGCATCCCTGGAATAAATCCCATGTTATCATGATGTATAATCTTTTTAATGTATTGTTGTATTCAATTGCTGGTATTTTGTTGAGGATTTTTGCATCAGTGTTCATCAGCGATATTGGCCTGTAATTTTATTTTTTGTGTTGTCCTTCTCACTTTTGGTATCAGGGTAATATTGGCCACACAAAATGAGTTAGGAGATTTCCCCTCCTCTTCATTTTTTGGAAAAGTTTGAGAAGGATAGATATGTTTTGATCTCCTTACTCGTGATTGGTCTATTCAAAGTCTCTATTTCTTCTTGATTCGGTTTTTGAGGATTTTATGATTCTAAGAATTTATCTATTTCTTCTAGATTACCCAATTTGTTGGCCTGTAGCTGTTCATAGTATTCTCTTATAATATTTTGTATTTCTGAGGTATTTATTGTAATTTCTCCTCTTTCCTTCCTGATTTTATTTGAGCCTTCTCTTTTTTCTTGATGAATCTAGCTAAAGGTTTGTCAATTTTGTTTATCTTTTCATAGAACCAGCTCTTCATTTCACTTATTTTTTTCTATTTTTTTTTTTTTTAGTCTCTATTTCTTTTATTTCTGCTCTTGTCTTTATTATTTCCTTCCTTCTACTGGTTTTGGGCTTTGTTCTTGTTTTTCAACGCCCTTTAGGTGTACTATTAGATTGTTTAATGGAGATTTTTCTTGTTTGTTGAGGTAGTCCTATATTGCTATAAACTTACCTCTTAGAACCTCTTTTGCTCTATCCCATAAATTATGGCATATCCTATTTTCATTTTCATTTGTTCCCAGGTATTTTTTTGATTTCTTCATTGACCCAATAGTTGTTCAGTAGCATTTTGTTTAATCTCCACATATTTGTGGCTTTTCCAATTTTCTTTATGTAGATGATATCAAGTGTCCTACCATTGTGCTCAGAAAAGATGCCTGGTATTACTTCAATTTTCTTAAATTTATTGATACTTGTTTAGTGGCTAAATATGTGATGTATCCTGAGAATGTTCCATGTGCATTCAAAAAGAATGTATATTTTGCAGTTTGGGGATGGAATATTCTATATATACGTATTAAATCCACTGGTCTTATGTGCCATTTAAGGCCAATGTTTCCTTATTGATCTTCTGTTTGGATGATCTATCCATTGGTATAAGTGGAGTGTTAAAGTCCACTACTGTTATTGTGTTACTATTTCACCTTTTATGTCTGTTAATAGTTGCTTTATATATTCAGTTCCTCCTATGTTGGGTGCACAGATATTTACGAGTGTTATATCCTCCTGTTGGATCATTTCCTTTATCATTATGTAGTGCCTTTGTCTCTTGTTACAGTTTTTTTTTTTTTTTTTGGAAGTCTATTTTGTCTGATATAAATATTGCTACCCCAGCTTTCTTTTCATTGCCATTTGCACACAGTATCTTTTTTCATCCCTTTACTTTCAGTTTTTGAGGGTCTTGAGGTCTGAAGTGTGTCTCTTGTAGGTAGCATATATATGGGTCTTGTGTTTTTATCCAGTAAGCCACTGGATATCTTTTGCTTGGAGCATTTTGTCCATTAACATTTAAAGTAGCTATTGATAAGTAAGTACTCATTGCCATTTTGTTGCTTTTTTTTTTTTTTCTGGGATGTTTAGTAGTTCTTCTCTGTTTCTTTCTTCTTCTCTTGCTCTCTTCCCTTGTGGTTTGATGACTTTCTTTAGCATTATGTTTGGGTTCCTTTCTGGTAGTTTTTTATGTATTTATTATAGGTTTCTCATTTGTGATTGCCATGAGGTTGATATATAGTAACCCACATACATAATAATCTATATTAAGGTGATGGTGTCGTAAGTTTGACCTATTGATAAAAGCTCTACTCTTTTACTCCCCTGTTCCACACTTTATGTTTTTGATATCATATTCAACCTCTTTTTTGTGCATGTGTATCCATTACCCTCTTATCATCAAAATAGATAATTTTAGTACTTTTGTCTTTTGACCTTCATATTAGCTTTATAGGTGGTTGATTTGCTACCTTTATTGTATATTTGCCTTTAGCAGTGACTTTATTTATTTGCTGATAATTTTCATATTCCTATTTGTGGTCTTTTCGACTTAAATGAGTCCATTTAGCATTTCTTGTAAGGCTCATTTCTTGGTGATAAACTCCTTTAGTTTTTGCTTGTCTGGAAAACTCTTTATCACTCCTTCTATTCTGAATGATAACCCTGCTGAGGAGAGTATTCTTGGCTATAGGTTTTTTCCTTTCAGCACAGTAAATCTATCATGCCACTCCCTTCTAGCTTGTAAAAGAAGTCAGCTGATAGTCATATGGGGTTTCCTTTGTATGTAACTTGTTGCCTTTCTCTTGCAGGTTTTAGGACTCTCTCTTTGTCTCTTTGACATTTTAATTATAATGTGTCTTTGTATGCACCTCTTCCGGTTTATCTTGTTTGGTGCTCTCTGTGCTTCTTGTACCTGGATGTCTGTTTCCTCCCTTAGGTTAGAAAAGTTTTCAGCTATTATTTCTTCAAGTAGATTCTCTGCCCCTTTGTCTCTCTCTTTTCCTTTTGGGGCACCTATAATACAGATGTTATCCCACTTGATGTTGTCCCAGAAGTCCCTTTGACTGTCCTCATTCTTTTTAATTCTTTTTTCTTTTGTCTGTTCAACTTGGGTGATTTTCTCTAGTCTTCAACCAGCTGGCTGATCCTTTCTTCTGTATCATCTACTCTGCAATTGAGTCCCTCTAGTGAATTTTTCATTTCTATTATTGTGTTCTTCATTTCTGATGGGTTCTCTTTTATATTTTCCAATTCCTTGTTGAAGTTCTCACTGAGTTCATCCATTCTTCTCCCATATCAGTGAGCATCCTTATGACTATTAGTTTGTACTCTTATCAGGTAGATCATTTATTTCTGTTTCATTTAGTTCTTTTTCTGAGGATTTATACTGTTCCATTATTTGGAACATATTCCTTTGTCTCCTCATATTGCCTCTTTCTCTGTGCTTATATTTATGTATTAGTTAGATCAGCTACATCTCTCAATCTTGGAGAGGTAGCCTTATGTAAGAAATGCCTTATGAAACCCAGCAGCATGCTTCCCTCTTGTCACCAATTCCAAATGTTCCAGGAGCATCCCCTGTTTGGGCTACATGTGTCCTGGTGTTATGGCAGAGTTGCTCTTGCTGTAGGTACAAGGGGAGGGTAAGCTGTCCCCTTTGCTGGGTGGTTGTAATGCTCAACTGTGTGCAGTTGCTATGGTCTCTTCAGTCACCTTATTGGTCATGAGGAGCCCCAGCACAGTTGGCTGTAAGGTCTAATGGCACATTACTGCATGGCTGGTTGCTAGGCTCAGGGGCTTACAATTGCTGTAGGCCTCCAGCCTGCAAAGCTCTTGTCAGCTTTTTCAGGAGCACAGCTGGATGCGGCCAACCCCAGGCATGGCAGCACACAATTATTTCAGGCATTGGAAAGTGGGGCCAATCCCCTATGTGTCTGTTTGAGAAGCACAAATTTGCTGCAGCTGACAAGCCCCACCACCTGCAGGGCCACATACCCTATCAACACAGTCCTTCCCCATGCACACACCACAGCCCATTGACTTGGACCCACTCACCCCACTGTAGAGAATCCAAATACTCCACCAGTGCAGGGCAACTCTTCACACATGCCCTGCCCTGTAGAGGCAGACACATTCACTCCACTGCAGAGGTCCAAGACACCAGCTATTCATGCGGTCCCATAAGTTGCTTGAGGGCTTGCTGTTGGGTGGGGCCAGTCCCTAGAGTAGGGTGCCTGCCATGGCTGAGCTGGATTAAATCAGTGCTCTGGTGGGAGGGGCAGACCCCTCTGCTAATAGACCAGGGAAACTCCAATGGTGTCTGCCAGCATCTGTGTCACGACACCTGTACTAGGTCACAATTATGGCTGCTGCCAATGTCTCAGACCCTGGGAAGGTGGTTCCAGCTGGGGGAAGTCTTACCTCTCACTGAGATGCACCCAGAGCCTATCAAGTGAGTCTTTTCCCACAGGTTGCTTTCCAATATGGGTGAATTTGTGCATGGGCCCTTTATGAGCAGGCTTTTTCCGACAGCTTTTCTGGGGGTATTCCTGATTGTTGTTAATAGCCAGCAAAGCCAGATATTATGAAACTTGTCTTGGTTGTGCTGAGTTCAAAAGCTGCCTATTGTGGCAAAGCTCTCCCACTCAGATCCCCCACTCCTTCAGGAAAAGCTTTGTACCTTAAGATTGCTCCCAGCTTAAGTACCACAGCTAAAATGTGGCTTTTTTTGTCTCCAGAAAGGAATTTCTGCCTCTTCCACCTCAGTCGGCACTGTCCCTCTTTGTGGGGTTCTTTCTATACAGTTTTCAGTTCTCTCTCAGGGGTAATTTTTCCAAGAGTAGTTGTAAGTTTGGTGTGTCCATGGATGGAGGTGAGTTCAGAGTCCTCGTATGCCGCTATTTTCCCAGCAATCCTAGAGTGTACTCTTTCCACTTATTAAAAAAATGTGTTTACTGTAAAACAGTATGCTATGTTATGCCAGCAGCAGCTTCATGCACCTCGTGTTTACTATGTCTGTTGACTGCATCAATTTCTCCCATGCTTGGTTTAGTCTCATATTGTCTTCTTCATCATGGCCCCTAAGCATAGACAATCCACTGCTAATGTTGCCAATAAGTGGCCACATTGAGTGATTGACCTGGAAACAAAATTGAAAGTGACTAAGGAGTACAAAGGTGGAAAATCAGTGATGGTATTGATTGCCAGTCAAGCATGTTCCATTCCACCAAAGCCACCATCTTGAAGAACAAGAACAAAGTGATGGAATCTGTTAAAAGATCTGCTTCACTGAAGGCAATGAGACTAACAAAAATTCAAAATGGGCCTATATCAGACATGGAGAAACTTCTAGATACAGAAGTGTTTCCCTCTCAGAACAATGACAATCATGGCCAAAGCAAAAATGTTGTTTGTGAGATGTTGAAAGAAACGGCTGGACCTAACTATTGTATTGAATTTATTTCTAGCTCTGGGTGGTTTAAATGATTCAAGAATCATTATTCATTACATGACGTGAAAGTAAGTGATGAGTCTCTGCATGCTGATGTGAAGACAACTAAGGAATTTTTGGAAACTCTAGATAAGCTGATAGTAGAGGAAAACTACTTGCCAGAGGCACATATTCAATATGGATGAAACCTCTCTATTCTGGAAACAGATGCCTGAAAGGACTTTCCTCCATAAGAAGGCCAAGTCAATGCCGGTTTTCAAGGCTTTTAGGGACAGGATAGCAGTCTTGCTTGGGGGCAGTGTTGCAGATTACAAATTGAAACCCTTTTTGATCTGGCCCAGTGAGAACCCCAGGGCCTTCAAGCACATCAAGGAGCACACACTGCCAGTGTACTACAGGAGCAATAAGAGGTCATGGATGACCCAGCTTCTCTTCCAAGATGCCCTCCTGGATTGCTATGCCAGGGAAATGGAGAAGTACTGTTTGGAGAATAACATACCTTTCAATATTTTCCTTATTATTGATACTGCTCCCAGACATTCTCCTTTTATTAATTATCTTCATTCCAATATCAAAGCAGTGTTTCTCCCTCCAAACACTAACTTCAATACAACCAATGGATCAAGGAGTTACAGTAGCTTTTAAGCCCCACTACCTGAGTAGGACCTTTGCCCAGGTTATTGCTACAACTGAGAAAGACACTATGAAGACACTCAAACAGTTCTGGAGGGATTAAAACATCTCTGATTGCATCAAGAATCTTGCTTGGGCTTGGGGTGATGTCACCAAGGATTGCATGAATGGCATCTGAAAAAAATTATCAAGAGGTTCGCCCATGACTACAAAGGATTTACCAAGGATGAGAAGGCTGCAAAAATCAATAAGGCTGTGGTTGAGAGGGCAAACAACTTTACCCTGGGTGTGGATGAAAATGACATTGAGGAGATCCGAAAGGTAGTTCCTGAGTAATTGACTAATAAGGAATAGTTGGAACTGTCACAGGAATGCATAGCTGAAGAAGAGACAAAAGAAAAGGAAACTGCTGGGGAAGAACAAAAAGAACCTCTAGGAAAATTCAAAGTGAATGGCTTAGCAGAAGGTTTTGCAGACCTCAGTAAGCTCCTTAAAATGTATGAAAACATGAACCCCAACACTGAGAGGTTTTTACTAATGGAAAGGAATGTCCATGGTTCAATAACTGCTTACAAGCTAATCTATGATGAGAACAAGAAAAACACCAAGCAAACCACCATGGACATATTTCTGAAAAGAGTGACACCTACTCAAGAAAAACCTCAGAATGGATCTTCAGGGGGTATTCCAGAGGAGATGACAGCTCTAAGCATGTTATTGCCACTGAATATCTTCCAGTGAGACAAGATGTAGAGGAGAAAAACAGTGATATTGATGATCCTGACACTGTGTAGGCCTAGTCTCATGAGGGTGTCTGTGTTTTATATTTTAAAAAAAAAGGTTTTTTTTACCTTACATTAGAAATTATTAATTGAAAAAAGCTTATATAAGAAGGATGTAAAAAATAAAATGTTTTTGTACAACTGTACAATGTGTTTGTCTTTTAAGTGCTAATACAAAAGAGTCAAAACTTTTGTGAAATGTAAAACTCATTTATAAAGTAAAAAATGTTACAGTAGGCTAAGGTTAATTTATTATTGAAGAAAGAAAAAGAATGAAGTGTAGCCTTAGTGTACAGTGTTTCTCAAGTCTACAGTAGTGTAGAGCCACGTCCTAGGCCATCACACTCACTCACCACTCACTTACTGACCCACCCAGAGCAACTTCTAGTCCTGTAAGCTCCATTCGTGGCAAGGGCCCTATTCAGGTGTACCGCTCTTTCTCTTCTCTAACACATTTTTACTGTAACTTGTTTATGTTTAGATGTGTTTAGATACACAAATACTTAACAATTGTGTTAGAATTGCCTACAGTATTCAGTACATTAACCAACTGGACCAGTTACTAGCCCAGGAGCAATAGCTATACCATAGAGCCTAAGTGTGTAGTAGGCTATGCCATCTAGGTTAGTGTAAGTAAAACCTATGATGTTCTGACAATGACAAAATCGCCTAATGACATGTTTCTCAGCATGTATCCCATTGTTAAGAGACACATGACTTTAATTTGCTACAGCAGCAACAGGAAAGGAATACAGCTCTCTGATACTTCCCCAAACTGCCAGCCCTGTCACCCCCCAAAAAAATAAACGTCCCTTTTCCCATCTTCCTAATAAAGGCTAATAGGGAGGGGCTATCTTTCCAGAATGTTTTCTGGAATCCTCTCTATATACGTTACTTTTCATCTTACCATTTGACTCAATAAGGTATCCTGGACCTCTTTATGGGGCAATAGTTTTAAGTCTATTTCACTCTCTTTAGGTCTGGGTTGGTCTTTGGGAGAATATTATCATTTCTTCAACCCATTTTTGATCCTTTTTTAATGACCAAGCACTTGAGTTACAGAGTTGGCTCCTACTGCCCTGAAAGGAGTCTGACTTCCCCTGGGAAGAGCCATTGCCCCCAAGCCCATCTGTGTCCCATTGGGGTTTTGAGCACTGGCACCCTTCAAAACCCTCAAAGTGGACTAAGATGACTATTCTCTCACTTCCCTCTTGGCGAAAGAGACCAGGCATCAGCCATTTACAGCAGAATCCCTGGGATGGACTACCAGGCTCTGAGCCTGGGCCTCTCAGAGAGAGACTGGGAGAGTGAGATGTGGTTCCATGAAATTAAAGGTGGAAAGAGAGTCAGAAGATGACCTGCACCCTCCCCAGATGCCCACTTCTGAAGATGACTTGGTGGGCTAGAACCTCCTCAGAACCACCTTGGGAGCCTCGTGCTGAAGATGGCAGGGCCACATGAGGGAAGGAGGCATTGCCTCTCAGGAACACCTGGATGGAACAGGGACATGTTGGCTCCACCGAAAGCCCATAAAGTTTTAAAACTGCCAGTTCCTAGTGATTCTCTGGAGTTGTTAGGATTGGTAACGTAGTCTCAGTTAATACCTTTGGGGACACATTTCAGTCCTGGGCCCCTGCTTGTTCCCAGTGAACAAACCCAAGGAGAGAGAGAGCCTCAGAGCAGAAAGATCCTGGGAGCTTTGTGGGCAGTACCAGGTGTCCCCACACAGAAGGACACTTTACAACAGAATGGGCCTCACCCATGGACAGCCTCCACCACTCTCCCCTGACTTGCTCTTGTGTACAGAAAGGGACATGGCCTGGCCTTGCTTTGCTCCCGTAGGTTGCTGTAGGGCCAGGTGGGCCTAGAGTGGCAGAGCTCCAAGCTACCATCAGCCCTTTCCACCTCCCCCAGCACCTGGAGAAGTGAGATCACCTCCTACTTTCAGAACAAAGTCAGGGATCCATTACCCAGAACCTAGCAGGCCTCCCTTCCCCCAGTCCAACTGATCAGCCCTGGTTGCCCGGCACCTGTTTACTTTTTTTTTTTTTTTTTTTGGTGGGGAAGACCAGGCCTGAGCTAACATCTGTTGCCAATCCTCCCCTTTTTGCTGAGAAAGACTGGCCCTGGGCTAACATCCGTGCCCATCTTCCTCCACTTTATATGGGACGCCGCCACAGCATGGCTGACACACAGTGTGTATGGCAGGCGCCTGGGATCCGAACCTGCGAAACCCGGGCTGCCAAGCGGGGACTAAACTGCTGCGCCACTGGGCGGCCCCTCGGCACCTGTTTACTTTTAAGGTGGAACACTCCTCAGGGTTCTGAGTGGTCAGTTGTGGCTCACAGGACAATGGCACTCGGAGGCAGAGCTGCGGAGCCCTCCCCAGCCATGGAGGGCCCGCTGCCTGCCATCGGATCCACTTTCCAGCTGATCTGGGAGCACTTGTCGGGGACTCTGCTGGTGGTTTCTAAAAATCTGAGACAAGTGCCAGCTTTCCCTGCATTTCCATGGGAGATTCTGATATGTACTGTGTTGGTGGTGCTGGTGGATTTGATAGTCAAGAGAGGACACACTTTAAGAAGTGGCAAGGCAGCAGGCGAAAGGTGTTCTGCCCTCAATGAAGTCAGTGGAAAGTGTCGTGGGAATATTGGACTGGTCATACAAGATGATGAAACCCTTGAGGCACCTGGGGTGGAGGCCAGTCCTCTCCCGTTACAAACCTTGTGCTTGTCAGGGATGAGCACAAACCTGAGCGGGTTATCACTTCAGGACACTGTCAACTTTCTGGAACAGGCACGGAAGAGCCAGCCTCCTAAAATGTCCTACAGGACTTATGAAAAGCCCATCTTAAAAGCATCAGAGAAGGATGGAGAACAACTTCAGAAGAACACAGCAAGTGAACTGAATGAAAACACTCATTTTGCAGAAAGTCCACATGGGCTCTACCAAGAAGTTTTGAGATGGAAGAAGAGAGGACAGGGAAAGGAGGAGGGGAAAGAAAGCGTGAAGCAGTTGAACGCACGGATGCAGCAGATCCTGAAAGATGGAGTCACCCACATCATATCAGTGGCTGCCTACCTGCTGCAGACCGTCTCTGTCCCTGACCTCCTTGACGACCAGGTGGACAGTGGGAATGTGGAAGTCCAGCAAAAGAGGGAAGCAGAAAACGGCGAGCACCTCGTCCATCAGGCAGATGTTGATCTGAAGAGTGTCAGTGACGATGCTGACTGCAGTGTGCCTCTTCAACGTCTTGACGAGGAATGTCAAGAAAGAGCCAGGCAACTGTGGGAACAAAAACAAGTGAATGCAGAGCTCAAAGCTACATTAGCCCGTCTCCTAAATGAGCAAGCATCTCTGCGGCAGGAAAACGCAGAGCTTGAAAGTGCTATTCAGCAGCTGAAGCTGAAACGTCAAATTCTACCTGATCTACACGAGGAACTTATGCAACTTCACCGAAAATTGTCTGAGGAGGAAAGGCTCCTCAACGTGGGTTACAACACGAAGTCCACATGTCAGCTTCGCAACCTCTACAAGAAGATGGCCGAGGACAGGAGCAAGAAATGGAGAGACGCACTTCTTACTGTCGCAAGGAGATCCTCTTCCACAATAAAAGTGTTGAAGAAAGCTGGAGGGCAGCCAAGTTGGCTGAGAGAGAGCTCAAGGAGCTCCGAAGAGAAAATGCGCAACACAGGCAAAGGCTGGCCATGTTGGAGGGCAGGTTCCACTCTCTCCCAAGATGCCGTTTTGTTCCAGCTCCTCCACCTGCAGCCCCCAGAGTCCCAGAAGTGTGGGGGATCCTCCGGGTCACCTGCCACCCCCCCAGGAAGGAGGAAGTTCCTGCCATGGGGGCTCAGGGATCCGGGGTCACCTGCAGGTTTAACTCAGCTTCCACAGCAGCTGGGCCCTCAGCATCCCAACCACGGCACAACATCTGCACGGGTGTTCTCATTTTAATGAATGTTGACTTTTCCCTTTTTAGTTTAGCTTCTATTACTTAATTGATTGTTTTTATTCAAGTAGAGAAAGAATTTAGTTTGTAACATTTTTTCCCAATAAAGTTTCATTTAATACAATTCTTATCAATCCATTATTTCTGGCTCCTGGACCCTCTAGAATAAGAAAGGATAAGAATTTTATTTAGATTGAAATCAAATGTCTCTGTTACTTTCAACCATCATTGAAGTTTGACATAGAGTATAAAATAACATGTCTGTATGCTATGAGCTATTATTAGAAATACAGAAAGTAACTTAATATTTGCCTGAATAAATTAGATTGGTTTTAAAACACAAGGCCAAAATAAAGAAAAAAAGAGAAGAAAACTTCAGCACACCACCACTCATACTTCATAATGCTTTTTTTTTTTTTTTTTTGAGGAAGACCAGCCCTGAGCTAATATCCGTTACCAATCCTCTTCTTTTTGCTGAGGAAGACTGACCCTGGGCTAACATCCGTGCCCACCTTCCTCCACTTTATATGGGATGCCGCCACAGCATGGCTGACAAGCGGTGCATCCACCCCGGGAACCGAACCGCGAACCCCGGGCCGCCAAGCGCGAACTAAACCGCTGCGCCACTGGGCTGGCCCTGTTTTGTAATTTTTTTAATGTAAGTTGTTTGTTTAAGATAGTGTTGGTTGTATAAATATTTCTAAATTAGTGCAGTCAAAATAAAAGTTTTCCCTCGGTGGCAATCACATCTGCACACACACGTATACACCCACAACCCCCAGTGCAGACTTAGAGCACATTATTTCTTATCTTCATACCTAAGGAAAAAGTAAAATTAAGAGATTCATATTTGAAAAAAAAATTTAATTTTAAATGAAAGCAAAAATTGTACACACACCACCTGTATGTACATAAAAGAATCTTAAATCATATCCACAGAAAAGGAGACTTGCCTGATGTGTCAGACAAAATTCCAACTACAGACACTTCATCCAAATGGTGCAGATGAAAAAACTGAGATGAAGCTTAGTTTCTGGAGCTGAGACAGGGAGAAGGGAAGGACTGAGGATGGGGGGCTCCCAGGTGCCAGCAAGAGGACAGCTGTTTCAACCCTGGGCTGGAAGGAGGAAGGGGAAGTGGTATCCTCTGGGCCCACTAAGGGAATGTCAGGGGAACAGGAAAAACAGCCCCCACCCTCTGTCATCCTGTCATTCCCATTTCCTGCTGGAGCATCGGGCAGCCCCCCAGAGGCCTGGGGAGTGCCAGCAGGGGAGTCAGTCCCGAGCACTGAGCAGAACAGAGAAGGGCCCAGAAGGAAACTGGAGAATGACCCGCACACTTGACTCTGTTTGATCCATAGTGTGTAGGTTTTACTGCCTTCATTCACATCCATTCATTTAGTACATGTGGAGCTTCTACATTGTCTTTGGCACTGTTCCAGGTGTTTGGGATGCAGCAATGGATGACAGAGCCCAAAGAGGACTACGGACGCCGTAGCTTACATTCTAGTGAGGGGCAAGGTAAGGTAATAAAGAAAAAGAGATGAAGGATGGAAATACACACTCTACAGGCAATTCCTGTAGGGAGATAAGTAAGGGGGGGTGACAAGGTAACACCCAGGTGGTGACATTTATGCTTTAGTGAAAGGTAAGAGGAGTTAGCCTGGGAGGTCAGGGCAGAATGTTCCAGTCAGAGTGAACAGGAAGTATAGAGGCCTGAGAAGTGGGCTTCTGGGGCAGAGGAAATGGCACTAGGATGATGGGGAGGGGGAGGTGGGCCGGGAGCAGGGCCCACTGCACAGAAGTCTCTCTAGACCTGGAGTGGAGAGGGTAGGTGGCTGGGGACATAATGTGACATGTATGCTCCCCAGATCTCTGTGGCTGTGGAGAGAGTGGAATGTGGGGTAGGGGCTGAGGGGAGGGGGAGGGAGATTTGAGTAAGGGGTCTCACAGGGGCCTGCAGGGAGCACTGGGGGCCACCACTGGGGAGGTTGTCACAGAGGTAGAGGAGTGGGACAGATCAGGGCTGTATGGCTGCTGGAGGTGTCAGGGAAGGGGAAAGAAGAAAGACTCTTAGAACTTTTGTAATAACCCTGTGTATTGTCTGCACTACTTTAAGTAAACTTTGTACAATCTCTGCAGGGGAACCTGATAAAAGTCAGCAGGGCATAGATGTAGCACACCCAGTGAAAAGTCTCTTTTTCTAAGGAGTAGAGCATGGAGCAGGCACGTCCGTTGGGACTTCCACGTGGTTTCTACCATACATGAATGCCCTTGGGATCAGGTGGTCTCACCTCCCAGGTGGTCCCACAGCAGAAACTCCAAGGGGAGGTCCAGGAGTGGCTCCAGGGCAGGGTGAGGATTCCACAGTGTGATTCATTTACTTTCTGAGTTGAGCTGACGTGATGCTACTTATAGAAATACCAATATGAATCATAAGTTGACTGCAACAGAGTGCACAGCCAGTGGAAGAGAAAGACTCACAGACGAGAATTGCTAGTGTGTGTGGCTTCTACACTCATTGCTGGCAACGTGCTAGGCTCTCTGACCATGCAGCAAGCTGAAGGGCAGAGGGTGGCATGGAGGTCAGGGAGGGATCTCAAAAGAAGTAGCTTCTGAGCTGAATACTGTGGGATAGGTAGGAGTTATCAATAGTGGTTTTCACACTTTAAGGGGCATGTGAATTTCTTGGAGATCTTGCTACAATGCAGATCTAATTCATCAGGTCTTGGGTGGCCCTGAGACCTGACACTGCTCCTAGTTGATGTCCATGCTGGGACCAGAAGTGGAAAAACAAGGATCCTTAGGTGATGATGGGGAAGGAGTCTGGGGAAGATAAGGGGGCAGGGGCATTTCTGGCCAAGGTTCAGCCTGGGCACAGACATGAAGGCACAATCAGCCTGGCAGAACTGCTGTATTACTTGTGCAAGGACCTGCTCCCAATTATCCTCTCAAACACTCCTATCCGCCAGGGGAGATCTTGTCCTGAGGACATGTCCTCTTTCAGAGGATCATGATAAACCGTAGATGTGGGGTTGTCCTTGAGGAAACCAGCAATGGCGGACCCATTTTACCAGAATGCCCTTGTCAGTTGGTAGCCCCATGTCCCTTCGATTGCTCAGCCCAGACACCTGGAATCCCCTCCTGACCTGTCCTTGTTCCTCAACCTCTACATCCAATGACTCAGGCAGTCTGTACATTATCCTTCAAACTCCTCCTGTTCTCTTCTCTCCATTTCTGCCACCACTCTCCAGTGAACGCCACTACTCTCTCTTCCCTGGGTCACTGTCACTCTGGCGACTGTCTTGCCTACTGGACCCACATCACCAGGCTTCCTCCAGTCGACCTTCTCCCAGCAGCCAGAGCAGACTCTTTAACCCAGGACCTGAGCATGGCCAGAAGGAAGCCAGGGTTTGACGTTCCTGCGATGAAGGTGTGGCTGATCCCTGCCCTATGGCATGTGACGCATTTAAAAGCTAAGGAATGCCAAGAATTGCTGGCAAGCACTAGAATCTAGAAGAGGCAAGGCAGGATTCTCCCCTAGAGCCATTAGAACAAGCATGACCCTGCTGATACTTTTATTCAGACTTCTAGTGTTCAGAACTGAGGCAATAAATTTCTGTTGTTTTAAGCCACCAACTTGTGGTACTTTTTTTATGGAGCCCTAGAAAACTACAAACTGCACTTTATCATGGGCTATTATGTGCATTCTTGTGATATAAAATGGTTTACATGTCTTTATAATATGTTTTAAACTATTTAACGTGTAAGTTTGCGGACTGTTCCCAAATTGCTCGATGATTGTTTGTTAAAATATAGCATGACTCATTCTTGAAAAACAGGAGGATAATTATAGGGATTTTCAACTTCTTCCCCCTTAACACCATTGGTAATATTATCCTCACTTTCACTGAAAGTCTAGATAATATAATGCTAATTGAATTGAGGAGTGAAATGATGAAATAAAAAGCAGTTCTTCCCATGTAATATTTATGTAGTTAAGCAAATAATGACAGGCTGATTGATGTTGAAAGTCAACCTACATTTCATAAGATGTCTTTAACATGATTGAATGTTTAGTATGTTTAACAAATATTTTTATAAAGTATCATTTGTTCATGTGATTTATTTTTTTGGTTTTTTTTTTAGTCCTATATTCACCACATAGACCATTTATTTGCTGATGTTTTAGAAATCCCATGGTTTAATCTTATGATGCATGTATATTTATGTTAATAAAAATGGGTTCATTGACTTACATTAGCTGCAAATTTCTTGACAAACTAGTATATTAGTCATCAAATCTTATTGGATGCAACAATTAGAGATGGATAAGTGTCAATTTATTGTGGAGATGAATTTGTTATTTTTAAGACTTTTGTACAATTAAACCAAATTCCAATCTCATTAGCTACACTTGGCTTTTTGACCTGTAGTGGTTTCAAGTGTTAAATGATAGCTTTCATATTGTGATCTTTAATGTCAACTTGACTTTGGATAATTAACTAAATTTGTTCTAGCCATTTCAAAAAGAAACAAATTGAATTTGTGCCATTTTTTCCTACTCAAGTCTATATTGTGTTCCAACAAGACTATATTGATTGTAGGAATTTTGGTGATATTAAAAGTATATTTTTGTCAATCATTTTTTCACTTTTTTTAGATCCAATGTTTTAAATTTTATTTTTAACTCTGGTAACAAATGCTTACCACTAAATTTAACACCTTAAACATTTTTACGTGTACAGATCAATAGTGCTTAGTATATTCATAATATGGTGCAATAGATCTCTTGAACTTTTTCATATTACAAAGTTGAAACTGTTCGTTAAACACTAATTCTCCCTCACAGCTCCCCTAGTCCTTGGCACTTTTCTACTTTCTTTTTCTATGGTTTTTATTACTTTAGATACCTCATGGGGTGGAATCATAGAGTATTTGTCCTTTTGCAATTGGCTTGTTTTACTAGTAGATTGTTTAAGTAAATTCCTTCTAGCCTCCCTATATTGATTTGTACAATTTTACTATAAAATGCTTACCATACTCTTTAACTATCAACTTCACATTGATAGTTTAGATAAAAGTACAATATAGCAATTCACATCCTATATTGTCCTCCAATCCCCCTAAAATACCCAGGAGCAGTGAGGGTTTCCAAATTTACAAAGAAAAATTGTCTAGAACCAGATATGAGGAAGTGCAACCCTGCATTTTCAGTGGGTGGGTGGTAAGGCAAAAAACTGTTAGTTAGGTACTGAGTCAGGCAGCAGTTATATGCTTAGAACACTCTGAGATTCATTCATATAAGTTGTCCCTAATAGCAACTTGTATTAGTTAGGGCTCTGCAGAGAAACAGAATCAGTAGGATATAAATAAAATCAGTAGGATACCTTTCATATATATGAGTAATAAGTTCATGTGATTATAGAAGCTGAGAAGTCCCATGATCTGCTGTCTGCAAGCTGAAGACCCAGGAAAGCTGGTGGTATACTTTAGTCTGAGTCCAAAGGCTTGAGAACCAGGGGAGCCAATGGTTTAAATCCCAGTCCAAGGGCCAGTGAAGGTGAAACGAGATATCCCGTCTCAAGCAGGCAGGCAGGAAGCAGAAAGGGGGCTAATTCCTCCTTTCTCTGCCTGTGTTCTATTCACACCCTCAACAGATTGAATGATGCCTGCCCACATTGGAGAGGATAATCTACTTTACTGAGTCTACCAGTTCAAATGCTAATCTCATCTAGAAACATGCTCACAGACACACCCAGAAATAATGTTTAATCTGGGCACCCTGTGACCAGTCAAGTTGACACATAAAACTAACCATCACAGGGCCACTCCTTGTCAACTTGGTAATCATATGCATCTCCTAAACCATACTTAATCTCCAAATAAAGACAATAACAAGGCCATAATTCTGCCTAACATGATACAACTATACTCCAGTAAAAAGCCCCTAGTTACATATACAAAATTGTTGTTGTGAGGATTAGGTAAGACGCTGATAGGAACTTAGAATGGTACCTGTCATAAACTAAAAATTCAGTAAGTATAACCTATTGATTATTATTATGAGTGCAAAGGAAAGGTATACATTTTTTCTTAAGCATTTAAAAAAAAATGTCAGTTGTCTGTGAATTCTTTTGCATAAGCTGAATCTTTGAAACGTGATTTTCTATACTCACTTATGGAGTGGTTTTGAGAATCAGACTGCACTATATAAGAAAGGGCATTGTAAACTACTGTATAATATATGGTTTTATTGTTTTATTATCATTATCACACAAGAATAAAAGTAGAATAGATTATACATTTCTTAGACAGTGCATTTTTTACTTCTTTCCTTCAAAGTTGCCTTTGGCATTCAGTTGAGACTGATCTCTTCTCAAAGTCTTCACGAGCAAAGGAGAAATGCCTTGTAATTTGTTCTTGATTCCCTGGGCTCTCAGAAAACTCTCCAAGGAATGTCAAGATAAAACTTGAAATTTTCTTGGATTCTACTGCACCCTTGTTTTCATTCTACTATAAAATGCTTATAGGTAAAGCTTAAATTCTAGCTTACATATAAGCAGTGAATGATCAGTCAAGCTTTTGGTATTTTCATGTCAAATATGCACGGGGTATATATTTTGGACCACAGGAATGTATGGCTTAACTTTTAGCCGTGTTTCCTAGAGTCTTGCCCAGGGGTTAAAAAGCCTTGGTCTGGACACATTGATGTTTCGTAAATTATTTATCATGTTGGATTGCTAATGTTGAATTAATAACATTAAAATTATAATTACAAATGGTTGCTGAAGTTAAAATACTTTAAAACATTTAATTATAAAGTAAGTGATTTCTGTTAACAAGCTGACAAATACTGGGCAAGTAGCAAAATTTCTCAAGACCCCTTTTTCTTATGGAAAAAATAAGAGTAGTGAAATGGTTGTTAATTTCTTTTTGTGTGTGTGAGGAAGACCAGCCCTGAGCTAACATCCATTGCCAATCCTCCTCTTTCTTGCTGAGGAAGACTGTCCCTGGGCTAACATCCGTGCCCATCTTCCTCTACTTTATATGGGACGCTGCCACAGCATGGCTGACAAGCATTGGCTGGCGCCCAGGGTCTGAACCCGGGAAACCAGGGCTGCAAAAGCGTGACCTAAACTGCTGTGCCACCGGGCCAGCCCCCGTTGTTAATTTGTGAGCTTTACAAATAATGATATTCTTTCATCCAAAATCAAGACAAATATTGAAAAGAGAAATGTATCTTTCTTTTATTATTTTTATTTTTAAAACTAAATCACTTTTTTCTGTTACCTTTTGTAAGAGATTTATTTATTTATGGCTTTTCAAATATGCAGTGATGGGGCTGGCCCAGTGGCATAGTGGTTAAGTTTGCATGTTCCGCTTAGGCAGCCCAGGGTTTGCAGGTTCGGATCCCCGGTGTGGATCTATGCACCGCTTATCAAGCCATGCTATGGTTGTGTCCCACATACAAAGTAGAGGAAGATGGGCATAGATATTAGCCCAGGGCCAGTCTTCCTCAGCAAAACAAGGATTAGTAAAAGATGTTAGTACAGGGTTAATCTTCCTCACCAAAAAAAAAAAAAAATTGCAGTGATACCTAAGATTATTTTGTCTTTCTCCTTAGCATTATGGAAATATCTCTGTCTGCTCCTCATGCCCACACTCACATCCAGTTATTTTCAAGAATCATCAGCAGTGAACCATTATATAAACTTCAACCAGTCCTGTTCTTAAAAAGGTGAAAGGAACAAAAAGTACCCATAATACTAAATGCTTTTATATTAAGGCTCTACTTTTGAAGCTGAGCTACGTACTCTTGTCTGCTCTATCCCATCTTTTTGTTCCATATGAACTTCTGGTTCCATGACCAAATGGAATCTCTTCAACCATTGCTAAATCAGCTGTATACATCTAGGGGAGGGGAGTTGACTTGTACTATATTCATCTCATCTTATTTGGTTCTGTGGTTATTTTATTTTGTGAAAGGTCAATGCTTTTTTGGTTTCTGAGTCTCACTTCCCTGGCATCTAATGAAAATAGTTACAGGTTCTGGCAGCTGACGGACACAGGCTCCAATCCCAGTTCTGCTACGTACAAGCTCTGTGCCATTTGGCAAGTCCCTTATAATCTCTAGCCCTTAATTGACTCCTTTAATAAGTGATTATAGCAATTCCAAAATACCCGGATTGCTGTGAGGATTATACTGGATACTATATATGAAATTGTGTATACACTGGTAGGAACTCAAGAAATATTGACAGAAAAGGAGGAAGGTACCTTTTTTCCCAGTCCCAGATTTTTGGCAAATTCTCTTAGCCACTATAATCCAGCAAGTTGCACGCCACTAAACTTTTGTTAAATGTTTATTTACTATATCAAATTAAAAAGACATAAATGCACCATGCCAGGTACTCTGTGATGAATCAATTATAAAGTTGGTAATCAATTTTTAATTGATCCGTTTGTGTAAGTGTAGGTATTATAAATCCGAGCAAGCATTTGTTCAGATATAAACAAATCTTACCACCCGCAATTATGCCAAAAAACAGGGATAAAATCTGAATGATAATTATATTGTGTGAAATAATTCTGATTATCCAAGCTAGAAATTTGAATTTCCAGAGCAGCGCTTTTCCCCCTGGTCTAGTACTCACTTCACTACTACATGTCATTAAAGTAAAAGGACTCACTGTTTTATGAAGGCCAGTTTCACCATCCCTCCCCCACTCCACCCTGATGCACACACTGTCGTAAAAATTGACTTTCAGCAATGGATCCGTATTCACTAGTCCATTCAATGCAATCACTAAGGGCAACAAGAGTAATACAGCTAGACCACCCAGTGGCTCTCAGTGATTTAATGCCACACTGGGATTGACCACTCGATGGCTGTTTGGTGTGCCACCCATGCCATTCATCATGACTGATGATGTACACCACACTCATCATGACTGATGATGTACACATGGCTTTATGTCTCTTTTAAACCTCTTCCAGATCTAAGAAATTCTCAGATTGTTACTTTTTTTTAGTCTGCCAAAAATTAATTTGATATAATTGGATGTTATCTAACCTATTATTTAGTGTTAGCTGCATTTCAGATATGGTTGGTGTGTTCCTATGTGAAGGTGTTTGTCATAGTTATATAATTTAATCCATACTAATCAGACAAATAAGGACTAAGAGATGGGATTATAGATTATCTTGTGATGAAGAGATAATGTATTTTTAAAATACTAAACTAGGCTGATATCTGGCGTTGTCTGTTGGATTAATCATTTACCTCAGCACAATAGTTCAGATTTGTATATATGTCTCAGATATCCATATCCTATGAGATATTATCACTTATCAGATTTGAAAGCTGTGTAACAACCTAAGGGGAAAATAACTATAAAGGAAAATAGATTTGTAGAGACTTGGAACCTTCAGGGTATAACAAATCTGTCTATAGAGAATTTGTAAACAGTGCATAAGGCATTTCCCAAAAGTAGATAAACTATAGAAATACACTGAATACAAAAGTGAGGGTTATATTTATTTTTGAAGAATAAAATTCTGGATTTCCTAAAATCTAAGAAACAAAAATAATAACCTATAAAATTAAGATTCTGAGATTTTAAAGTTTATTTTCAGATAGTGTTAAACACTAGTTAATTATCTGAACACTAGCTCAGATAGTGTTAAACACTATTGAATGGTTATGAAGAAAACTCTATATTTCAATTTTCTCATTCCTTTCTCACCTCCACTATGAGGACTGGAAAAGCTAAGTGTGCATATTGTCAATCACCATTTTCAGGTAGCACTTGCCATATAACATAATTAGGAGTTATGTGTTATAAGGGAAAGTTTTCTGGAGGGCTTCTGGGAAAGGTGCCTTCCTGATAAAAGAAGATTCTTCCTGTCTTAAATGACAGTTACAAAGCTTGAAGTCTCAAGGACCATTTTGTGACAATGAGAGACAGCTAAGGAAGTCATCTGAACTAACATCAGTAGCTATGTACCTTCACTTCTATTTATTAAGAGAGTAATAATCCTCCATTTTTTAAAACCAGTGTTAGACTGGCTTTCTCTTATCCTCTGCTGAAAAAATTTCTGATTTCTGAATCCTCTTATATATGTGTACTCATTGTGATGAATAAATATTACTAATTTTGAATACATTACATTTATAATGAACACAAATTGAAAACTCATCCTACTTGAATTGTCAACTTGGCACAACAAAATGTTTTGAAAATTCTCCAAGGAGCCCAAGGGAATCTCAAGATACAGCAAAACAAATGTTGTGGAAATGTGGAAAGAATAAGAAGAATAATAGGTTATTTTTATTTCAGTTAGAATAGTTCTACTTTTATTTATTAGGCTTCCATATTAGTATTTTGAGAAAACAGTTATATGGCTGAAATATTTCTGAAAACCACTAGTGGAAGGAAAAGAAAATGTTAGACTATGAGTTGAAAATCCTGGGTTCCTGCCCCATCCCACTTTCTGACTTCTTAACCATACTGCCTCTGATGAAACTATTTTTAAATCTTTAAACATTCAGATATACCCTACATACATGTACATGCAAAATTTCACATAATAATTTTCTGAATCTAACAGAAATATTTGTGGCCATGACTCACAAACTTTTAGGCACTGTTTCCTTGTATTATTTTTGAGGATGTTTGTGTGTGTATAGGATTTAAAATTTGACTGGTGAGTTGCCTAATATTTCTAATACGTGATTACTCATTGAAGGAGTATTGCAGACAAGCAGAAATGTCAACAGATGGGTATTTTCACACAAGAACACCTGCCTCACATATCAACTGAAAACTGCATACAGAGGTTGATTATCTTAAAGGGAGGATCATATAGTGACACAATTTGACAAAGTAATATTTTCTGTATATCTTTGTCTTCATAAAAATTTTATACACTTTTGTGTTCACAAGACACTAGTATCCTTAGATAAACTCTATTAAATATATATCAAAAAAGAGAAGTTAGAAATAAATAATGAATACATATTAAAAAAATGACAAAAAGTCATTCATTTGAGCACTAAAATTACCCAGTTGCTCCTTACACACTTTACATGAACCTTAAAAGAGTGTTCAGTTAGAAACAATCTTTTTCATGTAATGAGTTTTAAAATCCTTCTTTAAATTACTTCATGTCAATTTTAAACTAAAATTAAATTGAAAACTGTAGGAAGATATAAAATTACCATAGTAACTCAAAATTTAAAAATGCAATCTTTAGCAAGGAAGACTTTTATTTCTCCAGAAAAAAAGAAAATATTTCCCCCAGTTTAAATAATACTTATGCCATTACCACTAATTCTCATGGTAGGAGATAGGTGAAAATAGCAGTGTCTAATCTTTTGCTCATTCCATGCCCAACTCTCAAATGACGGCTAGTGGGCGAGAGCCCTGTCCGACAGACTAACTCACCTTGGGATGATGACAGGAGGGACAGTTTTAGCTTCAAGATGAGTCTTATAATTTAGAGCTCACTAAATATGGGAAAGTACTGAATTTGACCTTTAAAAGGAAAAAAAAAATTGCATTAGATGCAGCCCATCTAAAATCCCTCCGTGCATTCTTAGTTTCTTCTTCATGTATCTGTGCCAATTGCTGATAATGGCTCCTCCCACTACTCCCCTTCTCCTTCCCTTCTTCTTCCTCCTCCTCCTCCTTTTTTTCTTAACAGTGTCTGACGTCTGAAGTCTCTAAGCAATCAAGTGTCCTACAGCTGTAGTTGATCTGCCACGCCTTATGGGCCCTTCATCATAACAACCACGGCATTATTGCCATTGGCATTGCTTGAAATGATAAATTCTATAAGTGTTTCCTTTTGACTTTTTTGTTTTTACTCTGGCATCTTCTCCTATCAAGAAGTGATCTTTCTAGTCAGCAAAGTTAACCAAGTGTTACAATGATCTCTGCTAGTGGTGACCATCAACTGCCATTTTGTTGGCACTTAAGTCTCTTCAAATATCTTTCAGACCAAACTCTCTGGACCTATGAAAGTTATATTCTGGCACCAGTCATGATTCTTGAAAGGTATCCATATCTAAGCCCTTTATTAGAAATATGTAAATAATAATTAGCATGCATAAAATGCTTGTTTTATTTTGGTACCTGCAAAATACTTTGTCAATTATCTCACTCACCTCTCAGAACAACATTTTGTTTAAAGAAAGTACCTCTAAGGAATTTGTTCAAAAGCCATTAGTATTGTTTTAGTGAAGCAAATCTGTGTAACTCCACAATCTCTCTTTCTCAGTTGCCTTACAGGTAAGCATAGTGCACTGACAGCCCTGGGGTTGGAGTCTTCATGTTCTGGAAGTGGGCAGTAGGGACTCGTTACGTCTTCTGAGCACTGTTGTAACTGCAAGACCTCTGTGAAAGCTCACATCCCTCTTATGTTCTCTCTGAAAAAGGCAGATGCATTTTTGCTTTCCAAAAGAGATCTCAATACAGTAGATATCCAGGGTAGATTTATAGAGTATAGCATAGTGGAGAGGTAGCTAGATGGATATTGAATATATAAATTCATACATATATATAATTTTCTAAATTGAGAAATTTACAAATACGTGAAAATGAAACAAAATCTAAAACACAAGAGAATTAGAAGTACTTTGAGATTAATGAAAATGAATACAATACATACAAAAATTTATGGTATATTGCCCTGGTTAGAAGGAAATTTATACCTGCAAATTCTTACATTAAAAAAAATAAATATCTCAAGTTAGCACCTTAATCTTCCACCTAAGTCACTCAAAAATGAAGAGCAAATTAAAAATAAAGCAAACAGAAGAAAGGGAATAATAAGGGTCAGAGAGAAGTTAAAGTAGAGAATTGAAAAACAATAGAAAAATCAACTAAACCAAATTTTGGTGTTTTAAAAAGATCACCCAATTTGACAAAAATCTAGCTTGATTTGCCAAGAAAAATAAGAGAGAAGATTAGATGACTAAAATCATGGATGAAAGAGGGGACACTACTACAGATATGACAGAAATTGAAAGGATTATAAGGGAATAATATGAACAACTCTATGACAGAAAATTAGATGACTTATATGAAATGGACAAATTCCTTTAAATCCACAAACTACTAAAACTGACTCAGGGAGAAATAGATAATCTGAAGAGACCTTATAAAATAGAGACTGAATTCATAATTTGAACACTTCCCCAAAAGAACAACCTAGCCTAGATGGCTTCTCTGGTGAATTCTACCAAACATTTAAAAATAATTAATACCAATTCTTCAGAAACACAAAGTCATAGAAGAATTGGAATTAGATTTAGAAGAATTAGAATTAGAAGAGGAAGAAACAGTTCTCAACTGCATCTATAAGGCCACTACTTAACAAAATTCAACATCCCTTCATGATAAAAACACTCATCAAAATAAAACTAAAAAGGAATTTCCTCACCCTTATATAGGAAAGTTATGGAAAACCTACAGCTAACATCATATGTAATGGTGAATTCCTTAATGCTTTCTCCCTGACATGGAACAAAAGAAGGATGTCCACTCACCACTTCTCATAGCATTGTACTGGAATATTTAGCCTTGGAAATTACTGGAGGAAAAGAAATAAGAGCAACCAAATGGGAAAGGAATAAGTAAAATAATCTCTATTTGCAGATATTATAACCTTGTGTATAGAAAATTCTGATGAATCCACTAAAAATTTTTAGAATGAAGAAATGAGTTCAGCAAGTTTGGAGGATATAAGATCAATATAAAAATTAATTGTATTTCTATGTATCAGCAAGGGACAATCTAAAAATGAAATTGAAATCAATTCTATTTACAATAGCATCAAAAGAATAAAATACTTGGGAATAAATATGACAAAATAATTGTAAAACCTACATGCTGAAAACTACAGAATATTATTAAAAGAAATTAGAGAAGACCTACTTAATGGAAAACATCACACTTTCATGGGTCAGAACATTTAATGTTGTTCAGATGACAATACTCCCCAAACTGATCTACAGATTCAATGCATTCCCTATTAAAGTTCCAACTGGATTCTTTAGAGAAATTGGCAAACCAATCCTAAAATTCATATGAAAATATTAGAGACCCAGAACAGCCAAATTATCTTGAAAAAAAATAAGAACAAATTTGGAAGACTCACACATCCCAATTTCAAAATTTGCTACAGTGTTACAGTAATCAAGAGAGTTTGGTACTGGTATGATGAGAGAAATGTATTTAAATGGAATGGGATTTATTCCAGAAATAAGCCCATACATTTATGGACAATTGACTTTTGACAAACATGTCAGGATAATACAATGGGGAAAAATAATCTTGTCAACAAATAGTGCTGGGACAAGTTGATATCCATAAGCATAGGACTGAAATTGGGCCCCCACCTCACAACCTACACAAAAACTACCTCCAAATGGATGATAATCTAAATATAGGGCTAAAAGTATACAACATTTAAAGGAAAATATAGGAGTAAATCTTTATGTCTTTGGGTTAGGCAAAGCCTTAGATACCACATTAAATGCACAAATAACAAAAGAAATCATGGATAAATTGGAGATTATCAAAATTAAATACTTCTGTGTTTCAAAGACCACCATCAAGAAACTGAAAAGATAGCATACAGAATGGGAGAAAATATTTAGAAATCATACATCTGATAAGGGGCTTATATCTAGGATATATAAAGAACTCTTACAACTCAATAGAAAGATAAAATAACTGAATGTAAAATTTGGCAATTCATATTAAGACATTTTTCTAAAGAAGATATAAAAATGGCCGTAAGCACATGAAAAAAAGCTAAAGATTATTAGCCATCAGGAAAATGAAAATCAAAATCACAATGAAATACCACTTCACATCCACTAACATGGCTGTAATCAAAGAGACATTAATATCACATTTTATTGATGATGTGGGGAGATGGTAATATTCATACATTGCTCGTTGGAATGTAAAATGATGCAGTCATATTGGAAAACAGTCTAGCAGTTTCTCAAAATGTTAAACATAGAGTAACTAGGAATTTATCTAGGGGATAATTTCCCTAGATTAATACCCAAGAGAGATAAAAATATACAACCACACAAAAAATTTGTATACACATGCAATGGAATATTATTCAGCAATAAAAAGGAATAAAGTACTGATACATGTTGCAACATGGATAGACCTGGAAAATGTGCTAAGAGAAAGAAGTCAATCACTGAAAACCAATATTGTATGATTCTGCTTTTTTGAAATGTTCAGAACATCAAATCTATAGAGATGGAAAGTAGACTAGTGCTTGCCTAGGGCTGGGGAACTGGGGGATATTTGGAGTAACTGTTAATGGGTGTGAGGGTTTGTTTTAGGGTGATGAAAATGTTCAAAAAGTGATTGTGATGGTGGTTGCACAGGTCTGAAAGTATACTAAAAACCATTAAATGGTACACCCTAAATGGGTATTTCCATGTTAATTGTATTCAAGATGTTGTATGCATTTTAAAAATTTCACATTGATGTACCCAAGGTGTCAGTTACATTTATTCTCTATCTCTATCTTTTCTTTTTAGATATCTTGTGCAGTCTGAGTGCTGACTAATTTCTGGAAGTGTAAAGTACATCTTTGATCTCTATCTCTGTGGTTTAGTAGTTCTATTCCTAAAATTTACCTTTTCTTAATTCTATTAATTTTTACATTTTTATATTCATTTTTTTTTTAGTTAGCATCCTCTCCTTGTTTCATTGAAATTGTATCTCCTCAGTGCTGAGATTTCTTTTTCCAAATCCCTCATTTCCTTCGTTCCTCAAGTTATCTTTTTCTCCTTGTTTTCTGTTTGTTTGGTTTTATTTTTTTTTCAGTTTGGATATCCTGGCCTTTGTCTTCCATGCTGGTATTTTCTTCAAATATCATGCAAGCAACGGGAAGTCTCCTCCCTTGGAGCTCTTACTATTAGGGGGCTACTTTTAGGATGATGAAATGTATATCTGGGTTCTTTTTTTTTTTTTTTTTTTTTTTGCTGGAGCTTCTACAAATGCTAAAGGGAACAAGATTTTATTCTGGAATCCAGTTCTCACATTATATCTTCCAGTTCTCTGCGAAGAGATTATTGTTCAATTTCAATTTCTTCAGAGGACTTTTTTTTTTTTTAATTTGGTGGAGTTGCTGGTGAAAAATTACATGGTGTTTTGAATACAGCCATGGGATAAGGACGGTGGATGACTGCCATCTATGTCAATCTTCAGTTAAACCTCAGCTTTAAATTTCACTTAATATTCCCAATCACGGTTAGCCCAATCTGCTGTGAGAACAGATTCTCTCTTAGGGTCTGCAGGGTACATTGAATTCGTCCTTCCTTAAATCCCTTACACACGTGCTCAGGAAAGCATATGTTCTGTTTCATCTCTCAACATTTTTGCATCATCTTTAAGTCTCCAAAAATGTATTGCACTCTTCCCTCCATTGATGTCCCTCATTGCATCTTTTTGTTTTATGATTTCAAACACTACTGTATTTTCAAAAATGAATTTGGGATTTCAGGAATACATGGACACCAGTATGTGTGCTCTCTCCATAATAGTAATTCACGGATTTCTTGATTTTTTTTAATTATAAAAGAACTGAACTGTTATAATCAAATTTATTTTGAAATGGCTACTTTATGAGACTGAGAATTCTTATGTTATACTGGTCCAAAATAGAAATTATCTTAATGTAAAGCTCATAGTTATACATGCCACAAGAAAGAAATTAAGTTTGGATAGAGAATTGTATTTTCAAAGTTGTTCTGTAGATAGTAATCAATTGATATGACTGAATCAAAATTTTAGAAACATCTATTAAAAATTTGCCATGACTCAGCCGTAACACTTTAAAAGTGGTATCTCAAGAAGAGAATTATCACTCAGGTTAACATTTATTTTTATAATTGCAACTGCCTATTAGAAGAGCATTTCAAAGGAGATGAACCAAGCCTTTTTTTTAAACATTTTTCTCCCTTATGGAATTCCTATGGAAAACGAGAACCCTTAAAACAGAACAATTAAGGCACTATCAATTGTGGATTAGAAGAGAACTAGGTGCCTGTTATGTGTATCCTGGCATCATAAGTGCTCAATAAATACAAAATAACAAAGATTTTCACTAAAGAATAGATTCAGCAAATAGACCAGATTTTCTCCTGAGAAATGCTCAGAAACATTCTGTCCAAGGCTTCCAGGCCATCTGGGACTGATGCCAATATACAGGATCTTTTGAGGAAGCTCTAGCAAATTCCATACTGAAATAAAAAGTGAACAGTAAAGGTAGCCTATCACTTATATTGAAATGATTGTACACTCATTTAACATAAAATAGAGCATTCATGCTGTTATAGCCCACATCTAGTTGCATCTTATAAAACTATATTAATAATTATTGAAATAATTAATTTGATCCCTAAGAAAATCTGAAGGTATATGAGGATAATAGCACACTCAAAGTTTTTTGTTTGTTATTGTTGTTTTAGAATTAAGCACTCATTTAACTTTATTGAACTATTTTCCAATATTATTTGATCATGGAATCCCTTATAGAAAGAAATCACTAAAATATAATATGAAAATGGATTCCCACATATTATACCACGAGCATCAATGGTTTAAAGGAATGAGCCCCCCTTTTCAATGTAATGCATTTTTTACTTTGGAAATACATATGCAATTTCCGTTAATAACTTTTAGTACATTCGCAATATTGTTCAACCATCCACCATTACCTAGTTTACTTTCATTACTCTAAAAAGAACCTCTGTCCCCATTGGGCATCAGTCAGTCCACATTCCTTCCTCCACCAAGCCTGGGAAACTACTAATCTGTATTCTGTCTCTATGGATTTGCCTATTCTGCATATTTCATATAAATGGAATCAGGCAATGTATGATTTTTGATGTTTTTTCTGTTTTTAAACATATTATTGCCTTTTGTAGCTGTTTTGTTTTCAAATAAATATTGTTTAGTTCAAGTCTTCTGAGAGGTAGAAACCAAGATGAGATTAGATGTGCAATGTTTATCAGAGGAAACTCCTCTGGGGGCCAAGGGGGCGGCAGGAAACAAGGAGAGCCATGGAACTGAAATGCAGTTTTGAACCTTGTGAAGGAGAGAGGGAACAAAGGAGGATTGTATAGGTAGAGCCCAGACCATAGTGCAGTTAATAGAAAATTTTGTCTAGGCTGTTGGCAAGTCCTTAAACCAAAGTCTTCCATCAGAGAAGTCCTGCCTCTGGCAGGACTGGACCACCTTAATATTTCTTTTTTATAACTTCAGTGGAAAAGAAGCTCCAAGGGACATAGTTAATAATATTTCATGAAAAAACACTGGTTAAATTACTTCCCTATAATTGTCCTAGATATTTCAATAGAACTAACCTATAATCAGTGCTCTTGACCACAAGGAAGCAGCACATTATAGGACATTCCTCTTCAAAGCTGGCCTTCAACAATCAGGAATAACACCTCTGTCTTTATTCATATTAATTGAAACTAATCGGCTTAACAAAGCATCTTTCATATCAGATGATATTCTTTCTCACCTTTCTTAATGTATGAGACACAATAAGAGTGGGAGTAAGTTGAATATTTCAAACATAATAAATACCTATAAACAAAAGGGTAAGGCTATCGTTAATGGAATGATACTTTCTGAGCATATCACGTTTTCTTCAAAAATGTGAAAGCTGTGGGTGTGCTCATTAAATCTGTTTTTCAACATCTTATTTTCTAAAATATTCAGGACATATATTTTTACTTTGTACCTAAAACTGTCATAACCTTTTGAAAACACAAATGGATGTGTGGATGATATGGATTTTGAGGGGAGAGATAACATTCCACGATGAAAAGTATACCATCTGAATCTGAACACATGCTACCAACTGGCTTTCTATAATTTGGGGGGAGGAGTATTTGACTACATTAAGTCAATTAAATTATTTTGTTATTAGTATTGTTGTTTGTTTGCCCTAAAGATACAGTCTTGTATTAATGCCCTTTCTATTATATTTAATAATTTTTAAAATAAACACTTATGCACATTTTAATATATGTGAAATCAGAATGTATTTTTATTGGATGATACCTTATATTTGATAAAATAGGAAAATATTCTTGTGAAGAAAAACAGCAAAGAGGTTTGCTTAGATCAAGAGACACTTTTCTCACCACATATGCATTCTATTTTCTAAGATCTTGGTGAAGAATTAATCACAGAGATGGTTTCTCAGGTGAATTTAGCATCGTGTCTTAAGGTAGCACGTAAATGTTATTTTACTTTAGATTACACCATATTTTTCCTAGTTGGGTAGGCAGGGGGCCAAGTTTCTAAAGATAGCAATCTATCCTAACAGTACTTTCCTTCTTTTACCTGCAAAATATTTCAGATTTAAACACTTTAACGAATACGTATTTTCCAAAAAGACAATCAATTTTATTCTATTTTGTCTTTTAACAAATAGTGACCATATGGAATGAACTTTGTCATTTTTTGTCATTATTCCTCTATGATCATAAAAATAACATTATATAAAATTTATCTTTTATAAAATTCCATATTATTCATAATAAAACCACTTTGTATTATAACTAATTTCTCAAAAGTCATTTTGACTGATATATTTCAATTTGACTATTGGATCTATCAAGTGAGTGGCATAGATCAGAGTGAAAGTGAGTGGGTTTGACATATATATCAAATCTTTGTAATGGAAAGTGGAAAAGAGTGATTTTTGCTTTAAGAGAAGCTTCTCCATCACATGTGTCCTTACCTAACTCACATCCTCTAACTTAACTAACTTAAAAATCCCATGCTAGGGATTTTTTTACAAAAGAAATTACTAAAGTTTTGAAAATTTTGAAAGCTCATGTTTTTATTACATATTGTTTTATGTGACTGATGACAAACTCTGAAGGTGATATAGTAAATTAGTGATAGAAGAAATAAAGATATTAAATCAAGGATTCTTCACTCTGTTTATCTAAGAGATGCCAGAATGGTACTCAGAGAGAGAGAGAGATGTAAACATTAAATAAAAAAACAAAAGTATTGTTTTCTAGATTATCACATTTTTAGCAGATTCTAAGCTGATAATAAGGGCTATCTCAAGAGGGATACTACATACATTTTTGTCCTCAATTTTCTTTTAGTGAGGTATAACTGACATAACATTATATTAGTTTCAGATGTACAATGCAGTCTTTCAATATTTGTGTATATTGTGAAATGATCACCACAGTAAGTCTAGTTAACATCTGTCACCATACATAGTCACAGAAAATTTTTTTCTTGTAATAAGAACTCTTAACTCTCATAGCAACTTTCAAATATGCAATACGGTATTATTAACTTTAGTCTCCATGACATATGAAGGGAGGAAGACTATCCTCTCCCCACTCTGGTCCTTTCTGGCCGGGCTATGAATTAAATTGACTTGAGACTGAATAGCAGGAGGAAATCAAAGCCTTTTAACATGTATACATGGGAGAGACCAGGGAAACAGTTTCTCAACAAAATGGTGGAGGCTCTCCTCTTAAATAGAAAGACAGTGGAGGATGTTGGGGGTGGGTCAGTTATGAGAGATTACCAGGAAAGCACAGTGAGGTTATTATGCAGCCTCACCTTCTACGTTAACAAGTTTCTAGAGATGAGGTCATCCTCCTCTTCTTCCCAGTACAGAGAGGGATACACCTTTACAAATGGAGATTTCCCCTACAAATGTAAATGTTTGGTAAAAAGAACTTGGATAAGAATGGACTTAGCAAGGACCCTCCCAGTCTACCAATACCCAGAGTAATCTATGGTGATGGCCTGTCCTGGGGACAGGCCTTCTATCTTAAATCCTTTTAGGCAGTTAGTGGGGGAGAATGTCAAAGTTTCTTTCAGAGAAAATACATATTTTGAGGTAGCCAATTCTGATGCCCCATATGTACATTGCATTCCCATGACACTTATTTTATAACTGGAAGTTTATAACTTTTGATTCCCTTCACCCATCTCTCCCACCCCCACTTCCTCCTCTGGCATCTACCAATCTGTTCTCTGTTTTGCTTGGGATTTTTGTTGTTGTTTTTATATTCCACAAATGGGTGAGGTCATACAGTATTTGTCTTTCTCTGACTGACATATTTTACTTAGCATAATGCCCTCAAGGTCCATCAGTGTTGTCACAAATGTCAAGATTTAATTCTTTTTTAAAGCTGAGTAATATTCCATTGTATATATATACCACAATTTCTTTGTCCCCTCATCCATCATGGACACTTAGGCTGTTTCCATATCTTGGATATTGGAGACAATGTTGCAGTGAACATTGGGTGGATGTATCTTTTTGAGTTCGTGTTTTCTTTTTCTTCAGATGAATGACCAGAAGTGGAATTGCTGGATTATATGATAGTTATATTTAAAATTTTTTGAGCAATGTCCATACCATTTTCCACAGTGGCTGTATGAAATTACATTCTCAGCAAAAGTGCACAAATGTTTCCTTTTCTCCACATGGGTTCCCTTTTCTCCATGTCTTTGCCAACACTTCTTATTTCTTTTATTTTTGATAATAGCCATTGTAACAGGTGTGAGGGGATTTCTTATTATGGTTTTGATTTGCATTTCCATGATAATTAGGGATGTTGAGTATCTTTTCATGCACCTGTTGGCCTTCTGTATGTCTGTTTTGGAAAAATGTCTATTCAGATCCTCTGCCCATTTTTTAATTGGACTGTTTGTTTTTTTGCTATTGAGTTGTATGTGTTCTTTATATGTTTTCATATTAACACCCTATCAGATACATAGTTTGGAAATATCTTCTCCCAATTGTCTTTTCATGTTTTTTATGGTTTCTTTTGCTGTGCAGAAGCTTTTTAGTTTTATGTAGTCCCATTTGTTTATTTTTGCTTTTGTTGCATTTGCTTTTGGAGTCATATCCAAAAACTCATCGCCAAGACTGATGTCAAGGAGCTTACTGCCTATGTTTTCTTCTAGAAGTTTTACCATTTCAGGTCTTAAATTCAAGTCTTGAATCCATTTTGAGTTAACTTTTGTGTATGGTGTAAGAGAGTGGTCTAGTTTCATTTTTTTGCATATGGCCCTCCAGTTTTCCCAGCACCATTTATTGGAGAAGATACTATCCTTTCCTCCTTGCATATTCTTGGCTTTTTGTCATAAATTAATTGACAACATATGCATGGGTTTGTCTCTGGGCTCTCCATTCTGTTCTATTGATGTATGTGTCTATTTTTATGCCAATACTGTACTGTTTTGATTACTATAGCTTTGTAATATAGTTTGAAATCACGGAGCATGATGCCTCCAGCTTTGTTCTTCCTTCTTAAGATTGCTTTGGCTATTTGGAGTCTTTTGTGGTTCTGTACACATTTTAGGATTGTTTATCCTATTTCTGTGGAAAATGTCATTGGAATTTTGATAGGGATTGCATTGAATCTGTAGATTGCTTTGGATAGTATGGATATTTAATGATATTGATTCTTCCAGTCCATGAGCATGTGTCTTTAGTTTCTTTCATTTATGTCTTATAGTTTTGAGTGTACAGATCTTTCACCTCCTTGGTTAAATTTATGCCTAGGTATTTTATTCTGTTTGATGCAATTGTAAATAGGATGGTTTTTCTAATTTCTCTTTCTGTTCATTATTTGTATATAGAAATGCATCAGATTTCTATATATTGATTTTGCATCCTGCAACTTTACTAAATTCATTTATTAGTTATTACATTTTTTTGGTGGAGTCTTTAGGATTTTCTGTGTATGATGTCATTTGCAAATAGTGTCTGTTTTACTTCTTCCTTTCCAATTTGGATGTCTTTTATTTCTTTTTCTTGCCTAATTGATCAGACTAGGACTTTCAATACTATGTTGAATAAAAATGGTGAGAGTAGGCATCCTTGTCATGATCCTGATCTTAGAGGAAAAGCTTTCAGCTATTCTCCTTTGAGTATAATGTGAGCTGTGGTCTTGTCATATGTGGCCTTTATTTTGTTGAGGTACATTTCCTCTGTACCTACTTTGTTAAGACTTTTTAACAGAAATTGATATTGAATATTTTTAAATGTTCTTTCTGCATCTATTGAGAAGATCATATGATTTGTATCCTTTATTTTGTTAGCGTAATATATCATGTACTTTTAGACTCTATTTCATATATTTGTGCTCTGATCTTTGTTATTTCTGTCTTCTACTAACTTTGGGCTTTATTTGTTCTTCTTTTTTCATTGCCTTGAAGTGTAAAATTAGGATTTTTATTTGAGGATTTTTTTTGTATTTAGGCACTTGTCACTATGAACTTCTCTCTTAGAACTGCTTATGCTGAACCCCATAAGTTTTAGTATGGTGTATTTGCATTTTCGTTTGTCTCAAGGTATTTCTTGTTGTTGTTTCTGTGTTGGCCCATTGTTTGTTCAGTAGCATGTTGTTTAATCTCCACATATTTGTGAGTTTTCCAATTTTATTCTTGTAATTGACTTCTAGTTTCATACCATTGTAGTTGAAAAAGATGCTTGAAATGATTTCAATCTTCTTAATATAAGATACATTTTGTGGCCTAACATATGATCTATCCTGGAGAATGTTCCATGTGTATTCTGTTGCTTTTGGAATGTTCTGTATATGTCTGGTTAAATGTGTCATTAAGGCTGATGTTTTCTTATTGATTTTCTGTCTGCATAATCGATCCATTGATGTAAGTGATCTATCCCCTACTGTCGTATTGCTGTCTATGTCTCCCTTTACTGTTACTATTTGCTTTATATATTTAGGTGCTCCTATGTTAGGTGCATAAATATTCACAAATGTCATACCACTTGGATTGACTCCTTTGTCATTATATAATGTCTCTTATTACAGACTTTGTTTTAAAGTATATCTTATCTAATATAAATGTAGGTGTCCCAAGTTTCTTTTGGCTTCCATTTGAATGGAATATGGTTTTTCCATCCCTTCACTTTCAGTCTATGTATGCCCTTATGTATGAAGTGAATCTCTTGTAGGCAGCATATAGATGAGTCTTGATTTTATATCCATTTAGCCACTGTATGTCTTTTGATTGGAGAGTTTAGTCCATTTACATTTAAAGTACTTATCAATTGGTATTTACATATTGCCATTTTGTAAATTGTTTTCTAGTTCCTCTGTTCCTTTCTTCTTTTCTTGCTTTCTTTCCATGTGGTTTGATGACTTTCTTTCATGTTATGCTTAGATTTCATCCTGATTATCTTTTGTATATCTACTATAGGTTTTGCTTTGTGGTTACCATGAGGCTTACACATAACAACTTATACTTATAATAGTCTATTTTAAGTTGATAACTTAGGTTTAAATGCATTCTAAAACTCTACATTTTTACTCCCCTTTCCATGTTTTGTTTTTGATGTCATATTTTACATCTTTTTATCTTGTGTATTTCTTAACTAATTATTGCAGTTACAGTTATTTTTACTACTTTTGTCTTTTAACCTTTATACTAGCTTTATAACTGATTAATCCATCACCTTTACTATATATTTACCTTTACCAGTGAGATATCTGCTTACATATGTTTCCCTGTTACTAATTAGTGTCCTTTCTTTTCAGCTTAAAAAAGTCCCTTTAACATTTTTTGTAAGGCCTATTTAGTGGTGATGAACTCCTTTAGTTTTTGCTTGTCTAGAAAACTCTTTATCTCTCCTTTGATTCTGAATTATAACCTTGCCAGGTAGAATATTCTTGGTTGGATTTTTTGTTTTCTTTTATCACTTTGAAGATATTGTGCCAATCCCTTCTGGCCTGCAACGTTTCTGCTAAATAATCTGCTGATAGTCTCATGGGGCTTCCCTTGTATGTAATAAGTTGTTTTTCTGTTGCTGCTTTTAAACCTTTGTCATTTTAATTAGGATGAGTTTGGTGTGGATCTCTTTGGGTTCCTCTTATTTGGAACTTTCTGGGCTTCCTGGATCTGAATGACTTATTCTTACTCCATGTTAGGGAAGTTTGCAGCCATTATTTATTGAAATAAGTTTTCTACCCCCCCTTCTCCTTCTGGGGCTCTATAATGTGAATTTTAGTCCACTCGATGTTGTCCCATAAGTCCCTTAAAGTATCTTCATTTATTTTATTCTTTCTTTCTTTCTTTTGCTGCTCTGATTTAGTGAGTTCCTCTGCCCTTTCTTTGAGTTCACTAATTCTTTCTTCTGCTTCATCTATTCTGCCATTAACATCTCTAGCAAGTTTTCAGTTCACTTATTGTATTCTTCAGCTTTGTGACTTCTGTTTGGAACTTTCTTATATTTTCTGTCTCTTTGTTGAAGCTCTGACTGCATTCATCCATTCTTTTCCTGAGTTTGGTGAGCATCTTTATGACTATTATTTTGAACTCTTTATCAGGTAAATTACTTAATTCTGTTTCATTAAGATTTTTTTTCCTGAGGTTTGATCTTATTCTTTTATGTGGAACATATTCCTTTGTTTCTTCATTTTGCTTGACTCTCTGTGTTGGTTTCTATGCATTAGATGAAACAGCTACCTCTCCAGTCTTGAAGGATTGGTCTTGTATAGGACATGAACCTTATTGTTCAACTGTGCCCTAGCTCTTGGTTGTCTCTCAAACCTTTGTGATTGTCCAAGTAGTCTATTTTATTTTTAATAACTCCTAGTAGTTGAGGGTGTGCCAAAACCAGTCAGTGTCCCAAAGGGGAAGATCTCAGTCAGCCCCTTGATTCAGGTTGATTGGAAACTAGACCCTCAGGCAGCAGCTTTTAAAGAATGCAAATATATCCAGTCCCCTGCTGGATATATATCCAGTGTAAACTCTGCAGGCACCCAGAGCCAGGCAATCTAGATGTATCTCCCAAGCAGTAGTTGGAAAAGTTGGGGCTCCAAACTGATGCATAAACTCCTTTCTAGGAGATACCAGTGAGGCAGAAGGAGTGTGCAAAGATTGCAAACCCCAGTCTACATTCCCTGAGAATACCTGAAAGTATTTGATGAGCACTAATTATATTTCTGGATTATAAATTAGATTTCTGAATTATAAATCTTCTCATTTAAGAAGATGAATTATGGTAGTAATGAGACAGTTAAAAGTCATCTGCTTCTCCCATCACAATTCTCCTTTACCAGGTTGCCAATTATAAAGGTCAGGTGAGGCAAAAACAGAGAACATGAGAATAAGTAAGTATTTGGTAAGCTAAATAAAGAGATTGTCTGGAAAGACAACTTTGTAAATAGTTTAACATTTTACTAGTTTAGGATTGACACTTTGATTGACATGTAAAATGTAAAACAAACAACCCAACAGAACCCAATAAACTGCAAAAACAAAATTGATAAAACCTAGACTTATTTGGGGATTTAAAAGTCATTCACAATGAGGTAGAATTATTGAAAATATCAAGAGCTCATCAAATGCTGTAACTGTGCTATAGGGAAATGACTTCTAACATACAATTATACTTACAAATTCCATAGTCTCAGAATCAAACACAAATCTATAGCTTATAGTCATTCAATATGTATGCAATATAAACTCTGTTTGTTTTTACTGCTATCACCGTGAAAGTTTATGTTATAGACTGGAAGATCTCAGAGACCAAAACTAAAACCTTTTAAAAGTTTCATGTAATGATAATTAGCATAGAACTTCAGATAAGTAGATCTATCAATTCCTTAACATGCCAATAAGTTATTATATTACTGTTATATTACATAACAGATAAACTGTTATGGATCACAATTAATTTCAAGAACTTTTGAGGAAGTATATTTCTGTACAAAACAGAAAAATCAATAATTTAACTTAAGAAATGGAAGGAGGGGCAGAGGAGAATGAGGTATATAGCGTTAGCTGATTCCTACCTTTTATAGCAAGAGTCAATAGATAATGTCTATAGATGATACATTAAAAACTAGTGGTGATATAAACATAATTTAGAAGTCTGGATGTAACCTTCAAAGATGCCTCTTGAGAAACAGTTGAAAATTCTTTTCTACAGAGTGGATCTGAGGGTGTGGAGGAGAGTTTCCAATTTCATAGCTGTGCAAAGGCTAACATCAATTGATTTATTAAAAAAAAACTAAAGACATTTCTAAGTTTCAAATATGAGATCATAATTTTACATAAAATCCAAACAAGTAAACCTAAAATATGAATTACTTTAAATGGAATTATGACATAGACGTAGTACTATCAGTCTACAAGAGAATGTGTCACTCAAGTTTAAAAATTGGGCTACATGAATTATCACTTGAATTATTTTTATCCAAGGGCTGTCCACGTAGATGATGCCTTCGTTAAGTGTTAGCAGGACTGTGAGACACATATATTAATACATTCAATCATTATGAAAGATCAGCTTTGATTCTTCTTAATGAGATTGAATCATTTTTGTCAAGCCAACTCTCATGAATGAGATACACCATAGCATTAAAAATGCATATTTATTATACACAAAAATGTAACAGAGAGAAAATATTATATATTCACATGATAAGATTAGACTGGGTTTTGCCATATGGTTATACATTTTTTATTATTTAAAGTGTTTTGATGGATAATTCAAAAAGTTAGTGTCATGACTTATAAAACATATCTTAAATTCAAAGAGTTGTAATTATAAAATTCATCAATTACTGACATGAGGCCATTCTTACAACTTTAGTTGTATATGCATATTTTGCTTTTATTTTTGATGGAATACTTGTGATTGTAATTAAAAATCTCTTGTTAACTGATTAATTAAGTGTAAGGTTTGGATGTGTGCTGTCAGGCTTGGATTTTTTAGAAAATGAAAAATTAAAATCTCATAAGAAGCAAAACATAGCTTACATATTATTGATTAGATTGCCAGGCTCTTAAAGGGAGAATGAAGTGAATTTGGCTTCCTTTTCCCAAAACCTGTAGACATATTTTCATAGAGAATATTGTGATAGGAGAGCAGATACTTGAGTTAGACAGTTCGGAGGTGAAGCAGTTACTAAACCTCAGAGTAGAAACCTGACGGCCGGTGCTAGACCTAGACTGGGAAAGTTCGTTAGCAATGAAGAGGGCAAGAAGGATTGGAAGTCAAGAATCATGGTGTTAGATGGAACATTAACGGGAACGTTGGAGTCACTCAATTTGTGGAGGCGGGGATGGGAAAGAAGGACTATGAGCTAATGCCAAAAGTCAAGAGAGCGCGGTGAGATGGTCGGAGACCTAGACAAGTAAATGACAAGTAGGTGATGCTATCAGATGTTCACCGATGAGTAAGTGATTTAATTTGTATTTCGCTCCTTTGCTATAAAAACACATTCCATTCAATGTACTTTTAATAATGCTTATAAAATCAATTTGCACAACAAAATATTTTCTTAGGTTCTAGAAGATGAACTTTATTTGGACCTTGTTTACAGTAAGACAAAACAAATTTTTATAAGGGCTGAAATCAAGGAAATCCCTTAAAAAACATTTAAAGCTTGAGACAAAGGCTATGATTTCAAACTTTCAAACCTTTTACAGAGACCAGAGAAGGAGATGACAGAGTCAGCTGTTTTAACAAAGAGAAATGTTCTAGCCCCAAACTGTCGCAGTGCATGCTTGACACCACCTCGGAGAAACTAGGGCCTAACTTCAGCAAGCTAGTGAATTCCAATGGTGATATTAGAGAATTTTAGATAGAAAAATTTTTAAAAATAAACACAGGTTATACAAATATTTGGGGAGCTTGAGGGTTGTACATGATGCTGGTAAAGTGAACAATAATAATTTGGGACTCCCTCAATGAAGACCCTGCCCAAATCATTAAAGATTTCTTAGCAAGCAAGTATAAACCCATATATAGAGCAGATTAGAAATTGTATTAAAATTTGATTTGCACACAAAATTGTTTTTAATTTAAATTTTGTTTATTGGAATCTATTCTAGCTCAGCTATGTGCCAGGGAGAGTTTTGTACTAGTTTCATCATATTTCATTTTCTCCTCATGAAGACATTGTAAGTATTAGTATTTTCATTTTATAGATAAGGAGAGCTTAAATGAGATAAAGAGATTTAGCATATTACCTATGGTTAGACGCCTAGTAAAAGGTGGAGTCAGGAATCTTCTTTAACAGTACAGCTTACTTTCTGCTTAGATCATGGTGACCTGAAATGAGGTTGATGAATCTAGTGAAGTCATCTTTTATTTAAGATTTATAAATTACACAACAAAAGCCTTCCTGAAGCAAATATGTTTTCAGGTATCTCAATAATTTTGTATTTCATCTTACAAAATTTCATTATCATTTTAGCCTAGAGGTGAAAGATAATTTATGGAAATAGCCATGTGTGGACACTTTTTGCAGGAAATTAAAAATGTTATCTTGGATAGTTTGCATTTTTATGATAATTTTATTGGTGAATGTTATTGACAAAAGGTATACTATAGTGATCTCCATTTTGTTTTTGATTTTTTACTCATTGATAAGAAGGTAAGTAAATATTTTAAGAGTATTGTAAGTGTTGGGGCTTTATAGTTTGTTTTTGTATAGTATTTTCTAAAACAGAATATGTCAAAGTGTATTTTGTCTTCTCTCTTGAGAAGAAGCTTCCTTATCCTTAAGCCCATATCTATATAGAATTCTTTTATTATGTTTTGGGACCATATGAGATTTTGATTCACTATTATAATATAGATAAGACAATATATTTTTGTTAATAAATTAATTTAGGTACTGTTGCTCAAATACTGAGGTTTTCTCTATGTACATTACACAGACTCATAGCCAATTACTTATATCAATGTAAAAGATGGTACTGATATTAAATTGTCATGTGTAGTGTATTTATTTATGTAAAGTTATCAAGCACTTGTCATGTGATGAGGGCTATGATAACTGCTGGGAATATGAGGATAAGTAACTCACATCTCTATCGCCAATTAAGAGCTCACAATCTAGAGAGGGTTGGCAGAAATATACAATACCACATATCAGAGATTTGAATCAAGTGTTCTGAGAGCTCCAAGGATAGAAAAGCCGAATTCCTGAAGATGTTAGGCAAAGCACACAGAGAGCACTTTAGGCCTGGACTTGAAGAAAAAAGGGGTATTGCCTTGGGCATTCCAGGCAGAGGATGGAATGGTCACAGATAATGTGATTTGGGGTGACAATTTGAAGCTTATTGTTACTCTAATAGTAAGTGATATAATTAAGTTTGAGATATACATTAGGCCCTGTAATTGCCAGTTAGCACAGATAACTGAATAAGAAGAAGGAAAAGGAAAGGAAGAGAAGGAAAAAATGGTGGTGATGATTTAAAAAAACTATACAAGCGTCATATTCTAAACTTTATTTTATTCAAATGCAAATATCGTTTCCTATTATTTGTAGTGAATGGATATACAGTCACACATCGCTTACATCGCTTAACGATGGGATATGTTCTGAGAAATGCGTCATTAGAAGATTTCATCATTGTGCAAACATCAGAATTGCAAACCTAGATGGGACAGCCTACTACACACCTAGACTGTATGGTATAATCTTATGGGACCACCACCATACATGCAGTTCATCATTGACCAAAATGTCGTTATGCGACTGATGACTGTACTTTAAATATCTAGAAAGATATTTTATTATTTTTATGAGTTAAATGTATAAATTATATATATTTAACAGTGTAAATTTTATTATCCTTAAGATTTCAAAAGAGGCTTCTCCATAAATGGAAGTGAAAACAATGTGAAACAGCCTGTCTTGATCTTTATTTATAAATATTTCTGGAAGTTTTGTACTAATATCAGTATTTAGTTATTATTGCACAAAATAATGCCCTTTTTATGGGTATCTAAAAGTGTTCAGATAGGTGATAATTTTATCAGTATATATTCTTTGTATTTTTTCTCATATTTGCTTTTGATTTATGGATACACAGTAACGGCAGAATTTTTATTCTTAATGATTGTTTATCATAAATAATAATGAGGAACATATAAGATGGAATGTTGGAATATGAAGTTCATGGATCATTACAAGTTTATATATTTTTAGAATTTGTATGCATGATTAGTATGATTGAAATGTATGTGGAGACTCTAATTACACAAAAATATATAATTTTAAAAATATTTAAATCCAAACAAGATAAATATGGAAAGTAATTGGAATATTATAATGACTTTTAGCTAATCTGCAAGTTTTAGGAAAAGTAATGATCCACATTTAATTCCAGTCAATTATAAGTATCACAAATGACAGTTAAAAGCATATAAGCTTTATTGTGTATTTATTGTATTATGCACTCTTTAACTAAAAGCACAAAATTTTACTTTTAAGACCTATTAGTCATAGATTAGCTACAGACTGCAAAGTACATGTGACAGCTAGATCTTAAGTTAGCATGAAGGAAGCCATTTTAGGGAAAGGGAACAGTATTGTTAACTATGACCCTGACTCTCTAGTGTCTGTGAATACATTCTGCACGTAGCCTAGATGATTAAGCACCTCTCACTGTTGCAAAATACATGATCTGCTAGGATTATGAGTCTTGCTTATGATACAATGATAACTTTGTTCTCTGAGTTCCCCCAGGAATGTGACGACCTCCAGAAAGAAAAATTGTGCTGGTACCCATCACAAATGACAGAAAAAAGAGAGAATGTGGCCCTTGAAGTTCATCACGCTGGATGGTCAATGACCCTAAACCCCCTCCTTCCCTGCCCATTTCCCCTATATAAATGCGTCAAGATTCTGTATGATTTTAAGATGGCTCTTTAGGACACTAGTCCACCATTTTCTGACTGTGCCAGCTGATAGTATAAACTTTCCTTTCTCAACCACTGACTCATTTGCAATTGATTGACACTAGATTGCGGTGAGCAAAATGAGCCCCTTTTGCTTGGTTATATACATACAAATACTTTATAAGAGATAACAAATATTAAGAAAATATAAAAATTAACTTCCCTTTATACAGTATATGTTTCAGTACAGAATAATTGATTTAAAACAATTACAAGTATAAAGATCAACAAAACTCTCTGAGCTGTTTAACTGCTATTATCTGATTATATTGACAGAGAAATATTTGTATATTTTATGTATAGAAGAAAAATTGTACACACATGCAATTACTTGATTTTATATGTAAAAATAATGCTTTCAATTTTAATTTATATTTCTTTCCCAATTTGCATATAATACCTAATTTTTAAATATTCATTCCTTTAACAGACACATAGTCTTACTATGTGCCAAACATTGTTCTAAGAACTTTACAAATGTTACTCCTTTAATTCTCATGTCTTAGTCCATTTGGGCTGCAATAACAAAAGACTAGACTGGGTGGCATATAAACCACAGAAGTATATTTCTCTCAGTTCTGGAGCCTGGGGAGTCCAAGGTCAAGGCACCAGCAGATTTGGTGTCTGGTGAAGACCTGCTCCCTGGTTCATAGATGATGATCTCCTCCCTCTGTCCTCACATGGCAGAATGGGCAAGGGAGCTCTCTGGGGTCTCTTTTGAGAGCTCCAGCCTCATGACTTAATCACCTCTCAAACTTCCAAATACCGTCACATTGGGGATTAGGTTTCAACATATGAATTTTGGGGCCCAAACATTCAGTCTGCAGCACCTCCTACATTGTGAGGTGGTTCTCATTATTATCTCCATTTACCAATGAAGAGCACAGACAGGACAAATAACTCTCTCAAGTTACTGTGTAACAGAGTCAGGGTTTGAAACCAGACAATCTGAATCTAGATTAAGAAGCATCTTCAACCCTAGCTTATACATTTTCTTAATATATGTTAAATCATTGTGTATTCATTCACATGTAATAATGGATTAATAATACACATCACTGCAGGTAAAGTAAGTATTTGCAATTTAGATCTCATCCTCCTTTCTCTCCATCCTTTTCACCTTGTCCTGGTCCCCAACATTAACCACAGTTTACAATGCACAGACAGAAAAAAACAACAACAAAACCCCTTCAAGTTTAAATGCATAGACTCAATATAGGTGCTCTGAAAATACAAGATTTCTTTATTATAGCAAATGAATAGGAAACATAGAGGGAGTCAGTTCAGTGTGTCAGCAGACAGTGTATAATACAATTTCTAATACAGTACAGAATGCTAAGTAAGCTTCTATTAATTATTATTTTTAGTTATGGAAACTTTTTCTTACTCTTTGTGTAGGCTCTTAACAACATTTTCTATTATTTTAAAACTGCAAATATAATTCTGGGATGGTCCTAGGCTCTTGTTTATAAAAATCTTTTAAAATAAAACGTGTGTGGAAAACTAGAAAACTTGCTTCTGATTTGCCATTTGCTCTCTTTCTCTGTGTAGTACTGGGGCTTTGTTATTAACACCGGCAGCATTGTTCTCTTCGCTCACCTGTAATCTTCTATCTTCTCTTTAATTTTTATGTTGCCTCTCTTTCACTTTCAAGATTCAGATCTTCCTCTAGCTTCTTTTTTTGTTATTCTGCCATGCCTGGGTCATAGAACTAGATTTACTTTGCCCCACAAATGTCAATATTAGCATATATTTTCTTTTAGTAAGTCGGCCTCTGCAGAGGATTCTCCTGTATTCTGCTCAGCAGGAAAATACTAGGCAGTAAGACTTCTGGGAACCACAGAGAAAGGGGGTGGGAGGTGCCCCTGTCCAGAATGCAGGCATTAATCTAAGGCCCTGGAGTTCGTGATGCATATCCCTCCAGCATTCACTGGAGTGTTGTGCCACCAAACTGGATGGACCTTCTGTGATCGTTTTTCTGGTTGTGTGGGCTGCAGGATTCTAATTACTCATTTTATAACCATTCTAGCTAGCTGACTTCCCTTATATAACAAAATTAGTTTGTGCAATCTGTTTGTTTTTTAAATGTAAATAATACATTTTTTTCTCATGGTATCTTAACACTGATGAAGAAATTCCTTTCCTTCAACTATCCTTTTTTTTTTTTTTTTTCTGCTTTATGATAACTGAGATCTTACAAAGGCAAATCTTCAGTGTTCAGGTAACTTTTCAGTAGTAGTGGTGAATACATTGTTTCTATTTTTGTTTTTCTAAGAATCACTACCCCCAATGGTCCTTTTCTCCATCAGTCAGCAGCTCACCCTTAACTTGTAACATCACAACCTACCTCTAACTCCTCCCTGCTGAGAGCAAGTACAGTAGGCCATGGCTCTCCTCAGGTAAGTCTTAGCAAATGGCTTAAGTGTTGGCAAATTTATCTTATCACCTCCATAACTTCTCATAAGAGAAGGATTAATGGTTAAATCTCATTAATGAAGCAATTCTATTATAATGATCCAAAAACACCTGCCCCTGAGATTCCTCGAATGTGCAGTTTTCTGCTTTCATTTTTCTGAGACAGGCCACAGGACGCTTCCAGGTGCAGCTTGTCGCTGTGGTTTACTGAATCACTTCTGGACTAACCCAGCTCACACATATGGCTTTGCCTAAACTATGCTGAATGAGTGTCTGGCTCTTTGAATTCACCAGAAGTGCTACAACAAAAGCTCATGAATTATGGCCCTCAGTAGTGCCAGCCAGAAAACACACACAAACACACACAACCCCCTGAGATGAATGTATGTCATAGGTACTCATGTTTTCCTTTTCCTACTATTGCATTTCATTTTGAAATGCTCTACCTGATGAGCAATTTAAAGCAAAAGAGAAATTAATTTGATGTCTTGGGTCTATGAAATCCTGATAAGTTTCACATGTAGGCATTTTTCTCCCTTTGGTGTATGTACAGTTTAGAATCTTTAATGACCAGACCATTAAATATGGTGGGGATGGTTATATATTTTTTAAAAATCCTACAAACACTCTTTATCCACAAGACATAAAATATTATCTCAAGTATCTTTAAAATGTTTCATGTCTGGTTAAATTGAACTTATGCCTAAAGTACCAAAATTTAGAATTCAAGATGATCCCCTAGAAGAGGCACTTGGGTTCTCCATGAGGCAGACTAATTTGAACAACAGCAGCTTTGGAAAGACAGCCACTGCATTTCTCTTTGACCCCTGAGCCAGGCACTGAATCCTGCCCGTGGCTATATTAGAGCCCTTGTGGAGAACTGAATAAGAGAAGGCAGTGCTGCATATTTTAGGATTTAGTTTATTCTTATTAGACAAACTTCCTCTCTTCCCAACGACCAGCTGGAATTATTTTCTAAAACTGTAAATACTCTAGAAAGAAATCACTTTTATTTACATGTTAAATTCTTATGAAATGTGTATGTATGCATATTAGCTATGCTTCAAATGAACTGCTATTTATAAGGTTGGAAAATCACCTGCTTAAAATTAGAGAAGTGTAGGAGGAATGGGATATACATTTTTAAAGCAGACTGAATTACACTGATATCATAATTTGACAGAATAAGCTTAATCACTAAAGAAAACTATTTTCTCTTTGAAAACCTTCATAGGTCAATGCTTATCATCTATGTTCCTTGTTAAATGATTGTAGGAGATCTATAAATAGATATATATTCTCCCACTAGTGCTAAATATGCTTTATTTTTATGACACATTGAGATATTTTCCTCATGTCAGCTTTTATTTGATTTTTGTCTTTCCTCAGAACATTTTCTAAAAGTGTAAGTTAAACTAAAAAGTTAGACCTAAAGATAGAACTTGTAGCATAATTTCAAAAGATCATGTAGTTTCATATATTTGGTATTGCAAAACTATGTGTTAAGAATTGACCTTGCTATCTAAATTATTTTATGGAACAAAATAAAGTACAAAGTAAAAAATAAATAAAGTTTCAAGTTTTACTAGAAAAATTTCACATAATCTATTGCATGAAATTAACAAAATGGCTAATTTAAAGTGATTTCAAGTGTAACATTTTTAAAAATGTGATGCATTTCTAAGTTTCTGACTTCATTGGCTGAAATAACATAAAATGAAATAAAAATGTTAACTAATTCTTTAATTTAAAAAATGTCTACAATTAAGGTAAATATTTTAAAATTTCAAATTCTCTTGACTGACTATTTCACATGGATCAAATATACTATTAATTTCAATAGCTTGCAATACATTTCTTACTTCATTTGTATAACATAATCCCTGATCTTTAAATTTAAAATTTCCAGAGTGTCACTTGTATGTTTCAATTACTGTTAACAACATATATGTAAATTATCATGTAATTGAGGCTACCACTATCAGGTTCAGTTGACAAGATGTAGGAAATAATTAGATTGGCAATGAACTGCTTCATTTTAGTTGCTATAAATCAATGTTTTAGTTATAGAATTAATATCTTCATTCTACATAATACATGTATACATATATACATTTCTGGTACATATATGCCACAAGTTGAAACCATTATACAAGAAAAATTTAGAAGCAAAACTCAGCCTTACTAAGGTCATGAAATAAAACAATGATGTTGTTTGATGACTAAAAAAGGTTAAAAAAAAAGCAAAACCTCATTTGCTATGCTTATGAAAGTTATTGAATAAATACCATCATACTTTATATCTTGCTATATTTATCTTGAAATATGTGTCAGAAGAAATCCAGGATACTGTAGAATAAAATATAATTGAAACTTCAATCCTAGGGTTTTATAAACAAACAAATGGGAAGATGTGAGTGAATTTTATTAACTTTCTTTTAAAAAGTAAATAAATTATAATGCCTTTATTGCACTAGCTCTGCTTTCAAGTATACAAGAAATAATGTTCCACAATCCTTAAGGTAAATATATATATAAATTGCAGTTACGCTGTTTCCTGTAGGGGAAAAAAAGTTTGAAGGAAATTTATCATTTGTTGTATCCAGAAATAATCTTTTCTACAGTACTGTTAATGTTCTTCTAGAATTTTCCTAAAGCTTAGTAAGACAGAGGGTACAGTATGTCATCAATTGCCTATATCTTTTGAAGGGTAGCAGAATATACCACCCCCATATAATATGCTACTTTGGCATAAGGATTATTTTGAGCTGAAAGCAATTGAGAAGCAGATGCAAGAAAAGCTCTCCGCCCTCACCCATTTGCCTAAAAGTAGAACATAAATTTGTCTAAATATAGCACATAAATTTCCCTTCTCTACCAGGAAGGACAGAAGTTAATCACTGGAGATAAGTCTAGACTCTTATCAGCTCAGAGACAGCACCAGAGGAATCTACATAACAAATCTTGTTAAAACTAGCCCTTATCTAACATTAGTTTCTCCAGTATATTTGCCTTCCAACAATTTGCTGACCCTAGAAGCTGAAAGTGCTTTTTCTGTCTTTTCACTTCTCTAAAAGTATATTGTTCTTTTTCAAAGATGCTATGTAAGCCCAAATTCTAACCATCCCTTTGAATTACTCATCTCTCAGTGCTCCGGTATGAATGCATGATGCACATGTTAGTAAACTTGTTTACTTTTCTCTTGTTAATCTACCTTTTGTTAGTCTAATTGACAGAACCCCAGCTGGAGAACCCAAAGGAGTAGAGAAAAAAGATTTTTTTCTCCCCTACACTTTCCTAGAGAGGTGTATCTTTCATGTACCATAGATGATATATGAATATTATCAAACATACCCCTCCTACAGCCACCCCCAACTCAAATATGGAGAAAGATTCTTGTTTGCTTGATCAGCTCTTGGGCTGTCCTATTTCTTGGAGAATAACTAAAAGAAAAGTAAATAAATCCACCTACTTAATGAAGAGTTGAAGCAAGGGGAAAAAACAGCTAGTACAGTCTCACAAGATGTTGGGAGAGTAAAGAGTGGGAATCTCCAGGGCAGCTGGTAGGTGTAAACAATCAGAAATTAGGGAAAAGGGAATTTTAAGTGTTATTCAGAATTATGAATTGAATCACTTTTAGTATTTTTCAAGTAATATGATGAATCATTTTAAATTTTATTTCATACGAGTTTTTAGAACAATTTCAGCACTACACAGGAAACAGTGGCAAACTTTTTTATTCAGCTTAAATGTTTCCTTTACAATCTAAATCTATAGGAAAATGAATATCTATTTTCTGATAATAGCTTTTCAACTATTTAAAACCAGCTTTCATGTCTTTCAGACCTCTACTTCTCCAGCAGTTTCCCTTCTCCTATTTAATATCTCTATTTTCTGAGACACTCCTCCCCCCACACATTGTTTTTCTACGACTTTCTTACCCCTTTTAACCCCCTTCTGAAGGTACTCTAACATGACTAAGACCCCCCCCCATATCCCCATAACTGGAAATGATTTCCAAATATCATCAATCTTTCACAGGCTCATTCCTTGTCTTGCCTGGGATACCCTGTACTAACATATTCCGATTATACCATCAGCAAACTACAGCACAGCGACTCCAACTATCTCAGAAGGTGCTAGGGGTCAATTAAAATCCTCATATTTTATACAAACTGCTGTCAAACAAAATGTCCTCTATCCCATTTAATTACATCTTTAATTTATATGCAAGGACTTTACATTAATTCATGTTAAATCATTTAACTTGCAAAATGATATTATATTAAAAACATTTGGAAAATGAGCCATCAATTCCACTTGTGTCATCTGCCATTTCTATTTTGTCAGACAAGTTTTATCTCTCAAAATGAAACAAATTTTCCATTTCCTCTACATTACCCAGCTCAATTAATGGCACCACGATTCACACAATTTTCTAATTCCACACAATATTGTATAAGCAAAATCTGGTTGTACAATCCATACCAGGACATACCCACTTCAAGTTATTTGAAGGAGGAGCTGAATAAGTTGAAAGGTATAAAATGTTCTAGATGGGAAGATTTAGTATGATAAACATTTGATTCTTCCTATATTAATACGAGCATTTAATGCAAATTCTGTTAGACCTGAAATTCTTTTTTAAATTTGAACAAAGTGAAATTTATATTTCAAAGTCCAAATACTAAAGAAGATAACTATAAAAACAGTAATAATGAAAGACTTTCATATATCAGTGCACTCTCAAATCCCATAAATATAGTTTTAGGATAGCTCAGACTCACAGAAAAGAGAAGCCAGATTACATCCTCATGTGTATTTGCCTAATATATGACAAAGCAGTAGTTCAATTTAGTGGGAAACATGTATTTTTTTAATAAAATATGCTGGCATAGCTGACTATTTGGTGAAAATTTATAACACCTATACCATTTCATGTTTTAAAAAATATAATTGTCTTAAATATTTCTTCTGCATGCCTTGAGCATCACTTCAGATGGTTCTGTTGTTACAGAACCAGGTTCATTTTTGCTTGTCGCCGGGAAAGGCAAACATTGAGATGACGAGATTGCAGCAGAGAGGGTTTAATCACAAGGAGCCAAGTGAGGAAATGGGAGAGAGAGTCTCAAATCCACCTCCCTGATAACGGGGACTCAGGGATATTTATGGGGTGGGGGGCGAGGTGGTCTGAAATGTGGAGATAGATGCTTGGAGGTGAGGAGAGGTGAGGTAATTGATGATCTGCACAAGCGTATCAGACTTCATGCCTCTTCAAAGGATGCATGTTCACAAAATTGTGGTGGTAGCAGGATCTGAGGGTGGAGTTTTTGCCTCTTGACATCAAAAGGTCACTTATCACACATCTGTGTAGGCCCGGGTGATGGGTTGGTGGTCTCAACAGGCCCGAAGTGGACAAGGGGTTCTAATTCCTGAAAAACAGCTCAAACACCCTTTACTATGGTGACCCAGGCACCAGGGAGGTGTTATCATCTGTAGGAACCTAGTGGGAGTCAGGTAGCATACTGACTAAACAGCACAGTTAACAATGGGTGGGTAAACAATTAAAAGCTATAATCAGTAATTGCAAAAAGGAAAAAAAAAAAACAACTTTACTAGCTACTTAATCATCAGTGACTGTTTACTGGTTTCACTATAATGTTTGTTTCAACCATCAAATACAATTTGCAGTTCTCAGGAGATGTAAGTCTATCCTATTTTCTACTATATTTACTTATTCTGATCTCTTTTCCTTTACCAATCGTTCTTCTGTTATCATTTTCTTTATTTTAGAGTACCTCCTTTAGGCAATCATTAAGGATAGTTTGCAAACACCAAATTCCTTACCTTTCTTTCATCTGAGAATGTCTTTTTTTGGCTTTCATTCCTGAGGAACACTTTTTCTAGGTATAGAATTCATGGTTGGCAATTCTTCTCTTTCAGCACTTGAAAAATGTCATACTGCTTCCTTCTGGCCTCCATGGTTTCAGAAGAGTAATTCATTGTCTTTCACATTGGTCTTTGCCTACAAGTAATATTTAATTTCTCTCTGGCTGCTTTAAATTTTTTTTTTTTTTTAGTTGTAGTTTTCAGAAATTTAATTATGATGTGTCTTGGAGTATTCTTTGGTTCCATCCTATTTGGAGTTTGCTAGGTTTCTTAAAATATAAATTTAGATCATTCAGCACATTTGGGAAGTTTTTAGCTGTTATTTTCTTTGGATACTCTTTCAGCCCTACTCTTTTCTCTGGAATCATGATGATTCTCAATAATAAAAAAGTTAGCTTTTTTATTATTAAGCTAACTTTTTTATTATTGTCCCACACTTTCCTGAGATTCTGTTCTGGTTTTGTTTGGTTTTTGTTTGTTTGTCTATTATCTCTCTGTTGTTCAGAATGGGTAAATTCTATCCTCAAGTTAAAAGATTTTATCTTCTGTCATTGGGTCCATCCAGTGAGGTTTGTTATATCTTTTAGGTAATTGCATTTCTCAGTTCTTTGTATCCATTAGTTCTTTTTATAACTTCTATTTCTTTCCTAAGATTTTCTTATTTTTTTTTCCATAATCATTCAGATCTAGTGATTTTAAAATTTTTATTATGGTTTCTCCTCCACAACATATGTATCAGTATGAGTCTTTGTGCATTTGTGTGCCTTCATTTCAGGGAAGTAGGGATTTTTAACTTGTTAATGATTTCTAACTTTATTTTGTTGTTCTCAGATATTGTGATACATATGATGCCTATTTCAGAAATTTTCTGAGTTTTTTTGGGCATAATTTATAAATCTTTTATATTACTTCAATGCATTTAAAAATATATACTATCTGAATTATGGGTGAGAACTCCCTTTACATCTAAAGGGCAAACTTGTTAATTATGTTGTTTATTTCAACTACATCGTTGCTAATATTTAATCTACTCTACCTATCAATAATCAAGAGATGCACACAGAAAATTATTACTTTGTGGATTTATTGTTTTTTCTGTAGTTATATTAATTTTTATTTAATTATTTTATTGATTTATTAATTTTATTTTTATAGATTTTGTGTAAAATATTTTGTGTTTCAATAAGATATAATATTTTATATATTTATACTTTTATTTATTTTTATCTGGTGCACATATTTTGAAAGAGTTGCATCTTTTTTGGCAAATTGAAACTTTTAACATTTATTATTATGCTGTAACACTTTTAGCCTATAATTTGAATATTTTTCTTAAGGTATATTTTATCCCATATTAAAATAGCTACATATTGCACTAATGTTAGTTATTGTTCAATGTGCTTTTTTTCTCATTTTTATTTTGAGTCTTTCTGTGTCCTTATACTTTTTGTTTCTATTACAAACAGCACATATCTGGATTTTGTTTTTTATGCAATGGCTGGCCAATTAATTTTAATTTGTGATATGTTTTGTCATTTCTAACCTAATTATTCTTTCAGGTTGCCCCACTTTCTTTTGATTTTTTTTTTCTTTCCATCACATATTTTAAAAATTGAATGCTATTTTCTTTGTAGGGGAGGGAAAAGTTTACCTTGACCCTGTTAGGTCCCTAGCTGGGTCTGAAAATTAAACTGACAAAGATTAACAGAAGGAAAGCATACACATTTATTTAATGCAAGTTTTAAGTGACCAGGAGCCTTCATAAAGAAATGAAAACCCACGGAAGCAGTTAGACCTGTGTATTTTTATGCTAGGTTTGATAAGGTGTGAACAGTTGTCTGGGGATATAATAGGTCAAGTAGTATGAAATAATCATAGTAAACTGGGGGGAACTTAGAGAGGCCTGTTTGTTAGGATTCTTCTTGGTGTCCCTTTGTCTTTGGAGATATAGATGCTCCTTTCCTCTGGGTATAGGGAGGGTACCTCTCATATGAGGATTTTGTGACCTGTTTCAGGGAAGAATGGGGAGGGGCAGAAGAGGTCAGAGTGACCTTCCCACTTCTGCTGTTTTCTCAAATTCCTTCAGCTTCAAATATTCAATATGCCAAGGTACCATATTTTGGAGTAGTATGTCCTGAAACCCAGCAGCTTCCATAATAAGAAAGCAACTTGAGTCCACTTTTGCATTCCTTGGTTTCCCTCCTCTACAAAACTTAGCACATTGATAATATCTTGCCTTTAAATTTGGGGGTATAGTGGATGTATTCTCTCTCGCTTTCTATTTCTATCTCGACAGCTATCTCTGACTCTTTTGTTCTAGTTATTTTATAAGCAGTAAGAATGGTATCCACATACATGATGAATTTTACTTCATATATCTCATATAACACATCCTGGATTTGTCTCACTCCTACTTTAAATACTTAAGTCCTGCTGTCAAAATTTGTTTTTTGAGAGCTAATTCATATGAGACTTATTATGCCTGAGAATATTTTGTTCATTCTCACATATTTGAACTACTGGATTCCAAATTGTAAGTTATATGTGCATTTTCTTCAATACCAAAAGCATTACTTGGTTGACTGCCACATTGTAATATTATGATTGAAAAATCAAATATCAGTGTAATTTTTGCTCCTTTATAAATGTATATGCTTTGTGTGTTTTCTTTTGTGTACTATTTCACAGTTTTCTTTTTAAATTTTTAAGTAGTTCAATGTTATTATAATGTATCTACATGGATTTTTTTTCTTTCTTTCCTATATTGTGGCTTTTGCACTCTGCAGGATCTTTGACCACTCAATTGTTTTTTTGTTTTTAGATAGATGTCTAATAGTGGTCAGAGAAAAAGAAATGAAAAGGAAAGGAAAGGAATGTTTGAAGGTAAATGGAAACAGTTTTCCATGAATTTAAAAAAAGAGAAATCATTACCATATCGGTGTGTTTACCAATTGCTGTGTTTTCTGGTATATATCTTTTGCGAAGAATGCCAAGTTGGATCATAATTGAGTAGTAGTTCTCAAACTCTGAGCCCCAATAATTAAGCATCTCTGACTGTGAATTTGGATTGAATAATAAAACCATTTAAGCTTTCATTCATTTGTGGGCAGATATTTCTGAATTTTATTCATGTAGTTGACATTGCTTTGGACCTTGGCTCTGCTTAGTGGTAAGATCCCAGCCTCTTAGCTACACTTTTAGTTCCATTTCAGTTCTACCTTATTACTTAGAGATGCAATTTTACTCATTATTATGGGTTCTCTTTTTCTCTTCTTTATTCCTCTTATGTAGAGCTTTCCTTTCCTAGTTTCCAAACATAGTTTTCTCATATATATCCATTTTTTCTCTCCTTTTTAGGTGTTTAGGGTAGAAGATATAGGTTTTACCATGTACTCAGTCCACTATCTTGATGTATAAGTCTTCTCTATATTTATATATGATAAATTATTTTTTGGACAGAAGAAAAATAAGAGAATAGAGAACAAACCTTTGTGGCAAGAGAAACGGGGCTTTATCAATTGAGGTTACAATCCTTAGAGGTCAAACTTAATGTGACTTATTCTTGATTAGGCATTATAATCATTCTTGGAGTGTTAGAACCAGCATTTCCAAAGCTCAGAGTGAAGAAACTAACATACAGAAACTTGGGGGTTGCGGGTGGGGAGCAATTCTTCAGGAAATTTTACATTATATACAATTCTCTCTGTACACAGCAACTAAGAATTTGAATGGGTATCAAATCAATAATGATTGTGGAAAGTGTTCTGGATGTTACACTTTTCAGAGTGAAGAGCCAAAGATCTTGTTCATGCAAATTTTACACTCTTGGTTAAGGCTTTTGATAATTTCATTATAAACTTTTTTTCAGGAAATGAAATGAAGTTAAAACTAAGTATTTGAGATTTCTACTAGGAAGGTTATTAATAATAGAAATTATTTGATGTTTAAAATTATATTCTTTAAATATTGGGTCAAAGGGGTTTTTGAATATGTATTCTCATATAACTCATATTTGGAAATCACTCTGTTCAATAAAATAACTCATCTATAAATGTTCCGACCATGCCAAAGCCATTTTTCCCTTTTCTGGTTACATTATGTTATATATTTTCTGTATACTGATTTTTCTTGGTGTTAATGAATGTCATGCAAGATTTAAGACAAGTGTATTCTAATGGTATTGGGTCATGAAAAAGGAAGAAAGTATGAAGTTAAATTAAACGTTTTCTTGTCTTCCAATCTAGTACAAGTGTTAAGGTCTCTTAGTAAATAATTATATTTCAAGATAGTGATATTTTGCAATTATGTGCAGAAAATATTCTAGGATAATGGGTTATTTGAAGTAGAAGACTTTATACCAAAATGGGACATTTTTGAGGCAAACCTTAACAAATATGGCATAAAAAAGTTGGCAGAAGTTATTTGAATTAGAAAAAAGATGTCAACAAAGACTGAAGAAGAGCAGCAGTACAATGAACTGTTGGATTTTATTGCATCTTATGGTGAGCAAAGAAAACTAAGTGAAGTAACTTTAGATTGTGCAAGAAATTAACTCTCAGGATAAGAATTTTTTATTTCTTTCTGAGGGTTGAGAGGCATTAATATTTCATCAAAACATGACTCTAGTCCAACCTGAATCTGTGAGATAATAATTTGACACTAGTTTACAAAATTAGTTAGAGAAAAGGAAGGAGATCAGCGGAGATAGAAGATACCAAATATTATGATCGTCTAGGCACACATGATTGGTGTTTTCACTAAAATGGCAGAGGTGAGAATGAGAATGGGTCAATAATTCCCCCTTTGCATTTTCCAATAAACAAAAAAACACATCAGAGGTGAGTAGTATTGTCCTGTTTTTAAGGACATCAAGACAAAGACATAGAGGCCCTGAGAATGATGGTAATATGCTCTAGTTAACATAGTCAGTCAGTGCAAGAGCTGGCAAGTAAACACTTGTCTGACTTACCTTAGAAGTCAGGCTTTTTTATTATAGTAAGATACTACAAGAAAGAAATGGCTTGGATGATATATTTATAGATTTCCAAATTATATGTATATTTTCTTCAAACGCACACGCATTTTATCTTATTTCAATGATAGCAAAATTGTGACATGATAGAAATATATTAAACCAAAATATTTGAGACATTTATTAACATATTTTATAACAAAAGCCTGTCTTCTCATTAAAGAAATTTTGAGGATTTTATAAATAATATTTTGCTTTATTTACTGAAAGTGTTATGTTTGCAAATGATTTTTGCAAATTGAATGATTTTTCTGTTAGTAACTTTTAATATCAATTATATTTCCCTTTGAAGTTATATTAATATTTTATTTTAAGTGACTGTTAACGACATTTGAAGGCAAGAACCTCTAATAATCACTTTGTCAACAGTTGAACTTCTCTGAATCAACGGTGTATAACTGCATTATTAGAGAGAATTGTGGAGAAAATCCTTTGGTAAAAGAATAATTGCAGACTCCAGAAATAATGGAACTGGTAAAGGGCCTCAGTAATTTGCCCTAAGTGTTATGTAATACAGCAAAGTAACAATGATGGAAACTAAGAAATGAAGCCTTTTCTGAAGTCACAAATGCCAGATCTAGAATCTCAGGCTTTGAATTGTGTTTCAGTATTTTTTTCAATTACATTTCATTGCCTTCCTCTATAATATAAGTAAATACACAGTATGCAATGCACAATGAAGAATCCAAAGGACATAAAACATTATATTAGAAGTTTGAATTTTTGAATAGATTTTCATAGAATAAAGCAAACTTGATGAAACCAATCTTCACTACTTATTGCAAATAAGATAGGTTCCTGTTGGCTTATATATCAAGTAAATATCAAAATACCACATTTGTGAATCTAATTGTCATAATTTAAAGGCAGATGCTTTAATTAAGAAATGGTTTTTTATTTGGCATTTTTCCTTATGTGTTAAAATTAGTAACTCCAACATAAATTTAAGAGAACATTTTAAATATTTTTAAATTCTTGAAAAAAATATTGCCATATGTACTGATGGAGTGCTAAAGATCAAATTTTAATTTTCACTTAAATTATTAAAATATTCTGAATTAACAAACCTAATTTTTCATGTATTTTTTAAAATTTCTCATTCTCTTTTATATAATGGCTATATCTCTATCATGGGACCCAACAAATAATTTGGTTGACAATTTTGCTCTAATATGGGCACATATTACTTAGGAATTTAATAAATAATATTATTTATCTATCTGAATCTACCCAACTAAATTGCTGTAATAAATACATTAATAAATAAAATTAAAATAAATTAATATTGTGAACTAAAACAAACATGATTATTTTGGGGGTCTTTTATAGATTGATCAACTTCCATATTTTGTATAGCTTATGTTCATCATAAATAGATTTCAAAGTGTCTTCTCATATATTACGAGTTATAATGCTTGGTTTATTTACAAATCTAAAATTGTTTTAAACATTTATTTTTGTCAACAAAATAATCTATTTGATTCTTTACAGATCCATTTTTTAAGAAAAATATGTAACGTAGTTTTAATTTAAAATATATCAATTAGTGTATCACTTACCAAAATCAAATATCTATCACTTCTTTGCTTTATAAAGTATTGGATAAATCAGTGCTCTTCACTTCATTTTTTTAATGATTCTATTACTAGATCTCGAGATGGAATTCATTAGAGAAATAAGACTTGTTTACAAAGAAATTTTCACACATATATCAGATCATTATCAGACCTATATAATTGTTAATATATTTAATATGTATTTTGTCTAGCTTCTTTTTAAAACTTAAATTAATAGAAGCCTTCTTACATTAATGTCCTTGACTTGGTTTTCTAAACAAAAATTTTTTTTAAATACCTACTGTTCTTATTCTAACTCTGGTCATGATCCATTCAAATTAATTGTTTTCTTGTGATGCCTTATCCTAGTGTTTTAAATTCTGAAATAAAAAAATAAAAGGATATACATTACTTTTATTTAGGGACGTTTTGAGTAGAATCTAAATTTGGGCATAGTTACTTTAAAAGATACTTGAAAGTTCTTTATCTTAATATTTTATCCTTATTCCTTAAAATGAAGATAAAATAGTATTAAATGCTTTCATTATGTAAAATCGAAAAAAGCAGATAAAAATTTAAATATCACTATTTTCCAATATTAACATTTCCTCTTTAAAAATTACAGTAAATTGTTCATGCTGATTTTGTCAAATTTGTCTTCCAGGATAATAAATCATTATGTCTTTGATTTCTCTGTTCATGATCATGGTGATCTTGGTGCAGACATGAAGGGGCAAATGATGAAGGCTGTCATTTAAATCAATCAATAGGTGTACATTTAGGCTGGACAAATATCTTCTCTTTTACAAAATAAAATATAAAAGCCTTCTTCTGTAGCTTGTTGTGTGACAATAAAAGGAGATAATAAAGAAATACCCCTTTGAAATTAAGATTTTCTGGACACAGGATGTGAGAAAACATGTATTTACAGAAGTACATGCAGAACGACTCAGGCTCTAGATTTTACAAATTGGTGAGAGAAGAAGCCAGAAAATTCAACAGATGTCTGAATTTTGTAGTAAATTCTAAGAAATTTGAACTTAGCCCTGTAAGTGATGGGGCCAATTAAAGGCTTTTGAGCAGGGGAATAAGTTGGTCAAATTTGTGTTTGTGAAAGATCATTCTGGCAGCAGTGTGGAGAATGGATCAGTTGTGGGCATGACTGGAAGCAGGAAAATTTGTTAGGAAACATTTGCAGAGACCACTGACGTGACACTGGGGATGCAAAGCCCCCATTCCAGCTCAGCCATTCATTGCTGGTACTGTTACCTCCAGCAAGTCACTGGGCCTCTCTAGCCCACAGATACCCGAGGAAAACCAGAGTGTTGGACCAGTTGGTCTCTGATGGTGAAAATTTATAAAAACTTCCCCAGTGTATTCCATACATTATGAGGGAGAACCTGCTTACTTAGTGGGCATTTTTGTCTTTTTCAAGATAATTGACATTATCAGCATTTGTACCATAAGCAGAACACAAATTTTTCATTTTGAAACTCAAAAAGTCACTAATATATGAGCAATATATCTCTATTGAAGAACTAATTTCTTAGTAATCCCCTTTTGAGGCCCAATTCTGCCCTTATATTAAAATTTGGGGAACAAAGATCTTGGTCTAAGGTAATAAAGTGCATTTAGTGTTCCTTAGATTTTAAGAGAAAAGAATGTCACTTATCATCTAACCCTTGTAATTCTTAAAGCATTACGTATTCATAGAAAATACTGGTAGAGTAGTTATAATGCTCCCATTTATAAAAATACCAGGAAGCATGTTGACAAGTTTTCAAACTCATCTCTCAATTTGAGTGATTTTTTTTAGCAGTTTACATTTTGAATCATATAAGCATATTCATTTTAACTTATTTCTGTTAAGTATAAAGTTTCCCTGTTGGAAGACGTTGATATATGTCATTTAAACTTAGAATAATAGGACCTTGAACTCTGTAGAACAGTTTTAGTAACAGTTTTCATTATCCTTATTAAAGTCACAGAAACCAGTATCATGCATCCCTTGCTCATCTGTAAAGATTTGCTTATTAATATTTGTTTAACGTAAATGACTGTAAGTATAATACCTGTTTTGAAAAATATCCACAATTGTCTTGAATCACATTCTATGATTGTTACATGAATTTTCATGCTGTTAATAAACTACTTACTTTTATTTTCAAGTGCAGCTTAAAAAATGGCAGAATTTGTTTTACATTAGCTTTGATAGTCTTTGATATTTTTGAACTGGAACATTCTGAAGAAAAACTGTAACTTTTAAAATTTTGACTTAATTTTCTTGAGAAGTGTACATATTCCTCTTAATAATGCAGCATATGTTTTCAAGGGCACACTTTTTAGGGAATCACATCTCCCCCAAGCTTATAACAACATCTTCTCTGGGTCTTGGGCTATTTCTGGTTCTTCAACTTTATTGGTTTTAGTTTCCGTTCACTGCCTGCCTCAGTTTGCTATGGGAGCTCTTTAGGGCTGATTTCAGCAAATTTGGCTTATTATGGATTCTTTTAGCTCTTGTTATTTTTTCTTGTAATATTTGACCAGGATTAATGTATTATACAATAAATTGTATACCACATATTAGAATATGAGAAAATGAGTAAATATTTCATATCTCTTACATATCTATTACATGAAGCATATTCAGTATCTTACATGTTCATATTTACATATTCAATAGCCTGTAAAAATAGCTCTCCCAGACTTTGGTGCTATTTGGGGAAAACTATTACTGTTAATTGAATAGAGCTCTGAGAATCAGAGTTTAGCCATCTCTCTGGCGTTAATTATCTGGAGAATCTTGGGTGAATCTATTCACTTCTCTGAGAGTCAGTGTGCTTGTCTTTAAAATGCATAGGTTGGACTAAATTTTTATTTTTCCTTCCATCTTTAAATATTTGATTCTGAGTACTTATATTCTAAGGCATAATATTTTCTCAAAAATTTACATTGGTAATTATGTAGTTATATATATTACAGTTCCAAATAAAGCATCTATAAATCTTTTACATGTATACTAAATTTAAAGTTTAGTTTACTGTAAACTCAATACATAAGTAAACAATGTGACGTGGCTTTGAAAAGACCTAATGAGACCGCCAACTGCAGAGATAGTCCAGTAACTATCCTTTTTGTTGCTTCAAGTACTGCTGTCTTTTCCAGCACCCAACATTGCTTTAATTCAAGTCTTTACTTTTCTCCTCAAAACTTTTGCAAATGTCCCTGAGCTCTTCTCCTGCATCCAGATTTGCTTCCCTCCAAACCTCTACGCTGTGAATCATCCTCCTAAAAAGAATTGCTCTTTTGCCACTAAAAATAATAAAACAACTTCCTTTAACCCTAAAGATTAAAGTCCAAGCCCATCAGCATGTTATGTAAGTCCTGTTTGCTTGTGTGGTCAGATTCTCACCCATGCCCTCATGCCTACGTTCTCATATAGCTCTATAGACACTTCACTACCCACCCTCTAAAACTCATCTTAAGTCCTACCACTTCTTAGAAACAATTATGAATCTTCTCTCCATCCAAAAAACATGTGTATTATGTCTTTTATGTGCTTTTAAGGTACACACATATGCCTCAATCAGTATCTTCCTTAGACCAGAGCAGAAGAGGCCTCTGATCTTGGCCAGTACATTAGAAGACCCACAGTTCATAAGATATTCACAAATGCATAGAAAAAGTAATGAAGTACACTTGGGCACCTCTGTCACTTTAGATCCAGTGTTCAGGGTTGGCACATGGTGACCATAACCCTGAACGTCTACTCGTGTGAGTAATGCCTTGCTGAACCTGGGGTAAATGCTTTGCCACATCGCTTGCACATGCCCTTGAAATAATGGATGTGTGAATATTGAGAACATTTGTGGATTGTGCTGCTGCCTACACTACAAAATGCACTGTGACAGAGTGTGGAGATGATTTGAGCAGCAGAAGCATTTAGGTAAGAGAAAAGACAAATTAATTAGCTTGTCAAATCCTTCTTCTCAGCATGAATGCAATAGATTCTTGCATAACCAAGTATCATTTCCCGGTAGCACTGAGCGACCTTTTATTCCTTCTTCACTTTTGTTTCAATTCGTGGTTCCAGAGATACTCCAGAATTACATGGTATTCAGAACAGTTGCACATGGTGAGTGAAGAACATATTGAAATATTAAACAGTCTGTCTTATTGTAAATATATGCATATGTCTGTCGCTCTAGATGAAATACATGTATACCATGATATCAATTTTTTACAGTAGGAACAAGATGTAAATTGGCCATTAGAATTTTGAATAGTTTTATATTTCATAAAAATTTAATGATTTAATTAATTTTTCAAAAATTTAAATGACTAACTTGATGTTTATATCCTTTTGAATTTAAAGTGTTGATTTTCTTTCATTTTAGTAAATAACAGTTTCTATTTGAAAATAAATATTTTTGAAAAGAATAAAATGTTTGAATTTTATACTTATGTTAATTTTAATTTTGGAAAAATATGTACAAATTGTACATTTAACTACAATTATTTTTGATTCTTAAAATATTACTATCAATGGGACATAAATTTTGTGAAAATCGTTATTATACCAAAAAAAGAGATTTTGCTACTGTGATGACAAAAAATAAGTTTTATAAAATAATTATATACAGTAGTTCCCCTTTATTCGCAGTTTTACTTTCCACAGTTTCAGTTAACTGTGTTCAACCTCAGTCTGAAAATATTTAGTGGAAATTTCCAGGAATATACAATTCATAAATTTTAAATTGCACACAGTTCTGAGTGGAGTGATGAAATCTCATGCCATCCCACTCATAGTGTGAATCATACCTTTGTCCAGTGTATCCACGCTACCAGCCCATCAGTCACTTAGTAGTCCTCTCCGTTATTCAATCAACTATCATAGTCTCGCAGTGCTTGTGTTCAAATAATCTTAATTGTACTTAATAACGACCCCAAAGCACAAGAGTAGTGATGCTGGCAATGTGGATATACCAAAGAGAACCTGTAAAGCACTTCCTTTAAGTGAAAAGTGAAAGTTCTGGACCTAATAAGGAAGGAAAAAAAATTCATATGCTGAGGTTTCTAAGATCTATGGTAACTTTTATTGAATATATTTTTATAATTGTTCTATTTTATGATTAATATTGTTGTTAATCTCTTACTGTGCCTAATTTATAAATTAAACTGTATCACAGGTATGTATGTATAGGAAAAACATAGTATATATAGAGTTCAGTACTCTCTGTGGTTTCAAGCATCCACTGGGGGTCTTGGAAAGTATGCCATGTGAATAAGGGGGGACTAATGTAGTAATTTGTTAATTATCTTTAAATTGTTATTCATCCAAACCCCATCAATTAAACAATCAAACATGGAACATAAATAGTAAATTAAATGGTCTCTGGTATTTTGCTATTTTCAGTCATATAATCATAGCCTTTCACAAAATGTCCCTAGTTTATTGGTGTTAGAATATAATTATGACAGTAGGAAGGGAGAGCATATTTTAACAATTTGTTATATGCATTTCTGACTCTTGCTTTTGGCCCCCTAAATGTAATGAATAGACGTCTTCCTTTTACACTGAAATTATGTGTCCCTTCTTTTCCATGACTATTGCAATAGGGAACTAAACATAATCCCTGTCCCTGATCAGCGTTAGAAATGCAACATTCAAACAAAATAAACTGACCAGCCCCAGCCCAAAGCAAGTTTACATGGAAACCTTTAGTCTCATGTAAGTGGTTATCATTTAGAATCCTACAGTCCAAGCCCAGGTTAAGTAACAATTTCTACAGAAAATACCTCAAGATACCCTTTTGCTTAACTGAACCTCAGCTCCCAGTGTTGAGGTTACTGTTTTCTAAGTCACTTCCTTCTTTAACTGTGGACCTGAGATAGCATTTTGGCCAACGTTTATTCCTTGGCATCCTTGAGGGTACAGGGGTTATCTGAACAGTTTCCCTGTAGATAATGGCCTGTTTAAAGGAAGTGGTTGGTTCTAACATATCTTTGTACCTCTAACACCTAGCTTAGTGCTTGCCATACAGTAAGCACTCAATACAGACTTGTTGAGTGAATAAATGAATGGACAAATGAATGAATTAGAGGTGATGCTATCAATTTATTCTCCATTTAGGCTAAATTTTCTATAGTATTTTTTTTTTTCAGTTTTAGAGTCCACATTTTAAGTGTGAACTATACACAAATATGTGTTGAGAGATTAATAGGCAGGCTGCTTCAGACACTTAAAATGCTCTTCTATGATAAATGGCTGTCAGAACTAGGTATGTCCAATGTAGAAAAGGTGAAGAGCTTTAAGAGAGGCATTATTTTTTGAAAACATTTGAAGAATTCTCTTACAAAAGAACTTCTGTGCTATGTGTGTATTCCCTGTGCAAAAATTTTCTTGGGTAATGATAACTAACAATTATATAGCTATCCTCAGTCCCATGCACTGGTCTAAGCAGTTTTACAAATAACTCATTTCATTTTTGTAACAACCCTTTAGGGTAGTTATTTTCATTATCCCCATTTTTCAGATGAGGAAACTGAGGTACAAAGTGTATAGGTAACAAAGTTACATAGCTGGTCATGGTCAGTGCTCTTAACCATAATGCACTCTGCCACTCTTCTATTTTTTTCTTTCTCTCTATCTTTTTTTTCCCTAAAAGGTATGGATATTACACCATTAGTCATATAATGTAAAGGAAGGTATTAGACAATAAATAAGAATCAAGAGAGAAGGTTTTAGGAAAGTGGGAAGAAAATATTTACCTCTGCCAAAGATTTGCTTTCTTTCTTTTTTTTTTTTTTTTTTTTTGTGGGAAGACCAGCCCTGAGCTAACATCTGTTGCCAATCCTCCCCTTTTTGCTGAGGAAGACTGGCCCTGGGCTAACATCCGTGCCCATCCTCCTCTACTTTATATGGGACGCCACCACAGCATGGCTGACAGGCAGTGCGTCGGCGGGCGCCAGGGATCCGAACTCGCGAGCCCCGGGCTGCCAAGCGCGGACTAAACCGCTGCACCACCGGGCGGCCCCAAGATTTGCTTTCTTATATCTAGGTTTTGAGGAGCTAAGATTTCCCAGTATAGATTTTGGTTGATAGAACCTTGTAGGGCACCATAACATGTAGGCACATCAAGGGATCAATTAATATAGGGTGAGTGGCATCAGAATGCAAACAATTTCAGTTAAAAATCATATTATCCAATTGTGTATATACTGCCTCTGTAGTCTCTGAGATTTTATTAAAATTTTCTTTGGCCCTTCTAGCATTCCCTCCCCCCAGTGATAAATGATGTTAATGAGAAGGTTATGTCCAAAATTGGTCTATAGTACTAAGTGTGACAGAGCATAATAAAGTACATATTCCTGCAAGGAAGATAAATCTTTAGACAAGTGGAGTGGTTTGATACTACTTAGAAATTAAATCAGAAACTACTTAGCTTAAATCAGAAACAAACTTAGTTTTTTGTTTTCTAAGAAAGGTATCTACTCTCATGTTGTTATATAAAAGATGCAGAATTGAGCAAATTTTATTTTCTCATATGTAGTTTCACAGGAGACAATGTTCACAAACTAATCCAACTTCTTAATTATCAGCAATGCCTACTTAATAGTATTGTTGTCAGTGCTCTCAAGTTGATTCAGACTCCTAGCGACCTTTGTGCAGCAGAGCGGAACCCTGCTGGGTCTTTGTTTGTTTTTTTTTTTTCCACCATCCTCTCACCTTCTGGTGCTGGATCAGACAATGCTCCACTGCTATTCCTAGGGTTTTCATGGCCAAGTTTTTCAGAAGTGGGTGGCCGAAGACAAGGTCCTTCTTCCTAGTCTGTCTTAGTCTGGAAACTCCGCTGAAACCTGTCCATCATGGATGACCCTGCTGGTATTTGAAATACCAGTGGAGTATTTTCAGCATCACAGCAATATGCAGCAGCCACAGTATGACAACTGACAGATGGGTGGTGTGCTTCCCTGACTGGGAAATGAACCCGGGCCTTGTCAGTGAGAGCACCGAATTTTAACCACTAGACCACCTGGGCTGGCTATTTAATAGTGGGGGGCCTTTTAAACCTGTTGGAATTTATTTTAAGAGAAATGAAAAAATATTAGAGAATATAAAGCAGGAGGGTCAAAGATAAGATTTGCATAACAACCAACCACTTTTTGCTTTATAAGGAGTGCTATATAGTGGCAACACTGGGTGCGGGAATTGTGAGTAGGAAGCTTTTGCAGTAGACAGGTAATGTGCAATGGTGTCTTAGACTAGAGCAATATAATAGGCCTGCAGAGGAGTGGATGAACTTAGGCAACATTTAGGAAGAAGCATTAGAATTTTGTGATAAATTTGTTGTCTCCTGTGAGGAAGAATGAGGAGTAAGGATGACACAGAGGTTTCTTTGGGCAATTAGGAGTGAAATGACAAATATGTAGTTTGTAATTTTTGTGGGACATGTATATGGAAATATTATGTCCGGAGTTGGGAATAGATTTAGGGGTGGTCAGCATATAGATGGTCATTCATGTAGTAAGTAAGTGTTGAGTGCTGAATGTGTGTCACGCCAGCTGGTTGTCTCTGGCATTACAATGGGATCCAAATCTAATGTTGCTTCTACCTGGTATTTGTGTCAGTTTTCATGAGACAGATACATGCTGTAAGAGATTATCTAGCCTTGATAGTCAGGGAAGTTTCCAGAGAAAGGAACATTAAGCTGAAACATGTCAGTAAATTTAACATGTGTTGGGGGGATGGGACTCCTAGAATAAGAAATGGCAAATGACAATGGACAGGAACAAAGCCAGCATTGGAAATAGAAAGAAAGGCAGTGTGACTGTAGCTCAAAGAAGAAAGTAAATAGCATGATATGTGACTGGTGAGGATGGCAGAAACCATGTGACACAAGCCTTTGTAGGCCATATTGGTAGCCAGTGAGCTATTTCATGTGGATAAATGATTTTATTTTATATTTTAAGACTGTAGCTGCTGTATGAATAATATATTGAAATGCTCAGCAGCTGGGGAGGCAATGTGGATATCCAAAACTGATTTCGTCTCTGTAGAAAATTGATATCATCATTTGGATTAAGATATTTGCAGTAGATCTAAATGGAGGTGGATAGAATTAAAGATATTTAATACACAGAATTTATAGGAATTTGAAATATATTGGACACGGAGATAGTAGGATTACCTTTTAGAATTCTGATTTGAACTTGCGTATTGTCCCTTAGAGGAAAAAAAACATTCAAGAAGTTGCAAATGTTTTGGTCTGGGAGAAAAAAGGTAAAGTGATCCATATTGGACATACTCAATTCATGGAACTTCAAGTCAAAAGTCTGATTCTATAACTTGCTATATGGATCTATTGTTCAGTTTAAAAAGGAGTGGAGATGAAGTAAAAGCCACCAATAGTCTGGAGGTCCCATGGAAGACACCAAACAGTTTGAGTGCGAGTTCCTTGTCATTCAAAGTGTCACAGGATGGAAGATTATGAGCAGAGATTTAGAAGTTTGAGATAGAAATCTCAGAAGTGTGATGGTTTTCGGATCATTTTGTTCATGTTTTATCAGTGACCCTCAGTGTCAAGTAGATGAAGAAAAGTAGAGAAAGAACGTAAAAGTGAGAAGAGACTCGGGGCAGAATCTGAGCAGTTATTAACAAAATTTGTAGCTGAGGAGGAGCAAGAGGAAAACTTGAATAGGAGGTGCAAGATAATTTAGACAATAGAAACAAAACTGCCAAACCAAAAACAAAATGAAAAAAGGACACAGAAATAAACAGATAGTTATACTGCCATTCAAGACAAAGGTAAAGAGATTTTGGCAAAGAAAAAAATGGCAATTATTTCAACTCTAGCCAAAGGGACGGGCAGAAGAAAAATCGCAAATTATAATTTGGATTTATGACGTTGGTTTATGACTAATGAAGTGGCTAGGAGAAATGTACATAACTTGTGTGAATAACAGAATGAGTTCCTGTCATTATTTAATAATGTAACTACTGTTACTTCAGTAGGGAACAGAAATACAACATTAAATACTACACTTGCCTTTAGGGAACTTTAAATCTAGGGTATTGCGACCAGATCCTGTTTATTAGAGCAATTGAAAGTTACCTGCATGAGACAGATTCTCAAGACAAAATTGGTCTACTTAATATTTTGCTCCAGATATTGGAAATGTTTACTGTATTTATTTGAAACAGTACTATATGAATATGTTTATATTATGCACTACCACATAATCCTATACCTAATCTTCTTTTTTGCAAATATAGTTATTTAAATATTGATTTCCACCTAAAATACCTATTCATTATTGAATAATTATACATGACTACAAAGTATATGTAATAGTATTTAGGAATATACTAATATTTATATAGTCCTTTTTAGTAAAAATAAAATTATAATAAATGCTTATTGTTTCCACAATGGAATGTGTTTTCCAAGGCCATACAAAACACAAAATGTAGTCAGAGTTGTAAATAAAGTATAAATGTTCCTGTTTACTTGAAAAACAGAGCATTTCCTTCAGTGTAGATTTTTCATCAGAATACAGTTATTGCTTTTGCTCTTATCATTCATTCTTCTTTACTTTTTGTTGAAAGTATTTGTTGGTATAAACTCTGTGTTTTCAGAGATGGTTAAGATCAATAACCGCCAAAGAAAGAAATAAAGTCTCCCAAGAAGAAGCCAAAGACAATACATAGTATCTTGGAGCTTCTTAGGGGAATTAGGAAATAAGACCACTCCAGGTAGCTCTTAAAATCATCTAAAACTTTCATAGTATGGCAGTGTGCAGAGAAGAAAATCATAAAAATTCAGTTCAGGCTAGAAGCTTTTTTGTTTGCTAATCTTTTGAACATTCAGCCCATTAAAGGAGACCGTGTCACTTTTCATTTAAACAATGTTTAATAACTACCATCTGATAAAAAGTCCACATATCATACAGTCTGCAGTAAAAGTAATTTCTCATGCCCTGATCAACAGAGAAACTGTCAAAGAAGTAAACAATCTCACTGAAGAAGACAATTTATTTCCCAGCTGAGTCTTTGTTCAATTTTCACAAGCTACTTAATGCAATCATTGTCACCACTTTATGTGACACAATTGTAGAAAAAAACTGGTGAAAATAAGATAAAATCTTTTGTTTTGGCTTGTGAAAAACTGTAGCTGTCACCAATAGTTTATTACTATTTACTGTTTAATCTGTGTGCAAAACACTTTTCTTTTCTCTTTGGGATTAGATAAAAGAGATTGGGATAGGATTCATTAAGTATAGGAAACAGAGAGAAAAATATCTGACAATGTAGATAAACATTTTTCAGACATATTTTTTTAATTAAATAATGCAATGTCTTGACTGATAATGGTACTAACCATGCTGTCCTTCATTTCACATTCTAAAATGTATTCTGACATTCCTGTAGCCATCATTAACTTCTCGGTAGCCTCTTTGAACAAACAAAACAAAAAAATATGAAAAGGTTTGTCTTTAATATACTTTTTCTTTGTTGTTCTTTCACTTCACTAATCATTCATTTCATATCATCATCAAAAAATCACTTCTCTTGGGGCTGGCCCAGTGGTGTAGTGGTTAAGTTCATGTGCTCCACTTCATTGGTCCGGGGTTCACAGTTTTGAATCCTGGGCATGGACCAACACACCGTTTGTCAAACCATGTTGTGACGGCATCCCATATAAAGTAGAGGAAGATGGGCACAGATGTTAGCCCAGGGCCAATATTCCTCAGCAACAAGAGGAGAATTGGCAACAGATGTTAGCTCGGGACTAATCTTCCTCACAAAAAACAAACAAAAAAATCATTATTCTTGATTATTTTATGTCTTTATTTGGATTTTGGATGAGTTGGCTTATGGTTCTTATTTTTTTTTTCCTCTTTGCACATCAATTCTCTTCTTATATACATATTATCACAACATATTAAGTCAAAAGAAAATTTTCAACAAAGTAATATATTGACTCATTTATTACGTATTTGATAGTTGCCTACATGTGATGTGGACAAAATATATATTACATATATAATCATATTTTTTCCAGGAGAATTTATCCTAACAAAGCAAGATTCACCTTAAATAAAAATATTTACAAAGTAAATGTTTATCTCTTTTTACAACTATGACTATGAAAAACAAACCAACAGGAAAATTAGTAGCCAAACATATCAAAACTTGCAATATTAAACAATTTGCTAATGCTTTACATGCATTAATTTACATAGTGGTTCTCAAAGTGTGGTTTCTATATCAGCAGTATCTGCCTGAGAACTTGTTAGAAATGAAAAATCTCACCAGGGACTTGGTGATTCTGACACAAGCTAAAGCCTGAGAACCACTAAGCTAATATAATTCTCACAACCCTTGTTTGATGCATGGACCATTATTATCATCATTTTACAGAGGAAGAAAGAGTCTTGGCTAGACTATTTATTTTGCCGAGAATGACAAAGCAAATTAAGTGTTGAGTTAGCTTCCACACCCAGCCAGCTTGTTTGACTCCACCCCTGTGCCTTACATCACTACACTCTTAAAGTAAAAATAGTTAGAAAGGTCTTAGATCCTTTATGCAGAGAATTAATAGTAGCAGGACCTTAGAATCAGGTCTCCCAAGTGTGAAATTTGGTTTGCTCTCTCTCTGTCTCCCTGGTTTTGCTTTCTATGTAGACATAGTATTTTGCTGTGAGTTTTAAATTGGAGGTCATAAGAAAATACTTGGCTCTTAAATATTAGTTATATTTTCTCTATGAAAATTTGTCTCATAGAAGTTTTGTGGAAGATTTGGACAGCCATTTGTCTATGCAAAACATTTTATTGATTCTTCTTGACTTTTTGCTTGCTGTGCTTAATCTATTTAGGCAAAATTTACCAGGTCCATAAAAAGCACACCAGTCTTAACATCCAATTAAAATAGGTCAATAGGATCAAGGAGGGTGTACTCTTCAGAATATCTTTAAATATGTTAAAAAATATATTTTATTTTTAGATAAACCCATAAGCATGTAACTTAGTATGTCTCTGGCATTGTATTTGGGGAGTATAGGGCTGATTACACCATATGAAGAGCAATGGAAATCCTATATTATTAAAAAAAAATTTTTCTTCCTCTCTCAAACTGCCAGAAATTTCACTACATTTGTAGTGTCTCCTTAACAATATTTATGTCATAAACTACTGTGCCAATCTATCCATTCTACTACAAAGTTAAATAGAATCATCTTAAATATCCTTTCACATTGACAAGTGGATGAGAATTAGAAACACCTGGGGATAATCTAGTTGCAGTTTCATTTTGATTTAGTGAAAGATAAACAGCTATGTCCGTGACCCAGTGCACTTCAAAAATAGAACTGGTCTATGGATTCTACCATGTTTTTATCTCTAGTCAGCTAAATGCAACTTGAAGACCATGGGTAGTGAAAGTGGTAGATTGAGTTGGAAGAGGAGCAAAGTAAAAATATTTGGGAGAGCTACTTGTTTACTTCAGGAAACAGGCTTAGAAGGTCATTTTTTTTTTTTTAAATCTCAAACTATTCTTGGAGGTGTCAAGAAATAGCACTACACACCTATCTATCCAAGTTCAATGTTATTTGAAAAGTAGACAAAAGACTCACATAAATAGAGATTAAAATGCCATCTTTATTATCAATAAAAACTATTTTTGGAGAACATGGCTTAAAGATGCAGCCATAGGAACTTGCTAACATTCACTAAATTGATCCTACCCCTACCCTTGCAGAAATCTCTCATGGAGCATAGTCTGTCTTGTGAAGGTAACCAAGAAGTCACATCAGTGGGTATTCTCTCTGAGGCAGGAAAATCAATAAAGAACTATGAGCATAAGAGTTGAGATGAACATGTCTGGTGTTCTCTCCCAAACTCAGCATTAAGATAAATCACTGCTCCTTGACTAGGAAGTAGTGGGAAGAGGGAGAACGAGAAGAGGTCAGAGGTTTTACACCTTTTGCAGTTTTTTCCACATAGAAACATGAGGAAGACTGAACAGATTTTGGACCCTATAGTATTTGGAGTAGACCAAGTAGCTCAACAATGATTCAGTGACTTAAGGAGTATAGAGGTTTACTTCCCATTCATGAAGGATACATAGTGATGTTCTAGGTTGATTGTGGCTGGGCTATGGAATTGGGCTGAAAGGGCCCAGCCAGCTTTAGCAACTGGCTTCCAAGGAAAATTCCAGCCCATTGGAAGTGGAAAAGCATGGAGGAACACATAAGGAAGGCTCTTACAGGCCAGACCTGACTTGGAAAGTGTACACATCCCTTATGCTCACACACTACTGGAGAGAATTTATGGCCATGCCTTGGTATGAGAGAGAGCCTAGCAAATGTAGTGTAGCCATGAGTCCAGGAAGAAGAGGAGAATGGATTTAGATAGACAGTTAGCAGCCTCAATGTGCTGTCCTTTGATCGCCAAATATCTGAGGGCAGCCTTTGTCTCACAAAGAGAACACGTCTTATGTTCCCTTAATGTTGACAACCCAAAGTCCACTTGGTCGATGCATTTGGCTCAAAGTCCAGGACTTCTAGGTGATGTGCTGTTCTGCTTATCACATCCAGTAGGTTTTTTGTGGTTCAGCAGCCTTATAAAATAAAAGACAAGTTATAATGCTGCTCCCTCCTGCCAAACACATAATATATAAAGATGGAACAAGTGGAGATTAAGCAGGAAAAAACTTGCCATCAAAAAGGGAAGACTGGGGGCCGGCCCAGTGGCATAGTGGTTAAGCCCATGTCTCTGCTTCAGCTGCCTGGGGTTTGTGGGTTTGGATCCTGGGCATGGACCTACACACTGCTTATCAAGCCATTCTTTGGCAGCATCCCACATATAAAGTAGAGGAAAATGGGCACAGAAGTTAACCCAGGGCCAATCTTCCTCAGCAAAAAGAGGAGGATTAGCAATAGAGGTTAGCTCAGGGCTAATCTGCCTCACTAGGAAAAAAAAAAAAAAGGAAAACTGGAAAATCACAGTGGTTACTCTTCCATCACAGTTATTGATGAAATGCTGGGGAGCAGGTGCAGTCAAGACATCTTGATCTGATAGTTAGGAAAGTTCCTTGAATAGACCACTGTTCTACTCTCTGGGAGGGACTTTCTTGACCATTATTTTTTATGGCTCCAGATTTGCTCTCTGTGAAATTCTTTCTGGTCCAATATACTCAGGTGACCAGAGCTGAAGTGGGTGTTTCTGTTGATGTTCTAAACAAAGGCTTGCAGCTTTAAAAGCTTGCTTCCTCCTAGTGCCAGTTTGCCAGACTGGGGTTTATCAGTGCAGTTTGTGGTTGGTTTGCAATATAATTTCCTTGAAAACTTAGAAGGCTTCTGATCCCTTTGCTTCCAGCCATTCCCATGTGTCAGTAGCCACACAGTAACCAAATTCTTTTTCTGGTCATGTTTATTACATTGGATTTCTTTCTTTTCTTTCTTATCTTCATGCCTGTCTCTTCATTTATGTCATTATCTTGAGATCACTTGAAACAATAGGTTTCCATGGAATGACAACACTCATGTTCCTATCTTTGCTAAAGGGCTACTGTCACCATAGCAAATACAGGCTATGTTCCCATATTTGCTAAAGTGCTATTTTTGTGTGAAAATTCTTAATGGATCTCATTGCTTAAAGTGATTTTCAGCTTTGTCTTATCTGTTCATGGTTCAGAAGCAGTTTGGCTCCTTCAGGCAGTGAATAAGTTTGCAGGATTTAGCAAATAAAAATTCAAGATGCCCAGTTGAATTTGAATTTTAGATAAACATTGGGTATTTTTCTGTTAAGGCCCCTGCAGTAATTGGGACTAAAACAATATTCGTAATTTATCTGAAATTCAAATTTAACTGAGAGTTCTGTATTTTATCTAGCAAGCCTATCTGTGAGGCCCTAAATCTTTGGATTTTCTGTATTTCTTCCAATGCCTCCTTGTTGACCATCTAATTCTTACCTATGTTGTTATAATACTTACAATACTTTCATTATTACAATACTTTGCTATTAATGACAAGTAACAACCAACATGTGCTAATATTTTTGCTCTTTTCAATAGTTTTGGCTGGATCTACAGCACTGGTTAAGATATACCTTCCAAATTAAAACAGGCAATAATTTTGCCATAGCATAGCAAGGGTCTCCAGCTTTCCATCCTGCTATATCTGCTATGTCCACCCCGCAGCGTCCATTACTTGGTTTCTAAGCCAGTTGTACATATACATACAGTTATTTGTTATGGAAGAACTCTACTACAATGTACTAATTTCCTTATTGGTTAGGGTGGACAAGCCACTATAAAACGGCACAGATAACTGAGTTATTTGAAAATAACATGACAATCCAATAGAAAATTGCCTTTCCTCCATTTCATAATGAAGGCCATTTCCTACAGTCAGACTATTCCAGATACAGATGTTTAAACTTGTTTTCTTATGCTTTGGACTTGCCATAGTTTAATTGAATCATTTCAGTCTGTTAACCCAAGAAGATGGCATTATAATGAGGGCCCACGTGTATGTATGTATGTTTATTAATAAAATATTTGCCCATCTGTACGTGAAGTCTCAGTTGTTGTTGCTGTTGCTTCCTGGATTGGAAGCATTGATTAGTGCTTCTGTAGCGAAATCCAGAGCCAATTTGTGACTGTATGGTGGTGACTTTTGTTTTAGACTGGGCCAGCCACATGAATCCAAGATAAAGCCCCTAAGAGAATTCTCTCTTGGCCCTAAAGCACAAAACAATAAAAAATAAGCCCTATGGTCCATATAGAACTGACCCACTTAGCAGTTTAAGGCCTTAGCCTGCAGACTTGATTGAGATGCTATAGTAAAATCACAAAGCACTGTTGCAATTTCTAGATGAGACTTCACTGAGACTGAATGGATCTCTCCTCCCAGATGTAACTCCTCCCTCAGTGTAACCTGAAATGTAATGCCCAGCTGTGTCCACAGCCTGCACTATAAATTCCTCAGTGCCAGCTTTGGTAGTGTCTCCCTATCCAGTGTTTACCAAGGCCTGAGCTCAAAACCACATAGCCTAGCCATACCAAAAGTCTCAATCATTTTGGTTACCTTACTCCACTCCTAATTCTATTTGTTAAAATGCCAAGCCAACTCACCAATGCTGAGGTGCACAGTCAATAAATAGCATTCTTCTCTTGCCTACCTTAGAGACATGGAAAAAGAAATTTTGAGATAGAGAAGAGCTGACAGACAAAAATACAAATTTCTACTTGGAGGGCTTAATATAGGGTTTGAATATTATTCTAACACCAGGTGGAAACTTTGTGAGGAGGAGTTGATATGAGATAATGTAAGCCTTGGGAAAATCACTTTGGCCACTACATAGAGAATGAATTGAAAGGGTCAAGTGTTTAAAGAGTGACACCCTGTAGGAAGCTGGTTCAGTAGTTCAGGTAGAGATGTTTGTGGCTTGGGCTGAAAATATTTCCTTGGAGAATGAGAAGAGGTTAAAGTTGGAATAAATTTAGGAAGCAGTGCTGATAGGACTTGAAGGTGGATTAGATATAAGAGTTAAAGAAATTATCAAAGAATACTCCCAGTTTTCTAGAAAAAAAATCATTTTCTCTAAGTGGGATGACTGGGAAGGAGCAGATTTTGCATGAGGGTACATAAAGGGAATGAATAGTTCTGTTTCAACCATGTTGACTTTGAGATGCTTACTGGATGTACACACTGAGATGTCTAGGCAATTAGATATATGAGTCTGAAGATCAGGGAGTAGTCTAAGAGCAGAGATACTTGTTTGGGGATAATTAGCATATAGATGCTCCTGAAAATCATGAGACTTGATGAAGCCATTCAGACAAAACATGTAGGGAAGAAGGCCAGGTTATAGTCATGATAAATTCTAATGTTCAAGAGTGAACAGTGGAATGAGCCAAGAAAGACCACTAAGAAAAAGCTCACAGTGAGGCAATAGGAACATCAAAACAGCATACCATCATGGAACTTGAGAGAGTAAGATGCTTCATATTGAAGCAAGTGGAAAATGTATCAAACGCTGCTTAATATAAGGTGAGGACAGGGAATAACTACTGGTTTGTCAATATAAATGTCAATAGGAAATTTGATTAAAATCATTTCAGAGTTATGTGGATCAACAATCAATTGGAATAGCCTAGAGATAGAATGAGAGGTGAGAAGGTAAAATAACAAGTGTAAACAAGATTTTTGTGAACATTTTCTGGCTGGGCAGCAAAATGATCATGGGGTCAGTGCAGATTTCTTTTCTTTCTTTATCTTTCTATGATAGTTAGCATTTGTCTTCCCTGTTTAAGAAATCTTGCTTGTTCAAGGGGCAAAAAGATATTCTCATATGTTTCCTTGCAGAAGATTTATTGTTTTACCTTTGACATTCAGGTATACAAGCCATCCCAAATTAAATTTTGGGTGTAGGAGGCAAATTTGTGTTTAGAGATCATTTCTTTTTTTCCATAAGTATATACCCAATTGTATATATTGTATACAATCTTACACACACACACACACATATATATATATAATCTTATACATATGTATAAGAATGACCAGCATTCTTTAATGAAAAGAGTCTCCTTGCTCCATTGCTCTGCAACTTTGCCCTAGATCAAGTGTCCATTTATATGTTGTTCTATATTTGGCTATTGTTTTTGTTTTTTTCAGGGGGTGTATACTTTCATTTTTGCCTCAGACCACACTATTCTAATTTCTCTAGATTTATAGGAAGTCTTGATATACAATGTGGTAAGTACTCCTGCCTAAGTTCATCTCCTTCAGGAATGTCTTTGTTCTTGGCCTACTGTATTTTCATATACATTTTTAGTTTAGTAAATAGTATTCATAGTAGATATTCCCTCCTACTTCCCCATGCCACACAAATGGTTTTGAGATACCCGCATATACACTACACATATTTTGTAATTAAAACTTGCAAAAACAATGGCAATGTCTATCTAATTATAAATACCCCAAATAACACAATACAAATCCTATGTTAAAGTCATTCAATTACAGATATTTTTAAACTCCACTGGGTCTTGTGCACAGTTTAGAATCTGATGAACATTAATAAAATTACTCCTTGGAAAAATAAATATATGCCCCAAATTCAGCATGCAAAATTTTGGGATTCAAAGACTTACCTGCAACCTGTCCAAGAACATCTGCCAAAGAGATCTGTTTGAAGCAACAAATATCCTTCAGTAGATGACTGGATAAATAAGCTGTAGTACATGAGGACAATGGAATATTATTCAGCACCAAAAAGAAACGAGCTATCAAGCCATGAAAAGACATGAGGGAAATTGAAATGCATATAAAAGAAGCCAATATGAAAAGGCTACATGCTGTATTATTCCAAATATATGACATTCTGGAAAAGGCAAAACTATGCAGACAGTAAACAGATCAGCAGTTGCCAACATTTCTGGGGCAGGGAGGTATGAATAGGTTGAGCACAGGGGATTTTTAGGGCAGAAAAAATAATTTATATGATACTGTAATGATAGAATATTCCATTTTACATTTGTCCAACCCCAAGGAATGTACAATAGCAGGAGTGAACCTTTATATAAACTATGGACTTTGTATGATTGTGATGTAGGCTCATCAGTTGTACTATCATGGAGGATGTTGATAGTGGGGGAGGCTATGCCTGTGTGGGGGTGGGGTTATATGAGAAATCTCTATATCTTCCCCTCAATTTTGCTGTGAATCATAACCTACTCCAAAAAAACGAAGTCTTAATTTAAAAGGTGACCTGTTTCATATTTATTTTTATGTGCCTCATTTCCTTTAATAGCATTTCTTTATATACTTTTATCAACTAAGGATGATAGAATCTTTATTCATTTCTTGAGAATCCTTATTAATTTCTTGCTTATTTTTCTAGCTATGAATATCACATTTCAAATAGCCAGCAACTCAGAATTTGATTCTAGGAGGGTTACCATATAGTTTTGATAAATGTACAACAATAGAAAGAACATATTGTAAGATATAATAGAAAAGCTGTCGTGTGTCAGTCTTTCCCCTGCAATTGAAGGGTCACCGGCTGGAATGTGCACGAAGCTTCTCATCTTTGACAGTTTATACTGAAGACTCACTGACAGTACAATCCTATCATGCTGCTGGGCATCACATTATGTGCCAACGTTCCAGTAAAGTCCAAAATTCTTTGTGGTATGATTTTGAAGTCAGAGGTACGATTAGTTTCCTTAAGCCTTTCTGTTAACCTTAAAAAGCTCTCTTTTAAATCTTCTAAATGTAGTAAAACCTAATTCAAACTTTTTTACTATTAGTATTAAAATTTTATGCAGGGCTTTGTTTTAATTAAACTTAGGAGACAAAAATGCCAATTGTTTCCAATAGTGAAGGACTTGTTTATATATATATATATATATCTCCATCCAAATTATTCATTATTTGGTTTAAATCAACGTAGATAAGCATCATAGAGTTTGATCAATAATGTCAGAATATATTAATCATATATATATGATCAATCATATTAAATATATTGACAACCAATGACAATTTTCTTAATATAAATGTTTAAAAACGACCTCATTTAAAATATTTAGGTAAGGTGGCAAAATTCCTGGGGACTATAGGAGATTGCAAAGATTGGGTAAGAAATTTTATTGTATATATAAGGATAAACCTATGTGACCATATATTTTTTTGTTGTGTTAAGAACACTTAACATGAGATCTACTCTCTTAAGTCTTCAAGTGGACAATTCATTATCGTCCACCATAGACACTATGTTGTACAGCAGAGCTCTAGAGCTTATTTATCTTGCATAATGAAACTTTATACCCGTTGAACTCCCTGTTTCCCCCTCCCCTCAGTTCTGGCTACCCTCCTACTCTCTGCTTCTATGAGCTCGACAATTTTCGATACCTCACATAAGTGAAATCACGCGGTATTTGTCCTGTGACTGCCTTATTTCACTTAGCATCTTGTCCTCCAAGTTCATCCATGGCCATTTCTCTTTGTTTTTGTAAGTCATATTATTTCTATTATGTTTTATTTTTTAAATATAAAAGCAGTTTCTGTGTAAGGTCCAGAAACAACAAAGGAACAAGCAGTATTAAAAGCTATCTGAAGTAAAAACTTAGTGCAGTGCCCAATGGTCTCTCACCCTCTCCTTAGAGGCAGCGACTGTTCAGTTAGCTACATATCCTTCCAGAAACTTTATACACATAAATTTCTGTGTATACTTTCAGTATTTTGAAGGTTCTATTTCATTTAATAATTTTTAATTATGTTGCAGAAACTATTACATCACACTTTTAGAGTAATATTAGCGCTTATGTGTGTATCGGTTACTTGTAAATGCATACTATATTTATATTATAATGTTTTTGTTCAGGGAATTTTTTTCAATGTTTCTCAATGATTTTCTTTTGCTTATGAAGAGTAGATATTGGATTTCATTGAAAGCCTCTTCAACATTAAAAAGACAAGTTTTAATCTTTCAAGCTATTAATATAATGACATATGAATAAAATGTCTAATATTAAAATAGCCTTTAATTCCTGCAATAAACTATAATTGGGCAAAATGTATTATTCTTTTAATATCCTGCTACATTTTGTTAGAATTTAATGAAGCTTCTTGCTTCAATATTCAAAATGAGATTTTTTTTATGTCATTTCCCTTTGTGTGGTTTATCAGATGTTGGTGTCTATGTTATTCTGATTTTATATGAAGGCTTGAGGTCTGTATGATCTGCATCAGTTTAAACAGCTCTGTCAAAATCTGCATCTTGCATGTTTCATGGGATGCATACATGAAATTTTCTGACCTGCTGATTTTTGGAAGAAGTGACATTTTGATATTTTTTCTTTTTACTGGCGTAGTAATTGAATGGTATGTTTCCTAGCTTCCTTGGGATCAATATTTTATATTTTCCTAAAGAAGTATGCGTTTCATTAAAATGTCCAAATTTACAAGCTTATTATATATGCTTCTTTTACCTTTCTACTTACAATTTTATGTATTATAACTTATGTTCCCCCTTTTTTTTATTCAGTTAGTTCTTAGTGTATATATTTGATATTTTCTTTTATGGATCTAGCTTTTGGAATTATTAATTCTTTAGTTAGAAACTATTTCTTTATATATATATATTTATAATTTATCTCTGGATTATTTTGTTGTTTTATTTTTTTGAGATTTCTTAACTGTTTAAATAATCAATTTTATCTTTTTTAAAATTTACATTTGTTCTATGAATTCGTCTCATTACCTATGCATACATAACAATATTTTCATTGTTATTATTTCTTCTTTTTCAATTATTTTATTGAAATCATAAAGGTTTATAACATTGTGTATTTGGGGGTGTACATAATTATTTGTCAATTTCTGTATAGACTACATTGTGCTCACCACCAGTACTATAATTTTTATCTGTCACCATACATATGTGCCCCTTTTGCCCACCGCCAGCCCCCTTCCCCTCTGGTAACTCTGTTCTCTTTATACTCATTGTTATTATTTCCTTTCCCTGCTGGTGATACTATTTTCTCTTCTCTTCTTCCCCTTTTTCTCCTTTCCCTCCCCTTCCCCATCCCCCTGCTCCACTTCCTGCTCTTCCCTCTTTCTTCTCCTTTTCTTCTTCCTCCTTCACTTCCTCCTCCTCCCTCTCCTCTCTCCTTCTGCTTCTCTTTTCTCTTGGCCCTCATATGCAAAGATGTGAGTTAATTCTACTTCAGTGCTCATAGATTACTGATACATAGATTATTATCATCAGTCTCTTCAATTTCTCCTGTTTTTTTTTTCTAATGCATTTTATTTATCTTTTCCTTCATTTATTCCTGGTTTTTTCTCCACTCCCTTTTTTCTCCCTCACTATGGGCAACCTCTTTTAATGCTTTTGATGAATATTTTAAAATTCCTATGTATCTTTCCCAAAAAGTAATTCTAGTTTAACTTTCTTTACTCTTTGGCACTGAAATCTGGATTGCTTCTAATTCCGTGCAACCACACCTGATGCTGAGATAACAAACTCTGTACATGTCCCTTTGCTCAAAATAATAACACTTTAGGATTTGTAGTTGCTATGCAGATTGACCAATGAGCTGAAGTAGTACAGTTGAGCTCCTACAGAAAGACAAAGAATTGTGTATTGTTTAACAATTGAATTTATAAACGTTATGAATATCCATCATTTATTTTATTACCAACCATCCTCAGAACTTTTAATATGACAACACTCATTGTGAATCTTCAGGAAATAGTATGCTATACAATATATTGCAAATCTATTTTAATATAAAACTTTTATCCAGGAAGCATCATGTGAGACCAGAATTCCATGGAGAAACACTTTTTTTGTGTATGTGTGTGTGAGGAAGATTAGCCCTGAGCTAAATCAGTTGCCAATCCTCCTCTTTTTGCTGAGGAAGACTGGCCCTGGGCTAATATCTGTGTGCATCTTCCTCTACTTTATATCGGACACCGCGACAGCATGGCTTGACAAGTGCTGCATCGGTCTGTGCCCAGGATCCGAACCTGCAAACCCTGGACACCGAAGCGGAGCCTGAAAACTTAACTACTATCCCACCAGGCTGGCCCCATGGAGAAACACTTTTTAAAAATAATTTGTCTCAATTCTAATTTTGTGTTTTTAGTAACCTTTTTTTTTCTTCTTTATATGGGTAAACACTAGATTATTTTGATTTTTCTGAAGAACTAATTAATAAATCAATGATTTCAACACATATATATATATATATATATATATATATATATATATATATATATATATACACATACATATATACTTTCTTCAACTTTCCCTTCCAATAGTCTCACATTCTCTGTAAGTTATTCCTTTATTATTTAAAGTAGTATGTTCAAGTATCCCACTGCTACTTGGTTTCTGCCAGTAATGTATGCTTGCACACATTGATGCTCACTTTGAACTGAGATCTTTGTGCATGCTGCTTCCTTGATGACATTTTTTATTTCTTCTTCATTGCTTTATTAACTTCAGGTTTCATCATAGATGTTCCTTATTCCCCAAAGTCTTCGTTGACCATGCAAGGATATGTAGCTTTCTCTTCAATGATCTTCTGTGTTAATCACTACTGAAGCATTTGTCAATTGTATCATCATTATTATTTATTTCTGTATTTTCCCTACCAGATTGTAATTTAAGAAACTATGTTTTGATAAACATTGTACTTCCAGGACTAGCATCCAATAAATGTTGTTGGATGAATACTTGAATAAATGTATGAATTGCCTATAAAAATGCATTCTTGTCCAATGACCAATATATCCCCCCCTTCTTACCTAAAGGTAACCACTATTGATGGCATATTTTCACACTCTTACTAGAGATATAAATATTATATTTACATACTATATATGGCATTTTGCTAGTTTGTTCTCATTTTGTTCATGTAATTATACCCTATTAATCTGCCACTTGATTTTTTTACTTAACATTATTTTTGAGTAGTTATTCATAAAATATAGGTATTTCATTATTGTAGCTACTGTACCATATCACATTGTATGAATATACCACCAATGATGTATCTGTTTTTCTACTTTTAGACATCTGAGTTATTTTGAATTTTCTGATATTGCATACAGTGGAGAGACAAACGTTGTACATGCATATATATGCATTCCTATTCCTATAGAGAGATAAATATTGATGTAGATTAATATGCAGAAATTCCCATTCATTATCATAGTTTGACCATTGTTTTATTCTGTTCCTTTTTAGTGTTTATTAATTTATAATAGTATTAAAAGAGTAAAATATATTAAGGTTAGAAAATAAAATTTTTCTATTTAAGAGAAAAAGATGCAAATATAAAGTCATATAACTTCAGAAAACAATTCTTTACTCTTAACAGTAAACACAAAAGGTCGATATCAATTTCTGCTTTTAAAAAATATAGCACCTAACTCTGTTCACTAGAAGGAGCCTAGAAGCAATGATACTCTAGTTGAAATAAACACTTCTAATGCCCATTGTGGCTGAAGAAAAATTTTCCTTCTACTCTTCTAGATTCTTTTGGCTGTTATAATAATTAAGTTGACATAAGATAGATTAAAGGAGAAAAACAAATTTAATTACATACATGCCAGGTCCCCAAAATAATATGAGACCTGCAGGCAGTCACACAATTAAGGCTTACATGCCATCCTGAGCTAGGGAGAAGGGAGTAGGAGTCTGGGACTTTAAAGAGAAGGAAGACAATTTACAGGAAGATGGAAAGAACAAATTTTTGGTAAGAAGTGTTTGCCCTGCCACGCAGAGACCATGGTACACAGAGAGGACTTTGAACAAGCAGGCCTTGCTAATTCCCCTCAGTCCACCACATCTATCACAAAAAAAGATACGGTTTGGGGTGGCAAATTTTGCTCCCCTACATCATAGCTTGAATTTTTAAATATCATACCCCAATAAAAAATCCAAGACTCCTTAGAAAAATGTCTGATTCTAGGTCTGGAGCAGTGGCAGTATAAGATAAGTTTGGAGCATCATATGCCAAAAAGCAAAGTGTTCAAACATGAAAGAATGAATAAATAAAAATCCATGAGTCCATTATGCTACTCAAGTAAGAGTTTACAATTTTAGATGTTCCTACTTTAGATGACTATATACCAACTCTTTCATCTGAAAATTGGCCCAGTTTTCTGGTCCAATGGGGGCTTCCCAGAAAGCTTATGATACACTCAGTAATGTAGAAGTAACATTCCATATAAGCACAATGTTATGAAACGACAGGCAAACGCATATCCTGCTACTGCAGCTGTGCCTATAATTAGTTATCCAATGCCAACGAGAAACTCTCAGTGAGTCTTTAGAACTCTACGTAAATGTGTGTTTTCATGCTTTCTCTTTACATTGTGTTACCAGGCAAGATCGTTACTTAAGAAAAATGGGAAATGCAGAAACGACTGTAATAATTATGATGCACTTTTTTCATTATTTCAGTGTATATTTCTTTATATTACAGAAAAAAATTTTAGGGTTTTTTTTTTTTTGGTACTAGAAAATCCAGGCAATGTTTTCAAAAAAGTAAATGTATAATTATTTGAAATACAACAAAAAAGGCAATGCATGGCTTTCCATAAAAAATAAATTGAAGAATTATCAGAGGAAAGACTGTAAGTATATACTCTTCCATTTTATGAGAAAGTTTTGTCATTCTAGTTTATAAGGAAAAGCTCTATTTTATAGAAGAATGCCAAATAATGAATGTAGAAGAGGGTATCAAATTAACAGATAATTTCTTTGTAATATTGAATAGGTATATATATTGACAAGGAACACCAATGGGTGTCAAAAATTAGACATAATATTCTGGGAAATAGGATATTTTCATAATGTCACCTTATCACCTGACGGATGATTGCAAATTGCATACAAGATCAAACTTACCACCAATATTGTGAGTAGACCCCACTTACATGTCTTCTGGTGTGATTCAATATAAAATACACAGCATCACTTAATATTATTGAAAAAAATATTTTACCTGAATTTAATTAATTCTTTAGACATAAATTTCAGTGTATAAGAAATTCAGAAGATGGAACATTTTACAAGAGAGCATGTCTGATTTTATCAAAAGTCAATGTTATATGAAAAAGGTGAGGAGGGATCCATGGTTCGAGATTAAAAGAGATTAAAAAGACAACCATCTAAAGCAACGTGGGAAGCTTGATTGGATGTTTAATTTAAAACCAAAAATATATATAATACATTTTGAGAACAATTTGGGGAATTTGAATATGGTTAAGATGTTAAGTAGTGGGCATTTACTTAGGTTTGATAAAACTATTGTATTTACCTGGGAGAAATTCCTTGGGCTTAAGATATGTATACGAAAGTATTTAGAAGAGTCATTTCGCCTGCAAATATTTTCTACAAGTATGTGTACATGCACACAAAAACACACAAATACATGCTAAAACACATGTATAGGTCTATGTGTTTGTATATATTTATGTATGCTATATGTACATATATACACACACACACACAACAAAATATTAATAATATTGTTGAATCTAGGCGATCAGTATGTGGATAGTCATCCTTTTTACATTGACTGCTTGAATATTTTCCATTTAAACATTGAAAAATTATTTCATTTGGGCTAAAGGCGTACTCTGATCTTTTGTGGGGATGCTTATCTTTGTTTGTATTAGATATTAGATTTCTTTATATGTTGGGAATTTAATTTGCAGCCACTTTCTGAGTAAGTGGGAGGAATTTTTTGATTTTGATTTGATTTTGTTTTGTTATTTTAGCTGTTTTCTTCTATATTTCTACCTGTTTTTTTCACTGTTTTACAGTTTCATATTTGCTGTGCCTGGTCCTAAGCCTCCATCCTGAGCCCAGAGGTGTCATCATAGGCTCTTCTGTTCCGTAGTGATATTTGGGCTAGTAATTCATCCATGGGCCCAGTGGGAGAATTGGATCAGATTCTGCTTGCAAAGTTTCTTGTCTTCCACCATTCAGAGGCTCGCAACATACTATAAAGCCACCCCATCAGGCCTAGCAGGAGCAGCCTTTATCTTTTAGCAGGCTTTTAAGACAGAGTAACCTCCCATCAGCTGCTGGCTTTAGACTCCGGAACTGGCCTGGGTTCTCCTCTCACGTTAAGCACATTCAGGCTGACAGGTGAGTATTATGTTCCATCCTGCTACTATGTTTATTAATACCTAGAGCTCAACGGACTTACAGGTTTTTTCCTTACAGCTTTGAATTTTATTCCTTTTTTGACAATAAAGATGTTTATCTTGTTTTGAGTCTTGTGTTGTCTTTTTCTTATTTATTTGTATATTTATCTATCATTGCTCTGGATGCTTGCTATTCAGTGGTCAACAAAAAAATAGCATTGTCATCACATGGAAAATTGTTAGGATTGAAGATACTTAGGCCCCAGCTCAGGTCTACTCATCATAATTTGCATGTTAACAAGTTTCCCAAGTGATTCAAATACACATTAATTTTTAAATAGCACTAATTTAGGCCAGATGGATGCATTGAGGTAGGATCTTACTGTGTCCTCCTGACCCAAAATCTGGGCACATATCATAGAAGAGTCAAAGGTTAGTATATTTTCTGAGGGGTTAGAACAAGTTTCATTCCACAATATTAGAACAATATTGACTGATCATTGCAGTTTTGAGGTACAAGCAAATGATGTTCAAACTTGGAGTACGTTTATTTATATTCTTCTGGTTTCTAGATGTAGTATTACAGAGAATGCTGTAAAATCACTTGTTAGTGTTGTTTTTCTGTTTAATTATTTTTCCTACCAGATACTTTTTCTTCTTTTTTTTTAGCATTAGAAAGTTTTCTGATTTCATTATTTTTGCCTAAATTATAGTGAACATTATCAATCTACAGGTTTATTTTCTCAGCACCTAAGTGTATTTTAGCATTGATTATTGTTTTTATGTTTGTTCTAAATATATCCTCTAGAAACTCAATTACTTTTTTTTCTTATATCCTTTCAAACTTGAATTATAGAACAATAAAGGACTGCTAATATTTTCATCAACTTTTAAAAAATATTTTATTGAGGTCACATTGGTTTATAACACTTTTGTCAATTTTTTGAAAAGTCAACCTAGAACACACACTTTCTTTCTCAAGATGATGGCTGATAGATATATAGATCATTGAAAGAATTGTGCAATACAATAAATTTGTCTTTGGGCGAAAATTGTATCCTTCAGCTGATATAGAAGACAAAGCTCTACTGGAATATTTGAGTGTACAGACACATAAATTGATATGACAAAACTTTATGTGAATGGATTAAATAGAAAGATGGCTTGTAGTGACAAAATTTAAATGATCTGGCCAAGGGACCACTTGCATAGAAAGTGAAACAATGATGTGATAAGACAATGAAGTTTGTTCTGCAGCAAAGGACCAGATTTTAGATTGGGTGATTCATCCATTCATTCATTCATGCCTGAGTTTTTAAAATATTTATTGGGCTCCCACTACAGACCAGGCACTGTTATTTTGGATTGTATTGTGGATATAGCAGTGAACAAAATACTGAAAGATCTTTACATGCATGAAGCCTATATTTTAGTGGGAAGAGATGAAACAAATAATTAAGGAGTCAAAAGACACCTTTTGTAAAGGAAAGGTAAATGATATGGAGAATAATAGGCATTGAACACGGAAGAAGGATGCAAATAAAATAATCAAGGAAGTCCTCACTGATAAAGTGATGTTCAGGACACTGGCAGAAAGTGAGAGAGTGAGGCATTTGGATATAAGAGTAACAAGGGATAGAATGTGCCAGACACATAGAATTACAAGGCAAATGCCTTGAAGGAGTATAGTTCTGCCATTTGTAGAAACAGTGAGGAGGCAATGGTAGAGATGAATAGTTGGAGGTGAAATTGGAAAGACATTGGAGGTGGCAAGTGCCAGTTTTGTAGGCCACTATAAGGTCATTAGGTTTTACTACAGGTCAAGTAAAAAGCCATTGGAGGCTTTTGGCTGATGTGTTGAGAATACAGTGAACAAGTGTGGAGCAGAGATACTAGTTAGGAGGCTATCGAAATACTGCAGGGAAGAAATGTTCAAGAATTTGACCAGAGTGATAGCATAAGATGTGCTGATTTTGGAGAATATATATTTATATGGAGATATGGTAGACAGAATAACAGCCCCCCAAATGTGTCTACATCTTAACCCCAAGAACTGTGAATATGTTACTTTACATGATGGCAAGGGACTTTGCACATGTAATTAAGTTAAGGAACTTGAGATGGGGAGATCATACTAGATTATGTGGATATGCCCAATATAATCACAATGATTCTTAAAACTGGAAGAGAGAAACAGAAAAAGAGAGTTAGAGGGAGATGTCACTACAGAAAGAAGACTCAAACATAGGCAACATTGCTGGCTTTGAAGATAGTGGAAAGGGATATCTAGAATATGGAAGAGGCTAGGAAAACGATTCTCTCCTACAGCCTCCAGAAAGGAATACAGCCTCCTGACACCTTGATTTTAGACCATTGAGACCTGTCTAGGATGTCTGACCTACAGAACTGCATGATAATAAATTCATGTTGTTTTAACCAGTAAGTTTGCAGTAATTTGTTACAGCATCAATAGAAAACTCACCCAGATTTTGATACCTGGAAGTAGAGCACTGCTATAACAGATGCCTACGAACATGAGCGTGGCTTTGGAATAGGGCAGTGAGCAGAGGAGGGAAGAATTTTTAGGAACAAGATAGAAAAGGCTTAGATTGCCTTATGACTTGTGAATAGAAATATGGATGTTGAAATCTCTGCTATCTAGTATCCAGAAGGAAAAGAGGATCCTTCTTTTTAGAGGATATTTAGTATCCAAAAAGAAGAGAGGTATAGAAAACACGTATCACTTCAGAGAATACCGAAATCATCTGTTGGTGGGAATATGGATATTTAAGTCACTGCTGACTCGAAAGAAAATGAGGAGCATATTGAAAATTGTAGGAAAGGAAATCCTTGTTATACAGTGACAGACATATTAGCAGAATTATGTCCTGTAGTTGTGTGGAAAGTAAAACTTGTAAACAATAAAATTGGATATTTAGCTGAGTTGATTTCCAAGTAAAGTGTGGGAGATGTGGACTGGTTTCTTTGATACTAACAGTAAAACATGAGAGGAAAGAAAGAAATTGGGGGAAGAACTACCAAACAAAGGAAACCAGGAATGAATGATTTAGGAAATTCTTAGTCTATTCAGATCACAAAAGATGCTAAAATTCACTGCCAGGAATGTATGTTCTAGAGAAAAGACTGACAACTTTAGCTAATACAACCTTTCACTGTACAACTTTTAGCTAATACCTTAGAAAGGCCAAAGGGTCAAAGGATTCAGTCAAAGAGATGAGATTCAGTCTAGAGATGAGATTATCTAGAAAAGATTTGTGGATGACCTCTTTTGTAATGGAGTAAATCCTCATGACATACATGGAAGAGCCATGAGGTTCTGGAGAATTTTATACCAGTGGAAACACTACCAGTTGGGACCAAAAAGGACAGAAAGACTAAAACGAAGGCTGTTAGCACCCTAACTCTCTACAGGCAAGAAACAGGCTGATAAAACCACTTAACTGTGAACACTGCATTTCATGAAAAAGGAAATATGACTCGGAAGGCAGAGGCACAAGTCCAGAGGAGGGAGCCACAAACCACCAGGGATAATTCCTAGACCTTGATACTTAACGGAGTTTGTCAGGATTGGATTTCAGAATTACGTGGGACTGGTGATTCCTTTGTTTCTTCTACTTTCTCCATTTGGGAATTGGAATGCCTATAAGAGTTACCTTGTGCCTGTGACACCACCATATTTTGGAAGTAGACACATTGCTTCTTTAGTTCCAGAGGTCCCCTGGTGATGAGGATGTGCCTCAGGGTGGATCACACCCAGAGTCTCCCCCCTGCCTAATTTACATGATTTAAATAAGGAGATTTGAAACTGTTTAGTTGATGAGACTTAGATAAGATTTTGGACTTTGAATGGATCCTGTATGGATTTAGAGTGCTGGGGACCTTGGGATAGAGCAAATCCATTTTGCATGTGGGATGGACAAGAATCTTTGGGAGACAAAGATTAGACTCTGTAGACAGAATCATAGCTCCCCAAATATGTTCATATCTTAATGCCCAGAACCTGTGCTATGTTACCTAAGGAAATTTGTATATATGATTAAATATGGAAAAGGGAGATTAAAAAGAGAGTCAGAAGGAAATGTGACTATAGGAGAAAGTCATAGAGATATGGAATGTTGATGGTTTTGAATGTGGAAGAAGGGAAGCTCTAGAAGCTAGAAAAGGCAAGGAAATGGAGTCTCCCCTGTTACTTCCACAGAGGAACGCAGCCCTGGTGATACCATGATTTTAGCCCCATGAGACCTGTGTAGGATGTCTGACCTACAGAACTGTAAGATAATAAATTCATGCTGTTTTAAGCCACTAAATTTATTATAATTTGTTATAGCAGTAAATAAAAAGCTAATAGAAAATAGTTGACATTATTTGCCAATAGATTAGAAGTAAAGTGTGAAAGAAAGAAGTCAAGGGAAAACTTCAGGATCCAGAGAACTAAATTCGGAGCAATTTCTGGAGGCAAGATAAAATATTCAGTTTTGAACATGATAGGCTGGTGATAACCCTTAGCAATGCAAGTGGGGCTGTTGAGAAGGTTACTGGACATCTGACTGTGGAATGTAGGGGCTGGCCAGGTTACAGATGCACACGTGGTAGTTTTCTTCTTCTCACCGGCATTTCAAACCACGAGAAAGGATGAGATCACCTGGAGAATGAATTAGACAGAAAACTAAAGAGAAGCAAGATCTAACATCTGGGAAACTCTAAAGTTTAGAAGTCAGGATTGTGAAGAGAAACCGGGAAAGATTTCTGAGAAGCAGTCAATAAAGTGAAAAAATTTGATTCCCCAGAAACCATGTGAAGAAAGCATTTCAAGGAGAAGGCTGAAATGGATGATCAGAGCTGAACTGCTAGTTAACATTAGTAAATCAGGACTGAGGACTGACAATATATTTAGCAATGTGAGGTCCATAGGTGACCATAAACAGAATAATATTTGTGAGATGATCAGGAAAAGGATTTCTGGGTATGTAAATGCTTATCAGAGACTCATTTGTTCATTTCTGGTTGCTTTTTGATGATTATTTTATTTTTCCAACATTTTTAGAGATGTTTTAAAAGGAATCTAGATTAATATCTGGTTCTTACATTCAGTGTTCATTTGCCATGAAATGATTTATTCTGTTAACAACAAATATGATATTCAAACTCATTAATCAAAAAGCATATGGTGGGGCTGCCTGGTGGCGCAGCGGTTTAGTCCGCGCTTGGCAGCCTGGGGTTCGCAGGTTCGGATCCCGGGCGCCCGCCGACACACTGCCTGTCAGCCATGCCGTGGCGGCGTCCCATATAAAGTGGAGGAAGATGGGCACGGATGTTAGCCCAGGGCCAGTCTTCCTCAGCAAAAAAAAAGAGGAGGATTGGCGATGGATGTTAGCTCAGGGTCGGTCTTCCTCACAAAAAAAAAAAAAAAAAAAGCATATGAACTATACATATGGTAAATGAATATTTGCTCTACCAGTAATCAACAAAAGCAATGTTGCAATGTTAAATCTCTATGAAATAAGGCTAAGGCCAGCCTTATTTTTTAGTCATATTTTATTAGGAATGTTTGAAAACATGACTTTAAAGGATGTTTTAATGTTAAGGATATCCCCTTAAAATAACCTGCTGACTAGCAGCTGGAAGAGAAATACACTGTCCCTTAAATAGAAAGCAAACACCATGATAGTATGAAATGGAACTGTTGCAACAAACATAAGAAGATGCTTGGAGGGAAGATGTATTAACTGTGTTTTTCCAGTTCTGTTGAGGAATAATTAACATACATCACCGTATAAATTTAAGGTATGCAGCCTGATAGTTTGATTTACATATATTGTGAAATGATTACCACAGTAGGATCAGCTAATATCCATATTCTCGTGTAGATACAATAAAAAGAAAAGAAAAAAGAAAAATGGAAGAAAATTTCCTCTTGTGATGAGAACTCTTAAGATTCATTCTCTTAAAACTCTCTGTGTTATTAAGTTTTGATACAAGCTCTTCACTTTCAACTTTCTAGTTTTCGGTGGCCTTCTAATAGATTTCTCAGATTTGAATTGGCAGAAAAATAATGGTCATAAAACTGCTAAGGGGGCCAGCCCGGTGCCATAGTGGTCAAGTTCGTGTGTTCTGCTTCAGCGGCCTGGGGGTTCACAGGTTCCATCCCGGGGGCGGACAGATGCACCCCTTGTCAAGCCATGCCGTGGTGTCCCATGGAAAGTAGAGGGATACGGGCACGGATGTTAGCCCAGGGCCAATCTTCCTCAGCAAAAAGAGGAGGATTGGCAATAGATGTTACCTCAGGGGTGGTCTTCCTCACGCACACAAAAACTGCTATGGACCATCTTACTCTCAAGGACTTGGTGATGGAAACCGTAAGACAGCAGTACCACCTGTTTGCTATCACATCTAATTATAGGTGTCAGCAGGCTACTTATTACCTGAACTGACCTCACCTATATTTGTTTTTGAAATTTATAGAGAATTGCTTTAAGATTCAAGTATGATGATTTATTCTAATGTCAATACCATTAGAAGAATATATTTTTAAAAAATCACTGGAGTTCATTCTTAATCACCAAGATATTTTCTCAAATTTTAAACCCCATCAATATAATACAAATATCATCTGTAGTATTAACGACCAAGGAGCTGAATGAATAAATGCATGGGGATATGTATATCCAAAAAGTTAGTTATTGAGAGAAGGTACTTGATCATGGAGAATTAAAGAAATCGGTAACTGCAATTATTATATTGATTCTAAGTGAGGCGATGTTGGGAAAGAGTGTCTAAAGAAAACAAATTGGATAATTAATACTCAGGATAATGTGTCTATATGTAGGTGCAAAGTTTTTTTGCAGTTGGAGAACACAATTATGTCGATAAAACGGTTCAGGAAATGGTAAAGAAGAATTGGCATTTTAATTTGTAGAAAACCATAGAGCTGTCCCTTAATCTCCAATATGTTAGTTCTTGTAAATTTATTCCCTGAGTACCTAAGGGATTGTAGTTTCTCTGTGACACAACAGACACAATAGAGAGGGCACAACCAATTCCAGACTTATTGAGAAACAGTTAAGTTGCCCTAATAGTTTTATTATTTCTTTTATTATTATTATTATTGTTCCTCTTTTAAATTGTTATCATTCTATCTTCTTCACTTTCAGGGAGCATTATCTGCCACATCCTTATTTGTCTTCATTATTATTACTCTATTTTTTTGGTCACAGATTATAAAAACAGAATTATTTTACTGAAGATTGAAAGTTACAATATATTCTCATTAAATTCTACTCCCATTATATAAGTCCCTAAAATATTGTAACACTATTGTTATTAAATTTATTTGTGGTATATTTTTGAATTATCAGTCTTTTTATCTGATTTATGTTAATTGGTTGGTTTTGTTGGATTTTTTTTTTGAATGTGGAATTTTTGTTTTTGAATGTGGTTGTTAAGTTACCTGTGGGTTAGTCTGATCCTTTCAGGACTTGTTTAAGCACTTTCAGAGTGAGCAAAGAGTAATCTTTATTCTAGGTCTAATTTTGCCCCTCTTTTAAGGCATGACCCTACTGTCATTTCTATTAATGCCATATTTAGTCAATGAGATTTTTACCACTCTTGCTGTATGGAACTTGCATAACTTCCACCCTACGTGAACTCTGGAAATTGTAAGTCTTAACAGCTTCCCACTGATTTGTTCTTTCCTCAGTTCTGTGGCCTGGCTTCTAGAACTCTACCCGACAAATTCTAACTTCCTCAGGCCTCCTCTAATCCTCTCTCTGTCTCCTCAACTCATGGAGACTGCAGTATTCTGGCTGGATTCACATTGCCTGCACAGCAGCCCAGAAATTGCATTGAAATGTACAATTAGACCTAAACCTGCCAATGTAAGCTCTCTCTTACTCTTCCTCTCTTACCACACAGGAAGAAGAGAACTCTTCCTACCAGTGCATTGGAAGCTAGAACTGGCTGGAGGAACACACATGACTATGCTGCCTTCTTAGCCAATCAGCAACCTTAACTAGGTCCCTAATGCTGCTGAGAAAGCTCGTATTTACTCTTTTAGTCTCTTCAACAATTGTTTCATGTTATCTCTTTGAATCTGAAATGATGAGCAACCTTCAGTCATCTGTACTTTCAGGTGATAAATTTATATTTTTGATGATTTTTTAGTTATATATGAAACAATTAAGAATGATTTCTGGACCTTCAACCATCACTTCCCCTCAACAGTTTACATCTGTACCAGTGTATCATATCTGTTCTACTTTGTGAACAAACTGTGCGTTGTCCTATACACTTGCATAATAAATCCAAACCCTCCCTTCAAGAGGGTCCTTTCAAGAATTTTCCAGACTCTTGCATGTATTACCAGTTTTTTCTTCTCTTTTGGATCATTCTCATAAGCATACAAATATTCAGTCTATTAAACTGGTTTGCCATTAATGGTCACATTTGTTTTTTGATAGTCTTTTGCTATTTTAGTCATAGATAACATTTATACACTTCTTAGACCAGGTAAGTTATATATGTCTGTAAATTCTCTGTAATGGGATTGCTAAGTCAAAGGGTAAATACTCTTGCATTTTGATGAATATTGCTGAAATGGCCTTCATATGGCATATATAAGGGTGCCTGTTTACACAGAGTTATCCAGAGAACATGCTATTAAACATTGCCCCTTTTGTTCTGCCAATCTGGGATGTGAAAAATTTTATCTCAGTATAGTTTTAATTTTTATTTTTATTGTGGTAGATTGATAACAAAAATGACCCTAATTCTCCAGCTTTCCTAGATCCATACTTTGTAGTCTGACTTTACGGCTATTACTCTGGAAAAGTAAAATCTGTTTCCTCACTCGTTGATTATGAGCTGACCTGGGACATACTATGGTAATATAATTTGGCAGAGTGACAGTGTGCCAGTTCCGAGCTCAAGCCTCAAGATGTCCTGTATATTTCTGATCTCTCTCTTGTGGAACTCTTCGACCACCACATGAGAAGCCTGGGCTAGCTTGCTGGGTGATGAGGCCCATGCAATTCTATTACCAGAGCCAACCAACAACCTGCCAGTAAACTACCAACCACCAGCCAGGTGAGTGATATCATCCTAGATGAGCCTGCCCCAAGCTGTCCAATCAGCTGACCACAGGTGGAAGAGCAAGCCCAGCCCAGGTCCATAGATGTGCACAGTTAACCTGTAGGCTTGTGAGCAATAATAAAAACATTGTTTTAAGTATCGATTTTTGCTGTGTTTATTATGCCAGTACTAGGTAATTGACACAGTTATTACTGAGTTTGAGCAATTTTTCACAGAAGCTTAAGACCATTTTGTATTATTTTTTTTCTGTGTACCATTATATACTTTACTGAGCTTTTCTAGTAGAATTTGTCTGCTCTTTATCAATTACTGAGAGCTATTTTTATATTAAGAAGATTAGTCTTTTGCTGTGAATTTACTTCTTTGTCATCTCTTTTGATATTGCTTATGGAATTTTCTGCCATGAAGCAGCTATTATTTGTATATATTAAAAGATTTTAGGCTTCTAGATGTCAACTACTTTTATAGTTTGAAAGACTTCTGTTTTCTCACTTCATATGACAATTTGCTCATGTTTTCTTCTAGTACCTTAATAATTTCATTCTTTTACATTCAGTTTTTGCTCTTTCACTTTTGATTTAAATAGAAGCAAGAGGACATCACACCTACCCAAACCACGGGAAGAAGCCATAAAGACTTTAAAATTGTAATGTTTCTGAGCCCATCGTAGTGATGAGTTCTCAGGGCAATTAGGTGAACCAAATTTAAAAAGGTGACAAGCCTTCCAAGAAAAGACCAGACTCACAAACGGTTTCCTTGTTGTCAGAGTGCAGGAGAAAGAGGCTGCTGCCATATAAGCAGGTAAGAAGAGACCATTGAAGTGTGCTTGGACAGATGGCAAATTTTAATAGAGATATGAAAAACCAAAAAATGGAAATGCTAGAAATGAAAAACAAAATATTAGGAATGAAGCATGTTTTTTATAAAGTTGACAAAAATCTGACAACAAACCAAGGAAGGAAATCAGGAAAGTAATGATAAGTCAATAGAAATTGTCCAAATTGAAGTACACAGAGAAAAAAAAATGAAAAAACCCCGCACAAAACAGACTATCAGAATTCTATTGAACAATATCAAACATTTTAACAATGTTTGTACCGTCACAATAAAAAGAGAGAAGGGAGCAGAGTAGAAACCTGGAAGCATTTTCTTTTGCCCCACCGAGTTGAGGTGTTACCTTATCATACGCAAGATTCCCAAATGTATTTACATCTTGTCTCTGAGCTTTTTATTTTCTTTCATTTTGCTGTCCATTTCATGTTCAGTAGGGCATTTCTTCAATTACTGAGACTATATAATATGTTTTAATATTCAATATGACCATCCCTTAATTATTTCTCTTCTTTTGCATCACTTTTCTTTAATATTGGTTTTAATTTTTTTTTCCTTATGACATATGGAATCATCTTACCTAGTGAAGGGGAGGAAGACTATTCTCTACCCACTCTGGGTCCTTTCTGGTTGGGCTACAAATTAAATTGACATGAGACTGAATAGCAGGAGGAAATCCAACAAAACTTTATAACATGTATACATGGGAGGGACCAGGGAAACAGTTTCTCAACAAAATGTCAGAGGTTCTCCTCTTAAATAGAAAGACAGTGGAGGATGTTGGGGGTGGGTCAGTTATGGGAGATTATCAGAAAAGCACAGTAAGGTTATTACGCAGCCTCGCCTTCCACATTAATAAGTTTCTAGAGATGAGGTCATCCTCCTCTTCTTCCCAGTACAGAGAGGGATACACCTTTACAAATGGAGATTTCCCCTACAAATGTAAATGTTTGGTAAAAAGAACTTGGATAAGAATGGGCTTAGCAAGGACCCTCTCAGTCTATCAATACCCAGAGTAATCTATGGTGATGGCCTGTCCTGGGGACAGGCCTTCTATCTTAAATCCTTTTAGGCAGTTAGTGGGGGAGAAGGGCAAATTTTCTTTTCAGAGAAAATAATCAAGGTAAAGAGACAAATTTTGAGGTGGCCGATTCTGATACCCCACACTAGTTTTAAGAAAATATGTTAACATTGGTGTATTCATTGGAATCACATTATTTTCATAAATTAACTTAGGGAGGATTGACATATTTGACACAGAAACTTGTCTTTCCACAAATGGTATGTCTTCTCAATTAAAAAGACTATTTTAGTGTATTTGGTAATATTTCAAAGTTTTTGTCATATGGGCTTTGCACGTTTTTCACTAATGGAGGATATTTCCACAAATATGTAGTGATTCCTAGCTGCATGTTCATATTGAGATTGGGATCCTGAAATGCTGGTTCACTGTGTGGTGACTGGGTGAGGACCTGAAGTTTGGTTGGGGATCCTCAACCCCTTTTAGTTTTGGACATATAGTTCTCCCCAAAAAGGAATTTTTTAATGTCCTGCCAGGAGTGTATAAAGTAGACTGCCAACATTCCGACTGTTGAATAAAATAAAAAAAAAACTCTTGCATATCTTATGGTTGAGTTCTAGATTTTCACTTAAAACCTTCTTCTTTGATCTTTCATTCCATCCCTTGGTGGTTCATTCTGAATCCAAAGACATTTGTCTTCCACTCTGAAGTAGGAAGTGATCTTGGGCTCTAAGTGCTTCTTATAAGTGTGTTTCAACAGCCCTTCTCTTTTCAGCCCTAGCCCTCATGAAGTCTTAGAGAGTGCTGATGTCTCCAATCTTTAGGCCTTTGTGGTTGGTGCAATATGTATCCACCTTCCTCCCCTTGGATTCTCTCCAAGCATTCTCTCTGCTCTGGTAAGTCATTCACCGAATTCCAGCTTTATCTCTTCTCCTTGACTTAGCATATTGTTCATTACTTTTTTACCCTTGAGTGGTGTTTTAGTAGGATTTCAGGTGGAAATGGAATTAAATGTTCTCAAATGCATCATATTTAACTAGTTAAAATCATGCTACTTGGAAGCCAGAGAAATTTTTAAATTCGGTGTTGTTTTAAAAAATGCAAGAAATGAATAGGTGTTAGACTATAAAAAGATGTTTGCATTAAAATGATAGTGTCACCGACTAGGTGCCCTAAGAAAATCAGGGGTGGGTTTGGAAGCATTTAACTGTTTTTCCAAGTTGTTTTTCCCCTTTTGTTGTGTTCAGGAGATGCAACCACCAACTACCCTGAAACTGACCAAGCCTCACCACAAGAGCTAACCCATGACCTTTGCCTTATTTTTAATGCTAAGATCTCTCCGGGAGGAACTTAGGCCTCATCATGGTAACCTGCAGGTATGTGGAAGCATGTTTTCTGGCTGACCCTGCCCAAGCAAATACCTGCCTCTCCCTTTTGAATATTCATTACCCATCCAAAATAAAGGTCCCCATTTCCCATTGTTTGAGGATGCCATGACTTTGGAGATAATTCCTCACAGCCTCCTATTTGCTGCAAATACACTTTACTTTGTGAGACAACTTCCACTGGTGTAGAGTCTTATTTAACTCACCAGGAGGTGAGCCCACTTGGTTCGGTGACAATAGCAGCGCAGGTATTTTTCAAGGAAACACATTTAAGAGAATTTATTGATGTATTAAAATGAATTTGGCAGATGGGGAAGGAAATGGTGGTTGGGGTGAAGAGGAAAATATTACACTAAAAAACATTGATAATTTTGGTGTGTCAAAAAAGAAATAAAAAATGATATGTCTTTCTTATTTTTTTACACATATGGTTGGCCAGTTATTGAAACACATATATAAACATTGCATTGGGCAATCGTTCATTTTAAATAAAATTGCAGATCTATATATTTATTGTTTTATACATAAAATATCGTAAATACAATACTACTCTTTAAGTTATACCCTGGATTTCTGTCTTTGCCTTTTTCACTTGGGCCTTAGCAATTGTTCAAAATATGATTGTGTTTATTCCTTTTCTCTCATTCCTTATCAATGTTGGTGGTAAAATGGTGCCATGCATAAACTACTAAATTATATCCTATAAGTGAATATGTTAACTTGATGCTAAAGTAAATTTTGATGAAAGTATTTCCCTCAGTTCTTATTCTTACATGACAGTCTTGTACTTCTCTAAATCTTATATCAATTAGGGTCTGTACTTTAGGGTTATAAAAACAATTTAGATAAATCTGAGATAATGCCATTAAACTGCTCAGTGAGGCCTTTTTGTATGACAGATTCTGCAGACAGTGTACTGATTCAATTATATTTTCAATATTCATATCCTACCCTTGATTTCTTTCCTGTAATATGAACCAATCAGTTTTCCCATTATTGTTTTATGTTTCTATGCTAATTTTCCAAATTCTTTTATTTTGCATAAAGATCTTTTTCTTTTTACTTTGTTATTCAAACCTTTATTTAGTCATATCAAGTTTGAATTAAGACTTAAAAAGTAAGAGATATTTCCCCCATTATATTACTTTGAATCACTAAAAAGAAAAGGATGACAATCAGGCGTTCTCAGATATTTGTTGGTTACAAGTATTTTTGATATTTTTAAAATAGAAAATTGTTAGATTTTATTATCAAAACATGTTCAATCTCTTAAGATCATTAGGCAGTGTAATATAAAAAATAAGCTCAGAAAAAATTGGGTCCTAAATAACTGGACAAAATTTCTTGTTCCTCTGCAAAATAAACTATTGATTTCAGAGTTCAACTTAGAGAAACTCACAAGTGGGCGTACTGGTAGATATCTTGCAAGTTATTTGGATAAATTACGACTTATTTAGTACTAAATGGCATCAGTTTACACAATACAAAACTTGATCAGCACTTGGATGTTATAAACAAGAGTGGTACTAATTAGAAATTTGTGACATAATTGCAATATTTTATCATTGATACTCATTTAGTGGAAACTATTTGATAATATAACTAAAAGTTTGACAAGGCAAGAAACATTCCAATGGAAAGATATAATTACATAATAGAGTTGAAGTTGTTTCTCTATTCAGAATAGGTCTACTCCTAAGAAATAAACATGGTAAGATGAGAAGAAGATTCTCTATATTCTTTCATGTAGAGAGAATTGCTTTTCAATTACCTATTATTTTTGATAAAGGTACTACGTAAAATTTTCTTTGTTAGCTCTCTATATAGCGTCCTGTTTGGGAAAGCATGAGGACAACTATTCTTTTAAGCACAATTTTTATTATAACATTATGATATGGCAATGACCAAGATATATTTTTGAAAGAAATTTTTTATCCTTAAAATACATACTATGCCATTATGACTTTTCCCTACCTTCATTTTCATTCTTTTCACCTTAAATTTTTGATAATTCAAATAACTGAGACCTGATAGCTCTTAAGAGCTGTTGGTATAACAGTGTGCTGACTTTGACTTATTAATATTTTTCAGAATCAAAATTATTAGTTCCCATTCATTGTTGTGATGCTGTTAATTACCCATTGCCATTCAATGGACTAAACCGTTTGCTTTCATATTCGTATCTGATTACCTTATTAGTCACTTATCTGTTTTTTTCTTTCTGTAATAATTCCTCCAGGAACAGCCCAAAAGGAAATATTAACAAGTTACCTTAATTCATATGCTTTTCAGATGCCATGTTATAATTATCATATTTCAAAAGTAACCTGTATAACTGACAATTTGTACCCTTTTCCCAACATCTCCTTATTTTCCCCAACCCACAGTCCCTGGCAACCACTTTTCTACTCTCTGTTTCTATAGGTTTAATTTTTTTTAATTACACATATAAGTGATATTGTGTAGTAATGTCTGAGGATCTAATGGATAACATGGTGACTATAGCTGGGAACACTGTAGTGTATAATTAAATTTGCTAAGAGAGTAAAACTTAAATGTTCTCACCAAAAAAAAAAAAAAAAGGTAAATATGTAAAGTGATAGATGTGTTTTAACTTGATGGGAAGAATCCTTTCACAGTATATACATATATCTAGTCATCACACTATACACTTTTAATGTCTTACAATTTTATTTGTCACTTATACCTCAATAAAGCTGGAAAAAAATAACCCATATGAAACCAGTGTATAAGGGGCAAATTGCCATTTTCTATTTTCTCTTTAATTTTATAGTAACAAATTGAATCATTACTAAATGAATATTTCTTTGAACTTTGCCTCCTTGCATCCATTGTCCTTATCCTATCGAAAGCTTTTATTTTCTTTCAGTAGTTCTGTTTCAGCTCAGGGTTAGAACATGGTAATTTAGACCTCTGCCTTCTGCTCCCTGGCTATTCTTCACAGATGGGCTTATGGCACTGCCAGAGTCCATTTCTTTTGCCATAAATGCAGATGCTCTTGTCCAAAAGGAGAGACCCCATCTGTGAATAAAGTCAGAAGAAACAGAAAGAGGAAAAACACACACACAGAAGAGGGAATTTGGTCCTGATGTCATTGTTTGAGTCCCTATATCTAGCCATGTCTAGAACTTGAAACGGCATCAGTTCATGTGAACCAATACATTTACTTTCAATTTAGAGTAGATTTTCTCTCATTTACAACCAAAAAGTCTCAGCTAATATCACGAGACCAAAGACAGATTTCCTACAGCATCTTTTAAAAAAGAAATATTTTACATATGAAACTATTTTACACAAGTTTGAGCCAACATCTTACATATGAAAAAAGAAACATTCAGAGGATTTGAATTAGCTGTTTACAATTAAAGTTTTTGGTATATCTGTATCTAAAATATTGAATAGAGCATTTGAATGTTTCAACCTTTATTGAATAGATCCTGGTTTAATTATCCCTTAGAAGTTATTTGAATATTATATTTATTATAAATTAAAAGTGATATTTTATATGAATTATGTTCTTCTTAGGAGAAAACTATTTGAAGAAAAGCTAGCCTTTAAATAATTGTACTGAGATTTAATGTTAATAAATTTCAGTTACATGATATTTTTAGTAATTTTGTATTTCATGTAGACCTTGCTGATGTAACATTAGCATTGACTCACAAATGCATTTGATGGCACATTTCTTGTCCTGGTTCTTAAAGCATCCATGAATATTCTTCTAAAATAAAGCATTTTGCATCTGTAAAAAAAAAAAATCATATGGGGTCAGCCCAGTGACATAGTGGTTAAGTTTGCATACTCCGCTTTGGTGGCCCGGGTTGGCAGGTTCAGATCCCAGGTTTGGACCTATGCACCATCGACCAAGCCATGCTGTGGCAGGTGTCCCACATATAAAGTAGAGGAAGATGGGTACAAATGTTAGTCGAGGGCCAGTCTTCCTCAGCAAAAAGAGGAGAATTGGCAACGGATGTTAGCTCAAGGCTAATCTGCCTCACCAAAAAAAAGAAAGAAAATCACATATTCCAAAAATTGATATTGCTTTTGGGGCTTAAATTATACCTTTCTTTGAACATCATCAAATTTAATTAGTAAATATTTTCAAATATTCATAAATATTTTCAAATATCCTTTGAAAATATTGTTTTTATGATTTTGGGATATAGCACATAACTTCAACTATTATTATTTCAACTAGTCTCATTAATTCATACAATACACATTTCTAGCATTTTGGGATGTAAAGTAGCTCAAAAAGAACTGGCATAGAGGCATTTCAGAAGTGAATCATTTAGACAAGCAAGAAATGCCTTTTTAGCATGAATGTAGTCATAGATTTTATATATATATGTATATAAATAGGGGCGTGTATTTTGTTCTAATAAAACTTTATTTACATAAATAGATGGTAAGCCAATTTTGACCCACTGGCCATAGTTTGTGGACCAGTGAGCTAGACCAATCCAAAATAAAGCCTGCAATCCACATGAAAGTCCATATTCTAAAAAGTATTTTGAAAAATACTATAAAAGGAGAAATATTATAAGTATTTTAACTAGCTATCAACAATTTCCTCTTGCTTTAAATTATTTTTTTACTTTTTTAAAAAGATTTTTCCATTTGTCTCCAAAACAAAATTCCTAAATTCCTCTATTTTCTCGTCCCTCAAACCACATCTATAGTTTATATCTCCCACACTCATTATCTTTATCTTACTTTGTCTTTTTCTCATTACTCTCATTTGTTTTTTTCTGAGGGATGAAAAATTCTTTAATACTTCATTAAAAAATGAAGAGAAAAAATTAAATAATAGAAGTCATAGATGTGACTCTATAACATTTTATCTTTCCTATTTCATGTCCCTGTGCCTCTTTTCAGATTTCCGCTTGCCTAGTGTTTCCAACACAGCATCAAAGAAGACAGCACCTCAAATCACGGACTAAGGCACCGAGAAGGATAGATTCAGAGACAACACACTTTATAATCCACGTGGAGTTGACACAGAGACCTGTTGGTCACACCAAGATGAAATGATACACGTGTCAGAGTGGGATGGCAAATAAGAAGACACACTCATCCGTACAGCATTTCTGGCATTTCCGGAGGTTGTGCAGTAACCATTATAGACCCTGTCTCACTGTGAGTGACATCTCTGAAATGGCGGTGTTTGGCCCATTTGCACATCAGGGCAGCATAATTCTGAGAATTCTATTGTCTTCAAAGGACTCATATCATAGATGCATATTTCAAAGGATATGGCGTTCAGGTCAAAATGGCATAAAAAAACGGGAGGATGTCAAATAATCTTTCAGGACTATACAGAAATCTAAGCGTCAATCTTACTTCAGTTCCAAGGATTCTGAATCAACTTTTGAAAGCAGGCTACTATCTACCTAAAGAAAAAAAAAAATCTCACAAACATATTAAACTGGCTTTTATTCCTATTATAAATATTTAAAAACTACAATTTGCATATATATTTCAGATATTCATGATGTATTTATATAACACCCGATTCTACTGAATTTCAGGTAATTTATGGACATCATATTAAACATGCTAAACATTCTATATTACATAACCTTTGGCTGTCTATTTCTCAGATTTAAAATAATAACTGATGTCCATAGAGTCCAAGAGAGATAGGCAAATGTACAAAATTAGACATATTTAAATTATGAAGTATGTTTGTGTGTGTGTATGTGAACCTGACTGTAGTAATATAATCATCCAGCAGGGCTTTAAAATAACTATTTAGGAGAAATTAAATGCAATCTTTTAATAGCCAGTTATCTTTGTTTCAGTACATTCTAATGGGAATTTATTGATATTTCTCTGCCTGAACAAACTATAAATAATAAAATAACTTAATGTTTCTTAAAAAATTAGTATATTGTGAGCTAATCTTCCTTTAAATTGTAGAGTATATCCTGGAACTGATTTTATGAATTCAAAACAACAACAAAACTAGGGTAAGAACTTTTTTGTAGGCATTATTCTTTTTCAAAAAATAAAATGCGTGGACATGAATGGCTTCAGATGAAATAATTTCAGTTAATCATCAATAGAAATATCAATATAATATATGCTTTTTTGTGTAGATATTTGAATTTAAAATTCACTATAATCAGTTTTCTTTCAGTTATTAAAATAATTGGGATTTTTATATTATTATTTAGCAGTTTGGGTTCACCGTGGCACATAGTATCTAGAATGAGTAAGAGTCTCCATACTGAATAATCCATGTGTAAACAGTGTGTGTGGAATTGTGGTTAAAATAATTATTATAAATATTGATGTGTTAGTATGATTATTTTGTACTTTCAAACATATACTTCAGCTTCAGAAAATCACATTAGTACTTCAAATTCCTTGTTTTGAGATGGGAATGATAAAAGTAACTACTTCAGAAGATCATTAGTATTTTTAGGTCATTTTGTATTTTGGTACTTTTAATCTGAGAGTTTATAGTCAAAATACTGTGCTCAGCAGCTATTGGTATTAGTTTTCCACCCACCTCCCCAGTCATTTGAAATATAGTTGGGTTTGTTTGGTTTTGTCTTCCATTGTAGATTTTGGTTTTCCCCAGTCTTTTTCAAAACCTTTTTCTGAATTAGTAAATATTGACATGATTCCAAAAGTCAAAACTATACAAAAAATGTGTATTCAGAGGAGTATTGCTTTCCCATATTACGTTCACTTCATCCCCACCATTTATTCTTTTACTTCATTCCCATCCATCTCCTTTAGGTGATTACTCTCAGCAGTTTCTGGCTTATCCTTCCTGTCTTTCTTTTGGGAAAAATAAGCAGACATATGTATTTATCCTTATTTCTTATACAAAAGGTACTGTATAATACTATAGGTATTTTTAAAACTTTGTCATTCTCCCTTAAAACTACATCTTGGGAACTACTCCCTATAGGTTCTGTTCATAAGGATATTTTATGTAATTTTTTAGCAGTTGCATGATACTTCGTTGTGAAGACAGATGTATTTCAGTTTACTTACTTTCCCAAGTTTGACTATTTAGGTTATTTCCAATATATTGCATTTATAAATAATGGAATAAAATTGTAGGAGGATTATAGTCAGGGTAAACATTTACAATGGTAGCTGGGTCAGAAAGTGAGCACATACATTTTATTACGTAATCCCAAATTCTCCGCAAATGTGCTCATTTCATTTTCCACCGGCCATATTTGAAAGAGACTCTGTCTCCACAGCTTCACCAAAGAATGTTTTGTCAAGCTTTGTAATTGTCAATATGATAGTTGAGAAAAGTGTCTCAGGGTAATATTTTGTATTGGAATAATTTTATATTTACTTGCAGTCTTAGGAAATAATACAGAGAGATCTCATGTACTCTTTCTCCAGTTTCCTCCAAAGGGGGAAACGTCTGGCTAAATTACGGTAAAAATATCTCAATTAGGATAATGACATTGATGAAATTGATGAATCATGTTCAGATTTCTCGAGTTTTACTTCTCTTCATTTGTGTGTGTTTGTGTGAAATTAGTTCTACATAATTTTATCATATTTGTAGGTTCATGAATTCACCAGCATAGTGTCCATACAGAACAGCTTCATCACCACAAGGATCCCTGGTGTTGACCTTTTATCGCCTTCCCCTACCCCCATTCCCATCACTAACCCCTATAAACAAATAGTCTGTCCTCCATTTCTAAAATTTTGTCACTTCATCAGTGTTGTATAAGTGTAATCATGCGGTGTGGATTTGGCATCTTTCACTGAGCCAAGTTGATATGTGTGTGAAAAATTTGTTCCTTCATATTGCTGGCATGGATTCTGTGTACTCCAAGGAATGGATGTATCACAGTCTGTTTAACCATTTACCTGTTGAAGGACATCTGGACTGCTTCCAACTTTGGCTATTACAAATAAAGCTTATATAAACATTCATAGAGAAGTGTTTGTGTAAACATAAGCTTTCATTTATCTGGGCTAAATGCACAAGAGTGCAATTGCTGGGAAACTGAATGTTTAGCTTTATGTGAAATTTCCAACTTGTGTTAAGGAACAGCTATACTATTTTACATTCCTACCAGCAATGTATGATTGACCCAATTTTTTTATATCATCAGCGGCATTTGGTGTTGCCACTATTTTTCGTTTTAGCCATTCTGATAGGTTGTAGGGATATATCATTGTTGTTTAATCTGAATTTCCCTGATGCCTAATGACATTGAAGTTTTTCTTCATTTTTGACACCTGGATATCCTCTTTAGTTAAATGTCCATTCATATTTTTCACCATTTTCTGATTAGATTGTTTGTTTTCGCTGTTGCAGTTTGAAAGTTTTTAAAATAGTCTAGCTGCTAGTCTTTTGCCAGACATGTGGTTAGCAAATATTTTCCGCCAGTTTGCAGCTTCTCTTTTTATCCTCTTCACATGGACTTTCACAAAACAAAAGTTTTTAATTTTGATCAAGTACCTTTATCTTTTTTTTTCTTTTATGAATTGTGCTGTTTGGTGCCAAATCTACAAGCTCTTTCCTCAGTCCTAGATTCCAAAGGTTTTAGCTTATGTGTTTTTCTAAAGTTGTTATAGTTTTGTGTTTTACAATACATAAGTATTATTAATTTTATATGTATTTATGGTCAATTCTGATTTAATTTTCATATAAAGTATAAAGTGTAGTTGGAGGTTCATTTTTTTTCCTATGTATTAAGTACTCTAGCTATATGGTAAGGCTTAATATCAGCAGGATGATTCCTTCCGCTTTATTCTTCTTTGTCAAGATCACTTTAGCTAAGCTGTGGCCTGTGCCTTTCCATATAATGTTAGAATAAGCTTGTTTCTGTGTACAAAAAACCTTACTGGGGTTCTGACAGAAATTGTTTTAAACCCTTAGATCAATTTGGGGAACATCTTTACCGTTTAAGTCTTCCAATCTGTGAACTCAGTACATGTCTCCATTTATTTCGGTCTGCTCTGATTTTTTTCATCAGTATTTTGTGGTTCTCAACATGTGTTTAGCCATGTTTACACCTAAGTATTTCACTTTTTTGTATTAATTATAAGTGATAATGTGCTTTTAAATTTGGTTTCCTTGTGTTCATTTTTAGTATATCAAAAGGTGATTGATTTTTATGTTTTGATCTTGTATCATATAACCTTGCTGAAGTCACTTATTCTAGGAATGATTTTGTAGATTCTTAGAATTTTTGACTAAGATAATAATGCTGTCTGCAATAAGGGACAGCTTTATCTTTTCATTCTAATCTGTATTCCTCTTATCAACATTTCTTGCCTTATTGCAACAGCTAGAATTTCCGACTGTTTAAATGAGATTGGTAAGAGTAGATATCCTTGCTCTTTCCTGATTGCAGGGGGAAAGCATCTAGTCTCTCCCCATTCAGTATATTTCACTGTAACTTTGAGGTTCATTTCTCTTCTTTTGAGTGTAAGTGACCTTTAAAACATTTAATGGTCATTTTTATGTTCTCTTTTGAGAATTGTCTATCTCTTTAGCCCAGTTTTCTGTTGGGTGTTACTCTTCCCCCATCCTTAATATTTCAGTTTCTATATATTAGTGCTATTACCTTTATCTGTAATACAGTTTGCAAAGTTTTTACTCCAAGTGTCATTTGTCTTTGCCCTTTCTTTATGGTTTGTGGTGTTGTTTAAAATGAAAAGATTTGAGAAATAATTTATGTGGTCAAATTTATCAGTCTTTTACTGAATTTGGATTTTGTCATATTTATACAGGTTGGCAAGAATTTATCCTGTGTAAACTGGTAAGCTTACAAATTTACCAAATTGTATTATTTGTGTGGTTTTACTTTTTACATTTGGATCTCTGATGTATTTGTGTATGGTGTGCAATATGGATCTACTTTTCTCTTTATTCGTATATTTGTCCAGTTGTTCCATAATTATTTACTTAAATATTTATCCTTGATACTTTAACATCAAGTCATCTTTATTATACAGTACATTTCTCTATATATTTTTGTATAGTCCAATCTTTCTTTTTAATTCACTGGGTCTATTTATCTGCCAATACCAACTGTGTTAATTATAGAGGCTTTCTAGTATATTTTATATAGTATATATTATTTATATTTTCATATTTTATTACACATGTACATACATACTTGATTTACTATATGTTAATAGTGCATTTTAGTATCTCGTGGAGCTAGTCCTCCCATTATTTTTCTTTTAAGGGGACTAACATTTGTATGAACAAGAAAAGAAATGTCTTTCCATTTGTTCAAGTCCACTTGTATGTTTTTAGGGATGTTTTAAAGTTTTTTTTTCATAAAGATTTTGCAATATTTTCTTCAGTTTATCCCTAAGTACTCTACCCTCTTTGTTGATATTTAAAGCTATGTCTTTATCCCTATACCCTTACCTGATCTTTCTTTATGTATGTTAAGGTTGTTCATCTCCAACTCTCAACTATGTCCTGTAAAAATAAAGTAATGTTAATTTCCAAAGGATATATATCATTAACATGGCTCATAGAAATAATAAAAATACGACAAACTTATAGGAGAACAAAATGACAAGAATAAATATAATGAAACTAATAAAACAAAAGTGCCAGTACCTTTATGCATAAACCTCACTAGTTATCAAGGAAATGATGAAATAAGAGATAGGTAAACTCAAGAAAAATAAAAGGAAGGAATAACAAAAAAAATATATAAAATTAGTAAAATAGATGAACATTTTTAAATTAGAAAAATGTCAAAACCAAAATTAGGTTTTTGAAAATCATTAAATAATTGATATAATTATAAGAAGACAATAAAAATAGGGAGGGAGAGGAGGCATAAAATACCAGCATGCAGAATAATAAAGTGAAAACACTAGAGATTCTACATGTATTAACAATATATTAAAAGAAATTCTAAACAATTTTACATCATTAAATGTAGTAATTTGATAAAATGGGTACATTCCTAGAAAAATGCAACTTAGCAAAAACTAAAATAAGAAAAAAGCAGGAAATCTAAATAGTCATACATCATATATATATATATATGTATATATATTTCAAATAGAAAATAAAGTTTATAAAATGTACAATTTAAAATATCACTTTGGGCCAACCTGGTGGCATAGCAGTTAAGTTTGCTCTTTGCACTTCTGAGGCCTGGGGTTGCTGGTTTGGATCCTGGGTGTGGACCTACTCACCACTCATCAAGCCACGCTGAGGTGGCATCACACAGAGAAGAGCTACAACTCTACAACTATGATATACAGCTATGTATATATGTATATATGGGGATTGGGGAGAAAAAAGAAAAAGAGGAAGATTGGCAACAGATGTTATGCAGGCCAATCTTCCTCAAAAAGAAAAAAAGATATAACACACATTAAGTGCCTGGCACTCAATAATTATTTAAATAAATAAGTAAACAAATAAAATATCACTTAAAAAATGTAGAAATAGATTTACCGAAAGATTTGTGAGACCTCTGAACTGAGAAGTATAAAAGATTCAGTTAAACCCAAATTGATTTACAGATGCATTGCAATGTCAACCAAATCTCAATGGTTTGTTTATGGAAATTGAGGAATAGTTTCTCCATGGACATTTGATGGTTAAGAATAGTCAAGACTATACTGAAGAAGAACAAATCAGAGGGATGTACAGTAATAAATATGAACATTTATTGTAAAGATACAATAAGACATTATGGCAGTAGCAGAAATAGGTAAAGGTAGCATACCAGAAATTTAACAAACAAATTCAAACTTATATTTACCTGATTCATGACAAATTTGACACTCTGATACAGCTGGGAAAGAATTATCTTTTCAATCAATGATTCTAGGTGAATTGGACAACCATATAAAAATTAATTTTGACTCTTACTTTACATACCAATATAAAAATCATGGACTGTATACCAAAAAAACCAAAAAGACAATATCTCTAAATGTCAAAGTAACACAATAAATATATCAGAACAAAACATAGGAGAGTATCATCATACATTCAGGGTAGGCAAAGACTTCTTAAGACATAAAAATGGCAAGGCATAAAGAAAAAAATGGGCAAAAAAGTTTGTTATCTTCACAAAGAAGACATCCTAATGCCCAATAAATGTATGAATAGGTGCTTTTTGATTGATTAGTAATCATGGAAATGAGTCTTCTGGGGCCTGCCTGGTGGTGTAGTGGTTATGTTCGTGCGCTCTGCTGCAGCAGCCCAGGGCCCATGCTGTGGCAGGTGTCCCACATAAAGTAGAGGAAGATGGGCACAGATGTTAGCTTAGGGCCGGTCTTCCTCAGCAAAAAGAGGGGGATTGGCAGCGAATGTTAGCTAAGGGTTAATCTTCCTCCCTGCCAAAAAAAAAAAAAAAAACAGATATTCTTCTATATCTTTCATATCCATCACTATGAATAAAATTTTTAAAAAGATATGAAATAGCATTGGAACGAGGTCATGGATATACTGGGACTCTGGTACACTGCTGGTGGATGTGTAATTGACATCATTCCTTTGGAAAATTGTTGGGTATTTACTGCTAATGCTAAATATATCTACATTGTGACCCAGAAATTCTTTACTTATGTATACCTAGGAAAAATGCATACCTATGTTCACCAAAAGACAAGTACAAGAATGTTTATAAAAGAACTATTTATAATAGCCCTAAACTAGAAGCAACATAATTAGTCATCAAGAGTAAAATGGATTAACACATTTTACCTTTGAAGATGAACAACGTATTTCTGTACACAACAATAGGGATTTATTTCACAAGTCCAAATTTGAAAAAAAGGAGCCAGATTTTAAAAGTGCATACTACATTCCATTTATATAAAATTCAAAAGCAGGAAAACTAGTCTATGATGTGAAAGCTGGAGTACTACTTATTCTAAAGGACAGTGCCAAGAAGGAGGCATCAGGGACACATTTGGTGCTGGTAATATTCTATGTCTTGATGTAGTTACTGGTTTCATGAGGGAATTCACTTTATAAACAATTATTGAGCTGCATAGTTATAACTCATACATGTTTCTCTACATATGTTATATTCCAATAAAAGGTACTTTTTCAATTGTTTAATTTATCTCCCTATCCCTAATCCACTTTTCTTTTTAAATGCCCTATGTTGGTGAGAACAAAATCCACTAGCTGTTTAGCTGTGAGGAACTTCCTCCATCATTCTGAAGCTCATAGAAGTAAAGTTAGAATAAACTGAGGGTAATTTTTACTTGAGGATTGTTCCAAGAATTAAATGAGATGATACAGATGAAAGTCATGGCACTTACTAGGTGCTCCATAAGTATTAGATCACACTTTTTTTCCACTTTTTTATTCAATTAATAAGTAAATTTCGACATTCTATTTTAATACCTGTCAGCTGCTACAGTTAAAACAAAGGTATGTCACCTTTTGTTTGCAATGATGTTTCTTGTCTTTTTTTTGGGGGGAGGGGGTACAAATTCAGAAGAGCAAATTTGTTGTGCTCCATGAAGTGTATGTTGGATAAATTAGTTCTTTCACAGCAGAAGTCATGGTTGTTGTGAAAATATTAAAATGTACATATTTTTGAGTAGGATAATGGTATACACTCTAATCAATACTCTAACCAATTGAAATCAATAAAATCTACTCTGTCTAAAGCAGCAAATTGTGCCAAATATGATTTTCAGAAACACTATAGCTCCAATAAATGACAGAGATTTTTCATTCACATGTCAACATTAGTGATAATTGCAATCACATGCTCTTTCAAGGGTCTGGGAGAGAAAGGATGTATCGGCAGCACTGATCACTATTGTCCTTTTTAAAGCTGATATTTTGACGTGACAACTCATCTATCATCAACTTTACAAAAAGAACTCAGTTTATTGTATATTCCTCACGTATTTCCATTACACCTTATTTTCTGGGTTAAATTTGTTTTATCTCGTTTTACGTCCTGGTGTTGTTGCAGCTATAGCCCTTGTTATTGTTATTGTTATTATCATTACTGTTTGTTTGTTGCTGTTGTGTTTTGTTTTCTGTTTGTTTTTTAAGACAGATGTTCTTTAAGTCCATAAGATATGGAGTCATAGAATGTCCTTTTCATCCAGGCTGAATGGATTTGTTTTAGGCATTGACTTGGTGGTAATAACCAGAGTATTATTTCAATAAAAAATAACAATAGTGGCATCATTAATCCTTTACAAAAAACATTTAAGTTTTCAGGCATATTTTTCACATATTTGCTATTTAACACATTTGTCAGTGAGAATAGGGAATGTGATTATTTTCTAATTCTAAAGATTTTGAATCTAGAGAGGTTTCAAGGAATGTTTATGCCAAACATCAATATAGTGTATAGTTGAGATTGTCAACTTATGTCTTTATTCCCAGTCCATGTTTCTTTCTAACAGCTTGAACAATTACATTATTCATGGTTTATCTGTTTCAACCAGTTGAATTAATAATTCTATTTTAAAATTATTGATTATATAATGTATTATTAAATCCATTTGTTTAACCTCTTCTTTAGGAAATTACGAATGATTTTATTTAAATCAAAGCAAAACAAAAAGAGGTACAACCCAAAGCAATATTCCTTAATCTACAAAATCTAACTTCTGTCTCCAAAGGCTACCGCAGTTAACAGTTTCTTACCAACAAATATAAAAGCATATATAGAAAGCTAGCTAGACAGAGAGATGTGGATATATAGGTAGAAGTTGTATATATTTAAGTATATTTAGTTCTACTTCAAAGTCTGCATATAATTCCCAATTCTTCTGTTTTAAAACATTTCATATATTTCAATATTTTGAATAGTCCTCAGTCAAAAATAAATATGTCTAAATTAGTCAATTAGTCCTTAAAAAATTGCCTGTTAATAGATGACTCAACAGACTATTTTATTAGTAATATTAATATAACTTTTCTTACCCTAAAAAGTACTTGTGTCTATTTACAGTTAATGGATTTCCTCCATCTGTAAAAATATAGCTTACTCAAAACAACACATTTTAACAAATATTTCTGAAATCTGAAAATGATAAAATGAGTCATAATACTGAGTACTTATGTTAAGATAATTTTTTAAAACAAATGGCTCCACTAATTTCAATTTTATTTTCAAATAAATTAGTTCTAATAACATGCAGAGATATTTATTTAAAAATATAAATTCGTAAAATTAGGATAGTATATCAATATCTAATGTCAGAGAAAACTAAATTGAAAAAATATATTTGAATATGCTAAGTATAATAGCTTTTCATGCTGAATTCCCATTGATCTCACTGCAAAATATTTAGATGAGAATTTAAAAACACTCATTTAATTTCCTTCCATAAAAACTTTACATTGTGTTCTTATATTATGTGGAAGAAATTCCTTAAAATATTGAAATCATACAATATTCTAGAAACAAAGCAATTCTACTAATTTCTTCTGGGTTAATATTGTATCCTCAGCATAAAGTGTCTAGAATAGAACTTTGGCGGTACATGATGGAAAAAATGCATTTGTTCGTAAGTAATTTTCTACTTTTCTTGAGAAAGGTGATTTCATTTGGGAAGGTAATTTACTTTTTGTGCCATTTAATAGTTTTTGTGTCATTATGCTATATTAATCAGTTAGTAAGCATGAAGTAAACAAAAAATAAAATCTGTTTTCTGCATATATAATAATTTTTCAAGGATTTTTCATTAAAAAATTATGGAGGGAAGAGTAGTTGAAACAGTTCCTTATGCTCTAATATGCTCAGGCGTATAAATGTCAATGTTATATCTCTGGGTTTTATTCATATGGCATTACACTTTAATACTAAAGAGAGACATGGAAAGGTCTTTAGATAATCAGATAATTTCTAGCTAGGTTAAAAAAGTGGATGTATTTTAGTCTCCATTCTTTTAAACTTTTTATTAATGTCTTGAATGAAATAGATGCATTTACCTTTCTCTCTTGTCATAGAGAAAGCAATATAAACATTTTCCTCTGTGCTGTGTCCAGAACTACAAGTAGACTTTTCTGATAATTCCTCAACTCCCTAATGATTTAATCAAAAGTCAACACAGTGTCACAATAAAAAGTCAATCTTTTCCCTTACCCAGAGGAAATTTCTTAAACACGTTATCTTAAATGCTTAAGCATCAACTTTCTATAGGTAGTTCACAGTGAAATTTTAATATATTGTAATATAATTTAAAATACTACAATAGGCCAAATAAATATTTGGTCTGAAATAATTTAGTTCATATTTCAAGGAGTTTTCAAATTTATTTTCGAAGAAACCCGTGGCACCGTAAGGTGTATGGGGAGGAGGGTATTTTTTATCAGTGAGGTACACACATTAAGCTATACAACTATTACAAATGTATTCCTTTATTATTTTTAATCCTAAACATCAAATGTCTTTCCAGGTAAATATATTAGATGTATGTGATCAAAATCATTACATTCCTCCTCACACATACAACATCATTTGGGGAGGATTAATTGAAAGATAATTTGTCTTTCAAATTCTCTAGATCAGGGTTTGTTAACTCAAATGTTTTCAAGAGCCACACAGGGAATATAAATGGGTAAATATATATGGGTCCAGGATGATAAATGCAAATGAATCTCTTCCAAGTGGGAGAGTATAGGCTCCAATTAAATGGGGTTATTAAATAGATGCTTCCCACTACAAGTAATAAAAACCTCACTCAACCAGCTAACGCAGTTTGTTTCACACAACCGGAAGTCCAGCTACAGGGTCAGTATCGTTTGTAGTGTTATCCAGGCTCTGTTCAGTTTCTCCCAGTCCCCCCCCCAACACGGTGGCCTCCTTCATAATACCTACCTCCCTTTCATGTCCAGAAGAAGAGAGAGAACCTTTTCTACAAAGCTTGAATAAAAGTTCTTCCGTCCTCTGGCCTGGTTCCCTTTAGGCCACACGTCCATTTACTGGCTAAAACAATCTCCAGGTGAATATCATTTGCTGATGGGTTTAAGCTGTGTTTTCTGAACCAATCACCTCTAAGAGAGAGCTGATGATCATAATTGGCTGAAACTAATTAGGACTCACTCTAAGACCTGGAGAGATGGTCAGTTTCTCTTGAGTTCCCATAAACTGCATAGGCAGAGGTTGACTATCTAATTAAAAAGGAAATTCAGCTGGAAAGAAAGAATATTTAGGTAGATGCTGGTGAGCAATGAAGAGTGCCTGCATACTCTATAACCCAGCAATTCTCCTAAGTATGTACCCAAAAGGATTAAAAACAGGTACTCAAACAAATACTATACATAAATATTCATAGCAGCCCTATGCACAATAGCCAAAAAGTAGAAAAAAAAAAAGAAATGTCTATAAACAAATAAATGGATAAACAAAATGTGGTGTATCTACACAATGGAATATTATTCTGCCATAAAAAATAATGAAGTATGATAACACGACAACATGGATGAACCATGAAAATATTAAGTAAAAGAAGTCATAGATAAAAAGTCACATATTGTGTGATTCTATTTATATGAAATATCCAGAATAGGTAAATCCATAGAAACAGAAAGCACATTGGTGGTTGCCAGTGACTGGTGTGAGCTGGGACTGGGGAGTGACTGCTTAAGGAGTACCTGGTTTTGTTTTAGGGTGATGAAAAGGTTTTGAAACTTGATAGCGTTGGGGGTTAACACAAACAGCCCTGAACTGTATGCTTTCAAATGATTAATTTTAGGTTATGTGAATTTTGCCTCAATAAAAATAAATAAATAATAGAAATTTATAAATGACATTTTAGAAAAGTACCTACAAACAGGCGATATTTGATTTTTTTTTTCAGGGCCACACAGTGGAAGTAAATGAAATCTGAAGCAATGTGCAGGGCAAAGAGTTTCAGGACTAACTCAGCGTGTGGAGCAACCAGTTTGCAGCTTTACTCGAACTGTCACAAGAGTAATTTTTGGATTATTTCAGAGCATGTGCTGTATTTACAGTACATTTTTATGTCCACTTCAGTGCAGAGAAGTATAAATTAGATGTAGTAGCTACAAATATGGGAGAGACAGCAAATGGATATATCTCATATTAAACTTTTTGGTGTGTGTGAATGTGGAGAAGGAGGGTGTTTGGGAGGAGTGGTGAGTGAGCATAGACCCAGGGATACAGTTTCATTGTTTGAAGTCTTTTCCATACCACCAAGCAAATGAGGAAAAGAAAACTGAGAAATAGAATAGTAGGACAGGAGAATAGATATCACTTCATAAAATAGAAATAATACAGATACAAGACAGTGCAGATCAAATGGAAGAAAATATATGTGAGCATAAAAAAATAGTCATTATTAAATAATTAATACATATTTATTATAAAAATTTTGAAAGGAAGAAAGAAAACAGATCAGAAATAATGGCATCACCCAGCCATAGTGCCAATAATTTTCTTCCAACTATATATCTGTGCACATTTTATACATGTGATTATATATGATTGTAAATAGAAATGAAAATTATATGATAGAAATCAAATAAAAATATGGTAAAATTTTTAAGCTTAAACATGAGTGGTTTATACAATATTCTTCTAAAACACATTGTAATGGCTGTAAATTATTCAAGAATATTTTATGGGCTTTGATTTAACAATCTCCTATTAGATTTTTAAAATGTTTTTTGTATGTTGGTGTTATAACTTTCAACAAACATTCTTGCTAAAATCTCTATGTCCAACTCTATCTTTCACTATTTCCTTATTATACATATGAAAAAGTTGAAATATTACATAACTGATAGGTAGGATATTTTAATAACTTTTTAGAAATACTGACAATCTTCTCCAAGACATATATAAAAATCTATATCCCAATGAAAAGAACATATAAATCCCCCCTGCACTCTACCCTGCCAACGTTTTGCATTTATATTTTTAATAATGTCTAATTTGATACATTTTAAAGTGGGATCATATTTTAATTAGCAGCTGTTTGATATGTGATGTGTGAGGGTGGCTTTTTTTCATATGCTATTGGATAATTATACTCTGTCTTATTTTTCACTTTGTGTCCTCTATCAATTTTTCTAATGAATAATTCATATTTTTAATTTTTCAACGTTTTCGTATTCTATATAGCAAAATTTTGTGTTATTACAGCAACTATCAATCCAATGGCTAAAATCAAAATGATTGTCAGGGCATAATATTGCCAAGATGTGGCACAATTGCAATTCTCGTACCTTGTGGAATGAAAAAATACAACCCTCGCTTTGGAAAACAGTTTGGCAGTTTCTTCCAACATTAAACCCTCCCCTATGACAAAGCCATTCCACTCTTGGGTTTACTCAAGAGAAATGAAAATATGTGTTTGTAAAATATATTGTATAAAACGTGTTAGAGGTAGCATTATTCATAAGAATCAAAAACTAGAAACAACTCAAATGTCCATGCATCTGACAGTGGATACACGAATTGTGGTATATAGCCACACAATGTAGAACTTCTGCAATCAAAAAAGAGCAAGTCACTGATATGACAGGATGGATGGATTTCTCATATGTTATTTTGAGCTACCATTTGAGATGTTATTTTGAGTTTGATACAAAAGAGCACATATGATTCTATTTTCATCAATTTCGGGCAGAAAAAAAACTAATACATAATTTTCAAAATCACAACTGTAGGTGGCTCTCGTGTGGAACTCGACTTCAAAAGGGTCACAAGGAAACTTTCTGATGTGATGGTGGTGTTCTCTTCTTGACTTCAGCATGGGTTATGTGGGTGCACACATTTGTCAAAAGACATCAAAATGAACATGAGATCTATGCATTCCATTTTGTTTAAATTATAAAAAAATAAATTAAATTAAAAAAAAAGAATATCCAGAAACATTTGGAAAAAGTGGGCAGAGGGACTTTTTTCTGATTCTTGGGTTTAGAAAATCTATTTCAGAAAGTTTTAAAGTTCCTCATAACTTTTATACTTAATGTATCTTCTAAATCTCTCTTGAAAGGGGTGCACTAAGAGAATCTTTTTTTCAAAAAAGGGGTATATATAAAAAGAGTTGGGAGGCATGCTTCCATTAATTCTTATTATCCCCTTCTAGTTTTATTTGATAATATGTAGTTAAGGTACATCCTTGATAGACAGTGTGGATTATATCCAAGGAATCATTTTGATTGCCTCAGTTTAGTCTGAAATAATGTTACATTTCACAAGCTACAATCATTTTAATTTTATTTTTAGATTAGTTTTGCAATCATCTTTAACACTTTCATGACTAATCATTAACTTTCAAGCTTACCCTAACTCACTTCTTACATCATTAAAGCATATAAATGTTGTAGAATTTACTTTATACTAAATAGCCCTCTTTAATAAGAATGTTTATTATGGTGGGATATTTTTTATCTTAAAAATAAATTACTTGAGGAAGAGATATGATGTATCTTTGACTTCATTATTTTTATTGTTTGCTATATCAAAATTTTAGTGCTTATAATATCAAATTTTAACTCATATGTTCTTTTACATTTTTGTTTTTTCCTATTTTAATACATATGTTCCAACAATCTTAGATTTTTCCTGCTATGCATTTCTTGTGTTTGACTGTCATTGTCTATTACTTGAGTCTACTCTATTCAGACACCCACAGGTTAATACACAAAAACTCACATGAATGCTGTTATTTGTTGTTAATTATAATGAAATATTTCAGACATTTCTGTTTGCAAGTAGATATAGTAACATTTTTCAGTAAAACATAACAATAAAGGAAAGAATAGACATACTTGAATAATTGTGCTGTGTTTGTCAGCTTTCCAACAGGAAGAACATGTACACTCAAACTGTCAACAATTTAATAAAGGACTATTTTCAACTGTTTGGACAAAGTCGAGGGAAATTGGAAGGGAGAGTGCAGTACAATAGGAGATAAGAGGATCACCCTGGTCTCGAAACCACACAGAAACCATGATGCTACCAGAACCAGAGAAGGTGGCTGAATGGAGAATGCTGCCTGATTGGCGTGGTAACTCTCTGGAGAGAGCCATGACCAACCTGAGGCAACACGTTGGTTGAGGCCCCTGGAAGGAAATACCCTGCCTCCTTCTCCTGCAGGTTCCAACGAGGCAGCCCAACTGGAATCCAGAGAGCCCGGAGTCCTTTGATGCTGCCCATGATCTTGAACCTCCCAAGCCACAGAGGAAGGTGGAAAAAAATGGTGAGTGTATAAGATGCTGCAAATAGAAATATCTAATCATTGGGGTTTTTTTCTCAATTAAGTAAACAGTAGTTCAGTTTTCATCTCAAATCTTTCCTCAGTCAAATTCATTTATATTACCTAAATTTCATATGAAAATAGAATAGTCTTTGAATCAATGTAACTCCATTCACTTGAATTTCCACTTAAAAGACACTAAAGAATCTATGCATTTCTTTTGAAGAAGCATTCCAGTTTCAGTCAAAACAACATATGTACTATCATTCTTGATATACAACAGTAGACTTTGCCATTATTCTATACTTGGGGTCCGAAAATTCAATAGCCTAAAACAAGGGGTCAAATTTATGTGAGCTTAGTGAAAAATAATGCTTTTTCTTTGGCCTATACTGTCACAAAAAGCTCAAAATAAAGATGATGGATCTTCTATGGCAGACAACCAACCAAACCTATAGTTTTATGCCAAATAATCAAGAAATTTGTTTCCTAATAACTCTCTCTACAAGATAAGTAAGAACTTTAGTCCTTCTTGTCTGAGAATGTGAGATGGATAGAAGACTAGAGCTAGTCACTATTCACCTTATAGCCATATACAATTTATTATAGACTTTTACTGTGATCTTCATTTACTCAAGATGTTTGTTTCTGCCCTTTACCTTTTTACTTTTATGTATTCCCTCATAACTGAAATGTGGGTAAAATCGAATCTTGGATTTTTATCATTGTTTTGTTTCAAGAATGGACATGGGATTGGCAAATATACAAAAAAAATTGAAAAATCATTAAATATTATAAGAAAATTAAGAATCCTGACTTTTCTTACATTATTTCCACTAGCCATTTATATAATACTTAATTTGTTTTCAAAATGTTCCTTAAATATTCCAATAAAACTAATATTCTTTCACATTGAAAGAAAATAAATGATTCTCTCTAATGAGTCTTAGAGATGTAGATTAGGAGGTACATCCCAGACTAAAACTTTCACAGACTATAAATATATTTTGGAAATAAGTCAATTTGATAACTAGTTATCATAGAGAAATAGTGTAAAAACTTATGGTTATCCGTAAGAATTTAGCAAAATATATAAAAATAAAATGTACAGAAGCAATTCAGTAATTCAATAAATATTGACTGAAGTATGTCCTTGGTACATGCTGTATAAACATGTCTAATTTAATAATATCTACAAATGTTGCTTCATCATATGTACATGCATGCATTCACACACTCAATTAGTATGTACCCAAATATATTTATGACAGCACCCAATAGGATGAGTACTACTTCACACTTTCAACCAATAAATAAGATTGCCACATTGCTGTACTGCACTTTCCTTATCTGAGTGCTACTTGCCCATCTGTGTCCTCACTCATGGTCTCTCTTGCTGCCATTAATTTGAATTGTGGTGAACAGTGACTGGAAGTGAAAGTGGTTGACGTGCTACAAAAGTGTTCAGGAAGAGTATCACACTAAAAATAAGAATGGGAACATTATACTTGCCTGAAATGGGTGAGAACCTACAAGGTGAGCCAGCGTGAAGATATGATAAATTTTGGAAATTGACTAGGAAGGAATTGGTGACAGTTCTTGAAAAAGTGACCTGTGTAAGTAAACAGAAGAAACTCTGGTTGAAAGCATATCACCACTGCAGCAATTGAAAAAGGAACATAAATCAATATTAGCGATTTACATTATTAGCAACACATGTCCACAGGTGCTATGCTGGAATTTCACATGTAGCTGAATTTAATTAGCACTTATTTTAAGTAAGGTGAAATTCTTACTTAACAGAGAGGGAGCTTTATTTAATAAAATAAACACGTTCTATTGGAGGGAGATACAGTTATACTCAACAAAGTTTATCACTCATCATATTGAATGAAATACATTGAAATATTTTCCAGAATATATTTAATATACCTTTTATATCTTATACCTTACTGTTCTGTGGGTGAATGACCCTTGTAATCTTTACAAACTAAGGTATTTACTGTTATATAAATATTATTTACACTTTGTACTTTTTAGTTAGCGTCAACCTCTTCTCTTCTTTTGATAGTCCTCTGTCCACTGACAGTCTTGAGAAATACTATCTAAATTCATAAGCCGAGTAAAACACACTTTCCTCCTGACATTTTCTTACATTACACCAATATTAGTGGTTTATATCATTAGTGTCTTAAGTTTAGAAAATAAATGTTTCTACATTTAGTATAATAAACCAAAAAAAGGTCATTCTTACACTATAATTTCTGTTTCATGTTTACATCTTACCTTCCTTCAAAGACTCCTTCTAAGTTCCTCAGGCCATGTGTTGAAAAGTGTGTCTTACTGCTTACTGTATGGTGAGTGGTGTGCACACAGTGTGCACGCATCAGTATTTAGCTCAGCAATAACTGAAAGTGCTTTGAAAGGGAGTAGTCTAATGGAGGATTTGGGGTTGAAGATAATTGAGAGGATTTAAATACTGGTGAAATGAGAAAATAAAAAGAGTGGGAAATGGTTTCATACACTGAAAATAAAAGCTGTCAGTAAGTTTTTAATCTTCAGTTCTGAAAGATGTATCCCTTTGATTCATCTTCCTTGGAGAGAAAATCTGAAATTATATTAGTTGAAACTTAGAGTAAAAAAAGTAATACAAATAAGCATCCCAATATGCAACAGCCTTTTGAATACAGCCTGGAAGAGCAGTCTCTGGAATCCAGTGGACTGTCAGAACACGTGAGTCAGAGGAGAGGCGCCTTCTGTCCTCTCTCATCCATCCACATTTGCTGGTCCTCGTCTGTGGTTGTTTTGTCTATTTGATTGATTCTTTGGTCAGTCCTTCAATGCATCTTATGCAGAATTTAGAAATAGCTGTGTTTATTTCTACCAATTAACATTTCATTAAGATTGTGATTCAAGAATTTCCATCACTGCCATGTTCTCGACTTATTTGTGAAGGAAAAAGAAAGATGTTCTCAAAGATGCTAGGCAAAAAAGCAAAAACACAAACAAACAAAACTTTATTATCCACATATCCTTCTTAAACATAGTACTTTAAGCCAAAAAGAGGTCATTCAGAATTAGGAAGGCAAGACTGACATAGTAAACACTGGATAAATATTGATATAAGGGCAGATATATCTTGGAAAATTGAATAAAATTTTAATAGCTAGATAGACTATGATTTAATAATAGTTTAGTAAAATAACATTGAATTAATATGTGTGGTTGATTTTTAATGAGAAACGAGAAGCTGTGCTCAAACACAAGATTAATTTTTAATTTTCTAGAAAGATTATTACAAACTAATTTTTTGCATCAAATTATCCAAGATACTTAAAAGTAAAAGGGTTTTAACAATGATTGGAAGAAAGGAATTTTTATATATTGTGGAGGGAGTTTTAATTGGTAAATGGTATAGGAAAAGAGCTTTTAAAGATATATAGCCTTTTACTTTTTAATTCTGCTTCATGGGATACAGATGATGCACATAATATTTGTAAAATGATGATGAATCAATTATGATATTCATATGATGGATTGATTTTTAATCATTGAAATGATATTGTAGATAACATCATACAGTACCCATAATATATAAAAATGGAAAACTAAGCCCCAGATATGTATAAAACATGCATATACGTTATTAGAATCAAATATATTTTAATACTTTTTCCCTCAAAATGGTGTGTATTATTCTATAATTAGAAAATAAAAATCCTCAATTAAATGATAATCCAATTGTTATATACGTCCAGAATCAAAAATATTTGGAAGAAAATTGTATGATGTGCAATTGTGTAGAATTTCTTATTTCCTATTTGTACAAATGTTTAAGCAAGACAGCTTTTTGCTTAAAATTAAACATTTAAAGACAAGATCTGCACTCAATAGATTTTGTAAATGGTATTATAAAGCACATAAAATTTCATCCAATTTGTAGTCACACTCCCAAAGAAACCTTTATAGTCTTTGTGTACCTTTCCTAAAATATTCAATTTTCATACTTTTTTATATAGTATAAATTTTTAACCTCCTTATACAAAATAGGAACCCAATATTCTGTGATTTTTCTTTTTTTCAATTAAGAAGTTATATTTGACATTTAAAAAAATCAGCATAGGTACCTCTTACTCATTTCACTGTGGTTCATTTATAAATGCATCATACTTTATTAAATCCATCTCCTTTTGATGGAAATTCAGATAGTTTATTACATATATATTCAAGCAAAAAAACCTGTAGAATAAATTACTAGAATTCACAAGAAGGAGTAAAATAAAGTAAGAAAAAGACTTGATTACCGTATTGATTATAAATTTTATAATTTATAATAATAAGGCCTGAATTTGGGAAATTGCCAGTATTGGAGGCAGTGATCAATATGATTGAGGTCATATTTAAGGGACCAATTCTTTTGCTCTATATAAATGGATTAGGGGAAACAATATCAGCTTTTCTTTTTTTCCTTTCTTTTCTCCTTCCTTCTTTCCTCCCTTCCTTCTTTCCTCCCTTCCTTCCTGTGTCCCTCTCTGCCTCCTTCTCTCTCTCCTTCCCTCTTCCTTTTGTTTTGTCTTTATGTATTTCTTTCTTTGATATGGTGTGTTTTTTTTCTTTTGTCAGTTTTATATCATTTCAGGAAACTCTCACTTTATTATGTTTGATATAACAAATACACATTTATGTAATAAATATTACACATACAATAAATATGTAAATAAATATTTCCCATAACAAAATAATAAATGGTAGTTCTTCCCTAAAGGACAGATGTTATTCCACCCAAATGTTAACAGAATTCGGTTGCAAATTGGAGTACTGTCAAAATAAATGTGTAAATTTGTATTTATACAAATGATTTTATGATTTTAAGATATTATAACAGAAAGTCAACTCATTCATTTTTAAGCAACTGCTTTAAAAATACAATAGTTGTAAAGCCCAGTAGAAAAAATTTAGACGATTAATTAAATGGAAGGAAGTAAAATATAAAATTATGCATGTGGTAAATATTACAATAATTCACATAGAAATGATCATAAATTGTCACAAATGCACAGCATTTTATTGTATTTTTATGATATTTCATATAATTATTTTGATGTAGAAAACTCAATTAATTGACTTCTACTGGATCAAAATTTTCCACCTACATCATTCAATACACATTTTGTTGTTTTTGTTCTACCTTCATCCCCAATAGTATGAAATAAGAACACTCTTTATTTGTAATCCTATGCCATGTGCATCTAAACTATATATTCTTTATATTTTTGTTACATTTACAAATTCATAGTAAATAACATTTTCCAAGAATCATTATCCCAAAAGCAATGTCAAATTAGATCATGACCCCATATATTAGAATGGTAGCAGAGATAATTGCAAGGAAGAAAATATATTTTTTTTAAATAAGTACTTATTTTTATTTTATTTATTTATTTTTTTGTGGGGAAGACCAGCCCTGAGCTAACATCTGTTGCCACTCCTCCCCTTTTTGCTGAGGAAGACTGGCCCTGGGCTAACATCCGTGCCCATCTTCCTCCACTTTATATGGGACGCCGCCGCGGCATGGCTGACAGGCAGTGCGTCTGCGGGCGCCTGGGATCCGAACTCGCGAACCTTGGGCTGCCAAGCGCGAACTAAACCGCTGTGCCACCGGGCGGCCCCAGGAAGAAAATATTTTTGAAAACACAATTACCCAAGAGAAATATATATATATATATATATATAATTTTTTTTAATGAGGAAGATCAGCCCTGAGCTAACATCTGCCGCCATCCTCTTCTTTTTGCTGAGGAAGATTGACCCTGGGCTAACATCCATGCCCATCTCCCTCTACTTTGTATGGGACACTGCCACAGTAATGCTTGACAAGCGGCAGGCCAGTCCACACCCAGGATCCGAACCTGTGAACCCCAGGCCACTGAAGCAGAGCGCGGGGACCTAACTGCTACGCCACTGGGCCAGCCCTGAAAATTGTATTTTTTGAATGTCACATCCTTTATTAAATAATGTATAGATATGACAATTGCCACAAAGTGTTGGAATGGGTTTATGTTATCCAAGACTAGCATAAAGCTGTAATTTTTATGCAAAAAAAAAATTTCCAGGAACATAGAAGATTGCAGGCTTATAAAAATAAATAAGATATCTTTTTTAACATTAGATGCTTGCTTCATGTGGTATTTTATAGTATGCTTTAAATATCTGTAATAGAGTTACTGATTTATACTTGTGTTGGCTGACTCAACAATGGAAATATGCCAGCAATAAATTATATAAGAAAGAGCAACTGCCGGATAGTTAAACATTTCCTTAAAATAACCTATATTTGGAAGCAATTATATCCAGTAGTAGTTCTACTTTCTTCTCAATCTCTAAAATATCCCCATTAAAGCATAACTCATTTAAAGACATGTTTCCATAAAAATCGAAGCAAAGCAAATATAGTTATACCTTTCAGCCGAGAATTGGGCCAACCTAAGCAATTTTCTGCAGAGATGTGTTTGTGTTCAGTTTATTTCTTAACTTAACCTCTAGGGAATAACTGTAGAAAAGTTGACTCTGAAATTATTCTCTAAGGGTAAATTTTCTTCTTGTCTTCTACTTGGACTGAAATCCTTTCAGGTAAAAGGCCACCTCACCTTACTGCCTGCTTGTACTAACACCTTTAAATGCGGTGCTCTTTGGGAAAAGTACAAGAGAGAATTTCAGGAACCAAAGAACAGTTTCCTTTTTATTTTATTTTGTCTGTGAGTACTCTAGTGATGGATTATTGTAAAGAAAAGTAGAAATTTTAACAACCAGGAAAATATTCAAAATTGTGGCTATGTTTCTACAAAACTTTTCGATGCTTCCTTATTATTACAGGGTTTAAAACCTTTGTGTTTAGTTTATCTAAAATTTCACAAGCTGTGAGAACTTTGATATATAGTATTAAAACCAGTACGGGGGTACTCAATTTCTGAGTCAAAAAGTACTGTAAGGGAAATCTCCCTTTCCAATGGAAAAGACCACCCAGAACATTAAAATCATGAAGTCTAATTCTCGTGGCCTGTATTCATAGTGAAAATTAAAATCAAGTAATCCATAGTAGGTTTCTTTCCTCCATCACCTGGTGATGTGATCTAGAGTCATTCAATGATCTACACATAGGACTAAAGATATTCTGTGTCCTACTCACGACAAACATAGTCTGTTATTCTGGTTTCATCAGTCTCATGTCTAAATCCCTTTATTGTCTAAGAGAAGGCACTATCTCCCTAAAATTTGTTATATTATGGTCTGTAAGAAAAATAATGAGCACTTTCTATTTAGCAAAAAATTATGTAGGCAAACCATGTGCAAGGCCAATCTGTTGTGTGCTGGGAATACGAAGATGAACAGAGCCAAGCCCCTGTCCCCAAGAACCTTATAGTCAAACCACAATAGCAGGATATATGACAATATAAATCAAGCATGCTGAGTGCACCCCAGTGGGAAAACTCAAATAGCCCTTGATAGGTGTGGCAGAAAAGGGTGTCTAAGGTGACATTTAACAGAGGAAGGGGCATTTGTGCTAAACACCTGAGGATGTATGAGATTTCACCAAGTCCTGGTGTAGAGAATGAATATTCTATAGAAAGGCAATGGGATCAAATACATTCAACAGTGATAGTGCATAGATTGTGTTATTCATTTGAAAAATATTGATTGAGTACCTATTAGTTGTTAGGGAATGGGCGAGACTCATGAGTTCCAATTTCAGGATACGTTTCCTCAAAAAGTCATAGTCAATTGGGGGGATATAGACAACTATCTGTGACAATCCAAGACAACAGAGTACAATAAGGGCCTATCAGAGGTGGGTACATGAGAGTCTTAGAGAGGATGTTTAACTAGGTCTGAGTTAATAATATGCAGTTTTGTAAAGGAGAGGGTACCTGCAATGTATATAGAATGAGTTTAAAATTAATCAAAGTGTAGAAATTTGTGGAAGGTAAGCACTGCAATCCAAAAAAATCTGTTTAAGGATATAACTGTGTGTGACAGCATATAGCAACTGCGGGAAATTGAAATTAGTTGATTACCACTGTTGCCGGGAAAGAGAGATACCATGGAGTGCCCAGCTATTTGAGAATATGCATTCATTATAACAATATTTATTAATTAGCTACTATGTGTCAGGTTCCTTCTGTCAATGCTTGGGATACAGTGAACAATATGTTTTCTCCTTCCTCAAGGCCATTAATAACATATTGGAGAGACAGACAAGCAGCCAGGAATGTACAATTAGAGTGATAATTAAACGAGTCCTTAGGCATGAGGAAAGCTTAATGTGGAGGGAATGTTTTATTTAGTCCTACAGAACAAGTTAGTCAGCAAGTATACAGGGTGGGCTGAAGAAAAGAGACATTCCAGAAGTTAGGAGTGTTTTGTTTAAAGGAATAGAAGCCAAAAAAAAAAAGGCGAAAATTTAAAGAAACTATAAAGTAATTAGTATGGCTGGAAAAACATGTGAAAATGACCAGATGAAGCTGGAGCATAATGAAAGCGGATCCCAGAAATCCTTTGAAGTTCTGATAAGGAGTTTGGGATTCATTCTGAGGGAAATCAGAAGGCATGAGTTAGGGAGTGTTGTCTTCATATCTGGGTGCTGGAAAAGACACTTTTCAGTAGTGTGGATAGATGCTATTAAGAAGAATAGGAAGCACAATTGGGGACTATTGTAGTAATCCAGAAAAGAGAAGTTGGTGGTCTGGACTAAAGTAATGGGGTTTAGAATATAGATTTACCAACAACTTGTGGATACTGTCATTTGCTTAGCTGTTTAAAGAGAAAGATGAGCAGAAACTGTAACCAAGTTTGGGACAACTTCGTGAAGTAGTGCCACCAACTGAATACATGCTACTTTGCAAAGAACAAGTAAGGGGAAAAAAAAGTAATAGCTTTAGTTCTGATGTACTGTTTGAGAAGAATAAAGCGCAAGAAAGAAATATGAGAGAATACAAATAAAATAATTTTCAGGAGTGGAGTGATACAGTCACAATGGCATTTTAGAAGATACCCAATGAAAATTTTAAAAATGGATTGAAAGAGGATAGTGATAGAAACAGAAAATTTTAATGTTATGCATCAAGGTAGCACAGGTAGTGATGGAGTAGTGGGCTGCAGATGTGAAGATTATTAATGAGGTTCCAATGACACAGTTTTGTGAAGTGCTGAATATGAGGCATAAGAAAGAGGAACAGATAAGGCTGGCTCTCAAATTTTAGTCTTGGAAGATTAAGAGGATGATGGAGACTAAGGAGATGAAATGGATGAAGAGAAAGTTTGAAGAAGATAGGGAGTTCCTGTTTGACCCTCATCGGTTTTCGATACCCATAGGGCAATAGGTAGTACACAATTACAAAAATCAAGAAGATCCCTGGGCTGGAGATTTATTGTGTTTAGTTACTAGAGTCTTGGGGAAAAATGAAGTCAGTTGAGAAGCATGCATATAGGTCAAGGTCAGAAGACAGCCTCAGACAAAATCAAAATTTGAGCCACCAATCGTCCTGCTAGTTAATAGTCAGGAAAAGGAAATAACTAGTAGCGTGTGCTGTAGAAACAAAAGAGGCAGAGAGAGTTTCCAGAAGCAAACAACAAACAGAGCAAAAGCAGATGAAATATCTGTAAAGATGAAGATGAAAATATGTTCATTGTGTGAGACAAGTAGGAGGTTATTAGTGACTTTGGCAAAACAATTGCATTGCCGTAAAGGGGGGAGAATTTATATTGAAGTTGAGTAACAAATTTGGCTATCAAGGGACGGGACAATAATGAAGAGGGCAGGAGCAGATAGGGGAGAAGATAGAGGAGAAACATATTGTTAGATTCTAGATGACAGAAATGATTGAACATATCTACATTCTAAAACAAAGAATCAATATATAGAAGTGAGGGCTTACTTCAGCATGATAGTTGAGGTTCTGTAGTGAAGAGATTTCCACTTGTCTTATTCTTTCTACACCAAACTGTGTGTGAGAGAGAGGATTTATTTTAACAAAACAAATATTCACACAGGAATTAAGCCACTTTAAGTCATATCATTAATATTCTTGGTGGAATTATCTAATAAAACTACTCCTTTTGTAGATCTTTACTCAGTCCTTCATCTCAAAATAACCTCCTTTTATTCAAGAACCTATAGGATGAGATTCTACTCTAAGAAGTGCATATTCAAAATTAGAACATGACATAATATATGAATTATAACAATTTCATGATTTTTCTTCAAAATGGAAGGATATGAGCTCTAATATTATAAATGATGATTAATATTTAGAAGTAAATTGTAGTTGAAAATATTAAATCTTTTTCTTCATTAAATAAGTGACATCATTTGCATTTTAAATGTTTAATTTGTTTTGATAATAGTATTCATCCATGTAATTTTATTTTAAAGAACTATTGAAAGTTACTTTCTCAAATGCTATATTCCAGATACTGAAAGAAATTTAGGATAAGATAAAATCTTCCTTTGAAATAAAAAAGTATATAACTATGACTACATATTACCCTTGAAATTAATAAAATCAAAATATAGCTTAAAAACTTAAAATTCTATAGGTAAAAAAATAAACAAAATAAAATCAATAAGGCTGCATACTTACTTGCTATATGACTCTGGGAAATTCATTACTATTTCTGTGCTTCAGTTTCCTCATCTGTAAAATAGATGAAAACAGCACTGAACTCATGGAGTTGTTTTGAAAAGCAAGTTACTCTTTCTTCCTCTTTCTCTTTTTCAAAGAACTTACCCTTGAAAGTGGTAAGTTCTACAGAAGTGTTAATTATAATACATTATAAGTTAACTATTATTGTAACTTGAATTGATATTAAACACATTTTTTATTTGATCTGTATTAAACTCAGTTTTATTCATGTTAGCATTAAATTAGCCTTTTAATTTAAATGTGCTTTTTTCCCCCATTTGACATGATTATATTTACTTCAGTACTGCATTTACTACATTTTATGAATTCAAAAAGAAAACAAAATCAATGTGGAGTCAATCTACCTTAAATAAAATAGGCTTTTAATTTTGTCAAGCATTTTTTTTAATCTATTAATTAATTTTGAATGTTTTTCTTTGGACTAGGTGGGCAAGAATTAAAATGAAATGTGGAAAGAAAAATTATGTGCTGAAAATTTGTTTTGGAGTAATTAATGCTATGAGGAAATTTTATAATTTAAAGATGTTAAAAGAGAAAAGAAACTTAATGGGATTTAAACTGCAGTATCGACTTTAAATTTAATTTAAATTCTATTAAATGGAATTTAAATTACGGTATCAACTTACTGTATTTTAAGTTGACTGTCAATGCTTGTGTAACCAAAGTAGTAAAATGTGCTGTCATATAAACTAACAATGTTTTAGTATTTAAGTTAATTTTCTCCCCTTTAATGAATAATGAGAGCTCAAAAACTTGCATATATAGAAGTTAAATTCTAAAAACTAAGTCTTGGGGCCTTCCCTGTAGCCTAGCAGTTAAAAGTTCTGCACACTCCACTTCAGCAGTCCAGGTTTACGGGTTCGGATCCTGGGTGCAGACCTACTCCAATTGTCAGCCATGCTGTGGTGGCAACCCACAAATGAAATAGAGGAAGACTGGCATACACGTTAGCTCAGGGCTGATCTTTCTCAAGCAAGAAAAAAAAATAAAAAGGAAGATTGGCAGTGGATGTTATCTCAGGGTGAATCTCCCTCAGCAAAAAAAATAATAAATAAACTAAAACTAAGTCTTGAAGTACCAATGTAAGTGTATACATAAACACCTTTATCTATCACAAGTAAGTACTATCATTATTCCCATTGCATAGATTAGAAAATTGAAACTTCAGGTGGATAATAGTTTTCCCATGGTCATATCACTGATACGTGGAAGGATTATATCAAGCGCAGACCAAGGATAATAACTGCCTATTTCAATTCCATGATTTCAGTATTCTCTCCTTCTCAGTCATTATGTATTTTTTATACCATGCTCAACACCGAAACTGTGTTCCCCTCTTAATTCCTGGCCCAAATTCTTGTAGGACCAGATATTAAATATAAAAGCCTGTAGTGTGGCAGGTATTTATAAAATATATGACTAAGTGAGAAGAAACATGACACCTGTTTTCACTTCTCAAGAAAGATAAGTGATGACACTTGGGACCAAGTGAGAATCACTTAGTGAATGTGAAAATTGTTCAGTGTTGCTAGGAGAAGCTGTAAAAGGCAGACATGAGTGTTGACTTTTCATAAGAATTAAGCCACGGACTTCTGGCAATTGATGTTTTTGAAACTACTCATATTTTCCATTGTTTATTTCAGTGACAAAAAATTTATGAAAAAATATATTGGTTCAAGAAAAGTACCTAAGTCACAAACAAACACACTCATACATGCACATACAAAAGAAAGATAAAAATAAAGAGAAGTAAAGAATACAATAAACATATATTAAACAAAGAGGGTGGGTGTTACAATATTAATACCAGACAGAATTTAAGACATAAATATAAAGAAGTTCTGTACATAATAATAAAAGGGGCAAGTGAGCAAAAAAATTAATAAAATTTTAAATGAGACTTTGAAACATGAAGTAAAAATCAGTGAATTTATGTGGACTCTTTGAGTTATATAATATTCTCTTATGTAAACACAAAATAAAAGCGCAAGTGACTCAAGGAAAGTTAGAAAGAAACTCGACCGACATACAGTTGTCATTCAGTTCAACTAATTGGGGCAGTTGTCAGTAGATTTCAAGAAAATAACCTACCGGCTGCATTCAGGATGGTTTTAGATGTTTTATAGATTTAAAGAAAAACGTTATTAATCAAGAAAGTCAATTTTTGCAGGTTGACTAGGAGATTTTGCTTTTTTTTTTTTCTTTTTGTAAACAGAAGTATCATATTTACATGATTAACTGAATGAAATCTGTTGGGTACAATATAACCCTCTGTTCATGAAACCCATTTTCCATTCCTCCTTGGCTCAAACCTAGACTACATTTTCCAGTATTTATTGCAGTTTGGTCCAGCCTGTACTCAAATTCTGACTGATATAATGTGGTTGGAAGTAATGTACACCAATTTAGTTCAGGCCTATAAAAACTCATTGTCTGCTGTCTGCATGTTGGTATTCAGGGAAACCTCAAAAGTAGTCACATGTTTACTCTATCAGGATGGATGGATAGATGATAGATAGATAGATAGATGTTTGTGTGTATGTGTGATATATCTCAGAAGCATTATAGATGTAGACAAGAATTGAAGTCCAGATGTCTTCTTTGCAAATGTCTACTAAACTTCCTTATTTCACAGCTAGAAATACCCCAAAGTTTTTCTTGAATTGTAAAGCTCCGTCAAGACATCAGAATGGAAATACTGATCCTTGCTGAGTTGGGCAAGAGTAGGGAATTAGCAGCAGAAAAACTGGGAACAAAGACAAGAACTCCCAGCTTCTAGAGCTTAAGCCTGTGAGATGCCTGGGCTCCATCACAGGCTCCATCAACACTTGTGGATTTGCCTAGACAGAAAAGATTCTAACGACAAGACCTGGTCACTGGAATAAATCGAGCTTTGAGCAAACAAATGAAAACAAGGAACTCATCAATGAGAGTAATAAAGACCAGGCCGACCACTTAGAGCAGTCGACTCCTGGTGAAATAAGACTTGTGAAAGGAAGATCAGAGTCCAACATATAATGAAATTAAAAGAGTCAACTGCAAGAATATATTTTCTAGAAAAATGAAGTTTGAATTATTAACTCTAATTTATGAACCATGAGAAGATAGTGATTGTTGAGTACTAAATTATTAACCTGGAATATGTAAAGAAAAGTTATGCAAAAATAATGCAGAATCTAAAAAAAGATACATGAATATGAATGGAGAGGAAAGAAAATTCAAAAAAAAAAAAGAAAGAAAAAGGAACTAGGAGACTTAAATTGATGATAACACCAGTTACAAAATAAGCAAGGAGGTAGAGAACATACACCAGTAAAAATGGTAACAGCAACCATAGACATCTATGGAATGAAATAATTCACCAAGATCTAGACAGGATGGATTAAAGAAAAAAAAAGAGAAATTACACCAGAAATGTTAAATGTTTCCTGACTTAAAAAACACATTGTGTTACAGGAATACTTGGCTGACTTTTCATTTACAACACACTGCAGGAAAAGCAGTATAACAAGAGCTAAAAACTAGCATAAAAATATACAATGACACTAACATTCTAAATATAACCAATCACGTTCTTACTAGGGTTAAAGAAAGGTATTAGCTGATATGCAAAAACTGAGAGAGTAAATCATGCACATATGGCATCTGAGGGAAATACTCCAAACAAAAATCAAATGAGTAGTCTATGACATTTCAGAGTAGGAGATTAATGGTGGAGGATAGTGCTAACCAATGAGATTTATAATAAGTACAGTTCCATATAAAGAGAAAATGATTGGCCATTGGCATTCTTAGAATAGAATGGGGACTTGCAAGGAAAACCTTACCACCTAACAGCTGGGAACAAAAGTATTAAACTTCCTGAATCTATGCTTTTGGAGACACAAATCTAGGGGGAGTATGCAGGGAGTTTGCAGGATTAAAATACTTTCTAAAGGTTTTGCTAAATTGGCATTAAGGGGAAGAGTGTATAGAGACAGCACTTTGGTGTGATGGGATTAGGGGAAATTAATTAGGTATCTTTTTTTTAATAATGACAATAATAAAGACAGGGCAAGGTTATATTCAATGTTTCAGAAATGGGAATATAGTTGCTAGGAGATTTGAAACTGAACAGAACAAAAGACAAAGTACTTAAGATCTGCTAAACAAGCAAAAATAAGGAAAAAGGAAATGATTACTAAAAAAAAAAAAAAAAAATCCAAGAAACAAACAGGTAACATAAAAGTATTGGAATCAAATAAAGTACATCTGAATGTTAAATGATTGGCTTCCTTTATTACTAAAGACAGATTTCACAAACAGAGCCAGACTTATTGTTTCAAAGAAATATTCTGAAAAGATAGTACTGAAGAGAAGTTAAAAATCAAGAGGCAGAAAGATAGCAAATATTAAAAACAATAACAATGCCAAAGTATCATTGCCATGTTCTTAGCAGACAACATGACATTTAATGTTAAAAGCATTAAACAGGTTGATGAGGAAAAATATTTTATGACCAAACCGGTAAAACATACAATATGCCAAACCATAAAAATACCAGTTAAAATGATAATGCAATATCAATTTTCATGTATAAGATTGATAAATATTTAATTTTAAAGACTGATAATATTTAGTGCCCTCATGGTGTATGGGGAAATGTATGTTTTCCTGTAGTGTGTAGGACTGAATTGATGGCAAACTTGTTGGAACAGAACTGCGCAGGGTACAAACTTTTGACTCAGCAATTTCACTCTAATATTCCATAGGATAATTTCTACTCAGTATAATTCTTCTCACACTGGAACACAGACTTGGACACAGAAACACAGACTAGCATTTTAGTAATTCTAATCTATCTGAAAGATCATCTTCTAAGGAAGAATAATACGTAGACAACTTTATATGCTTAAAGTGGGAAGAGGTTAAGAAGAAATCTGGTAAGCTCAATATAAAGACCTTTTTTTCCTCACAGTCTGTATGGCATTACCAAAATGATTTTTTGAACAAAGCTAACTGGTAGGTAGTACTTCTTTTGGGCAAAAACAGTTTATAGAATGATGGGCAAGAGATAAGCATTCAAATACATTAAGATGTATTAACAAAATCTGTATTCATAAAAAAATGTATAGCATATGGAAAGGATTTTTGGTTTACTCATATCCTCGATTAGCTCAATAACTATTAGGAACAGTATATTTAAAAGTTCAAATTAAAGTATGTATATCCTACTCCACTTCTGCTGGCCTTCACCAAGGAGCCTCATATTTTCTATGACTTAAAAACAGGTGTTGGAGAGGATGTGGAGGAAAGGGAACCCTCATACACTGCTGGTGGGAATGCAAACTGGTGCAGCCACTGTGGAAAACAGCATAGAGATTTCTCAAAAAATTAAAAATAGAAACACTGTATAATCCGGCTATTCCACTACTGGGCATTGATCCAAAGAACATGAAATCAACAATTCAAAAAGATATATGCACCCCTATGTTCATCACAGCATTATTCATAACAGCCAAGATGGATGTGGAAGCAACCTGAGTGCCCATCATGGATGAATGGATAAAGAAGATGTGTCATATAGATACACAATGGAATACTACTCTGCCATAAGAAGACAAAATCATGCCATTTGTAACAATATGGATAGACCTTGAGGGTATTATGGTAAGTGAAATAAGTCAGAGAAAGACAAATGTCATATGATTTCACTCATATGTGGAAGATAAACAAACACATAGATACAGACAACAGATTGGTGGTTACCAGAGGGGAAGGGGTTGGGGAGAGGGTGAAAGAGGTAAAGGGGCACATGTATGTGGTGACAGATAAAAACTAGAATATTGGTGGTGAACACACAGTTTATACAGAAACTGAAACAGAATATGCACCTGAAATTTACACAATATTATAAGCCAATATTACCTCAATAAAATAATTTTTTTAAAAGTCCCCAGTAAAGGGGCTCTGAGTGAGCACCAATAATGTCTACTACAAGTAGCATTTAAAGTGTGTGTATATGCAGTCTCCAAAATGAGTATCATAAAAGATTTTACCATTTGTCAAAAATTCTTCTTCTTAAGATAAAATGTATTTGAGAACAAAGGACTTACAATATTTGAGTTAATAATTTATCATTCATTATTTAATTTCTTTCTCTTATAAGACTGCTAATACAGTAACATTCAAAATATTGTGTTGTGTTTAATGGTCTCAGTTAGTAGTCAGCTGAACATCATAGGAGGCATGTTAGCTCAATCCCCTATCATCACCATCATCACTGTTATCAAATAGTTATTGAAACTACACAGATGTACTTCACTCAAGTGTGTGTGTTTATATGATATTCCTTAAGAAATTATGGTAAATTTAATGCAAGGTGCAGAGTTTGAGGATTTATTTCCTTTACAGCACAATCATTGAGGGAAAAAGACAGATGAAATTCTACAAACTCTGTCCTTTTTTTATCTAGCATTCTTGTGCTTCTGTGTGTTGAAGTCCCACCAGGTGGCTTGCTCTTTACGTTCAGTAACAGATATTTACCCTAGATTCTAAAATGACATTTCTATTGAAAATCAAGACTAGAGGAAAAAAAAGAACACTTTGGAAAATTTTCCAAATGAAAGAGAAAAATAATTTAGTCACAAAAACAGAAGTAAGGCTGACAGAGTCTTCTTGCTTTTCTTTTTCCTGTTTATCTACTTGTACCTTTAAAAATATACATATACCCATTTCTAACAGAATATTAATAGAGTATAATTAACAATTGATATTAACAGAGTTGATTAACAGTATTGTTTTATAGTTTCTAATAATATGATATATTAAGATTGGTTAAAAAAACAAAACACCTATGTCAACAAAGTGAAGAGACCAAAACAAATTGTACCAACATATTAAAAATCATAAAAATATAATGTGTTCTTGTTCATTAACTTACTCTATTTCATAAAACTACCAAAATATTAGTGATTTCAGAATATGTAAATGCAAATGCAAAATATCCAGTAAAATAGACAGGACCTTGTCCACTAAAAGGTCAGAGCGGGGAAGTAAGTGAGGTCAGGATATTTATTTTCTCAGCTCTCCACTTGCTGATTTGCCATGGTTGGCTGTCTCCCTCTATGAAAGCCATAGTTCCATTCACAGGACCCTCATACTATCCATAACCTCTTCACGTTCTGGAAACTGATCTCTCATTTCTTCAGGTATTTGGGGGCAATTGCCCTCTTCATATTATTAGCTTCAGGGTACTTATTCCTTGTTGGTTTCCTTAAACCCTGACCACATTTGTGTAGTCAGTAGTCAATTTATTAAAGACTCCATGAATTACGTGATTTGGGAAGGCCATTATTTGTTGATAGGAATATAACTGGCACAGTTGAAGATTCCAGGTTAGAATGATATACAAATACAACCAAAAAATAATTATAGCTAGTTTGAATTTATTACTTTTTTTGTTGATTTGTTTCTCGTTTTTAAATGGATAATACAATACTCTACTGATCAGAACACTGTAGACTTTTTAACTTGTAAAATTTTAATCTTGCAAAATTGTGTTTTTTAATATTTATAGCAATGAGCATACTTTACACAAATAGTATAACATTAAAGTCTGATAGTGATCATTGAGAAGTGACAATATTATAATAAATTAGGTTCTCTCTCCATTAGAATAGGTTTTACACAAAGGTAACACTTCTATCAAGGGAAAGAGGAAACCGCTAAAGATTATCATGCAAATTGCTCTACCTTGAAATGTGCTTTAAGAAAATTATAGTTGGAAAAAGAGGAGGCATCCAAGATGGTAGGAGGAAGAACAATATTTGTTGTTTTTGATTGATTTTTCTATTCATGCTAAACTAGTCTCTTAAATTGTTAAGACATTTTTCAAAAAATTCAACCACAATCAAGCCATCTTGTTTATCTCATTCATTGTCTAACTAAAACATTCTGTATGAAAAGTTATTTAAATTTTTAGCTTGGACATTAGATGAACTACAAAGGTGTGCTTCTTAGAATGCTATGTTTTAATAGGTAAAACAACTATGCAGGTGTGATTAGTCATGGGCTAAATGCCTCCTCAGAAGGGTTATATAACAAGTCTTTTATCCCTCATGCTTGAATCATGAATATTCTGTGGAACGCCTTCATCATGTGAGGTAATTTAGAAAGGAATGGATAGAGTCCACCATGCCGTATAAACATTCCTAGTGTGGTAAGTACTGAGAATGGCATTCTCAGATTTAACAACTTACAGAAAAGTGAATTGAATTTCTGAAGCCTGGGAAATGATAAGAGAGAGGTGAAAGAGAGATAGTGTGCTAATGACCCTAGAGAGTTTGAAAATGTTCTGGTCATGTCTTTTGAGAGAATCTCCTAAAAGGAGATAATGGGCAAGGCTGAATCTGTAAAGAAAAGATCTTGCTATCAAGTACTTGGGAACAAGGCAATCAGGAGCCAGAGGCAGTCAGCCAGAACCTAAGTTATTCCATTCCTTCAGCGGAGGCTGTGCCTACACTACCAGGAGTGAAGTAACTGGCACCACTTTCCCTCTCCACACCAAAATTCACAGACTTCTTTTTTTTTCTTTGTTCATTTTTTTTTTTTGTACTGTGTAAGTGTTAAACTCATGCATCATGAAAGATATGTGACGGATATTTCATGAAATTATCTGACATGATATTTGCGAAATGAAATATCAGATTTGATAATTCTTTAACATTGTAAATTCATAGTTCTTTGACCTGTTCAATTAATGGCTTTAAATCAGTCTGTTTTATTTCTTTTTCCTCTCAGTGATGCGTCAAAATATGTACCCACAGGCACTGATATCACCCAGAATTATATCATACTTGCTACCTCAAACTCATGAATTAATCAATTGCAATATCCCTATCTTTCCTGCCTTTTTATGCCAAATGTTTTCATATCCCCTTATGTCTTCCTCTCAGTCTTTGATTTTTCTCCCTGTGATTATATCCTCTCTATATAGACCAAATCATATAGGCAACCAAGCATACTGTTGGAAGTACTGAACATAATTACCTATTTCTTAAAAGATGGCTTTGTTACTACACAAGGGGCATGATCTGCTCACCGCAAGACAAAAGTCAACCCATCAAGAGGTAAGATGGTGGCAGAGAAAGAGCATTTTATTAAGAGGTGAGCCAGAAGATCGGAGAATGGTGGACTAGCCTCTGAAAGAACCATCTTAAAGGGGTACAGAATCTTGAAGCCGTTGTATAGGGCTAGTGGGCTAAAGAAGAGGCAGTCAGGAATGTTGACCCCTGGCGTTGAAGACTGGGAGTCACCATACCAGACCTTTCAGCTGTCATAGTTACATTCCTAAGGAACTCAAAAGAACAAAATTATTATCTTATCACAGCCGAGAGGTACACACATAAGCAGGGGCCATAAAATCTAAAGAGCACATGTATCTCCTGGAGGGTATATATCCAGCTGGGTTAGTTAATCAGAGGTCATTCAAACTTACATTATGGCTTCCTTCCTATAATATGGATTCCCTTATGTCAACCTTGCTTGTGTTGAGCCGATATCAGCTTTAGCTTCCACTCTGGATTAAAACTGGCAATGAACTATGAGGGTCTTGAATGTTATTCCACTCGCCTAAATGACTTAAGAGAATTTCCTCTTCACTCCTAATTTTCTTCTTTTCTCTGCCTCAAGAAAAAAAAATCCATTCTTTTATGAGTGGTAACAGTGTCAATATTGAGTTATGGGGTTATGAAGGAGTTGTAGACTTTAAACAACTAACTGGTGTTCCTTCAGTCTTTCATAAAATACTATTCCAAGGTAGTTTCAAGCATCCTTCTCAAATTATATTGCTGCTCCTTATAAAAATTCTGGTTCTCTTGTCTTTCAAAACTAAAATCTTCACTTTGAGCCATTTATTTCATCTGTGCTTGCTATCTCTTTCTTCTTTCTTTCTTCATTGTCTTCTACTACATGGGCTATAACACATTCAAGTTTCCTCTCTAAAAGATGCTAAGCTGAGTTTTCTCTTCAAATGGCCAGTATCTTAATGACCATAATAATTAGAAATCTCTAACCTGTAACTCCTTTACCTATTTTTATAATGTAAAACTCCTGGCATCCTGGACTCTGTATGCATCATTCTTTGTGTGTGTGTGTGTGTGTGTGTGTGTGTGTGTGTGTGTGTGTGTGGAAGATTAGCCCTTAGCTAACATCCGCTGCCAATCCCCCTCTTTTTGCTGAGGAAGACCAGCCCTGAGCTAACATCTGTGCCCACATTCTTCTACCTTATGTGGGACACCTGCCACAGCATGGCTTGATGAGTGGTACATAGGTCCCCACATGGGATCTGAACCTGTGAACCACAAGCCGCCACAGTGGAGCATGCAAACTTAACCACTATGCCACCGGGCAGGCCCCTATGCATCATGCTTATAATACTCTTTCCTCAGAACTCACCATGTTTTTCTTTTTTTATGAATTAAAAATTTTATTGAGATAATTGTAGATTCACATGCAAATGTGAGAAATAATACAGGGAGATCTCTTATCTATTTCATCCAGTTTCTTACAATGGTAACATTTTGCAAATTGATAGTGTAATATTGCAACTGGAATATTGACATTGATACAATCCACAGTCTTTTTCAGATTTCCCTGGTTTTATTTGTACTCGTTTGTGTGTGTTTGGTTTTTTACAATTTTATCACCTGTGTAGGTTCTGTATCCACCACCATAAATAAGACACTGGATATTTCCAGCACAGTCAACATCCTTCCTTTTATAGCCACACCTACTTCCCTCCTGCATCCTGCCTCTGTCCATAACGCCTGGCAACAACAGGTTCTTCCTGGTTCTTTTCTGTTTGAACAAGAATCTTCCAGGAAGTTTTCCTGGATCTTTCTGAATGGGAATTTATGGCTGACTCTGGAGTGGGAAATCCCTGGTTCTTCTATGAGGCCTTTTTGATTTTCTGACTTCTTATCTATGATTTGGGTCCTTCAGTTCCTCAACAAGGACTGTGTGAGAAACCTCTTTGGCTCCCAGACAGGGATGGTGCATGAGATTTTCTAGCAAGACTTTTTTCTCCCTTGATCCTTTTTCTACCTAATCCTCCCCCTCCCAGGGGTAACTCTTAAACTACTTGGAGTCTACCTTCCCCCTCCCTTACTACTATATGCTCTGCTGCTGTGGCACTAATTCTGTCCCATGTCTTTTAAAATGGCAAAACTTCACAAAGGATAATTTGTAACTTTAATGATCTCCAGGGTAAATTTGAGATCTTTCCAAACTAGCTCATGTAAGACCTCTCCCTTCATCCTTGCTCCTCCTTCCTCCTTTTTATCATCTTTGACTTTCCCTTAAGCTCCTTTGAATCCTTTTATCTGTCCCCTATCAGGACCCCTGGCTTCTCCACCCCTCTTTCTACTTCTGCCAGATGTTTCCATTCCCAGTCCAGCTCCTCAACTCCCTACAATCACTAGAATTGCAGGCCTCCTGACCCCTTTGGTGGCTATTGAGAGGCCCAGGAACCCCAAAAGTAACCACCTGAGGCTGAAAAAGCTAATTGGAAACAGACTATATATTTTATCCACAGAGATGACTTTGGAGATAACCGGATGGCCACATGGTGTCTCCTCCATCCATTGCCCAAAATTTAGTCCAAACCCTCCTTAAGATCACACATCAGGGCAAAGAAAATCTTAAAAGTCTCTTCTAATATTGGTGAGAACTCTTTAGCTCTCAACTTGTTCCATCTGCCAAAAATACAGTCATGATAAAAATACAAAAGTGGGACAAAGACAAGAGTCAACTCTTTGTTATAAACCAATGACACCTGCATTTCTGCATTTATGTCTGATTTATGGCTAAAATTTTAGAATGAAAGCTATAAGCGCTCTATTTGTGTCTATATGTTTGTGTATGTACGCATGTATATATATTTATGTTATGTATGTGTGATATTTTCTTACTTCCAGATAGCGTTACCAAATTATCTTATAAAATCCCTTAGAGTAGCTCTATTCTAATTGGCTAGAAATAAATAAATGCTTATATAAAGTAAATAGACCTAAAACTCTCAGAAATTAAAAAAAAATACTGAACTTCTTATTTCCAATGTGAAAAAATATATAAAAACGAACTCAAATCTTTTGAAAATTCAAGTTTGCATTTACATAAACTTAGATAAACAAGTCTAGTTTAATATTGTTGGTTTAATAAAAAGAGCTATATAATCTGAGTTATCAATATTAAGTATAAAACAAACATTTTTATTCTACTTAAGTATGCTCTTCCTAAATTTATACAAGTACTAGGTGAATAAGCTAGCATTATTCTGTGTGGGATTATAAAAATGTAAATGTGCATTTAATTACATTGAGTCATTATTCTGACAAACTTTATTTAAACCCAATTATGTTTTGTAATATATCACCTTAAGGACTGTTTCCAAGACCTTTTTGGTTGCTTAAAACCTTAGATTTAGACTAAATTAAGTATGCAAGGTATTCAAGATGTATGTGTGTGTTTAAGGAAAATGATGAATTTCATCCAAATTAAAATGATTGATTGCTCTAGGAAAAAAAAAGGAAGCTTTAGGACAAAACCTATGTGGATATAAAATGTTATAAAAGTTTCATAGAAAAGGAATTTTATTTTTCATGGTCAAAAAATGTAATGGGTTTATTTACAAGATTAAAAACAATAGCTCTACTAAAAGATAATATACTGATGCAGAACAAGAATTTGGTTTTCCCTTTGTTAATATGGCAAAATTTTCTTGGATTATTCATCTGTTCTTAAGAAAAGGTTGTAAAAAGATTTCTTTTTTTCGTGAGGAAAACCAGGCCTTAGCTAACATCTGTTGCCAATCCTCCTCTTTTTTTTTGGCTGAGGAAGACTGGCCCTGGGCTAACATCTGTGCCCATCTTCCTCTACTTTATATGGGACACCACCATGGCATGGCTGACAAGCAGTGTGTCGGCGGGTGCCCAGGATCCGAACCCTAGGACCCCGGGTGCCAAAGCGTGAGCTAAACCACTGCGCCACCAGGCAGGCCCTAAAATGATTTTCTTTACCTTCTGAGTAGTCTGCGTAGAAGACAAAGATTCTGTGTCTGGTCAGAATAATTTTCATTGTTTTAGGCTGACTTTATCATGTCCTTAATTACTTAAGAAAACCAACTCTTTTCAGACTTTACAGTCAGATTACCTCATATATTTACTTTTAAAATCTTTTATTGTCACTGTAATTAAATACATAGCCAAGTATTGTTTCTCAGTAACCTATGATCCTATACCAAGTTTTCAAACCTCCAGGCAACTTTTGACATTTTTGCATTGCCAAATTCTAATCATGAATGATATATTTAACACATAAAATTAACTTTGGTATTTCCCAGAGGGCCCCTGGAGAATCACAAAGGATTTGTGCTTTCACCTCATGAAAAGGGAGGTACTAAAAACGATTAGGTTTATTTAATATTATACACATTGCATTAGAAGTGTTGTGAAATTCAAAAAATGCTTAGCCTTCCCTAGATCAAATTTGTATGGGTAATATTATTTGTAACATTGTTAATATAAATATTTTAAAATATGACATATCTAGCGTTTTGACAGTGCCTTCACTGCCCATACGTTTCGATTTATCAGAGTTCTAATCCTGCTTTCTGATGTTAGACAACACAGTGTTATCACTTATAATTTCAATTATTTTTTTTAAACTGTTAACTTGGTCACTGTTTTACTTCTTTAATTTAAATCCATTATGTTCTAGACCAGTGGTTTCCAATTGGACATTCATATCACTTACCTATGGAGTTTCACTAATATACAAATATTTAAGACCTTTTCTTCATTTGCAATTAAATTTTATTTAGCTCCTTTTATCGATAGGTTATAGGACATAACTATATCTCATGATTATAAATATGTTCTTACAATCATATGCAAGTTCTCTTACTGCCTTAAAACTGTCCCTTGTAAGAGGGCACCTGCCATTATTGTTGCTAAACTTGAACCAAAACAAATGTTCCCCAAATGAGTAATTCCCTTTGACTGGTAAAGCCATTCAAGAAATCCAACAGTTCTTCCCTATTCCTCCAAATTATAGTATCCTTACCATCCTCAGTCATTTGAAATGATAGAGAGCTAATAGATTATTAAAATTAAAACTTGCTAAACTGACAGAAAACTCAATCTCTCAAGCCCTAAGATTTTACCCATATTTTACCCTTAGCCCTGATGCCCTCCAGTCCTCTTCTGCTGGTTTACAGCAACTGCCCCTAGAAAATAATAACTGGGTGAGCCATAAATGTTCCCTATTCTGCCTGGCTCTTGAAGACTCTAACTTGGTCAATTCAGATATTCTAAAATCACAAGGGATTGATTAATTAAATGCACACTTATCATGAATAGATTGAGGCTGCTTTTTCTCAAGTATTATAAACTTAGTTCTCTGGAAACAACTCACTGGAAAACTAATCTTAAATCCCATTGGAAGGGCCCTTACATTGTATTTCTTACCACTAACACAGCTGCCAAACCTGAGGGTCCAACCCTAGATTCATGTCTCTCAACTAAAAAGATAAAAAAGCTACTCTGAATAAAAGTCCACCCCAATAGGAGACTCTCTCGAGGGTCCTGAGGAAGCAGATGGCACCATGAAGTAGACAGCTTTCTAGAGAACTTTGGACCAAGCAGTTGACATCACAAGGTGGTTAGCTTCAATCCAAGATATTGAAACAAGATCCCAAGAATTCCTTGTCTACTTTTTATCCTCACCATTTTTATTGTCCCTCTTTGCTACATCCTATTTCTTCTCTATTCCTTCCAGCATCACCTTTACTATCCACTTATCTCCCCTGTTGCAACTACAGTTTTCCATCATGAGCTTTACTTTGTATTATCGTCTCCTTCCCCTCACCCAAGCTGTTCCTCCTGTAATAATCCCCCATACCTATAAGGACCCAGCAATGTATGGCACTCTTTCACTCAACTCATAGCACAATCTCACAGTCCTACTTTTGATTGTTGATAATGTGTTCCTGTTCCTTCGAAAGCCTCCAGTTTACACCAAATTCCTATACTTGTCCAAGATATAACGACATTCTTTGTGTTATCATTTAGAGACCCTTCAGCTTTTCTATTTAGACTTCAAAAGGAATCTGCTTTAATCTCAATACTTTTCAAAAAAAGGCTCATATGAACTCCAAGATGCAAATCCATGAGACAATTAGTTCCTTGAACCCTGGATAACCCTAATGAGACATGTTTTATTCATGGCACCTGTACCTATTGGTGAAGTGTGCCACCCGGAGTGTGCCACCTGCTGTAGCTAGATTTGTCTTGCTTGTTCTGCCTGTCCACCTCAGTATCTCTTGGCAGAACATGGAAATTTTGTGTTTGGTAGGGAAGGGCGTACATTTCTTTTTGGTGGAGCTTCCAATTCCACCTTGTTTATGGTGTTAGGCTTATCCTATATTGCTAGAGGGACTTCCATTTCAATTTAGGGGAAGAATAAGCCTACTTAGGCTGCCTTCTCATGCTGGGACAGAAGTTGGGAAACACTGGGTTTGAGTGGCCTTCTTCTGTTGAATGAGGAGATGCAAGATGTGTTATTCCTCCAGCTTTTGGATCCACAATGAGCTTGCCTTCTCCTTAACACCTTTTAGTTTTCCTTTTGTTGTTTCTTACACAATTTCCTGGATTTATAAACATGGTTAGCAGGTGAGAAGAGGGAAAAATGGATGTATATCATTGGTTTGGTCTCAACACGACTCTTTAATCTAAATAGGTTCTTGTCATATTTTTAAAAAATACATTGTACATTGTATAGAGATGACTAATCATTCCTATCTGAAATTCTTATCTTTCTTGTCTCTATAGCACTGAAATCTACTTTTTTTCTGTTTTTTTCAAAACAATCTTCCTTTTCCTTCTTGGCTCATCTTCCTGTACCCAATGTTTAAATATAGGTATTCCAGAAGTACTTGTTTTTGTCTCTTCTCTATAATCATGATATATTTTTTCTCTTGACTTACCAGATTTTGTCCACAGTTTTTAACTATTATCACAATTTGTAATAATTTAGGGACATCATTTTTTCTTATACCCAAGCTTATATTTATAGTTAGACCTAGTCACATGAATATGCTGAGGATTTGGCAAAATCATCATGTTTAAAATTTAACAGCTACCCCATGGCTGGTGCTTCTGCTTATATTTCCTAACGTAAATTCTCAAGATTCAAATGAATAATGTTCTTTATATTTTGATTCCTACTTCTAATAATCCCCCCATTTAAATTTATTCACTAGAACAAGTCAGACTCTCATTACCTTGCTCACAGAGTATTACTACAATATCTTCCTAACCGCTCTTCTTATCTTCATTCTCTTCTAATTCATCCCTCATCCTACCACCTCAATTAAACATTGACACATTTTCCCATGGAAACTATTCTATTCTCAAATCCCCACACATACCTCAGTTCTCCCTGTCTTCACACTCTACTCAAATTGTTTATTTCTACTCCTTTTGTAGTTGTGATATACATGTATATGTATATTTAACCTATACTCGTCCCAATTGAAATCTCATTTCGTTATAGATACAAGCCTTCCATAATACTTCAAACTGGAGTTATTCCTTTTCATGTATATAATATGGTAAAAAGTAGCCCTTGGCTAAGGTGTATGATTCTGTTTTATCACTTACAGTAGGAATGCTTATATTTGTATGTCTCCACTATGGAAAGAAGTATGGAGATTCCTCAAAAAATTAAAAATAGAACTACCACATGATCCAGCTATTCCACTTCTGAGTATTTATCCAAAGAACACAAAATACTAATTTGAAAAGATATATACACCCCTATGTTCATTGCAGCATTATTTACAATAGCCAAGACCTGAAAGCAACCTAAGTGCCCATCAACGGATGAATGGGTAAAGAAGGTGTGATGTATATACACAATAGAATACTTAGCCATAGAAAAGATGAAATCTTGTCATTTGCGACAACATGGATGGACCTTGAGAATGTTATGCTAAGCAAAATAAGTCAGATGGAGAAAGATAAATACCGTATGACTTCACTCATATGTGAAAGATAAAAAAACAAACACATAGATATAGAGAACAAATTGGTGGTTACCAGAGGGGAAGGGAGTAGGGGTAGGGCAAAAGGGGTAAAGGTGCACACGTGTATGGTGATGGATGGCAATTAGACTTTTGGTGGTGAACATGATGTGGTCTACCCATAAGTCGAAACATAATGATGTACACCTAAAACTTACACCATGTTATAAACCAAGGTTACCTCAATAAAAAAAATAGTTACTGACTTTTTTACTTGCCTTTAAGACACAGTCTACCAAATAGAAGCATGCACGTTTATTTATTTCCCTCTTTCTCTCTTGTTTTGTCTACACACGTAGTATCAAATGTTACAAAATATTTTTACCTTACTTTCTTCCTTAAAATGTATATCATGGTAATTTTTCCATGTTGGTAAAATCAAAGCTAAATTTATTTTCAATGACTTGATAATATTAAATTATGCATATATATATATATATATATATATATATATATATATACATATAATTTGTTTAACCTGTAATTTATGCTGGACATTTAGGTCTCAATATAATTTGATATTGCAAACAATAATGCATTGATTATTCCATCAAGACTGCGAATGGTCTGAAACTTTACCCTACTTCAAATTTACATTTTATCATGCCACAATTTTGTGGATGCTGGCAAAAGATATGAGACTCCTGGATTAAAAACAAAAGACATTACTCACAGAAAGAGCAGTAGCAAAAGTATTGGTATTTGCCGGATTCCTGGTGTCCTGGTTCCCACAGGGTGATGTAAAGAGAGCCAGCTGACACTTGCACACTGAGTGGGTGGTGTTGCAAGAACTCTGGGTTTGAAAACCCAGGGCAGTAAGTCTGCCTAAATTTTGCCCCAGAGGGAGACATTATTTTTATTATACTGGACAGTAAACCAAACTGACCTTTGTGTGGAGGGAGAGATTATCTCTATTTCCCAAGACTGTTCACTATACAAACTTCCATGAAGAGATAGTCTAGAATAAAAGACTACCAGTGACTCTGTTTATAAGACACGTGGAAATCAGAAAGGCCTATGGAGGATTGTCTCCCAATATGTCTATGTTCAAATGTTACATATGTATTTTTAACTGGAGTTTACGCCTCCAGTAATAAAATTGCTGAGTTGCATTTAAGCATTTTTAATTATGATAGACATTTCCAAACCGTTCCTTAGCAATGTGTAGTTTCCATTCTCTCCAGCAATATTGAAGAGTGCTTGTTTCATGAAATCCACTCCAGCTCAGGGATTTACCAAACTTTTAAACAGTTGAACATTTTGCGGATGAAATATTATTTTCATAATTGTGAGCACAGTGTTTTTTTGTCTGCTCAGTATAGCATTTTTCATGCTTGAGAGACATTTATGTTTCATTTGATGGGTCTGTTCACAGCTTATATTAATTTTTCTACAAGATTTAAGTCATTGTTCATAATGCCTTTAGGAGTTTTTCATATATATTAGGGCAATTACTAGCTCTTTGTTCTTGTTTATGAATTATAAATATTTTCCTTTTTTGTAATGTTTCTTTTGACTCCTGACTGTGTTTTGTTTGTTTCACGATCTAGGTGTTAGGGTTTTGTATATGCAAAAATACCCATCTATATTTTCAAGGCAGCTGGATTTGTATTATTTTTATGAAGATCTTCTACATTCTTCTTTCCTAACCTAATACTTTTATGGTCTTATTTTCATTTTAAATTTTGAATCCCTCTATTATATATTCTAAGTTATTGGCTAGGCCCAAACTTTATTCTTTCCTGTTTTCCTAATGTTTTTAAATTAAAAGATATAACTTTATCATCATTATGAATAGTACTTTCACCATATATTATATTCTTGTATATAGTTGGAATTCTTTGTGGACATTATGTTCCACCAGTCTGTCTACCACAACTGTGGTACTTTAATTATTTAAGCTTTAAAATTCAAAGCAATGACAGATACTCTATTTTATCAGAAATATTATTGATATTTTTGAAATAGTTTATTAGAAAATTGATTTGTGCATATTATTTTATATCCAGCCAAATCATTGAATTTGTTACATCATGTGTAATAGATTTTCACCTGATCCTGTTAGGTTTCCCTGAGAAACACTCCTATCTATCTTCTGTAAATAATAATAATTTTTACATACGGCATTCCTATATTTATTTACTGTTCTCTTTTTCTTATCTGATTGTATCAGCTATTATCCTGTGTTATTTAATATTGGTGTTTAATATTGGAGAATTATGGCATTCTTATCTTTTCCCTCATTTTAATGTGAAAAGCATTTTTAATCAATTTATAAATGTGAAGAGATCATTATTCCATTATTCTTTCATTGAGAAAATTTTAGTAGAAATATTTATTGATTCTTTTACAGATGTCTTTGTAACAAATGGAGATGTTCATTTTATTAATTATTTTTCTACATGTCAATATATTGACTTATCTTAATAGATTTCCTTATATTAATTTTTATATTGTCAAAGAAACTCCTATTAGTTACGCATTATTCTTTTAAATTGCTGCTAGATGCTTTTTGATTATCTTTTATCTAAGGTTTTTTGCTTTGTTATTAATAAGTAAATTTGGTTTCTGTTTTTTAAAATTTATCTTTTCTTTGCCTGTATTGTTCCTTTATATTTATCTAGATTGTCACTCATTTTATCTATGCTTTCAAATGTATTTGCATGAAGTTGTAAAATATAGTCACCTCTTTAAGTGGTTAGATCTCCACTCCTTTCACTTTCTGTATCTGACAATTTCTGGCTTTGTCCTTGACTTGATTAGCTGAAGGTGTGCCCATTTATTTTCCAAAGAAGTAGCTCATGGCTTTATTTATTTATCATGTTTTCTGTTTCCTTAACTTGTTATCTTATGCTTTCATCTCTATTAAGTCCTTCCCTATGTGCTTTTATTGGGAGTGGAAGGGAGTGGCATCCTGCCTTATTGCATAAGGTACTTATCACTTTTTTAACCTTTTTGAATTGAATACTTAATTCACTTATTTTTTCCTATTTCATAGTTTGTTTTTTTAAGGCTAAGATGTTTTGGCTCTTAGAGTTTCCAATTTGAAGTAATATTATCAGTTTTCTGGATCAATATTCTAAAACTGTGAATTGGATTTCTGCTTTTCTTCCTTAAGATATGTTTTAATATTTGTTTCTCTGTCATAACCTTTCAGGAGTTAGATATTTTTAGTCCTGAATATTTCCAGTTTATTAGTTTCCAGTTTTCTTGCCTTTGCAATCAAGGAATTATTTCTGCTATTTGTACTTTTTGGAGCTTATCCTTTTTTTATGCCTATTATTATGAATTTTTCACAGGAATTGTAAAGGGGTGTATTCCTGTTTTAAGGTGAGTAATTGATTATATTTAATTTATATTGCCTCATTTATTATGTTATTAATATCTTCAATTCCCTTATTTATTGTTCATTAACTTAATCCATAATGAACTGAAAGAAATAAATTAGGACTGTCTACTAAGAACATATTTCTAGTAATTTCTTCTGTTCTCCCTGAATTTCTTCCTTTTTGAATACTGTCTACTTTATTTGACCCACAGGTAACATAATCACAAGGGACCTCCTTGTTTTGTTTAATGATTTTTGCTCCCAATTCTACGTAATTTGATAATAGTACTGGAACGTCCTCTTCTTTGAATAGGAATTTTCAAAAATGTCTTTGGCCATGCTTTTATTATAAATCTCTTTGGGTCAGAATTTTTTGTAGTCCTTTATGTAATGCATATAGTTGATTTTTTTCTTGCAATTCTAATTGAACTACTTCTTTCATTGTTCAACTAAGCAAAAAAACAAAACAATTTCATCACTTGTTTGAGGTCTATATAGAACAATAGCTTCTCATTTACTGGTGTGGTCTCTTTTAAAAAGTTTTAGCAACAGTAAAATTCATTATCCGAGTCTCAAAATGTTAAAATGCTACTATGATTTATCATTTTATAATCTCAATATATGCTAAATTTAATCACTGTATAAATTATTGAAATTTCCTGTCTAAGAAATTACTTTATAATGGTAAATATAAGAAAGAATGGCTTTTTTTTAAGCCACTACTGGTTATGGAGGCAGAATATTTATTTTCTGCAGATAATGGAAATTTAGAAAATCCAAGCTCACCAAATAACCTTTGACTTAGTAGGAGATAAGTAGAAAGAAACTATATTATTTTCTAATATATTGAAATATATTACTACCTATTAGAATTTATGGAAAAATATGTTCCATTCACACAATACAATACATGAAATATCTAGGAATAAGCTATGTGGAAGTTTGGAGGGTTTATGTGAATAAAATACTGACTTTCAGGGATTGGTATAAACAGATAATTGAAAAATTGGTAAAACCTACTATTTTGAGGCTATAATAACGCAATTAATATTGTAAAATTAGTAATTCCTTTCTAATTGTGTTTAAGGGTTTTTAACCCTAAAACACTTTTACCTGTTATATAGATTCTAGAAGAATAAATATTGGAAAAATAGCAGATTATCGGTGGGAGGAAGGAGATTTCCATTACAGATTATTAATACATATTAAATATATAACAATATAAATATTGTTGAAGCCCAAGAATAAGCAGACTGACCAGTGGAAGAGACTTGAAACCCTAACCCTAACACTGATATTTATAAAAATTTCTATATAAAGCACTCATCACAATGCAAGGTATGTGTTATTGGTTAACCATGTTTTTATCTGAGTCCAATATGAGGAAAGTTTTTTAAACTTAAAAGCAAAAAAGCCCCCAAAATTTAACATTATTTAACATCAGTAGATTTGACTATTTATAAATTAATATTTCAATATATATAACTTCAAATATACTGAACATTTTTAAAAATACAATTGAAAAATGAGGAAATTATTGTAATTTTTATCAAGATTTATTTTCTACTGCCTCTTTATATACACACATTACGTATGTAGTTTGGTTACAGCAAAATTATATATGTGTGTGTGCACAATTTTACTGTAACAAAAAATTTTATAAAGAAAGCAAAAGTATAAATATCCATAAAGACTTTTAAGTTTTTGTATTTTGGGTATCATTTTTCAATATTTTGGTAAATCAAAATAATTTGCCATGAAGAATACTATATTCAGCAAAGCTGTTCTTCAGAAATGAAGGCAAGATAGAAACATTCCCAGGCACACCAAGGTGAGGGAGTTCATCACAGACCTGCCTTACAAGAGATGCTGGAGGAACTTCTTCAAGCTGAAATGAAATGATGCCAACTAACAACACGAAAACATATGAAAGTATAAAATTCACTGGGTAAAGCTGGAAAAAAAATGATCTGCCATGAATAACTAACATGAACTATAAAAGAATTTTAGTGTTGCTGTATCTGAGAATTGTCTTATTTTTCATCTATAGATGTACATATATTTCTAGGAAGCCTTGGGCACCTCAGGCAGTTTTTCAGCTATAGTTGTATTGATCACATTTTTATAGAAACACTAAAATCTGTTCTGTCCCTTTAACTTATGGATAACAAGAATGTGATGAGAATAACAGACTATTTTCGTTCTACCTTTATGATTTTACTATCTAATTTCTCACAGAGGAAAGAAAAAGTTTTATTTTTCTATTTTAATATATGTCTTTTATTTCCATTTCTTGCCTTATTGTACTATTAGAACCTCCAGTATAAGGCTGAATAGATGTGATAGGAGTGTCCATCCTGATCTTATTCCCAATCTTAAATGGGAAAGTATTCATTTTTTCATCAGCAAATTTGTTAACTGTACAAGTTTCAAAGATGCCCTTTATCAGTTGAAGAGGAGATTTACTTCCTTCTTAGTTTGCCTAAACTTTTTTCATGAATGGATATTGAATTTCATCAAATGGTTCTTCTGCATCTGTTGAGATGATCTTATATTTTTTCTTGTTTATATTGATAGTATGGACAAACACATTGGTTTTCAGATGTTGGACAAAATTGCATTTCTGTGATAAAACTATTTAGTCATGCTGTATTATATTTTCATATTATATTTCATGCTGATTTTTATTTATTATTGGATTTATTGGCTAAAATTTTGTTAGGAATGTATCTATATTCATAAAGGATACTTGTGTATAGTTTTCTTATTTGTAATGTCTATTTCAGACTATAGAAATAGGGTAATGCTCGTTTCATATATAAACTGGGAAGTTCTCCCTTCTCTTTTATTTTCATGGAAAACTGGCATTTAATTCTTCCTTAAATCTTTAGTAGAATTCACCAGGAAAGCCATCTGGGTCTGGATTTTTCTTTGTGGGAAAGTGTTTAAACAAAAAAATTCAGTGTCTTAATAGATGTAGAGCTATTCTTGTTATTCTCAAAGGAGTTTCAGAGTCTTTCAAAAAAAATGTGCTCATTTCATTGAAGTTGTCAAATATATTGTCATGGAGTTGTTCTTAATTTCTCCTTAATTTTACTTTACAGTTCACAGGAATTTCTATTCTGTAAGTCTTTCCTCTCCAGTTTGTGGAACCATGGACTAGCCTCAGGCCTGTGTCTTTCCTAGTGATTAATACACCTGATCATTTCCGGTGGTCTCTCCACGGCCTTGGAAAGTTTTCTTATGTGTGTATGCTGATCTGCCCTCAACTGAAGACCAGAGAACTCTTCTCAGATATCCAGAGCCCTCTCTGTGTGCAGCTCTCTTTTGTCCACTAATCTGCTCTGGGAATTTTACCAACCTTGGCTTCCGTGAACTCTGAACACAGTCTCTGCTCAGAGACTGCTTGTTTCTGTCTGAGTATCCCTCCTTCGTATCACAGCCTGGACATTCTCTTCATTCAGTAAGCTGGGGCCATTGTAAGGATTCCCTCATTTGTTTCCCTTCTCTCAGGGATAACTGTCCCTTGTTGCTTGAGGACCAATGTCTGAAAAACTGTTAATAATAAATGTTTCCTTTTACTTCATCGTGACTGGAAGAGGAGGTCTGAATGTTATATTTTTATAGAGGAACAAGTAAAGTGAGGCAGTCTAAGATGAAAGAACATTATTCCAGAAATGTATTTGGGGATATTGAAAAACATGTATCCCTTTCATAATTTTCTTAGGTTCCTCTTTCTATTCACATCAGTTGTTATGTTTAGTTTAGTTAGTTAGTTAGTTTGTTTTGGCTAGGAGATGAAACTTAAAAGTAAATGCTATAACAGAGGAAAGAAAAAGTAGTTTAAAACATCTCACACTGGTTGAAGAAAAATGCATTTTTTGATCAAGGAAAATATAATTCTATCTTACTATATAATGTGACAATTTTATAGCAAATTTCAAAGCTTACTGGCAATATGGGAGACTATTTGGCTCACTGATTTATATTTTATTTCAGTAAAGGAGAAAAGTACAGATGCTTTGGACCTTAGTTCAGAGCTCAATTAACTTTGAAAGATTTGAAAGTAATTTCCAAGGCCATACAAGTATCTAATGAATCAAGTGCCAAGGGAGGTGAAAGTACTTGAGCAAGAGATAATAATAAACCTCCCCCTTTTTGACCCACAAATCATGGATGACTTTCTGTAGTTTGGTAAGTAGGACAACAGATTTTTCATGCTTATGATGAAGTAAATCAAATAAATATAAGGAAAATAAGGGTGCTCTTTACAAATCAAACCTTAAACATAAATAAATTTTGAAAAATTAAAGTTACTATCTATCACACAGCTTTGCTCTGACGTTGCTTCACATCTTTTAGAATATGAAATTACTTGTTGAAGGAGCTTCAATGACCAGTTTTTTCTGTCATTCTACCTCCTCCCAGAAAGTATGGGTATCTTTCAAAAAATTACTTATTTTTATTATTTTGATGCTCTTTAATTGGCTTGGCAATATTATCCTACTGGCTCAGGGTCATTTAAACAAATCATGTAGGTTTTCCCTCCCTCTCCTCTCTGCTTAGTTTTCTCTAAAATCCTATACAGTATTATTTTGAAAATAACAAAAGAAAAGCCACTTTTACTCTATGATATGAAACCTTCCCAGTATGAAATCTCCTGGGCCCATATTTCACATTTCCCATGTTCCCATAATAAGTTTGCTATTATTTTCTATATTGTTGTGATTGCTTATAACACTGATAATTTTTGCCACTAAAAATAACTTGAACTTATAAAAGGAGAATAACAGTGAATTTTTAAATCCCAGTATAGTACATTGGTTATTATACTGATAATTAGACATAAACATTTTGCCATCAAAAATTGCTTACATTGAAATATGTAATAGAAAATAAGCAGCGATTTTTTCCAATATAATACATTAATGGATGATTTAATCAGTAGTCAGAATTAAATATTTTTAAGATCAAAGACCTCCATAGATTTTCAGTCTCATTTAGAAATAATCAAATATATGTCTGAGCAATTAATAATGGGAATCCAATGCCTCATCCTAGAACTGAAATATTGAAGATTTGCAAGAGTGATTCAAACGACGTTAAATATGTATCTTTTTTTTACAGAAGATTTTACTTTGGGAATTCAGTCCTACACCATAATTATTTTTAATAAGTTGTCTTAATCCTGTACCATCCAAATGCATGCCATTTAATTACAAAAGAAGTATGGAAAGAATCTCCATAAGTCACCAGTGTGCAATCTCAGGTAGCCAATATACAATTTACTTTCAGAGTTCAAATGTTCTAGACCCAAGTTATCTGCTACCTTGCCTTTAAGAAAAAAATCTAGTTTACGATATTGCTTCCATAATACATATATTTCCAAGGTTGTTAAAATCACTACTTTTTTCTCAGTGTATCTGAATTTGGGCTAAACTAATCTCTACATTTTTAAAAAGCCCTATAGATCAAGAAATCTTCCTGAGTACATAGTCAGGCCAAACTTGCCTTTGAAACTCTTTCTTTCCCCCACGTCTTGCTTCACCTGCATGAATAGATTGTTTTCGTATGTTATTTACACATCTCTCGGTTGAAATAATAGAAGTTCTAAAGTGTTCATCTGTTGTTATTATTGCCCTTCAGTCAAACTCAGACTCATTGAAAATCAGCTTCTTTATTACTATGTAATGAATGAAAGAGATTGCAAAATGGCATCCACAAAACACACTTGGAATTCCTAGGTGGTCTACCCATCATCCAGTGAAGTGTGAACATATATAGAAATCGAGTATATAATTAAAATAATCAAAAGAGTATAAATTGGAGATATTTGCAGTTTCCTTCAAAATAACTAAAATAGAATAAATAAAATAGAATATTCCTCTTTTGAAAGATATTTTATTGGGGGAAAATAAAAAAATTGAGAAAATAAAATCTATATTATAAACTTAAGGAAAAATTGATACTTAAATTTTATTAGATTTGTAATATCAAGCTAGATACATCACTGAATAAGTGAATCAGTTAAAATAGGTTTGAATACAATAATTTTAGAGAGAAGCTGAAATTACATATATTTTAAATAAAACTTCCTTTTTGGAGCCGGCCCAATGGCGCAGCGGTTTAGTTCGCTCTTGGCAGCCCGGGGTTCGCCGGTTCGGATCCCGGGCGCCCACCGAAGCACTGCTTGTCAGCCATGCTGTGGCGGTGTCCCATATAAAGTAGAGGAAGATGGGCACGGATGTTAGACCAGGGCCAGTCTTCCTCAGCAAAAAGGGGGGTATTGGCAATGGATGTTAGCTCAGTGCTGGTCTTCCTCACAAAAAAAAAACCTTCCTTTTTGATATACAATATCTCCAAATGAGACCTCAGAGGCTTATTTCAGCAGTAGAGGCCCTTTCTCTTCATTAACATTCGTTAAGCATCAGTTATTAAAAAATCTTAGCCTGCTATTAACACTTTGCAATTTAATTCACAAATATGAAATTTTCTCACATTTGAGGAATTTCATGTATAGAATCTTGGCTTCTTTAAACAATGACTCATCCTATGATTAGCCTTTAGGGATTTACTATATTAATAATATATTTATTGGTAGATGTTTATAGACAAAGGTTTATATTTGTTAGTTGTATATATGAATATGAGAATAACACTAATTATCACCATTATATGTATCTTTTATTGAACTTTTAGTTCCTCCCAAAGGAAAAAGTGACAGTGAATGTTAACAAAATACCTTAACCACATTGGGAAAGGAAGTTTGGACACATGATCCTAGTAGTAAATTACTCTATGTTTAATTTAGAGACCATATTAATTTTTGACATGCTTGACTGCTAGTCATATTTTATGTAAATAAACCCAATAACCTTTTCCAACACTTGGGCAGCAAGTAAAAGAGGCACTGATTTTATAATATGGACACACCGTGAGAAGTGCTCCTGCAACCCTCTCAATTTCTAGAAAACCTGTATATTAAAAATGTGTAGTGTAGTATAAAGATAATCACATTGGAAAATAAAATTTGCTTAAGATTATGAAGACTAATATTTACTTCTGACTGTATCACTTTTGATCTCTACTCTTCACCACATCAACCACCCTATTTTATTTTTGATATTGGAAAGTGGAATATACATCTCACCAGATATATAATAAACCAAGCTTTTTTAGATATTAAAATTAAAACCTTTCTATAGAAAATAAATGTTGTCTATTTGTCTAATTGTCTATAATAAATTGACAATAACCTTTATTTAATGTATTAAATATTTTAAAAACAACAACAAGGAAAACAGAAAGATGGCATTAGTGGAGTGTTTAATACGTGGAAATCTAAAATCCATACCAAGCTGCCCAGGAAGTTATATAGGAAAACCAGTAAAAGGGAAAATAAAAGTACCTTGTTGATAGATTTAGTTAAATACTGCAGACAGAATGAAATCATAGCAAATCACGTCTTAAAATGTTTTGAACGATGTTGGTAATCTGTAGAGGAAAACAATCAAAAATTACTTTTGCAAGGTATAATTTTTAAAAAAGAATCTTTATTTTGTGTAAATTCTTCACTTAGCACTTCAAAATATGACCCACATGTTCAAATGACTTTTTTTAAATATGGAAGAGTGCTCCAAATATCTTAGTAGTTACCATCAGTAGTGAGCATGAGTTTCAATGTCATAGACATTATTTAAAGATTTCTAAAGCCCTACAAATTACATGACATATTACACAATAAATAAAAATAATTGATAGGAAGTAACTTTATAGAGAGATAAAACTACTTTTCTAATAATGAGGTGAAATAAACTGCTTGTTTGATTTCTTCAAGTTAATTTGACAATTTTTGCCAGTGTTAATGGTGATGTAAATCTTTGTCTCCCTCTCACTCTAGATTAGTTGTTTTTTAGCCAAATAAGCAGGATTGCAGCTAAACAGTTATACTGTTATAATTAATATTAATTATATATTTTTTATTTAATTTAACTATAACTATGATAAGAGATGATCAATTACTGTTTTATTTCACATAAAGATATGTGTTTTATAAATATGCTCATTAGATTGGCTGGTGATATGAACAGTAGCTATTAATCTCATCCTGTTCTTCATACTGGAAATAAAATTGAAGGACTATATAATTTTATTTTCTTTTTAACAGTTGTCTTAGTCCATTAGGGCTGCTATAACAAAACGCCACAGATGGGGTAGTTTACAAACTACAGAAATTTATTTCTCACACTTCTGAAAGCTGGAAGTTTGAGATCAGGGTGACAGCAAAGGCGGGTAAGGGCCCTGTTCCAGGTTGCAGACTTCTCTTTGTATCCTCACGTGATCAAGTGACTGGGGAGTTCTCTGGGGTCTCTTTTAAAAGAGCACTAATCTACCCTCTTGACCTAAGCATCTCCCAAAGGCCCCACCTCCTAACACCATCACCATCAGGTGATTGTAATCACCTCCTAATACCATTAGGATTTCAACATATGAATTTAGACGGGGCACAAACATTCAGACCATAGTAACAGTTTAAACCAATGCATTTGGTAGTTCTACTTTATCAACCCAAGTTTAGATAGATTTGACATATAATCACTGAATAATGGTTCCACTAATAGGCTTGATTTAACTTCACAGACTTAACAATTAACTTGTTAAGTATCATAACAAAGAATACAAGTATGTTGAGTAAAACAATGGTCAAAGATCACAAATTATAGTTTTTCTTGCCAACTTTAAATATCTATTGTTTATGTTGCTATTTTTGTTCTTACCTGCTTTTTTTAAAAACACAGATTCATAACACAATAAAGAAAAAAAGTGAGTTTCATTCTAGGTTGACACCTTAAGTAATGAACTCCCAGCTCAAATATTCAGAATAATTGGCACTTAGAGTTACTTGGTTAGAAGAATCACCAGGACATTTATAACAGCGCCACAGTTATTGGTAGGCGAGATACAGAAATGCCACTTTCCTGCTGATGACTATTTCAAATTTGAAGATACATTTGGCTTAAGATCAACACCTCGACAACACTATAGATACGAGTTAATTTATAAATATGAAGTTCTTTTTATTTTCCAAACATCAGAACTTTGGCTTTCATTCCAGACTGAAGTTTTAAATTGAGAACTTGAGTAAAATTCACATTTATCTTATGAACAAATTTTTATGGGACTCCTTACACTTCACACTGTGTGAACCACATAATGATTCAAATATTTCATATCCTACTTTCAGGAGTGGTAATATCATGCACCCAACAGTGCACATTTGATTTCAACTGCAATTGAGCATATTTTAGAAACAATCTGTTTTAGAATCACATGCACAATTTCAATGTTGAAAACTTTTATTCTTAGAAAAATATATACTTCATAGGGCCACTGCTTCAAATACAGAAGGAAAATTCAAGACTAGATGTAAGTACTGACAAGTAGAGGATGTGTCACTTACTTCTTTGAAGTTGTTATCTATAACACTAAAACTGGTTTCACTGTTACAAAAGAAAGACAAGATGAGAAGTGATGTTCTGTTAACAGTTAAATTCAAACAAAATCCATATGAAATTGAAGCAAAAGTGATATTTTGACTCTTTAATCTTGAAAGGTTTCAATTATTTAATGTTAAAAGTTTTATTTCTGATAAAATTTTTGGAATGATTATGAAAAACAGACTTTGTTCTGTCTCTGTGCCTTGAGGTAGTTGTGAGCACAAAACATCATTTTTTTATTTACCAACACATGTTTTGGACACCTGTTATATAGAAAATATTCATTTGATTACTATTAGGATAAAAAGCTCAATCAATCATGCACATCTCCAGTTGAGATTATAGCTGAGTAAGGGAAGATATAAACCTAAACAAATATAATACAAGAGGGAAATAAAGTGTTTTAAAGGAAGCAGTTGACCATTGATGGATGAAATGCTGTGGAGTTTCAGAGACACTAAAAATGCTTATATTTGAGAGACCGGGGAAAGCTTAACTAAGGAATTCACACTTGAACCAGGAAAGAGAGAAATTCTTAGAATCATGAGGAAATGATGAGTAAAAACTATCCAAGTCTATGGGTCAACAATTAGAAAATATACAGCAAGAAGGAAATATTTGACACAGAAAGAGAAATAATAGATTGCCATGCTTTTAATGCTAGAATATGTATTCTTTCTTCCAGGAATTATCTTGAGGTCCAGAACAAATATATTTTACAGTTTATATCCCCAAATCATCCCTTTTTTATGAAATAACTAATTTTAAAAATATATTTTAGAGAGGTAAAAAAAACAAAGTTTGCTAATTGAGAATGTAAAAGTTCCCAGCAGTGGTTTTGCATGTTATCACAATATGCATTCAAAAATTATAAAAGCACATCTGACTACAAATAGAGAGCAGACATTTAAAGGATTAAAAATGTGGCAATTTGTTATTTCTTTCTGGGCCAAATATTTTCTTGTTGCTGTACACAACGATATATATAATATATTAAATATAAATATTTATGTAGAGAGAGAGAGAGATTACAGAAAAGATTTTTAACAACAATTTCACATACCTCTTACATATGGAATAACAATAATTGGATATTTTCCTAGGATGTTAAGCTGTCATACAAAGAGCATGGATTTTTGGATCCATTTCTTATATTCTATATTGAAAATTTATAGGTAAGTATTTCAAATTAATTCTGGTTTTTGCCATGTGGATATGCATGTTCATGTTCAAATGTATTTCTAGTTCTTTATCATTTGAGTCAATTCTTGAAAGAAAAACAAATGGATAATTAGATCATTGCATTCTTGAGAGATGACTCCATAATAGCTCAAATTTACTAGTAAAACAGAATGTAGAATTCAGTTTTAAATACCACAGTCATATAAAAATCTTTGATTAAAAAGAAACATGCAGAGTTGTTGTTTTGTTACATTAGCACCTTAGAAAATCCTATCTAAGAAAATGTATTTACTAACTAGTAATTCTAAAAATAATTGCATTAAATTTCATCTCATGAAGAATTCATAAGATCTAATTTAACATTATTCCTGTTTTTGAAATGCAAGTTTTTTCATGCTGGTTTATAATAAGTTTGCAAAATAGAAATAATAAACTAATACATATTCACATCTGAAATTAAAGTTTGAAACAATGGTTTTGAATAATAAAAATATAACATTTTATAGCCAGTTTGAAACAGTGTACTTTTTTTTTTTTTTTTTTTTTGCTTTTTCCTCCTTTTGATTTCGTATTCTGTACCGAAACATGTACTAAATCTAAAAATACATAGACTGGTTTTCTTGGGAAGGTGTATGTATTGTTGTTTTTAAAATACCATTTTAGGGGCTGGCCCAGTGGTGGAGCAGTTAAGTTCATAGCTCTGCCTCAGCAGCCCAGGGTTTGCAGGTTTGGATCCTGGGCGTGGACCAATGCACTGCTTATGAAGACATGCTGTGGTGGTGTCCCATATAAAGTAGAGGAAGATGGGTGCGGATGTTAGTTCAGGGCCAATCTTCTTCAGCAAACAAAAAGAGGAGGATTGGCAATGGATGTTAGCTCAGGGCTAATCTTCCTAACACACACACACACACACACACACACACACACACACACACTTTAAAATAATATGGCCTCTTACAGAGGCCATGAAAAACAAAATGACTGCTTTATATTTTACATTAATTATTCAACAAAAATTATCAAAAAAATTACAGATATTATTTTATTTACTTATTTTTTTCTAAATCAAATTATTTTTAGTTCCTCCAAGTCTGTAGTCTTTAGCTTTCAGAGCATTTTAAAGTATCCAGAGGACCCAAATGAAAAATGTATCTCACTTCCTTTCTCTAGAGTCCAGGAGACTTTCCCTACTTCCTTCCTACCCTCTGTTTTAAAAACTTTCCTTCCTACCTGAACCTCCAGCCCTTCTGTCTTGATGGCTCTTTCTTATTTTGACCTGATTGGGTCTGGATTGAAAAGTATTGCTTAGGACACATTACTAATTTAACAGCTATTCAGGAAAATATTCTGAGGCCCTATACTATACAAGCACCTAGGAGATGTCACATTACTGCCTGTTAGAGATTTCTAAGATGATTATGCCCCTCTCCCTCACAAAGAACGCCAATGCATGCTCACCCCACATCAATACCTCCACTGCCACCACTCTTCTATTTGGGAGAGACATCATTCACTCATAAAGATCATCACACATTTTACCTATTTTATCATGCTTATATGGATAAGATAACTTTTCATAGGTCCAGATTGGGGAAAAGAAAGAACTCTCAGCAAATGAAGCAAAGAGGAAGTCATGCTAAATGAAAAATTTAACATGTCATCAGAAATGACCTTGATAAGCTTTTAGGTGCAATCAATCTTCCTGTGTGTAATTCTTCTTATGTTCAACATCAATTTCTATAGCCTTTTCTAGTAGACAATGAATTTTAAATGTGTGCCAATAGTAGTTGGCACAGAGTTTTATGAAGTGGATGGATGCTTTCACATTTTTGACTTGAATTCTCATTGTACCTTTCTCAAATTGGTTGTTTTCTTCCTTGGTTAGAAAGCTAAAGGATCTAGTTCTCAAGTTTTATTTTATCTTTGTATTTCCCCTCTCTTGAGGATATGGTGGTAGACAGCTCTGTCACCTTGTAAGTGTTGAGGAAATCACAATGAAACGATCCTGTAAGATATGTTTCAGGCTGTCCCCATATTCCTCAGAGAATACAGGCCTAAGGTAAGGATTTGAATTCAAAACAGTTAATGTTCCATAGCATCATAAAATATTAAAGCTAGAAAGGATCAGAAAGATAATTTTATCCTGATTCCTTTGTTTTATCTGAACAAAAACAGTTTCACAGTGATAGACTCTAGCCCAAAGTCACAAAGTCTGTTAGCAACTGAAGACAGACAGAAACCTAGACCTCCTGATCTAACATAACCTTCTGCAGCTAATTGGATATGAAATCTTTCATATGTCAAAGTCACTATGGTGTAATGATACGTCATCCACCTTGATTGATGACAGTGATGAAAGACTTGGTTAACACAATGGAAGTAAATGCAGCAAGCAGATTTATTGAATTTTAAAAGCTGCAATATCTTTCTATCTGCAGTCTGCATGTAATGCAACCATGGTCTTCTTAATCTGCTTATGTTATAGGTACCAGGTCTACAATACCCGGTTATCCAGGTGGCCATGAAGAAGAAAAAAGAAAAAACTCAAAGATGAACAATACAGGTGGAGAAGTGTGTAGTTACAGAGAAATAAGTCACTTATGTGTCAGAGAAAAATGTATCTGTGTTGTGTGCATGTTTGTGTTTAATTATATATGTAATAAAGAAAAATTATCCCCATAAGTTCATTTGGAAATATTGAAACAATAAAAAGTAAAGGGTAACTGAAAAGAAAAAAAACACTATTTGGCTTTTTTAAATGAAGGTAATATTAATTTTAGACATTTATGAGAGCTTGTTAACATTTGCAACTAATTATAATGGCACCTAATTTTTTGTTAGAATTTTTATTTTTCAAGAGTGTTTATAATCACCATCTTAATTTGTCCCCACAGTATCTGTGGAAAATAGTGAAGGGATATTTCATTTTCTCCATATTATTGATGAGACAACAGGGTCAAAATGGTTAAGTAGTTTGCCCACAATAAACAAACTAGGTTGTTTAGATCCTTGACCTGTAATCATCTATAATATATCAAATTAACAGTTTCACTCATTTTCAATACCAAATTCTTTATAAAAACAGTCATCTGTAACTCACCTGGTATGATTATCTGTTTACTATTGTTTATTGGAATACCTTCTTAATTAGTTTATCTATTCCATTTTCTTTATTTCAAAGAAACCATCCTTAAAAAGCAGCTTTCACAATTAACTCTTACCAAATGGATTTTATTAATAGCATGCTGCCACCTATAAAATATAGCTCAAATGACCTAAGTTCCTCCATACAGTCTGAGATCCAACATGATACACGAAAATAGAACTGATCTTAAATGCAGAAAGTATCAGTTTATACCCAAGTCAACTACGTAAGTGAGAATATTCTACCCCTAACACATCTTAGCAATAATCACTAATAAGATGATTTTACTACATAGGCTAATCCCTGCCACATTCCCACATCAGTCCTTAAACAGACATAGGTTAGTTCCTAGAGGAGATAAAGGACTTTGAGTTAATCGTGCTGCACTAACCCACGTCTACAGTGTGAGTGCAGGGAGTCATTCTCGCTAAGATGTGGATGTGAAACCACGTTCAATCATTCCGCATGAGGGGCCGCTACATTGTCAAGACTTAGCAACCTTTATGCTGCTACTTTCCAAATTCTTGAATCATGAAGGCTAGAGATTGTGGCTTCCTTTTCTCTCTAATAAAACCTATTTTTTCTATTTTGTTGTCGAAACTTTACTTTAGTTTGGATAGTTGAAATCCCTGCCCCATTATTAACCCCCTCCCTTTCAGCACTGTTCTTCCCCAAACCACTTCCTTTCCTCTAGAATGTATGATTTTAGAATGTTCATTGAAAGTGCTGAATTCAGTAGCATGCATGCATTAGGACACAAATCTTTACAATTTTAATGTGATTTCCCAGTAATTCTATTCACCTTGACAATACTTTATGCAGATTCACAGTTTTTACAGTTACCTTTGGATATTAAGATAGTTTTATTTTCAGACATTAAATTTCCCCTCTGATATAAATTTAAACATTTATCTAAAATCTAATTTAATCTGTATCTCATCCTACCAGTTCAGGCCTGTCTAGCAAAAGACTGAAATTAGGTGAGAGAATCGTTACTGAACACAATGTTATTAAACTAGAACTCAAAAACAATGAGATAATTAGAAAATATCCAACTGCATGGAAATTTTAAGAAAAGACATAAATAATCCATGAGTGATAGAAGATAGCAAAATGGAAATTAAAACATGTTCAACTTTTCAAACAAGAAAACATTCATTGAGATCACATGGTACAGTATTAATATAGAGAAATAAATAGCCCTCATTTACACAGAAAATAATCAGTTAAAATTGTAGGCAAAGGTCATTTGCAATAGAAATAAAGAAGATAAATATAGTTAGGAAAAAGCTAATATAAACAAAAAAAAACAAAAAATACGTGAAACATGTAAGGAAAACTCTAGGGCACTGTTAAAAAATAAGTAGAATTAAATAGAAAGATATACTTTTTGTAAATGAATGAGTATTGTAAAAATGTGAGTTCTAATTAATTTATAAATTGAAAACAGCTCCATTAAAAAAAACTACATGCTTTTTTATGGGACTACACAAATACTACTCAATATAGACAATACTACTTAATATACACAAATAAACATGCAAGAATAGTTTAAAAAATGGACAAAGAATCTACAAATATGACAAACCTTATTAAAACAGATAAAGTCTCTATAATTCAAACAGTGTCGTGTTGGTACGTGAATAAATAGACACAGCAAAATGGAATATAAAATCCAGAAAAAAGACACAAGTATATACAGTATTTAATGTAAGATAAATTTAATATATGAAAAATCTGCCAGCACAAATCATTTAGCTAAACAGAATTTTCAATAAATAGTTCTGGGACAGTCAGAGGGCTCTTGAGAAAAAGGACAAAAATAAATATATGCACTATACATAGGAATAAACTCTAAAAAAGTGTCAGAGATCTAAATATTTTTAAAAGTAATAAATTCTAGGAAACAAGCAAATATTGGTGAATTCCTGTATGAACTGGGTATATTGAGGAACTTATGATGCAACATTTAGATGCAATAAAGTAAGATTGATAAAATATGGTAAAGTAAAACTGTATACACACATATTTGATGTAAACAAAAATCATCGTGAAAGATGTAAAGAAAATTTAAAATATTAGCAAAAAATATTAACAAAATATTAGAAAAATACATCACACAAAGGGCTAATATTCAAAATATATAAAGAAGTCTTAATGATTGAGGAAAACAATACCCAAGGTAAGTTGACTGTAAACACAATTAACAAGGAAAGCTGACCCATGTAACTTGATCAAATTTTTATTTTTTGTGATGAGAACTTTTAAGACTACTCTCTTAGCAGCTATTAACTGCATGCTGTACATTAAATACCATGTTATTTATTTTATAACTGAAAGTTTGTACCTTTTGACCCCCTTCACCCATTTCACCCACACCCCACACCTGTCTCTGGCAACCACCAATCTATTCCTTATATCCAAGAGCTTGTTTTATGTTGTTGTTGTTTTTAGCTTCCATATATAAGTGAAATCATGAGGTATTTGTCTTTCTCTGACTCATTTCACTTAGCATAATGCCCTCAAGGTCCATCCATGTTGTTGCAAATGCAAGACTTCCTTCCTTTTTATGGCTGATAATATTCCGTTATAGATAGTTGTGATATATACATTTTCTTTATCCATTCATCTGTCCGAGGACACTTAGTTTGCTTCCATGTCTTGGCTACTGTAAATAATGCTGTAGTGAACATGGGGGTGCATATATGCTTCCAAGTTAGTGTTTTTGCTTTCTTTGGATAAATACCCAGAAGTAGAATTGCTGGATCATATGGCAGTTCTATTTTTAATTTTTTGAAGAACGTCCATACTGATTTTCATAGTGGCTGCATCAATTTACATTCCCACCAATAGTGCACAAGGGTTCTATTTTCCTCCACATCCTCACCAACACTTGTTATTTCTTGTCTTTTTGACAGTAGGCATTCCAACAGGTGTGAAGTGACAAATACAGAGAACAGATTGGTGGTTGCCAGAGGCGAGACGTGAGGTATTGGCGAAAACGGGTGAAGGTGGTCAAAAAGTACAAACTCACAGTTATGAAACAAATAAGTCACGTGGATGTAATGTACAGCATGGCAACTATACTTTATAATACCGTATTGCATATTTGAAAATTGCTAAGAGAGTAGATCTTAAAAATTCTCATCACAAGAAAAAAATTTTGTAACTAGGCATGGTGATAGATGTTAACTAGACTTGTTGCAATGATTATTTCCCAACATGTACAAATATTGAATCATTATGTTGTACAAGTGAAATTACTATAACGTTATATGTGGATTATAACTCAATTAAAAAAAAGAAGTGTGTGGGGAAGATATGTGGCTCAAATATGTCAAGAACCATCAAGTGCATGTCTACATTTTACCACAACTCAAAGAAATATTTTAATATGAAAGAATAAATATAGAATGTCCCCATATGTCCTTGTCATTAAAAAAAATCAACACAAGAATCTACTTGAAGAATTACTCAAGCCAATGGAATATGGAAATCAGTGTTTCAAGGGGCTGGAATAAACATTGAAACTAATATACCTAAAATATAGTCTTGAGGATTTACTATAAAATGCAACTAGAATGAACAAATCTTGAAACACAAGAGTTATTATGTAGCATAATTTATGAATAAGCAACTTGAGCTTGAAAGCTACAGAGTGCTAATTGAGATACCTTGAATGTTAGAAACTATATTTTCAGAGAAACTGATAATTAAGAAAAATTTTGTTTGTCAATTTTAAAAAACAATTAATTTAATAATGAAGAAATTTAATATATTTTTATGTCAATAAAACACTTATGGAGGAAAATAGTATAGACCTCCCTATACCTACAGATGAAGATTTGAAAACTGCACTGTAATAATAGCTAAAATTGGTATTAATTATAATAAGGATAATAATGATACATTTAATAATTACTTGCTCTCTGCCAGGAGTGACCCCAGTGCTTTACATAGTTCAAATCTCATAACCCTCACAGTAAATTTATTATGAAATTACACACAATAATGCTCTTGTTTCCACTCTCTACAGCCCCACCAATTTATTCATATCTCTAACTCTTACCTCCCATCAAAAGGCCTTATATCCATTTAGTTTCTGCAGCTGAAGCCAAGTTCCCCATAATTTCTGCCTTCAGTCATGCCCTCCAGTATCAAATCCATTACTAAGTACAACTGATTCTGACCCCAATCTATTTTTCAAATCTGCTCACTTCTTTTTCCACTGCTCCAGTTTTAAAAGTCAACATCACTTCTGGCCTGGAATACTGCATTTGCCACCTCAATGATTATTCTTCACAAAATATGTTGGAATTATTTCTTACAATGTAAATTTGATCTTGCCTTTCCTCTATTTAAATCCTCTGATAGCTTCCCACTGAAATTTCATAAACTTTAAAATCTATAACCTTACCTTCCAAATCTTACAGAATGGTGTTCCTGCCTATATTCCTAACCTCACCTTATACAAATATCCTGTTAACTTCAGTGACAGTGTCCTTATTCCTAATCTGCACTATAATAAGCACTTTCCCTTTTACTTTGCATTTTCTGGTTCCTCAACTGGAAAGCTATTCCCAAAGTGTTTCAATCGGCGAACAACTTGCCATTTTTCAAGTGTCTGTTCAAATGTCATTTCTATAGAAAAGCTTTCCCTAAGTATTCCATCTAAAGTAATGCTTCATTACAATCTATCATGTACTTCCATTTTTTTCACAGCATATTCATGAGCTGAAATTAGTTTTATTTATTTTATAAATTTATTTGCTTATTTATTGTCTCTTCCCAATGGAACTAAGATCCTTGATGCATCTGACATTGCCTATCTTTGTTTTAATATCTCCCGGGCCTAAAACACTGCCTTGCATATAGAAAATGATAAACATGTAAAATGACACTTTGCGTTGAAATTATATAAATGATGGAGTTGCATCTTCCACAGAGTAGGATTCTAATGTCAAACAGGAAAGTAAAATTACATATAGTCAATGGTAACCACAAATATACTTTAAATTATCAATAATTACAGGGTAGACATTTTGTGTGTAGGATAAACTATCTCTAGATGACATTAGGCACTCCTCTAACTCTTCATTAGTCATGTTTTGTCCAGGAAAGTCAGTTCAATATTTGATAAATTTTTCCTGATGTTTTAATAATTTTCTTCAACTAGCATTGAAAATTTAAGGTTTACTTAGCAGCCATTTTCTAGTGCTTTCTTGTTCTCTTTATCTCCCTTTTTATGTTTTTTTTAATTAAAAGGAAAAGTAATCATTTTTTCCAAATGACTATGAGTATTTTGCAAATTATTATCACCTTATTCATGATATATAAAGTTAAAGAAACTAACAATTTCCCAAAGAACAAATCATGCCTACTTATTTTCTGACCATGGTGCAATAATACAAAATATATACCTAAAACAAGATTCAAAAATCTAAGTCTGAGGTATTAAAAAATTCTGATTAACTCTTGAGTCACTAAGGATGATTTGAATGGAGCCACCGAATGAGTGATGATCTCACGGATGTGGTGGAGGACCAGGTAATGGGTAAGGAAACCAAAATGATTTCTGTTTTGGACAGGTTAGATTTGAGATTCCTTAAAGAATCCAAGTAGAATGCTGCAATTACAATTCTATGTTAGCAGAAAAGTTTGGCTAGAGATTAAAATTTTGTGGTCATCACATCAGAGGTAGTATGTAAAATGTGGACATGGATAAGATAACTAAGGGATTGGGTACAGAGAAAATGAGAATTGACACTGCACCCTGGACATTTCCTGATTCAGCATTTTGTAGTTGGGAAAATAGGAAAAGCTAGTAAAAGAGAGTGAAAAGTAGTAGGACGAAAACCAAGAGAGTGTGATATTTCAATGCAATTCCGAGTTCAACGCTATACTTCTGGAGCTTTCCTTGATGTACATAATTAAAATTGATAAATTTCTGTCTGTCTGTCTCTCTCTCTCTCTTTCTCCATGTGTCTGTGTATGTGAGTGTATTTGTGCTGAACAACAATGTAACTGTTAGAGTATCATAGTCAAAATGTTTTATAACCGCTCTACAGTGCTTATTTCCTAAACCTTACATATGTTTCCTTCACCATGAAAACTTTATAACAATCTCTAATGAGTTCAGTGTATTAGTTTTTTGTTATTTTATCCTCAGTTTTCCTCTTACTAGATACTGGAGTAAATGAACAGTGTTGGATAATTTTGATACAGTATCTCTCTTCCATTTTCATTAAATAAATGGGCATAAACCTAACTAAAGGGTTATTTTATTGTTTCCTTCTTCGTTTGTTAATGCCATGGGCCAATGTCCTTCAAAGTACACTTTTGCTTTTCCTTTTGGGTACTGTGGAGTAAATGTCAAATGATATATAGTCTTGCCACTTTTGTGTCTACATTGATTACATTTTCCAGAAAAGACAATTTAAGAATAAAATTGGTTTTAATGTTTTTATACAAAATATCTGCTATCAAGTCTTTCAGAGCAAAAAACTATATTCATATTCTATGTGTTAATATATCAGAGATTCTTCTCCAAGATGATAATTTGGACATAGCTTGTAATAGATAAAACATTCAAGATCTCCTAAAAGTAATGTAAGAACCTTCACAGATTATGCCACACTCATATACATGCCAACTAATATTCTTGAATTATCAGTATTTATCAAAGGACTTCATAAAATTCATTTTAGGTACGATTCACAACAGAAAATTTATATCTCAAGAAAAGAATTATCTTGTGACAATTTCTTTTTAGCAGTTTAGAGATCTTGCTCCAAAGAAAATATGATTTATGTAATCTTTTACTAATTTTATATGAGTAATCTATGGGTACATTATTTATGATTAAGATTAAATTAAAATTTTACCAGGAAACTTTTGTTTATATGCATAATTTTATTTTTCATGGTGATTTTTATAATTGTGGGTATCTCTGTTATACATTTAACACTAAAATATTTTATATATGTGTTAGAGTTAATATTAAATTGAAATATGAAGCAAAACTGTCACTAAGATCTGCAATTGCCAGTTTCTATTTTTTTGTGTAGTCATTGATGCTTCTATCTATATGCCTACATATATATAATTTCATGCAATTTCAGAGATTAATTTTTGGGATGGGGATAGGAAAACATTACTTAAAATGAATCACAATATATGGATACTTTGACTATTAATTTTTAAATTAAATTGGCATTCAGACAATTATTGAATATATATTACAGGTAAGCCACAGTATTTTCTGCTAGGAATACAAATACAAGTAAAATATCATCCCTGATTGCAAGGATTTTAAAATTGGGGAAACAATGAATGTATGTAATTAGTCATATTTCATAATTTTCAAGGCTGTGATAATGATATGCACAAAGTGTTATGGGAATACAGAGGGAAAAAATAGTTCTTTCTTTGACGTTGGAAATGGCTTCCAAGAAAAGGCAGTTCTTGGAAAATGAGTATCATTTCAGTAGGGTGAAAGAGACAGAAGAGAAATGGGGAAGACCATGAGTCAAGCAGATATACAAATAAGTAGGGACTGTACCTTGTTAATTATATTTGCATCATTATGGATGGGTATAATTTGGGGCATAAAACAAATATTAGCTAAAAGTTCAATGTATTAAGGATATAGACTCACTAAGACAGAAATAGAAGAAGAGATTGGGAGGGGAGCTGGTAGAGGGAGTATTGAAATGACAGAAGGCCAAAAGAAGTAAATTAAGGAAAGGATTTTATCACCATTAAACTCTATATTAAGGAATATAGACTCTTTCCTGTAGACGATATGAAGTTATGGAAAGTTTTAAAACTGTGCTTTAAAATGTTTAAATTTATGAAAGATTGAGAAGAAAGTGGCAACATGGCTTGCATATTACAAGAGAAAGAACTTGAGGCGTGAAGGAGGCTATTATTACTTCTAGTGTAAGATTAGGATAGAGTAGATGAGAAGACGATGGAGAAAAGAGATTTAATACATGTATTTTGGGAGAAAAACAACAGGAAATTTTTGTCCAAAGCATTGACTTAGTTTATTTAACAAAAATTTTGTAAGTCTTTATTATATGCAAGAAATTATACTCTACAGTGGACATGTAAGATTCAACAACTATCCTAAGGAACGAACAATTTATCACAAATTTGTAAGCCAGTAATCTCAAATTATATCGTAAATTGACTTTAATCAGTTATATCCTGAACTTCTGATACCAGGCATTTCTATTTTAAGGCCTTTTAGAATGCAGATTCTTTTTAAAATTCTATTTCTTTTGTGTGCCTGATCTTTAAATTGTATCTGCAGTCCTTTACAAATGCAGGAGCATAATAATAACTATTGCCTTATCCTTGTCGCATATAAAGTAATATATAATATAATTCCAGGTGTATTCACGAAGTAACATATAATATATATATATATATATATATATATATATATATATATATATATATATATATAAAATATATAATAGGCCCAATTGTCAAAAAGGAAGCAAATCAGTTAATGATTTTTAGTGCTTTTCTTTTTTATAGCCACTTAAAATGGTTTTCTTTAGTGAATGCCCTTGCTATTTTTGAAACAACATATAAAATTGGCATCACTTACATACAAGACATTAGAACATTTGAAAATATTTGTGTGTCTACATATATATAGTGCATGTATATATTTTCTCATATATGTGTGTATATACATATTCAACTAAAATATTATAAGATGCTAGTTTTTCTTTTAGAAGCAATTTTAATTTTCTATGTCCAAACAAATGTGTACTTACAAATATAAAAGTTGGAGAATTTCTAGTTTTGTTTGATGAACTACATCCAGATAATTTTCTACATAAACTGCTTTGTATAATGAATAATGCATTTGCGTTTCTACCATTTAAGCAAATGTTAGTTATTTATTGGTTCTGGCATAGGCTCCTTACAAGGATTTCTCAGGATCTGTTGTTTAATGTGTGGGGAAGAGACATTAAAATTTGATTTTATGGAAATTTGATTTTTATTGTATATCAGTTAAATCTAAAAAATGTACAAAACATTAAAAATAGTGAACTTCTTTATATTCTCTTCCACACAAAGCTGTCAGTAATTTTTGTCTTTGTTTCTAAGGATTTGCATTGCAATGATTCTATAAATCTTTCTTAACTCCTGCAAGGATGGTTGATCTTTAGAATGCCATTGAAAATGAACTTGTGGGACAGGTAATTCCTATGTGGCAAATTTATTTGCACACTGCCATCAGCATGCAATGACAAGATATAAAAACTCTCAGAGCAATTCGTGTGAAGAACATCAGGCCAAATAACATCATAGATGACCGTGTAACCAATAATAACACATTTTTCCTATCTCTTTAATGCTATACATGTAATAAATTATTCACCTGATTGTATACTATAAAATCTACATTTTATTCAAACATTGTCATGTGTTCCTATAAACAAGAAACACACACACTAAGTTTCCAGGGCATTAAGTTCCAGTGAGAAGAAATACGAAACGCAGGCAGAACTGGAGACTCCTTGACAGAAGCAAACCTTTATTAACCCAGGGCTCCACTGTAGTAGTTCTAGCCAGCAATTCCACAGACACTTATATCTAAATTAGATAATGGTTCTTGTGAGCAGCCTGCAGTTTCTAGGGATGCTGCAGTGTTTCTTTCTTCCAGTTACAGAGAGCCTTGACTAGAGAGAAAGATATTGAGGAAGTAGGGCATGTGTCATCAATGAAATATATTGGATCTCTAATGTACATCTCCTAGAAACCGTTATTAGTTCCATGTTTTGAAGCCTGAAAGTCTAGTAGCTGCCAAAAGGAAATAGTGATAGTGGCAGTTAGAGCAACAGAGGCTTAAAGGTAAATGAGTTCCAGGCATGGACAATTGATAGCTAGAGCTCAAACTAAAACTTCTACTTCTGAATATAAACCTACTTTAAAACAAAACTAAATTTCAAAAAGTGTCATGACTTTATTACATTGCACAATCTAGTTACACGTGTCTACCTATTGAAAAGAAAGTATTTATACACCGTGTGATCTTGAGCAAGCTACTGAACATTTTTGGCTCCAGTTTCCTCTCCTCTAAAATGAAGATTTAATGCATAACTTATAAGATTGTTATGGGTAAATATTTTATGTACTTTTAAGGCCCTTAAAACAATGCCTGGTACATAGTGGGCATGATATAAGTGCATGGTAAATAAACTAAAGAGAGAGTTGAGAAAACTAATTACAGAAAATTCAGCTTGAATGACTGTTTAACTAAAGAGATGTCATGAAGCAGATCCCAGTCCTGCCATTGAAAAGCTCAAGGTTCTTGGACAAATTGCCTAGCCTTGCTAAACGCCATCTGTGAAATGGAAATACTACTTGTTTCATAGTTGATCTCTCTGAGATTTAAAGGAACATGTGCCTGTAATGTAGTAGATAGAACAAACAGAAGAGGTAATATTATCCAGCTTCTTGAGTCACTAATTAGTGCTGGGCTCATCTCAGGGGTTACTTTCCACTTGCCATCCTTGTGACCCATGTTGAACCTGATTCAAGCTTTTATCAACAGTTTTATAGCAAAAGCCTTTCTAGGCAGTGCTTATGTGGTGCAGGCCTAGTGGAAACGAAACTGTTAAAAAGAAATACCTCAGGGTGCTGTGACCAGAGGCATGTCTGAAATTACAACCTAGGAAGTTACTTAGAATCAATGAGATTGAAAAAGTGGAGAAGACTGGCTCTGGTTGAATTCAACTTAGAAGTTATTCTCTCTCTATCAAAAGCAGGAGCCAAAGAAGATCTATAGAATGAATATGATGCAGTTCTGTACAGCACAGAGGTACAGCTGATGAAGTCTCTATATTTGAGTATGAAGAGTGAGCAATTGCAAACAGAGAGAATGAAGCTTGTATCCAAGCACCACCATTAGAAAATGACCTTTTTGACTCAGACTAATTTGCAATAAAGTAAAAGAACAGTTGATGGCAGAGAACATGGATGAAAAAGAAGATAGTCCATAGAGGACTAGGTAAAAATGATGATCTTAACCACATCTGACTGAAAGGTATCAGTTTCTTTATGCAAAGAGCTTTATGCAAAGGTAGCTGTACTACATATTATGTGGTATTGTTTAAGTGACAATATTTATACTGTGTAAATATGTACATATTGTGTGCATCTGAACTGCACAAAACTAATATAGAGGCAAGCAAAGATGAAGTAATACACAAATAGAAATATCTTTGAAGGGTTAAGGAGGAAAAGAAAAAAATCAACCAAATGAAGGAACTGTTCCAAGGACATCATGGGTAAGGGACGAATGGAAGAAAGTATGACAACAACTTCAGGAAAGTTAACTAATCATTCTGTTCCCCCTTCAGTGGAATACAGGATAGAATAGGCATAATAAAAATCTGGGTAAATAGAAGTGGGACCACAGATCTACAAACAACCACAGTAGCAACCATAACTGATTGTAGCATAATCCTGCAGGAGTCCTACTTAGCAATATAATTTGCTATTGAAGAAAAGTCAGTCATGGCATCAGCATATCAGCCATGGAGAACTCCATCTGATCTTAGAGGATTGCTTGGAGATATGAATACATATACAGATCCTTAACTTCAAATATAAGATGTATGTGTCTGTACACATACTTGAGATAATCTTAGGTTAGCAATAAATTAAGAGCCAAATAATTTCAAATTCCATAGTGTAAGAATCCAATGACTTTATTGTAGTAAATAAAAGGAGGGAGGGGGCGTTAGAATCTGATGGAACTGAATTCAAAACAATACAGTGCATTCTATTTTTTTCAACCTTGGACATTTTAACCTTGCAAGCCTCATTAATTTGTTTATTTATGAAATAATATATTCAGTGCTTATTATATGTCAAGATATATGATAAAGACATAAAAGCCACAGTTCCTGTTCTTAGGGAAATCCTATTAGTGAGGTGAGAGAACAGTGAACAAATACTTATACTAGAGTATTATAAATGCCAGAGGGAATGCATGGAAAGGGCTTTGATCAAGGCAGGGCCCTAGAAAAATTAAGAATGTGGTTAGGTATTTAGGAGGAAATGAAATCTTAGCTAGACCAAGAAAACTGAAATTAACTAGGTGCCTAGATGGCAGAAGATTTTTCTTTGAAGATGGAGCCATCTGTCCAAAAAGTGTACAAATACATGTAGAAGATGGCATTTTAAAAATTACAAATATATTCATATAGATAGAGCGTAAGGATGGATAAATTGAAAGGGAACAAATGCATGTCATGATGCAATTTGCAATTAGTATTGAAGTCACTGATGAATCAATTGTAAACAGAGGAGTGGAAGGGTTTTAGAAAATCACTTGGATGGTGTAGTGATGTGGTTGGTGCTGTGCCCAGATAGCTTTTTCTGAGCAGTTGAACCTATTCCTTCTCAGGACTGCTGTTGCTGCTGTGAGTGTCAGCTACTCACAGCTCATAGTTGCTCCTCTTCAGAGAAGGGCCCTCAGTCATGGTGACCTGCCATACCCAGTGTGTTATGCTCCTCCCTCTCAGGGGGGCTCCACAGGCAAACTGACTGCCTGATACGAGTATAGGAAGCTGGCCCATGGGGGCAGGCTAGCCCTGTGGAGTGTTCATGCTCCATCACACCCTGAAAGATCAGGCTGAAGATAGGTCTGAGGAAAAAAAACACATCCTGGCTTAGCTTTTCTCTCCCACTGTGTCCTGCATCCATCATTTCCCTCATCTGGAGAGCATTCCCTCAGTGAATTGTTTGCATGAGAATTTCCAAGTAAGGATTAGCTTTTAGAGAATCAAATCTAAGTCAATCATTTTTGTACAGGATGGGCCTGAACGGGAGACAGAAAATTGGGAAGAAGAGTTCATTCTAAAATACGAGTAATTTTGGAGTTCTTATGAAGATAAGAAATAATGAGAACCAGAACTAAGGCATAGCACTTAAACTAGAGAAGATGCTATAACTGCCAGGGATATTGAAGGTGGAATTGACAGGACTTAGAGATACGGGCTAAGGGAGAAGGAACAATCGAATAGGTGTCTGAATTGGGAACAGGAAATGGGATCAAAGATGAAGGAGAAAAATGTAAAATCAAACAAGAGGATCCTGTATTAATGAATAATAATGGGCTATGACTTGACGTGTGTGATTAACTCAACTTTCCCTTTAACACCACTGAAGTCGGAAGAACAGTATAAGAGAAGAGAACAGAATAAGTGGAGGAAATTTGATGGAGGAAGAGGTTATGCATTAAGCTTTGGATGTGTCCAGCACAAAGTTGAAAATTCTAGACTGGACTTCAGAAAATTTTTGCCTCCAATGTATTCACCTGCAATGAGAAAGCACTTACCACACATGGTGAGAAATTATTCTACACTCTATGCAAAAATACTAAGCCCTGCCCCAACACATACACTCAATAAATGTCAATTTTCTCTTATCGTGCCTATCTATTTGTGCCTGAGATTGCATCTAATTGTACATTGACAACTCAAAAATTCTGCTATCATTTTGCACATTTTGCCTTATTCTCTAATATTAGTGTTCTTGAACTTGCTGTTTGGTATTGCTCAATTTTTCTTTTTACCTGATCCACTTCTAAATTAAGGATTCTGTTGGCCCCAAGCCCTCTGCTTTGCTATTATCTGATCATTTCAGCTAATTCACCACAGGTTTCCTTTGTATCCTATCAATCACCAACAAACTATTTGCTTTCACTACCAAATATAATCATTTCATTGATCACTGTAACCTATGTTAAGTTTACAAACCTAAATTCTTTGTGTGAATGGAGTGGGGTAGGGTGGGAGGGAAGTTTGCCATTCTCCATGAAATTCCCTAGCTTTCAGTCACTAGACTTTTACATCCTGGTTACTGCTGATTAGCTGAGAAGCCAACTAACAAACTATGATAGATACTTAAGATTATTTGAGTCCCTTAATATAAAGAAGAAACCAAGTCCCTGGTGAGTCATTGGTGTATATAAAGTGCACATGACACTCAGATGGAAAATAAGGGTTACCTGTAATTATGATATTTGGATTACTGTAGCTTCTTGTTTGGTTGTTGTGATGTCACATAAATAATCTTGGCCACAACTTCTCAGAGGGGAAGATCCAATTCCAATAGTGACATTTCAGGACAAAATGGCTTGCGGACTATATACAATCAGTGAATTGAAGAAAGATATCAAACATGAAAGCCAGAAAGAGACTGTACAATTAATCACACAGTAGCCAAGGCTACCTTGAGAGGTCCCGGGCAGCCAGAACATGATACTATGCTGTTCCTTGTAATCTAGACCAGATGTCATGCATTTCTCTTTTAAGCCAAATAGTTAAGGACAGAGACTGAAACTAGAACCTGAGAGATAACAGGGAAAGAGATGGGGATTGAGATGCTGATTCATCAACCCATCTTTCTGCTTTTAAGTAAAGATGCTCATAAAGCCATGCCCATCATCCATGTGTACACACACACACAGGCACACAATATATATATATATATATATATATATATATATATATATATATATATATATATATATATATATATATATATATATAAGCCCCTTCTCTTATCTATGTTAAGAAAAACTTGCCATGCCTATGTAATTTATATCCTTCAGAGAAAGAGGGAGGCTAGTGCTAGGGTAATAATTTCCAAAGGTTAAAAATATTTTATTAAAATTATTTTTTACCTATGACTGATATTAAGAAAGATACTTATATCATTACACAACATAAGTATACAGTCTTCACATGCAAATAAATATATGACTGAAATTAAAGATTGTTACTTATCCTAATATTTCTACTTTATTTTTGCCTTCCCTTCATTTTCTCCTCTTTCATTATTCCCTCTTCCATCCTTTGCTTTCTTCCTTCCTTTCTTTCTCTTTATTTCTCCTTCTCTTTCTCTCATTCATTCTTTCTTTTTAGCATTTATTGGTTTGTTCTTTTATTCTTTCTTTCTTCTTTTTTTTCTTTCTTTCAACTGAACAAACTAAATTAATTTCATGACAAATAAAAATGGATCATGACCCTTATGTTGAAAACACATTGTTCTTGGGAACTGATAGGTATAAAGTGACATTTTTACCCAATAACTAGGTAAATCAAGAAAAAGATGGAGTACCTAAGGAATAAAAAAGTTTATTTGAGACAAAGAGTTAGTTCCCACTTTACTGGGGGACTATACTTCCTGAAGCTCAAGTAGAGAATTTATAGAGACAGGAAGATTTACAATAGAAAGAGAAGAATTGAAAATATCAAAATGATACATTTTAATTTCAGCCTTAATTAATGTTCCTTTGCACTCTTCCACTACTAAGACTAAATCATAAATTATATCATCCCAAGATGAAGGACATGGGATTATGATGTCTTTAACAAGATGATAGACTTGAAAATTCTATCTTTAAATAAAGACAACCTCTTTTACTTTACTTCATGCTTCCTAAGTAAGTCTAGAAACAGATTTGAGGAAATGAGTCACAGATTCTTTACTATAAAGAAAATAACATGTCTGAGACTCAGGATTAGCCACAGATTTTGAATCGCAAGAAAGGAAGATATAAGATAACACCTCATCCTGCTATACCTTTAGGGTATTTGATTTGGAGTAGAAAAAAAAGGTCCAAACCCCTTCTCTATGTGTCTTGGTTCTCAGAGAGGATATCTCTGTTCTCAGTGGTTCTATACAACATGGAGTGAATTCAAGAGAATATGGATAACACAGTAGAAATAAGAAGGTGATGAAGTTAGCATAAGAAAGCATTGAGGCTGGAGTTATATAATCCATAAATTGTATGTGCTCTAGGTAACTCAAAGCTGAGTTTAGGCCCAGAAAGCTTACCAGTTAAATTTTTATAAGAGTGGATATTCTGAATCAAGAGGATGGATGAAGAACATTATAATGTTCCTATTAGAACTAAAGAAAGGCTATGCCTTCCAAAGAACAGCCAGTATACTCTATCAAGCTCAGGGAGATCAATTAACAGCATTCCCAGATACCAACCACGAATACCAGAAAAATGTCCTGAGAAGACCACTCACCTCTCAAAGGCAATCAAACTACCTACACCCAATGACCAGAATGAGACCCTAAGGTCCCCTATTTCCAACATCAAAAGATCATAAATGTCCTTTGTACATTCCCTCAGATGCCAGTTTTGAAAACAGCAGGAACAATTATTCTCCAAAGACTAGATGTTGTACAAAGCAATGATTTAAATGATTAGAGCTGACAAATTGTATGCTGGCCAGGACTATCTTTACCCTGAACCCATACATGAGGCTCAAGAATTTCCAGTCATTACATCAAGATAAAGCACCAGTAATTTCTCTGTATACACAAATTGTAACATGGTTAATTTTGAGACTTCATACATAGTCACAGGGTTAACTTTCATAGATCATATATAAAACTCAAGCCCATTTACTGAAATAAAGTTAATATTCCATAAAAAGCATTTAGACCCATTGTCATTTTCAGTTTCCTTTTGTTAATAAAGCTTAATACCACAGATGTGCAAATTCTCCATTTAGCATGTTTTTCTCCCAAATAAAAAGGATTACCTTCAAGACTGCTCAGATGGCTAATCCACTTATGCTGAGTTTTGCTGCTAATCTTTTACTTATTTTCTTGAATGTTCCAAAAAGAATGCTACTTCATAGAATTATACTGATGGAAAGGATTCTAATAAGTCATAGATTGATTTCCTTTGCCTTTATTAAAGACTGAGAACATATTCTAAAACATAGCTTTTGGTCAAAATTATTAAAATATACAGAATATATTTGTCACAATTTATGATCCGCTAATTATGCTACTGACTATGCTTACAATCTAAACATAAGAATATTTGAAAGATGAGTACCATCTCAATAGCTCCTTTATATCTTTCCATACTTTTTACTGATTTATTAAAATAATGAATTTTCTAATTGGTGCTAAGACTCTAGTATTTTTTCTATTTTCTTAATATGACATTTTACTCAAAAATATGAACTGAAAATGCATTATAAACTCATTACTTGTTACATACTTCTAAAATAAAAAAGCTTGCAAGTGCACACACGCAGACACACCCCTGAGAATTCATACACAGAATTCCAAACGTTCACATCTAAATGAGTTGTGAGAGCAGGATTGCATTATTAGATCATGTGGTAATGAAAGACAATACTAAGAAGGTCACCATTGGAGTAATGAATTGATGTTGATGAAGGAACAAAAGAGCAGACATTTGGGGCATTCCAGGCAAGAGAAAAATCAACTTCCATGGGCCTGAGGTGGGAGTGTAACTGGTGTGTTAGAAGATTGGCAAGGAGGCCAATGTTACTGCAGTAGAATGAGGGTTAGAGAGGTGACAACAGAGAGGTAACTAAGGGCCATATTGTGTGGTCCTTGGCTTTTACTCTGAGTGAGATGGGAAATAACTGGAGGATTTTGAACAAAGTAACACGAACTGACTTACGTTTTATCATGATCAGTGTGAGTATTTTATTGAAAAAAGATTGAAATTCAGAAGACAGGATACCAGTGTGATGCTGTTGAAGCTCCCAAATCATTGAAAAGAGTCTATTGGAAAGTTAGGATGTTAGTTCTATAATATTCAGCTTTACCTTTTTTAAAATTAAAATGTATTCATTTGTTAAATTAGATTTTTAAATGATCATCTATATTTTGCTATGCACATACTTCTGAGCAGAATGAACACTGTCACTGACCTCAGTGATGTTAGAGATTAGGAGAAAGAAGGACTTTAACAAATATATTCATACTATGTAACAGTCAGGGAACAAATTATGTATTCACGAGACCCTCTTTTGAAAGTAATTTGAATTGAAGATAAGTAGGGGACTGTCGGGCTAATAGTGGAGGCAAAAAATAAAAATCAGAAAGTAAACACAGTAAGTGTAAAGATGCAGAAAGGAGAATGATTTTGGTATATTCCAAAATTTTAAAGAAGTCAAAGTGACTATGAGCAAAGGACAGAATTACTAAAAGCTTGGAGATGAAGGCAAGGATTAGACAATGAAGGCTCTTTAAATTATTGTGTTAATTTTGTATTTTATTCTAAAAGAAAAGAGATTCACTGAAAGGTTTTAACTAAGGAAGTTATATTATTTTATTTATTTAAAAAAAATTACTCTCAGGGATCCCTGGAGAATGGGCCTGGGATGAGGAGACAAGAGTAGAAAAGAGGAAATGAATACAAAGGTCATTGCAGAGCCCTGACACTATCTGACTTCAAGTCTTACGATAAAGCACAGTAATTAAGACAGTGTGGTCTTGGTGAAGAATAGACAAACAGATCAGCGGAAGAGAAGAGAGCCCAGACACAGACCCACATGAATACAGTGAACCGGTCTTTGACAGAGGAGCAAAGGCAAACAATGGAGAAAAGCTAGTTTTCTCAACAAATGGTGCTGAGACAACTGGGCATCCACCTGCAAAAAAAGTTAATCTAGATACAGACCTTACACATTTCACAAAAATTAATCCAAAATGGATCACAGACTTAATTTAAAATAAAAGACACCAAAACTGCTAGAAAATAACATAGGAGAAGATCTAGATGACCTTGGGTATATTGATGACTTTTTAGATACACCAAAGGCATGACACATGAAATAAATAGGTGATAACCTGGACTTCATTAAATTTAAAAACTTTTGCTCTGTAAAAAACACTGTCAAGAGAATGAGAAGACAAATCCCCAACTAGGAGAAAATATTTGCCAAAGACACATCTGATAAAGGACTATTAGCCAAAATATACAAAGAACTCTTAAAACAACAATAAGAAAATGAACAACCCAATTCAGAAATAGGGCAAAGATTTTAACAGACACCTTATCAAAGAAGACATACAGATGGCAAATAACTTTATGCACAGATGCTCTACATCATATGTCGTCAAGGAAATGGAAATTAAAACAGTGAGATATAACTGCACATGTATGGGAATGGCCTGAATCTGAAACACTGACACCACCAAATGCTAACAAGGATGTGGAGCAACAGGAACTCTTATTCGTTGCTGTTGGGAATACAAAATGGTACTTCAGGAGACAGTTTTTCAGTATCTTACAAATCTAAGCACACTCTTGCCATATGATCCAGCAATCACACTCCTTGGTGTTTACCCAAAGGAGTTAAAAACTTATATTCATACAAAAACCTACACACAATGTTTCTAGCACCTTTATTCATAATTGCCAAACTTGGAATCAACCAAGATGCCCTTCAGTAGGTGAGTGGGTAAAGAAATTTTAGTACATCCAGGCAATGGAATATTATACAGTACTAACAAGAAATGAGCTATCAAGTCATGAAACTACATAGAGGAACTTTAAATGCATATTACTAAGTGAAAGAAGCCAATCTGAAAAGGCTACATACTGTATGATTCCACCTATGTGACTTCTGGAAAAGGCAAAACTATGTAGATAGTGAAAAGATCAATGGTTTCCCAGGGTTAGGGATGAAGGAGGGATAAATAGGCAGAGCACAGGTGATATTTAGGGCAGTGAAGTGATTCTGTATGATACAAAAATGGTGGGTACATGTCATTATACAATTATCAAAACACATAGATTGTACAACACCAAGAGTTGCCCTTATGTAAACTCCAGACTTTGGGTGATTATGTGGTAATGTGAGTTCATCAATTGTAAAAAATGTACCACTCTAGGGGGGAGTGGGGATGCTGATAGTGGAGGAAACTGTGCATGTGTTGGGGCAGGGGGTAAATGGGGAATCTCCTTACTTTCCACTCACTTTTGCTGTGAATCTAAAACTCTTCCAAAAGTAAATTCTATTAAAAAAGAAAACAAGATCATTGTAGTCTTCTATGAAAGAAACAATGGTGACTAAAATTAGAATAGTAACAGTAGACATAAAGAGAAGTAAAGGGATTTGAAATAGAGTTTGAAATAGAAATCTAAAAGACTTGAACGTTGTTTGGGTGTAGCAGGTAAAACAGAAGAAGAAGTTAAGGATGAATATTTTTTCTGTACAGTACACATATTATACTGTTGCCATCCCTTGAAATGGGAAAGGTTGAAGAAAAAGCCAAATTTGAAGGGAAAGACAAGACTTCAGGTTTGAAGATACCAGTGAGACAGTCAAAGGGATGTATCAATTGGCCAGCTAGCTCTACAGATAAACAGAAAAAAATGTTCTAAGATTTGTCTTTTTACAGAGAGTATTTGAGAACATGAGATTGTTTACTATCCCCTAGAATAATAATCTAGAGAGAAGAAAAAAAAATGCAAAAGGATCAATCAGTAAGACATAGCCACGTTTTTGCACACGAACAGTAATAGTTGGCAAATGAGTCTTAGGAAGAGCATTGACAGAAGTTGGAGGAAAACCTAGCATAATGTACATGATATTCCCCAAAAGAAACAACTGAAGATTGTATGGTCATGGAGTCAGAATTCACAAAACCAAGGAATGATTAACTGTTTCAAATACAGCTAGAAATACGAAAAAAATGAGAATTTTAAAACATCGTTGAGGTTAGCACCATTCGTTGCTAACCTTAGCAAGAAAAATTTCAGAAAATGTTGATTTATCAGTGGGAGGAGTCAAAACAATATTACAAACAAATTTTATGTAGATGCACATCCTTCGAAAAACAAAATTGTTGGATAAGTTACAAATTTAGTTAAGTTCAAAAATTAAAGCCATATCCCTAATTAGTAATTAAGAAGACAAAACCAAAGCCAATGTGATAAGCTCAAGGTAATGCTCTAATGGCCCAAGGTAAGGTCCTGGGATTGATATTGGCACTGATGTAAGAACACAGGCTTATAAGTTTGATGCTCTCCCCAAATCAAGAGATGTAAATTTGGAAAGCAGCACTCAGATATTCATTAAAATATTTTTTTAAAATTCCACTGGCTAAAAATATATGTCCCTATGGCTACTTAAAAAAAGTTTCTGCTTTTAGGATGTAGATTAAAGTATAAGAAGTCAATGAGCAAAATAAAATGGTTATAGCTATGCCTGACTGAAAGGTAAAACAAATGATGATGATTATCTATCAAGTAGCGTATGTCCCAGTGCTATGAACTGAATTGTGCCCCTCCAAAAAAGATATTTTGAAGTCCCAATCCCCAGTGTCTCAGGAGATCAACTTATTTGGAAATAGGGCTATTGCAGATGTAATTAGTTAAGATGAAATCATATTGGAATAAGGTGGAACCCTAACCTAATATGGCTGATGTCCTTGTAATAAGAATGTCATGTGAACAGACAGAGACACAGAGAGAATGCCATGTGAAGATAAAGGCAGAGACTGGAATGATGCATCTACAAAACAAGGAATGCCCATGATTTCCAGTGACACCAGAAGCTAGGAGAGAGGCACAGAAAAGAGTTCCCTCACAGAACAACTAATGCTGACAACAACTTGATTACATTCATCTGGACTCCAGAATGGCAAGAAAGTAAGTTGCTATTATTTTAAGGCACCCAGTGTGTGGTACTTTGTTACAACAGTCCTAGGAAACCAGTATACCAATCATTAACCTCATATCATCTGAGTTATTTCTGAAGTGTGAAATCCTATAATAGATTTATAAATTGGTTATCATAATGGGTGCTTTTTAAAGAGAGGAATATTTAAATGTTTAAATTCTATGCAAAATATCATGAATACAATTTTAATAATTTTTGGTAAGATCTGTATGCTTAACCTTACAGAATGTGAAAGAAAAAAATCACGAAGTTTATATATTTTAAATCAGTTTTCACTATCCATGTGATGTAAGAATCTCCAAGTCACAAAATTAACATAAAAATTTTGTTTTGATGTGAAACCCAAAAAACCAAATTCAAAACAGTGCCAAAGTGGTGAAGTTTTACAATCCTGATTTTGTACGATGCCCATAGGAAAAACAAAACAGGTTAAAAACAATGATAACTAACAAAACAAAACAAAAACCTTGGCTAAAAAAGTCAGAATAAGAAATTACAAAAAGATTTATTTAACATGAGGGACACAAGGTACATCAGAGAGGAATATTAGCTCTCCAAGAAGTTGAGATAGCATAAAATTCTGAATAAGGTTTTAAAATGTTTTTTCAACCTTTGAAGTGATTAAAATAATCATCATTATTATATTGTTAATGATTATATGGTTATTGATTAGAAAGTAAACATACAAAAATTGAATTGATTCAACTTAAATGAGATATAACATATTGGAAGATATAATTTCAAAAGATTACACTTATAATAAAAATAATATATATCCACTAATAAATCTAAAAAGGAGTTGTAAAAGACATGCAAGCAGATCAAAAATATTAAAGGATACGGAAAAAAATCTGAATAAAAAGAAATTGTTTCTTATTTTGGGAGGCTCTTCAATTTGATCCATAGATTTGAACTAAATCTCATCTAGTTTTTCTTGTTTGTTTGTTTGTTAAGGGAACTTGACATAACTCATTTAAAAGATGCAGAAAATCAAAAGCCAAGAATAGCTAGGAGGCTCCTGAAGAAGACGCTACATTAGGGAATGTACCTAACCAACATAGACAATGATGGTGATGCTGTAGTTACTAAGATACTGTGTAATCCACACAGGTGTGGGAAAACAGAGCACCACAAAATAGAACCACTTGACTTCTGGACACTTGTTTTATGACAGAGGCATCATTAGAGATTAATGAGATATCTTCTAATGAAGTTACAAAGAGCAAATGATTTGAAGAGGCACTTCACAGATAGGAACATGAATGGAAAATAAATATTTGAAATATGTTTAATTTCATTACTCAGAAAATATAAACTAAAACTAATCTCATACCTCTTCAGGAACACACACCTGTCCACAAATTCTAAAAGTAATGAAATGCCAATGATAGTTAAGGATGCGGAAGAGCAATGCATTTATACACTTTGGATGATGTTGTAAAATATTAAAACTACTCATTTTGTAGTAACGTGGACAACAAACATATCCTAAGACCCAGAAATTCCACTATTCCATCTATACCTTAGTAAGCCTTTTGCAGATATGCACCTGGTGACCACAAATTTTGTTCAGAGTAGCATTATTTGTAATAGTAACAAATTATAAACAGCTCAAATATCCATGGGCATTCGAATGCATGGATTTGTTTTGATGTATTTTTGCAATATAATATTATGAAACAATAAAAACAGGTGAATCATAGATATATCTTAAAGATGTATATTTCAATTAAAGACATGAGTCACAGATTAATGTATTTAGTCTGAATCTATGTTTATAAATTTGAAACAAAAAAATTTTAATGCATTATTTAAGCATGCAAAATTTTGTAGTAAAACTTAAGTAGGCGAATGACAAACAAAAGTCTTAATAATGATTACATCTTTTTTGAAATATAACATATATCATAAACTTCCTCGATTTTAATGTGTAGTTTATGAGGTTATTAAATTTACACAGTTGAGCAATCATTACCACAAACCAGTTTTAGAACTCTTACATCACTCCAAGAAGTTCCCTTGTGATCTCTACAGTCAAACCACATTTCCAACCACAGTCCCAGAAAACCGATGATCTTTGTTCTATCTCTATAGTTTTGCCTTTCCAGAATTTGTGTGTAAATTACATACAAATTGAGTCACGTAATATATTGGACTTTGTGTCTGGCTTCTGTCACTTAGAATGATGTTTTTGAGATCCATCCGTGCTATTGTTTTTATCGGTGGTCCATTCCTTTTGTTGCCATATTATATTCCATTTTAATAGAGTTGCATTGTCTCTAAATCAGTTTTGAGATAATTTCAGTCTTAACAATACTGAGGTGTCCAATTCCAATACAATCTCTTTCTCCATTTGTTTGTCTTCTTTTTTTCTCTTAATAATGTTTTATAGACTTTATTGTAGAGATCTTGCTTCTCATTTGTTAAATTCATTCCTACACATACTTTTGTGATGCTATTGTCAAGTTAATTACTTTTTATCTATATCTCTTATATACAATATATAAATAAGTTTACCAAATGCGATATTTTTGGCAGATGAATTTACACTGTTTATATTTATTGATATAACAAATATATTGTTTTACTTTTTTTTTTTTTTTTGGTATGTTAGGTTGTTAGTGCTTTCTCCAAAGTCTTTATTTTGTTACATGGAATTTTTTTTGATGTGTGCATGTTTTTCTTTTTATAATTTGGACAATTTTTATCTAATTTAAAACTTCTGCTTACCTTTATATATTATACTTAATCTTCTATTTTTTTAATTTAGCAACTTTAGGCAATACTATTCCTTGCAGAAGGATATAAGAAAATCTACAATTACACTGTCTCTTAGATTATTCCTTATCCCACCTTCCACATTCTTATTTCCAGTCTCTTTTGGTAGTTTCTTTTAAATTTTTATATAGTTAAATCTTGATTTATCAAAATAGGCCAAAATTTTTCTTCACTAAGATGATTAAAGTATAGAATTTATGCTTATTCCCATTTCCCTCCCCAATTTTTGCTTGTTATATAATTTTTATAGTGCCAAAACCTAAACCCTCTATATTCTGCAATATATTTCCCATACTTGAAGTTATTTTTTATTTTACTTTTTGATTGTTTATTACTAATATATTTAAATATAATTTGTTTCCATATATTTTGTATCCTGTGATCTTGCTTAACTCACATATTAGTTCTAACAGATTTTTTTGTAGACTCTATAGGACTTTCTATCTACAAGGTTGTGTCATTTGAAAATAAAAAAGGTTTTACATCTTCATTTCCAATCTTTATGCTTTTAACTTATTTTTCTTGCCTTATTGTACTTGCCAGGTAGATTAGCACAATGTTGAATAGAAGTGGTGAGAGCAGAAACCCTAGCCTTGTTCTCAGTCTTGGGGGAAAAGTAATCAGTCTTTCACCATTAAGCATGATGTAGCTTTAGCCTTTTTGTAGGGTCCTTTATGAGACTAAGGAAATTCATTTCTGTTACAAGTTTTCTGAGAGTGTTTATCATGAATGCTATTATATCTGTCAAATGTCTTGAGTCTATTGATATGATTATGCTATATCCCCTTTATTCTCTCAAAATGGCACATTATGTTAATTGAATTTTTGGATATTCACCTTATCTTGCATTCCACTTGGTTAGAGTGTATTATTATTTTTACATATTGTTGGCTTTCTTTGTGACTTTTATTAAGAATTTTTGTATCTATGATCCTGAAGGATGCTGCTATATAGCTTTCTTATGCAGTCATTGGCTGGCTTTGGTGCCAGAGTAATACTGACCTTGGATTGTGTATGAAATATAAGAAAAAGTATTTTTATTATGCTTTTTTTATTTTTAACTTTTAAAATAAATAATTATTAAAAATGAGCATTGGTAAGAAAAGATACTTGCAAACATATAGGTAAATCAAATAAGCCTTGACTATTAAAATAAATGGGATGACTACTTTGAATGGGATGTTACAAAAACAAAGGAATAAAACTTTAGAAAATAATAATATGGGCCAATAAATGGGGATACTTGCTGTTAAAACATTCTGAGGCCCTTGGACTGATCAAGAGAGAGATTTTGCTTCCTGGTTACAAGCCTTTCCTCGGCAGACTCTCGCAGTGCAGAGCAATTTTCTAGCTCCTACGTGAACAGCTTCTGCCGTGTTCTGCCGGGCCAGCAGTGTTTGGTGGCCAGCAGCTTCTCCCATCACCCTAATTTGGGTGGTTTATTAGTTAGGATTGCCATAACAAAGTGCCACAAACTAGGTGGCTTAAAACAACAGAAATTTCACAGTTCTGGAGGCTGAAATCAAGATGTTGGCAGGGCAATACTCCCTCTGCAACCTATTGGGGCTTCTTCCTTGCCTTTTCTGGCTTCTCATGTTAGGTAGCAATCCATGGCATTCTTTGGCTTTTACACGTCACTCCAATCTCTGCCTCCATTGTCATGTGGCCATTTACTTCCCGTGTGTCTCTGTACCTTCACATGCTACACTTCTCTTTGTGTCTCTCTCTTCTTCGTATAAGAATACCAATAACACTGAATTAAGGGCCCACCCTTCTCAGCATGGCCTCATCTTTAGTTAAATAATTACATCTGCAAGGACTCTATTTCCAAATAAGTTCACATTCACAGGTTCTGGGTGTTAGGTGTTTAACATATCCTTTCGGAGAACACAGTTCAAACTATGACAGGTGGTGCCTTCAGTGAGACATTCCCCATAAATGACTTTTTCGGGTACCTTGGAGGACAGATTTCTGACAAGTTTCAGAAGGACATTTTGCAGCAAATTTTATCAATGTGGTACCACCCTAACTTCTCTGCCTCTCACTGAGGGTCGTGGCCTCTCCAACAAAGTCTAAATCCCATGTCTGGACACCTTGGACACTCTATCTCAGACTTAAGCATAGTGGCTACTATATATTAGAATATATTGTATATGATGTGATTGATATGATGTACAACATGATATATTATGTCTGCTATTCCTATATTCTTTAGAGTTCTATTTACTTTCTACTAGCCAATCTCTTCTAATTCTAATCCCCTATTATTATTGTTTACATTAAACTTTTCCTGTTCATATTACACTGTGTTCTTTCTTCAGATTATAACCAAACTTGTATAATGTAAAGAGACATACAGGAATATATAACTTCTAAATAATAAAAGGGAAAATAGGAATGCAGAAATATTATGTTTAGCACATTAAACAAAGGTAGCAAAGCATAAGAAAGGAAACAAAGTTTTATGTATTGGGAATGTTTAAGATGGCAGAAATAAAATCAAGGAAGTCAGTAATGGCAATAGATGTAAATATTCAAAAAATAAAAAACATATGCTATTGGAAATGAAAACTAGAAGCCATCAAACCAATACCAACTGAGTATTTACTTTCTATAGCAAATATCTCAATTTAAAAAAATTCAAAATAATAGGATAAGAAAATATATCTCAGGAAAAAGTAAACAAAAGATGGTATAGTAAATTGAATCCTTTCTTTACCAAGATAAAATAATAATTACATTGTACGTATGAAACACAACATAACCTCGAGGATATATAAACCATACCCTATAATCAAAGGAAGAAGTTGACAAGTCCATAAACAGAGTAGGAGCACTACTTTTCTCTCATCAACTGACACATCAAGTAAGATAGTACTTGTTAAGGATGCGTTTTATTAAAATATAATAAACTTCCAGAAAGTTTTAATTTTTATAAGTGGGCAGCTCAATAAATTTTCACAAATTGAACACACTTTTGTAAACACCACCGGGATCAAGGAATTGAATACTATGAACACAACTGAAGGGGACTTCTTGTGTCCCTACCCTCCCCAAGAGTGACCACTACCTTGATTTCTACGAGCACAGATCAGTTTTGCTTGTTTTTTTTTTTTCCTATATATAAATGTATTTGTAAAGTATATAGTCTTCTAATTTTTTGTCTTTGGCTTCTTTGGCTCAACATTGTACTTGTGTGATTCATCTATACTTTTGCAAATACTTGTAGCTCATTTATTTGTATTGCTTTACAATATTCCATTGCTTAAGTATGTCATCATTATTTACCCATTCTAATCTTGAAGAATATTTGTGTAGTTTCCAGAGTTGTGTTCTTACAAGTATCAGGTAAATTGAACATTTTATCGTGTGTCTTTAGGGGAACACGTGTGAGCATTCTGTTGAATCTAAACCTAGTCGTGATATTGCTGGGCGGTGAGGTGGGCAGAGTCTTCCCTTCAGGAGACAACGCTGGAGAGTTCTGAGAGCTCCCATCGATCCATACCCTGCAACATTGCTGTGTTTGGATCTCATTTAATTTAGTCATTAATTTAGAGTGGTTTCAAGGAGTGTTTTATTTTTGTTCCTGTGATCACTAATGAAGCAGAGCACCTTTATATATATAAGGCATTGTCAATTTCGATGTCCCATTTTGTGAAGTGTCTGCTCAAGTCTTTTTCTAGTTTCTACTAATTCATCTAATTTTTTCTTTTTACATGGTATGGGTTCTTTAGAAACTCCTCATACAAGACCTTTTTTTCTGAATTATGTACTTAGTAGAATCTTTTTTTTTTTTTTTGTGAGGAGGACCAGCCCTGAGCTAACATCCATTGCGAATCTTCCTCTTTTTTTCTGAGGAAGACTGGCCCTGGGCTAACATCCATGCCCATCTTCCTCTACTTTATATGGCACGCCGCCACAGCATGGCTTGACAATCCGTGCGTCTGTCCACGCCCAGGATCCGAACCTGCGAAACCCCGGGCAGGGGTGCAGAGTGCGCAAACTTAACCGCTACATCAATGGGCCGGCCCCAAGTAGAATCTTTTGATGAATGTAAGTTGTTAATTTTAGTATAGTTCACCTTATCTTTATTTTTCCTCTATGTTTAACCCTTTTTGTTTCCTATTTGAGAAAACTTGGACTGCTCCAAGATAACTATGATGTATTTCTCTGTGTCTTCTAAAAGTCTTGTTTATTATTTTGCCTGTTCACACTTAGATCTACAGTCCATGTAGAATTTTTTTTATGTTGTGAATTAAGGTCAATGTGTATGTATGCATGAATACATACATATGACTCTCCAATTGGCACAGTTCCATTTATTGAAAATACCATCCACAGCCCCTCCTAATGGTAGTATTATCATTTTCATAATTCAGGCTCTCCTGGGTCAATTTCTGTAGTCTCTCTAGTTCTATTGGTCAGACTGTATATCCTTGCACCAATGCCACCCACCCCATCTTCATTCCTATAGCTATGTATTTGGTCTCAATGCCTGATACTGTTGGATATAGAAGATTTGACCCGCACATTCAATAAACTTGATCAAATGGACATATTCTCATTCACACATCCAACATTAAAGAACGTCTATTAAATTTAAGTACATAGTCTTAAAACTTCCAAGTAATAGTCTAAAGACAATTTACCAGGAATTTCAACAGACTGTATCATACAGAACATTTCTCTGAATGCAGTTCAATAAAGTTTTAAAGTAATAACAAAAAGAAAACTAGATTTTATTTTGGAGACTTTCAATCACAAGTTTAAATAATTGTGACGTGTATCTTAAGAGGAATAGTAAAATGTGTGGTGCTGAATAATAAGAAAACAACAAAGACGAAAATGTGTAGCATACATCTCAAGCAGTAGTGGTACTTAGAGATAAATATAAATATTACATAAATAAAATGTAAAAAAATGAATTTAATTTAATTGAGCAAAGCATTGAAATAAATAAGTTAGAAAAATCAAGAAAAGTAAATCCAAAGGAAGTAAAAGGAAGGACCAAAGAAAGCTAAAAGCAGCTATAACACTATGGGAAACCGAGAATCATTAGAGAAGAGAAAAACAATCAGAAACACATTTGTTGATTCAAGAAATCTTCACAAATCCCTGTGCAGTGTGTGCTATTAACCCCACTTTACAGCATAAAAATCTGACCCTCAGACAGTTTTATAAAACTTTTAAAGAGTAAGTGTAGGAGCTGGAGTAAAAACCTACCTCAAGAAAAAGCTCTTATCACTAAGTAGAAATTCTAAGAAATAAAAAAAATTGTCTACAGTAATACATAAAAGAAGCAAATAAATACAAGGTAGTCAAGCACTATTTATCTGAGAGATGGAAAGATGATTTAATATCATTGTTGATGTTAATAAAATTGACCTTTCTTTAGCTTATAATATGCTGTTACATTGTTTCATTATTTCACACTATAGTTAGATTGTTGTTGCTGTCCGTACCCTTGAGTCAGCAATTCCCAGCAATCCTGTGTACAGCAGAGCAGAACCCTGCCCAGTATTTTTTTTTCATTTTTTAAATTTTATTGAGGTCATATTGGTTTATTATATTGTGCAAATTTCAGGTGTACATTATTATATTTCAGTTTCTGTTTAGACTGCATCTTGTTCACTACCAATATTCTAGTTTTTATCCATAACCATACGTATATGACCCTTTATGGCTTTCACCCTCTCCCCACCCCCTTCTCCTCTGGTAACCACTAATCTGTTCTCCTTATCTATGCATTTGTTTATCTTCCACATATGAGTGAAATCATACTCTATTTGTCTTTCTCTGTCTGACTTATTTCAGATAGCATAATACCCTCAAAGTCCATCCATGTTGTCAAAAATGTCACCATAAAAAAGATGTGGTATATAGACACAATGAAATACTACTCAGCCATTAAAAAGACAAAATCCTGCCCTGTCTTTTGGTGCCATCCTCTCACCTTCTGGCAGGGTATCAACTAATACTTCACTGCTATCCATAGGATTTTCATGGCCAATTTTTTGGAAGTGGGTGGCCAGTTCCTTCTTCCTAGTCTGTTTTAGTCTGGAAGCTCCACTAAAACCTGTCCACCAAGTGTGACTGTGTTTGAATTTAATATACCAGTGGCAACAGGCAGCTGTCACAGTAGGACAACCCACAGATAGGTGGTGTGTTTTCCGACCAGGAAATGAATTCAGGCCACAGTCAGTATTAACTACTAGACCACCAGGGCTGGCTATGCTGTTAAATATATTATTTCATTTAATCATTACTACAACCTTGCGAGATAAACAGACCAAATGATACCATTCTAAAGTCAATTATATGTTTGTCACAAGTCACAGAAAATTCACGTCAAAGTATTTTATTGTTAATCATAAATGAAAAGTGTTCAGGAATACATATGTTAAAATGAAGACTGGTCTAATCATTTATCTGATTTCTCCAGCAACTAGATTTCTCTTTGTCTCTGCTTCACTTTTTTTTCCACTTTATCATCTGCCTCCAAAATGTTTGTTCCCCTGACAATATTATACTTTCTTCTACTGGAAAGGAAAATGCCTGCAGCTGTTCCAGACCTTAATTTCTCCTACTAGACTATCCAGAGAGAAAGAGAGAGAGAGAGGCATGTGATAAGCTGATAAGTTTTAATTTATCAAGGTGAACTTCAAGGACCAGAGGTTGAACATTCCCAAATATTCAATATCTCTGAGCAGTGATTGGGGTGAATTATCTTTCCTCTTTGCTCAAAGAGACAAGTATATTCCTTTGATGGCATTATTAGGATTATGTATGCTTGGAAGCATCTAACAAAATTAATTACATGTAATACACTCTCCAAATTGCAAAGTACATATTACTCATTTGTTCTAGATAACTGAACAAATTCCTGTCATACAGAACCTGACTGGAGAATCTTTAAAGGAAAAAAATGATTATTTCAGAATTTGGTGGATTAATATTTATTTACTGAAGTATTATTTTTATAACTGCTTAGAATGGTATTCTTTATGACAATAGTAAGTAGTTGTTTTTAGATATTTTCCTGTTTTATATGTTTTATGCATATATGAAACATGGCAACGAGCAAATATCTTTAAATAAATATAAAATGACAACTTTTAAAGCCAAAATAGACAATGAAAAATTAAAATAAAACATTAAAAAAAGGAAAATTGTGAGTATATATTATCAATCTTAACTTAAATACCCAATTCAATATCATTCATGGCATTAACGATTTTAATACCTGACAATGTCACAAGATCTTTTACAAGTCAACTATAAAGCATGGGGGAAATCCTTATAAAAGTGCTGTATATAAAGTCTACCATTGATTAAATGAAAACACATTAAGATTGTGTTTGAACATGGTTTTAAAAATATAATGATCACTTTGCTTATATTTAGGAGTCCTATTTCAAGTTTATTATAAAGTAGTTTATAGAGGTAGTAGCTATATCTATATGCTTGTTTGAAGAAAATATTTAATTGGACAACCCCATTAATATCATTATTATCTAATAAGCAGACATTACCAATATTTAACAATATTAATTGGATTAATTTTAATTTAAATTTTAAATTAATTTTAAATTAATTTTAAATTTAATTTTTAACTTTACATTTTTAAATAACGTACATGATGGTGATCTCAGAACCCTCAATGTATAGCTTCAGCCATCAGCCCATGAATTCATTGACAAGGCCACGTAGGCCACTTAATATAAGCTGCTTCATATTGCTAGTCAATCAATCTGTCTTTCCAACTATGTTGTGAGGTCTGAGTGCTAACTTTACATCACATATTTGTAAGTCAAGGTTTCCTTTTAACGGGTGTTTAATAAAAATGTATTCATAATAAAGATTATAGAAGAAATGAGCTAGGGCCAACAACAATCATATTTTTCTCATATTTTAACTCACATGTGTTCACTATCACTGTCCACCAAATGTTTTTGATTCTCTTCAGAGCACTGGTAGGGTTGTACATCACTCCTTTGAAGTTAGATTTAGACAAGGTTTGTTTAATGCAGTGGTTCTTCAACTTTATTGTGCATCAGAATCTACTGAAGGGCTTGTTAAAACTGATTGCTAGGCCCCAATTCAGTGTACAGATGACTAAATGAATTTGTGATCTTCATCACCAAAGAACTTGTTGGAAATACTTAGCATATTTCTAACCCAGATTTTAACTATTCAGAGTATTTAAACCCAGAGTTTAACTCTGGGGGTAGGGCCAGAAACTTTGCATTTCTAACATGTTCCTAGGTGATACTGATATTGCTGATCCAGGGCACATATCTTTAAAATGACCAATTTAATTAAATGTGAGTGGGAAAGGCTGACATTTTAAGAGCCAATGAGTGATTTGCAAATCTCTCTCTCTTTCTCTCTTTTTCCATCTACAATGGAAAGCTGCAACATCCATACACTGGCTTCTCTGTTAGCCTAGGTTCCGGACTGAGGAGACACAGAGGATAACACAGTCATGAAGGATACACAGTACACATGTAATATAAGTGAGAACTAAACCTTTTGTGTCAAGTAACTCAGATTTTTCTGGTTGTTGGTTTTCTTAGCATGCATAACCTAACCCAATCTCACTGAAAAATATGCTTTGAAAGTTTTAAACATCAACGTGTTTTTTCTTTTAAAATAAATACCTGATTATAAGCAGGAGAAAATCATTTCTATATCTCTTTCCTTTCCTGAAGTGTCCCGGAATTAAATTTGCATTCATTTCTTTATACTAGTTAGATTAAACCACTTTCTATCCTAATTTTAAAGTATATAAGAAATAGTTGAGTAGGTAATTATGTAAATTAAAATGATATATTCATTTTTACAGATTAAGTTTGATAAAATTGACTTTAGTAGTATTTGGTAAAAATCTGATTTTGGATAACTAAAGAAGTTTCTTGACTAGCTGTTTGCACTGGTTAGGATAATAATTGCTTAACAGAAAAAATAATGCAAAGCAGAACTATAATGTATCAAATACAAAACTTGCAGGATCTAGGAAATAAATGAATAACATTGTAGTTCTCAAATAACTGAATTTCAATTGATAAGTGAAATTTAATATTGAGGTTAGAGAAAGTTTTTCAATATCTTCTGTACGTCATCATCTGCAAGGTAAGGAGAATATTTCTCATTAATGAAATACATACCCGAAAAGAGGTAGCATTTTAAAATGACTTCAGAGTACTGATTATTATTTTTTTCTATAGCCACAGGTCTCTTTTCTTTAGAAATAAAAAATTGAAGAATCCATCATATCTCATATTCTGTGTGTTGGCATTCAGATAGTAGTACTGGACACATTTGAGCTCCTGTATAGAAAACAACTTTTAAACCAATTTTATTTGACATATCTTGAAAAATTGAATTATATGAATCAGATTAATGTGTCTTAAATATCCTCCAATTTCTCATAAGATTATATCAGCACTATGAGATCATTCAATTCAAAAAGATTAAAGTACAAAGACCTACAAATTGAAAAGATAAGACAATTTTTCATTGTTAGATCTATCCGATTAGAGTACAACAAACTGCGTATCGAATAGCGGTTGAAGGAAAGGATACTTTGGCTTCTCCTCTCAGCGATGGATTCAATTGCTTTATGTTTATTAAAGCACTGCTTAAGAACATTTCTGTATATAAAATTTTTCTTTGGCAATTTCAATAAAAAGTCTGATATTAAATATTATTGCGAACTTAAATGGTATAATGTTTGGCCATACTGTGTACGTAGTGTGCTCTATGTGACATAATACGTATCACTTATCTAATAGTTTTATTAGGATAAAAAGTCTTCTGTCAGAAAATATCATTCTTGAAATAAGGTAGGATCTTCAAATAGCTACGAAGGATTCAAGTAGCTTTGAAAATCTTGGCATCTCCTAGGGACCTTGTTGTTCACACAGTTTAATTTTGGAAAAATGGAAAATACCCTACCTGACCAATTTTTAAACATTTGAAATGACTTTTTCTTTATAATTTAGAGGTTGAGAAAACACTGATGAGATTTTATGTCCTTTTCTATTGTGGTCTTTCTAAAAGTCAATTAATTGCTTGGTATGAATTACTATCCTAAAATAAAAGTTTACTCTTAAAACTGCCAGTGTGGTCTACGTTTTATTCACAGTTCTGACACAGGACTATGTGTGAGTGTAATTTGTGTGTTAACACATATACATATACATTACGCATATGAATGCATACATATGATTTTACATGAATGTATAAATATACAAATTATATATATAAATAGGTACACACATATATGATTTTATTGGGCCTTTTTGACGTGGAAATACACAAATTCTAATTTTCATATATTTTTATTTGAATATATATTTTGTAAGTTTTGTTTGTTTCTTAGTTTTTAACACTGGCTTATGTTTATCTATTAGTTATTTCATCAATTAACTTGTACCCATTACAATATTCTGCATGGCAATTGGCCTAATATACCTTGTCTAACAAAATAAGAAATGTGTGATATGGATACAGCTAAAATTTGCAGGCTTTCTATTTTGTAGTCTTCTTTCAATTTGTATCCATTTCAGAAATTTTGTAACTTTTGGTGTTTTTCATTCTGGTTATATGCTTAACAGTTTCACTTCACACTTGATTTGAGTACATTTGTGATCCCACCCTTATTTAGTAAAGCATAATGGCTGGAATTCTTATCTTCTGATGTAGCCAGAACTTCCAGCAGATTAAACGGAGAATCCGTAGAATCACCCCAGCATTGTCCAACAGAAAAGCATCCAAAGTAATACTTTCAGTACCTCATTAGTGGCTATAATGTGAAGAAAGTAAAAAAATCTCTTTCTTTTGACAGTATTAATTTTTGAACTACAGTAATAATGGATGCACCTATAACTGACCAAAATTGAGATTAAAAGCCCTAAAAATTTTTTTTGTTGAATTTATGAATGTGAATTAAATTGCTAGCTATTTTTCAATATTCATGCTGTTTTAGCATAAGTAAGACATAGGTAGGTTTTTAAAGTGTATTATTTACTTTTCTTGCTTACTTTTTAAATTAGTATTGATATTATGTACATATTATGTTATTATATATATTACACATAAGTGTAAATTGACATAGGGTGAATTTAATGTAAATGATGTGTATATAACATGTCATATTTTGTAAAATAGTAGAAAGGAGGTCTGAGGAACACGAGTTTACTCTGCATCATGTTGAATTATACCCAGAGATTTTACAACCTGTGTTGCCATGATACTTTTAATCTTAGTTTAGTTAATAAACCACATATGTGAAAGGGAATGAAATGGAAATGAAAGGGAAAAAAACTTTTAACAAGAATACTCTAAACTCATTTATCTTAACACATCAGTCATTTTATTATGCTCTCTCTGAGATTTGTCAGAATTCTTTGCTGCTAATTCCAGAATAGTCCATAGTCATGAGTAGATCCTGGGAAATATTAAGCAATTGGAATATCTATCTATCATCTATCTATCTATCTATCTATCTATCTATCTATCTATCTATCTAAATATTACCAAATGCATGCAACTAACAATGCTAAACCCAACTTGATTATTTAAGATAAGTAAGATTTTTATCATGTCAATATTCCATACTCAATTATTTATAAAACTATTTTTTAACCATGAATTTCATTCCTTTGAAGATAAGATTTCTTATAAAATATTTTTGCTATGGTTTTCAAGGTTTGGTATTTTATAAATTTCTTATAGGTTTCAATTAAATTATTTATTTATGAATCAGGTTAAAATATTTATGTAATTGATTGCTTTAATACCTAAAAATATTTTTAATTAAAGAATAACTTTATTTTGAAATGAATTGCAGTTTATATATTCCTTGACACCAAAGACATCAGTGTTTTTTAAAATTTTACCTTATACATGGCAGAAAATATTTTCTGTGTGATGAATCTATTACTATATTACTGTTTCATTAGCATATCTATGTATTCTATGAAAATAAGATAATAGGCTTAATTTACTAGTAACTATATAAGGTCAGAATTCTAAGCTCACATGCCTACATGGGCAATGTAGGTAACCTAAATTAATAAAGTTAAGTGATTTGCATATTAAACAGGTAGGAAGGTTTTTATTGCCAAAAAATATTTAAATGCATAACCTCATAGTTGACCTTTCATTTTCCCATTATTATTAGAAACGTAAGTACTAAAAATATTTAACTTTCCTTTTAAGTCATATCATTTTAAAGCACTCCCACAGGGCAAGAACAAGTGACAAATGACACTTATATCTCTGGGAGAAAATAGGAAATGGTGAGGAAGCAATCCTACTTATCTCTAGCAGTTTGCTTTCTTTGGGAATGTGTGCCCAGTTTTTCCAGATCTTTTCTCACTAAAGAGACCCCAGCAATCTGGATTTTGTTGATGGTGGTGATAATGTTAAAATTCCTGATTTTTATTAACGGTGACTTCTTTAATATACATCATTATTGATATTCTGTGGGTCAATACCATAGATCGCCTCAATACATCTGTAAGCAGAATACTGTAGTCTGAAGTCTCCTAAATGACACTCCCAGGTATATTGAGAAAAGAGCATTATTTTTTCATAACACCTAATGAACTGGAGTTTGTTGCTATTCCTGTTAATTATTCATAATGCTAAGTTATAGCTGGTATGGAGAACAAGTTACATATCAATTTTCTTTTTACTGACTTGATGATTTCAATAGTCAGGAACATTATAATTTTAGAATTCTAGTTTTCTAACATTTAAATTCCTCAGCCATTTTAAGCATTGTACTCATACTGTATGCAACTGAAAGATAATAAAATAATTATAATTTCTACTGATTCATCTCATTACAAACACATTTATAACTCTTACCTGATTAATACATTATTCTGCATTTGGCACTGAAAGAGTTTATCCTATAGCAAGACTGTAATGATTGGAGATTCTTCAGCCTATTGTGATTGGATAAAGTGATCAGCCATGCGTAATAGGTTTATCTTGAAGCAAAAATACCATACTACAGAGGTGTTCAAATTAGGATTAGATTAAAGAGAATTATAAATTGAATTAAATATACAGTTTTCTAAATGATAAAATTGATTTATTCTGGACTTGTCCACTATCTTGGCTTTTTGAATCATACTTCTGAGTAGGGGAGTATTGTTATTTCAAATTGTAACTTTTAGGTGTATATCTTTTCATCTTTAAATTATTTTCTCAAGTAAATTGCAAGTCTATTATCTGTTTTGGCAAAATACAATTATTTACTGAGTTGACAGAGCACGATATTAACAAATTAAAAAAAATCTAAATGTGAACTTTTTTTTGAGAACTGAAAAATCAGGATATGGTAAATTCCACCTGAATGATATGTAACTTCCTTATACCTATACAGTCTCTGAATGATAAATTACATTTGTTACTCTATAAAACTATTAACCTTGCTCTCCTTGATACCACATTGGGTTTTTGAAATTTTAGCTCATTTGGTACCAGTTTCTACTTTAATCTTCAAACTTATCTATGGCTAATGATGCTGCATTTTATGAAGTATGGCTAGGGAATATTTTGCAGTGTACTAAGTGGAACATTTTAATCATGAGCAGACTTGTTTGATTTTTCAGTATCCTGAAGGCAATCAATCACTCTTACTCTATTATCTTACCTTTTTTCAGTTCACATTGCATATATTTTATTTGAATTTTTTCACTCAGTAGCATTATTTCATTCACTACTCAGTGAACCTGGACCCATTATATTTGATTTAATGAACAATTAAAACCAAATGGTATTGACAGAGCCTTGTATGTAATTACTAAACAAGAACCATCCTGAATCAATTGATCATAGTTTAACTCAAACAATTTTCTCATGCTCCAAGAAAGTAACCATGCATAAGTTTTCAAAGAAGGTGCACCCATATTTGTTTACAATTTTTAGGTGGTTTTGCTCAATTACATTGACAAGAGCTTTATTGTTTCTTGATTAGTAATGCGCTAAAAATAAAAGTTGTATAAATGGTAAATATATTAATATATGTAAAAGAAAAAAACACTAATACCGTAATTTAATCATATACTTCTCATGATTTATTTTGTCCTTCAATAGCCCTGACAAAAACTTTTTAAATAAAGTTTAACACTGGAAATATGAGACTTTATTTAATGAAACTATGTAAACTTTATTACAAAATTAATACAAATAGTCATTTATATGTGAACCTACCATTTTAAAATGTAATTTTATTACAAACATATATTTGATCATCTGAGAATAATGATTAATATAAACTTAGTAACAGTAATATGCAAATCTAAGATTTTTCTTTTCTCCATAGCAGAATGGGTAAAACGAAGTTTCTAACACTATCAGATTTCTTTATAACTGTGATACTAAATAAGTATTCATATTTGATCTGCACATTAGCATGATTTGTATGATAAAATATTGTAGGATTTTGCACAGTGATTTTTCATGTCCGTAAACTAAATAATTATTAAATCTAAGCTTATTTTAAAGAGTTCTGAAACTATTCTACCACAGAATAAAAAGACACCTTCTTTTACACAAAAACAAAATAAAAATACAAAAACAGTAATAGCAACAGTTTTTTTTTTCTTTGCTGCGAGATTGAGGCAGTTACCTGAGTTTTATAAGTAAATTAAAAGCTAAAGACTTTTATGTTCTAAATGAGTCAAAACTATTAATATAATTTGACTTTTATGCATCTCACTCATATTGTTAAAAATGAAAAGCTTAACAACCTTTTTGATGACTAACCTCACCTTAACGGTTTTAAATTAGATATTTTCTGAGATTTATAACAAGTGGAAAAAAATCAGGCACACTTGTATAAACATATGGCAAAAACATTTTTCAGAATTGATCATAATTTTACCACTAAATTTCTATGTAAAACCAAAATGTATAGTGCCTCCGAATTAATTGAAAAGTAAAAGCAGGAGAAGTAGACAGGTTTTAAGGTTAGTTCTGGCATTCATACTTTCTGTTAGATATTTGAATCCTCATAGATCTAGAGATAATCCAAGAAGAGTTACTTACATTGATCCAATTAGTTAACACTTTTAAGATTCAAAGTATTTAGTTTGAAATTGGATAATAAAAACTCTTATGTTACCTTTCATGAATGAGGAATTTCTGTCTGGGCTCCCTACCTAGTATAAAAAGTTGGTGTGGTGTTTTTTAATCTTAATAAATTTATACATTAAATTACAATGCTCCCAATAATTCCAATATGAAATAATCCTTCCAATAAGCCTATGAATTATCTTTAGGCAAATTTTATAGTTAAAATTATTGTGTAATATGCCCTTAAATTATTTATTCCCTCCTAAAGTATTTATTTATTTACTGTTGTATATTACATGTATTATGCACTAACTATGTGACAATCATTATGCTAAATAGTTTCTATAGACAATTTCCTACAATGCTTACAATAGCCCCATGAGATAGATGTTCTTACCCTCAGTTGGCATGTGGAGAATCTGAAAGTCAGGAGTTGTGTGACTTGTTCCAAATCACACAGCTATTAAGTGTCAGAATCAAGATTCAAGCCCTACTGTCTTAATGCTAAAGCTCATCTTTTTCATCATTATATAGTAGTCTGCCAATATTCTGAAGAGTTGTCAACACTTGCCATCTCTACTCCCTCACTTCCTGTTCTCTACTCACTTATTTGAGTTTCGTGTCTGTTTTCACCAGTCAATGGCTAATGTTTACCCTACTGCTACACACATCTGCTTTGACAAATGACCTCTCTGATGCCATATCCACTAAATCTTATCAATTCATTTTTTGACTTAGTTGGCCCTCTCAAGAATAATTTTTTTGAGATTTAGTTATATCTCTATTTTTCCAATTCTGTTAATATATTGATTACCAATAGCAAAAATATTACAAAAATTTAAGGTGTTCAGTGAGAATTAAAGAAAATGATTTCAACCTTTGTAATATGATTAATTTTATTTCCTACAAAGTTTTGCTTCGTGTAGTTGATACAAGAGAAGACTGGAAACCTGCAGTCCTAGAGTACAATTTGGATACATTAGGAATGAATAGTTTAATAAAGGGGAAAATAACCTTTCATCTTGAACCTCGATTTCATCCGAGAAAAATGATCTCTAAGGCAGCTTCCAACTTTACCATATGTAGAGTGTTAAATACGTACATACATCTAAAGTTGAGCCAAAGTATGGTGGTCTCTTTGAATTTATCATAAAGTCATAAATTTCAGAAATTAGACAGCATATGCAAGTGTATAATTTTAGGTCCCTTTGATCATGCACATATTTTTATCACTGAAAATATAGTAATAAAAAATGTAGTATGGTGAAAGTAAATATCATTTGTCTTTAAACCACTATTTGTTTCTTTTTACATTTTCAGTGTTAGCAGTTATTTAGCCTGTCTTTAGAGCCCTCATCTATAAAATAGAAATGCTTTTGGGTTTACACCCCCAATAAAACTATTTGAAAAAGCGTATACTCTCTCATATTTTACACTTTACATCTAACAATTTTTACATGAATTTAAATATAAGTTGTGTCAATTTAATATGTTAAATATAAATATTTAAAAATAAAACTATGTTACCTTTTTAACATAATTTGAAATCTACCGATAAACATTTTTAAAACATATTAAAAATCTCATCTTTGTGGGTAATTTTGCTTTATTCCAAAATACTTATATGTATATTTTTATTCAACTATAACCAAAGAATTTTATCACAGTAAAGTTTTATACTTCACAGTATTTATTGATTTCCTTATCATAATTTTCTGTAAAAATATGGATTAAAAGTTGAAATTTATTTAAAAAAATTTTGGCCTGGAGGTTCTAAGCGTTAAAGTTTTCAGTCACGAATGAGTTATTAACATTTTTAGTAAATAATTCATAGAATGCATAAATATATTACAAATTAAAAATATAAATTAAACTTTTCCTATAAGTGCATTTCTTGCTGAACAAATAGTTTTATTAATTATTTTAACTAGTTATTACCTGTGGATGGGTGTTATTTAATACTAAATGAGACAATGTTCATTCTTTAATCCCATTTTTCTCTTTATTTCTATTTTTCATTGTATAGCGTTAATAAGTGAGAAACTTTTCTCACTTAAGTATTCAGGAATTTAATTTTCATAGCACCGTCATTCAGTTCTTTGTGTTGCTTCTGTAAGAAAAAGCCAAAAATAATGTAGTGCTCCATCATTAAAAAGTAATTTAGATACTCCTTTAATTTTGCTGAAAGCAAATAATGGGAAATTATCTGATTTTCAAAAGATCTTATTACTCGATAAATAGTCATTCACTTTTCTAATTTCTCCCTTCCCACTTGCTATAGGAAACACCTGTGAATACCTGCCACGGACACCCTAAGGACTGGGGGAAAGCATTTGAGAACCTGTGACCTCCTCAGTCAGGCAACGTCTGGAGAGGTGGGAGGAAAAGGACCTGGGCTATGTATACAGACCTGGTTTCTTCTTCCAGAGTCACCATTATGAAAAATCACTACTCAGCAGGAGTGTGTATGATGGAGCAGACAGACGCCAGGAGTGTTACTCTGTTGGAAGTAACATTAGAATAGGAAATGGCTTAACATTTTCTCAATATTAACTTAACATTGCATTAACATTTTCATAACTTAACCTTGTCATTACAGAAATTATCTATGCAGAGTTGAGCCTATTTTATTGGAGCCTGTATCCATGTCTATATGAATCACATAAATATGTATATGTATGTTTATAAAAATGTACCTATATGTATTTATCTACATATCTTTTTGTACCTTTAAAATAAAATCTCCATTGTATTAAAGGATAATATTAGACTACTTACTATTCTTTGCTTAATACTATATTATGGAAAGCGCTTTATATCAATACACACACTCTTTTTCTATATTTCCTTTTCCATTTCATGTTATACTTTCCTCAGTGTCTTAAAGGACTCAGAATTTAAGAAGTTCAAATTTGAAGCAAACTTGATATTACAATTCACTACATCACTTTTTAAAGAAAATTCTATAATGTAATTATTTCCCAGGGTAACTTTTCCTTCTGTTTCTTTCCTGAAATTCTCTAAATCACTTTTCATCTCACATTTATATATCATATCATCTGTATTAGTCAAGATTCTCCAGAGAAACAGATATGTCTATATCTACATATATGCAGATATATATAAGAGAAGATTTATTATAGGAATTGACTCACATGATTATGGAGGCCAAAAACTCCCACGATCTGCTGTCTGCAAACTGGAGAACAAGGAAAGCTGGTGGTATAGTTCAGTCTGAGTCCAAAGGCCTGGAAATCTGGGGTCATGGTGTAAGTCCCAGTCCCAGCCCAGCTCAGCGACAGGAGAAGATGGATATCCCCACTCAAGCAAGAGAGAAAATTTGCTCTTCCTCTGCCTGTTTATTCTGTTCTGGCCCTCAACAGATTGGATGATGTCCACCCAAATTGGATCTTATTTACTAAGTCTACTGATTCAAATGCTAATGTCATCCAGAGACACCTCACAGACACACTGAGAAAAAGTGTTTTACCAGATAGCTAGTCATCCCTTAGCCCAGTCAAGTTGACACACAAAATTAACCATCATATCATTCATTATTATTATCTTGCAACCCTTCTTTGAATATTTTTCATTGTCTTTTCTTCTCTTTTTTTAACATTAAGAAGAGCTATTTTTTTTTCCTGAAGATTTATTCAGCTTTCTAGAACAAATTGTTTTCCAATAAACATTCTTCACATCACTCACTTTTTAGATTCTCTTTCCTATTTCTTATTCTCTTCATGTACAGGAAAGCAACAAAGTAATTTTCAGTTATTTTTGTCTCATTTATTTCCTTTAATATTTACCACAAACTCATGTAAGCATTACCAAAATATGCTTAATTCCTCAGTTCTCCCTCTTCATTCTTTCACATTTTCCTTTTAAGAAAGTAATAAAAGTTCGTGGTCTTACACTTAAGTAGGAGACAAACATCTTTTTTTTTTTTTTTTGGCGAGGAAGATTAGCCCTGTGCTAACATCTGTTACCAATCCTCTTCTTTTTGCTGAGGAAATTGGCCCTGGGCTAACATCTGTGCCCATCTTCCTCTACTTTATCTGTGGGATGCCTGCCACACCAGGGTTTGATAAGCAGTGCATGGGTCCGCACCTGGGATCCGAACCTGCAGACCCTGGGCTGCTGAAGCGGACCATGAAAACTTAACCACTACACCACTGGGCTGGCCCCCAAATATCTTTTTAATAATAAATATTTCTTGGACCTTTGAGAAAGCATTAAATCATCCAGATGCTTAATTATGCCAAAATATATATAGTGCATTTCAAATGTCATATTTTTAGCAGTTTTTGGTAATTTCAAGATTTTGTGTGTGTGTGTGAGGAAGACTAGCCCTGAGCTAACATCCATTGCCAATCCTCCTCTTTTTTTTCTGAGGAAGACTGGCCCTGGACTAACATCCGTGCCCATCTTCCTCTACTTTATATGGGACGTTACCACAGCTTGGCTTGACAAGCGGTGCATTTTTCCACGCCTGGGATCCGAACCTGTGAAACCCAAGGCCGCCAGAAGCGGAGCATGCCACCTTAACAGCAATGCCACCGGGCTGGCCCCCATTTCAAGATTTTTATATGATACTATTGTGACGTTTTACCCTATTCCTATGAATAAACTAAACAGATAATGTTGTTCCGCCTTAGTTGACACACTATTCAATTTATTTATTGGAATTTAAAGACTTTATTCATTAGTTTGTCTTATGTATGTTCTATATTTACCCAGTGAAATTGATTTATGAGAGTTGTATTGTGAGCTATAGATCAACAAGAATATGAGCTATCTGTTCTAATCTCATCAGCAACATCATTTGCTTTCTGGGTAGCCATAACATAGTAATATCATACAAATATGTATGCTCCTTCTTATTTATATCATTTTTTCTTACATCCTATCTTTTTAGTTTATCCTAATAAATGCTTTGCTCGTAGTAGTAAGAATATTTGATTTATATTATATCAGTTATATTGCCAAAATTTACTGACGATGATGTGAAAGAATAAAAGACATAAACTGGCAATTGTTGAGATTATGCATTCCTATTTTTTAAAAAAAGTGTATTCCCCCCCCCCCCAATTTAATGAAAGTTACCCAGGGATATCTGGCTATCATCATCAGGCTAGTGTGCATTACTCACTAAGCAAAGTTTGCCCAAATAAATTCTGTATTCTTCATTCTATACAAGTGCTTGTTCTAATATAAGTAGAGATCAGAAGGTTTATGAGACTGTTTCTTTTACAATTGTGGGTTTTAAAGTTTCTGAAAGAACAAATGAGGCTGCCAAGTATTGCTTTAAACACCTATAACAGATAACAAGTACGTCCTAGTGTAACAAGTGCATACCAGAGCATGATATTTAGTGTGTTTATATTTAATTCTTTTCTCTTATAAAAGCTGTGTGCAATTACTAAGAAAAAGTATATTTTAAGTATTTATTTTTATATACATATTCATTATCAGAATTTATACACTCAGGGCTATTTCTCTGTTCAATAATATATATTATCTTAGAATATTTTTTGAAAACACAATTACGTATAATATTTTACTTTGCAAATGTTGCTATTTTATGAGAACGTTTATAGCATCTAATTCTGCTTCTGTTTTATGTGAATGGGTTTTCTGTTATGCTAAATTTGTGATGTGTGGTGAGACAAATAGAAATAAATATATATGTTAATTCTGTAAAATTAACTTAAAATTCTTTAGAAGCATTATTGCAACCTTATCAATTATAGAAAAATGAATTTATAGTTCATGCCCCATTGAAAAGAGAAGATTTTCTTAACACAGTAACAAATCAATTAATTAGGGCTCAGGTAAATGTCTGAAGAAAATAGAGCTTTTCCAATATGGCATTATATAATGCTCTATTAGACCATAAAAAGAAATAATGAAGCAAGGAGAAATTAACACTAGGAAGGAAAAGGGTAGATCTTTATATACATTGTTTAAAAATGTGAGATTGGATTAGCTTCTATTAAATTATTGTAGTTATTTATTTAAAATAATTTTCCAGGTAAGACACTTTGGTCACCTATTTGCTCCCCTTAGGTATGTGGAGGGGTGGGGACATACAGAGAGAGAAAGACGAGCCTTTCTGCAAACCTTTTAGTGATTTGTTGTGCCATTCATTTTTCAATCACCAAAGGATTTATCTCTATTTCCTGAATAAATGATATTTAAATGAATATTCTTAGAGGTTCTAAATAATATTAAGCACATATTTTAGAAATGATTGAATAAAATGAATGTGTTTATGAGAATAGACATTTATATCTACGTATTAAAATGTATTCCTTCATATAAAATGTCATTAGGTATTTTTGGTGGCCATATAAAATGATATAATCACTTTGAAAACAATTTTCTTGTTTGAAAAACATTTTCTAAATAACAGGTTTCTCATAAAATGAGAATACACACATCTTATGACCCACAATTCCACTCCTAGGTATTTACCCAAAAGAAATGAAAATATATTTATTCAAAAGAATTGTATAAAATGTTTATAATGGCTATTTGCCTACTAGCTTCAAATTGGAAATAACTCAATTGCTCAAGAGTGGATGAATGGATAAAGTAATTGTGGTATATTCATATAATTTATTATAACTCAAAAATAATGAAGAATGAAATAGTGATACATACAGCAACATGATGAATCTCAAAATAATTTTGTTCACAGGAGAACAAATCAAACACAAATACGTACTCTGTGATCCAATTAAAATTAATTTCTAGAACAGATAAAATGAAGTTATGTTGATAGAAATCAGAGCAGTAATTGAGTTGGAGTGAAGGGTTGAGTGAGAGGGAGTGTGACAGAATTTACCGGGACGAGAAAAATGTTCTATATCTCAACTGGGATGAAGTGTACACTAATACTTACATAAGTCAAAATTTATCAAATTCCTTCTTTCCTTCCTTTCTTTATTCCCTCCTTCCTCTCTTTTTTCCTTCCTTGCTTCTTTCCATCCTTTTCTTCATAATTAGTCAAAAAGCCATTAAGCAGAAATAAGTGGAGCAGCACCTCAGTAAGGTTCAGAGATTCTTATACACAGGGGATTAAAAGAATACACAAATGAATACAATGAAGTTAATTAGAGCAAAGTTTCACACTTAAAGAAAAGATTTTCAAAGAAAAGGGAGAATGCTAGATAGAATGGATCCTAAAGTATTATATCGAACTTTGCAGTATAGGTGTGAACTCATAGATACAGAAACAACTGTAGATGTGAAGCTGTGTGTGTGTGAATCCGTAAATACGAATATGCATGCGTATATCTCCTGATTTCATCCACTGACAGGGCCAAGGACCAGCAAATCCCTAGTAGAAATGAGAATACCTGCGTCTCAGATCTTGCTCTATAAATATTCTCCACTGAGAGGAACCACCATTCCTTGGGGGAAATGATTGATTCCAGGGCTGGGGCAAGGAAAGAACTAGACTGACTTTCTAAGATTATGCTGCACCGGTGAGAAAGTGCTCAAAGAATGAAGACGATATATTATGAGGACATGGACGCCAGTTTTAAGAGACTGTCACTGTCGTTGGCCAAATTGAACAAGTTGAGTGCCAAAATAAATAATGATCATAACAGTATATGTACACGCACACACATACACACACACACGTTTTTATCACATTGAATAAAATAGGAATTCACGAGTCCACACTGACATAAATAAGTAAATGAATGGGAAAATAGAAATGTTTTCCTTGCAGTAGAATGCCAAATCACAAATGTAAAAGAAACCATGTAATTAGAAAATTACCCCTGGCAACCACCACCACAGCAATTAAATTCAGGCAATTAACATCAATTGATGCTAAAAGAGTGACTGGAACCTGGATGTAAAAAAGCATATCTGCATAGTCTTTATGTGTTTAGCCCCAAACTACTTATTGGTTTTAAAAAAGGAAAAGAAGCAAATCGCGGTAGAGAATCCTTGCTGATCCCACCTCAAGTGACAACATCAGACATCACAAATGATGGAACAAATTCACATCACATGGCACCAGTTGGAATGTAATGATAAGAATACAGCAGCATTCCTGTGATATTTCTGCCCAAAAAGGAATAATGTAAATGTAATGAGGAAGTATGAGACAAACCCAATTAAAGAACACTTTAAGAAGATACTGTTCTATAATCTTCGAAAATGTTCAGGATATTAAAGTCAAGAAAGACTGAAGAATTGTTCTGAATTGAATGACATCTAAGTGTAACATGTGATCCTGGGTTGGGTCTTTTTGATGTAAATTATATTGTTGGGACAACTTTTAAAATTTGAATGAAGTAGCTAGATTAAGGGTAAATGGGGCATTTTTACTCTTCAGTTTTTTCTGTAACTTTGAAATGAACTCAAGTGGAAAAGAAAGAGAAGGCAACAACGTATTGAACTGCACATCTTGTTTACATTTATACCTGTAGTGTATATACCTCATTGTAAATCATAGCTTCTTATTCATATAAAAACAAATGGTACAGCAGAAGAGATCATGGAATTAAAAACTCAAAGTGAAAAAATAGTTCGTGGAAATAAAGGACAGATGGCCAATAAAAAGTGACGAGGTATCCAATTTTATTCATGCTTAAAACAATGTCTGTTAACATTTACTGGATTTATAAATATTTTAAAATTTGAGAATATTCAATAATGTGAGGACTTAGATAAACACACACTCTCATATAATATGGGTGAGTGTAATATGGAATATGAAAATGGAAGATAAATTTGGAAAGAGCTATGACCAGTTACTATTAGATTTGTGAGAATTTTTTTGCTTTGCATTATTTTCTTCTAATTTTCATTTTGATAATGGTGTCCTGTCTAATGAAAATACTACCTTTCAGTCTAATCAAAATTATCAGACTTTTTCTTATTTTTTACATTGCTTTGATTTAATGGTGAATTATAAAAATATTTTCATGTACCCAACATTTTTTAATAATAAAAATATATTTTGTTTAAAATTCTGAATGTGAATTCTGTCTTCCATTCTGAATTCTTATTCAGCAAAAGCAATGGCATTCTTTATTTTCTATATCAACCTTTTCCTACCATATACTTTTTTCTCTTATTTTTAAGCCCATATACTCATATGCTCTCCACTGTATTTTTAATGATTTGATTTCCCTAAAATTTTTACTTCTTCCAGAAACAGAGATTTTAATTTGTCTAACTCTGCAAAACAATTTCAATAAGATTTTGTTTATATATATATAAACATATATATATACACACACACACACACACACACACACACACACATATTCGCTTGTCCTTAATGGTAGTTTTTTGCTGTTTAATTTCTCTTTAGATTGGTAATATTTATTTATCAGTTAAAATTTGTATGTACTTTTTTGATCTCATTCATTCTTTTCCAAAATACTATTTGTTGCTGTTGAAAGATATAAGTATGAATCTAGGAAAGGAGATAAAATTATATTTAATCACTATGTTTGTTCTGGGGGCCTCAAGTTATTTCAATCTAGTCCACAAATACAATGGGTAAGTTCAAGTGGAGATGTTTTCTCATGTATACCCACCAACTCAATTCTCACTAGATTCCAAACTCACCTAAATTTCAATTTCTTACTGGAGTTCTGGTGTGTTGGGTGGTTGAAAGACCCCACACAATTCACGTGGTTCATGCAGTAGCTTAGAAGGACCCCAAGCAAAGTCACAGGACATTGATCATCATTATTCCTGCTGGATAGTCACCAAAATAGTTGCCAGCTGCTGAATTAAATATTTTTTCACAATTTTTTATTGTAATAAAATACATATAACATAAACTTTAATATCTTAACCATTTTTAAGTGTGCAGTTCAGTGATATCAAGTACATTCATATTGTCATGCATCCATCATCACTACCATCCATCTCCAGAACTCTTTTTATCTTGCAAAACTGAAACTCTTTGCTCACTGAACAATAACTCCCCATGACCACCTCCCCTCAGCCCCTGGCAATCACCATTCTACATTCTTTTTTTCTTTTTTTTACTTCCCCTTTGCCCCCACCCCAGCCTTTGGTATCCACAATTCTACTCTCTGTTAATATGAGTTCAGGGTTCTTTTTTCTTCAAATTAGATTCCACACACAAGTGAGATCATGCAACATTTGTCTTATTGTGTCTGGTTTATTTCACTTGGCATAATGTCCTCCAAGTTCATCCATGTTGTTGCAAATGGCAGGATTTCTTTCATTTTTAAGGCTGAATAATATCCTATTGTGTGTATGTACACACACAATATGTGTATATATATATATATATATATATATACATACACACATATACATATATACACAAATATACATAAATACACAAATATACATAAATACACACACACACACACACACACATATATATATATATCACATTTTCTTTATCCATTAATCCATTGATGGACATTTAGGTTGTTTCCGTATTTTGCAAGAACCTCCTTACTGTTTTCCCTAGTGGCTGCTCAATTTACATCCCTACCAACAGTTTACAAAGACTCCCTTTTCTCCACATCCTTGTCAAACTTGTTATTGTTTGACTTTTTGATAATAGCCATCCCAGTAAGTGTGAAGTGATATCTCATTGTGATTTTGATCTGCATTTCCCCGATGGTTAGTGATGCTGAGAACCTTCTCATACACCTGTTGACCATTTGTATGTTTTCTTTGGAAAAATGTTTATTCAGGTCCTTTACTCATTTTTTAATCAAGTTGTTTTTTGCTATTGAGTTGTAAGAGTTCCTTATATTTTTTTGGATAGTAACTCCTTATCAGATATATGGTTTGCAAATGTTTTTTTCCATTCCATAGGTTGCCTTTTCATTTTAATTGTTTCCTCTGTCATGGAGAAACTTTTTAGTTTGACACAGTACCACTCGCTTATTTTTGCTTTTGTTGCTTGTACTTTGCTGTCAAATCCAAAAAATCATTGTGAAGACCAATGTCAAGGAATTTGTCCCTTATGTTTTCTTCTAGAGTTTTACAGTTTCAGGTCTTACATTTAAGTCTTTAATCCATTTTGAGTTGATTTCTGTGTATAATGTAAGATGAGTCCAATTTTATTCTTTTGCATGTGGATATACAGTTTTCCTAACACTATTAATTGAAGAGAGTATCCTTTTCCCATTAAAAACAGCCATGAAAGGCTTTAGAAAGAGGCAAAAGATAAGGCACACTCAAGTGAAGGTGAACAGCCTGTAGAAATTAATTCAGTTCCCAGAAGTTTTAGCTTTCTCACATGATACATTTTCCTGTGGATCATTGCTGATATCTCACCTGAATCCATACCTTATCAATTCTTTACTTTATCTACGTTCTTCTGTCTCACCCTCTCCCCATCAACAACTATTCTGTTTTCTGTGAATCTTTATGCTGTATGAATGCTTGGAATATATGTCCTGTTGTTTTAGCTGCACATATTTTAATTCTATGATCATAATATTATGTTAATACCTCATGCTATTTCTTACATTTTGTTTCCTCAGTGCTACCTTTTAAGATTAATCCATGTTGTTATGCTTATAACTGGCTAGTTGCTTTTAACTGATGCATAATACCCTGTGACATGCCTGCACCACATTTGAATTATTCATCCTTCCAAAGACAAACAACAGGTTGTACAAGTCTTTGTATATATCCTTCAATCGATTTATGTGAGAATGTCTTATATATATATTATTCCTGGGTTATTGGTTGTGCATGCACTTTATTTGTAGAGGCAGACTGCTCTTAAGAATAGCTATACCAGCAGGTCACCAAAAAATCTACTTCCACATATCCCAGGACCATTGTCCAATTTGACAGATTTAAGGTGATATCTAAATTTTAAAATTTCCATTGATCTGATTACTAATGAATTACAAAATATCTTCATATCCTTCCTAGATTTTGAGTTTCCTCTTCTGTACATTGCCTATTCATCTCTTTGGCTCATTTTCCTATTTGGATTGCTAGCTTTTATAGTTGATTTACAGTTACCAGTATAATCTCTATATGCTACATATTAATTCTTATCTGTTTTATGCATTCTTTCATCTTTTATATTTTTATGGTGTCTTGATTTAACAACACCACTCTTTAATCTTTTGTTTGTTTTCTTTCATGGTTAGGGCTTTCAAAATCTTATTTAATAAATTCTTCATAGTATCTTAGTAACAATGATAGTCTTTAACAATCTTGTTTATCGACTTTATAGTTTTAATTTTCATTAAACTTTAAACCTTCTGGAGTCTACCTTCCTGTGTGAAGTTAGGTAGAGATCCAAGTTTATTTTTTCTCCATGTAATGAGTCAATTTTCCCTACATTATCTAATAAACAATTTGTCCTTTCTACATGCTTTTGTGATGCCACCTTTATCATGCATTAAATTTTCATATATTCATGGGCATGACTCTGAGAAACATTCGGAGGAGGCAGTTGGCAAAATTTGTGATCCAGGAAGAGGAGGTGGTGTCTGAATGACTGGTCAGGCTACACCAGTTTCCATCAATTTCACTCTTGCATAGGGCACTGATCCTTCCTTAACATTACTCCTGTTGGCTTATATTGCTAAGAAAAAGAGTCAATAAGTTAAAGAGTGGTATTTAAAATGTTTCTTCAGAAGTATTCTCTCTCTACTTCTCCCAGTCAAGTTCTGTAGCCCCGGTCCCCCACATACACTGACCCTAGACTGACTTCAGTCTCCCTGCAGATTCCTCGGGCTGCTCGCACTTGTTGCTGTTGTCAGGTGCTAGAATCCACATTTCCGTGTAGCTACTGCAGCTACTTCGGGCTTTTTTTTCTCTCGGCAGACTAAGCTTGCTCTTGATTTGGCATGAACCCAATTCTCCTCAATGGGCTCTTCACATGCCTCACTTTCCCTAAAGTCTCCCAAACTGCTCTGTCATCCTCTCTTCTACCTGTAGCCAGAGTTTCTCTTCTTAATTTACAAGAAACCATCTTTCGCCGTCTTTGTTCTTTAGGAGACTTAGGCTTTTAGAAACAAATATCTTCTAAGATCATTCTCTGAGATAGGGAATCACAGAACCTGTTATCCAGTTAAATAGGAAACAGCGAAGGAGAAAACATAGAAAAAAACATTAACATTAAAAAAAGACACTTTCCACATGTGTATTAATGGGAATTAAGACCAGTCTGTGTACCACTTTATGACAACTTCCAATTTAGGATATATTTATTATACGCTTTATAATTTACAAAATGCTTTTAAATTCATTGACTCGTGGGAGGGTAGGCTGGTGAAGAATATTCACCTCACTAATGAACATACGTATGAAGTCCAGTCAGCATCTCACACTGTAGGACCAGTTGTATGGATTCTCCAGTTTTTCACAGGCAGTAAGCTTTTTTTGTTATCAACAATTTTCAAGTAACTCTCCACATATGGCTGTACTGCTTAAGGAATTTTTCATCTTAACTAACAAAAGCGCCTGCCTTTCCCTTATCACACATTATTTTACTGAGCCACCAATTATTATGCCCTGAGGAAAGAAAAACTAATTTTATTATTAGCTTAGGTGCAACACAACTAGGAAAATCACTTCATATAAATTCTTTCAAAATTAACTGCACTTTTAGATTATTCATGACACTGCTTCTATCCAATGGCATGGATAAGTGAAAGTTGGTGAAATTGCTAAATTGAGTTCTTCAGAACAGCAAACTGGAAAGTTTCCAGGAAGCTAACACTTTTCTTGATTGAAGATCAAATATTTTATTTTAGGGAATAGTCTCTTCACAGTATCACCCCAGAGCATTTGAACGGGGGGTTTCAAAATCACAGTTTGAAGTTTCTCATCTCACCAGCTCCCACACCGAAGCGAGGGTCAGATATGTTGAAGTTATGAAACACTATACTCTAAACTAGAACCAAAGAATAAAACAAAGTGGAAGTTGTAGCAAAGTCAAGCAAATGCTATCCCATTTTTTTCAACTTGCAGACTTTTAAGGTTTAAGAGGAATCATGTCTTCTGAAATCTTTATCTTGTTACATAACCATCATTTTTAAAAAAGACATTTAACATTGTATTTAGTGGCTATACTTATTTGATCATTTTGATGGAATTACATGAATAAATTAAAAAAATATTGGTTTGCAATATTGAATTGACTGGTCTGTTAATTGACTAGAAAAATTGATCACTTATTTTGAGGTTATATAGGCAATCAGATCATAGTGCTCTTTATTGGCTCTTCTAATATTTCACGATATAGCCAAGTTTATCACATATCCTGCACTCTTTAGTTTCTTACAATATTATAGTTTCCAAAGAGTTTCAACAACCTAAATAATTAGTGTAGCTCACTGCCTTCTTGGTAATAAAACCTAAATGCAATTTCCCTTTTGTTGGTTTCCTAGTGGAATTCCTCTGATGGTATATCTACCTGTGAAGAGCTCACTACCACCTAAGTGGATAGATTTATGGCAAGTTCTGGAGGCCACTTTTCCAGCAATTTCTGCCAGTGACTTCTCTGCCACTCAGTGGCCAAGGCTGAGCTTCTCCAACAGGTCTGGATCTAGGCCTGGGCAGTCCTCTTCTGTGGGTGTTCTATCTCTGTTCTAGGGGTAGTAACTACACTTATATATGCTATTCTTATGTTATTTAGAGTTCTCTCCTTCTTACTGACCAATTCCTCATTACTCCAATCCTCTGTTATAGTTAATAATTCATTATATTAAACTCTCCAAATTACTGTGTGCTTTTCACCTCCTGATTGAATCCTGATTAATACACATGGAGATGATGGCAGAGGGAGGTTGAACAAGATTTTTGCTCCCTATTGACTGCTCACAAATAGATTGACTTTAAAAATAATAAGTGCTAATAGAGTTTATTCTCATGGAAAATTTAATCCCACAAACAATGGTGAAACTTAAAATGTAGAGGGAAGGAGACAGATGTCATTATCCTTGGTCAATGTGATGGAATAATGAGATGGTCAGAAAATGCCAATGATGATCAAGAACACAGGCAAATTCATATAGATGAAAACTAGTCATTTATTTTATGATATGGTCTCTTCACAATCTTATCTCAGAATATTTAAACTGGATATCAAGAGCCCAAAGAATGTGTGGAAGAGTGTGCAACTTAAACTCTAAAACTAAAAATAGAGTTGAGAAAATACTGGTTAATGATTTTACTTTTTCTGCCTTTGCTATACACAAGTGAATGTGAGATTTTTCACTAAAGACAATTTCAGAGAAATTGGTCTACTTGATGAAAAGCCCAGTTCATTTACCATTTTTTTAAAATTCTATTCTAAAAGAATACTCTATTTTTAATTATTGTTTATTTTGTAAAATAATTCAGCTAGCAATGTTTTTAAGTCAATAATAGCTACACATTTTTGGATAATGTCCAGTAACCTTGGATATGTAATTAGAACAGATGGCAAGGTAAACAAAATGATACATTCCTAGCTTCTTAAGCACAACCTTTAATTAATTTAATATATATTAAGATAATTAATTTTGAGATTTCAATTAGAGTAGCTATGGAAAATATTTTGATCACTTCAAAAATTGCATAGTAAACTATAAATATACAGCACTATCAGGCCTACATAGCTTTTGCATGTTCTCATATTTGTATTGAACTGCCAAGCAATCATAAGATGTAGTCATGTGAATAGACAATCTATAAATAAAGTACCAGATCACCATAAGACATAGTTTATTTGGTGGGCTCTGAACTTGAAAATAAATCCAGAGTGAAATTTAATTTTACTTGAATTTTTTAAAAATCAGATGATTTGTAGCTAATACCAAACTAAAGTCTCATAAATAATTGAAAATCACAATCCCAATGATTTCTCTTATCATAAAAATAACAACCTCTAAAATTTTTTTTAAATAGGCAATCTTTTTTAAAAAGAAAATGTCTTTTTTTAACTTGGATAACTTGGATAATTTCTAAATTAAAGATGTCCAGAAAGATTTCATAACAATCAAAGCTAAAAAAATTCATTGTGAGTTATAGTCTCATTGCCTTTAAATACACACCTTATTTAAATAACCTGATTTACTTTCACCTTAAATCATTTTCTGATAATTAACATAAAAATATCTAAAATGGAATTTAATAAGCAACAGTATTATCAATTTTGGTTCAAGCAATTACAATTTCATTTACATTATAATACTTGGAAGCATTTCTTACTATTCAGGCGTTGCCTAGTATTTTAATTTTGTCCAATTCCTCTTTAAGGGTGCCATTTGACCCCCATCTGTGGCAAAACCTAGTTTTAGCTTCTAGTCCTATTTTTCACCTTGGGAAACATTCTGGAATTTAATAGCAGGCAGTCTTCTTACTAATGTAACTGAAGCAGAGTTCTGATTTTGATAAATGTGCTTTTATGTTGTTTCCAATATGAACTTTTGGCCATTCTTTTTTTTTTTTTTTCCATTTTTTTTATTGAAGTCTTAATAGTTTATAACACTGTGGGGCTTTAGTTGTACATTTTTGTTTGTCCGTCACTTTGTGGATGTAACCCTTCACCCCTTGTGCCCACCCCCCACCCCTCTTCCCCTTGGTAACCACCAGTCAGTTCTCTCTGTCCGTGTGTTCACTTAGATTCCATATATGAGTGAGTTCATGCAGTGTCTGTCCTTCTCTCTCTGGCTTATTTCACTTAATATAATACCCTCTAGGTCCATCCATGTTGTTGCAAATGGGACAATTGTGTCTTTTCTTATGGCTGAGTAGTATTCCATTGTATGTATATACCACATCTTCTTTAACTAATCATCAGTCAAGGGACACTTGGGTTGCTTCCACTTCTTGGCTATAGTGAATAATGCTGCAATGAACATAGGGATGCATTCGCCTCTTGTGATGGTTGATTTCATGTCCATTGGGTAGATGCCCAAGAGTGGGATTGCTGGATCATATGGTATTTCTATTTTTAATTTTTTGAGGACTCTCCATACTGTTTTCCATAGAGGCTGCACCATTTTGCATTCCCACCAGCAGTGAATGAGGGTCCCCGTTTCTCCACAACCTCTCCAGCATTTGTTGTTATTTGTCTTCATATGGGGCAACAAAAGAGTCTGAATAGCTAAAGCAATTCTGAAAAAAAAGAACAAAGCTGGAGGCATCACAATCCCTGATTTCAAAATATAGTATAAAGCTATAGTAATCAAAACAGCATGGTACTGGTACAAGAATAGACACACAGATCAATGGAACAGAATTGAAAGCGCAGAAATAAAACGACACACCTTTGGACAGCTAATCTTCGACAAAGGAGCAAAGAACATACAATGGAGAGAGGGAAGTCTCTTCAATAAATGGTGCTGGGAAAATTGGACAGCAACATGAAAAAGAATGAAAGTAGACCATCTCCTATCACCATATACAAAAATTAATTCAAAATGGATCAAGGACCTGAAAGTGAGACCTGAAACTATAAAACTCCTGGAAGAAAATATAGGCAGTACACTAATTGAGATTGGACATAAAGGGATCCTTTCAGATTCCATGTCTACTTGGACAAGGGAAACAAAAGACAAAATAAACAAGTGGGACCTCATCAGACTAAAGAGTTTCTACAAGGCAAATGAAACCAGGATCAAAATGAATAAACAACCCACCAGCTGGGAGAAAATATTTGCAAATCATTTGTCCGACAAGGGATTAATCTCAGTAATATATAAAGATCTCATACAACTGAGCAACAAAAAAACAAACAACCCAATCAAAAAATGGGCAGAGGATATGAACAGACATTTTTCCAAGGAAGAGATACAGATGGCCAACAGACACATGAAAAGATGTTCAAGATCACTAATCATCAGGGAAATGCAAATCAAAACTACACTAAGATACCACCTGACACCCATTAGAATGGCAAGTAAACTGACTTCTACTTTTTGCTTTTCTTGAAAAGGACTGGTGGTCAGTGCTTTTTCTCAGCAAACCTTGCCTTTTGCTAACCTGCTGCTGCTTTCTCAGATGATTCAAACACAGTGCTGTGCCATCTTGGAAACTCCCAGTGGTTCAGTGCTGCCCTTTGTCCACTCTGTGTGCATTGAGTCACTGCCCAGCTACCATCCTCACCCTGCTGGCCGAGACTTTCTCCAAACAAACTACAGAACTTCTTCAGGACTCACCTATCATGAGCCCCTAAACTGCATACATTCTAGTAGGTTGGCTTAACAATTAGTCCCACTATCTTAGAGGATATTATTCTATTTCAAAATATAGAGTTTTGACAGTGTAGCCTTTCCCCATAGACTTGGTTTAATTGACTGGATCAGAGAGCATTTGGTTAGTAGGATTAGTAATAGTTCAGGTAGTTAAAAAATGGCCCAATTAATTCTGGGGAAGGCAACATGTACCTAAATAATTCCTATTTATTTCCAGGGTTTTTTCTAAGCACAAATCTAGGAATACACTTTGGAGAGGTATATATATATTCACGAATCTGTAATTATTGGGCCAGCCCTTGTGGCCTAGGGGTTAAGTTTGGCACACTCTGCTTTAGCCACCTGGGTTCGGTTCCCATCACAGATCTACACCACTCACCTATCAGTGGCCATGCTGTGGTGGTGGCTCACTTACAAAAAGAGGAAGATTGGCAGCAGATGTTAGCTCAGAGCAAATCTTCCTCAGCAAAATAATAAAGTAAAATAAAATTAAAAATCTGTAATTCTTTTTTTAAACTTTGTAACTATAAATTAACATGAATTACTAGTAATGTGGAATTTGACTCTCACACCAACTACATTGCACATTCTCCAAGAAGAGGTCTGAGTCTGATGTATTCTTCAAGGAGCCCAATTCACTGTTAGTTTTTTCCATTCTTTGTGTAATGCTGTTTCAATATTAACGTAGTTGTCTTTGTAAATTCTACTGGCACTATGTTCTAACAATTAAGTTTAACAGCACTCTTTCTGGAAAATACTTTTTCAAACCATGTGGTTTTAGGGAGAGTTAACCATAATATTAACTCTCCCACCAATTGCCATCTCCTGCCCTTGGTCACCAGGATGGATGTACAATACAAGGGGGCAAATAGAATTCTATTCTCTTTCTTTAGGTTATGTTGATGTGAGTACCCACTTGCTGGAAAGATTATCTTCTCTCTTACTCTTTTTTACAGCTTAAGCTAATTTAGGTTTGGTTTATAACACTCACAATGAAAAACTCCTGACTGATGTAAAAATCTAACATTTATCCTTTTAATTTCAACACTACCTTCAATGTCAATAATCTTTGTGTCCACTATATCCTCTCCCACATTCCTACATGACCTGCCGTATTCCTATGGGTTCCATTGGTATTACTCAACACCAATGACACTAATGTCACTGATGGGTCATTGGCTTTAGTGCTGGATAGGTGTATAAAAGCAGGAAATCAGCATGACACCTAAGAAGGTGTGATTTAGAGGGAGCAGCAGGTAGGATTGTGCTTTGTGGACTCATTGTGAAGCAGCAAAGTCTCTATGAACACAGATAATTTAGAGGAATTTTAGTCAACACTAAGACATAAGGAAAACTATAGAGGAAACTATAAAGACTGAGAAGATAAAAGCTTTTAATTGCTCGTCAGAACTTCCTAATCTTCCCTAAGCAAGAGGAAGAGACTTGGACAATATTCATTAATAATTAAACCAGGGGTTAAGAGCAGAGCCATACAAGAGGTGATGTATTGTTGTCTAGTCCTGCTGTATTTCCAGACTGGTAGTACTGTGAGGAGCAGTATTTACAAAAGATATTAATAAAAGGTCATTTTTAAATCCCTCTCAGGATTATAGAGCATAGTCTTCCCCAATCTAGTAAACATTAGGCACAACTATACCTCTTCATATGTTATTCTGGTTTGCTACACTGTTCTCACTCAGTTTGTTAGCCACCTTGAAGAGTTAGTAAGTTATATAAGTATGAGTCATTCTAATGTCATGTCACATCTGCAGGTACTTAAGGCATAAGGCATAAAATTGGGTACATCAGATAAAATTTTATGAGTTCATGACTATAAAATTACTAATGGCATTTGTTGAGTAGGTAAAATTATTGTATGTGACTTACTTCTGAACTTTAGCAGTACTTGCTTTTAAAACATTAGAATTCTTTTCTTTTGAAAGATTTGATATACCATTTTACATTGGTTTTGTATATGATCAGTACTGTTATTCACAGAAAATGTTGAATAACATTGTGTCAGATTACCATATTCAACTCATCTATCAGGAATTGCATTTCATGTTTTTATTTTAATTGATGTGACTATAAACTTATGCATACAGTTACTGAGGAGGAAATAATAAATAGGCATAAAATAACTTGTATTCTTAGTAAGGATAACGTTTCCTAATAACCTCAGTTCTTGGGTATTATCTTTGTAAGTACTTATGATTTAATACTGAAGTTATCTACTAAGATGTCAAAAATAGTTAAAAGCAAGTAAGCAAATGATGAAGCATATAGACATCGTTAAGATTATTTCAATTATTCCCTGGGATATATCTGCTCTATAATACTATGTCTCATTATTTTTGTTTGATACTAAAAATATATCCTCCATTTCATTTGCCTGTTACCATGTGTGACTTAATATTTTTCTCAGAATTGACAAAAACTAAAGTGTAAAACATGTAATAAAAATATCATAAGAAATATCAACCTAACAATTTTTCTATTTACTAAATTAATTCTTTGATATTCTTAATATTCTTACATATTCTTAAGTCTTATTATTCTTTTCTACAAATACACCAGGAGGAAACAGTGAAATTTCTGATTCGGATGATTTAGGAACTATTTTGTTTTTACTAGCTAGCTGCTGGAATCTTACCATAACCGGAGTGAAAATGACAGAAAATAGGTTTAGCCCCAACAGGCCTGTGACCTGAACCCGACACAGAACGCAGGGTCTGTGGGTTGTCATCTCACCTTGCCGGGAGTCAGGGGTCCTGCACATGTCCCTTGGGTCCTCTGTTCAGGATCTGACAGGCCGAAATCATGGTGTTGGCTGGGTGTGTCCTCAACTAGAGATTTCACTCGAGACAAGTCTGCTTCTGAGCTCCCTCAGGTTGTTGCAAGAATTCATTTCCTTGCAGTTGTATGATTGACATTCCCATTTTCTTAGTAGCTGTGAGCAGACTGCTCTAAGTTCCTAGAGACCACACTCAGGTCCGTGCCGCATGGCCCCTCCACAGGCCCCCTCACACTTCCAGTATCTTCCCTTGGTAAGGATCCAGGTCGTTTTAAGGGCTGCCTGATTGGATCAAACCTACCCAGGATAATCTCCTTTTTGATTAACTGGAAGTCAACTGATAGGGGATCATAACTGTATCTGTAAAATTCCTTCAATTCTGCCTACATTCAAAGGGAGAGAATAAAACAGGTTGTATATATCAAGCGATAGGAATCTTGGGAGCCCTCTCAGAATTCTGCCTACCACAGTGGTTTTGCTGATAGAATATGAGTGGCTAAGGGAATCCAAAAGAAAAGCTGAACAAAATGCACATACCTTTAATTCTCCGTGATAAAGAATTATATACAGTAATTTTGGAATGCTAAACTATATGAAATATTTTAAATTATATTTCTCTCCAGTCCTGTGTAATGCAGTCAATTCACCTTAAGATACACAGGTATCTGAAAGTCTTAATTCATGCCCAGTAAACCCTTTACTCATAACAGGATGTATCATCATGTGCTTAATCACTGAAATAAAAATTCCCCATTAGAGGACATCAAAAATGTTTTTCTACTTTGTTCTGATCTTTCTGAAAATAATCATATATTTATCTAAGATAATTATAATAACAAACTATGCAGTTTCATATTTTTGACTGTGCCCACAGAAAATTCTACCTCTTTATACCCCTTATCATTAAATCCCCAATAGCATGTGATGAAATATCTATATTTCACCCTTTTATCCAATTATTATGTATGTAATGTCCAGAGCAACACAGACTTATAAAAAGTTTAATGAGGGGCAGCCCTGGTGGCCTAGTGGTTAAGTTCAGTCTACTCTGCTTTGGCGGCCCGGGTTCGGCTCCTGGGTGTGGACCAACACTAATTGTCAGTGTCCATACTGTGGTCATGGCTCACATACAAAACAGAGGAAGATTGGCAGCAACAGAGGTTAGCTCAGGGTGAATCTTCCTCAGCAAAAAAAAAAAAGTTTCATGATTTACTAATTTAGAGATAGTTATTACTCCCCTTTTAATGCACACTCTCTTACTTCTCTTCCTGTAGATGTCTACTGCCTAGACATCTGTAGATAATTCATATGCCTATCTTTGACACACATGTAATTTTAACAGTAATACAATCATAATACATCATTTGATTTTTAAAAATTAATAATATAGTCAATTATTAAAAACACACTATTTTCCAGGCACTATTTTAGCTATTGGGGATATAGTAGTGAACAGAAAAGGTTCCAAACGCCATGAATCTTACTTTAAACTGGGGTGGGGAGAAAGGAAACCACTAAACAAATGTCTAAGCAAAACAATCATCAAGAGCCGTGAGGCCGATAAAGTAAATAAAATCAAATTATGTAATCGGCCACTCTAGGTTAATCAGATCCAATTAGGAAAGTTTAATCTTTTATTTAAATTTCTTTCCAAAATCTGGATAGTTTAAATAATTAAAATATTGGTCTCCTTTAAGTTAGAAATTAACCATGAAACACTGGTCCAATAATATTAATTTAATCGTATTTGAAATGTTTTTCTATATTAATTGGTCTAAGTAAGTTTCCTACTTCACCTTGTGTATGCTTTGATAGCTTATATTTTGTTAGCAAATTACAAATTTCTAAAATTGAATTTTTAAATTTGTCACCTGTAGGAGGCACCTTCTAAAAATGGCTCCCAATGATCCCTGCCTCCTGCTATTCATGTTCTTGTATAATCACCTCCCCTTGAGTGTGAGCACTCAATGCCTTCCTCCTAAAGAGCAGAATAAGACAAATGTGATTAGATATCACTTCTGTTATTAGGTTCTAAAGACTGTGTCTTCAGTCTTATTCTCCCCCTCTCTCTCTGGCTGTTCTGGCTTGCTTATTCTAATGAAGCAAGCTTCTACGTTGTGAACTTCCCCATGGAGAGTCCCATGTGGCAGGGAGCTGAGGAAGGCCACTAACTGACAGCTAGCAGGGAACAAAGGCCCTTATTCTAACCTGGGAGGAACGGTATCCTAACAAACGATTGAGCACGGAAGTAAATCCTCCCTCGGTTGAGCCTGGAGATAACCTCAACCCTAGCTGAAGCCTTCATTGCAGCCTCGTGAGGGACCGGAGCCAGAGAACGTGGCGAAGTCACGTCGGATCCCCGAGGCAGCAAAACTGTGACATAATAAATGTAGCCCTTTTAAGTCACGAAGTTTTGGGTTAATTTGTTATACAACAATAAATGACTATCACCTTAGAACTGACAATTCTATAGAAATCTTCTTCTATGGTTTTAATCTCTACTGACTGCCTGTTTTTAATCCTCCTCTAGTGGCTAATCTGTCACTAGATTACTAGTTACAAAATATAACTGTATATTTTGTCTTTCTTCTTTTCCCTTGAGCAAGCTCTGGAGGTGTTTCTTTTCTTTTTAGCATTTTCAAAGAATCCGATTTCAGATTTATCTGTCTTTATGTTATTTATTTATAATATCACATTGATTTATTATATCTTTTAAAAGTGTAAGACATAAAATAAATTTCTACATCTTGAAGATTTTAAGGTTTACTTGTGTCCAAGTTCATTGCTTATTTTTGTGTTTATCTCATGGACATAAAAACAAAGGTACATCCTTTAATTCTTTAAAGTTTTAAATATATCTAACTAAACTGAGTTTCTTTAATTAAATTATTCTGTAACCTCACTGTCTACTAGATATTTCTTATTATTAGAGATATAAATTACTCTTCCCGCCATAATTTCATTGGTGCCAAATTCTCCTCACATCTCTAGTACATTTTTCTTTATGTAATTAGTTGCTGTAGCATTTGATGCTGTTAGTACATTTACCTTTGATCATTACCTAATGTCATTCTTTGTCAGATTCGTAATGTTAATCATAAATTTCATCTTGTCTGGTATATATTTTGCCATTTCTTAATTTCTGTATTAGTTAGCTTGGGCTTCTGTAACAAAATACCATCAACTGAATGGTTTAAACAACAGAAAGTTATTTCTCACAGTTCTGGCGATTGAAACATCCAAGCTCAAGGTGCTGGCTGGTTTGGTTCCTGGTGAGGACTCTCTGACTGGCTTGCAAGACAGGTAACTTTTCATTGTGTCCTCATCTGTCCTTTCTTGGTGCAAGCGAGCACAGATCTCTCTCCCTTTTCTCTTCTTATAAAGCCACTAATCCCATCACGAGGGCCCCATCTTTGTCACTTAATCTAATTCTTATTATCTCCCATCTCCAAATATCATCACATTGGGGGGTAAGGCTTCAACACATGAATTTGGAGGGAACACAAACATTCAGTCAATAACAATTTCCAAACTTTTTTTCATTGCATTGTTTCAAACATATTTCTAATAAGCAGCCTGAGTAAAGTTCTTAATTCAGTCTGTCTCTTTCTAAAGAGTAGTTTGTCCATTCACTCCTTAGAGAAATAAAATATGATTTAATAATTGCGTATTATATTTTTCAGAAAAGCTGATAAGATCTGAAATAAAAAACGTGGAACAAAAGAGTGAAAAGAAAAGCAAGTGGCAATAAACTTGCACAAGCAATTTGGTGCCAGCTTGTCAGGCAATGCAGGGAATTAGTCTTACCCTCTAGTTTCCTATGTAACCACTCATCTCATGGAGCAGGAAATATTTCCATTGTGTATCCATACTTTAGGAAATTTTTAAAAACTTTTCAGATTCTCCTCTGTTGATATCATCTCTTCTATGAAAGTTGTATTTTAATTAATAAAAATATTTTACCTCTGTTTTTATTATTAATGCTAGTTTCATTGCAGTATAACTAGATGATATATTCTGTTTCATTTCTACTTTAAAAATCTGTCGTTATGATTTACTAAATTGTCAATATTTCTCAAAATTATGCAAAATTTCAAACATAAAGATTCATGGAAAGAATAACAGGGAATTTAATAATTATTAACATTTGCCATGTGTGCTTTGTCTATTTATATCTATAGTTTTAGATATAAATATAGAGATAGATATACAAAAATTAAACAGTGTAGCAATCACATATGTAAGTATTGCTATTTATTTGGAATTTGTTTGAAAACTGTTTGAGAAAATCGTAATACTTCATCAAGTATGTGACTGTTTTTAAAAGGATATTAGCCCACATTCATATTATCAAATCTAAAGAATTATTTCTTAAAATTATTTAGTATTTAGTTATAGTCAAATGTCCCCAAATGTACCATTGTGATAGAAATATCTATTATATGCTTTATATGTTTTCAAACAGGTTCACTTCTTGTGCTTGGTTGTTACACTTTATTAACCTCACCTTTCTGAAAAGTAACATTGAAGTAGAAAAGACAGAGCTGGTTTAATTGATTGTAGAATGACCCATGTTTTGGATTTGCATGATTATATTCTCATGATATTATTTACCATCTTTCTCCATTTCATATATTTTCTATAAACTGGAAGTCAGATTGGTCTGATTTAAAGGACTGAGTGGATACAGGGTACATACTGCTAGTAAGAGCACTTGATAGATGATGCAAGACACTTTGTGTTGAATCACATCAGAAGGGAATTGATACCAGATTATCTCATTTTTAGCACTGCTAATTTGAACATCAGTTTTTAAAGAATATAACTGCCAGACCTCCAAAATATAAAAGAACACTATTCCCTTAGGAAGAACTTTGTGGGGGATACTTTGGGAATTTGCAAATATTCTGTTCCCTGGTAACTTTTCATTGATGTTTTCAGGGTCTTTTAATGATCTTTATATGAATCAATTATTTCACTGTAGGTTGAAAACATGATGACATTCTAATTAATCATTGTTTCTATTATTATCTGCCATTCCTTTGCAGTTTTATTTGAACTACTGTTCTTCCTTTAAAAAGGCAAAGTAATTGGTTATATTTTTAGTTATCAATTTTTTAGAGGAAGAAATTGTCATGATTACTACCATTACTGTAAAAGGAGTTTTTTTCTTTATATTTTTGAGTACTTTTATGAAACATTTAATTATAAAAAATGATAATTACATTTTAATTAAATATAAAGTGATCATTAAAAGCTTAATAGATTCATTATAAATAACAACAAACTTGACAGTAAGTAGTTATATAGCACTCTCCTTCATGGATAGTCAATGAGTTTTTTCTTTTTTTTTGAATATCATTATGATTTAAAGAATGCTTGTTAAATTTTTTGACAGTAAATTGTAGTCACTATATTTCCTAATGTTTAAATCATTCCAATTTTGGCCATTGAAACACCTTCACACTAGATTTTTTGTCCATTTGACATGTCCCTCTTCATAAGTCTTTATGTGCTTCCTTGCTTTTTGAGTTATTGTTCATGATAAATTTATACTTTGATCTCTACGGATGCAGAATCAATCATTTTTCCAAGGAGCCTTGATCCAGCTGTTGTGTAAATGGTATTTGGAAAACAAACACTGGGTACCAGTTGTGTTCGTTACTATTGAGGTGTCACTATTCTTCGCCATATCAATCAACAGTGCTAGGAAATATATTTTATTTAAAATAATTTTGAGTTTATTTTTATACTGCCATTCAACAAGAAGATTTTTTTAATATGGTTCATTTTATATTTGATTATATTTTTAAATACTGATTCCTAATAATGTCATATATATGCATTTGTTTTATTATTTCATACACACAAATAAATTCAATATTAGAATAATATGATAAAACTACTGAGATCTGCCTAAGATTTATTTATGTTTGTTATTTCTTAAGAATACATACCATGAGAAGGGGGAGGGAAATAGTGTGGTGAAAGCTAAGGGTATGGAGTTTCATTTTGAGATGAAAATATTCTAAAATTGACTGTGGTGGTGTTGCACATATCTGTGAATATAATAAAACCATTGAATTTTACTTTTTAAATGGGTGAATTGCATGTAAATTATATCTTGATAAAGCTGTTAAAAAGTGAATCTCTCTATAAGTGTTTGTTCAGATCCTTTGTATCCTTTTAAATTAGATTAACTTTTTGAGTTGTGAGAATTTTTTATATTCTAGACACAAGTTCCTTATCTAGTATGTTATTTACAAATATATTTTCCCAGTTTGAGCACTGTCTTTTCACTTTCTTGATGGTGTCCTTGATTTTTAAATTTTGATGAATTCCAATTATCTGCTTTTCCTGTAGTAATTTGTGCTTTTGGTGTGATATATAAGAAAACATTCCCTAACCCAAGGTCAAAAAGATTTACTCCTATTTCTTTTTCTAAGAGTTTTATAGTTTCAGCTCTTAAAATTAGGACTAGGATAATTTGGAATTAACTTTTGTGTATGGTGTGAGATGGGCGTCCAACTCTTATTATTTTGTGGGTGGATATCCAGTTGTCTCTGCACCATTTGTTGAAAAGACTGTTCTTTCCTTATTGAATTATTCAGCCACCCATGTCAAAATCAATTGAGCATTAGTCTAGGAGTTAATTTCTGGGCTTTCCATTTCATTCCATTCATCCACATGTCTATCCTTAGGCCACTACCATACTGTGTTGATTCCAGTAGCTTTGTTAGATTTGTAAAGTTTGAAATTAGGAATTGTGAGTCCTTTAACATTGCTCTTCTCTTTCTAGATTGTTTTGCCTATTCTGGGTCCTTTCCATCTTCATATGAATTTTAGGATCAACTTATCATTTTCAGCAAAAAACAGCTGAGATTTTGATAGGCATTATGTTGACTCCATAGATCAATTTGGAAAGTACTGCCACCCTAACAATATTGTCTTTTGATCTATGAATGTGAGATGTCTTTCCATTTATTTATGTCTTCTTTCATTTTTTTGAAACAATGGTTTTTCGTTTGCAGTATATAAATCCTGCACTTCTTTTGTTAAAATTTTTCCTGAGTATTTAATTTTCTTTGATACTATTTTAAACAGAATTGATTTCTTAAATCCATTTTCAGATTTTTCATTGCTTGCTTATAGATTTTTGTATATTGATCTTGTATCCTGCAAATCTGACAAGCTACTTTAACAAGTAGAATAGTTTTTAAAGAATTCCTTAGGATTTTCTTTATAAAGGTTCATGCCATGTGCAAATTGAGATAGTTTTACTTCTTGTGTTCAAATCCAGATGCTTTTATTTCTTTTTCTTGCCCAGTTGCACTGGTTAGAACATCCAGTACAATGTTTAATTGTTTAACAGAAGTGATAAGAGCCACTTAGATTTTTCCCGACCTTAGGTGGAAAGCATTCAGATTCTCATCATTAAATATGAAGATAGTTATGTGTTTTTCATAGCTGCACTTTATCAGGTTGAGGAAATTCCCTTCTATTCCTAGTTTGTTGAGACTCTTTTCATTATAAAATAGAGTTGGATTTTGTAAATGTATTTTCTGCATCTATTGAGATGATTATGTGCCTTTGTTTTGTCCTTTTAGAATTTTGTATTGCATTAATTTATTTTGGGAGGTTAAATTGACCTTGCAATCATGCAATTAATCCCATTGGTTATCATGTATAATCCTTTTTATATGTTGCTGGGTTTAGTTTGCTAACATTTTGTTGTGGATCTTTCATCTATTTCCATAAGAGATACTGGTCCGTGGTTTTCTTGTTATGTGGCATCTTTGCCTGATTTTAGATTCAGGGTAAAGTGGCCTCATAGAGTAAATTAGAAACTGGATGTCAGCAGGATGATAGGCTAGGAGGTCCTGACACTCATCTCCCCAGCAAAAACAATATAAACAACTACAAACCAATGAAAATAGCTCTGTGAGAGGGCTGGACTACAGTGAAGAAGCAGCAGAAATCCTGCAGAGGTCAAAACCAAGGATGGCCACATAAAAAAGCATAGGAAGCATTTTACCCACTGTCACCACAGCCTCCTGTCCATAGTAACTGCCAAGAGGAATCCCTTTAAATGGATTTCTCCTCATGGGGAAAACCCCAGCAAGCCCCGTCACTGCCATGGATGTTTGCAGCCTTTGCTACTGGGGACACCCATGGCCTTCACCAATGCTGAACCTGGCCAGATGACAGAGATGCCTGAAGCCCTTGCCACTATGTGTCCTCCCTGGAGCTGTTGCTACCCCCAGAGGCCCGAGTCACTGCTGTGCTCTGCTCTCTGGGATTCAGATGCCACAGCTCCTCACCATCTATAGGACCAGAGCTCTGCCCTCTGTGCCCTGCCCTCTGGGTCCTGAGTCAGGGCTTTAACCACCATAACTGGGGCCAGGCTTCTCTGAGCCGCACCCTAGGGTCTGACACATCATCAAGGGGGCCCAGATGCTGCTGCTCTGCACTCCACCTTCTGAGTCCCAAGTCAAGGCTTTGACCCACCATAACTGGGGTGGCCTGCTGCTGCTCTGCGCCCCACCCCTGGCTCATAAGTCAGGGCTTTGACCTGTCATCACTGGGCTGTGCTGCCACAGCTCTGTGCCTTGCCCCCAGGGGTTGTAAGTTGCAGCTTGCACCTGTTATCACTGGGGCTGAACTGCTGCTGTTCTGCACCTGCCCCTGGACTCTGGGTCTCAGCTTTGATCAACTGTCACCAAGGAGTGCTGCCATTGCCCTACCCCTGTCCCCTGAGTCCTCAGTCAGGAATTTGACCCTCCACCACTGGGCCATGCTTCTGCTGCTGCTGACTGTGCCTTGACCAGTGGGTCCTAAGTTGTGGCTTTGATCCATCAACACCAGGCTGCACTGCTGCAGCCCTGTGCCCCACCCTCTGGATCCTGAGTGGGGACTTTGTCCCAGCTTCACTGGGCTGACCTGCTACCGCTCTGCACTATGCACCCTGGAGCCAGATTCGGGACTTGGACCCACTGTTCCCAGGGTGTGCTGCTGCTGCACCACCTTCCCTCCAGGGCTGGAGTCACTGCGGCAGGCCCCAGACCCCTGTTCCCTGGGAGATCTGCACACACATGTACCTCAGACACCAGTGCCACCACCACAGCAAGTGGACCTGTGCCCCAGGACCTAGGCACATGGTAGTTCAGTGATCACCTGATCCCAGGACCCCAGCTCTGCTGCTGCTCTGAATGCCTGGGCATCAGACCTGGAACCAAGAGCAATCCCCTTGACTAGAAGTTCCTCTCACAGGAAAAAAGGAGAAGACCTCAGCAGGCTTTGCCATCAAGGACCCCAGTGGCCCTAGCGACTGCTGCCACCCACAGGACCTCCACAGTCTTGGCCACCAGTGACTTCTGTGGTCTTTGCTGAATGGATAGAAAAACAGGACCCTCTTGCTACTACAAGAAACTCACTTCAGCTTCAAGGACACACATAGGCTCAAAGTGAAGGGATAGAAAAAGAAATTCCCCACAAATGGAAACCAAAACAGAGAAGAGGTGGCTATATTTATATCAGACAAATAGACTTTAAGTCAAAAGCTGTAACAAGAGACAAAGGTCATTACATAATGATAAAAGGGTCAATTCATCAAGAAGATATAACAAATGTAAATATATGTACACCCCATATCAGAGCACCTAAATCTATTAAACAATTATTAACATATCTGAAGTCAGAAATAGACAACAATGCAATGATAGTAGTGAACTTCCATACCCAACTTTAAACAATGAATGGATTATCCAATAAGAAAATCAGTAAGGAAATAATGGACTTGAACTACACTTTAGGTCAAATAGACCTGACAAACATATAGAACACCCCATCCATATAGAATTCCATTTGTGTGCTCTCAAGAGCACACAAAACATCCTCCAGGATAGATCATATGTTAGGCCATTAAACAGACCTTAATAAATGTAAGAAGATTGAATGGGGCAGAATGCCATACACTGAATGTCTGTACCCCCTCAAATTCATATGTGGAAATCTAATCTCTGATGTGATGATGTTTGATAGCAGGCCTTTGGGAGGTGATTAAGTCACGAGGGCGGAGACCTCATGAAAGAGATAAGTGCCCTTTTAAAAGAAATCCTAGAAAGCTCCTTTCTCCCTTCTGCCATATGAGGACACGGCAACAACAAGGCCACTTATGCATTTATGAACCAGGAAGCAGGCTTTCACCAGACACTGACTCTGCTGACACCTTGTTCTTGGAGTTCCCAGCCTCCAGAACTGTGAGAAATAAATTTCTGTTGTTTATAAGCCACCCAGTCTATGGTATTTTTGTTATTGCAGCTTGAATGGACAAAGATACTGTCTTTTTGTTGAATGTCTCATTTTGTTAATGTATGATTTTCCTTATTTCATTGAGTTACCTATTTGTATTCTCTTGTTTCTTGTTGAGGTCCCCTAAAACAATCTGTGTGTGTGTGTGTGTGAGGAAGATTGGCCCTGAGTTAACATCCGTTGCTAATCCTCCTCCTTTTGCTGAGGAAGATTGGCCCTGGGCTAACATCTGTGCCCATCTTCCTCTACTTTATATGGGATGCTGCCACAGCATGGATTGACAAGCGGTGCATCAGTCTGTGCCTGGGATCCAAACCTGTGAACTCCGGGCTGACAAAGCAGAGTGCACGAACTTAACCTCTATGCCACCGGGCAGCTCCAAAACAATTTTTTAAAAATTCTTTGTCAGGCAATTTGTAGATCTCCATTTCTTTGGTGCCGATTACTGGACAATTATTGTGCTTCTTTGGTGGTATCATGGTTCCTTGATTTTTTGTGTTCCTTGTGTTGCTGTCTTCACAGTCAAAGAAACAATCACCTCCTGCAATGTTTACAGACTGGCTTCAGGAGAGACAGATCTTCACCAGTCAGCCAGGCTAGGGATTCTGGGGGTCTCAGACCTTTTCTATGAATGCACCGACTCCACATCTCTCATTCCCCCTTGGGGAGAAAGTCTTAGGTTTGTATGCCTTCTCTGGATCCCACAAAGCTAGGCTGGGTGCTGAGAAACTTGTTTATTTTCTCTAAGGAAGTATCCCGAAGTGTTCAAGGTTTTGCACTGTCTCCCACTCAAATAGAGTTGATCCTGCTATCTGCATCTTTGGGGAGGCATGTGGTGTGCCAGCCATGGGGGGTGGGGTAGGTATGTGTGGGCATCTGCAGGTGATGCGTCTAATGATGTTCGTGGGTGCACCTCTTGGTGGAGTCTGCCATTGGTGGAGGTGGTTTGTAGAAACCATGGCCTTTTGTTGACTTCGGCTCCCTGATTACTGTGAGCCCCTGACCTTTTTCCTGGCTCCTAGCTACCCTCAAATTATTCAGCTGTGCTAATCCCCTCAGAGTTCTGGATGGGACAAGAAAGAAGTGCCTCTTTTGGGCAGCACCCCACATGACTGAGGAAGCCAGGCATTCATTATGCTCTCACTTTGCCCTGTAGGAGAAATCATGGGCTTGAAGGAGGCTCTCTTGGCACTGAACTGTGTTGCCTTTTGGCATAGGTGACCTGAGTAAAGTGAAATGTTTCTCTCCTCTTCAATGCATCTATTTTTTGCTCCAACCAGGTTCTGGGATCTCTGTGCTGTACTCCTGGACTCCCACAAAAGTACCTTCCTCCATGGGTGGTTGTCAAAATTGGCTCATCATGGGGTGATGAGGGCTAAAAACACCTATTCTGCCATCTTGCTGATGTCCCTCTCTCCTCCCCCGCTGCTTATTTTGATGTGATTTTATATTGTATTTTCCTGCTTTCCTTTTCTGCTCTCCTTCTACATTCACACTTGCTTCCAGAAGTTTCCTCCAATCCATTATTTGTTTCAGACCCTATTTATAGGAATCGGTAAGAAAATATTGAGGCATTCAGTTTATTCTGGTGTATGGAGATGCTCATATAATTTTTCTTATTACCTATTAATATTAAATGGTTTTGTAACACCGAATAGTCTCAGGATTCTTGGAATAAATACAAGGTCATAAAATATATTTAAAGTGCCGTTGGATTCCGTTATCTTATTTATAATTTTCCATCTAAAATTATTGAGATTATTATGTAATTAACTATATTGCAGATTTTTTTTTATCAGAACATCATACAATGCTACACTTACTTTACAAAAAAATTTGAAGTTTGCATGCCCTATGTTATGGATCAATTTAAGCATTGTTGGGATTATCTGTTCTTTGAAGATGTGATAGAAGTCCACTTTTCTGATGCTTTGTTGTATGCTGAGTGGAGGAACTCTCATACAGTGACTTGTTCACTTTTTTTCTTTAGAATGGGTGGGTTTAAACCTTTCATCTTTACTGTGGTCAACTTTGGTAAATTATATTTTCCTAGAAAACCATGCATGTCATATAGCTTTTAAAAATTATTTGGATGCACTCATACAAAGTAGACTCATGATATTTTTAAATGTATCCTATTTAAATTTAATTGACTATTTCCTCTTTTTCATTTTTTATCTGGTATATTGTAGTTACTACCTTTTTTATGCATTAATTTAAGTAGTGGTTAATCTGTTTTGCAGAGTTTTTTTAAAGATGAAGCTTTGTGATTTATTTATTCATCTAAATTATTTTCTGATTGTAACTCATTAATTTCTACTTTTATAATTATTTCCTTGCTTCTGCTTTCTTTAATTTATTTTTACCTCTTCATAACCCTTACTTTTAGATATTTATTTTCAGCCATTCCTTTAGTTGATGTACTTAATTAAGGCTATGAATTTTCCACTAACATGAATTGAATTGTGTCGAGTATTTTTCCACTCCCTTTAGTTTTAACCTCTATAAATATTTTGGGGGCATGTCTCCTATTTACATGATAAATTATGCTTTGCTTTGTTAAACAATCTGAAATTCTTTTTCCCCTAAATGAGTTAAATCCATATTAGTTATGTTAAATTAAAATGTGTCTTTCTTGGTAAATATTTAATTTTCTTTAATGTTTAAAATTTCCTCTGCTTTTTAAACATGTTTTGGTTTTGTTTTTCTTTATATATTTAGTGAGGTTCTGGTATGTAATGCCCTTAGTCTCCTTGTTCTCCTTATAGTCTTCTCTCATTTGTTTGTGGTTATAAATAATATTCCTTTACTTTCAACTCTTGTCTATATGATAACTAATATATATTAGACTTTTCTCATTCTCTTTCCTGTTTTCTCTCATGTTTTCTGAAGTGTGATATTTCTGTTCAGGCAAACCCCATAACATTTACATATTCTTCTTCATTCTCTCCACCTTTGTTTCAGACTCAGATCTTAGTTAAATATATTCAGTGATCATCAGCAATCTTTTGTCAAAGTATTTTCAATAATCTCTCAGCTGTATAAAGCCATCCTTTAGCAGATTAATCAGGATTGGTTCACAAATATAATATTCTGCCAGTATTTGTATCAGATAATGGGGGTTTTCTTTAGCTCTGTTGGTGGAAGGATAGACAAGATGGATAAAAATATCTTCAGTTCACCCATTTTGTCTTTGAATTTCTTGAAAATGTTGCTTCAAGATATTCTTGCTTTGCATGTTGCTCAAGAAAATTATGTCACCAAGGCAGCCCTGACGGCCTAGTGGGTAAAGATCAGTGCTCTCGCCACTTCGGCGGCTCCAGTTCCTTTCCTGGTCGGGGAACCACACCACCCACCTGCCAGTGGCCATGATGTGCTGGAGGCTCACGTAGAAGAACTGGAAGGACTCACAACTAGATAGACAACCACGCACTGGGACTTTGGGGGAAAAAAGAAAAGAAAATTATATCACCAACTATTTTCCTGCTTTTGTGTTGCTTGTTGTATTTCACGGAGGCCCAGACATCTTTTATTTTCTTTAAAGGATAAATATTTTATAGAATACATCTCAAAATTGACTGTCTGGGCCATTTTCAGCCCAGGTAATTGGGGGTCTCTTTTTAAAGATAGTTCAGTGCTTCCATTTCCATCTTTTTTTTCCTTGAATTATTGCTTTAAATATTAGTTCTTTTCATTGTTTTGTTTCCTTTGTTGGTGATTCCAAACACTGATTTCTTTATACCTTTTTTTCTGTCCTCTATATTTACCAATTTCTAGATGTATACTTTTGCTTCTTTAGCATTATTACTTTAATTTTCTGCGTCTTTGAATTTGTAAATCCATGTCTCTAACTAAACTTTTCGTAATATCTATACTCTCTTGGGTATCTTGTAATTTAGTTTTGTTTGTGAGATTATTTTATCTTTTTCTATCCTTAGTTCAGTAAACTCTCATTTCATATTTTCCTGTTGATTTTCTTTTTTTTATACTGAGTTTTTGAATCATGATTTGTTCTTTTATGTCTGACTGTTGGGGAATTATATTAAATTTATATAGATATGTTTATATTATAGTTTTATTTTATAATACACAGATATTCTTTTATGTATTTATATATTATAATTTTCTTCCTTTTCACAGTTATTTGGGGAAGAGTGTTTTCTTCAAGGTTTATTTTAGTTTTCTGTTCTTTTCTTAAAATAACTATTTGTATGATTGTGTTACAAAAATAGTAGATAAAAATTATTGATGGTTAATTTATTCATGCTGGTTTTTATAGAATAACAATAGCAGCCAGACCTGTGGAAGGTGAGGTAGATGTCTTGCTAGGTTTCTTAGTTTTAAAGCTTACTTAAAAGTGATGAAGTTTTTTAAATAAGTTGTGCCCTTCATGTTTTCTTTCTTTCTTTTATGGTTCAGAAGTGAACTATACTCTTTGCCGTCTTTCTTTTCCTTAAATCATCAAGTCTTCATTGGAAGCTGGTCCCTTCCAAATGCTTCCCTCTAATCCAGAAACAGTTTCTACATAAGACTTGTACTTTTTGGTCATTTCCATTCCCAAGCCGCTTCCTTTCAACTCTGTTGTAGCTGGTGCTGTGATCAAGGAGAACTTGGAACTATTCTTCGTATTTCCCCTCAAAATAGAATCTTCTTCTCCGGGAGTGACTTCAGGTGACGGTGTTTCTATTCTTCAGTATAGCTCTGCTCTCCTCTCTTCTGCACTATCCTTGCCTCTGCTTTGCTGTGAACTTCAGATCTGGAACTAAACCTGTTAGTCTCTGATGTTTAGTCCCTGATGTAGATATAAATGAAAGCTTATGGTTTTCATAAGGTCTGGGATATTAGTGAATTTATTGGTATTCATTTTTGGAAATATCCTAATTTAGAGGATTTATGGAGGGATTTGAATTTTAATAGCTGCCTTTTCTTATCAGGAACCCCTCCATAGTGAATATATTTAAATTTTGTAGGTCAAAGAGAAAAATTTTAGATTGCTAAGAGTTATAATCAGTCAGGAAAGTTAGCAGTATAAAAGTCAAATTTTCACACACCTAATAACAGCAATGAATAGAAAAAGCAAAATTAATTATGATTAATAGACTTTGATAAATCCAAAAAATTTTTAAATGTCATCTCATTATAGGTTAGTTTATGTAGATAAGATTAAGGAAGGATTTGGAGAAACAAACAAGATGATAGTCTTTGGAAATCTAGAATTTCAACATATAGTGAGAACACATTCCTTCATAATTTCTTTTATCTCATTTGTAATGTTTGCCTTTGATATCTATCTTGGCCTTTCTTTTTAAATGTATTTGTCTGGTATTCCTTTATTATCCTTTAATATCTCTTATTTTCAGGCTTCCTTTAACTCTTTCATTAGGTTTTTGTTGTTGCTATTAGAAAAATAACATTTATTTTCCCAGTAAAATCTCAATCTCTCTTTTAATTCAGGAATTTAAATTATTCCTGTTTATCGTAATTGTGATGTATTTGTGTATTTCTTTAAATATTTTACCCAATTATTTTTGTTTGCTGTTTTTGTTGCTTCTTTCCCATTCCCTTTTTAACTGAACTGATCAAAGTTTCCTCTCTCTCTTTCTGCTTCCTTCTAATGCTACGAGACATTATAAATTCTATATTTTCTGTTGGTGTTTTGCCAGGCATAAATTAAATAAATAAAGTAAACCCGAGTTCTGCCTTAGCTGTTACCTTAATTTTTAATTAATTTCCCAGATGACCACAGTGATCCACTGCATTCTCCAGACTCTACTGTTTTTAATTTCACGGAAATTCCAGTATTCTGCTAGTAAACTTACATTTTGGAGGTTTTTCCCTCGCATGGAGTTGTGGGTTCTCAGTCATTTGCACAGAATCTTCCAGAATTTATTTACTCTCTTGGTATAATCATAAGACCCCTGTTGAATTTTCAATACTACTATAATCACATTTTAAATTTTTTATATTTCTCATGAGATTTTTGTTTAAGTTGAGGTGGAAAGAGACATGAATGTGTATGCACAGTCTGTCATGATGAACTGGAACAATTTTTTTTTATTTCAAGGTTTTCCTCAAATGTTATATTTTCTTTGTCAACTTTCTACAGATCTGACCCAAAGTATATAGATTTTTAATGTATAATGTAACTTTTATTGATCTATATTTGCACTTGTCTTATGATATGATAATTACATGATTCCATGACTTTTTCTCCTATTTAGAAAACTTAGATCATGTTTTAATCACTTTTGGATCCTTGTAACATAGAGTGGTTTAAAAATATAAGTTGAAATAAAGTATGTAAATCTTATGTTCAATGTCCCAAATAGCATATCACTCTATACAGAAAAAGAGTAGTAAATATTCACAGAAGATGCAGCTTTTAATTTTGGAATACCATATGAATATATTAGTAAATATAAGATAAATGCCTTTAATTGGCATATGTCTATGTCAAATTAAGTATATATAAAACACCAGAAATCTCTTGTCCTTGTTAAAGCTTTGAATTAACTCATTATATAATAATCATTTAAACTCTCTGAGCCTTAGTTTATCCCTAATCTGAGAATGATGTCTGCCTTATTTCACTTTTATATGTGTTTGCTCATTAACAACAGAGTAGAAACTAAGCTTGGTTGTTTAACACTGACAAGAAAATTGAGCAAGACACTATCACTACACTTTTGAGCAAAAATCTGAGAATCAAATGATATAAAGCCTGTGAAACCAAACAGTAAACTTTGACTAATATGCATATTGAGGCATTATTATTACATGCATATCTTTTCACAAATAAGTTAAAATATGCAGACAAACTAAGTTATACTCTGGAAGAGCAAGCAATCTGACAAAATCGAAGCCAACAGACCTCGATACCAATAGCATCTATCAGGTGACTGTTGTTTAGATATGAGATTCGATTGTAGTCAAGGCAGTATCTTCTCACCAGGAAAGTACCAGGGTACTGTAAATTATGTGTAATTTGACTTACAGTATGCAAGTGAAATGCTTAAGGGAAGCAGTGGTTCTCCTGGACAGGGGTTGGCAAACTAAAGCCTGTGGGTGAGACTTCTTCTTCTGCCTGTTTTTTGTAGGGCCTGAGAGCTAACCAAACTTTTCACAGTTTTAAATGTTTGGAAAACATTAAAAATAAGAATAATCTTTCAGGGCACTTTAAAATTACATGAAATTCAAGTTTCAGTGTTGTTAGGTGCTGAATGGTGTCCCTCCAAATTCATACCTTGAAGCTTTAACCCCTAGTACCTCAGCATGTGACTGTATTTGGAGACAGGGCCTTCAAAAAGATGATTGAGTTAAAATGAGGCTGTCAGGGTTGGCCCTAATCCAATCTGGCTGGTGTCCTTATAAGAAGAAGACATTTGGACACACAAAGGACACCAAGGAAGCGGGCACATAGAGGAAAGACTGTGTGAGGAAATAGGGGAGATGGCCATCTGCAAGCCAAGGAGAAAGAGCTCAGAAGAAAGCAAACCAGCTGACACCTTGATTCTGGACATTCAGCCTCCAGAGCTGTGAGAAAATTTCTGGTGTTTAAGCCACCCAGTACGTAGCGTTTTGTTATGGCATCTCTAGCAAACTAACGCAAGTGTCCAGAGATAAAACAAAATAAACAGCCATGCTCTTTTGTTTATGTTTCTGCTCTGTGGCTGCTTTCACACTCCAAAGGCAGAGCTGTAGTTGTGACAGAAATCGGATGGCCTGCAAGCCTAAAATATTTACTATCTGGCTTTTCGCAGAAACTGTTTGCCAATTCTTGGTGTAGGGATTGGAGAAGATATGTACTTTAGTAGAGAAACTCACATAGTGCTATGATTTTGAAAAGACTTTCAAAAATGTTTTAAATATTAGCTAGGGAAACATTACATAACAGTAACTTTTCTCTTTGTCTATTTCTGTAGCATCTTTGACAGAACAGAGGAGCTTTAAATAAATTAGGGATGCGGTACTTATGCAGTATATGTGTAAAATAATTCCTTAATCAAAAGTAACATTACTGATAATAGTGAGAAATTGATTATTACTTTCATGGTAAAACTGTAAAATTTTGACAGGTTAAGGATAAAGATCCAGGAGACAATTTTCATGCTGACATATCTGGAACCATTAAGCCATGTAGGGTTGTGGCCATGAAGATTGTTATCAAAGAAAGACTCAGGGTGAATCCAAAAGAAATATTTTAATAGAAGACAAAGAATAAGATGACAAGTTAGATAAGTTACTGAGTTGTGTTAATTATAGTAAAGAGTTAATAACAGAAACAGTAATATCACTGGTGTTTCTATCAAGGAGTTCTTATTTTTTGAGTTGGAAGAAGTGTGAAAAAAATGTGAGAAAATGTCAATTCAACTTTTCTGTTGAAATTCGGAAAAATAATATATCTCATGGGACACAGTAGGTGTAAAGAGTTGCCTTCCAAGGAGAGAAGAATCTCCAAGTCCTGAGGGAGGTGCATGATGAAAGGGAGCTTCCTTGCCAAAAACTGTTGGATTGGGTTTCTGTAGCTTTATTCTGCACAAAAACAAATTGTAGGCAGTAACCTAGGTCTCCCAGCAACACAGACACACAAGAGGATGCGAGGTTCCATTCCATGAACTCACATAATGAAACGCTCTAAACAGTTGTGTTCTTATTCAGTATGGAAGGTACAAAGGAAAACAAATGAATAGGTATAGTACCATTGTATTTTTGTATTCTATAAATGGATGCCCCTACTGTGTGCCAGGTGCTCTCACTGAATCTGAGATAGAGAAAAGTATGAAGCAGGATCCTTGTGCTCTTATAGGTAATAAACTTATGGAGGTAATAGAGTTGTCTTTAAACAATAAATTAGCTAATGTAATCATTTCTTTAAAAATAAAACTCATAAAATTTTAGTTTGATAAAAGTACTATGTAAAAGATGAATTGGTTAATATTTTCTCAAGAATTATAGGAAAGCACAAAATATGTCTAACCTATTGAATCCCCTAATGGACACTCTTCTTTAGAAGAGTCCTAATACCTACTTGATAACTGTCAAGAATATAGCTGTTAAAGACTAGCTTAGTGGTAGATGAAAGTTAAAAGAAAACTACCAAATCATTGATTCAACCTCTGTCACATGTTCCAGATTTTCAACAGATAGATGTTTGGCACGTGTGTGGGAGGAGAGGAATGCCATATGCATATCCAGATTTTTTTCCATGTAGAATTATAATTTGACAGGCACACTGCATGCAATTTTATATTTCATAAATGTATGCCCTATAGATCCATCAGCTAGAATGTGTGAGACATATACATTATACAAAATGGAAAGTGGGGACTTGAATAATGATTATTTTTTAAATGTGGAAATGGCGGTCAAAATTAGCTTCTTACTTTCCATATCATGAATTCAAGGAATTTTAACACCTCTATCTATTCAAAGCAAATTATGTTTTAAGAATGAAGTAAAATCCTTCAGATTTCATCCTTTACAATTAAACAAATTGAATAATATTCATAGAACTTTCTTGGGAATTTATGACACAGGTGCTGTAGTAGATGCAGAAATTTTATACACCTTTGCATTCCTGGCTGGTACAAGGTTGACAGTGACTGCTCTAATATCATGCTCTTTGTTTTAATTATGATAAATTTGCCTTTGGTGAGTTTTTTTGCCAAATCATAACATTTTCCACTACTTCTGACTCAGGATATGTGTTGGTTGTTTTCATAGTAAGATTAAGTGTCGTAATTACATGCAACAGAACATATCCTCATATCCTTAAGGTAATTCCTTCAAATAAGGTTTACGTTCAGATGAGAGAGCTCTGCCCCATCTTCACTACTTTCGTATTCCCTAAGGTAACAGAATTTACCAGCTCTGAAACCAATAACAATTAATAAAAACAGCTGCTATTTAATTTACTTGATCCCTATTTCAAACTGTTTTTCAGTTAATTTCATTTATCGATTTAATTACTGCCATTACTTAGCCATTTTTAATCATTTTGCCTCTTTTTACGTTGTTAATATACATGATAATGACAAAACTTTTAATAATAACCCTAACAAGACCCCCAATTGGAAAACCTGAAATCTCATCCAGTATGTATTGCATGTAACTAAAAGAAGGAAGATAAATAAGGAAGGCAGGAAGGAGAGCATGTAAAAGGAAAGAAAGAAGAAAGAAGAAAATGGAAGGAAATTAAGAAAGAGGCAGGAAAGGAGAGAAAGAAAAGAATGACAAAGAGTTTAATATCTAGAGAAAATCTAGCAACTCTCACAGAAGTAGGTTCATTTGCATTAGGACTCAAGAAGAATAAACCATGTTGAAGGAGTAGATATGAGTGGGGCTGGTGTAGATTAACCTCTCCAAAACATTCATTGGAACAAATTTATGTTTATTTACAAAACACAATGAAATATGCATTAATTTAGATGGATATTCTAACATTTTAAATGTATGTGACACTTGGGTGGTTTAAAATGCTATTTACCTATTATAACACTTACACACATTATTTTCTAATCTGTTACCAATCTATAATCATATATCTTATATTGTAAAGTCAGTCTTTTTCTCCTTCCCTCCCTCCCACCCTCCTTTTCTACTTTCCTTCCTTCCTTTTTTCTTTCCATCTTTCTCACTCTCTCTTTTCTTTCTTTCTTTCTTTTTTAATCCGTTTCTCTTTTATTCTCCCCTATAAGATCATAGGATTCATAGAAATTGCTTAGAGAACTATTAATAATAAGGAAGAAGATATTTACTGAAATACTTATTTAAAATGTCCCCTATAATCGTGGATTCAAATTTAATTGTCTATATTGTAGATACAATGAGAATATTAAATATTTCCAAACATTAAACAGAAATATGGGTGAATATTTCCCTGGGTATTAAAAAATTAATGTCATGTGCTATATAATATAAACAGAGTTCTAAATTTTGCTCTTGATATAGGAAATTCTGAATTATTCCCTGGGCATAGATGGAAGATGTTTTTCTCATATTCCTTTACCATCCAGGTTTATACCTAAGGGAAATTGATACATTATTTGTCACTGCCTAGCTCCATTCACCCAACTGTTTGGGAGAAGAGAGAGTCAAGATTTGCCTACCACATTTTGTAGTCTACTGCCCTTTGCTTTGCTCTAGGTCTACACAGTGGAATAGACATTTCTCTACCTTTTCCTCGGGTGCTATATTTCATGAAAAATTCATTTCTTCCATCTCCCACCTCTAAGTAACTCTTGGTAAGAAAGATACACAAAAGGAAGTGACCTTGAATCCATTTGAATGCCTAGTCCTGAACTGTTGGCTTGATGTTTTCTGCTTTCACTCCGAGTGTCCCACTTCTAAGACTGACTCTTGCATACAAATTGAGCTGCTATCTTTTACTGTGCATCACTCATACCAATTAGGTCCTCCAGACAGACCTCAGTCAGCTGGCTATTATTGACGTCGGTTGGGTTCAAAGTTCCTTAGAAGGCTAGAGTACAAAAGTCTCAGTTTTTTAAACTTGTTAAATAGAAGCACTGGAATGAGTAAAATGCTGTCATTCTTAAAAATAAAAAGAAATGCAATAAGCCAGGATATTTGAAGTTAGGAAGTTATCATCATGAAGCATTATTCTGTGTCTAACAATGATTACAATTATGAGTTCAGGAATGGCTACCTACACAATGGCTCAATACATGAACAAAAAAAAACCCCCAACACTGTAGTATAATATTTGTGAATAAAATCAAATAGATAAGAAATAATATTAAAATAACACTAATATAAATTCCTAACATTTTAGATCCATACTTATCATTCCATGGCCACTGTCCAAAAATACAGATGCTTAGCCAAAAGTAATCAACATGGAATTTCAGAGACAGAAATATTTAAGGCAACCCTGCCAAACCTTTAGAAGGTTGTAGTCAGGCATTTGGGGAAAAAGTTGAAAATAAAGATAAACATTTTTAAAATCCCAATGTAAAAGGGAAAGCTCTTTTATTCTGTATTTTTCAGCACTTTCATAACAGAATTTGAAATTGGTTGACAATTCTTAGCCTGAAATCACTACTCCTAATACTCTTTTCTTTTTTTTCTTAGGATTTGTTGTATCATTATTTTAAAGCATGAAGCCGAAGATGTTTCACTTTTTCAGAATTCTTGTTTTAATATTATGATGTAGAACTAGTAGACTTATTATTCATGGGTTTTTCTAGCTGTCCAAAGAGTTACACATGTGGGCTTCCTGGTATGACCATCAGGTAATGGGATGGCCTTGATGTTTCATTTGACACATATAATCATAGACTTTCAAGAACTATAGCTTGTGCCTATGACCTGTATGTAAGTAAAAACAGAAATTTCACTGCTATCCCTTGGCTTAAGGATAAGTCCAAGGACCTCAGCATGGTTCCAAAGATCCGTCATGACCCAGCACCAGTTGACCTACCCTGTCTCTTCTACTAACACTCCCATCACACACTTGAATGTCTCCAGTACAAAGTTTTCACAAGGTGACATTTTCACTCTCCATCCAAAAGAAGTGAACATTCTTTTCCTTTTAGTAGAAAAGCCTTTCAGTCTCAGCTTGGGCTCCATTTCCTCAAGGAATTCTTCATAAGTCTTCAAGTTTAGCTTTTCGTCCCTCTTGGAGTTCCCACAGCATCCTGAACTTAAGCTATATTTGCTCTTCCTTATGACATCTACTGGGATGTTTAATTGCATGTCATCATCACCAGTGAGACATGTTACCTGAGTACACTAACTGTGATTTGTTCACCATTTACTCAAACATGTAGCATACACTTGGACTATATTCGCCTGGTTTGTTTCCCATGATCCTGTTTCCATCATGCCTGCAGATGACTTCCTTTCCCTATAGCCCCCTATTCTGATCATGACACAATTTAGCTACACCCTTCTCCAGACCGGCTGCATTCTCCCTGTTACGCTTATAGCCACCTATAGTATTCAATGGCTCCTCCCTTGATTTCTACTTCCTGACATGTTTAGAATCCTAATTTTTCAATGAATAATCCAGATTAAGATCATTGGAACAACAACAACAATCTAAAGTAACAGGACTGTGAAGTCTTAGAAGAGAATCTCAAATGCCTACATTAAAAAATGAAGCTCAGAAACTATAAAGATTAGTTAAAGTAAAATAACATGACCCATATTCTCTACGAAGCATTTATACATATTTTATCAAATAATTATATGAAATAAAGAAATTTTATATACAAAGAACCAAAACATTATAGAGGCTAACATATCCATGGTCTCAGAGTTATGATTTGAATCCTTATTAGTATGCCCCAAAGCCCATGCTATTCACATAAAGAATGAGAGAAAGACAGAAAACTGTTTTTACTGTAAGTTAATACAGACAGAAACTTTGTTGTTTTGAGTGAACTGCTGATGAGTAAGTGAAAGCAGCACACATGATTACTCTTTGAAAGATTCCAATGATGAAAAAGAGTATGATGGCATAAGGGTAGCAGAGTTGAATGATATTCTATTTTTTGTAAATAGAGACAAAAGGCTATGGTAAAGGGGGAAACTGAAGAGAGAGGAATGTAAAATATTGAGAAAGCAAGAGTGAGAAGACAAAAGAGAGAAAAATAGGCAGAGCAAAGTGAAGGAAGAATATTTTTAACCTGGTCCTCTGATGGACTTTAGTTTTTAAAAGACTCAAGAGAAATTCAGGAATAGAGGAAGGGGAAACCAGATGAAACAAGCCACTGGGTAATTTAGAAATAGAGAAGTGTTAATGATGATGTTTTCCTTTTCTCTCTCTCTCTCTTTTTTTTTTTTCTTTCGTGAGGATGATTAGCCCTGAGCTAACATCCATTGCCAATCCTCCTCCTTTTGCTGAGGAAGACTGGCTCTGGGCTAACATCTGTGCCCATCTTCCTCTACTTTATATGGAATGCCGCCACAGCATGGCTGACAAGCAGTGCGTGGGACTGCGCCTGGGATCCGAACATGCGAACCCTGGGCAGCCAGAAGCAGAGCACGGGAACTTAACCGCTAGGACACCAAGCCGGCCCAATGATGTTTTTCTATACATAACAAATAAGGTCTTCTGCCTTGTGAGAGGATTAGGAGGGAATTTGGGGTACTGAAGAACTGGAAAAGTTTTGGAACACAGATCATAAGCCATGAGACATCCTGTAGACAGGAAACATTTTTAACCTTTGTTTCACCCATACATTACAAACTTTGGCTATGGAATCTTTATGCATTTGTTTTTTAAATCAATCTCTCTCTCTCCTTTCCTTCTCTCTCACACACACCTTCCAAGGAATCAGCAGCTCATAAAACCCATGTGATAAATATTGGCATTAGTTTTATTGTTATGATTTTTTGTATAAAAGTTATATTTATAAAATGAAATAGAAAACATTTTCTATGTTCTAGAACAATTGGGAAATGTTGAAATTATTTCCATATTGGAGATTTGATATCATTCACCTTAAAAGTATCTGAGCCTCATGATTTTGTAGACAGGGTGTCAAAACATGGATTCTGCCCAAGAGGCAAGGAAGGATTTTGCTTCCTTAGTGCAGGTTGATGAGCTATAAAACTACACAGGAAAATTTCTCTGACCCCTTTCCACATGAACAGTCCAGTAATTTATACCTCAACCTCACCAATAGCTTTATTGTTGGCCTATCAGCATTGATTACCTTGTTTCGGTAATTCAATTTTCTCGGAAGAATGATCTTTCATCTATATCTTCTAATTTATTATCTTATAATTGAACATTGCAATGCCTTTCTAAAAAGTTCTCCTATATCTTTGTTACTAAATCCTTTTTCCTTCTAATGTTGTTTTTTTCTCTTTTGTTCCTGAGTCGGATGTGGCATTTTTTAATTGACATTATTTGAAAGAACTGACCCTTTGTTTTATGCATTAATTCTATTACTTTTATACTGTCAGTTAATTTCTAATTACTTTACTAAATACTAACAGTTTACTAATATTGTTCTAATAACTTTGTTTTATTGAATAATTAGTTCATTAAGTTTCAAATTCATAAATACAATGGTGTTTGTTTAGGAATTACATTTTTATTATATTGTATTGTATTATATTACATTACATTATATTATATTATAGTTTTGACTACATATCACAAAATTTGAAATGCTGTTTTTATTTATTCAAGTCTCTATTGTGTCCTTTAATTTTCCCTAGGAACAGAAAACAAATTTCCTATTGAATCTTTGAAATGTTTAAGTGATTTCACTTTAAAATTTTTTTGTGTGTCAAATTTAATGTTGTTGCATTGTTTTTTGAGGTCAAATGTTGACTTATGTATATTTTTCATGGTTTGTAAGGAGTTTCTTTTATTTTTTACATAATCAACTAACAAAAATGTTACGTGAATATTTTTTAAAAATATTTTGTAGGCATCAGATACATACTGAGAAGTGATGTACTTAAAAGTTTTGGTTCTATTATTCCTACACTTTATTATTTTGCTTTAATTGACTGGCCAATTAAAAAAAATGATATAATGTCTCAGTCTAATTGGTCCTCATAATTTTCTTATATAAATACAATATTTTATTCAATATGTTCCCAACTAAATATCTCTTTAGTGGATTAAAATTTTTAGCTATATAAAGCTGTTTCTTCTGTCGTATTTAATGGCTTACTTGGAATTCAGTCTTGATATTAATACTGTCACATCAGCTTTGTTTTATTTTGATGTCTACCCCCTCATATGGCCAACACATAAGGCCTGATGATCAAGCAACACTCTTTAGTAACTGACTGCAGCATGAAGAAAATCACTTTGACATTCTCCATGGTGTGTCAAAAGGGAAAAGTTAGAGAACGATATAGAGAGAAAGTTTTTGGATCTGAGGATGAGCAGTTTAAGATGAGTCTTTCATTGTAGGAAATTGATTGGGATTAGGTAAAATCTATGTCCCAGGGAGGCAAAGTTGAAGCAATTTCTGATGGTCAAATTCTTGTTCAGATAAGTGAACTGTTTATATCAATGAACAAACTGATATTCTGGTTAGATAGCCATTTTCCCAGATGAACAAAGTGTATGCCTGTACAAACTGGTTTGCAAGGAACTTCCTGAAGCAAACAGTGAAGTTACTTAACTTCCTAAGTAAGAATTTCTTCAAGGAAATAGTTGTCATGTTGATGCTGGTGGTCTCAGTTCTCAGTCAAATCATTTAAGTCATAATAATGCAGGCAATCTCCATTTATCTTTGATCATGTCTTTTTAAACATTCTACACAATTTATTTTCGAAGTTTGACTCTAAACTACATATTGCTATATCTGTTCTTTTTTTTTTTTTTGATTCTATATTTTGTTCCTTAGATCTGTATCTCTATCCTGTGTCAGTAACACCTATGTTTTCCTCTACTGTAAATTCTTACATTTACATCTGTGATCCATTTTAAGTTAAATGTTATATATGATGTTAGGTAAAGTTTATGATTCTTTTTTTCTTGGTGAGGAAGATTGGCCCTGAGCTTACATCTGCTGCCAATCTTCCTCTTTTTGTTTGAGGAAGATTGTCCCTGAGCTAACATCTGTCCAATCTTCCTCTAGTTTGTATGTGGGACACTGCCACAGCATGGCTTGATGAGCGGTGTGTAGGTCCACAGCCAGGATCTGAACCCATGAACTCTGGGCCGCTGAGGTGGAGCATGCGAACTTAACCACTATGCCACAGGGCCGGTCCCTGTGATTTTTTTTTTTTTACATGAAGATTCAATTGTTTTAACAACATTTTTGGAAAAAAACATCTTTTCCTAATTGAATTTCCTTTCCACCTTTGTTGAATATCGATCAACCCTATACAGGTTAATGTATTTGGGGTTTTCTACTCTTTTTCAATGATTTCTATACCTATCCATATGTCAATAACCCATTGTCACAATTGTTGTAGTTTAACAATGTCTTAACAACAAGTAGCTAAAATCCTCAAACCTTGTTTTTTCCTTTGACAAAAATTGTTGTGCTATTCTAGATTTTGTGACTTTTCCAAATACATTTGAGAACCAGCTTGCCAATTTTTTCTTCCTGTCTCCCCTAAAAATCTAGCTTGCTGGGTTTTCATTAGGATAGCATTCAATGTAGAGATCAACTTGCTGAGAATTGTTTTTTTAATAACGTGGGGTTTTCTCATTCATAGTATGGTATATCTCTCCATTTTTAAGATCTTCTTTAGTTTCTTTCAGCAATGTTTTGTAGTTTTTAGCTAATGGATCTTGTATATATATTTTGTTAAGTTTTAAAAATGTATTCCTAAATATTTTATACTTATAAATGGCAGTGTATTTTAACTTCAATTTCCAATTATTTGTTATGTAGAACCACACTTGATTTTGGTACATTATACAAATCAGCTAAGTTTACTTATTAGTTCTCAGAGCTTTTCCATGGATTCCTTGAATTTTTCTACATAGATGGTTATGCCATTTACTAAAATGAACAATTTTACTTTTTCCTTTCCTACCAATATTCCATTCCTACCAGTATGTCTTTATTGCACTAGGATGTACAGTATATTGTTACTTAAAAGTAGTGAAAATACACATTCTTTCCTTGTTGTTGATATGTAAGTAAAGCCTTCAGGTTTTCACAGTTAGTATAATGTTACCTGTAGGTTTTTTATGGACGTTCTTTTTCAAGTTGAGGAATTTTCATTCAGTTTTGAGGATTTTTATCATGAATGGGTGTTGAACTCTTTCAAATGCTTTTTCTGCATCTATAGAAATGTTCAAATGCTACTTCTTTTTGGATTTGTTAATGTTGTAAATTACATTGACTTTTCATTTTTAAACTAATCGTACAACTCTAAGAAGTACTACACTTCTTATAAATCACTGAATTACACTTGTTGAAATTTTCAGTTGAGTCTATATTTATGAGAAGTAATGGTCTGTATTTTTCTTGTCTTGTAAGGTCATGTCTGTTTTTGGAATCACTGCTGGTCTTATAAAACAAGTTGGGAAGTGTTACCACCTCTCATTTTCTGGAAAAGATTGGGAAGGGTGTTTTTAACTGTGGATTCAATTTTAAAGTAGATGCATGACTGCTCGGATTATCAATTTCTTCTATAGATAGTTTGTTACATTGTTATATTGCTATATATTGTGATATTGACAGTTTTGTCTTTCAGATAGTATGTTCGTTTCTAACTTGTTGGATCTATCGGCAGAAAGTTTTTTAAAATATTCATTATCCATGTAATGCCTACAAGCTTCTGTAGCATTGTTCCCTTTTCTCTAACATTGATCTTCCCTTTTTTTTCCTGATCAGTCTGGCTGCAGTTTAATCAATTTTGTTGATGTTCTGATAAAAAGGAAAAAGAAGCTTTTAGTTTATTTTTATACTCTGTTTTCTATTTCATTGATTTAAATTCTTATATTTATTAATTTCTTTTTTCTGCTTATTTTGAGTTCAATTTACTTTTTTGTCTAGTTTCTAAAGGTGAAGGTTATATCATTGATTTTAGACTTTTCTAATAAAGGTGGTCAATGTTATAAATTTTGCTTTAGATGTTATTTTAGCTGCATCTCATAAATTTCATTATTTAAAATAAAAAGTTCATTCAGTTTAAAATATTTTCAAACTTTCATCTGTATTTCTTCTTGGATGCATGGATTATTTTGAAGTTTGTTTATTAATTTTCAGTGTGTGGGGATTTTGCAGATAGTTTCCTGTTACTGAATTCTTTTTAAATTCTGTTGTGTTCAGAGAATACACATCATATGATGTTTTTCCTTTTACATTTATTGAGACTTGATTTATGGCCCAGAATATGGTTTATCTTGATAAATATTCCATCTACAGTTGGGAAAAAAATGTGTATTATACTATTATTGATTGCATTGTTCTATAAATATTAATTAGGGAAAAATTGTTCTAGTCTTCTATATCCTTAACGGTTTTCTGCCTTATTTTTCAATTAATTATTATTGTGAGAGAAGTTCTGTTTGAGTTGAGTTTTTCACGTCTTCACTAGGGCCTTAAAACTACCTTCAAGCAGTAAGTAAGGAGTTACAATGACAGGACTTAGCTTTTCTTTTTTTTGCCTCTTCTCTCAGGGACTCAGTTCTGTGTTGCTTATTGTCTAGTATCTGAAAAAAGTTTTTCAGATGTTATCTAGATTTCTATCTGTTTAAGTCAGAATGGTAAATCTGGTTCCTGTTACTCCATCTTAGCTAGAAGATGAAAATATTTACTTCTTTTGTTAAAAATTTCTCTCTCTTAACAGTTTGGTGGTTACCAGGGAGAAGGGGATTAGTGGTGGGCACAAAGGGTGAAGGGACACATTTAGATGGTGACTGACAAACAATAATGTACAACCAAATTTTGCAATGTTATAAGCTATTATGACATCAATTTCATTAAAAAGTTTCTCTCTCTCTTTTTTTTCTCTAGTATGATATATATTCAGTTGTTAACACTCGTTTTCATGGAGGAAAAAATTACAAGGAACTTTCACTTTTCTTCTTTTCTCATGCTGTAGCATTTTTTGCAATCTTGTAATATTCAGAAAAACACAATTGATTTACATGCACTACTTAAATTAATATTTTTATATTCAGCTTTAAGAACAAAAAACAAAATTAATATAAATTGTCCTATATTGCAGAAGATGAACCTGAATCTGAAAGTTTACTTAAATTGTTTAAAGTCATATCATTTTTATTGTAGTCACGGGATTAAACTCCACCTCTATTTGATCCTTAATGCTGTTATCTCCAAGAGTGCACACGTTGTTACTTTGCATTATTTATTTTCACCATAAATGTATTCAACTACTGCATTTTCATTTTCAGAAATCAGAGCTACCCTCAAAGGAAGAATAATTGATACAGTCAGACCTTTAAATCAATTTAAAATATAAACAAAATCCATACATTGAAATACGGTATCCATAAATGATAAGGATATCAGTGGATTTAAAGCTTCCCAGGGTGATTGCTTTGAGACTTTTGTTCTTTCCTGTGTGTTTGTTTAAAAATAAACAATATATCTATTATTTTATCATTCATATCCAATTACATTAAAGTAACATTTCAATCACCAATATAACTTTTAAATATAACCATCATTTCAATGCATAAAAAGAATCTGAACTCAAAATGCACCCCTTATATTCTCCTCTGTCCTCTAGCGAAGGTAACAGAAGAATTTTCCAGAGGTAGAGTGTGTAATTAGCAAATCAATGGGTTAATTTAAAGATATGCACTTTTCAATAATAATGAGAGTTAATATTTCTTATGGGAACTGGCTTAAATTGGGTTATGAGGAGGTATGAATAGTTGAAATAGATTAATTATCTTTCAAATTTGGGATATTAAGATTGAATAAAACACTTTTAAAAGCTCTATTAAAATGCTATCTTTCTGTGAGCATTTCAGGTCATAGATCTCATTTTTTTTTTCCTTTCAAGAGAAAGGAAAGATCCCCCTAAATTCATATTTTAAACCATTTAACTGTAAACCATTGAATGGAAATGATAGTTTATGGGATTCTTGCCAATGACACTGAAAATATATTAATGGTTTTATATACCTTGATCCAGACAGATTGAGAATTCTTGAATAAGCATGGGTTCTTCAGAAGCAGTCCTATTGTTTGAAATGGCAATTTTCTTTGCCAGTTATTTTGTAGATCCAAATTTTAAACTTATATGTCTGCACTAGCATTAAACAATGCATTTTATTAGTATATAGGCTAATTTGCTCAAATAAGCTTTAAAATTAGGTTCCCAATTTGAAAATTTTATCAGCCCTCAATTCTTTACATACTAACTCTAAGAAATTAGTAGTAATTCACTTTTATTTTTCATGGTTTCTACTTTTCTGTACCTACCTACTGCTGTACCATCTGTAGCTGTACGATCCATACTTGGAAAGCTGGCAAATGGCTGACTTCCAAAGCTTCCCGCCAGTATAAATTAATATGTACCACCGAGGTACCCCCAAGTGGTATAAGAATGCAGTCTCTTGGGTTGTTTTTAAGGAAGAAGCTTGAAGCAAAACTGAATAGCTCTGGCTCCCATACAGGAGACATGAAAGCACTGTGGCTTTGGTGTTGTCCCTGATGGTATGTACCAATTCACTCTAAATTATTCTAGTTCCTGTTTTAAAAAGAATGAGAATGAGAAAAAAGGCATTCAGCGAGTGGGTACATTTATGTGTGCTTTCGTGCATAAATGTATATAGAATATCTCTATCATCTATCTCCATGTAAAGAGCCTTAATGATATATTTAAACTCTTCTATGAAGACCACTTTTTACATCAGTTCTTCACTCTAAGGAACAAATCAGCATAAAATTCTGATTAATGTATATTAAGATATAATTTTAAAATTGTAAATGTTTTTCTTTAAATAGCATGTTTTCTTCTTGCCTGACAAATTATTATATGAATGTTGATTTTCTCATATTTCATAGAATTTATGTTTTAGAAAGATAAATATTTATAAACAAATATTTTGCTTGGACTGGTAAAGGTATGGTAAGAAATATTTCAAGATCATGACTGAATTTTGGATATTGGAATCATTCTTAAAATATTTTTAACAAATGAACAAATAGCCACTGTTCCCCAAAACCCCACAGCAGGCAGAGGCTCAGAGGGCACACACATACATATAACTTTATAAAATGTTTTTAAAAAAATGATTTCTTAAAAAGAAGGTTTTTGTGGGACACATACATGGGCATTTAAAAAAAATTTTTTTTAGGAAAATAAGAGCTTTGAGAACCTCCTGGAAGATGGCTGTATTTTGACACTGTCAAAATGTAATTTTAATTGTTTACATATTTTTTTTTAGTTAAATAGTACATTCCTAGTAATACAGTTTACATATTACTAGAAGTAGAGGGGAACATTACAGGTTTTCTCCTTACCACTTAAATTCTTTCTTAAGTCCCACAAAATTTTAATAAGCTAATACAATATCAACTTCCCTGACTTAAATTTAAGGCTTCTTAAATAAGCTATGATGCATAGGATAAAATAAAAGACAAAAGCAGCATTATTATTGAAGAATTTAGCTATAAGGATATTTGCCATAGTTATTTCAGGACATTTATTTTCTTTTTAGAGGTCCATCACCTTGGCACAGGCATCTTATCCTTTCTATTGCATTATACACTTGCCAAAGATGCATGTGACTGCTCAATAATGTTTATTAATAGTATTTTCTCAAAAGACTCTTCTACTGATCCCCTATTTTCAGGATTCCAAAAGCTTCTCAGCTGAAAATTCTCTTTTTTCTGCACTCTTTCTCTTCATATCCACACTTTGCCAAGTCATGTCTAAAAGCCGTTACTAGTATTAGCACTGAGCTGGCAAATCAAGGAGATTGCAAATAAAGGGTTACAATATGTATTGTGAGCAAGATGGCATTGATGTGAATATATTTATTTTTGTGTAGCTATTTAAGTGGAAAAATAAATAGCTGATCTTTTTCACAAACATTAGCTTATTTTGTATATTAAATTCCACTTGCTTTATATTTTAAAAAGAATATATTTGCCTGAATTCAATATTTCTTTCTTTTAAACAATGAATCGAAGAAACTGCTTCTTGGAAGTGAAAATATATAAGTAAATCGTAATGTTCTTATCTCCCTATCCATTCCATATTATTGATGATACCATTCCCTAACACCACAAATGATAAATTGAGATGTAATTATGAAACTCGGGACTTGTCTTTCCTAGTGATTAAAATACAACTAATTAAAAGCACAAAATGTAGAGGTCAGTTTATTGTTTTCACTTTTGCTCATTAGTTTAATCAATACTTATTAGTTCCTAATTAGTTACATTAGATCAATCAAATATTTATTGTGGGCCTACTCTGATGCAGACTTCTTCCAAGAGCTATGATAATGTAGTCTCAGCTCTTGTGATTTTTTTTTTTTTTATTTGAGTGAGAGGTGCTGACACAAAATAACAAAGAGATGTGATGTGTTAGGTGATGAAAACTGTAGTGGAAAAAAAAAGCACCTCTGAGACCTGAATGTGCTTAGGCAGCAAAATATGCAGCAGATACGTAAGAAAAACTTGTTCTAGGAAAAGGGAAGAGCTAATGCAAAGACTGTTTATTAGTTTCCTGAGGCTGCTGTAACAAATTACTACAACCTGGATTACTTAAAGCAACAGAAATTAATTATCTCATAGTTTTAGAGGCCAGAAGTCAGTGATCAATTTGTCAGCAGCGCCACATTACCTCTGGAGGCACTAGTGGAGCATCCTTCGCCCTTCCAGCTTCTGGTGGCACCGGGCATTCCATGGCTTGGACTGTATAACTCCAATCTCCTCCCGCCATCTTCACATTCCCTTCTCTGTCTATTTTCTCCTCTGTGTGTCTCTTACAAGGACATTTTCACTGGCTTTAGGTCCCACCCAGATAATCCAGGAGTATCTCACATTGAGATCCTTAATTTCATTACATATACAAAGACCTTTTTTCCAAATAAGGTCAGATTCACAAGTTCCAGGAATTAGGAGGCAGCCATTATCTTTTGGGGGGGGCACCATCCAATGCACTACTGGCTGCAGGGCAAGGACGCACTCATGGCATTCAACAAAGAATGCCACGTCAGTGTGAAGATCAAGTGAAAACATTACCAGCGGCAGTGTTATGGATTGAACTGTGACCCCCAAAAGATATGTTGAAGTCCTCACACCCAGAACCTGTGAGGTCACCTTATTTGGAAATAGAGTCTTTGCAGATTTTCAAATTAAGATGAAGTCACAAGGGTGAGTTTTAACCCATTATGACTGGTGTCCTTATAAAAAGGGAAAATTTGGACATAGACACAGACATTCACAGAGGAAAATAATGTATGAAGATGGCGATGTGATGAGGGAAACAGAAATTGGACAGCAAGCCAAGGAATGTTCAAGATGGCTGGCTACATCCAGAAGCTAGTTAAGTGGCAAGGAAAGATTCTGCCCAGGCTCAGAGGAAGCATGACGCTGTGGACGCCTTGATTTTTAGTCTTCTGAACTCCAGAACCATGAGACAGTAAGTTTCTGTTGTTTTAAGCTACTTAGTTTGTGGTACTTTGTCACAATAGCCCTAGCAAACTGATACAGGCAGGTTTTATCCAGGCATTAGGGGCAGATACATCTAGGGCTTTAAAGACCATAAGAAACTCAAATAGCAACTTAATTCATTTTTAAATATATATATTTTAAAACTTTATTGAATAACAAGAGGTCAAGGGCTGTTATGATGAATCCATTTTTTCATCAAATACTCAGAGTCATTCTAGCTATTTTTCTACACCATCCACAAAGCATGGTCTCTCTCCTTATAAGATAGCTGCCAAGTTTAAATGACACACTCATATTCCAGAACACTGGAAATGAGGAAATACCAAAGACAAAATAGGAGTGCCAGTTGAACCTGCTACAATTGTAGGAACACTCCTGAAACTACTCTAAAAATTTCTGGTTATGGGCCAGCCCGATGGCATAGTGGTTATGTTTGTGTACTCTGCTTCAGCGGCCTGGGGTTCACAGGTTCAGATCCCGGGCAGGGACCTATGCTCATCAAGCCCTGGTGTGGCAGCATCTCACATACAAAACAGAGGAAGATGGGCACAGACGTTAGCTCAGGGGCCAATCTTCCTCAGCAGAAAAAAAAATCTGGTTACATCTTTTTGGCCTCTATTTTACCTCTCCCTGTAAGGCATTACAGGAAATGAAGTTTTGGGGATAATCACAGGATCATTTTAAATAAAATCAGAATTCTATCAGTGAAGAAATAATAGAATGGGTCAAAATGGATAGCAGGTAGCCTCTGCAGTACTGTGACAGGATTTGGAATTTTATGCTGATAAACATGAAGAACGATTTTAGATGATTTTGAATAGAGGATGTCAAAAACTGACCTATATTTTAAAAGGTTATCTCTGCTTGCATTGTTGGCTATGGACCATAAAAGAACAAGGGTCAGAACATGGAGACCAGTTACAACATTTAGGCAAGAAGTAGCAGTGGCTTAGACTAAGATGCCAGTAGTATAGGTGGGAAAAAGTGGTGATTTTGGATATATTTCCAAGTTAAAGTTGACAAGATTTTATCAAGGTTTGAATTTAGGGTGTTTGCTAAAAAGAGCAGTCAAGGATGACTACAAGATGTTTGTCCTGAGAGACTAGAAGATTGAAGTTGCCACTTACTGAGAAGGGGGACATTGTGGTAGAAACAAGTTTGATGATAGAAGTCAAGAGTTCTGTTTTGTAATGTTAAGTTTGAAATGCCTATTACATTTGTCAACATAAATGTCCAATATAAAGAGGAGTTTATGAATCTGAAGTTCAGAAATACAACACGGGTGGAGATCTATATTTAGGAATCATTATATAATGATTTTATACTTTGTTTTGTAAAAAAACATCAATATGATAAAACAAACATCAGTTTGCAAAAATACAAATATAAAAGTTTGTTACATTATTGTCATTAATATTTTAGTGATAATTAGACATTCTGTCTGCATTGAGGTATGTATATAAGATAGATTATTGTGTGTTAGACATTTGTTTTTTTAATTGTGTAACTTACTGTTGTCATAAAATGATTCTTAAGGGATGTATTGTGTGATAGAAAGTACTAAACTCTCTTTGAAAGCCAGATTGGGACAACCTTATTATATAAAAATTTTGTTTATTAGAATGTGCTTAAATGTGATATTGTAAAAGCCAGATCATGTTATATTATTGAAGATATTTAGTTAATTTGAAAATAAGATTATCATGCTATTCTTTCATGACTACTGCTCTCTACTACTTTCCATTTAGAATTGTGTTTGGGAGTTGGTTTTCTTTGTTTAATTGGTTGTGTTTCTCTTCCTGACATTTTCATATGTTGTCCTGCACAGGATGGATTTTCAAGCAGTTAAGGTCTTCACAAGTTATCGTAGGAACTACAAAAAGCTCTTCTGCCATTTTGGATTTTCTTCTTTGGGAGGACTGAGGTTGTGATTCTTTGCAGCTCAGGGCAGTTGATCCTCAGTAGGAGTAAATGCTCACAGCAACCAAAAAACTTGAAAAGATTACTGTCTGTACTCAGATATGCTTTTTCATATGAAAACAAAGATTCTGAATGCTACAGACAGCTGCAGGGATTTAAGCTTTTTTTGAAATAAACCTAATACAGTAGCCACAAGCTATGAAGCTATATAGGGAGTATCATTAAGGAGAGTTCTTCATGAACATTTCATTTTTACTTCATTTCCTATGAAATAAAGGCTTATAACAGCAGTCAGTCAAAAAAGTAAATACACATCAATGTTGGATGATATACTGCATCATTATAAAAACATTTAATTCTTTTATCCCTGAATAGCTTTGGGTCATTCTATTTAAATGAAATTTTAAAAATGGGCGAATTATTTTCACCAAATTTAATATAAAATTTGGCTGAACCTCAGAAATTCTACATAAGTGAGCTTTGGCTTTAAACAAACATGGGTATTCATTTTGTACATAACGGAATATTTTTCTATTGTTGAAATAATGCCAGCAACATTTCAAAACAATAATTTGAAGATATGTGTCTTAGGATAGTGATTTAACAGGTCGTTTGGTGTCATGCAACAAAAATGTAAAAGAAGTAAATTACCTGTGACTTGGTCTATTCTCCCACTATGTGCATGTGAATAAGTCATTTCACCCGCTTTGTTTCCCGATTATAAAATAAAAACAGGTATCCATGATAATTGGAGATCTTCAGAGAGAACTGACTTTTCAGGTGTGTCCCAAGGGGCATTTAGCAGAGATATTGATGGTTTTGTATGGTGAATCTAATTTTATTTTTGAATTATTATGACTGTCAAATGTGTCATTTGAAAATCTTCTGGAAAACTTTTATGGTTTAAATATAGAAACAATAGTTATTTTCACAGTAGTTTAAAAATGTAGACACTATTATAACTATTATTATCATATAATCTATGTTGCTTATGTGGAAAGAACTCTTTATGAGAGTAAAGCACAACAAAGTCAGCAAAGTCAATGACTGATGGAAACTGACTGGGCAACGGAGAAGACACTGATATGAAGGGTAGAACCTAAAGCACAGTAGATCTGAAATTACATTTATAGATAATCTTAGGCCTGTGAAATGAATAGTTTCCTTTTGCATATAAATAAATATGATTATCTTTATTATTGTTTTTCTTTTCTATGTGGATTTTAGTGATAATTTGTGATCACAGTAGTTGTAAACTATGAAAAAATAATAAGACAAAATTTGGAATGAGAAAAGAATAAAAAATTATATGGAAGAAGTTATCATTTTAGAATTGGCAAGTGCAAGTCCAATGATCATTTTAAGGAGCATTTACCAAACCAAAAATTTCAATAATTTTCTGCCCAACAGATAACTTTTCTATAAACAGGACTTAGAATGCATGCCTTAATTACACATGCAGATCTAAGGTTGCTCGTCCCTGCTTCTTTTTCATTTTTTATAGTGCCATTAGTTTTCTCCACATCCTAAAGTTGAGATCTGTGAAATGTCCCTTCAGTTATATTTTTTCTTAATTTCATTCCATATCATGTAAACATTTAATATGTCTAAATCACCTTTATGTTTGAATCTGGCATGAAGTTATATCAACAACTTGCAAAAGACCAGTATCTGAATTGTTCCTGTTGAGTATGTACCACTGGGTCCACATTTAGTATTGCTTCTTCCTTCAGACAGCTTTGCAATGCAAAGGCACAGATAGATGCTTCACAGGCTGGGAAAAAACCTAATTTCTAGGGAACTAAAATATTGTTGCTCTTATAGACTTTAGTAGTGAATACTGAATTGTTCTTCAAATTTTTATATATTTCATTAACATATACTTCCCCGTCTCTCTCATGAATACACAGTTTAAATAGACCCAATATGTCACTGAATAATGTGAGACAATAAGGGTAATATATTGTTATGGACAGAGTTGTGTGCCCCCCCCAAATTCATATGTTTAAGTCCTAACCCCCAGTACCTCAGAATGTGACTGTATTTGGAGATGAGGTCTTTAAAGATATAACTAGGGTAAAATGGTATTATCATAGGTACTATAAGGGCCCTACGGTAATACAAGTGGGCCCTAATCCAATATGACTAGTGTCTTTATAAGAAAAACACACTTGGACACAGACATGTGCATACAATGCGGAAAGACCATTTGAAGACAAAGAGAGAAGATGGCCATATACAAGCCAAGGAGGGAAGCCTCAGAATGAATCAACCCTGATGACACCTTGATCTTGGACCTCTAGCTTGTGGAACTGTGAGAAAATAAATTTCTGTTGTTTAAGTCACCCAGTCAGTAGTGTTTGTTATGATAGCTCTAGCAAACTAATACATATATATTCAATTATCTTAAGTGAAAGAAGGTAACTAAAAACTGCTTATCATATAAAGTTCACCACAGAAAACAAAATAATTAGTAGCAGAATATTTGAAGAATGATAAGGACAAAGGGGTAATGTCATTTCCTAACATTCTAGCTATGCTAAATTTATTGCTATATCCATGTAATTAATATTATAATATATTATTATCTCTAAGACTTTACACATGCGAGTTACATTTAACAAATAATTTTAAGCACTAACAAGTACTACAGTGGAAAAACCTTTATGTTCCCAAAGATTAGTTTTGTTTTTAGATATTGGTTCTACTCTTAAATTATTAGTTGCCATATAAGGTATTCATATTCATCATATATTTTTTTAAGAATTTAATAATCAATCTTTTAAATTCACCATTTGTGATTCAGGCAAGATCCTGTTCTGGTAAAATACTTGCAATCTGTTGAGTACTTTTTTTTTTTTTTTACCAAAGCTTGGTTTTCTTTAAAGTTTATATAGTAAATGGCCATATTTACAGATTTTGAAAAATAGATACAGGTATAGAAATTATAAAAATGAAAAACATAAATTATAAAAATGAAAACCAAGAGAATCCTAGAGTTCTCATCTTGGGTTACAGTAATTAGATGCATTTAATTTGGCCAGTTATTTGAAGCTTTAATTCTGTCTCCTTATTTGCAAATAGAAAATAAAATGCATGTTTTATTTCCTTCCAGTTCTAAATCCTATTACCGGTGGTCTATGACAGGAGTCAATGTAGGACCAGAGAGTAATTATGTTAGGTGTTTTGGTCCATACAGTCTCTGTTGTGAACACTCAACTCTCCATTCTGTTGTTGTAGTGCAAAATCAGCTATACACAATACATAAAGAAATGAAGGTGGCTGTATTTCAGCAAACTTTATGTATAAAAATAAGAGGTGGGCCAGATTTGGTCCATATGCTGATTCCTGCTCAATGAGATTTACATATCAGAATCCACAACCTCTTGAGATCTAGACAAGCATGTACTAGAGGGAAATAAAGCCCATGATCTATGTCTCATTGACAACATAAATATGCATAATAGAAAACTGTGCAAAGATACATGGTTAGGCAAGTGGTAACACAGTAAATTCAAAATAGCAATAAATGTAAGTATTCACAAGCACTACTTAGTCACAACTAGCTACATTATTGTAAATTAAAATGACAATGAAATAATGCTTTACAACATCAGTTTAGTAACTACTAAATATTGTGATTACTACTAATTCCTTAGCATTGCAGGGAAAACAATTTTCAGGTTTTGCTTTTGAAAGGGTGAATTATAATAGCCTTTTTGAAAAGCTATGTGGTAATTACTTATCAAACTTTAAAATACACATTAACATCAATGTCAATCACTGAGGAAGAAACTGATAATCAATAACGTTATAACTATCAAATAAATTGAATTCATAGTTAAAAACCTTCCATTAAAGAAAACATCGTACCCAAATGTGATATGTTTATGAGGGCTATTAGTCTGTAATTTCATTTCTGGTAATATCTCTCTGTGATTCTGGTATTAAAATAATGCTGGTTTCTTAAAATCAGCTGGGAAGTATTTCTTCCTCTTCTATTTTCTGGAAAAGGTTGTTTAGTATAGGTGCTATATTTTGACTACGTCTATAAATAAGCAGTAAAGATTGCAGCATTAAAATAAAATATTCATTTATAATTTTGTTCATTGTTATGTTCATTTTGTTCATATATTGCTCGTTGTTCAACAATGGTCAAAATCCTGGGCATGCTTAAGAATCATGAAAGGGTCAGAGGCATCAAAACTTAAATGAGGATTTAGGCTCAAATAAGAGAAAGTAAAGAAAATTTTAAAAAATTCTTAGGGAATAGCCATGGGCATTTAAAGAAAACATAAGAATGCTGATTGTATTTAACCCCTTTTAAAGAAAAGAAATTTTTGGCTTAAATATTTCATTCTAAATGAATTTGTCAGCTGTCAATGAAAGAACGCTACTAATATACTATAAACACTTTTTACGATGTGAATCCATGTTGTATAAACCAAATAAAATGTATGTCATACTAAACATTTCCATTTGTGGGGAATCCATCAGGTTTCCCCATTGCTCTCAGGGCCTTTTCTCACAAGTGCTTCTCTATGTCATCAAGGGTGTCCTCAGCTCCACCTTCAGTTTCTCCTTTGGTTCTAGTTCTGCCTCTGGTCTTTCCAGCGCTGATGTGGTTTGGGAGCAGCGATGACTGCGGGATCTTACAGTACCTGCAGCAGGAGCAGCCACAGTCTTTCTCTTCTTGTGTTTCTTGTGCTACTGGGTGACAGACTGGATGGGGATGGAAGTTGCAGCAGAGCAGGAGATCCTGAGGCAGATCTGGAGGATGAGACCTTCCTTACAGTCTGAGGGCTTGCTGAGGCTGCCTTGTTTTGTTTTGTTGTCGTTTTGAGTTCTGGAGTCCTGGCCCTAGTACCTGGAGATGCGGACTGCCTTCTTAGTGGTATGCTGCTGCTGCTGCTGCTCCTCCTCCTAGGATTGGGGTGAGTGGAGAAGGGGTGAGGGGGCTCAAGGTGGTCTGAGGAACTCCAGGCGGTGGTGAGGGCAAATACTGTTTGTTGGGTTGTGGTGATGGTGACTCTTGGGTAAATCGGCTCAGGGAAGACCATTTCTTATGCTCTGATGATAATGAAGGCAAACATCTCATGGTGACTGGGAAGCTTATTTGAAAGGTGGAGAATGGCGATGCCCTCGTTTAGGAGGGGAGCTAGGAGGCATTCTTCTCCTTGGAGGTGGAAAAGGAGAGTATCTCCTATGTGTTCCAGATGAATGTCTTCTTGTTGAAGGTGAGCTCAGACGTGGGAACGGAGAAGGGAGGGGAGCGAGAGGAGGAGAAAGGGAGGAGGAGGAAAAAGAGGTCACCTTCTGAGGGCAGGGGGGTAACTTCTCCATCTACAGCGAGGGAGTTTCTTTCTGGCACTTTCGTGAAGAGGTGCCCTGGGAAGGGGAATGTGTCCGCAGCCTGTCTACCTCTATATAATTCACACGGGACCTCTTGAGTCACAAGTTGTTGAGAAGAGGAGGAACCAGAGTCAGATGAAGACTGCTGGCTTGGATAGCTATCTTGGCGTCTCTGATGTGCGGAATCTGCCGCTCGTCCTTTGCCACTTGCTCTTGTTCGGTTTGGAAAGCTCTTCTAGGTTTGCGTGCTGGCGAAGGGGACTCTCTTTTCTCAGTGTCTTTGTCAGTTTGCTTGAAGTTTTCTCTGGAAAGACAGAACAGACATCCTTTTCTTGTACGGTTGGACTGCACGGTGTTGAAGAATGACGAGTTTTGGGTGGGGGACTTGCTGTACCAGGTGACGGCTGGTACCTTTGTCTTGCCAGACTTGCGGAAGGAGGTAACCTGCTAGTTTTTCCAAGAGGGCTGGATGTTGTCTTGGGAAATTTCTTTGGTGGTGATCTAGAAGGAGTTGAGGAGGATGATGAGCTACTTCCAGAAAAGGATGCTGGTGAGCATCTTTTTGTCTCTCTGGTGATTTATTCCTTTTATGCGTTGGTAGAGGAGACAGTTGTCTTTGGTGGAGTTATCCTTTGAGGAATGGCCACCTTCTTGGGCTCGGCTGCCTCCTGCATGGCTATGATCTTGACCAGGATGTATGGTGCTGGCTTGGTTGAGTATGGGAAAGAGAGCTACCACGAGTTTGGGACCTCGATTTGGAACGGGACTGAGTGAGTCTTCTTGTCTTTTTCTTTTTTGGATTTTTTTTTTTTTTTCCCAGAGAAGGTTCTCTAGACTCTGATACAGGTTCATTTTTGAGACCTTTTAGGATGTCACTAGTAAAGGTGGCCTCTTAAATGAAGGTTGTTTTACTTTCACTGCAGGTTTTGAGACCTGAGTCATCTTCATTTCAAGGACTGGAGAAGCCTCACCAGCTTTTGATTCTGTGAAGACGAGATGGAGAATAACTGCCCTGCCTGTCCTGAGGGGAAATTTGGCTTCTAGGGGAAGGTGAACTGGATTACCGTCTTCCTGGGCTCCTGGACCTCTCTGTTTTCTGTTCTGCTTTCTTTTTCTTCCTTGTCCCTCTTATGTTTGTCTTCATCTTCCTTTTTCATAGGTGCCAAATTTCTTGTACAATATACCTCTGTTGTATTTATTCTTCCTTGAGTTCTAGGAAAGCAGAATGAAATCCAGCCCTGTTTTCTGGTGAGTGTAATAGCAGAGGCCACAGTTCTTGAATTTTGTAACTTTTCTTTTCTTTTTTTTTTTTTCATTCAAACACCCAGAGGCTGATTTAAACTATCTTGGAGTCTGGAGTCTTCACTTCCAGCTGGTTGAATATAAACTCAATCACAGTATCATTTTAAAACCCAAGGATTTCTCTTACTCGTTTTGCTATCCAAGGCTTTATAACCTCCAAATTTACTTTGCTCATGGTTTCTCCTGAGGCCTGTCTCCTTGGCTTGCAGACAGTCACCTTCTTGCTGTGTCTCCAAGTGGCCTTTTTCTCTCTGCAAGCACACTCCTGATAATCTCTTCTTCTACTAAGGACACTAGTCTTATTGGATTTAGGGCCTCACCCTTATGATTAATTGACTTAATTGCCTCCATAAAGACCCTGTTCCAAATATAGACACATTGGGGGTTAGGATTCAACCTATGAATTTGGGGGATACAATTCAGTCCATATAGAGGGGAACTGACAGTCGAAATACAGTTACAAATGACTTAACTATATTTCAAATTAAAAGCTACACTGAAGAAGGTGGGGATTAAAAGAACTAAGTTATGTAATTTGGAAAGTAGTATTTTGCCTAGGTAATATAAGACTAAAGGCAAAAGGAACTGTACAGAGATACTATATTCTATATGTAATATTTAGTAATTTTTTTCCCACAGGTGTATGGGTTATACTTCTAAAATGCTTTTGTTTATACACTATTTAACAAATAAATAAATGAAATTTTGGATCCTGGATTGGACTCTGGAGCAAAAAAAAAAAAATTAGTAGATAATCTGGTGAAATCTAAATAAAATCTGTAGTTTAGTTATTAGCATGGTGCTAATATTAATTTCTTAGTTTTAATAATTATACTATGATTATTCAAGGTGTTAATATTAGAGGAACCTGAGTGAAGGGTGCAAAGGAAATATCTGTACTATTTTGCACCTTTTCTATACAAGATTATTTCAAAAGAAAAAGAAAGGACATAAATCATAAATTTAAGTCTAATTTTCGTCTCTAGAATTTACAATTTCAATATTATTTATAATGTGATGTTTTCTTGCTCTTAGGTCACCATAGTTTATATCGAGATATACAACAACTAAAATTGCTCATGTATAACTTTTCGGTTGCAATTATTATATTTTTAGATATATACTTTGATTTCCTCTAAAGTTCTCGAAATCCTAAGGTAAACTTTATTCAAAACTAAAATGCACTTTACGAAAATATTTTCAGAAAAAGTAATTTAAGATTTCAGAAGACAGAACACTATTGAATAGCAGAGATTGGAATATTGTGTTGGGTGACTTTTTCTACTTCTTTTCAAATATGGAAAAGAAAAGGAAGTTTAAGCTTTGGTGCCTTGGTGACATGAATTGTGGACCTTGTTAGCAATGCATGGTGCAGGAGAGGTAGGAAGAGTAACTGTCTAATTGGCATTGTTTCCCAAAAAGTCATTATGTCCCCAGAATAGCATGTGTCATTTCAATATGACAATAATTAAATCACCTCATCCACTGCATGGAAGTGTGAGTTAGTTTAATGCATTGATGGATACGTAAGTTTTACAATTCTAGGGACTGTTACCTAAGGTATGCCTTCAATAGATGATTTTAATACACATTAATTTGATATATTTCCCACTTCCCCCTTCACTCATAAATTTTAAAAAAGACTCTATAGTTGTTCCATCCTAATTAAAATTCAATAAAACTTGTTCTTTCTCAAACACCAAGAAGGATGACTAAGACTTTTCTTATTGTTGTTGTGATGGTAGTGGTGGCAGTAGTTCTGAATAATTAAAAAATATACAGTACTTAACTAGATATAAGGCTTTTTAGTCAACCTTATTAAGCAGCATGATTAAGAAACACTTTTAGTGAATTATAATGGATTCCTCTTCTAACCCAAGATGTCAATATTCAAAATCAAAATAGGCCCAATTACCATTTCACCCAATGTTTAATACACTTGCAGGATCATTTAAAAAAGCCACTTGTATTAATCAAATATGAAGATAACTGGGAAAGAAATGGCTGCATAGATGTATTGCTTTGATTAATAAAGTGTAATTAAGTGAAGGTAAATGAGATTTTTCTACTGAATATTAGTAACAGGAGCAAAGTAAATTTAAAGAAGCAAATTAACACTATTAGTGTCTACTCAGCATACATTTAAAAGAACACAATTTAAAGAATTACAGGCACAGGATACATATTGGTTGTATTCCTTTTTAATTATTCTTTTGATAATCAAGTCAAAATATAGTAGAATTCATTGTCATCTTTAGATTACCAATAGGTTATAAGATTTGGCTTTTGTGATTTTCAGATGAATGGTGTTTATAATATATTATCATACTTATGAAAGAAGGTAATTTGGACTCTATTTTTTGATTGACTCAAAATAATAAACTGAAAAATCAGACTCACATGGAAAAGCTTACTAAAAATGTTGATAAAATTATTTTAAACTTCTGTGGACTAAAAGGAATTCTAATCCTCCTGAAGTCCTAAATCTGAAAATACTATAGAAAAATTACATCTTCTTGGTATTTAGAATAAACTTAATATAAAGAACGATTTACCAAAACTACATTATGTCTTCCTACATCAATAAGTGTTTCTAGATACCTATATTAAAAATAATTTAAGCTTATAATTAACAAATTTTTAAATTGTAATAAAGTTAAGATTAATAGCACTGTAATAAATTACCAGTTTCAAAGGGAAGAAGTCACGAATTTCACATAGCACTGTTTTCTTTCATCAGAAAAACCCATATTGTGTTAGGTTTTCACAGACTATTCGAGTGATGTTGTATTGACAAAGGTGCTCTGAGACCTCTCTTCTCAAGGGGAAGTCCAAGCACTGCAGCAACCTCATCACTTGGGAGTTTGTTACAGATGCAGAATCCTGGGCCCTGCCTCAGACCTCTTGGCTTATAAATTGCATTTTAAGTTTGGCAAATACTCTTCCAAGAAACTGATTCTCTAATTTGGTTATGCATTGGAAACACTGAGGTTTTTTTTTTTTTTTTTTTTTTTTTTTTTTTTAGTATTGATGCTGTTTCAACCTCAGAATTTCTGATTTAGTAGGGATGCAGTGCAACTTAGACATTTATTTTTAAAAGCTCCCAGGTTATTCTAATAAGCAACAGTTTGAGAACCAGTGCTCTGAGTTACGTAATCAATCACCAACAGGCAACTTGTTGACAGCTGCGGCCCATCCAGCCCAAGTCAATTATGTTGAGAGTTATTTTTATTTCTGTTAAAAGATGAATTAACTTATTTCAGGCTTCCCTTTTAAAAAATATGTTCTTGAAAAGTTGTCCATAATTCAAAGGATTATGAATTATATAATAGGGTTACTTCATGAAGTTTTCTCTTTAAAGGAATGATTGTGAATACATTTGTAATTAAGAATCCATTTTAATTACTACATTATTAACATGCTTTGTGTCTATAATTTTACAGTTTTCTTAAATGACTTATGTTTAACACCTTTGTCTTTAATCTGTTTTCCATATGTCCTTTTTTGAAATTAAAAACACAGCCCTTATTTATTTTTGATTATTTAAATATTTGCTTATGCTGGAGATAGTAGTTATTTCCAGAACTGAAATAGCAAATTACTGGGAAGTTCGTGTGGTGTTCTCTATGACCCTATATGGTACACTTAAGCTTTTGTCCCAATGAAAGTGCGTATTTTAATCTATACTTGGCATTTTTCTAATAGAGTTATGTTTGTCTGAGATGTTACGCCCTTAGGGCACAGGTAACACTCCTGAAACCTGTTTTATGTCATTTTGGGTAGTACCAATTTATAAATGGCTATTTAATAAATACCAGTGGTGATGATTATTATACAGGGCTTTCCTGGGGCAATATAAGCATGGGTTATGTGCAGTAATATAGTTTTCATTTCAGTTGAACTATTCGAAGTTAGTATTCTATATGGTAATTTACAGTTCACTCTGATGACCCTTCCAATAAGGATATAAACGGTATGCCTCTGTTTTTGTTCTAATAAGAACCATGCAGCGGTAACTCTTTTTATAATTTCCCTTCACCATACCCTTTAACTTACACTTGCCCTTGTGTGGAATATGCATTTTCTAGAGATCATGGTCATGAGAAGGTAAATATGGGAGAAGGAGATATTAAATGTAGAAAAGTAGCAAATATTTAATTACCAATAACTAGCTAATCAACATCCAAATTACAAAGTCTAAGTATACTAATATTAACTAGTTAAGTAATATATTGTATCAAATTAAGGTGTCAAGTTGATATAAATTATTTAATCGACTTTAATCTGATAAAAGTAATTCTTTCTCTTATCCAGACACTTTCTAATTGCCATATAATCATGAGTATAGTTTTACAATATTTTAAAAGTGTTTCAATATGGATGAAACTCTACAAAAAAAATTACATATCCTTGAGTCTTCACTGTTTTAAAGAGAGCAAAAGTCATCATATCCACAATCCAAGTCCACACTATCAGTTTTAGAGTTTTGAGATCAGAACTCCTGATGCCTAGATTGATGTCCAGTCAGTTTTGACTGGGTATTAATCAATCAGTCAGTCAAAACTGACTGGACATCAATCTAGGCATCAGGAGTTCTGAGCTTTTATGATAAACACGTTTGGAAGTCCTGAGTTTTAGATTCTGATTAATACATATAGTTGTGATCAAAGTTGTGGATGGAATTTTGATGTTTTTTAACACAAAAGATATTTTGGAAGGTATGACTTAATATTTTGTGATGTATAAACTTTTGCCTTTGTCCCATTTTTCATAAAATTAATGTAATAAATTATGTATACTATATTCCTGTAGAATCCCTACATGACCTTTTTTCAATGAGAGAGAAAATAAATAAAACAAGCACCGCTTCACCCCAAAATACTTTATTTAAAAAGCACAGAATGAAGGAGAACCGTCTCATGTCAGAAACATGAAAAACGACAGGGTAATGAAATAGCATTGTAATACTTAGATAAAAGCTGAATTTCAAGGGAAACACAAAGAACACAGAGTGTGATCATAAGCACTTTCTTAGGAATTTGAATTCATTCTATACCTAAAATACTAATAGCATTAGTTGTAGCGATAACCATTTACAGTCTGGTTTCCACTACTTGGAATTTAATATAACCACCGTCATCCATTCCTTAAGACTGTTATGCACTAATTAAAAACTATAAAGTAAATAAAATGCTACATACATGCCTAATAAGGCTAATAACATTTATAATGATACCAGCTGTTGAAATCCAACAGATATACATAATTAATGGCAGTCGAAGTTTACCTACAGCTTTTCCATCTGCTTCGTTAGAATACAATTTCCAAATTTTAAAAATGGTACTTTTACTTTAGAAGTCAACGTTTTTCTCCACATCCATTCTAAAATATGTGTTGGTTTTATATGTAGCCTAAAAATATACTTAATTTCTTGTTTCACGAAAATATCCAAAGGGAGCTTTTGTGATAAATACATTTGGAAATACCATCTCTTTCTCTAATCATATCTGTATATGTGTCAAGTTTCAAAACCTTTTTCAGAAACGAATCATAACAATAGTTTAACTTGACTTGTGTCGCCAACTCTGTGCAAGGCTGTATACCAGACACTGCACATTGCATTCCTTAGGTAATATCCTAAACAGGGCTGTGAAATAAGTATTGCTAATACCTCCATTTTATAGTTTAGGAAACTAAGGGTAAGTGAGGGATTAATACAGAGATAACTGCCTAAATCAGACAAAATACCTTCATAATTTAACAAAGGATGAAAAAATAGAGGAAAATGGTCTAAAGTTTACAGGCAACAATACAAGGAGAGAATGGGTATAAACATACATTATGCACTTTGAAAAAGCAAACTGTGTGGTTCAATATAAGTTGGATGATGTTCCTTATAACACCCGTGTCCCTGTGCAGAGAGAGTAAGTTGGCAGAGTATTGAATATTGTTATAGGTTTCAAACTGGAGAGAATAAAAACAGATGAGTTAAGTAAATGTTGGTAGAACAATTAAAAGCTTCAAAAATCAAATATGCCTTTGGCTACATGGAACGGATTCCAGAAGACATTTATTAGGACCCAGGAGACCACACAGCCCAGAAACCCATACAGGAGTGACACTCAGCTCCATTTCTTCCAAATCTCTCATGCTTTTATATTTCAGAAAATTGGATAGAAAATGAGACTTACCCTTCAAACTCTAGCTTAACATTGAAAAATAAATTGATGTTAACCAAGCGGGAAGAGTGTCAAGAATTCAGCGACACTAAATCGGAGTAAGGGAGGAAGTTCTAGACAGAGCTGTCAAAAACTTAAGCATAAAGAAGATACTAAACATTATTAGTAATTATGGAAATCTTCCTTCACAACAGTGAAAGAAAAGAATGCATAACGAAGATGAAGAACTCAATCTATAAGAAAACATAACCCCAGGTAATAAGTATATATCACAGTATAAATAATACAGATAACAGAATGCACATACATAATAAAAATATAGAGACATAGAACGAGAGCTCAAAATCAAACAAACAATTGGATGAAAACTGGGGCCGGCCCAGTGGTGTAGTGGTTAAGTTAGTGCACTCCGCTTCGGCGGCCCAGGGTTTGTGGGTTTGGATCCTGGGCGCAGACGTATGCACTGCTTATCAAGCCATGCTGTGGCAGGCGTCCTGCGAATAAAGTAGAGGAAGATGAGCATGGATATTAGCCCAGGACCAATCTTCCTCAGCAAAAACAGGAGGATTGACAATGGATGTTAGCTCAGGGCTAATCTTCCTCACCAAAAAAAAAAAAAAAGTCTGTATAGTTGAAGAAAGCAATTCAGAAAAATAAGCAATGCTAGTGGAGTAAATAAGTAAGAAACATCCAGAGACATACATAAAAGACTATAAAATACAACTGTGGCATGGAGGAATAAATTGAAATATTCATATTGAATACAAAGAAAAAAGGCAAACAATAATACATTTAAAGAGGAGACAATAGTTCTGAATGACAAAGATTATGTAACACAAGAATAATTTGCATCGTTGAAGTAGAATAAGTGAAGAAGGGGTAGAAAGTATTGAGGATTAGAATACAAAATGTATAGGTTCTAGTAATCAAAGGAAGAATGACATATGCAGACTAAAAACGCTTAGTATATATAAGGGAAACTATGAAAACTATTACCATCAAAACATAACTTGTTTCAATTATTGAAATTCAAACATGAAGGAAGAATTCTTCAAACAACCTATAAGAAAAAGTAATTCACTCTCAAAGGGAAAGATTAGGTAAAATTGCTCTCTATCAGTGCTATTGTAAAAAAAAAGAAAAATCTGGATGTTGGGGTTTTGGATGACATTTGACTTCTATATTTTTATATTTTGAATTATTTGTTTTGTTTTTTTAAGAGACGGTATCATTTCTATGAATATTATAAATTCATTACTATAAAATCTACATGTATACCCAATATCCTGATTTAAAAATTAGATCTTTCCATACATTTTTGTATCCTTTTGTCAATATTTTATTAATATGAAAATATTGCTCTCTATATAATCTGCAATAGCCTGCTTTGTTCATACATTTAAAATTATTCTATGATTGGCTTTTATTGTTTAGGTACTAATCTAGGTTAAGAATTTATAGCAATGACTACAATAAAGACAATGCCATGTCCTTAAGAAGCTTGTGTTATAGAGGAAGCAGACAGAAAACAAACAGACATAAATTATAAGCATGTTAGAAGTTGATATGTTCTTCACCCCCAAAATTCCTGTTATGTGCTTTTGCAGTCAATCTGCCCCTCTGTATGCAAGCCTCAGCAGCCACTAATTTGTTTTCTGTCATGAGTTTGTCTGCTCTATAGTTTCATATTAATGGGATCATACAGTATGTCGTTTTGAGATCTCATTTCTTTTGTTCAGCATAACATTCTGGGATCCATCCATGTTGTTGCACATATCAGTAGTTTATTCCTTTTTTATTGCTAAGTGATACCTTATTTATATATGCCATAATTTGTTTATTCACTCATTAATTGGTAGAAATTTGGGTCATTTTTGAGCTATTATGAATAAAGCTGCTATGAATATTCAAATATAAATCTTCTTAGGAGCATATATTTTCATTAATTTTGTGTAAATATCTAGGAATGGAATGGTTTGATCACATGTTAGGTTTATGTTTTACATTTTAAAGAAATTGTTCTCCAAAGAGTACCATTTTGCATTCCACTCAGCAGTGTATGAGAGTTCCAGTTGCTCAAAATCCTTGCTAAAACTTGTTACTGTCTCTCTTTTTTCTAGTGGGCATGTAGTGGAATCCCATTGTGATTTTAATTTTTATTTCTTGATGACTAGTGATATTAGACATCTTTTCCTGTGTTTATTGACCATCTATGTATCTTTTTAAAATTGTCTGTACAAATTATTTGCCTCGTCATTTGTCCTTATTTTTGAAACTGGGAATTCTTCATATACTCTGGATTCCATTACTTTTCATGAATATGTTAAATAAAAGATGTATATTAGTCATACAGATGAAGGAGTTAAGTATGAGGAAGTTCAGAGAAAAGATCTATGCTGGAAAACTAGATTTTAGAGTTGTCAGTATATAATATATGATATTTAAAGCCACAAGACTGGATGAGATATCAACCATAAGCTGATTATTAATAAAAAGGAGAGGAGATTCAAGGACTGAGATATACCAGCAGTAACATTTTGAAAGAAGTGAAACCAGTGGAGAAAGGAGAATGAGTGGCCCGTGTAGTAGGAGGAAAACCAAGGAAGTGTGTGGTTTCCTGGATGGCCAGTGATGAAAACCTATTAAAGATGAGTACTCATCAAGTGTGTCCAGTGTTGCTAATGGGTCAAAGTAAGTGTGGACAGAAAACTTTTAATTGTGCTTAATAATAGAGGTCTTTGATGCCTTTAACAAGAGCAGTTTCTACGTAGTTGCAGGGTCAAAAACATAATTGGTGTGAAATTAAAGAGAGAAAGGATGACTAATGAATTAATAAAACTAAGCAGTGATCACACTTTGCTGATATTACAGAAAGATCTAGTCATAGATTGTGGACCTCATAGTAGATGTTCACAACACCATCTGTAAAGTAGTCCTGCAAAAAATCAAACCTGAATCTAGAATGTGTTAGGTAACACCATAGGGTTGCTATATGCAAAAATCAGGCTGTAGGAAAAATAACTTGGTTTTGAAAATAAATAAATGGAAAGAAAAAACAATATGATGAAGGCGGAACCTATAGATCAAAATAGACATGATAAATTTACAGTCAATTACAAAGTGATCAATTTGTTGGCTATTGATTCAATCAAATAGACTGGAAAGAAACACAGTAGTGAGAAATTTGGGAAATTTTGGATACCGATTAGCCTTTTAATATTATTAAAGAAATATTTTTTTCTTTGTTTTGAAATGGAACTGTGTATTTTCTAGTCTTTCTCTTTTAGAGATACATCCTGGATGTTTATGGATAGATAGTTATATCTGAAAATTGCTTCAAAATAATTAAAAATGAAGAGAGAGTGGGGGTATAAACAAAATAATATTGTCTGTGAGTTGACAATCAACGAAACTTAGTGATGTATACATGTGGGTTTATTATATAATTCTCTATAATTTTTATGTATTTGATAATTTCCATAATAAAAAGGCTAAAAATAGAGCTCCGATAATTTTTTAACATTAAAATAGAAAATGAATGGGAAGAAGGGTATCAGAGAAAGCAAGTATCAATGACTTTTCCAAGGAATCATCCTATATTAAAAAATAAGCAATCATAACTCAAGAGGATTTTTATAAGATGGAAGAGGGAACATCTGGTTTGTATGTTGACAGGAATGATTCGATAGGGTTGAAAAGTTGATGCTATAGAGCAGAGAGAATATGCTTGCTGAACTAAAGTCCATGCATAGGGATAATGGGCTCCTCAAATGGAATCTAGCGCACAAGTGGAGTAGTTTTTCTGTAGACAAAAGCACATACTGTTCATCTATACTGTAAAGATAGAAGGTAGATACTATGAGTACACATGCTGGGGGGCAAGAACATATGGTAGTGGAAGTTAGAGCAAGTTCTCTTCTGCTCGAAAATGAAATAAGAAGCAAAGTTACCAGTCAAGAGTTAAATTAGCAGAAGAGATGTCGCAGGTTTGAGAAGGAGAACATCTTAAAGTCATCTGGAAGAGTGGAAGAGGGAGTAACTAGAGAAATGTAGTGTGCATGCCAGACAGCGTTAATCAATCAGCATAGTTTGAAGCATTTTGTCCATGGCAATCAACATACATCTGTCTGCATCCAATTCTTCTCTCTCTAATTGATTTTCCAGACTACAACCAGAATCTTCTTGTTAGAAACATACATCTGATAATAATTTCCCCACAATTAATGGTTTTCTGTTGTTCTTCAGATGAAGGAAGATCTTTTAACTTGAGAAATAAGGACATAATAATCTGGTCTTTACCTAACTTTCCACCACATTTCAACATCTCCCTACTTGTCTCTATTTTGTTCTCAAAAGGCCTCTTTACTTTCTCTGCCCAAATAAAAGTTTCTCAACAATAAGTATAATTAAATGAATAAAGTAAATAATTAATTAGAGGGTAGTTAATACCCAACTGTTAGTCATTTAGGTCATGTAAAGTAGTTTCCCAGGCAAAATTTCTGGGAATATCTTTTAGACTCAAGACCATAGTTTATTTACTTTTGTACTCCCAATATCTAGTAAGACGCTTGAGTAGTGGTAGGCACTTAATAACTCTGTTGAATGAAAATATTCAATATATCTTTCAACATCTTCACACGTTGACCCTTAACGTAGAGAAACTGGATCTTAAGTGTTCCTTTTTTTTTTTTTTTGTGAGGAAGATTAGCCCTAAGCTAACACCTCTTGCCAATCCTCCTCTTTTTGCTGGGGAAGATTGGCCCTGGGCTAACATCTGTGCCCATCTTTCTCTACTTTATATGTAGGATTCCTGCCACAGCATGGCTTGATAAGTGGTGTGTAGGTCCACTCCCAGGATCTGAAGCTGCGAACCCTGGGCCACTGAAGTGAAGTGTGCAAACCCAATCCCTCTGTCACCAGGCCAGCCCCAAAAGTTACTTTTTAAAATGAAAACAGAATAAAATACTCATATATAAATTTGCTAAGGAATTGGTCTCACTGTATATCTTAGCATATATGTGATCATAAAAATGTAGAAAATATATAAATCAACTTAATTTTACATTCAAATGTATTATAGGTGTATGTCCATGTTTAACTAAAATCGCCTGTATGCACAGTGCCTAGAACAATGCTAGCACACAATAGTATAGGGGAGGAAAAAGTTTTTCTTGACTCTCTTAAGGTCCCTAGCTGGCACCTTAAATTAAATTTAAGGTCTGAAAATTAAATTGACAACTATTAACAGGAGAAAACAAACACATTTCATTGAATTTTTACATGTCTATGGGAGCCTTCATAAGAGAATGAAGAAGTGACCAGAGCAGGACGCTTTTGTATCTTTTAAACAAAAAAACAATAAATTTGTGAAGAATTGACAAGACAGAGGGGTTTGGACTAGGGATGATAAATGGTGAAGGAGTAAATAGGAAGATACGAGCTAGTTTAACAAGGTTGGTTTGTACAAATTTGTTGGCCCCCAATTCCTCATTTCTGGATGTAAGAATGTCTTCCTTCCTCCTGGCACATGGAGGGTACCTTTCACATGGGAGATTTATGACCTATTTCAGGGAGGAAGGGTGAGGGAGGGAGGTCAGAGTGACCTTACTGCTTCTGTTGTCTTTTTTAAAATTCCTTTAGCTTAGGATATTTAATGTGCCAAGGTGCCATACTTTGGGGTAGCATGTCCTCATCAGTAGCATGGTAGATATTCAATAAATACTTTTTGAATGAATAGATAAGTAAAAGAGTTGATGAATTAGAGCACAGTGTGTATATATATATACACAAATATATATATCTATATATATCTATACACATAAGCATATGCATATGTATGTGTGTGTATTTGTGTGTGCTGTTTGTTTGTTTATAACATAGTACTCTGTACTATGTGCTTCCTAAATCAGTGCTTGTGTCTCCATTGTTCCACCTCCCCTTGATGCCTGACCTTAGCACTTTTTACATTTTGGGGAAGTTAGAAGTTATATTTATCTCCAGTGAAAGGGCATCTTGCCCCTGAGTATCTTATTCCTAGTATCCTGGGGCTTCCATTTCTGTATGTGAGATTCATCAAAACTTATACATTCATGAGCATCATCTATATTGTCTGGATGAGAAAGCTGAAACAAAGGCTAATGAATGGGCATAGCAAAGGTCACTGAGACAATGTTATGGCCAGGATAAAACCCAAAGCTCTTGACTATTTGTGCACAGAATGTTGAATGATGCTCTTTCTCAAATGATGCCAAGAAAGTCACATTTGCATTAATAACCTTATACATAGTTATTTTAAAGAAAAGTAGCTTAGCATAGTGATTAAGAGTGAACCTTGAAGCCAGTTACCAGGGTTCAAATCTATCTCTTCTACTTACCTTGGACAAGTTGCTAACCTCTACATTCTTAGTTTCCTCATCTGTAAAATGGCTATAATAAAATAATAACAGTTACCTCATAAAGCTGTTTATTGGTACTCAATTAAATGAGACATTATTTGTAAAAGGGCTTGGAACAGTTTCTGGCTCATAATAAGTGATATGTAAATATTAGCTACATAACAAAATATGTGTAAAGATTTCCATTTTTTATGCCTCTGGTTCCAAGCATGATTAGAGAGTGCAGGATTAGCAACTAGTCTGTAATCCAAAGAGAAGAAAAAAACAGCAGAAAAAATGACTGGGTCAAATCTCGTTGTTCACATGCTAATCAGACCTCTTAATGGCATTTTTTTTTTCATGAAAAGATAATAGAGATAATGGAGAGTCCTTATTTATGTAATGCTTTTACATTTGGTTGGTCTAAGTTGTTTATAATAAATAAACAAAATTTATGAATTTTAGGGGGGGCATGGCACACTGGAAAATATCACTACTATATAATTTTTGGAGTACAAAATGGAGATCTTGCATGACTGAAAAGCTCTCTTTGGGTAAGTGATGCCTTACATTGATTTTCTGAAGACCTGAAATGCCACAGTATGTCCAAATGTAGCAAAAAAGTAGGAAGGGAGCTGTTTTTGAGGCAAAAACAGTCTCCATGACTTGCCAGGGTCTAGTGATTATATCAATCCTTTCAATTTTTAGTAAATTTGTTACTGAAGGAGATCTTTGATTTTTTTGAATTAAATTTGGCAAGCTATTTCTTTATTAACACAGAGTGACATTGTGTAAATAATTATCTTTCAGACCCACAGTTCATAAATGTCTAAGTCACCTTGATGCTGAACCTCTTCATCTCGAGTTTGTGCGCCCAATGCTCAGTAAGCCAAATGCTGAAACATCGTTGCTTAGAGATGAAGAAAGGTTTATTCAAATTGGCCAGGATGAGAAGGCGGGAGCATGGGTTTGCTCAAATCTGCCTTCACATGAGCAGAAAACAGGGGTTTTATAGAGCTAAGGGGCTTGGCAGGAGGATCTTCAGAAAACCAAAGGGATCACTCCTGATAAGCCCCTGGCCAATCTGCAATGGCTGCTGGGGGCTGGCCATCTTGTGATCTCAACCTCCCCAAAGGCATTCTCTTTCTTCTGCAAAACAAACCCACAAATCCTCAAAACCCAAGTCACCCCTCAAGTTAAGCAAGCAGCAAATTGAGAAGATTCATTTGTGTCTGTGTTGGGAACAAGTTCGAAAGTGACCCTCAGGTACCTGGCTTCATCCTTTGGTCAAGAACCAGGATGAGATGGGAAAACAAGATGAGGGTTTGATGCCATGACGGTACCTATTCATCTTTGATGTGAAGTGAGAAAGACATGAGGCAGGTTATAGGGGCCAGTCTGACCAATAGTTTTTAGAAAAATTAGACTTAAACTCAAGGAACTAGCTAAATGGGTGAATAAAGAATATGCTGCTGGGCAGAAGGGAAATTAGCAAAAATTTCAATTCTGTACCTGTTATTAGCAGTTAAAATAAAAGCTAGATATCTAGAAGAAGCTGTCTTAACAGAATAAACAGAAATCAATCCAGAAATTCCTGCCAGTACAAAAGTCTTCATATGCTTCCATAGCCATCTGGGAGGCTGGTACATTTTTAAGTAAATTATCTCAATGAAGACCACTGATTATACTCCAAAAGGCATATAAGAATGAAGGCCACGTCAGGTGACCATGGAATCCCAAGGTCATTCTGTTAAAGAATTAGGGTCCTTTATAGCAGAAGCCTGGCAAATAATTATTGGCATAGATGCATGGATTCTTATAATTAACCATGGAGTGGAGGGGAAGAGTCTCTATTTCCAGAAATTGCTGAGTGGAAAAAATTCTTTAGGTTGGCAAATAATCCCCAAGTAAACTTGTATAAGCAGACATTTCCATATAGTGAGTATTTATTAACTTGCTACAGCCAGTGAATAAGGGTTTTTGGCAGATCTACTCTGATAGGAGTATCTGCCCACAAGCCTTTTGAAGCAATATAAATGTTATAAATGCAGGCAATTCTAAACTGGCTTTATGATGACACCTTTAATTTAATGTCATTGACAGGGACTATAATATATGTTATAGTATGACAAAGGATTCTCCAATATTCTGTGCCTTATGTAATCTTGTTGTTGGGGTGTAGTGAATATTTAGGAGGCAGTAACTGACTTGTTCTCCATGCAAGAAGTTGCATGATATGAAAAATATGCCAGCCATACAAAAGAAGCTGCATAATGGGAGGAAAGAGAAAAGATAGAGAAGAAAGTGTTGAGGGATACCTGGCACAATACCAGAGGAGCATTGTCTGATACAGTGCCCGAAGATGAGAGGATGGTGCAAAAAGACAGGGCAGGGTTCCACTCTGCTGTACACAGTGTCGCTAGGAGTCGGAATCCACTCGAAGGCATTAACAACCACAAACCGGCACAACTGGATGGAATTGTCTAGATGGCTTTCAAAGAATGGGATCAAAACAGAAACTTGACAGGATTCCCATTAAGGAGTGAGCAGCTTGTTATCAACATAGAGTGGGGTGTAGAGGTGAGAGAACTGCTCCACCCACTTCTCACATTGCCACATCTAATATTCTCTCTTTATTCTGCCTAAGAAATTCAAATGTATTTGTGAGGATCATGATTTAGAATAAAATATATTGAATGGGCAGGGAGTAGGAGATGAGGGTTGTAAATTTACACTCTAAAAATTAAGTAAAATTAAAAGGCCTAGATTTGCTTGTCCAACCCCTGGATGGGGATCTTAAGACATACACAAAGAACTGGGTGACATGTTGGAGGTGGCATGCAGCACATTTTAGATTTTCTAGACACAGAGGTTCAACTTAATCCTCTGAGGGATACAGATGGCACTCTGATAGGCTTGAAGGCTATACTGGGAGCTTGTGGAGATGTGTGGTAGAGGAAATTAAAGGGAAGTTTCAAGAACAAACTGTAAAGTTGGACTGGAGAGTTTAGTCTGTGGCCACATAGAGTTTACCTAAGTGAATAATTTGGGTGGATATTGTGTGTGAGTGGGGCATGTTTCTCTTATCCTTTCCATAGACTTAAATCTGTTCTTCAACCAGTTAATTGGTCAAGTTAAACATTGGACTTGTCCCATCTCTCCTCTACAGGAAACATTAAACAATACAATATTCCAGGAAGGCAATGAGAGTTCACTATTATGATTAAGGGAATGGTTGAAGTGAGATTTTTAATTCTCCCTAAAGTCTTTTTTGTCAATCCTACATGGCCAGTATGCAAAACAGATGGTTCCAGGAGGTTGACAATAACTAACATAATTAAACAAGGTGATTCCTTAGATTGACTCAGCTGTACTTAATATGGGGTAGGCTTCAGAGGAAGTGCAACAAGCCAAGGGGAACAGGAGGTCACAGGGCTAAGGCCTTCATTTCCACACAAATTTGGAGTTCATCCAGGCACAAAGGTAAGGTTGCCAGATTTAGCAAATAAAATGTAAGAGCCAAATTACGAACTTCATATTGAAGTCAAATTTGACTTCATATTTAACTTTTTTCTTTCAGTGTAAGAATATCCTCAACATTGTATGGGACAAGTGGTGTATTTTATCTGGCAACTCTTTGTGGCATTCTTCTGGATTGGAATTTAGTATACAATTATTGTTTTGCCATAATTTGATATTTGAGTTGCTGTAATCTAGTGAGGCAGGACTTGGACTTGGTAACCATTTAAAGTGTGCTATTGTACTACATTGATGATATCATGACTTCTTCTGAGGAATAAGCACAGGAAAAGTTAAGGAACTCCATCACCATTTGTTGTCACCAGTACTACAAATAGTGACTAACTGATAAATCCAAGTGTCAGTCCAGTCTGTGAAATTCCTGGGAGTTCTATACTCAAAGGCTGCCTGTGCAGCTGCTTTTCACAGCCCATTAAATAGACACTCACTACCTTGTTGTGGGATGTTGGTATAAACTGCCCCATCTATAAAAAAGGCATCAAATAATTCAGGAGTCTGAAATACTGATTATGGCTGGGGTGACATAAGAGAGATATTTAAATAGAGAAGAAACCCAGCAAAGATTACTCACAAGATGGAAGTAGTATATCAAGCATAACAAGCAGGGGAAGTTCAAAGGAATCCACCTTGTTCATGAGCAGATTAGTTCACTGCCATAGGACTGACAATAGAGCACTCCACGGACTTGCCTGCCCCCATTGCTACATAAGCTGAACAGCATGATTCTCTCCAACTGAGTCAAACAGACTTCCTGGTTCCCAATTGAGGATTTCATTTTTGGTTGAAAATCATCTGCAGTACACCCTGCAGATGGTAAATTCTTAGTGACAGAAGGTCAGAGATGAGAGTTGTTTATTTCACAGTAGAAGAGAAGTTAGGCTTGGGTGCTTAGGGCACTGTTTGAATATTTACAGACTGTTGGGCAATAGCAAGTGGCCTTGCAATATGGACAGGCAAACTGAATCCTAGATGACTAGACAATAACAACATCGTCCTATGGAGTTCTCAGGAATGGAAGTTTCTGTGAGAATTTACAGAAATAAAGTGGTTCGGGTGGACATTTTATCTGTTCTCTCTGCGCTGAACCCTGGGGGATAGCCTTAGAGTGTGCTCGCATATGCACCCATTTCCAACTACTTCTTTGTCCGCTACAGTTCTGTGGGACTCCTGAATGTGAGCCTCATTGGCTCGCAGAGCCAAGAAATTTGGAAGCCCATCTCTCAGATGGTAGCCATAAAAGTTGGGGTGCTAGACATGTGAACAAGCCCCTTCCAGGGAGATGCAGGTGACTTGGTTTTATTGGTGGAGTGAACTGGAGGGATAAGGTGGGGAGGTGTCTACCAGCTCCGCTGGGCTCTGGGGAAGATCACAGCTAGCACGTATATATGTGCTGATCAGAAGCCAGACCCTCAGGCTGCAGCTTGTAAAGTGTGTCGTCAAGCCCCTTCCAACCACACAACAGACAAACAAGTAATCAGAACCAAAAATCAGTTGCCAGCTCAGAAAGGGATTGGGATGCTAAGGCAGATGCCTTTGTCAGATCTCCAAAGGCACCCTCCCTAGGTATATGAAACACACACAAATGCAGGTACTCACACCACACACTGATGGACGGAGAGAACACACATTACCCTGGCGCCCTATGAAATTGCTATCAGGAAAAGAAACTATACCTATTTTCAACAGGAGAGAACTCACTTAAAAATGGTTTGGGGTACAATTCTTCACAGTCAAGAGTTCCACCGTTTCCAGCAAGTGGATTGTATTGGACCTGTACCAATAGCCTCAGGGTGCTACTAATTGTTGTTAACTGGGATTGACACTTATTCTACTTTATGCTTTACTTATCTTGTAACAGAAGTAGTTTGGGATAATACAATTACAAGTCTGAGAGAGTAAATTCTCTTTCAATTTAGACTACCTGAATCTATTTCTTCTTAATCATATTATATACTTCACTTCTACAATGTATGGAAAAAAAAGGCAAGGAAGCATAGTACAAGGACATATCACATTCCTACCACACCCTCAGAGCACTGATCTCATTTAAAATTAAAATGAGTAATAGAAGCACCTGTTACTCAAAATATGTGATGAAAGTGTTTAAACATACGGATTAATTATTTAAATGATTGTGTCCTCATGTTGCACATGAAAGGAAGTAAGCCAGGGACTTGAGTGGAAAGGTTGCAAACATCAAACATGAGAATAAAGAATGGAAGATTGTGAAAGTACAGCACTTTCTATCTTTCCCACCTCACAAAATTTTTCTTTGATTTTGTCTGATCCCATAGTCCCAGGGCCAGGTGTGGACCTATGAATACCCCAAACAGTTGATATAAATACACAAGACACACTATCTATGCCATTATATTTGACAGCTCCTATTCCTAAAGTAGTGTAGAATGCATCATCCCTTCACCCCATTAGCCAAGTTGGGCTTAACTGTGATGCAACTCCATCACCATCAACCGAGACAGTCCTGTGATGTTTTTGCCAGTCCAATCCATTGGCTTCTATCTCAAGTCGATCTGATAAAAATGTTGGTCAGTTATCTGTGTTGTCTGCCCTACTACCTAAGGAGTACAGCTGAGCTAGGAGGAGCAAGATTGAGCAAGGAGAGAGGAGAGTGGATCAAAGAGATGGTACTTGGAAACAGAGGAGATCCTGCAAACAGGAGGAATGCTCATAAGTGGGTCGGAGTACTGGAATGAAGTCAGTCATACCATTTTCTTAAGAGAATCTCAGATCTAGAGAATAATCCTGTCCACTATTTATTTCAGATCTGGTACTCTCTAATGGCTGATGCTAAGAAGAAACTCCTGTGGAGACCTGTGATTTCCACAGAAAGAAAATTAGATTTCTACTGATTTATAAGGTCTACCTAAATACTACACTTGGATAAGCTAGGGGAATAAAATGATGTTGTGCATCCTGATGACTCAATTTCCTGGTAGCCAAAAACAGTTAACCTTCCAGCTGTGCTTTATAGAGTATATTACCATTCTGATTAATTTTCAAATAAGCTGAGAGAAATACTACCAGTGAATAATATGGGGTGGAGAATTCTGACCAGCAGAACTTCTACATTCCTTGGAGCCACAATCCACAATGATACTTCAGTATAATGGGGAAAAGATCGCTGCCATGAGACTAATGTCAAAGCTTGGTTACTCTTCTGATTATAGCAAATGTGGATTTAGATACAAAGTATTTAAGAAACGTGGAAATTAAATTAGGAGAGCCTTAAGAGATCAGACTTTAGATGCTATTTGGTTGCCATATATTACCAAAATCACCCCCTATTAGGTTGGCAAACAAAATTTATAGGAAACTTGGTGAGATGCAGTTGTATTTGATGGCAGAATACATCCTATAAGAGGCTCATGGGACACAAAATATCTTTGGGTGCACAAATCCCACTAATATTAATTGGCAGCAACATGTGTGGTGGCTTGTTATGCCAGTGCTATTCTATGCTATGCTCGGAAAGGATTTTAGGAACTGGTCTACAGGTCTGAGTCAATCTAAATTACATTCCTGGAGACTTTTCATGGTCATGAAAAAGACTTGCTGATCCAAAAAAGCTTCTAGCAGGAATTCTCTTCCGAAAAACTTGAGACAAATTCAACTTTGGAGGAAAATAAAGCCAGAGGTGAATGGACTCGTAAAATAATTGCTCTAAGATAACAATGCTGAGAGATAGCTTGAACTCTCATCCAAGAAGGACTATTGGATACTGTAATCAGTGTAGAATCTGATGTATTTTGAGATCAGTGGCCAGGATTTCTAGAAGGCCAAGACAGAGAGGTGCATTTATGGGAACCTTATTTATCATAAGATTATGGCATGTGTTATGATAGGGTTCCACTTGACTGATGATAGAAATGATCACATCATTTCTAATGGCCTAGAGACCATACATAGAAAACAAATTTTCTTTTTTGTGTTGTGACTCATCTGGAACAAAACAGATAAAGGAAGAATACTGTGTCATTCCTATGGGACATATATGGTCTATGTTATATAATGATACCTGGAAGTTAATATATTAGTAATCTATTGCTGTGTAATGACCAAGATGGCCTTAATGTTCCCTTCAGCTTGACCAAACTTTAGACAAACTTTATTCCTGATTAGAAACCTTTTCCCTCTCTTTTCTTAGAGCACCTACTTTAGAAAAGTTGCAGTTGTAAATTGTTTCTCTGCCCTTTAAATGTAAATCTTCTACAACCCAGGTATGTCTTTCTCAGAGACCTGAGAACCATCCCTTTGAAATGTTATTATTAAGAGAAATAACACCCATATCTCTTAGTCTCTGTTGATGGTAAGAGCCTAACTTCCATGAGTGCCAATCAGCAAACCGAGATGGCAGATGGCCTTATCACCTTGACCAACCTTCCTCCTAATGTTCTCTCGTACTTTTGTATCAGCTGACTCCAGGATTTGAATATTCTTGTCTTTTATTTCAGCAGAGTTGAGTTCAATCTATCCCTGCTAGTGTATTAGTCTCTCCACAATTGCAATAGTCTTGAATAAAGTCTTCCTTTTAACAAGTGTCTGTTACAATTTCTCTTTGACAGTAATGATATTACCATAAACTTAGTGACTTGAAACAACATGTATTTATCATGTCATAGAAATGGATGTGAGGGTAGTATGCATCTGGAAATTTGAGAAAGAACACTAATTAGCTAGCTTTCCTTGAGCTACTGAAATATTTTACAAGTCATTTGTTGATAGGGTACATAGTTTCTTAAACCTGTTATAACCAACTAACTCACTTGTCACTCTCTATTGCTTTATGTTGTTCTACTTCACTTCATGCACTGATCACCATCAGAAATGTTAGGCATTTATTTGTGTATTGTTTCTGCCTTTGTCTGATAAAATGTAAGCTCCATGAGTGGTAGGACTTTGTAATTTTTGTACTCATATATTCCCAGCAACTAAAACAGTATCTGGTATATGTCCTTAACATATTTTTGTTAAATGAATGAATGATTACTATCATGCTGGGGGTTTTATTGCTGATGCTCTCAAAAAAAAATGTGTAAATAAAATCTTTTAGAAAAAGTATTTATTTATTTTGTAACTGTAGTCATTAGATTTTCTCACTGTTGAGAAATATGGAGAAAATCACCCTTGATGTTCTATTTTAAAAATCTCTGGAAAAAAATCTGTCTTGTCAGTGTCTGTTAAAAGAGGAACAGCTAAAATGCATTTTCATAGCATTATAAGTTTAATGTTTCCTTGGGGCACTCTGTTCTAGAGCTCTCAATTACTTCCTCATCCTTGCTCTGAAATGCCTGAGTCTTTTTAGGCATTTGGTAATTTCTGAAGCATTTTTCTCATTCTGAAAATTCTTACTTGGATGGAGTACTTTTCTTCATGCTCTTTAAAAATCAATTTTACTTTTTTTACTTTAGCTTCATAGTTTTATCTATTTCAGTGAATGATGGTTGATTCTTCCCATTAAAGCTTTCTTAAAGCTAAAGACCTTGCAGTTCAAAGCCCAGGATAATAATCTGACAACATTTTTGAAGGCTGTAAAAAAATGTTGAAATCCTAGTATGCTCAAGTATTGAGTTACACTATCATTTTGCTTACTCTCACTACCTTTACGTGTACACAAGGTTTCTTGAATTGCAATTGAACACATTTCTTGTAATAGAAGGAGCTTCTTAGATGTGTGAGTGTGGATGAGTGCATGTGTAAAATTAACTTAAAGGAAAAAATCCCTTTGGGGTGAAAAAAACAAAACAAAAGAGAAGAATAGAGATCAGACTCCAGGCCAGGATTGCAATTTAGAGGCTCCTGAATTTTTTTATTCTCACAGACACAATGAATGTACTACAACTCATGGAACAATTCTAAGAGAAATCCAGAAACTAGCTGAGTGATTCCTACACATTGAGCAAGTGAGAAAATACCCACATTGAAATGGGTAGGAAAGGCTGTGCCAAACTCTCACCATAACCCCTCTCCTGGCATTAAGGACATACAATTGGGAGAGAACCCCCAACTCCCAGCTTCTTCCTGAGAGGCAAATGGTTTGGTCTGCACATCTAGGATCCCACCCAAAGGGTAGGCCCTCAAAACATCCAGCTCTGAAATTAATGAAACTTGCATTCATGAGTCCCACAGGACTGTCACAAGCAAAGAGATAGTTGTTAATGGGCTCATGAGCACTTGCTGTGGCTATTCCCCCAGAGTTCAGTGCACATGGCAGTCTTTCCCTGGAAGGGGCTTAACTGAATACTTTACAAGCTGCTGTCTGAGGGTCTGGATTCTAATTAGCTCCAGGAAGGAGCTTGTTCACATGTCTAGCACCCCAAATTTTAGGGCTGTCTGATAACCAACAGGGCTTGCATTCAGGAATCTCACAGGACTGCATCAGACAAAGAAGTAATTGCTAATGGGGGCATGTGTAAGCACACGCTGAGGCTAACCCCTCAAGGCTCAGTGCAGAGACAGCAGACAAAATTGCCCATCTCCCAGTCCTTCCCTGGAAGGGGCTTGACTGCACACCTTACAAGCTGCTGCCTGAGGGTCCACTTCCAATTAGCACATAACTAGATGCTGACTAAGATCTTCCCCTTTGGGACATGAACAGGTCTTGGCACACCCTCCACTACTGGGACTCACTGAGAACAAAGACAGTGGCTTGGACAATCACAATGGTTTGAGAGGCAACAACGACCTTGACCTCAGCTGGTTGACAGTGTTCATCTCCCACATAGGATAAGTCTGTTAAGACTAGGAGAAGTGGCTGTTTTATCTAAGCCACAGAAAGCAAGAGTCAAGAAAAGTGAAGAAACAAGGGAATATGTTTCAACAAAAGAAGAAGACAAATCTTCAGAAACCAATTTTAATGAAATGGAGGTAAGTAATTTATTTGATAGAGAGTTCAAAAATAACAGTCCTAAAGATGCTCACTGAGGTCAGAAGAGCAAGTCATGAACAAAATGAGAATTTCAGCAAAGAGACAGAAAATATAAAAAAGTACCAACGGAAATCATTGATCTTCGAATATAATAACTGAAAAATTCAGTAGAGAGGTTCAACAGCAGATTGGATCAAGTAGAAGAAAGGATCAGTGAAGACAAAGCCTGGAATTTATCCAAACAGAGGAACAAAAGGAAAAAGAAAATGTAAAGGAGTAAAGAGAGCTTAAGGGGCTTATGGGATACAATCAAGACGACAATATACACATTATAGGGGCCCCAGAAGGAGAAGAGAGAGAGAAAGGGGCAGAAAAGTTGTTCAAAATGGCTGAAAACTTCCCTAATCTGGGGGAAAGAAACAAACCTCCAGATCCAGGAAGCCCAAAGAGTTTCAAATAAGGTGAATCTAAAGAGACTCAAACTGAAACACATTATAATTAAATTGTCAAAAGTTACAGACAAGGAGAAAATCTTAAAAGCAGCAAGACAAAAGCAACTTGTATACAAGGGAACCGCAAAAAGACTATCATGGATAAAGTTTGCAGGGCAGAAGGGAGTGGGATGATGTATTCAAAGTGCTGAATGAAAAAGACTGTCAATCAACATTTAGAGAATACTCTACTCTACTAAGTTGGTCTTCAGAATTGAAAGAGCAATAAAGAAATTTCCAGACAAGCAAAAGCTGAAGGAGTTCATCAGCACTAGATCAGCCTTACAAGAAACATTAAGAGGAGTTCTATAAGCTAAAACAAAAGGATGCAAATTAGTAACATGAAAACATGTGAAAGTATAAAACTCACTAGTAAAGGTAATTATATAATTAAATTAAGAATACTTTAATATTGTAATGGTGGCATGTAAATGACTTATAACTTTAATATGAAGGTAAAAAGACAAAAGTACTGGGGCTGGCCCGGTGGCACAGTAGTTTAGTTCACACTAGGCAGCCCGGGGTTCACCGGTTCGGATCCTGGACGCCTGCAGATGCACTGCTTGTCAGCCGTGCAGTGGCGACGTTCCATATAAAGTGGAGGAAGATGGTCACGGATGTTAGCCCAGGGCCAGTCTTCCTCAGCAAAAAGAGGAAGATTAGCAACAGATGTTGGCTCAGGGCTGGTCTTCCTCACACACAAAAACAAGACAAAAGCAGTAAAAAATAACTATACAATAATTTATTAATGGATATACAATATAAAAACATGTAAATTGTGACATCAAAAACATAAAATGTGTGGAGGGGTTTTAAAAGGTAGAATATGTTCAAACCAAAGTTATTATCAACTTAAAATAAACTTTATAAATATAAGATGTTTTAGTAAGCCTCATGGTAACCACAAAGCAAAAATCTATAGTAATTTCACAAAAGATAAAGGGAAAGGAATCAAAGCATACCACTACATAAAACCAGCAAATCACAAAAGAAGAAAGCAAGAGAACAAAAGGAACAAAGGAACTACCAAACAGCCAGGAAACAATTAACAAAACGGCAATAGTAAAACCCATATCTATCATTAATTAATTTAAATGTAAATGGACTAAACTCTCCAGTCAAAGATAGAAAGTGGCTGAATGGATAAAAACACGATACCCAATTTTTTGCTGCCTATAAGAGACTTCTTTCAGTTTGAAGGACATACATATACTGAAAATAAAGGGATGGAGAAATATATTCCATGTTAATGAAAACCAAAAGAAAGAAGAGGAATGATACTTTTATCAGACAAGATAGACTTTAAGCCAAAGACTGTAATAAGAGCCAAAGAAGATCATTATACAATGATAAAAGAGTCAATCCAATGAAACAATATCACATCTGTAATTATATATGTACCCAAAATAAAAGCACTTAAACATGTAAAGCAAATACTAACAGATCTGAAGGGAGAAATAGATGGCAATACAGTAAAGGTAGGGGACTTCAATACTCCACCTTCAACAATGAGTAGATCATCCACACAGAAAATCAATAAGGGAACATTGGACTTAAACTACACGTTAGACCAAATGGACCTAATAGACAGATACAGGAAACTTTATCAAACAGCAGCAGAGCACACATTCTTCTCATGTGCACATGGAACATTCTCCAGGAAATACCATATGTTAAGCCACAAACAAGTCTTAATAAATTTAAGACTGAAATAATATCAAACATATTTTCAAAATACACAGTATGAAGCTAGAAATCAGGTACAAAAAGAAAACTGGAAGATTCACAAATATATGGAGATTCAACAACATGCTGTTAGTCAATGTGTCAAAGAAGAAATCAAAAGAGAAATCAAAACACATCTTGAAACACATGAAAATGGAAGCATAACATATTAAAACTTATGGGATGCAGTAAAAGCAGTTCTAACAGGGAAATTTACAGCAGTAAATGCCTACATTAAGACAAAAAGTCTCCTTAAACAACCTAACTTTATACCTCAAAGAAATACAAAAAAGAAGGACAAACTAAACCCAAATATGGTAAACAAAGTTAAGAAAAAAGACAACTGCTCTTTGACATTGGTATTGGCAATGTTTTTTTAGACATGACACCAAAAGTACAGACAACAAAAGCAAAAATAAACAAATAGGACTACATCAAACTAAAAGGCTTCTGCACAGCAAAGGAAACCATCAACAAAATGAAAAGGTGACCTATGGAATGGGAGAAAATATTTGTAAACCACTATTCTCTAAGAAGTAAATATATAAGAAAATTATACAGCTCCATGGCAAAAAATAAATAACCCAATTAAAAAATGGTCAAAGGCCTGTGTAGACATTTTTCCAAAAAAAGACATGCAAATGGCTGACAGGCATATGAAAGGTGTTCAACATCACTAATCATCAGGAAAATGAAAATCAAAACCACAATGAGATATCACTTCACACCTGTTAGAATGTCTATTATCAAAAAGATAAGAGAGAACAAATGATGGTGAGAATGTGGAGAAAATGGAATCCTTGTACACTTTTGATGGGAATGTAAACTCCTACAGCCACTAGGGAAAACAATATGGAAGTTCCTCAAAAAAATTAAAAGTAGAACCACCTTATGATCCAGTGATCCCACTTTTTGGTAAATATCCAAACGAACTATAATCACTATCTCAAAGAGATATCTATACTCCTATTTTCATTGGAGCAATGTTTATAATAGCCAAGGTATGGAAACAACCTACTTGTTTGTTGACAGAAGAATAGATCCAAAATATGTGGTGTATATATACAATGGATCATTATTCAGCCTTAAAAAAAAGGAAATGCTGCCATTTGTGATGGAGATGAACCTGCAGGGCATTATACTAAGTGAAATAAACTGGGCAGAGAAGGACACATACTGAATACTATCAGTTATTTATGGAATCTAAAGAAAAAAATGTCACATTCATAGAAACAGAGTGTATGAGAATAGTAGGGTGGTTGCCAGAGGCCGGGTAGTGGTGGAAATTGGGAGAAGTTGGTAAAACGGTACAAACTTTCAGTTATAAAGTGAACAAGGACTGAAGATTTAATGCATAACATGGTGATTGTAGTAGATAATACTGTATTGTATAATTGAAATTTGCTAAGAGAGTAGAATATTAGTTATCACCAAAAAAAAAAAAAGGTAAATATGTGAGGTGATGGATGTGTTAATTAACCTGATAGTGAGAATTCTTTCACAATGTATATATATAACATATATAACACATCATCACATTGTACACTTTAAATATACTCCAATTTCATTTGTCAATTACGCTTCAATAAATCTGAAAAAAGAGAAGAACAGAAAGAATGTAAATAGTGGAATCCAGAAATATATCATGACAAAGCCTTATTCATTTTTTTCTCATCCCTTCCTATTAATTGAGATAGCCAGAGAGGCTTTGCTTTGTTCATTCTGTAAATTATGCTTTAATGGAAATTATATTCATTCCTGTAAGCATCATGATGACTACATGATTTGGGACCCCAAAACAGAGAAAGATAGTAATTACTAGTTGCAACATAAATTCAGGAAGAAGGCAAGTGTGCTTTGCGTATTTCTGCAAAGCATTCTCATTAACCTGCTTAGTGTTGGTGAGATGCTGAAGTGCATTAATTAGAGGATAACACTTATCAGGTTTGATAAAATGCTATGGAAACAAATCATCCAGTGATGGGTTTGAAGGAACTTGACAATGAATCAAAAACATGATTTAGGGGTATTTTTCCTAGAAATGGATTTGAAAACACAGATTCACTAAGAACATAAAATAAACTGAACGTTAAGATTTAATAAATGTGTGGTTTGAAAACTAAAAGGAATAGAAGATAATGCAGAGATTTTTAAGATATGCAAGTTTATTTGGGGTGGTTGATTAACTCAGATATTGGATAGAGAATGAATGATTCAGTGGTGGAAGGTACTTTATATCTAAATTTAAAATAAGTCACTCAAATAATGATTTCAGTTACTTATTACTGATGTGTAACAAGCTACCTTAATATTTAAGAACTAAAATTACAATTTATCATCTCTCATAGTTTTGTGGGTTGCTTGGGCACAGCAGGGTGATTCTTCTTAGCAGTCTCTCAATTAGTTACCATTTTAGATCGTGGCTGAAAGTTTGACTGGGCTGCGTATTGAAGATGACTTTTTTCTCTCGGGTATGGAACCGGGGATGGAATGGCTGAATGACATCTCTTTCTCCATGTGGCAAGCCTGGTTTTCCTCATAGCAAGATCGTTCGTCTCATGGTAGTTGGACATTTTATTTAGCGGCTTGTTTTGCAAAGAATATGCATCCAGAAGTTTCAGAAGGAAGTTGAAAGAGAAGAAGGCTCAGAATGTCACTTCCTCTACATCTTATTTGTCATTCAAATCACCAAGACCAGCCTAGGTATAAGGTGAGGGAAAGAACAGACTCCACCTCTTATGGGAAAATGAGACATAAGCACATGGAGGAAAATAATTGATCATAAACATCTGGGATATAAGCTATCGCATTGATATCCCCAATTGCTTGCTTTTGTGTGAATATAAGGAGAGATGACCAGGGTAAATATGTAGACTTGGGAGTCTCGAGCATATAAGGAGTAGTTGTAACCACAAAAATTGATGTAATTGTTCAGAGATAGTACTATATATAAGACGAGGAATGTATTTAAACAGAAGTTGGTGCATACCGATATTTAAGAACTCAATGTTAAGAACTTTGTAGGGTTTGAGATTTTACCTTCCTTGAAACATTTCCACACTTCTATGGATGCTGGTATAACACAATATTCCTGGATCAAGGATGATATTACATGACCTTCCTGTTTGCACCAGTTTCCCTTGCCCCTCAAGTTCCACAGGGGTGATGTGGTTGAGTATAGATGGATTTTGCTCATGTAGTGAGTTTATGTCCCAGTTGAGAATCTTGAATATAGAAAACCCCACTTTTTAATAATGGTTGCCAGCAAACCTGCCCGATCTTTGCCCTGAATGAAGTTATTATCTATATTATACTGGACAGCAAGCAAACCTGTCCTCTGTTCCACAGGGAGACATTATCTTTTGTCTTCCAAGGTTGCTTGATATATGAACATCCTTGGAAAATATATTCATGTTCCATTGCTGCCATAACAAATTATCACAAACTTAGAGGCTTAAAATAACACAAAGTTACTATTTCACAGTTATGTAGGTTGGACATCTGAGTTGGCTTAACTGGTTTCTCTGCTCCAGGTTTCATATGTTGGAAATAAAGCTGTTGGCCAGCTGGTCTATTATTTGAAAACTCTGAGAAGAATTCTCTTCTAAGCTCTTTCAGATTGTTGCAGACTCTAGTTCCTTGTGACTGTGGGGTTTATGTTATCATTTCCCTGCTGTTTGTTAGCAGGGAACTAAAGGCTTCTCTCTGGTCTTTTCCTGTGGGTCCCTGTATCACAGAGCTAGAGAAGTCATATAAAATCTTTATCATACTTGGAGTATCTCTGACTTCTTTTGCTTCCAGCCTTACAAAGTTTTCTGCAAAATTTTAAGGGCTCATGTGATTAGATTTTGCCTACTAGAATAATCTCCTTATTTTAAGATTTTAAAGCATAATTACATCTGCAAAATCTGGTTTGCCATGAAACAAAACATATTCACAGGTTCTAGGGATTAGTGTGTGCAACACCTTAGGGGGACCATTATTCTACCTACTGCCCAACGATCGCCTTGAACAAAATCTGGCAGTGCTTCTCCTAACAAGACATGCAGAAACATGAGAAACTCATGGAGAATTGTTTCCTAATACTTCATAGAGGTGAAAGAGTCACTAAAGCAAGCATTTCAAACTTATCAAGTTCAAAAGGAAAGTAAGGAAAGAGTAATGCCACTGGGAAAAAAAAAAGTAAAAATTTAAAGTAAATACAACAGCATCAAATACTACATTCACATAAGTTTAGGTAATATATATTTGCCCGTATGTCCACTTGATTTAGTAGTTAAAAAGTCATTAGTTACTATTCAAAACCAATTTCAGCAGTTTTGTGGAGATGTTTGCCAAATTGCATTGGAGGTTGGAGTAACTGTTTAGTGAAGAAGAGACATCAGTATTTGCAAAGTGTATTACTACACTTGTGAAGTAAAGGAGACATCAAAAAGTTTGAAGCTAGGGGGCCGCCCGGTGGTGCAGCGGTTTAGTCTGCACTTGGCAGCCCGGGATTCGCGAGTTCGGATCCCAGGCGCCCGCTGACGCACTGCCTGTCAGCCATGCCGTGGTGGCATCCCATTTAAAGTAGAGGAAGATGGGCACAATGTTAGCCCAGGGCCAGTCTTCCTCAGCAAAAAGGGGAGGATTGGCAACAGATGTTAGCTCAGGGCTGGTCATCCCCCCCCCCCCAAAAAAAATATATTTGAAGCTAGGAGTGGAATCTGTGGTGGATTTCTTTGTAGGTGTGTGTGTGTGTGTGTGTGTGTGTGTGTGTGAAGGAGAGTTGGGCATATTCATTGGGTGCGAGGTTCACAAAAAGGAAAAGTCAAGCTTAAGTTACAGAAAAGAGAGAAGAATTGATTGACTATGATTTCATAGAGACTGGAGTAGATTAAATCAGAATCACAACCTTATTAAAGGGAAGGAGGAGATAATTGATGACATGGGTATAAATTTATTGGGGAACAGAGACCAAGTACATGGAGTTCATGCCCAAATTTTATAATATTCTAAAGGAAATACAAGAAAGTAGTGGATTAAATCAAGACATAGATATCAAGGCTGATCTGGATCCTGAGTTCAATACTGAGGGAAATGAGAACATCACTGAGATATAAATATGTTTATAGGAATTAATAGAGCTCAAGTTGAGGGTATTCATGCATGAACTTCCTAATGGTATGAAGGAGGTAAGGGATAATAATGTTTTCTGAAATTAAAGGTGGTGAAGGTTGGAAAGAAATGAAGAGTTTTGATGATTATGGCTAACTATTGAGGGAGATGAGTGAAGACATTAGATAAGGACAAAGAAAAATACTGTGAATCAGTGTGGATGCTCATTGAAGGAGAAGGCCATGGATTTGAATTTTCAGCAATTCTGCATGGTTTTCTTCAATAATGCTCAATGTCTTCCCCAAATCTCTGTTCACACAGAATTTTGGACCATATTTTCCATTCCTGAGGGAATGAAAAACCTGACCTTAGACTTAGAGAAATTATGTAGATAAATCCTAGATCACAAATAATATTGGGGCACAAAGAATAACCATGATGTAGGCTTAGAAAAGTCTAGCAGACGGTAAAGAGAACGTTGAGTGGTGGCAAAGAGAATATCTGGTTCGTTCAGTTCCAGGAGAAAAAAAATAATAATAGCCATTATATTCTATGAGAACCTATAACCGTGCCACTGCTCTGCTGTAGTAATTGAGTGCTTCATGTTAACAGCAGCAACAAAAAAGCCAAGCCAAGAATTAAATGAATGAAGGATCAGAATTGGTATGCTCTTTCTATCTAGAAGCAAATATACAAATCTTACATGAAAAAATTATTTCTAAATCCAAGCCTCTGATTATGTTAAAAAAATTCAGCCAAATGTGGATTCATAGTAAAAATTATCAAACACAGAAGAAACCAAGATACCGTTAACGAGAGACAGTGGATGGGAGAAATCTGTTCAACAATAAAGACCAGATTTTGTTTTCATTTTTAAATATTTGTTTTATGTATCACAAAAGGCAAAGATCTTTCCAAAAGTATAACCACAAAACTATCATTATATCTAAAACAATACCTTGCTATTAACAATATCTAGTCAGTGTGCAAAATTCTCTGATTGCTTTATGTTTACTTAGATTTTGTCAGATCAACTCAAGTTCCAGATAAAGACCATATAGTGCCATATGTTTCTTAATCTTTTTAAAATGTATAGATAATCCACTCTGTTTCTCTCTCTCTCTCTTTTTTTTTTTTTTGACCTTGCAATTTATTTGTTGAGAAACCACTCTGCTTGTCCTACCTGGAATTCAGTGATTGCATTGTCACATTGTGTTGTATCATGTTCTTCTGACCCTTGTTTTTCCTGGTAATCAAATCCATGGGCTTGAATAGATTTGAAATTCATTATTATTATTATTACTATTGTTATTTAATTTCATTTTTTGGCAAGAGTACTCCATGGGTTATATTGATTTCTCTTATCAGAAAGCACAGAATTTCTGACTGTTGCTTCATTTTGATAGTCTTGACCTTTTATTTCATCAGCAATAAATGTGAAGAAATGTGTGAGAAATTAGCAAAATTCTAATCTTAAATTGTCTTCTTCATTTATTAGCTGAATTATATATACAGATTATACCTATAAAGGGAAAACATCCCTTCTTCAACTGTTTGCTTACACTGTGGTACAGTTTACATTGACGAAGAAGAATAAATTTTTATTTTGTTTTATTTAATTAAAAAAATCAAAATGATGAGTTAATTCCCCAACATCATCCAAAAGTAACTGAAAAGGTTTTGCTTTTAACCATTAGGAATCCATGGATTCAAACATATGATTTATTTCAATTTATTGCAGATTTTTGTGCTTTTTGTTTTGCTTTGTTTTTTCTCAATGATGCTTATATTAACATCTTTTGACAGTGGGAGCTTCTTAAGTTGGCTACTAAATCTTTTTAGCATGACTGAGGTAGATTTTGACAGGTTTCTGCTTTTTGTTGTGGCAAGTTATTTTGGGTCTATCTAATATTTTTTTGCTCACACCTGGAATTAGTTATTTTTCCAAAGAATTCTTGTTCCTTTGTGAGGGGAAGTAATATTTAGTGATCATCATTTGAGTACTATGACTTCTCATTGTTACTTGTTGTAATAATTTGCTAGGGCTGTCATAACAAATTCCATAGACTGGGTGGCTTAAACAACAGAAATTTATTTTCTCACAGTTTAGGAGGCTGAAGTCCAAGATCAAGGTGCTGGCAGGGCTGGTATCTCCTGAGGCTTCTCTCTTGGTTTGCAGATGGCTGTTTTCTTACTGTGTCTTTACATAATCATCCCTCTGCAAGTGCATTCCTGGTGTCTCTTTGTGTGTCTAAATTTCCTCTTCTTTTAAGGACACCAGTCAGATTGTATTAGGGCCCACCCATATGACCTCACTTCACCTTAATTAACTCTTTAAAGGCCATGTCTCCAAATACAGTCACATTCTGAGGTACTGGGGGCTAGGGCTTCAACATATGAATTTTGGGAGGACACAATTCAGCCTGTAACACTGGCTATTTATTGTCTTTTATTTATTTATTTGTTTATTTATTGTCTTTTAACAGGAAATAATGAAGTCATTTAATAATTTTAAAAGATAGTAGGTGATGAGTTATTTTATACTTGTATATCTTTTTTTCCTCTAGCTTCCTTATTAGGTGAATATTATTACTGGAAATAATTTAGGCATATTTAGTTTTGTTGTTCTGTCCTTGGATATGACCCACTAGAGATCTGCCATCAAATTTCTAGACTATAAAGTTAATTGAAGTAACTTTTCTTTGTGATTTAGCCACCAACCACATACACAAGTTTGTTTTTTAATTTGCTTTAGCTTTCAGGGATTTTATTTTAAATTTAATTTAATTTTGTTGTCAACAGGTGAAACATTTGCATGTTTCTAAAGTCAAATCCATGAACGGTTTCCTGTAAAGCCCCTCTCACTGTTAGTTGCTCTTGTCATATGGACCTATGAAGCTTTTCCTGCAGCGCTAAGAATGCCTCTTTTCAAGGGTGAAGGCTTACTGACAGTTAACTTTCTGGATTCTCGGTTTTCAGGGCCATCAGAATTCCCTTTATTTCACCTCTTTCTTCCCATCTGGTTACTGATATACCACCAGAGTCTAATTGCTGTTGGTGATTTAACACCTTCCACTCATTATTTGACCCCCCTCAACTTTGTTATTCTATGGGTGTTTTGATATTTTGTGAGGCAGATTAGATTTTTCAAAGACGACTGTACCTACAGTATCTATCTATCTCCCATCTATGGCACCAGTAAATGTTTAACAATTGACTCTTTGTGGGTGGGGGAAGGCCATAGTTGTTGCATTTGTCAGTTTTCATGGTGTAAATTCTACCTCCATGCCTGATTTCAAGCTATAAATGTGATGCCTCTGAAGGTGGATTTGGGGAGTAATGCTAACCTTCAACCTACATGAGTCAGCTCCAGCACACTGCTGCTCCCGTCCCACATGCTCTTCCTTCAGTGTGGTATCCACATGCTTCCACTGAGTTGGTGGAGATTATATTATTCTCTTTGAACCTAGGCAGACTTTTCTAACAATCTCAACCAATAGATTAAAACAGGAGTGGTGCTATGTGACTTCTGAATCTAGATCATAAAAAGCAATATTGCTGTCTCCTGAATGACTTTCTTTCAGGGTATAAACCTAGAGTCCTGAGCCACAACATATGTAGTTTAGCTACTCTGAAGCTGCCATACTGGAGACAGTATGTGGAGAGACCAAACAGAGATGGAGAGAAATTTCCTCAGCCTTTTGTCAGAGCAGGCAACAACCTGGCTTCCAGATGACTCTAGACTCAGCTACCATCATCTGACTGCAACTGCACACGAGACCTTGAGCAAGAACTGCTTAGTTAGACACAGTTTGCTCTTAGACTTGTGAAACATAATGATAAGTTATTGTTATTTTTGCTGCTGTAACTTTGTTATTTAGACATAATTTTAGACTTACAAAAAATTGCAATACAGTACAAAGTATACGATTTGACCAACTTCCTCAGGTTTTCACTACTGACCTTTTCTGGGTCCAAGATCCAATCGAGGAGCCCATATTATATTGCTTTAGTTTTAATCTACTAAGTTTTAGGGAGGTTTGTTATACAGGTATAGTACCTGGAGCATCATTTCCAATTTATGGCCAATGAGAGTCCCTTTGTGTTGACTTCTGTGAGGATACCTTCCGTTTTAGCCCTCAGAGTCACTCTCCGTGCCTCTCCCTCAACTTTCCTCTTTGTCCCGAAAGGCTGACATGGATCCTCTTGATCTAGAGCCTTAAGTACTAAAGTTGCAACTTTTCTACCTGATGTAAATGAAACCAATATATAATGATGGAACAGGGACAAGGTAATTATAAAAGGACCCCCTTTCAGGAAGGGGAACAAATCTGGGTGGTCATCCCCTTATGCTCCCTGGCCTCATCCGAAGTGACCATTGGAGAAATTCATTCCGTTTTCATTTCTCATCTTGTTTCTGGCCACGAGAGGTTTGGTGAGGCCCTCAGGTCATTTTAAGTCCTGAAGAATCACTTTCTATTTTGAGTCCAGGCCCATGGTCTTTGATAATGCAGATCTCTTACAGACTTGCTTGTTTTCTTTCTTTTCTTTTTTAGTGTTTAATTCTATGATAGTTATTTTCTAGATATACCTCTATGATTTGCTGTAGGACATTTCTTTGTATTCTTGTCTACATGCTTCTTTTTGTCCTTGACTAAATTGGACCTCACAGGCGTTGACGGGAGAGTCTCATGTTGAGCTCTTGTCCCTGAGCCGTTTATATTAAAATAGGCAGATATGTTGGTGTCATGTTAACCGATTTAATTCACTGTTGTTGAATTTACAATGGTTTTTATTTGATCCATTCTGCAAAGCTGAGCTTTAGTCATATTTTGTTTACTTGACTATATCTCAATTTTAATTTTTACTATTTGAGGTTAAAGGATAGTTGACTTTTCCAAATTTATTAGTTTCTGAATTTCTGGATTATTTCTGAGAATTTTTATTCCTTCTTGCACACTGGCTGATTTTGGGCTTATCTTTTATAATAATTTTAAAGAGCAGCAAATAACCAAATGTTCTGTTATAATTCTATCTTAAGACTCTTCCCTAAGAGCTACAAGTATATTAGGCAAATTATCTGTCATCAATAGTATTACAGGAAAAATTACAAAATATGCCCACACCTCATAATATGTGTTGTCATCCTTCCAGCCTCCAATAGATGTGTTTTTACTGCCCAGCTCCTAAGCCAAAGCCACATATTTTGCTTTTTGCTGTGGAAACATCTCACAAATAAGTACTTGTGTTGGGGTATCCCCAAACCATCCCCAGACTCAGTGATTCACTAGAATTACTCACTATTATCCTCATGCTTATGGCTTATTACAGCTAAAAGATGCAGACAAAATCAACAAAGAAAAGAGACACATGAGGCAAAATCCAGGCAAAGCTTCTGGGTCTCCCAGTGAAGTCACACAGGATGTGTTTAACTCCCCTCAATGATATATGACAACATGTGCAAGCTGTTGCCAACTAGGGAAGCACATTTAAGCTGTGTGTTCAGAGTTTCTTTTGGGAGTTGGTCATTTAGGCAAACAGGGCCTGAGTAACTGACCTCAGCAACTTAAGCTCCAAACCCTTGGAGAGAAAGTAGGTGTCCACCATAAATTACATTGTTAGTGTATATCTGGACAAATTGGCACACTGTGTTTCCAGGCTTCAGGCTCTAAAATGCTCTTATCAGACAGAACATTCTAGGAGCTTAGTTCCCAGGAGCTGACCAATGGCCAGTCCTGAAAATAGGGCTTTCCTGGGAAAATGTGCAGGTTTGAGAAATCCAGGTATGCTGAGTTAATCCTTTCCTGAACAGTACCATTTTCCATATCGATCAGAATAGGCCAGAAGTAAAATGAGGAAACACTGAAGTAAAATTTCGGTAGCTTAATATATTAAAGGTCTAAATCTTACTACTGCAACAAGTCCCTGTTTTGTTAGTTGGGAACTCTATTCTATTTCATACTCATTCCAAAGCTTGGAAAAAAAATGAGATAATGCTGCAAATTCTGATCTGGCTTTTAAAATTAACCTGGAAATGACACACAGCATTTCCTCTTACATTTCAACAACAAAAGGCTGTCACATGGCCATGTCTAACTTTTCAGGTGGCTTAGAAGTAAAATTTTATCATATGTACACAGGACATAATAATCCCCTATAGAGGGGATTATTATATTTACAATTTTAGTTGTAATTATTATTATATATACAAGGTATGTACAAGATATAATTGTATGTATATTATACATTTCACTTGTATGCTATTATTATATTATAATAATCTATTATTTTTAACTGAGGTCTCAAAGATAAACCTCAGAGTTTACTATCACCTCTGAAGTCAGTCACCTTTCACTTGAATGAATATGTGAAAAATATTCCTCTTGTTTACAAATCCATGTTTCCTCTGAGGACTGAACATTCCATTCCTTACAGAAGCTTCTCAGTTTATTTCTCACTTTACCATTCTTTCCTATTAGCAACTTGTTCCTATTAGGAATTTAGAAGGTGAATACATACATATATGCATATATATGTATATATATATAAAATTTGAGGATGTGATAGAAAAATTACTATCATACATGTATAAAGATATAAGCATAAGAATATATGGATAAAATATATTTTCATTTATTTATACATAAATGAAAGTGATTTTTTCGTGACACCCCAAAATTTTGCTTACAGAATATGAATCTCATGTAGGCACTTACCATGTGTGAAATCATCCATGATACCATTTAGTGCTTATTTATGTTGCAATTTCTAGTATTCTTCACTGTATATTGAATACATTCATCACCCTCCCCCCAACCTTTGATCATATTTTAAAATCCCTTAATCTAAGGGTACTGTTTTTCCTTTTTTCTAATTATGAAAGCATTAGCTTATATTTGACTGCTCTTACATTTTCATCTGGAGAAATTTGAATACAGAGATTTCCATTTCTTGTTTTGACATTTAGGTTAAATTTCCCTCAAGAAAAAAAACTCTTTTTATCTGAGTCCCAATAAGATTGTTTTTGTGGGTCTTTTACTAATTTCTGGAGAAAATGCTTAGATTTTATTTCACTTTGTTATTGCTCTAATTTTCTTAATATGGCCAATAAGAATAAATATAAACATTTAGAAAACTTTTTTAAAATTTTAATCCTTATGCTCCTGTGCATATTCTTGAATATTTTAAGGATCATGTTTTCTAAAGCTATTATATTTTTAAAATAGTATAGTATGGTTTTAGTATAATCACATAAAACAATATTAATAAGGAATAATTTTATTAAGTCTGTGGAAAATAAAATATTTCTAAAAGTAGTTGTATTGGAAATTAAAAACTAAAATTGAACCATAAAATTTAAACTTAAATTTCAATTTAAAATTAAACTTTGAAACATTTTCTAGGTATAATAAAATATTATTCAGGGACGTTTACCTCAGTCTCAGACTTCAGTATTCATTTTATGCTCCTGCATCTGTGTGCTTCATTTTTCTTAGCCTAAGAGAAGTTTAGAGGCCGCTGTCTTAAGCAAGATGATGATTCCTAGCCATTAGATTTCAGGGTCACTAGTCAGCTATATTTTTGTTTCCTCGCTCATCAGCAATTCTCATAATATGATAATTTAAGCATTGGCTTTAAATTAGGGAGTGAACTTTATTTCTATTCCCTTTTCTTATTTTTTAATGCTTTTATTTTTTTAATTTGATAAAGAGTAATCACCTTTGAACCACCTTTGAACCGGATGGCATTTTAAGACACAGCCTGCTTCTTGTCAAGAAGCAGATTGCCTGTTAAAAGTATAAATACACACGAAAATAATGGGAATGTAATTAATGAATTATTCTATTGTTTCACATAACAGCGGTTTAATGGTTTTGACATCAAAGCACTTATAATGTAATCACAATGATTTACTCTTCTACATACATAATACATAAATAATAAGACTATACTTTCTTTATAAGATTTATAACATCTCTTTCTTAATCTCTCCTGTCCTTTTCATTCTATTGAATATTCGTTCTTGAGCTTTTTCCCAGAGACTTCCATCTTGACACAGCCTGTAGTATTTCAACATCATTGACACTCTAACCTTGGATACTGTGGATCAATATTTACCCCACCTTTCATTTTGAAATTCTGCTTATGCTTGTTTTTAGCGATCCTACTTTCACTTCTTTCTCAATCTAGCTCTAAAACTGTATATTTTCCCCCATTGGTGTCTTCTGTCTGCAATGTTTTATTTATTTTAAACAGCATGGGAAAGAGTTTAATGGAGACTTTATATTTGTAGATTTAGGATCCACAATTTTAGTGATAAGAAATTGACATGGATATTTTATGAATTCTAATAATTTATAATTTTGATGAGGCACAAGAGGTACTTACCAGTTCTACTTTCCTTTCTTGAATATATTATTTTCCTAGATCTCTTTGTCTTCCTGGTTGATTCAAAGTCTGTTCTACAACCAGTTTCCAGAAAATGTGTTTATTCATCCTCCTGAAATTTTCTTTATTCTTTTGCCTGAGTTTGATCTCCAATTTTCGTTTGTTTGTTGCTTTTTTTTTTTTTTTTTTGATGAGGAAGAATAGCCCTGAGCTAACATCTGTTGCCAATTTTCCTCTTTTTGCTGAGGAAGATTGGCCCTGGGCTAACATCTGTGCCCATCTTCCTTCATCTTGTGTGTGGAATGCCACCACAGCATGACCTGCCAAGTGGTGTGTCAGTCTGCACCCAGGACTCGAATCCATGAACGCTGGGCCTCCGAAGCAGAGAGCATGAACTTAACCATTACACCACTGGGTCGGCCCCTGTTTGGTGCGTTTTCTTAATGCAGTCTGTACTTTTTAAATTTCTTGTTAATCTTTTGTTTTCTTTGAGCACATCCTTAAACAACTTCTTACATGCACTTGAGATAATTTTTCAGAAAGATGACAAGACTAAAAACATATTTAATGTAATTTCATTCTTGTTTGATGATTTATCTAACAATAAAATTTTATCATATATTTTTCTCAAAACATGAAGTATTTTTTTTTTTTTAAATTTTCTTACACTGTTCATTTTTAATGTTAAAAAAAAACTGATGCCTTCTTATTCTTAATCTTTTTTCTTTATCTCAAAATACATTTATTATTTTCCCCTAATTACAGGGTGGTATTACATTTTATGGTCCTTTTTTAAAATTGATTGTTAAATAAATTACTCAATTAGGTGAGCCTTTTCTCTCTGTTGATCACCTATTTCTTCTTTGGTTCTCTCCTACTGGAAGTTTTGTTATTAGTGTCTTAGATATGCTGTATTTTATTTTAATTTTTAATTTTGTTTTTCTCCTAATTTCCATTTTTACCTATTCAAATCTTTGAGAGATTTTATCAACATGTCTTTCAATTCTTTATTTTATTAGTGTAATTTTTTTTTTTTTTTACTTCTCAGGAACATTTTCATGTTTTCTAAATGTTATGCTTTCATAATAATTTTTTTTTTTGGATGCAAGTATCTCTTATCTCTGTGGATTGTATCAATAGTTTTTTTATTTGATGTTTTCCTGTTTTATCTCTGTTTCTATGAGGGTTTTTTCCTGTTTGTTTTGTTCTTTGTCTTTCTTGTTTAGGTTTCTCTCACACATTCTATAGTTAAGAATAAGGTAATACTTTCTGGCAAAATATTCCTAGGATGTTTTAGAACAAACTCCTATTGACAATTAGAAGAAAAAAGTAACCTGAAAAAACATGTAAAAGCCTTAATTTGAATTTGACAGAAATAAATGAGTAATTACAGGGCCAACACCTAGAGAATGAGGAACCCAGGGTGGTAGGGCTGATATCTGTTACCCTTTTTTCTCTCAAGGTAACTGATGATTTTCAAAGTGATTTTGACAAGTTGAACAGTGCTTTCAACCTTCTCAGGGAGTGAAAGTGTCAAATGTTAAAGATCACAATCTGCCAGAGAAAGTTTGCTGGATCCACTTAGGCTCTGTGTTCAGATTTCAAAGGCCTACATCTTGGGAGTGAGGGTAACTAGGAAGAGGATAAACTCCCAGGGATTTCAGCCCAAACATGAACTCTTTAAATAATACTAAATACTCTCCATTAAATTGTTTCCCATCCTGTATAAAATAAATAAATCATTGCAGACAGAAGATACCAATAGGGAAAAATTCACAGTTTTAGAGCTAGAATGAGAAAGAAAAGAAAGTAGGATCACTGAAACCAAGCATGAGCAGAATTTCACAATGAAAGGTGGGATAAATAATAACATTAATACTGAAATTTAACAATAATTGTAAAAAAGGAAATTTTCTTGATAATGTATGTAAAAATAAATAGGTACTTGTAATCTGAGTATAATGTGTTTGTAAAAATTACCAAGTATTATCAAGTATATGTTTTATTTGTTCAGTGATTGAAAGAGAAAAATGTTTTCTTACACATGTTATGCAAGTTCATCCTGGAATGTGTCTAATGGTCTACTGTTCTTTGGAGGAAATATCAGAAAGATTAAGATATCCAGACATAGACATTGCAATACCCTTTTTGTAGGCTATCATACTAATTTCACTTTTCTCAACCTTGACAAAATGTTTTTGCTTAATAAAAGGCATGTATTTGACAGATGACAATCTTATTGCCAATACAAATGGATAGAACTCTATATAAGAATGGGGAAATGTGTCATCTGATTAGTTTTCTCAATTTATCTGCTTGTTCTATTTGTTCTTTTATTTCAGTCTTTTCTATGGCATTTTTACCTTTTGCCACATGAAAGCAAACTGAACTGAAACTGTGGAGAATATCGGAGAAAATGAGAAACAAGAAAGTAATACAACTAACATGATGTACTTTTATGACTGGTTCTCTAGCAGGTGCAGAGACTGCAAGGTAAGATTAAGATTAATTTATGAGGGTAACCCAAAATAAAATAATATATAAATGCATTTTGCAGTAGCACACTCATTTGGAACCTATAATTTAGCCAGAGCAAGTCCATTTATATTGAATTGCAAATCTGTAGGGAAATCGATATGAAGTCAAATTCAGTATATGTGGGAAAGCTCTTAGAAAGAATTTGCTTCCAGTGTCACCAAGGAGTTCTCTGGGACTTCTCAGAACACCAGGATGGAGGGAATTTCACAGGACATCACTGATTTTTCAGAAATTATGCAAGAATAACACCTCTCATGAGATCTTTAAGTAGTAGATTCACTGGAAAGTGTCTGTGCAGCATAAATGGGTTTTAAATCTACTGCAAAAATTTAAGATCCTAATTGTAGATTTTTCAGTGGTACTTTTATATTTGAATTGTATCTAAAAAGTTGGGATAGAAAAATAGAAATATAATTACATGTTAACCATTACATATTGAATCTACCATACATTCTTTGCAATATGTTATGCTCTTGGGTGTAATATAACAAATAAAAATATATGTTATCTGCACTTGAACAGACTGTACTTAATTCTGGAGCAAAAAAAATTATTCAAACTTTAAAGGAGAGCTACTCTACAGTTTTTTTTCAGAGAACTTATTTTAAACTGTTTCCAGTTTAAAATATTTATTATTAAAATATTATTATTAAAATATTTATTGAGCTGTCTACCTCACACCTGCAATTATGTCAGACAAACTCCACTCTTGTGTGATAATATCACACAGTGTGGTGGGAACTCACTTTCCATTGTCTCTCTCCCAAAGTTTATGGTATTTTCACCTTCTTCTCTGTGATCTCTGTAGAATATTTATCATTTCTTCTTTCCAAGGCAAATCTCTCTGCTGGGTCTTGGAAATTATCTTCCTTAAGAGTTTTGCTTTTTATATCACTTCCTTTCTGGCATTTCATTCTCTTCATCTCTACTGAATTTTTCTACTTTTTAAACTTATTTAAGTCTCTGTAATCCTGATAAAATATCTTAGTCAACTCTGCAACTACTCATTCTCTTCTAATCATTAAACTTCTTGAAAGATAGGTCTATGTTTACTGCTTCCGTTTCATCACTCTACACTCATCTTTTATTCTTCTACAAGAATGCTTTGCTTTTCAATCCTGTATTTTTAACTGCTCTTAATGGGCAGAGATTCAAAGTACCAAAGATTTTTCTACTCTCTAGAACTTAAAAACCATTTGCAATCATTTGTCATTTCTTCCTCTGCCATAGCTCTTATTTTCTTGTTTCATTCATCTTCAATTTATCATCACATCCAACATCCTAGTTTAAATCTTCATTCCTTACATCTGAATGGTCAAAATTGCTTTCTGTCTGTAGGGCTGTCCTTAATCTGTATGTGTTTCAATTCATTATGCACACAGTTACTAAATGAATCTTTCTGAAACATTGATCGATAAATAATATAATGTAGAACACCTCAGCTGAATTCCCATTGTGTACAGAATAAAGACTAAAAGAGATTGACGTGTTTTTCAAGCACTCTGCAATCTGACTGCAAATCACCTTTATGATTTTACTTTTCACTACCTCCTTCCATGAGCCCTATAATCCTGTCCATAACCTTTGCTTGCGTTTGTACCTTTGCTCCCATTTCTCTAATATGAAATCTCTATCTATCCTTTATAGCACATTCCCAATGCCTCCTGCTTCATCAGTGTTTCCCTGGTAATGTCAGCAGATTATACTCTTTTTAACTTCCATCATATTTTACCTATACATTTATGTTTTTTTCTTTAAAAATGTTTTATTATTTATAAAACATAGCAAGGGTAACAGTGATTCATGAGAAACAACATAAAAATAAAAATTGCAAAAATAATATTTTATGTCATATTTTAAATATAATAAATTATATCTTATTATTGTGATATCTCGGTTGACTATAAGATTTTTCCCGCTTTCCTCTCCAAATTCACTTATTAGGCAATCCAAATATATAATTTATCAATTTAATTATTTTCAGTTTATTTTCAATTAATATAAATGAATACAATACTGGTTGCTCTCAGCAAATCCAAGATTACAAATAACTTGATAATTTTTAATTTTGAGAAGGATATCTCTGCTGATATAATCTAATTGGATTGTTTGTTTTTTAAAGATACTGTTGAGTTGTGAGAGTTTTCTATATATTCTGGCTTTAAGTCCCTTATCATATATGTGTTTTGAAAATATTTTCTTCCAATATGTACTTCTTATCATCTTAGCAGAATCTTTTATAGAGAAAAATATTTTTTTGTGAAATCTAGTTTATTATGTTTTTCTTTTATGGATTGTATTTTTGGTGTCATGTCTAAGAACTCTTCACCAAGCCTTGGTCATTTAAGGTTTTCTCCTATGTTTTCCATTAAAGTTGTACATTTCTATGTTTTACGTTTAAGTCTACAATTAATTTTGAGTTAATTTTTGTAAAGATGTAAGGTTTAGGTTAAAGTTCTTTTTTTTTTTTTTTTTTTTTGGCTCCTCTCCCCTCCCTCCCTACCTCTCTTCTCTCCTTCCTGCCTCTCTCCTCCTCTCTTCTTTTCTTTTTTGAATATGGATATCCTATTGTTCCAACACCATTCTTTGAAAAGACAATTCTTCCTCTGAATTGCTTTTGCATCATAATATAAAATCAGTTGGCCATACTCGTGTGTGTCTATTTCTGGGTTCTTTATTCTGTTGTATTTATCTCAGTGTCTATTCATCCACAAATGCCACATATTCTTGATTATGTAGATAGGCAATAAATCTTAAAATTAGAGTGATTCCTATTATATTATGTAAATAGTATTGTACATTTACTTTTTGTTTCTATGTGTTCATTGCAGAATATATAAATACAACTGATTTTGTATTTTGATATATCCCACACATTCAAGGACTCAATGATTAGTTCCAGGCGTTATTTGTAGGTTCTTTGAAATTTTCTACATAGACAATCATGTCATTTGCAAATACTTTACCTATAGATACATGTTAATAGTTATATATCTCTATGTTATATTGTAGGTTTGAGGGTTGTATCATATATCTTCTCCATTAAGTTTAAAAAAGTGTAAGAACTGAACTTTAGGATTGCACATTAATAGTCCTCAATAAATAATTTTCAATGAATTGGGTGAAATTTCCTAATTATCTCATTCATATATTTAGCATGTAGTGCATTAGAGTGAATTATGAATCAATTATTCTTAAATTAAATTGTTATATTGCATATAAAAACCCGATATTTGGGAATTTCCCCAGCAGTATAGGAAATGATATCTGCCACAGATTTTGTGGTTTCCTAATAGTATGTAACAACCCCAGATTATTATGAATGAGTCTTACTTATTGGACCCTTGATTCTGTCATTTGCCTGTTATCCTGCTACTATCTATACCAAATGAATTGCCAAAGGACTTTAACAACTTTTAAAAATGTGAATTCCATGTTTTCATTTCAGATCTACTGAATCAAAATCTCTTGGTCCTGAGGCTCTCAAATCCTATATTTTAAAAGCCCTTCGGTTTTTAAAAGTATGCACATTGCATGATTCCTTTTAAACAATATTTATGAAATAACAGAATTAAAGGTATAGAGGATAGATTACTAATTGCCAAGGTTTAGAGGTTAAACAGAGGAGGAGAAGAATGTGAGTATAAAGGGGTAGCATGAGTGAGTCTTGTCATGGTATAGGTATGTATCTTATAGTTAAGTATTGTGGTGTTACATGAAGCTACACGTATGATAAAATTATATGAGATGCATACACACTAAGCTATGTATAACTGGTGAAATCAGATTAAGCTCTGGATTGTATCAATGTCAATTTCCTGGTTTTGATATACTGTAGTGATGTAAGAGGGTAATATTGGGGGAGTCTGGGTGAAGGATGCATGAGACCTTTCTGAATATTTCTTTGAAGCTTTTTGGGATTCTATAATTATTTCAAAATGTAAAATTGAAAAAAAAGTCTTGTCAGGTAACTTGATTGCTCTGACTGGCATTTGGGAACCCCTACATAGAAAACTTTGAGGGAATACATGAGAAAGTTGCATAAGCATTTCTCTCTTTGGTGGTAAAAATATTTTAATGCTGTTATTAAAAATGTGATTTTTAGTTTGAGTGTTTGAGTAGCACAAGATCATTGTCAGGCGTATGTTAGAAACATACTGCTTAATTTAAAATTAATCCACCCATCTCTTTCTGCTCCACATTAGGCTGCCTAGACCTTTCATTATAGTGACAGAAGATAAAATGAATCTCAAACTCCCCACATTGGTAGATAATATGACCAGGGTAAGCTATAATTGATAGTCATTTCATTAGTGAGGAAGGTCACTGGATTTGCATGATTATTCTTTTATTGTGAATGTGTAATTCACGTTTGATCCTATGAAGTGACATCTTTGGTTCTCTGGTTCATAATCCCAATGGGAGCTATTCATTAGCAGTGGGTAACAAGATGAACTAACAAGATGAACATGAGTGCACAATGTCATTCCTTAGTTATAAAAACAGTGCTGTCCTGGGATTCATGGTGAGAAGAAAAATGGGTTGATACCATGAGATAAATCTCCCATTATACTCAGCATCTCAGCATGGTTAAAACCTTTCATTGGTACCACATTTAGTTTTGGCTCTGCAACTTAAAAGGGAACTTACAGAGGATTAAAAGAGAGTTCCATAGATGATTAAAGGATTAAAGATATGACCTCTAAAAGAAGGTTAAAAAGACTGTAATTATTTAGCCTGAAGACTAGGAAGCCAAGAGATAAGTTAGAATTATCTGTTAAGAATGTGGCAGACAATTGTACAGAGAATGCTATACTGTATTTTCTAATTCTTCTGAGTATGCCTGGAAGAACTGAACTGAACATAAGTTGCAGCAAATGGAATTTAGATTGTATTTTAAATGGAATTTCAAGAAAGTTAGGTCTTTTAGATATTTAGAATTATTCTCTATGGATAGTGTAGTAATTCCAATGTGAAAGCAAATAAAATGGCTACTCAGTCGAAATGTCTCCAACTCAACTGTCCTACTTGAATGGGTACTGGGGATAGAGTGATTTTTATGTCATAGAAACCCCTCAGGTAAGAGTAGCTCTAAATGATATGTTATGCAGCAACAATACAACAACAACGATCAAAGGTGCTTACATAAATAATATAAAGCAGGCATGCTTCCTTTTGCAATGGTGGAAAAAATACTTCCTGGCACCATATGAAGGTAAAAGGAGTCAATATTAAGCAAAATTATGCGCTCTCTGCCAGCAGAGTTTGTTGCCTTTCCTTGGCCGCCAGTAGGGCATATTTTCCTCTTTATACTTTAGGAGTCCCAAGCCCTGTCTATTCTCCTGTCTCCCTGAAATCATTTATTTGCTTATTTATTCTACAAATATTTACTGGGTATCTAACATGCAACAGGCATTATGTTAGCCGATGAGGATACAGTGGACAATAAATAAAACGAAACAAGAACAACTGCTGTCATCGTGGAGCTAACAGTCTGGTAGGCCTACAGAGAAGTAAACAGGCCATACAGCACAGGGTGCTATGGGACCATATAGGACAGAGAACTACCTTTGATAGTGTAGCAGTGTTGATAACCTAACATTCCAGGAATCATAGAAATGTAGACCACACCTTGCTGGACAGCAGAGTAACTTAATCTTGGCTGCTAACGATATCTCAGTTGCTTCTGATGTGTATGGTTTCTGTTCAGTTTACAATAGTTACTTGAAGGTTGCTGCACAGTCTTTCTGGATACTGACATTTGCATCTGTTTCTTTCCCAGATGGAAAGTGGTCAATATATCCTCTTGATACAGAGAATGGGATCTTATGTCTGACATGAGTCTTTGCACTGCTACTTAGGCCTCCAAGGCATTATGAAGTTAGGGTTTCTCTTGGCCATCTGGTCAGTGCTCATGGGCTCTGCCCCTGAAATCTGCAGCTGGTAGATGCCTGAACTCTTTCAGCTTGATTATTGCCAGGGGTCATCCTTGATGGTTCAATCCCAGTTCAGCTTTCATTTATTCCCCTGATATCTGCCTGTGATTCCTATTTGATCCTTAACCCTGCTGAGGTCACACCTGACTGCACTTTCCAAAGCAAACTTCTGAAACACCAACCAGGTAACTTCATTAGCTACGTTTTCATCTTGTCAAGGGTTATTCACAACCTTTTCAGCAGCTGGCTGCTTATGTTTGTGAATCAACAGCCAAAGAAGTGGGTTGCTGTACTTGCTGGGATGAATGATCTTGATGATCAAGAGAAAATTAGATTGCTACTTCACAGGGGGATTGAAAAGGAAGATCCCTGGAATACAGAAGATCTCCTAGGGCATATCTTAGTACCATTCTGCCCTGTGATTAACAAAGTAAAATTACAACCCAGTACAGGCAGATTTGATGATAGCCCACACACTTCAGGGATGAAGTTCTCGGTTAGCCCACCCCAAAAGGAACTCAACAAGCCAAGATACTTGCTGAAGATAAAGGGAATATAGAAGGAGTAAAAGAAGAAAGAAAGAAATACTAGTTGCAAATACGTGACCACCTGTTTTACATATTTCTTCCTCATTTGACTATAAATATATCTGCATAAAAATAATTTTTCTTTTTAAATTTTATATTATTTATATAAAATATATAAATGATAATGTATTTACATATGAATGTGCTATGTTTTATATTTATGCATTGTTTATTTATATATAATATAAGAACTTTGCCATAGAAATTTAAACGTTCAATTACAGGAGCTGATTAAGTAGTCTATGTGAGCCTGCTAGTGGTTCCACTTGTTTGATCAAATCCTGAATGATATAAGTGGATAATAATAATGCAATAATAATAAGTAAAATGTGAATAATAATAATAACTAAAGATAATTGTTAGAATTAAATATATTAGTCCCTAACTCATAGAATTAATATGACAATTAAATAATTATAATGTTAAAACACTCCTGGCCTATAATAATAAAACTGTGATAAGATAATATCCTCCTGAGTATGACATTATTATTTTTACTAATAATATTATCCACATTTCCCTGAACATTTCCGTTATTTTTAAAAGTCTAACCCTCCCTGTTACAATTTATCTCTAAATTGTATATTGCTTAGTTTCGCCTGCTTTTGAAATTTATATAACTTGAATTATGCCATATATATTTGTTTGTGACTTGCTTATTTTGCAGAACATGTGATCACTGCTGTATTGCACTCTCTTTCCTAAACACATTTATTTAGGTGTGAAATTTATCAGAAATCATATCATAAATAAGATACGTTGATATATAATATACTACAATAATATATAAATAGGTATTATAATTTATATACTATATATAAATGTTATAAAATAAAAAATGAAGAAAGGATTATATATATATATCAAAATCAGGAAAAAATACATATAACAGGTGGTCACATCGTTGCAACTATTTATAACTACTTTCTTCTACTACTCATTCTATATTCCATTTATTCTCAGCAAACATCTGGGCTTGTTTGGTTCCTCATAGGGTGTGCTAACCTAAAACTTCATCTGTGATGTGTGTGGGCCACCATCAGGTCTGCCTGTATTGGGTTGTTATAATTTTACTTTGTTAATCACTGGACAGGGCAGTACTAAGAGATGCCCCATGGGATCTTCTGCACCCCAGAGATACTTCTACTTACCCTTTGTCTTAGTTTGTTCAAGCTGCTAGAACAAAATACCATAGACTGGGCAGCTTATGAACAACAGGAATTTGTTTCTCACAGCTCTGGAGACAAGAGTGCGAGATCAGGGAGCCAGCGTGGTTGGGCTCTGGTGAGGGCTCTCTCCTGAGTTGCAGATGCTGACTTCTCCCTGTGTCCTTACTTGGTGGAAGGGGCTAGGGAGCTCTGTTTGGTCTCTTTTATATGAGCACTAATCTCATTATTTAAGCACCTCCCAAAGGCCCTCTTAATACCATCACTTTGGGCATTAGGATTTCAACAGCATTTTTGGGAGGACACAAACATTCAAACCATTATCCCCACTGTTTAGTGGCAATCTAATTTTCTCCTGATCGATTTTCTACTGAAAATATTAGGGATTATTTTGTATTTCTGTATATGAACAATGCTGCTATAAACATATCATTTTTATGTTTGCTATAAACATATCTATTGCTGAGCAATAAATCATCTGATAACTTGGTAGTAAAAACAATAATAATTTATTTACTCATGATTCTTTGGGTCAGAAATTTTGACTTGAAGTAGCTGGGAACAATTTACCTTTGCTTCACACAATATATGCTAGGATCTGCCATGCATCTGGGGTCTCAGCTAGGATGGCTGGACCTTTCCCTTAACACGGCCTCGCATCTGCAAGATGGGAAGTTCACTTTGTTCACGTGGTGGTAACATTCCAAGAGGGTGAGACAAAACTATAAGTCTTCTCAAGGCCTAGGCTTGGAATATACAGAGCACATGTCTATAGCATTCTATTAGTCAAGCAAGTCTCAAGCCCATCCCAGATGTAAGTGGTAGGAAAATAGACTCCATGTTTTGATGATGAGTTATAAAGAATTTTAAGCCACAAACTATTCACATTACTTCTCATCTTAAAATATGTCTACCAACATGCTAGATTCCCAAAGAGTCTTCTCCAGTTATAATATCAGACTCGAAATCCATGTTCTCATTATCTACACCAGGTCTGGATGTAGAGAGGCTCTTGGAATACAGTTTTTCTTAACTGAGAGATCTGTAATTTAAAAAGACAAGTTATTATCCTCCTCTACACTCAATATACAATCAGAAGATCATGCAGGACAGCAGCAATAGACAGTGCCAATCAAAAAGGGGAAAAATAGAACACAACTAATAGTGGTTAGTCCATAGCAATTCTTAAATCTCTCTGGACACCAATTGATAGCCCCACTCCCATTCTGAAAGCTCAAAATATTCCTTGATTAGGGCCTGTTTTTGCAAGCTGAGAGTGTTTTCCTAATTTTCTCTTTGGTTCTTGGATCCATCTCCTGGGTTCTTGAAGCATGCTCTGAGGTAATTATCTTTTTGTAGGAAATGATTTAGGTTTCCAGCTGTGTAGCATTTTCAGCCTGCTTTCTGTGCACAAAAAGCCAAGGTTCTAGGGATCTCCTTTGTATTTTTACAGTTTCTGTCCTTTTCATGGGTTGATAGCTCATTTCTCTTTAGCACTGTATAAGATTCCATTGTCTGGATGTACTGAAATTTCTTTATCCTTTCACCCACTGAAGGACATCTTAAGTTGCTTTTAAGTTTTGGAAATTATGAATAAAATTGCTATAAACATCCACATGCTGGTTTTTGGATGGACATAAGTTTCTAATTCCTTTGGGGAAATGCGAAGGAGCATGATTTCTCAATTGTATTATAAGCGTATGTTTGCTTTTGTAGGAAACTGCCAAACTGTCTTCCTAAGTGGCTGCACCATTTTGCATACCCATCAGCAATGAATGGGAGTTCTTGTTGCTCCACGTCATTGCCGTCATTTAGTTTTGTCAGTGTTCTGGATTTTGGCCATTCTAATAGACATGTGATAGTGTCTCACTATTGTTTTAGTTGGCATTTCCCTGATAACATATGTGTGGAACATCTTTTCATATGCTTACTTGCCATCTGTATGTATTCTTTGATAAGGTGTCTGTTAAGGGCTTTGGCCCATTTTAATTGGGTTGTCTGTTTTCTTATTTTTCAGTTGTAAGAGTTGTTTGTATATTTTGGGTAACAATCCTTTATCAGATCTGTCTTTTGCAAAAATTTTCTCCCGGTCTGTGGCTTTCTTTCTCATTCTCTTGACATTGTAATTTGCAGAGCAGTTTTTAATTTTAATGAAGTCCAGCTTTTTGATTCTTTCTTTCATGGATTATGCCTTTGGTGTTGTATCTAAAATGTCATCACCATACCCAAAGTCATCTAAGTTTAATCCTAGGTTATCTTTTAGGAGTTTAATAGTTTTACATTTTGGTCTATGATCTATTTTGAGTTAATTTTTGTGAAGAGCCTGTGATCTGTGCTGAGATTTAAGTTTTTGCATGTGGATGTCAGTTGTTCCAGCACCATTTGTTGAAAAGTCTATCTTTGCTCCATTGTATTGCCTTTGCTCCTTTGTCAAGGATCAGTTAGATTATATTGATGTGGGTCTGTTCCTGGGATCTCCATTCTTTTCTACTGATCTGTCTATTCTTTGGCAGTATACACTGTCTTGATTACTCTAGCTTTATAGTAAGTCTTAAAGTCAGTTAGGGTCAGTTCTCCAACTTTGTTTTTCTCCTTCAATCTTTGTTGGCTGTTCTGAGTCTTTGCCTCTCTATATAAACTTTAGAATCAGCTTATTGATATCCACAAAATAACTTGCTGGGATTTTTATTGGGATTGCATTGAACCTATAGATCAATTTGGGAAGAACCGACATCTTGACAATATTGAGTCTTGCTATCCATGAAAATGATATATATTTATTTATTTTTGTTTACCAGGGTTTTGTAGTTTTCCTCATTTAGATCTTTTATATATATATATATATATATATATATATATATATATATATATATATACACACACACACATATATGTATAGTTAGTTACTTTTATACCTAAGTATTTTATTTTGGATGCTAATGTAAATGCTATTATGTTTTAATTTCAAATTCCACTTGTTCATCATTAGTATATAGGAAAGCAATTGACTTTTGTATGTTAAGCTTGTATCCTGAAACCTTGCTATATTTGCTTATTAGTTGCAGGAGTATTTTGTGGATTCTTTTGGGTTTTCCACATAGGTAATTTTGTCATCTGCGAATGAAAGACAGTTTTATTTCTTCATTCTCTGTGTGCCTTTCTCTGCCTTTTCTTGTTTCATTGCATTAGCTGTGACTTTCAATATGATGTTGAAAATCAGTGGTGAGATGGGACATCCTTGACTTGTTATTGATCTAAGTAGGAAAGCTTTAAACTTCCCACCATTAAGTGTGATGTTAGCCGTAGGCTTTTTGCAGATATGCTTTATTAAGTTGAGAAAGTTCCCCTCTATGTCTAGTTTATTAAGAGTTTTTATCAGGAGCAGGTGCATATTTCTTTTTGAGATCAGTTTCACTTTATTTAGAGCCATGTGTCAGTCTAGTCTGGGATGGTATGCTTAAGATATTTTTAAGTGCTTTCTTCTTATAACATGGCCTTTTACAAAATGGTTACTTTAGTGTGTAAATCATAATTTGCAAATATGGGTATTTTCTTTTTAACTTTGTAATAATAATTTTTTGTAATATTTGCATTGAAATCAGGAGAGATATTCTGCAAATTGCCAGTATTGAGTTTAGTTGATGATGTTTAATTGTTGAAGATATTGTCAATTTTTGTAAATTTTCTTTTGGGTGTTAAGAGAATTTGTGTTTTACCATTGTGGATGTAGTATTCTATATATGTTCATTAGTTAAACTTTATGAATCATGTTATTCATACTCATTGTAATCTTTATATATACAACTCTGATCACATAGTCCGCTGTGATTGCGGACTTTAAAATTCCTCTATTAGTTCTGTAAATTAAGCTTTATATGTAATGAGACTATGTTAATAATTACCTAAAATTAAAATTTAATATATATATGCTTAATTGAACTTTTGACATTTTGAAGTAACCCTTTTTATCAGTAGTAAATAATATTGCCATAATTTTGACATCAAATTTAAGGAGTGAAAATTTGGAAACAATAAACTGCACCAATTTAAAGAATATAATTCAATTGGTTTTGTCAAATGTATAAACCTGTGAGACCATTGCAACAATCAACATATAGAACATTTGCTATATGCCCCAAATTGTCTTCATGACATTTTGCAGTTCATCTTTTCTTTACTGTTTTCCAAGCAACCAGTTTCCTGTTACTATAAAGTTATTTACATTTATCAGAATTTTATGGAGATAGATTCAGTATGTTTTCTCTTTTATTCGATATTGCTCACTCATCATAATAATTTTGAGATTTCTTCATGTTCTCATGAGTCTCAATATTTTACATCTTTAGAGCAGTATTCCAATGCATGCATATGCAACATTTTGTTTAACCATTCACCTATCAAAAATATTTTTGGAATTTTCCAGTTATGAACTACTATATATACAGCTGCTATGAATATTTGTGTGTAAGTCTTTGTGTGGACACAGATTTTCATTTCATTTGGGAAGCTATCTAGAAGTTTAGTTGTAAGATAGGTGTAAGCTTAAACAGTTATGAAATGCCCACATTGATTTCTGAAGTAGTTGTGCCACTTTTTTCTCACTAACAGTGTATGATGATTGCAGTTGCTCCACATCTACACCAACATTTGTTGTGGTCTCATTCTTTTAATTTTATCCATCTGCAGGGATTTTAGTAGTATCTTACTATTGTTTTAATTTACAATTCCCTAATGACTAATCAAGTCTATGAATAACTAGAAATGTTTTACTTTTTTATGTGTACATTGACCATTCTTTTCTGAAGTTTGTGCTCAAATTTTCTGCCCATTAAAAAATGTTTTTCTTAATATGTTAGGTTTAAATGTCTTCTCTTTCTGGCTCTTAGAAATCCAAGTTTATAGCATTAAATTTAGATAATTTCTCTTTTCTAATGTAAACATTTAAAGCAACAGTTTCCCTCAAAGCACTGCTGTGGATGCATTTAGTAAATTTTGATATGTTTTGTTTTCATAATGATTTAGTACAGAATATTTTCTAATTTCCATTTTAATTACTCTTTTGAGTAATATGATTTCATAGATATATAATTTTATTTCCAGATATCTGGAGCTTTTCTAGCTGCCTTTTTGTTCCTGATTTATAATTTGGGTCTATTTTCATTCAGGGAACTCTTGCAGTAAGGTTTCCTTTTTAAATGTATTAAGACGTTTTGTGGCCCAGCATAGGTTTATCTTTGTGAGAAATCCATATAAACAAGAAAGGAATATGTATTCTTCAGTTTTTGGAGGTAGCATTTTGTAAATATTACTTATGTTAAGGAAATTGGTAAAGTAGTTCGGATCTTATATTACTGAGAAAAGTGCATTAAAGCCTCCAACTATGATTATGGATTTCTCTATTTCTTCCTTTAGTTCTGTCAGTATTTGGAATTTAGTTCTGTCAGTATTCTGTCCTATATTTGGAAGCTCTATTATTAGGCATATGAGTGTGTATGTGTGTATACACACACATAAATATACACACATAAATTTATATATATGTGTCTTACTGTTATATTTCCTTGATGTATTGCCCTTTTCAATCACTGTTTTGGAGACTATTTTTTTCTGATATTAACATAGACACTCCAGCTTCTTATGTCTACTGTTTGTATTTGGTAGCCTTTCCATCTTTTTACTTTCAACCTCTTTATGAAGGGTGTATAGTAAATTCTTGCTTTCGTATGCTATCAGACAACCTGTGCCTTTTAATTGGAGTGTGTATCCTATTTATTTTTCATGTGACTAAATTAGTCAGCTCGAGCTGCCATAAAAAAAATACCATAGACTAGGGGGCTTAAATGACAGAAATATATTTGATTTTGTCGCAGTTCTAGAGGCTAGAAGTCTAAGATTAATGTTTCAGCCAATTTGGCTTCTGGTGAGGTCTCTCTTCTTGGCTTGTAGATGTCTGTCTTCTCACTGTGTCCTCACGTGGCCTTTCCTTGGTGTGCGTGCAGGTGGACAGTGAGAGAGAGAGCGAGCTCTTTGGTGTCTCTTCTTATAAGTACACAAATTCTGTGTGATCAGGCCCCACCCTTATGACCTCATTTAACCTCATTACATCCTTAGAGACTCCATCTCCAGATACAGCCACATTAGGGGTTAAGGTTTCAAAATATGAATTTTGGGAGGACACAGACATTCATTTCATAACAGCAAGCATTGATTTTTGGTTTTTTACTTCAGCTTGCTCTTTTGCTATTTATTTTCTATTTACCTCATTGGTTCATCCTCTTTCCACCTTTTTTTGTGGAAAAAGGTGGAAAATGCTAAAAATGCTAAAAATTTTTTAGCATTCTAGTTAATTTAGTGAATTAGTTTAAGTAAACTACTGGATCCTTACCACAGTTAATTTCTTCACTTCAAATCACTTAATCATACAGTTAGATAGACAAGTAGGTAGATAAATAGAAAGAGGGAGAGAGAGAAAGAAAGTTAGGAATACACACATATAGTTGTATATTTTTTTATTTTGGCATTTATAAATAATAGAATAACAAAAAACTGGAAATGATAAATATGTGGGTAAATATAAAGGACATATTTCATCAAAAATATTATTTCTATATGTCCTATTATTCTTATGTAAAATTTTCCTCCTTTCTCCTTTTGTATTGAGTATTATTTTTATCCTTCCATTTTTTTCCCTGAACTATTTGTAGTTGTATATTCTGTTTCTATCATTGTGTTAGTTAACATAGAAATTGCTTGGTGTGTACCTAACATTTCAAAGTGTAAATATACTGAATATATCTTTCCTCCCATAAGATAATTCAAGATCTTACAAAATATTAGCTCCTTTAACTACTACTTTCTACATCACATTTCTATACATTACTATAGTTATTTCGCATAATTTATCTTGTTGCTGTGATTTTAACTTCATAAGTCATTATTATCATTGATTTATATACTCTAAATATGTTTAGATTCACCCATGTTTTTCCACTTCCATTGGTCTTCATTTACTTTTACATCTGAGATATTCACTCTGAAGTTATATTCCTTTTGCTTGAAGTACATTCTTCAGAATTTTCATCAGTGAGCCTCAAACTCTCTCCATTTCTTTTACTTTTAAAATTTGTTCTGCAAATATCTTTTCAAATCTTCTTTGAGAGCACGTTAATTTTTCATTTGACTATAGCATTCTAAGTTGTGGTAAATATTCTTGATTCTCACTAGTATTTGCTTTTTTTTCTCCTTCAGGCATATTATAGAAGACTGTACTACTCAGTAGCCCTTAACAGTTGGGCAGGGGCATGTTGCTACGGCTTTGGATAAAGTAATAGGAGTATAACTGATTAGAGTCATTGTGTTGAAAGAAAAACTGAAAAGCAGTTGGGCAATGGGCAGTGAGGAAACTTGTGCCAAAGGCAGAAAAAATCATGATTCACCGTTGCAGTGGCAAAATATTTAGCAAAACTGTGGCTTCTATAGGAGGTCTAGTGTTTGAATAATGTTAACAAAAGAGTTACTTTAGGAAGACAGTTTAGACAACAGAATATGAAGAGGGAGTGTGTGAATTTTGTGTGCTGCTTTTAGCAATATATCCCACAAGAAAATGAGGAGCTTGGGAAATAGTAGACAATTTTGCACATAGAAAGGAAAGGTAATATTGAGGTTTCATAAATTTGGAGCCTTTCCAGGTATGGAAGAACCAACTGCTACATAAGATAAAATTGAAAATTCTTTTGAGGGGAAGACTTCCAGTAAATCCCTTCAGTTGTATCAATTGCCTATGGGCAAGAATGAATTTTAATTCATATACGGCCCCATTACTTCCACAGCTATCCATTTCTTTGAAATTATAGTTTAACCCTGATTTATCTTGTTTTTCTAGTCGTTACACTCCCTGTGAGCTACTTCTTCTTTCCCAGATGTGGAAGTTCTCTCCTAAATTTTTTTCGATACATAGTTGTCCTGCTAAAGATCCCTTGAGTCTAGAATGAAAAAATTCCGTGACTGTTTAAGTCTTCAAATAACCTTTGGCTCCCAGTTTCCTATAAGCTGGAAGTGGGCTAAGAAGGCTATGTACTTCCCAAAGAAGAAAGAATATTAACCAACAACCGCTTTAGCTAAAGCAAAGGAGAGTGGGATTTTCTTAGAGCAGGAGTCAGCAAACTTCTTGCATAAAGAGCCTGATAGTAAATATTTTAGCATTTGTAGGCCATATGGTCTCGACTGTCACAACTACTTAATTTTGCCACAAAATCAGCCATAAACACTATTTAAATCAATGTTCGTGAATGTGTTCCAATAAAACTATATTTAAAAATAAGTTTGGCCAAGGGCCAGATTTGACCCTAAGGCTGTAGTTTGCTGCCTTCTGCTCTAGAGGTTGAGCCGGGTTCACGGGAAAAATTTGTAGGAGTTACTTCCTAAACAGTGGAAACAGGACCCAGTAATAATTCATGTTAGGAGGACCACGACTGCCCAGGAAGACTCTAGAACAGATATGTACCTGTGGCTTTGCACGACTTCCATTCTTCCCCTTTCTGAATGGGAGTACTTATTTTTCCTGTTAGGCTGTTTTATATTACATGTACATGGGGTGATATTTAAATCGTGACAGCATGGCCTAATCTATCCTGGCTAACATATAAAGTGACAGGTTTATTCTTTTAGCCTATTGACAGAGTCATTCCACTGTAATTTTACATTGATTATTGAGATTGGGAACTTTTTTCTAAATCCAAATTTTTCACCTTAGAGGGTAATCTCTCTTTTACCTTAAACTGCTGTTGAGATCTGGCATCATCCATGATACGACTATGTTTTGAATTATGTGTAATTTAACCTGATTGGGATTTGTTTCTTTTCTTGAATTTTTAGCTGCTTTTTGTCATTGTACAGAATTCTCACAATTTTCTTTTCCTCTGGGCCATTCCCTCTCTCCTATAGCAATCATGAAGAGACTGCAGGATCTTCTCATAGTACCCTATCTGGCTCTTAACCGGTCCTTTAGATCTAATATCTCCTGTGCTCTGGAAAATGTCTTATAAACTTTTTAAATCTCTAAACCTATTCATTGAATTTTTCATTCTAGTTACTATGATATCATTTTGTTATGATATCAATTACTATTTCTAGAGTATTTGGCTATTTTAAAATCTTCATTGTCATTTTTCATACTTCTGTGTCCGACAAATACATTCAAGTTTTTATTTTAAACGTATTAAGCATAATTAATAAATTTTATGACTGATTTTAAAATTTGTCTGATAATTCCAATATTTGAAACAGTTTTGGCCCATACCTGCTGTCTATTATTTATGGTGGTTCTCACTTGGTGACTTGTTGACTTGTGTGATTTTTGTCTGTAAGCTGCTTGTTTCTTATACAACTTAATCTGCGATCATTTGGGGGCATTCCTTGACTTGAGTTTCTTCAGACAGGATTTACATGTGCTCTTGTCTCCTGCCTGGGGCCACTAATAACCAGGACTACTTTAAATTTTAATCCCCCTTTAGATATTTCATGCTTTTCAGAGAACACAAGTAGCATGTTGGAATGAAAAATCAGTTCTAGAGCCATTTTAGGGTTTTCAATTTTCAAAGGAGATTTTTGTTTACTCTGCCAAAGTTGACGTAGTCAAGCCTCCCTTCTGTGTCCATCTGAACGCAGCTTATTTCTTGTTGAATCTTACCCTGAAGGTGTACCTTTTTGAATGCTATGCTTTATAAGGAGTTTCTTTAGGTTTTCGACCTTGTCTCTGCTTCTCTGTGTTCAAATGTCAATTCAAAAGCCCTTGGTCCCAGAGTCCAACCAACAACCCCGAGGTAAATGTCACCTTCAACTCTCACTTGTTTTTAAACAGGATTCTTGTTCTCACTTCATTTGTGTGTTTCTTTCAGCGCACTTCAGCAGTGTTTACAAACGTGTCTGGGTTTGTTTATTTCTCTCTATTATCATTCTGTCTATCACTGGGAGAACCATCAGAGTATATAAGCTGCCATACTGCAGGAAATACAAGTTCATTCCGACCTCTTTCCCAATTTATAAAGTGTGTTAACTGTTTACTTTGTGTTTGCCCCCCACATGACTCATGAGAAAAGGAACCATGTGTCTTACTCACCAATACATCCCAGCGTCCAGCAGTAAGGCTGGCATGTAGCAGCTGCCTGGCACTTATTTGCAGAATGTTGGTATTTGGGTAGAGGAGACTCCTTCGGTGTCACCAGATTCTTTTAGACCCTAAAAACTGCTGTCCCAGCACAAGTGTCTATGCCTGTCTCTTCAGTTCTCCCCCTCTTCCTCCCTTAAAATCTCTTGAATAGATTTTCTTTACTAAATTGTGAATGAGGTAACGGGTGCGGCAAATAGCACAGCACATGGCACATAGTCGAAATTCAATACCCGCTAGTCATGACCTGCTCTCTCCTCAGCCCTGTCCCACCCATGTCCCAGTTCTGTTTCACAATCTGAGGTACACATTGATCTTTTCTACGGTTTATGATTTAATTTTGATTTTCTTTTAATAATTCTTTTGCAGTATAAATCATATAAAAACCGCCCACATATCAGGCAGTAAAATTGTACTCTGTAACTACATTATTTTTGCCTGTGATTATGCAATTTCTGAGGAAAGATATAAGTAGTTGAAATCAGTCTCTTCACTATTTGTTATGACCTATCAATATCTTTTTCAGATCTTTGGTTCTGTTACATATAAGGGATTCAATAACATATGAGGGATATTCAAATAATATATTGTGTTTAGATAATATTGACTTTTTGATAAAAATTAATATCTTAAAAGATAATTTCTATTTTATTAAAGACTAATGTCTATTGCCCTTTGTATTATTAAAATATATTTAATTGTTTTGGAAAGTGCAGCTATAATTGAGATTTGGAAACTTTTCTCTATTCAAAAATTCTCATTTAGTAAGCAATGTTATAGGAATGTTGACCTTTAATTCTGCTTGTTTTCATTTTAAATATTCTTTGCAATTTCCCTTATCTGGAAACTGTTCACTCGGTTTCACTGAGCCCATAGCACTTGCCCTTTTTGGGATAATTTCCCCATTGATGACAAACACATCTACAGGAAGAATAGTTGTTAATTTGCTTGACAGGATTAATCCACTGAAAAACCAAATGGCATTTTATAAAATAAAGCTTTAGATGCACTGATGTCACTCAGAAGCAATAAATGCAATTTCAGATTTCACTTCTTTCTATGATACCGTTTCCTTGACTTCAAATGCATTCAGAAAAAGTAAATATATCAGAAAAAAAGATAGAAAGAAGTTGAAGCACTTCTCCTTAAAAGAATATATCAGGAAAAGTATAATCCTGGGCAGGTATATAGATGGGGCAAATTTTCAAAGTAATAAATGGAGTTTTCATTTAACCTAGCCAGAACTCAGTCTGTATAATGGAAGAAGTAAGCTCTATTGGGAGGGGTCAATAGAACCTTTAGTAAAATGGATTGTCATTGAAGCTTCTGGGAATCTGTGGTAAAGAGAAAGGCAGATATGATTTCCATACTGTCTTGCAAAGTGTTGTCTCAGAAGACACAAATCTGGTGTTCAGGAATCTGGAATTCTGTACTGGTGGCAATCTTCTAATTTAAAAACTATGTTATCATCAGGAATCTGAACTATTTGTATGTTAGCAGAGACCCTGACCACAGAGAGCAAAACTGGGTTTCTCTATAAAGAAGATTGGGCAGGGAATGAGTCCCAAATAATCAAATAAAGTTATAGACTGGTCACAGCAGTGCTGAAGGGAACACGAGGTAAGAGACCCCAGGCACAAGCCCAGCCACAAGAATTTAGCCATCTCATAAGGGAATTCTGTCATTTGCAAATTTCATTTGCAAATCAAGCCAGGACAACATATTTCTCTCTATTATAAAGACATAGAAGATTTCATCCTTTTCCATCTCATAAATATATACTGATATTTCCCAAATGTGTTTCTCCAGCCAGACCTATCCATTGACTTTCGTATGTTTATGTGCAGTGGCCTATTTATCATCTCCACTGGGAACTTTCATACGCTTCTCAAACAAAATAGTTACAAGAGAGAACTCTTGACTCCCTTTCAGAACCTTATTATCTCCCTAACATTCTCCGCTCACTTAAATGCTAAACACATATATCACATTAAAGCTCAAAATCTGACCCTAGCCTTTCATTCTTTCTATTCTTTACCTCCTCATCCAACCTATATCTAATTCCAAAATATATCTTGAATTTACTCTCTCCTTTTAATACACGTGGGCCTTGACCATTTCTAGTAACTTTCTCTTCCAGTTGTCCTCTTGCCCCTTCCTCATTCCATTTATTTTACATAAGCCCAAATGAATGTTTAAAATAGTGTAAATTAAAATATATAACGTGACTGTTTTTTATAAGCCACTGAAACACTTGCCATTAAATTTGCAACATTCTCCAAGCTTCTCTTCATGCTTCTAGCTTGGTCCATCCCCTGCCCATTTCTCCACACTTGGGTTATTCTCAGTTCTTCCTTGTTCACTGAGTTCCAGCAACACACTCGTCCTGTCAATTCCTAGTGCACAGCAAGCCATTTTCTACCTCAAGGTCCTTGTACTTGCTGTTCCCTGTCATTGGCTTTTTTCCTGACATTTTCTTTGCCTGGATCATTCCTATTAATGATAATCCCGTTTAAGTGTCTTCTCTAAGAGATGTTCCCTGATTATCCCATTCAAATTGGGATTTGCTCATTATCCTTTATACAGAATCATATTAAGTATTAATTACATGTATGTATATATATATATACACACACATATACACATGTACTCTACATAGTATAGAGTATACAAATAGTAAGCTTGTAATAAATATTGTAGAATTAAAAGATGTGTAAATAGTTAATGAAATACAGTAAATCAAAAGAAATCTTGTTGTTGGGGGATTTCAGATAGGTATCGTTACTGTTAATTCCTTAACTTAAAAATTCTGTCTCCTCTCAAAAATATGAATGCCATTTTATATTGTAAACAGACATCTTTGTAAGCCCCATATGAGATAGGTGTTGCATTAAGGGGTGGAAATTCCATACCACAGTGAGCTAAATGTGTTCTACCGTCTGGAAGTTAGATTTCAATAAAAAAGGCTAAAGATATATAAATTATCAAAAATGCAAATTTTCAACTTTGATAATGATTATAAAGGAATATAGAGTTTCATGTGAGTTTTAATATGAAGAAAGATTAGAAGTTAAATATGTGGGTTGGAAATATAAAAAGTGTTTCTAGAAGAGATAATTGTGTGTGAAAGCCCAGAGACTGGATGGGATTTGTATTGTCTCTTTATAAAGACAACTCTCACTGCTGTTTAAAGTATAGGAGAGGAGAGTTCCAAAGCAAACAAGAAGAAACCTGATGCTGGAGCCTAAGAGAGGAATGTTATACTTTGGATAAAGATGGCAGCAATAGAGATGAAGATAATTAAATGAGTTTGAGAGAAATTCAGCATATAAAATTTCAAAAGTTGTTCAAAAGCCATCTTATCAGAATGGCCATCCCTGATCATCCATTATAAAACATCTAATCATTATTCACTATCAAACGTAACCTGCTTTATTTTTCTTCGTAGCTGACAGATTCTCTCTGTCATTATTTATTGACTGTCTCTCTTTCCCACTCTCCTCACTTCTCATTGAAATGATCCTACATGATGGCAAGATTTTATTTATTTTTTTCCTGCTATATCCCTAGAACTTATGCCGGTGCCTGGCCAAGAGCAGACACTCGATAAATGTTTATTGGATGAAAAACTGAGTTTGCAATCAAGAGGAAGATAGGAGTCAAAATAGCTTTCAGGTTTCCAGCTCTTGGATGGATGGTGATATGGTTCATTGAATTGGGGAACAACAGAAGTGTACCAGGTTTAGAGTGGAGGGGAGGGAAAGTCATAAACATTTAGAACATTTTGAGTCTGAAGTGGGAAGATAGATACACAATTAGAAATAACTAATAGTCATATATGTACACAGTTATAGAACAGAAAATAAGTCATAACTGAAAATATAAATTTTGGAATTATTTGTATATAGGCCTTAAATTTTTTAAATTTTAGATGTTGCCTAAAAACCAAAGGATTTGATTCAACTATAATCCAGACTTGAGAAAACCCAATTTTTAATGGCTGGCTAAAGGATCACATTATTGAAAAGCAAACCAATAAACAAAATGAATGGTCAAAGACATAGGGGAAGAAGTATCAAAGTATAATTTCTTGGAAGCAAGAGAGGAAAGTTCTAACAAAGAGAAAAGGTCATCATTGATCAATCTGTGGGGTGATGAAATGATATAAAGATTGGAAATGTACATTGGATTTAGCAACATGGTTTCCTCTGATGTCTTTAGCTACAGTTGTTTTGTAGAAGGAGGTAGACAGAAAACAGAATGGGGTAAGTGGATGGAAAATGCACAGATGGGGAATAATGACATTCTGTGGTTCTTTCAAAGAGATTGGCTACAAAAGGATGGTAGTCTGAAAGAGATATGGAGTCCAGGAATTATTTTAAGATGGGAGAGAAAATGTCATTTAAATATTGAATAATATTGAGAGGAAAAAATTGGGTATAAGATAGCTAATTGATTATCTAATATTCTTAAGAAAGTGGGAAGTATGAGACCCAAAACATAAATGAAAATACTAACCTTTAAAATAGATAACCTTTAGAGATATGTCCTCTATTAAAATGGGAGTCAGGGGAAACAAGGATGGGTAGAATTTGAAGTTCCAGTTGAATGGTTTATATTTAACCTGTGATTTCAGAGGCAGTGTCATCTGATAGAAACTTGGTAAGTTTTTGTGGAAAGATAGAAACTTGGAGGATATTAGAAAACTTTGGAAATAGCAGTTGTTGAGAAGAGGAAATTAACTGAAGAATTACTGCAAGACTGACAGGAAGCATTGGTGGTCTAGATTCAAGGCAGGGGATCTTGAATTTTTTTTAAGTCATGCATTTTTAGTGATAATAATAATAAGAGCAAATACATAGAACTTACCATGACAGGCATTGTTCTATGTTCTTTATATGGCTTAAGTCATATCATTAAAGAAGACATGAAATTTGTTTAAGGTCAGACAGCTAGTGCCTGTTGAGGTTTGATTAACTATGTGTACTGTGGTGTTAATTAGTCGCTTAGTGGTGTATGCTATCAAAACCGAATGAAATTTTACCCTGCCTTTTATGGCCATATACCAACCAAATGATCCAAAGCCAGACAGATGAAGAAACCACGACCCCACATGTATCTGTCTACATTCTCTGAATATTCGATAATGGGGTGGCTTATCCTCAGATACAAATTTCCCAAGATATTTTTTCCCCGCTCCCTGTAGATATTCCCTGTGTTCTCAGTTTGCTTTCAATAGGGACACTTGCCATTTTTCACCTCTCCTTAAGGTTTCTCCCTTAGAAAAATATTTATTTTTCCATTGAGAGAAAGCCCATAGCCAGTATGAACATGCTGCCTACTTGTTTCCAACCTGCTGGTTGGAGGGGAGCATGTCAGACTCTAGTACAATTAGGATATCTAGTCCTCATATAAACTTTGAATAGCAAAGGAAGTACACACACATATAGGCACTGCATAAGTTTTCTGGCCTTATCCCTGCCTCCCTGGATCAGCTGAATTACAAAGAAATATGTTATTAGGCACTGTGATATTTATTAGTCTTCTCAGACTTGAACATATCATAAGTAAATGCTTTCTCTTATTCATGGATCCTACAATAAAGGCACCTCAACAATCACCAAAGCAAAACCATTAGCATACAATAAAATTAAATTGCCTTTTAACAAATATATATATTTATTTATTTTTGAGGAAGATTGGCCCTGAGCTAACATCTGTTGCCAATCTTCCTCTTCTTTTCTTTTTTCTCCCCAAAGCCCCCAGTACATAGTTGTATATCCTTCTGGTCTTCTATGTGGGGAGGCGCCTGAGCATGGCTTGATGAGCTGTGAGGAGGTCTGCACCCAGGATCCAAACTGGCAAACCCTGGGCCACTGAAGCAGAATGCATGAACCTAACTGCTGCGCCACTGGGCAAGCCCTTAAATTTCATTTTTGTGTGGTGTGAAATAGCTATGAAATAGCTAAGAATTTTTCGAGTTGTTGCTAACGATTTATCTTTTAAGTTGTTAGAATTTTATATAAGAAAATTGTGCGTTGCATTGGGCAAAGGACACAATAGAATATAGATGGCATGGTCAAAAGGGGCAAATGAAGAGAATTTAGTGAAGAGCCTATTTACAAATGTTTACTCAAGGGAAGAAGTCAGTGAGGGTTGGTGGAATACTATGGGGATATCCTTTAAGACTGAAGGAGCAAAGGTGGCTGACACTGAGATTTTTTTTTCTTAACATATTGAGTTTAAGATGCCCATTGATCTGGAATATTATTCAGCCTCAAAATAGAGGGAAATCTTGCATTTGCAACAACATGGATGAATCTGGAGGACATTATACTAAGTGAAATAAGCCAAACACGGAAAGACAATTACTGCATGATCTCACTTAAATGTGGAATCTAAAATAATCATACCAATAGAAGCAGAGAGTAGAATGGTGTGTGCCAGGGACTAGAGTGAGGGGAAAATGGAAAACGTTGATCAAAATGTACAGTTTCAATTATGTAGGATGAATAAGTTCTGAAGATCTAATATACAGCCTGATGACTATATGTGATAATACTGTATTTTATATTTGAAATTTTCTAAGAGGATAAATCTCAAGATCTCACCACAAAAATAAAACAAAAGATGGTAACTATGTGAGGTGATGGATATATTAATTAGCTTGATTTTGGTGATTATTTCACAGTGTGTATATATATATATATATATATATATATATATATCAAAAGTTGTAAACCTTAGATATATACAATTTTAATTTGTGAATTATACCACAATAAAGCTGAGAAAAGAAAGTTGCCCATTAATCCATACTAATAAAGATGGAGAGAAATTGGTCTTGCTCTCAGTCAAGAGAAATCTGTGTTATTCACACAAAAACACTTTAGTAAAGAAGCGAAGAAGAGTTTTTGGACTAGTGTGGTGTGTATCTTACCCATCATTTTGTAACAGGACTGGTAGTTTGGGTTTTCAGGCCTGATAACAACACTCTCTTCATTTAGTGTGACAGTGCAACAATATGAAACACTTTTGGTTTCCGAACCAGTAAAGTGAAAGCCAGTTCTTACTTTTTCCCCCCATCAATGAGAACTATTATTCTTTATTTTAAAGTACACAGTACATTTTATAAGGTTCTCAGTGGTGAATTTTGTCATTTTTATTCTAGAGAGGCTGCTAAAGGGAGGAAATGGGAGGGAGTGAGAGCTACTGCAGAGTTTAACACAGTTTGCTGTTTGTCACTGTCTAAACTCATCTCTGATGTGGTGTTATGAAAGAGACCTGCTGGAAGAATAAGAATTTCACTGGAACATTTCAGAATTGTATTAAAGTGAGATTTATGTTGATACTTAAGATGAAAATTAATGCTTACTCTGTTAGCTGCTGTGATGTGAGGAAATGTACAGGGCTGAGGCATATTATCCTCCCAGCCAGAGCATGTTACACAATATGAAAATGAACAGAGGAAATGAAGGGGATGGAGAGAGCAAAAGATAGATCTAAGATCTTTTAAGGAAATGAAAGAAAAGGAGAAAGGAAAAAAATAGAGAAAAGGCAGAGAGGACCAAATCATAAATTTGGGAGGTAGGAACATTAAACCAAAAGAAAAATGGTGCTAATTTCATATTTTAAGAAACATAGAAAAATAAGAGTTGAAGGAATAAGAATGAAATAGAAACTAACATGAAAATATGCTCATTAACTTCCTCATTTTTATTATGCATTATTTAATGTATATTTATGAGTTATAGCATGTGTTGTTTACTCTGTGTGTGTGTTATGTGACGTTATGCTTATGTATTTCTTAACTCCACTTCTCTAAGCTTAATCATTTAATTATACAATTTTCAGCCCAAATATCAGCTTGCTGAATCCTTTATTAAGTTTGCATATGTTGCTACAGGGGAGAGGCTGTGCAGCATAGTGGACAAAAGCTTAGATTTTGCCTGGTTTCAAAGTGAAATACTGGGTAAAGTATTCAGCCTCTCTGTGCCTCAGCTTCCTCAAATATAAAACGTGATCTGCGTTGTTTTAAGCCACTAAGCTTGTGGTAGTTTGTTGTAGCAGCAGTAGGAATTAATATGCTGGGTTTGGCTTTAATTCTGTATACGCAGAGAGTTTGAGAAAGTTCAGCAAGTTAAAATGATCAAATTGAAAGCAGAGTCACCCTAAAATCATAAAAGGGAAATTAATCTTTGTTGAGCACTGGTTATGTATTAAATGTGTATGGCAGCTTAAAAATTATTGTATATAGATGCCTCAATAACCCTGTAAGATAGGTATCATTTTGTTCATTCTATACCTGTGGGAGGATGTTCTGAGTTATATATCGTGAAGGATATATAGTTATGAAAGAGCGAGATTGCGGTTTCTAGCTAATGTAGGTCAGGTTTCAAAGCCACAGCCAATAAGAGGCCATGTTTCTTAAAACATTTGGTCTGTGTCAGGTCCCATGATATGTGCTTTACATGCGTTATCTTATTTACTAGTCGCAATGAACAATATTGCTGAGATCGGCTACAAGTAAACAATTAAAGAAGGCAAACATCAGTCATTGGAACAGTTTTTTAAAAAGGTGAAATTGGAACAAAGATTGAGCCTTGAATGAGAGATGGATGATGAATGGCATTTAGATTGCTGGAGAATAGCAAGGAAAACAGCAAGAAGCTCAAAAGGTGCATTTATGTTTAGTGCTTTTATAAATATCAAAAACATTAGAAACGCTAAGAATTATGTGTATATATAGTATAAAATGTGTCTATGACTATGCACATTTTATAACGCATTGTTTTTTGATGTACTGCCATATTTACGTATGCTGTTTTGTGCCATCTGACTATACTGATAAATGTGGTTGTTCATTAAACGACAGAACATGGAAATCCACCTGATTGTTGAAGGCAGCTTTAAGAAAAGCTTATCAGACATGTAGTTAAGGGAAATTTTCTCTCATATTTATAATCTATCATTATAGATTTTAGAAATATAGATTATAATCTATAGCATATTTGTAACTTATAATCTATAGTTATTTAAGCTATACTCAAGAGGTACAACCTGGAAGTGATTCTCAAGATATAGTTGTAAGAACATAAGCAACCTTTGCTATTTTATAGCAAATAGCTCACTATGCACTTAAAATTCTATCTAAATTTTGACTGCCACACCTGACAGAATGAAACAATTTTGCTCAATTTCCTTTCATTTTTTTCCTAGTTTTGTCACCAGAATGAAGTATCGGCGTTTGCGTGCTCCATTTATCCTGTGAAGTGTAGTAATATGCTGTACTATTTTGACCTTTTTGAAGTCTGAAATTTAATTAGTTGACTATTTTCCTCTAGTCATCATCTCAACCTCACTGAGTTGTGAGAAAGGATAGGCTAGTGATAAAATGTATGAAAAATGCTTACGGATTTAACATTTCATACATCTTTAATCCTCGTGATCCTGTCAGTTCTGTTTCAGGAATCTCAGATGTATAACTAGTATTTGATCATATTGAAGTCATGATAATACAGCACAGTGCTCATTACAACACACAGATCCTGGTGCTGAAAACATTTAGCTCACTCTCCCATATCTAGGAAATGATGCTCTTTTAAAGTGAACGTATAGTGTACTAGAGAGAGAGAGACATAGTTTTGGTGTGTAGGAAAATTTTATTTTGATATCCAGGTGTTTTGCTCTTTATTGCTACTGAAATGAAGGGCAGTCATGTAGATGAAGAGGTGCTATAAATTATATGAAATAAGTAGTTTTGTCTGTGCTTCTATTTTTTGTTGTTGTTTGGTGAGGAAGATTAGCCCTGGTCTAACATCCATGCCCATCTTCCTCTACTTTATATGCGGGACGCCTGCTACAGCATGGCTTGATAAGCAGTGCATGGGTCCATGCCTGGGATCCAAATTTGTGAACCCCGGGCCGCTGAAGTGGAGTGGGCAAACCCAACCACTATGCCACCAGGCCGGCCCCTGTGCTGCTATTTTAAAAACAGCTTGCTATTAGTCTTAAATATTTCTCCCAATTTATATTAACTAATATAGAAATCTGTGCTTCCACAAAATAATAAAATACTTACACATTGGTTTTTTGGAATGAATGCTTGGATAATGGAAACTCAATATGAATACTTCAGTTAAATAACGACATTTGTAGTTAATGAATTTCCTATTCTGAAAATAACTTTTGAACATATATACTATTGATCATAATGACATATCTTATATTCAAATGTGTATTTTTGTGTGAAAAGCTAAATCAGTCATCATTAAAGTAAGTGATTTTTTTAATGTTACTGTGATATTCCAGCTCTCCAATTCTTATCCAAGGAAGATCTTTTAAAAAAGGATACCTTTTATTTATCACTTCCTAGTGATCATATATTTCCTACATATTGTACACGAATTTAATTAAAGATAAAAATTGTGGGTTTTTTTTTAACAAAGATACATTACCATAAATATGAGCACTTAAAATAATCTACAACGGCATATCAAGCTTACTAAGATTTTTAAATCTTGGATATCCTTTTAAAAAAACCCGTCGTATGCGCATTGGTTGTGGAACTCAGGAGATAGAGGACCCTTCACTTACTGTCACCACGACTTGCTTGTTGTACAAGAGAAAAATACTGGAATATTTAGCATTATGCTGTCTCTAATGGTTTGGGGAGACAGGCTTAAAGTAGGAAAGTATTTTCTTTTTATACCTTCATCGTATCGCCTTCCCCAACATTCTCATTGGTTCTGAGTGCTGCCCGTGGCTAAATTCATTTCTCTGGACCACTAAATCAAATACTAATCAGACTCTTTCCCCCAAAATGACATATTTTAAAATAATTCTACTCCACTTATGCACTTTGTAAGAATGGGAACACTTTAATTAAGCCAAGTGAGCAGGATTTGAATTGTTACAAAGTAATTCACACCAAGGGAATAGTTATAAACAGAATAATTCAGTCCATGAATATATTTTTATTATTGCAAAGTGATATTTTAAAACTCTCATTTGTTTGAGAAATCACATGAGGACACATTACACTTTACAATACCAGTTTCCTAAAATGAAAATGATTCTGTGAAATATAGAAGGTAGGGCCGAAAGAGGAATCTCTAGATGCCAAAATTGTTAATCTTCCCTAAAAGAGTCAATGTGTTTCATAATGATTCTGTTATGTTCTCTCCTCCAATGACGGAACACTGGAGAGAAAAATAAAAACCTATTTCTATATGCATATTTTAGTGATTTTTTTTCCAAATACAAAATAGTGCTATATATATATTAATTGTAGCACATTTGAAAAATTATTTGCCAGCCACACAATGTCTGGTTTCATTTGTAGTAACATCAACAAAGATCAGTCTGTCCTCTAGAGTCTAGATTGTAACATTCATGAGTGGTTGACAAAATGTGCAGAACATGGCAGTTGTATTATTGTGAATTATGGCAGGCATTGTATTATTTGTTATCATCAGGCATTTGTGATTCTTCTAACAAAACAGGGCATCCCATGGATGATCATTTTTCTTTAATATCTTTTTTTGTCTAAAATCACTTTCCAGGTAGTACTCAAGATGCTCACATTCCCCTCTTCCACTAAGATTCTGCCTAAGTAGTCAGAGATGAGGCAGCATAGGTAACATATTCTCCAAAACAAATTCCAGAGGTCATCTTTATTATTATTATTTTTCATTATTAATGTCTTCTTGGGCATTTTAGTCAATAGTTGGGAACAGCTTTATTTTAACTAAACTTCCTTTTTATTAGATATGCATAATACTTATCACAATGCTATGACTATGCTAGACCCTAAATAAAAATTAATTGATTAGTTAATTAATTTAGAATAGTGTCTACTGCTGCTCAGTAATATTTCTGATTCTTTCTTTTGCTGCATTTTCCTATCTCTTTGAAATTATAAGAGGAATAGTGAATCACTTTTTAAGCACAGTGTAATTTGTTTCATTTTTAGGTGGAAATAGTTAGCATTTAAAAGCCAGCTGGTGATTCTCCATGCTTTTTCCCAGGTCACCATGATAATGGAAGCACATATTGATATGGCTATTCCATCAAATTAGAGTGAATCAATGAATTTGGAATGAAAAGTCACCACCTGAAGGGCAGGTCTCTTACAGAATTGCCTGGACTCACAGTGAGCAATAAATCTTGACTGTTTTAAGTCCTTACTGAAGGACTGACGTATAACATACTATATTCTGAATAATAAGTATTCAGTGCTAATGTCTAGCTGAAAGATTTACCAGTGGTACAGATAGAAGGTGTGTGTGTGTGTGTGTGTGTGTGTGTGCGCGCGCACGCATGTGTATGTGTTTAATAAACGTAAACAGATACATGATGTAAACAACTGCGGATGAACAAATTGAATGGCACCATTGTGTGAACGGGAATAGGAAAAATAAATGAAGACTACAGATAACATTTTTCTGTGAAGAAATTCCACAAAAACCAAAGCTACTGGTGTCAGAAATCCCCTCTTGTGACATATTTTCCCATAAACTTCAGGTTTCTGTAAATGTGGGTTGTTGGACTTACTAGCGATGTTTATGGAAGCACCTCATATTCTAAGTTTCCAAATCCTAACTTGTCATTTCTCCCCAAAATATTCTATAATTTTATATCATTTGCTGATCCATCACTTTCTCAGTCAATCTAGAAACCCAGAAGTAACTGATTTCTTCTTCTCCCCTTATCCTTCCATCCAGACACAAATTCCATGGATTTCAATTTATTAATATAGTGCAGTTGTCCCTGTCTTGCTTTCCTGCTCCCATTGCTACTTCATTATCTCTTGCTTGGTTTAGCCAGTTAACCAGCCTTCCTATATCCATTTATGTTAACTTTTAACCAAACCTCCACAAAAATCCCCAGAGAAATATTTCTAAATTGCAAATCAAGTCTTGTTACTTCCACATATGAAATCTTCAATGTTTTCCACCTTTTTTAGTATTTTTGAATTTTTGATGAATCCTAGTCATCTGCGATTCTTCTTGTAAAAATTTACATTGAAAAATGAGTTTAGGAATCACTTATGTTTGGTAATTTATAAAACACATAGATATATTAAACTCAAAACTCAAAAAATGCCTGCTTAATCTTGTTTAATTGGTATTTTTCAAATTTACTTAACAACAAACACCTTTTATTCATTTATAACATCTATTAACACTCTGCAGATCTGCTTTTCCAGATGGACCCCAAGATAAATGTCACGTCTCTTAGCATGTCGTTCAAGCCCCTGTTTGCATCTTCAGACCTATCTCTAGCCTTTAATTTTGTGCTCTGGGACTTATAAAATGCTCTAAGTCTTTGTGCATTCCTCGTTATTCCTCATCTTCCTGTATTTGCTTTTGTATTCTATCTAGAATGTCCTCCCACCAAAACGTTATCTGCCTAACCGCCACTAAATCTTGATGTTTCAGCTCAGATGTAAACTATTCCTAGAAGCCGTCCTCATATTTACTTATTTCCATCATTGTGACTTCCATAATAATCACTATCTATTTATGTGTCTTTTCTCTTTTAAGAATAAAAACTTTTAAGAGCAGAGATCATCTTTTTTTCTTGCATTTCAGTGCCTTGGAAATAATTTGTGCTCAGTAAATATTTATAGAATGAGTGGATGAATGAATGAACAAATTAATTTACAAAAAATGACATATTAAATGATTATATGAATGTCTATATATGACGCCTTAACGTAAGCAGTCTCTAAATATTTAGTTCCTGCGTCAGTGAGTTGTAATTCATTTTAAGACTCCTTTCTTCATCTTGATAGTCTTTTTTAAAGAGCCAAATTAAGACTTGAAGTTTCCACAGTGCACTCCCAGTGTACAAATTTATTATGACCAGTTAAAATTATCCATCTCAGCCATTGGCAATTTTTTTTTCTGTGTTTGCTTTTAATCTTTTTCATAAAGTGTGTGTTTTTACCTGATGAACTTATGTTAGACATAAGAACTGCTGCTGTCCTGGATTTGCCACAATCTAGAAGTCATCAGATTATGCTCTGATCACAGGTGATGAGTTTCCCTGTCAGGCGGGCTCACTCTCAGAATCCTGGGCCACCTGTATTTTGCCTCATTGCTTTTGATTCTTTTTCCCTGGATGGCAGGATGCAGTTGTGTCTTCTGTGGACTCCTTAACTTCTGTATTTTGCCTTAATGTTGTGCCTCCGTCTTCAGATTCTTCTGATTCCTTTCAACCAGATTTTGTCCTCATTGAGGTAACACATCTATGCAGAAGTCTCCAGAGCCGGTATTTCTTGTAGAAACTGTCCTAAGATATTGATCCTTGATTCTAGCTCTTTGCTTAACACCTCCACCTGGAGGTCCTACAAGTGCAATGTCCATGAGACCTTCTCCTTTTCTCTTCCCCATTGCATCACCACCAGTCTCCTTTTTTACTGTTTCTCCTAAGGCAACATCATTCTCACAGTCACTTCGATGTGAAAAATCTGATTTTCTTAGGCTTCTTTCTCTACCTAGAAACCCAAATTCTTGCAGTTTCCGTGTTTACATTATGAATAGAATCTTTCACATCCAGTACTTTCGGATTTCTAACCCTTTTGTGAGCCGTTACAACAGAATCCACACTTTTTACCCTGTATATCAATTATTTTTACTTTCTAATATCTTGCATAAACTGAAAGTTTGACTATACTAAATTAAATCGTGATTTTCAGTAAGAGTATCATGATATTTTAACTAGCTCATAGTTATAATCTTATATAAAACAACAACAACAAAAGCAATGCAAAATACCTCATCTTGTCTAGGCATATATAATATATATATATATATTACATACTTAAAATATATACATAATATGTATACACAGTAAGTATATATTATATGTATACTTACATACACTTATTGCTATATATATATATATATATATATATATATACACACACACACACACACACACACACACACACACACACTTATTGCAAGGAATTTACTTACCTGATTAGGGAGAACAAGACAAGTTTGAAAACCATGGGGCAGGCCATCAAGAAGGGCAGGATGAAACTCTCAGCAATGAATTGAAGCTGCTGTCTATGGGCTGAATTTTTTCTTCCTCAAAGAAGCCTTGGTTCTACTGTTAAAGGCTTTGAACTGATTGAATCAGTCCTATCCACATTGTCTAGGATAATCTACTTGATTTAAAGTCAACTGATCATGGACTTTAATCACCTAGACAAATTACCTTCACAGCAACACCTAGATTAGTGTTTGATTGAATAACTGGCGAATGTAGCCTAGCCGAGCTGATACATACTACTGGCCAGTATAACTACAATAGCCCATATAATCTTAATGAGGCTCCAGAGTAGAATTTTCCACCAATCTTTGGGACCAGGAATGTATGATATGCTTCTGGGAAAGTTATTTTAGTTTGTTTGCTTGCTTTGAGTTTATTTATTTTGCCTAATTGGCAACGCAAAGCAGGTAACTGACTGTAAATTCTGTGATAGACACACGCTGAGGGGACCTCGTTGAGTCACACTCTTGTATATTCCCCTCCTCTTGAGTCTCAGCATAATCTGTTATTTGTTTCTAACAAACAAAGTATAGCAAAGGTGATGAGATGTCACTCTTTCAATTGCAACACATTATGTAAGACCCTGACTTAGCAGACTGGGATGAGAGACTTTCCTACTGGTCTTGAAGAAGCAAACAGCCGTATTGTGAACTTGCATAGACAGAACCAAGAAACAGGAAACTGCAATGACCTCTAAGATCTGAGGGCAGCCTCCAGTCAACAGCCAGTAAGAAACTGGGACCTGCAGTGATAAGATTGCAAGAAAATAGATTCTGCCAACAATGTGAATGAGCTGGGAAGCAGATTCTTCCCTAGCCGAGCCTCCAGATGAACCAGGAGCCAGCTCTGTGAGGCCTGATTCCTGATCCACAGAAACTGTGAGATAATAAACGTCCGTTGCTTTAAGCTGCTAGGTTTCTGATAATTTGTTACGCAGAAACAGAAATTTACTATAATTCCCTTTCTCTATGTCTGGTTAGGGAGACCTAACTCCTGGTTGGGGTTCTGTTAGCAAGACCTTTTAATAGTCCCATTAAGCCTCATCCCTCACTCTAGATTGTTATGAACAAGAAAGGTGATATTTTGACTTCTGTGTGTTTTACTACTTGTCTTATTGGTTCAGAATTTACATTAACTAGAAAGATGGTTTCAATTAAGCTGCATAAGAGACTGCACAGTCTGGTTCCTGATCTGGGGATATTGGGAAATAAAAGTGGCAGAGTGGAATGTACAGATCCAAATAATAAATGGTGAGGTTTTTGGTGGACCTTCTGGGCTCCATAACCTTTGGACTTAATGATTTTATTTCGGGTCATTGTAAGGCCCAGCTTAGGGCAAACACTCTTTACACCCTTTATAGGCATTGGTAGATTTAACATTTTTACTCAGTCTAATGTTTTTTTCTGTGAGGTCTTGACTATGAGGAAATTTTCATCTGGGGAATGTAAGAATTGACCTTTATCCAATGCTGAGGCACTGGTCCAGAAGTTGTGTGGCTTGTCTGCCTTGGCAGCATTTTAAAGCCTTTGTCACCCATCCTGTGCTAATCACCCTTGTGAATGTTTGTGATCAATATTATGGCTTTACTCTCAGAAACATATTACTTAAGATAAAAGGCAACAGGTGGCCCAACCATGTCAGAGATAGAATATCCATTTGGAAAGAGATAGAGAAAGCCAGATGACTTCATAACAATATTAAGGCCAAGATATCATCACAGAGTACTTACTTATTCTGAGGTGACTTGTTAATTAGACATAGTGCAAGGAAGTAAAACAAAAGAGAGAGAAATTATAGGATACTTGAAATGAATAAAGGATCGTGGCTCAGGAAATAGTTTCAGTACTACAATGGCACAGGCAGAGAAATATAGAGAAATAAAAGAGTGGAGGGGCATACTTTAAAGTAGACTTGAAGCTTCAAAACATAAATTTGATCTATAGTCTAATGTAAATTAAAAAAAAGGAATATATCTAAGAAAACTCATGAAATCTACCTTTAAAGATAAGGTTACAAAAGAGGTTGACTGATTACCTGGTAAAAGAACATGATTAGGGACCAAAGAGATCTAATAAAAAAAGAAAGGCATCTATTTAGGGAGAAGACTGGAATGACAACCCCAGGGAGAGACAGGATCCAGGAAATTAAAAATCACAATCCTTAACCCTTAGTTGTGATACCTGAAGTGCTGTGAAAACAAATTGTCTTAAATAACTAAAAGTAAAACATGACCTTAGCTGAATTACATTGGGAGAAAAGTTGACTTGAGGTTATTTATAGTCTTTATGAATCTCACATTATGTGAATATTCATATACTTACTGCAGAAATATTAATGTGATCTGTTATGAAGTGCTCCCCACATCCATATGGGTCTTGTGTAATATATAGTATATGGACAATCACATTTCTATAATCCTCAAATTTCAAATTCTGAAATATACTTAACTCCAAGTGTATAAAATAGGGATTGTGAAACTCTTTCAAAAAGCACCCTTTCAACTCTGTTGATATAGAAGCCATTACACAAACAATTGGGAAAATATGCCTTTATGTTTAGGAAAGCATACAGAAAATGTGAAGAGAGTATGAGTGTTGGCATGCATGTCACTTGACTCCTGAGAAATAAAAGTTATGATAATTTATGGAATTAGAACTCTAAGATGTAGGATAAACTATGATAAACCATGTTAAAGTGGAGCCAGACCAGACAATTAAAAATTAGATCTGGCCCTAATAAGAATGTTGGTCCTCTAGGAAAGTATCACTTGAATAGGATTACTTCATCAAGGACAATCAGAAAGGCTCCAAAGAGACCATAAGAGCTACTGAAATCTTATAGCAAAGGTCCAAGAGCTCCTGATGCATATTTTGTAAACTTATTTTCTACTGGCTTAATCTCATTTTTCCTCCTAATTCCGTTCCCATATATTTTATATTTTATGTATTTAATCAAGTGTTCTTCAATCCTATAAAATCAAATGGCATGTAAGCAAACACAAATAAATATATCTGTATCATGGTAGCCAGATTAATGTTTCTAAGGAATAGTTTCATTAATATCACCATTCTACGAAAAAAAACCCTTTATTGGATACGCATTGCTTATCCAACATAAAAGGTATTCTATATTCAATTTTTATATCCGAATACCTCCTATATTCTCTCCAGAATTGAATAAACCTTAAATACTACTTTTTAAGAACACATTGTACCTGCCTGACAACTTTAATAATGAATGTTGATTCATTTATTTTTTCATTGTCAATTTCTGTGTAGGAAACAACCCTAAGACTTAATGGTTTAAACCAATGAACTATTATTTCTCATGACTGTGTGGATTAGGATTTGGAGCAAGGGTTTTCTGGGTAGTTATTCTGCTCCTACAGAATCAGCTGGGAAATTTATTTGGCTGCATTCACTGGCAATTAAGCCAGAAAGTCCAAGAAGGCTTCCGTCACCTGTTTGGCACTCCAGTGTTCTTCCACATGTCCGCCTTCTTTCCCTGTGATGTGTTATTTTCCAGGAATTCTTCCTGTCTCTCTCTCCCCTGCAGAGCAGCCTGAATTTGCTTATAGTATGGTGGTTGGTTTTACAAAATAGGAGAAACGAAAGTTTCCGGTTTTCCTAAGGCCTATATTTGCAAGAAATAGAACACCACTTGTGCTGCATTCTATTGCTAAATGCAAGTCAAAATGCATGTACAGAGAAGGGAGAAATTGTTGGTGACCCTATTTAATGGCTATCTTTAATTAAAAATATTCATTCATATATTTAATATGTCATGCAATAAATTAAGCACTGGTGATATAGATACTGTAGATGTACTTTTACTCAAAACTACCTGTTTGCATCTTTAATATGTCAAACAGACATAGCCTTATTTCCCTGAGCTATGTGTCTAAATGAAGACAGATACTAGTCAAATAATCTCTTTAAAACATGATTAATAATGAAGAAAAACTCCAGGGAGTTCTTTGTGTATAAAGCAAGGGGACATCATTTAATTTTGGATAGTCAATGAGTAATTTGTAGACTGGTAATGAAAGTTAAATACAAGAAGAAAGAGCATGGTGGAGTTTCAGGCAGAGAGAATTTGGGCAAACACAGGTGTGACAATATATTGACATTCAGGTTGGCTGGTGCGACTAGATTGGAGAGGCTAAGAGAAAGAATGGCTTGAAATGAGGTTAGAGAGTCAGGCTGGAGCAGACAGTTCTGGGTCTTACAACACATAGGAAGGGTCTTAGTTTTTAGCCTTACAGCAGTGAGCTCTCCATAGTAAAGATTGTTATGATTGTCTTTATTTGTGTGTGATATTCACTCTGGCTGCAGGGTACACAATGGGTTGAGGAAAACAAATGCCTGTGGGTGAGAATATTTATTAAAATGGCAACTGAAGTAACTCGGGCAAGAGATGCTGGTGGGTTTGCCTGGTGGTTGAAGATAGAGATAGATAGGGGCTCACAGATGAAAGATTTTTTTTAAAGAAAAATCAACAGATTTTGGTGTATTATTTATTGGACACAGTAATTAGTGAAAGAGATATATCAAGGTTATAACATTCTCAGAGTCTGAATTTCTATTTCTAAGTGTCTGGCTTGGGGAGCTGAATGAATTTTGGCCATCTGTTTCTTCACTGCCTTTGAAACTTCCAAGTTGGAATATTAAGTAGGCTCTTGGATATATGGGATATATAAGATGGACATTTTCTGCTTTGCATTTATTTATTTAATAGTTTCTTTTATAACTTTAGCTCAGGATACATTATTATATTTGTGTGTGTGTTTATCATATCAGTTGTTAACATCTTAACATATTTCATCTTCCAAACTACATTTTAAATTGAATTAACACAGTTCCTAAGAACTATCTACAGTTTTAGCTCTTTCTCCTGGAATTAGATCATGTATATTAGATTGAAATACTTCAACACAATACTTTTTCAGAAGCATTCTCTACAACATTCTCAGAGCATGGCATTTTCTCTCCTCCAAGTTCTTCTTACCAAAATAAAACACACTTAGAAGTTATAATCATACAATATTGAATTTATTTAATATGTTATTCTAAGAATACAAATAATATTTGTATTTGAAATGAGGTAGAAAAGAGAGAATCCCTTCTGTCTTCTACAAAGAATGTCACTCTAAGTGTGGCATTTCAAAATTCACATCACCTGAGTGAGGTGATATATGACAGCACTGTTTCATCTGAAGACATCACATTTCTCAGGTAACAGCCTCTAACACTTAAAGTTAGGATTTACTTTAACAGTAGCAGCAAGTACATTATTCTTTTTTTGTAGAAGGACAGATACATTTTGTTCCTCACATTAACTTAAAAAGTCAAAGAAAATTCTTTCTAAATCTAATGTGAGCATACTTCCCAGATTCACTCTCCTAGTTTACATTTGTATCTATATACTTATCTATTACAATTATTTTATTCTCAACAGCATCCCTATTTGGATAAAAAATTACATGTCACCCTACTTACATCATGAATTCTCTTATATGCTACTATTTGTGGTTTTCTAAAGCCCGTCTTGAAATTATACATTTCCTTGGGTTATGCAATAATACAAAAATTCCATATTTTTGTTAAGTGATGTGTAATGTACTCATTGCTTTTAATAATTAATTTTAATTTGCTTTTATTAATTAAGATCTTTAAATCTTTTACATTTGCCTCTTAAATTATTATATTTTTATATTGTGCCTTACTCCATTTTGTTTCTTTGTTTTTGCTCCCCATCACCAGAGTAGCATTATGTTCAGTCAGCTTTCATATCCTTTCACTATTTACTTTTTCTTCTGGGCTTTCTCCAGTACAGATTCTTGAAATACGATGACCAGAAGTGCTTTCAGTATTCAAGGTAGAGGGGCACTAAGGTTTTATACAAGAATAGGATAATATGAGCTCTTTTGGGTTTGCTTTTGCTTTTACATTTGCTATCTGCCCAGAGCTCTCCTGAGGGTGTTAAGTATTATGTTGTCTGTGGCAGCACATTGGCTTGCTCTCCCCAGGGGTGAACCTCCAGCTTCCCACACAGATACTCATCATATTGTCTTAAGGGTGCCACAAATGTCCTCAGCTGCTGTTAGAAATTGTCGATTTAAATATCCCTTTTGCCATTGTCTGAATGAAGCCCACTCTGACACCAGGAGTGTGACTGAATGAAGATGGCATGCTTTCTCTAAAAGTTACTACTGTTGTCCTAGGGATAAGTATTTTGGAAACTATTTTCTACCCTTAACGATTGCAGTCTTCAGATGAAATGCTAATTTTTTTGAACAAGAAAAGGAAATATGTTTCTAAAAACATGCAGTAAAACTTCTTTGGATTTCACCTATATAAATCAAGTAAATCTCTCAATTGTTTCCTACAAAAAAAGGCAAATGTTTTTTATTTTATTCATAGTTAAGATATACTTTTTCAAAGCATTGTGATATTAAGACAAAAAGATTTTAAAAATTAGTTTTCAGAACTGATATTCGTAGTTGTACTTCTTAGGCAAAAATTGGTATAGTTTGAAGGAACATTATCTCCATCAGATTGTTTCCCCCCTTAATAATAGGAGGTTTAAAAGTTCTATTTGAGAAGTTTTTTTGGTTGTGTTTTTTTTTTTTTTTTTTGAGGTGATTTTATGTCAGTATTTTACAGGCTGAAATTGCTAAGGAGAACAATCTGGAATCATTTTCTCCTAAAAGATAGGGAAAAAATCCATTCTATGTGGCTTTAGTTACTAACTCAGGTGTCCTTCCAACTTTGGAAAGTAATTTGTACAAGTAACTGAGAATAAAGACATTAGCATGTATCACTTTTATGTAGGAGTCTTTATAAGCTAAGCAAATCTCTTCAAGAAAGGTCAGTTTTCCCTGAGTTTCCAAAAACCGTGGTGGCACTTGGGGCCAGAGGCTCCAGAAACCATGCCAGTGCCCATGATCAGAGGCTCCAGGAACTGCTGCAGTGCTTGCAATCCCACCCCTCCTCCTCTCCCAGCAGCAGTGTGACACCCATGACCTGAAACTCTAGGAATTGCAGCAGCACCAAAGGCCAGAGTCTCCAAATGCAGAGGCACCCATAACACAGGTACTCCTCCCCCATGGCAGTGGTGGTGTCCATGACCCTGGCCTGCTTGACAGTGGTGGTGACACCTGCAAACCCAGTGCATCCAGCATCAATGGTGCCACCTCCCACAGAAAATCCAGAAGCAGCAGCAGAGACACCATGCACAGAACAGACCCTGACTGCAGCAGCACCCAAGGCTGTGGAAAGCCCGGAAATAGCAATGGTGGAGCCTACAATCCTGCTCCCCACCAGCTGCAGCGGTGCCTGCAACCTCAGTTGCCCCACTCTGAGCAGTGGTGCCTGTGGATCCAACAACTCCAGACTTGACAGAGGTGCCCATGACTCTGGCTCCCACCCCACCCTTCTCCTCCACCCACTGTGGTGGGGGAACTTGTGACCCAGGTGACCCTGGAAGCATCAGAAGTGATCATTAGCTAGGTGATCCTAGTGGTGACAACCATTACCACAGTGAAACCTGAAGCTGCAAAACAGAGCAACCTCAGAGGCACAAGCAGCACAAGGAGGGCACTGATGACACCTCTGGCAGAGGCAGTGGAGGGTGGAAAGTACAGGCTCTCAGATAAAACCAGAAGCAGCTCAGAATCAAAGTAAACAAAGTTTTACCCAAATAAAAAAGGTGTTTGCTACTGCAAATGTTCTGGCAGAGGAACAACTTATCAAGCACCATGAAAAGCTTTCATAAAAAGTATCACAAAAATAGAATGACAATTCTCCAGAAACAAAACTTGAGGTGACAGAACATTGTGATCTAACTGACAGATAATTCAAAATAGCTGTCATGAAGTAACTCAATGAGCTACAAGAAAACTCAGAAAGACAGTTCAACAAGCTCAGGAATAAAATTAATGAACAGAAGGATTATTTCACCAAAGACATTGAAATTAAAAAAGAACCAAAGAGAAATTCTAAAGCTGAAAAATTCAATAAATGAGATTAAGAATAAAGTAGAAAGCATTGGGAATAGAGCAGACAATATAGAAGAGAGAATTAGAAAGCTTGAAGATAGAAATCTAGAAATGAGTCAGATAGAGGAAGAGAGAGAACTGAGATTTTAAAAAATTGGAGAAATTCTACAAGAAATGTCCAGTTTAATTATGAAAAGCTACACAAGTTTAATGGGTATCCCAGAAGATGAAGAGAGAGAGAAGGGAGCAGAGAGCTTATTTAAAATATATTAACTGAGAACTCCCTATACTAGAGGAAGGAACTGGACATAGAAATACATCAAGCTAATAGAACACCAAGTTATCTCAATGCAAAAATCTCTCTCCAAGGCACATTATATTAAAACTGTCAAAGTCAATGACAAAGAAAGAATATTACAGGAAACCAGGGAGAAAAAAAAAAAAAAAAAAAAACAACAATAACCTACCAGGGAAGCCCCATTAGGCTATTAGCAGACTTCTCAGCAGAAACTCTACAGGCCAGGAAAGAGAGGAATGATATATTCAAAATATTGAAATGTAAAAACTGGCAGCTAAGAATACTCTATCCAGCAAAGTTATCTTTCAAATATGAAGAAGAAATAAAGGTTTTCCCAGACAAACAGAAGCTGAGGGAGTTCATCACCACTAGACTTGCCTTACAATAAATTTTGGAAAGAGCTGTCCTATCTGAAATGAAAAGGAAAGATACACAAAGCTTTAAGCAAGGTGATAAATAGACATAATCAGAAAATTGGAACTCTATATCAGAATAGGTCAGTAAACAATTATAACATAAGTGTTAAAGGGAGAGAAAGCATGAAAAATAACTATAACCACTTTAATTTGGTAATGAACTCACATTACAAAAAGGTATACTTGTGACAACAAAACATAGAAGGGGAAGAGTAGAAGGACAGAACCTGCATAAGCAAATGAAGATAAGATGCTGTCAGCAGAAAACGGACTGTCTCATCTATGAGATCTTTTATACAAGTTCCATGGTAACCACAGAGCAAAATTCAAAGCAGAGGCATGAAACACAAAAAACAGGAAACTGAGAAACATATCACGGAAAACCACCAAAGTGAAGTAGCAGACAGAAACACAAGGATAAAGAAACAATGGGAATGTAGAGCAATCAGAAAACAAAAGATAAAATGGCAGTATTAAGTCCTCATATATCAGTAATCACCATAAAATTAAGCGGAGTTAATTCACCAATCAAAAGACACAGAGTGGCTGGAAGGATTAAAAGACAAGACTCAACAATATGCTGCTTCCAGGAGAACCATCTCAGATCTACAGACAGCATAGGCTCAGAGTGAAGGGATGGAAGATGATACTCCAAGCAAATGACAACCAAAAGAAAGTAAGTGTAGCTATAATTACATCAGGCAAAATAGACTTCAAGCTGAAAAAGGTAACAAGAGATAAGATGGACATTATATAATGATAAAGAGAGGAATCCATCAAGAAGATATAACATTTATTAATATATATGCATCTAACACAGGAGCACCAAACTATATAAAGCAACTATTCACAGAGTTAAAGGGAGAAATTGACAGCAACACAATAATAGTAGGGGACTTTAATACCCTACTTGTGCTAATGGATAGAATATCCAGACAGAAATTCAACAAGGAAACATCAGTTTTAAATGAAACCCTACACCAGATGAACTTAACAGATATATAGAGAACATTCTATCCTAAAGCAGCAGAATACACATTCTTCACAAATCCACATGAAACCCTCTGAAAGATATAATATATGTTTGGAAATAAAACAAGTCTCAATAGATTTAAGAAGATTGGAATCATGTCAATCATCTTTTCCAGCCATAATGCTATGAAACTAGAAATCAACTACAAGAAGAAAGCTGGGAAAGTCACAAATATGTGGAGACTAAACAACAAGCTACTGAACAACTATTGGAGGAATGAAGAAATCAAAAACTACATGGAGATAAATGAGAAAGAACACACAACATACCAAAATCTGTGGGATGCTGCAAAAGCATCACTAAGAGGGACATGTACAGCAATACAGGCCTACCACAAGAAAAAAGAAAAATCTCAAACGATCTAATGTTACCCCTAAAAGAAAAAGAAAAATAGGAACTAACAAAGCCCAAAGTCAGTAGAAGGAAGTAACAAAAATCAGAGCAGAAATAAATGAAATACAGACTAAAAAGACAATAGAAAAGATCAATGAAACAAAGAGAAGTTTTTTGAAAAGATACACAAAATTGAAAAACCCTTAGAGAGACTCAGTAAGAAAAAAAGAGGGAAGGCTCAAATACATAAAATTCAAAATGAAAGAGGAGAAATTACAAGAGATACCAGAGAAATAAAAAGAATTGTAAGAAAATGCTATGAAAAGCTATATGCAACAAAACGGATAATCTAGATGAAATGGATACATTCCTAGAATCATGCAACCTCCAAAAATTGAATCAAGAAGAAGTAGAGAATCTGAATAGAACTATCATTAGTAAAGAGATTGAAATAGTAATCCAAAATCTCCAAAAAACCCAAAAATCCAGGACCAGATGGTTTGTCTGGTAAATTCTACAAAAAATTCAAAGATTTAATACCAATCCTTCTCCAATTCTTCAAAAAATTGAAGAGGAAGTGAACGTTTTCTAACTCATTTAATGAGGCCAACATTACCTTAACACCAAAACCAGACAAGGACAACACAAAAAAGGAAAGTTACAGGATGGTATCATTGATGAACATAGATGCAAAAATTCTCAACAAAATATTAGGAAATCAAATACAACAATATGTTAAAAGCCTCACACACCACGGTCAAGTGGAATTTGTTCCAGGGATGTTGACAAGGAAGGAGGGGAAGGGAGGTTTATAGACTAGTTAGGGAGATAGGCATGGGAAGAAAAATATTATTGAAGTGTCAAACTGACATTATCTTTATTTTACATATATAGAAACTATCCACAAAAAAGTAAAATCATTTTTTTAAATCACAAAATTAAGTGGTAGATCTAATATCAAGCCCTAGCAAACTGAGTCCAGAGCTCTCTGTGTCAGTGTTATCTAAGTAACCTCCAAGTAAATTAAGATAGGAATGTTCAGAGAGAAATACAAATGTCCAAAAGAAATGCATTGTGCAGTGCCTTTAGAAAATGTTCAGAAGTCTTAGTCAGTAGTGTTGGATGATGGGAAACCTTCACATTTGCCCCATTACTGGCCATAGGTCATTTGACATATGTTGTAGAATTGGACAAAACTTAAGATATTTACTTATCTTCTACATGTGAGTGAAATCACATGGTATTTGTATTTCTCCATCTGATGTATTTCACTTAGCATAATACCCTCAAGGTCCATCTGACTTGTTGCAAATGGCAAGATTTCATAATTTTTAAGGCTGAGTGGTACTCTATTGCATATATATACCATATCTTCTTTATCCATTTAAACAATCATATGGATACAGAGAACAGATTGGTGGTTACCAGAGAGGAAGGGGCAGGGGGAGGACAAAAGGGGTAAAGGGGCACATGTATACAGTGACAGATGGAAGCTAGAGTTTTGGTGGTGAACATGGCATAGTCTATATGGAAGTGGAAATATAATGATGTACATCTGAAATTTATATAATGTTATAAATCAAAATGACCTCAATAATAAAAGAAAAAAGTTACCAGGGGCTTTGGGGGAGATGGGGAATTATTATGTAATGGGTACAGAGTTTCTGTTTGAGATGATGAAAAAGTTCTGGAAATAGATAGTGGTGATAGTTGCAAAACATTGTGCATGTACTCAGTGTCACTGAACTGTACACTTAAAATGGTGAAAATTGTAAATTTATGTGTGTATATTTTACTACAATAAATAGATGAAATATGAAAAGAAAGGCATTTACTTGATGTAGATGAATCAGGAAACAGCATTTTCTAGAGAAAAAATACAAAAACCACGATATTTTTAAAAGCCTGCTTTGTTTGGATAATATTATGGTTTTATCTATTGTAAAAATAAGATATAATAGAATACACATGACCTTTAAAACCATAAAGATAAAAATTTCCTCTCTTTTATGTTGTCAATTTTGGGCTAAAAACCAGAATAATATTTACTCATGTTTTTCTTATAGATTTCAAATATTCCAAAATCTGTATTTTATTATTTGAGCTATTTGATTCTCATAGATATTTAGTGTGCATGATATATATGAATAAATTTTAGTGTTATCCTGATGTTCACAGTGCGAAAGGGAGAGAATGGTAAACCTTAGAGAAACTAATCAGATATTTTGTTGTTTTACTGAGATCAGTCAAGTAGAAGAGAAGCTTTTGAATAGTCACAGGTTTTATCTATCTATGTATCTATGTATCTATCTATGTATCTATCTATCTGTCTGCCCATCTGTCTGTCTGTCTATCTACCTATCTATCCATCTATCTATCTATCTACAATATATATCTCCATTTCTCAAACAGGCACATTAATGCTGTGATTGATTTGAACAAAAGAAATATGTTTGGCCAATGAACATCTTAGAGAACATACCATGATAGAAATTGTAGGGAGCAACTGAGAGAAACTTCTGTACAGTTTTTAAAATTATAAATGTTATTTAGTTGGCAAATAAAAAAGAAAATCCAGCCTTCAAGCACACCGTACAGATAACCACTTTTCATATTTCCTATCAGAATTAACCATGTTTATTAATTAGTAGATTATGTAAACTACTTTCCTCTTCCCAGGATATGGGAATGCCTTTCTCTTGAAGCACACTTTCACAATGAGCACTTGTCATCTTGTTTTCATCAAGTACTTTTCAATAGACAAAAATCAAAGATCATTTTACTTTGAACTTTATTGATTTCAGTAAGAAGAGGCATTTTTTCCATATGAAAAGAAACATTTCTTCAGAAATTCCTTATATAAGGCCTTTGCTCATTTTTCTATTGGACTTTGTATATTTTTATCAAACTATTGTTTTACATATTTTATATTAAGCAGTAATTTGTCTATCTTATGTGCTGAGATTATTTTTGCTATTTTATTTTTTCCATTTTGTTATCCTTTCGTTTTTGACACACGTTTCAAAAATTATGTAATCAATTTTATTCCTCTATGTCTGTCTTTAAAAAAGTTACTTTTTCTGTTGGCTTTCACTTAAAATGATTAAAATGAGTTTCCTTATTTTGAGATTAGATATGCACCAATATTTACCTTTAATATTGAAGGTTTTAAAATATTTAATTCTTTGAGCCAAATAGAATTAATTTTCTATATCTGTGAGACAAGAAAGTAAGGGATTTTTTTTCTAAATACTTCGTAAACTCTGCTAGCACTAGCTGTATTTATAATTCACCCTTTCTCTGAAGATATGTCATTGCATCTTCCACATCTACCAAATTCTTATGTACACTAGTTCAGTTCTCTCTGCTTTGCAGTAAACCAGAATTTTAATTGTTGCATTATCATTTATTTTATAATATATTACTTTAGGTGCATAATAACTATTTGTTGTGGTGTTATGCCTCTGTTACTCTTATTTAGTGTATTCACTTTTTATTACAACTCTGTGACCTGTAGGATGAAACTGTCTGTTTATATTCCTTTTACATCTTGCCCTGTTTACATGGTTTGGGGAAGCATCATTAGAAAAGACATATCTGTCAGGTTAGGTTAGATTATGCTGAAATAACTGTAAAAACAAAAAATAAAATCTTTGTGAGTGATGTATTAAAGAAAGCTGTATTTTTCACTCATACTCCATGTCCTTTGCAGGTTAGTGGGTTGAGTGGTAGTGCACTCTTCTCATACTGATCAGTGAGGGTCTGGGTTGCTGAAGACACCATCCTGATGCATGCTTCTGCAACAGCCAAGGCAGATAAAGGAGACCTAATGCCTCTTCCACTGTCTCTTAAATCTTCTCTCCAAGAGAGATATACATCCTTTTGCTCATGTTTCATGTCAAATGAGTCATATGATCACACCTAACTTCAATGTGCAGTGTCTGAATTTCAATCCTGCTGTGTCTGAACAGGAGGAAACCTAAAGTTTTTGCTGAAGATTTTTCTTTTCATGTCACCAAGCATTCAGTTCATTCTTCTTCAAATGTAAGACACACTCCCTCACAACCTGAAAGAAACAACACAGCTTCAAGCTAAGTCTAGAATCTCTGGATATTCATGCTAGTTTCTTCATCAGCAGATGATGTCAAGTGGTATACAGGAGGTCTAAAATGTGTTTTCTCTTGATTCAGAAATTTACGAGATAAAAACCAACTGATATGTTTCCAAAGCTCTGTATACATTGATACAATGGTAGAAAAAGGACAGAATCACCAAAATATACCCTTTTATAAGAAACAATTAATGGTTATAATATAAGAGACTCAGTAATCATATATGTGTGTGTCTGTGTGTGTACACACTCAGCAATCGAATGTATGTATTTATTCTTAGTGAACATTATGTCGCATATGAATGTAGTTGTCCAAATATGTAAAATCTCCAAATTCTAGAAGAATTGAAACTGAATTTGAACTCCAGAATCTGAGGGAATTATTTATGCCGTGAAAGACATAGCTTTTGCTTCTTCGATTGTTTTCCAGATTCTTTTCTCTTGATAAGAATTGCACGCAACTCTAGAGTTAACTTTTAAGGATAATCCCTTATCAATATTAGAAAAGAGATGTTTGTGCACCTGTGCCATATGCTCCTTGTTTTCCCTCCTGTTTCTACTATTTATGTTGTTGATTCTATTCACTGCCTGTCATCTCCTGATTATCCTGGACACAGTCCATTTGACAGGATGTGGTGTCAACCATATAGGAGGTAGTATAAACATAAATATGGATCATAAACTAAAATGTATATTCTGTTACACAAAATTTTGTGAGTATATGATGTTCACTGCATGGAAATAAAAAATATGAAAGGGAATTTAGAAAGTCTGTTAGTTTGAATTTCTTAGATTTTCGTGACATTTCATATTAATAGAAGCTTGTCATTCCCAGGATCTGTTACTTTCATCTCAGGCTTACACGTTCCGTTGATGAGTCAATCAGCCCAAAATAACATTCCATATTGTGAAATAGTCAGTTGTGATGTTTGGCATTCTATTCATAAGAGTCTGAGTGGTGGAGCAGAGGAATTCAGGAATACAAGATCCACACAGAAGTTTAGGATAGGTGTTGCCTTCACCTAGACTGACTTCTGATTCTTCTAACCACTGTGGTTTATATACATATGATTTTTTAAATTCTTATTTTCAGAGAATAAATCATTAATTACCAAAGAAAATAGAGAATAAAAAATAAGGAATAATAACATTTTTTGAAAAGTTCCATTAATTCTAAGGCTGTATCAACCACAGTGGACTTGAACATTCATCTTACCGTTCAGATTAGCAATAAGTTCTTTCCTTTGTTCCATTTTTTTTAAGCCGTGCTTATTTCAAGTCCACGGTAGTTAACATTGTTGATTGCTCCTGAGCAAACAATTTAGGCTCCTAAAGATTGTTCATAAATCCATTAACTTGAAATTTATTATTATGAACATATCTATTTAAAATGAGCAACAAAATTTCAGATGTTCATCATGGTAGTTTTGATTCATATTTGATTCATATTGTTTCTTTTCAACTATTGCATTAAAAATTTCAAATATTCCATTTAGTTGTTTTTCTCTTATATATAAGTTTTAGAGCTTTATTCAATATACAATAAATTGAAAATATGTAAAGTACAATTTGATAAGTGTTGACATTTGAATAGACTTGTGAAACCATCACTACAGTCAAAACTACTAATTCAGAAATCTCCCTAAAAACTCTGTCTTATACAAACGGGAACAGTTAAACTTTAATGAAATTAAAGTCCCTAGTAGGGTTTGTCATCACATTTTTTCGGTTATTTTTTAGAGATTTCAGATTTTCCAAATAGTAAAGTGTACATGATTTAAGCATGCACTGCCTCTGCAAGATGAAGAAAGTTTCTCCCTTTATCTAATTCGAAATTAGTGTACTTTATCTAATTCTAAATTACAAAATTGTATAGGTAAAAAATAATAATAACATGGATATAGATCATTTAAATGATTGACCCCAACTCAAATATCCCTCTCCTCATTTAACAAAAGGTATCCATGATTATTTTAATCTCAACTGGACTATGAAAAGTTGTAAACACCTAATATTACATGAAAATAATTTTATGACATTAATAAAAGATATGCTGAGGAATGTCTCAAAGCATACAAAAATTTAATTTTGTCAATCTCAATTTTGAAATGTCAAAATTAAGTACTTGAATAGAGAACAATTTAAGCCTCAAAGAATAGTAGTGGCTCCTAGAAAAACTGATGGATGTTTGAATATATGAAACCTGGACATATATTTCCAAAAATATTATCTTTCTTATAGTGTTAGAAAAAATAAATGTGAAATGATGGAGGACACATGGTGCTATCATACAGTTTTGCTGAAAAACCTAAAAGCAAAAAATACTTGATTGTTTCTAAGAATACGTACATAATTGCAATTACTATGCACATTTCAAAAACATTATATAAAGTAAATTAATTCCAAACTGTTTTGTTTAATTTTGAAATTCATATTCCAAGTCATTTTTTAAAAAATTATTGATGCTGGGGGCTAGCCCAGTGGCATAGCAGCTAGGTTCCCACATTCCGCTTTGGGGGTCCAGGGTTTGCCAGTTTGGATCCTGGGCACAGACCTACTCACTGCTCATCAAGCCATGTTGAGGTGGCATCCCATATAGAAGAACTACAACTCTACAACTATGATACACAACTATATGCTGGAGGTTTGGGGAGAAAAAAAGAAAAAAGAGGAATATTGGCAATAGATGTTAGCACAGGGACAATCTTTTTCAAAAAAAAAAAAAAAAGATTGATACTAAGTTTCAAAATAAGCATCAATCTTATTTTCAGTCCCTTCCAATAACTTTTGAAATTGTAGAAGAAAAATGAGATGGTAGCAGTCAGACTTTCTATGATCTGATCCGAATTTTTATTCTTGGATTGCACTAAAATTCTGCTTTCCCCATTTCTGCACAAAGTGGGAGACCTTAAAAAAACAATATGGCAAACACTGAGGTTAGTCTGATGTAAAAACAGTATATTTCTAACTGTATGAATCATGAGCTAAGTAATGAGTATGTGATTCCATGAATGGTGATGAGTGGGTTGATTGTATGAATAGAGATGAATAAATGAGCAAATATGCACATTGGTAGGAGAATGTATGATACATTATTTTTAAAGTAAAATAAGGAAGTGATAATGAAGCAAAGACTGTTATGTATTTTCCTACTCATTAAAAACCTGAGCTTTTTACTGCAAGCCACTGAAAGCCAGTTATAAGTTGTTCTTGAGCCAGAAAAAAGACTATACAATTAAATTTTACACTGATTAGCATAGGGCATCTACATGTTCATTCTGGAAGAAATTCACTTAATTCCAAACTGGCGACATTATTTGAGGCACTGTGGTGGTGTTTGCTTAGAAATAAAAATGAAATGCAATTTGAAAATCAGGTTTTCTGATCAATGTAAAGATTTTGAGATTTATTCCTTGTTCATTTTTTCTTATATTCCTTTTCTTTTTAATACTTCATGCTTTACCATTATCATGACTGATCTAGTATTCTAATATCTCCATACTTTTTTCTTCCTTATCCTGCGTCATGCTTCTATTGTCTCCATTGTAATAAAATATTTATGAATTTTGTTTTCAAAAAAAGCCAATGCACTAAAATGCTTATTTTTATTTGAATTTAACTTAAAAACATTACCATTTGTCTTCCAAAAATGTCTGTTAAAAATTAAATGTAAACATTACAGAAAATACCAATATCTTGGAGTTACTTCCTATTCCAGGTCATGACGCTTTTTAGTTTTAGAAGTAAATAACATGAAATATTGACTATTACGTCCCAATACATAATAATAGCTCAAAATCCTCTAATTCAAGAGAAACCACTTAAAAGAAATAAATTAATTGTTGGGACTGTGACCTGAATGTGAAAGCAAATAGATTCCTTCAGCTCACAGTGACATCTCTGCTCACTGAACTCACTCCTTCTTACTATTTATTTTTGAGTAACACTGGTAAGATATGAATATCACATTATTATTACAAAATAAATATATTACATATAAAGCCAAAGTCCATTTCTCTATAAATCTTAGTCTTATACAGGCCACTATTGCTACCATTCACATACATATTAATACATATGGTATATAACAATTGCATATAATATAATATTTATGAAAATACAATAGCATATAAGTATAATGTAATTATTTTATGATGTTGATGCATATTAATATATTTATATATGCATTAACATACACATTTGTGTATACACTGGAAGGACAATGATCGATATGTTACACATAAATATATTACAAAATATTGTGGAATATTATGCAGTCATTAAAGTGAATAAGGCAGATTTATATGAATTATCAGGAAATAAGTCAATTATATTTTAAGTGAACAAGAAAAACAATTTTCAAAAAGTCTTCCAATGTATATTTTGTAAAAATTTTAAATTAAATATTTCCATACATACTGTGAATGTGTATGTACATAAAAGGTCTGGGAGATGCATACTTCACTGTTAATCATGATTTTTGCATTCTATCTGGATCATAGTAAGGTCTTCATAAAAGTTGGCTATATTTGGGCAGGAGAGAGAGTGATAAGGAAAGTCTCCATTTCTATATCTTCACCTACTGTACAATTTTAATTTTTATAACAATCGTATTACTTTTATAATTCCCAATAAACTGCAATTATCTTAAAAATGTAAAGAAATACTCAGTTCTTTTTAAATAGGTGGTGTGTGCTTAGTTTCTTCAACAGAAGCCTTTTTAGAAAGAAATTCTTTTATTTTGATTTATTCAAATGTATCAACTCCATGTCTTATAATTTTTGTTTTTAGAATTTTGAACTGCTAGGTCATATACATTACCTTTTATTGACTTTATTAACATTTTATTAAATTTATCTTTTATTAACTTCATAATTTTTACTTCTACACTTAATTTTTGAATCCATGTTGAGTCTATCTTTGCACATTTTACTAGCTAGAAATTCAGTTTCACTCTTCTACGTATAATTTGTAGGTTTCCCAAAACCATCTTTCTGTTCGCTCTGTCTCTGTCTCTATGTCTCTCCCTCCCTCTCTCCTTCCTTTTCTCTTTCCTCACTTGTGCTATGTCTTAGTATCCAGTAACCAAGTCTTCTGTCTTTGCTCCTTTTTTCCATGTTGACATAGGCTTTCATGGAAATGTATTATTTTAAGTAAATATCAAAATACAAGAATTGAGCTATTCAAAATCTAACTGAAATATTTATTGGAATTGCAATGAATTTATGGAAAACTTGGAGAGAATCAATATCTTTATAATCTTACATCCTCCTATCCAAGTGGATGGAATGTCTCTGTAGTTATGAAAGATTTATTTTTTTAATATAGTTTTAAATTTTCTCTATAGAGACATTTTAAACTTCATTTTATATTGTATATTTTAAGCTTGATTTCCAGATATTTTATAGCTTTTTTTGCTCTTCATATTGATATCTTACTTTATATGTTATTTTTTGCTGCTCTGCAGGAGAAATGTTAATGATTTTTATAGTCTTATGATGTTCAAAGACATGTTGATTGATTTTGTATTAAAAATGCTGACATCACTTGCCTTAATTTCATATTGTATTTTTTTACATAAATATTTATATCATCTCTAAATAATAACAGCTCATCCGTTTCCTTCTTATATGTATATATTTATTCACTTTTCTTTTCTTGATTATGTCTCTGATATTTAAAAGGAATGTTCATAAATTATCTCCACTGAGGATAGCATATTTTTAAAAGTTCACCCCATCCTAAATAATTTCTCTTTGATTCTTAGTTTGCTAGGATTTTTAAAAACCATAATTGAGGTTTTTAACACCATCAAATATTAATCCCTCTTCTATTGAGATAATTCATGTAATTTTTTTCCATTAGCCTATTAATTTAGTTAAACATAGAGCATTATTTTAATACATCATTGGATTCAGTTTGCTAATATTTTATTTAGGGTTTCCACATCTGGTTATAACTGAAATAGGCTCCTTTACTACCTCTTTTTCTAACTTTACAATCAAGGTTCTATTTGATTTTAAAATGAAATAAAGAGCTTTCTTATTTATGTTTTCTGTAAAGTTGTTTAAGAGAAGAATCATCTGTTCCTTAAAAGTTCAAAAGACTTTATTTGTAAAAATATCTGGGACTTGTTTCATTTCTTTTCTTTCCTTTTGGAAGGAGATATAGTTTCTATTTCCTTAACGTTCATTGAAACATCCACATTTTCTATTTCTTAATTGTCCAATTTTGATATAGTGCACCTTTACAAACATTTTATACCTAATGATTGTTTCTCATTTCTAATTTTAATATTTTAAATACCTTTAATATCTAAAGATATTTTTCCTTTTTTATTTTGAATTTTGTTGATTTTTATCTCTACTATTCTTTTAATTTATCAATTTTTTTAAAAAGCTGTTAATAATATTTCCAAATAACCAAGTTTAGGGTTATATTTGCTATTTATTATTGCTATTCTGTATTTCCTTGATGTCTTTACCTTTATTATTCTCATTTTTGTTTGAGATGATTCTTGTGCTCTTTTATCTCAAGTTCTCAAATTGAGTCCTTTATCTTTTCTTTATTTTTCCATTTTCTAATATTTATGTTTAATAATTCCAAAAATTTTGGTAAGTACAGTACAGTTTCCATTCAGTTCTAAATATGATATCATTTCTATGGTGATTTTCTTTTAAACTAAGGATTGTGTAGTAGTAGTATATTTTGTTTCTAAACTTAAGACATTGTTTTCATTATTTTGATATTGATATTATATTTTATTGAATTTTAATCAATAATCAATATATTCAATTATAGCTATAGAAGTTATTGAAGTTGGTTTCTGCAAATATACTTAGTAATAAATTCATTTTTAAAAATTCTGTCATTTGTTGCTTTATATATTTTAAAAATAAGTATTTATGATTCTTTGTTCTTTTAGAAGTATAAGGACCCGGCCCAATAGCCAAGTGCTTCAAGTTCCACGTGCTCTGCTTTGGTGGCCCAGGTTCCCAGGTTTGGATCCTGGGCACGGACCTACTCCACTCACCAGCCATGCGGTGGTAGTGTCCCACATATAAATTTGAGGAAGATTGGCACAGATGTTAGCTCAGGGCTAATCTTCCTCAGCAAAAAAAAAAAAAAAAAAAGCATGAAACTTTGCATTTTTAGCTGAATTCTATTTTGTCAAATATTAAATATGCTATGCTCTTTCATACTTAGCTTTTTTTCATTATTTTAATTTCAACCATTTTTAGCCATAGTTTTGTACTAGAAATCATGCTATCTGTGCTCTCAAATAGCCCTATTCTACAGGTTGATTGTTTCTTAATGGTGTAATTTAACTTGTCTTCCTATTCCTTGCATTTCCTAGGAATTGGTATTGTGATCTTGAGTGTCAGTTAGAATCAAGTCAATTTTGGGTGTCACTGAAAAATATATATACTCTTTAGCTTGTAATCTTCAAAATTTGAATATTCAGAAGAGCAGAGGCTAGAGGACAGTTGATTTCCCACACCTGTTTTCATCAACTACTTTCCCCAGGAGGATTTTAGCATTGCTTTGATGTTATACATCTTATTTCCCATGATGTGGGCTATTGCTGCTTATTTCCATCTTATAATCGAAGTGGGGAAGACAATGTCCTTTCCAAGAGCAGAAATTTAGTCTCTCTTCCAATACATTCTCTTTCTGATAAGCCTATTGCCATACATCCCTAGCTGCTGGCACATACTGCTCTTTTTATACCAGTTCAAAGAACTTTAGTCTTTACAAGTGCTTCTCACAGTTATTTGTAGTTCCTTAGGTTCATGCTTAGCTGTCTTTTGCATAGTTTCTACAGAATAAATTATGGTGAAAGGAACCATCAGTCTAAGCCAGCTCACTGTCTCACCAGGAAATAAGAGTACCAACCTAAATTTAATTTTAGGATGCTCTGTTCATCAGCATCTTTTGTACGTTCAATTTTTTGTGTACCTATGGGAGAGATACTTCCTTTAGCTATGTAAAATGTATATTTTTTTAAGTGTTAGCAGGCTTTACTTTAAATGTTGTCAAATGTAGCTTGTAAATTAATTCAAGAAACACCATCTTTGAAGACATCAATAATTAACATTATCCTAATTAAATGTGTACACACATGTAAGTGTCTATAAAACTTGTGGTAACTTGTGAATACAAGCATATCAGATACTGAATTATTCACTAATAATAGAGTTATAAAATTTTTATTCTTTAAACATCTCACTCTGTTGGGTTAATCTGGTAAAGCATTCTCCAAGAAATCAGAATAGATTCTCATAAATATCTGATGAAGTAGGAAAGAAAATAGAGTTTCCTCTTCAAATAGATAGCTAATCAGCTTTAATCTGAATTACATCTATAAATCAAAGCCATTTTTGCCTTGTAGGATTATTCTCCTTTTCTTGACAAACCACAATATTGATTGAAGTGATAGAGATTATAAAAGGTAATACAATGAACCCTTGTATATTTGCAGTTTATGACCTTTATGTAGTTCAACATTTTATTCTATTTGATGTAATGAATGAATCTTGATTCTTACATGTTTTATTTGCTATTTTATACAGATTAAACAGGAAGAAAATAGAAACTTTACAAATGCACTACAGTTCATCAACACATTCCAACCCCAAACCATTTACTCACCATTCTATACTATTTATATCTTGCATCTTATCTGTAAATCAAAATAACAGAGAAAACTCAATTTTCACAATTTTATCTGTGAGTTTCATTCAATAGACAAGATTCATACAAAAACTTGCCAAAGTTACAATTAAAAATTGGACCAATGTTGTTCATTTAATTTATCTTTGCTCACTGACTTTACTGTAACATGATACTTCAGGACATATATATGTAGTCAAATAGTGATTTATGCAATAAGTGGCAAAATAAACATTTAAAATGCTTTAAATAATGGAATCATGTATTACAAAAGCCACTGTTAGTGTTGAATTTGTGGTCATTGAAAGAATGGCTCACCTATGTAACTGTCAACTCAAAGTCAACTTCTATCTACTCCACAGGGAATCTGATCCCATGGATCTCAGAGTCGCCTAAAAGTGGGCCATATCAAAACAATGTGCAAGGAAGGTTGCGAATATTAATATCTAAATGTATATCATCTCATTTTTGTATTTCCTACTGCTCAGGGCCATCCCAATTCCAAGAGACTAATGTGATAGTGGAGAAGGCCAATAGCAAGTATACTGTTGCTCATATCAAATGGCAGATTTTAGACCAAGAGATAGTACCAGTGATTACATATAATCATACATGTATCATATGTATATTAATATCTCATTAAATTCATATATAATCTATGTTTTATAAGCAGTCCAAGACCAAAGATCATGCTCTTAACCACCATAGTATACTAAAGATATTGATGTTTTCATAAGAATCGAGATTCATAATTAGTAAGCACTGGCTAAGGTGAGCTATATGACTTCTTTTGTTTTGTTTATTTGTTTTGCCTTCAGAATTTGTCAGTCTATCACTTATTTCCTACTTTTGAACTCTCAGTTCCTCTTTGTAGATCTTACCCAGCCATTTATATCTGTATATATATATACACACACATATATATATATATATATATATATATATGTGTGTGTGTGTGTCTGTGGTATGGAGCCAACATATGTTAACTTGCTATCCTTTATTGTTAGACATCGGAAGCTCCTAATAAAGAACTATCATCATTTTTTAGTCTAGAGTTACCAGTTTTTCTAGGCCTAAAGGGGTTCCCAGGACACAGGACTTTCAGTTTAAAAATCAAGAAAAATGTTCCCGAAAGCCAGGATGAGTTAGATATTCTGTCTTTATGTTTTGCTGTGCATGGTAGAAAAGCAGTGGACTTTCCTAACCCAGTCTTGCTCCACACACATTTAGTAGTCGTTTTTTCCTTTTTTTAAAGTTGTGGAATAACCTAAAGTATCCTCTAATACATATGGAGATGATTTATACTAATATCTGATGTCCTTGGAGTAATATTCCAAATAATATTTACACTATCTGAAGTCTTTGGAATAAATAAAGCTTCTCTCTTGTTTAAATATTTTCACAGAAAAAAATCCCATGGTTTAGATGCATTCACAAGTTACCACACACAGGCTTCAATAACAAGGATTCTGTTCTTAAGAGTCTTTAAGGAAATTCTTTAAACCTGTCAGACTACCAATGTTAACCCTTTTCCCACAGAGGCAACTGTTCCTATAAGCCTTTGTATATCATCCTTAATTTCCATTTAAGAGTCATAAATTTCAAGTGACACTTCTCTCCAGAGCTGGCAAATTACACTAGCTCATTGCTTTCTTGTGTTCAGCTGGAGAGCCATATATCTTGCACTTTGATAACTGCATGCTGAATGGCCATCGGGTAGTAATAATAATGTAAAATATGTAAGAGTGAGTTTTCAATGATACACAGGGTGAAATGTAGGTAAAATTCCTCCTACCAATATGAGCACTTATGCTTGAAGTAATAGCTCTTTCAGACTATGGAGAATGGATCTTTATAATTTTTAATTCTAAATCATTAGTTGATGGGCTCTCAATCTTGACAGAGCTCATGGTATACATAGAGAAATCCCTTATTTTGATAAGACCATCTTATGCACAATGCACAGCTGAAGAACATTTCAAACCTCCTAATGATTAGAACTGCAATTATCATCTGTGATTTCGGTCTATCTGTATATGTTCCTGCATGACTCTTATAACTAGCATGTTGTTTGTGCATGTGTTTGGTGACAGGACTTGTATTCCAATTTCCTCAAAAGGAGAAAAGAATTATTACTAAGAAAAAAATCAGTGCTGAGAAACACTATGGTAATCACATGTGTATTCCACTCTCAGCACATAAACATATGTTATATAACTTTTCCAGACAAGGCTCTCCTACAGATTCTTAAGAGACCTCACATGCAAGTATATAATAAATGAGAGGTAAATTTCAAACAAATAGCTTATTTTTATTTCCAATTCAGTCATCCATTATGTAGGACCATTATGTTTTGGCTCCTATGGAGCTGAGCACTGCAGGAGCAATGAGTTGAACAGTGCTGACTACCATTCTGATTAGACCAGAAGCTGAGACAGGGTAATTTAAATAGAATAGGCTGGCCAATGGCTGGATGGAGGGGGTTGAATGAAGTGAGGAAATCATTTTTAGAATTGGACAGCATCACAAAGGTGAGATTATCCAGGCTCAATCCCTCATCCATAGCTCATGTGGTCCTCCTTGGAATACTGTGGCCGTCGCCCGCTGTTAAAACTCACTTTGTTCTCTTGCAGGTTAGCAAATAACATCTATTTGGAACTATTAGGATTTGGTAGGGTTTCACTAAGGAAAAACCCCACGGAGCTTTAAATAAGAAACTACGCCTGAATTTATCTAATTCTATCTTCATATAATCTACACTCTGGTAATTGGAAATCAAACAAAAAATGTAAGAATAAAGGTTATTTAAGTCCAAGAGTTCAGAACAAATAACAATAAAACTGTGATTCATGTTGCTGATGGAAACAGAGATAATTACAGCAGATATTGGACAACTTTCTTTGCCTTTGAAAAAACTCAGCAGTGAGAGAGGACTGAAGGACAAAGTTGAGGGTGAATTTTTGACAGCAAGTTTAGACATTTGTAAATTTAATGATCCTGCTAATTCTTTACAAATAATAGTAGTTCCTGTTGCTGAGATATGAATTTGAACACGAAGTAAATGTCAATGTGTAGAAGAGGGTCATGTGGTGAGGGTTCAAGCCTGGGTGACTGCCCCTTCTCAGAGCAGCCTTGTTGGTCCCATTTAATGCAACGTTTTATTGAACTCAAACAATAATGCTGTGGTGAAATTGGTATTACTATCCATATTATACAGATTAAAAAAATGAGGAAATGTGCTATTGTGAATTTCATGGATTTGGACAATTACTGATGTCTTTGAAAACACTCTTTTTAATGGTATCAAAAGACATGTCAAAAATTACACATTGTGTCTTCATCCTGGCAGTCTGATTTGAGTGCAATATTTTGGAAATAATTTTTTATCACCATACAACGAACGACCAGTTCACTTTTCATTGACTCAATAGCACTGTCATGTATATTGCACAAAATTTCATTTACTAGTCTTATTATAGATCTTTAATATCAAGAAACATTTAAATCCAAAAATTCATTAAATATTTTGGCTATGATTAGAACCATTTCAAAGGCTTTCTTTCATCATTTAAATATTCAGATAATGCTAAACACGTGCTTTCTTGTGAAATGCTGTGCATCAAATGCTTTCCTACTCCTGTCTTTCAGTGTTCGAATATAAGGAGTCCTTTTTGGAGATTTTCTTTCTGAAATTAACAACTTCTTTTGTATGGAAAGTAAGTCCAAAAGAGCAAATATGGCATGTGCAGACAGAATTTGGCCCTTAAGACAGAGCTTGCCTAAATCCTGCTTTCAAAAAGCTAAAGGCAAAATGATCATCTGCAAAATATTTTTAGTTGGCATTTCCTCATCTAGTGCAGAGCATTATTCTGTATCTTAGGGAAGAACTGGCAGATCATCATCAGTCCTGTTTTTGCCTCCCAATGCAAATTAAAAACATAAAATTTGGTGGGTATGGATTAAATTAACGGTAGGAAAAACACACAGGCCTCTTTTATACTGTGAGATGCAAACATAAAGTTGACAATTATTACGAGTCCACTCTCGGGCCCTTTTACCAAGAGTGGACTTATTTCATCTACTTTTTCTAGTATGAAAGACGTAGGCAAACTACAAGGCACCACACACTTGAAGAGACCCCAGGCCAAAACATACACAGTCGGAAGGAGCATGTGCCTGTCTGTGAGCTTGTCTTGCACTCTAATCCTATTATTGGGGGTAGCAGAGAAGAAAGCTCTTTTCCAAAAAGCAGGTGCACACAATAAACCAGCCAAAAGTAGGAATATCTTGTGCAATACTGTATTTGTTTAACCAGTACTTTGCCATTTTAAATCTCTAAGCAGGCCATCACATGAAAGTATGCTTCCTAAGTTAATGTTAACATTATTTGTGACTCCTCTTACTCTTTATGTTTCCAAATATTGGGTCCTAAAGTCCATTTCCGTTTTTTTTATATCTTACTAAAGCAAAACATCCATACAGGTAACAAAACTCCTCCTTTCTCTGGGTAGGGTATATATATTTTTTCCTTGTAATGGGAATATCAAAGTTAACCTTCACATCTGTTCTACTGTCTAATTACACATGGAAACAAAAAAGCATAATTCACAACTGTACCGTAAAACATAAGTTGTATATAATTTAAATTTGTGTGCAGTATACACTTTATGCCAGGCAGTACACATCTGTTATATTATTCTCTTGTCATAGACATAAATCAACAGAGAATGTCTTTCCCTGGGGAAAAATTTTCTGCTGCCTTTTCCCCTATGTCAACAAAACACGGCTTTCCTCTACAAACAGAACTTCCATTTCATTCATTTTTAGAGCAAAGAAGTTCAAATGACTCTATCAGTCCTGTGAGTTTTCTTTGATTCCAAGGACTAGCCCCAAACTTAAGACAAAAACAAAAACAAAAAACAACCAAAAGCACTTAGACAAAAACGTGGTCACTTCGTGAGAATTTTGTAAACACCAAGTCACAAGATCCTTTTCTTTAGGAAACATTTTTTTAAACTTTGTATTTGAGGAAAGTTAACAGTTGAGTTGGTTTAATGTGAAAACAATAGACCACGGCCCTCATTAAATAAGCCAAATTCTGGTTCCATAGCCTCCAATAATACTAATTATTCTTTCTTCAGTCCAGTCAATTCATTGGATAAAGAAAATTTAGTCATAATATTTTAATTTGATTTGAAAATTAACTGTTTCAAATAAATTATATAATTTATAATGGAATTTGCATTGGGACAGTAGAGAATATCAGATAATTGCATTCTTGTCTATATAGAAGGTACTTTATATATGTGAATTAAATGAATAAATTGAACTGAAAAAACATATGTCTGCCATCCATTTCATCCTCCCTGCCCCCATTGTCATTCTCATTGCCTTGCACGTAGAGTTATTTTACAAAGATGGCTACTTGACAAGTCTTTTTGTTCCAAAATCATTCCTCCAACACATTTTCTATAGTGCTCTTAGATTTATCATTCTGAATTACAATTTTCGTGTGATTATCTTCATTTTTCTTCTTTATCCAATACTTGACAAATTGCATCCAGAACCTATATTTTGGATTAAGGCATACCATAGATCCCTCCAGTATTTTTATTCTCTTTATTATTCTGGGAAATGTTTTAGTCATTGTTAAGTGACACTATATAATATTCTGTTTGGTTTTATCCCAAACTTTTTCTGCTCAATATCAAACCCCATGTATGCTACTCTCACTTTCTATAACTGACCTTTCTTAGTATATTTTTAGACTGTGGCTATTTGAAAAAACTCCCATCTTCTAATCTCAACATACCTGTTCATTTTCTACTTCCCTCTGAGTTCAGAGGACTATCTTTTAGCCTTGTTTACCAAAGCTAACCTGTCTACTGAGGCAATGATTCTTTCTTTTTATTGTGTATGACTTTTCTCTCTTCTAAAATCTCTCTCTTCACTGTACCCTTCCAGTCCACTCAAAATACATTCAAGGGAACTTCATTCAAAAAGCTAATAACAAGAAAAAATAAATGTATCTCACTTCAAATTATGTACCCATCAAGGGTGATAGACTCAGTTCCCTACTGCTGTAAATATTGGAAATGTTAGTGAACGTTTACTGATTCTGTATCATAATTATACCCAAATCCTAAGTCCCTTACAGATTGGCTTGATTTTTATCACTCTTCACAACTGCTCTTATAAATATAATAAAATCATTATTCTTAAGTTAACATTTACTGAAGGCTTTCTATACCAGCTATAATGTAAAGCCTTCACATTGATTACTTAATTTAATTCACATACCGATAAGACATTGAAAGTGTAGAAAGTTTAGAAAATCATCTAAGGACACAACAGAGCTAGCAAGTGGCAAAACTTGGGTTTGAAACCAGGATGTCTAATTCCAGAGTTTACAGACTAAATGACTTTTTCTTATTAGAAACCAAATTTCAAAACAAACAAGTTATTATAGAATTATTTTAGCTATTATCTTGAATTTTCTGTACCATTCATCACTATTGACTGATGCATTATTAATTCATTTTTCTACTTTCTTGCCATCTGACATTGCAATTGTTCTGTTCTCTTAATTTCCTACCTGCTTTTTCTAGTGTCTCTACTGCTGAATTTTATTCCTCCTTCACTCCACCAAGGCAGATGTTCTCTGGAGGTTCTCTCCATGTCCCTCTGCTCTCTCATAATCTCTCCCTTTACCCCCATGTCTTTTCAACTATCACCTCTGTGTGGATGACTGCCAATGTTATAAATTATTCTCTGAACTTCCTCCTGAGATATGAACCTGCATTTTCAATTGACTCCTGTTCATTCTTTGCTTCTTGTTGAGGCTGAATATAACCACCTCAAAATAAAAGGATAAAGTTAAATATTGTTACCACGATGTCATCACAGACATAATTTTGTCTGGTCCCACAGCTACCAATACTGCTACTCCAATAAAGATTGAGGAACTGGTCCAAAAGAGGAGATATATTGCTCAGGGTTATAGAAAAAGGGATATAAATAAGTGTAGCAAGAAGCAATTTTATTAAGGAGTAAAATAACTGAAATTTGTACGTGGAACTCAGTGTTTTAACCTTTTAACATGCTATATCATGGAACATTTCTTAGGCGATATGGTTCCTATGACTATTTTTGTCAGTTCCATGCCTTTCTTGCAACCAAATCCTGGACATGATCAAAGCCTTGTCATATTCTCCACTTAATTCTCTTACAATATAATCACTTTTCCCTATTCCAAGTCATCTGCAGTGGTTATGGTGTCATGCTGAAGAGTACCAAACTTGGAAATTTGTTTTAGACAGTTTGATGATCTCTGTAATGCTAATGGATCTCAGACCCGACGATCAGTTTTCAAATAAGTGATGCCATTCATAGAGGTAGTGGATGTATGTTTTTCATATAATTTTCCTTGTCCTCACAAGTATTCTACTTTAAATGACATATACTACACCATTCTTGGCAATTTGTGAAGGTCTTTTATAGATAATCTCAAGCAATCTATTTCTCCTCTAGCTTCTAATGGATTTGGTAGTGCTAGTAAGTGCAAAAAAATCACAGGATAAATACCACTGTGTTCTTTCTGAGGGTTTGTGCAAGTTGATGATGGTCAGAATGATGTTCTGGATAGGGTTACCATTGCCTGTGGTATGGCACAATTGGGCATACACTGGAAACTGCACCTTGACAAATATCAAGTCTCAGCTGAGAAAAAAAATCAGAGGAAGGTTGACAATTCAAAGTGAGGGGATGATTACCAAGTGATGAGCTGAAATCAAATGGGTAGTAGATGAGGACTTTAATTCAAATGGAGAGAAAATCAGTGTTTTTAACTTGAATAATTTGAGAGCTGTTATGTAGACACCCACTGTGCATTTTTATGTTATCGTTGCCATCTGTAGCATGGATGCCCCAGGTTCATTTAGTGGAGTTAAAATATTTTAGCTTTCTTTATAATTTTGTCTTAAGATGGAGGATACTGAATATAGATAGAAAGAATTTTGAGCAGCAGCCTATTAAAGTAGTATGTAAACTAGGAGCCATGATCAAGGTTTTCTGTAATAAAGGAAACTTTTATTACTGAATAGAGTATCAGCTGCTGAGGGGAACGAGTGGTTGGTGGAGTGGTAATGTACTATTGAGATTGGACTACCTTTTATCATTGAGATGATGAGACAGCTATGGGATGTGATGAATCTGAAATTAAGTACATTGTGGTAGGAATACAGTATTCTTAGAAGTTGGAGGGTTTTCAGCAATCTCTTATACCTCCCATCTCTGTCCTGGTTCCAAGCCTATGTATCATGCATTTTTATGTACTTAAGATTATTATTTCAGATGAATGGCCACCCAGAGTTCCTAGGGCCAGGTTAAGAATGGGTCATGGTAATTTACTAGGTAAATGTAACAATAAACCTGTAGAAAATTAGCGTGGATGTCTCTGATCAATCCATACAAATGATCTTTCTGATAGAATAGGACCATCTGAGTGCTGAGCTTCCTAGGATTCTGGAGAATGCTCAGTCTCAGTCAATAACATTTGCATAGAATTGTCTGGCTACTGCTTCAGCTAATTTTTTGTGGGGCAGAATGACAATTGATTTCTTAGATTAGCACATTTTTTAGGGTTAAGTGAACTTTGTCTTCTCTTCATTAAGATGTCTTATAAGACATGGGATTCTACATGTTTGTTTGGATTTCCTGACTTTATAAATCAAAACTCTATCAAGGAGGTCCACCTGCACTTGCACAGTATGAGTTTCTGGGCCACACTCAGTTGCTGCAGACTGTGGTGCTCAGAAATAACATCATTGATGGAGCCGTTCCTCTAGAAGAACATCCCTATGCATTGAAGGCATTTTATTCTCTTTTATAGTTACCAAGGCTGTTCTTTGGTGTTCCAGGTCTCCTTCTTCTGTAAACATGGTAGGATTGCATTTTCCTGTGTTGTTTAAGTTGAAAATGGATGGAGCATTGTTCCAATATACTCGCTTTTGTAATTGCCCATGTATTTACCTTGACTGAGACCTTTATTTCTCCATATGGCTTCAGGTTTCTGTCCAGTGTCCTTTTATTTCAACTTGCAGGACTCCCTTTAGAATTTCCTGCAGAGCAAGTCTAATGGTAACCAACTTCCTAGGTTTCTGTTTATCTGGGAATATCTTAGTTTCTTCTTTACTTTTGAAGGAAAGTTTTGCCAGATACAGGATTCTTGGTTGGCAGTAATTTTTTGTTTTCTTTTAATTTTAGCATCTTTGAATTTATTGGCCCAATGCCTTCTGGCCTCCAAAGTTTCTTATGAAAAATCTACTTATAATCTTATTGAGGATCCTTTGTATGTGATGAGTCACTTCTCTCTTGCTGCTTTCAAAATTCTCTCTTTGTCTTTTGAACATTTAATTATGTCTTGGTGTGAGTCTCTTTGAGTTCATTTCACTTGGAGATTCTTTAGTTTCTTTGATGTTTACATTCATATCCTTCATCAAATCTGGGAAGTTTTCTGGCATTATTTCTTTGAATATTCTCTCTGCCTCTTTCTCTATCTCTTCTCTTTCTGAGAGTCCCATAATGTTTGTGTTGATTTACTTGATGATATCCTACAGAACCTTAAATCTCTGTTCTTTAATGCTTTTTCTTTCTGTTACTCAGACTCAATAATTTCCATTGTCCTACCTACAAGTTTATTTATTCTTTACTCTGCCTGCTCAAATCTGCCTTTGACTCCTCTAGTGAATTTTTCATTTCAGTTTTACTTTTCAGCTCCAGAATTTATTTTTGGTGTCTTTTTAGGTTTTCTATCTCTTTATTGATATTTCTACTTTTTTGTACATTGTTTTCTTGAATTTCTCCACATCTTTCCTTTCTTTGCACACATTTAAGACAGTTGTTTTAAAAACTTTGTGTAGCTGATCTGTCATCAAGATTTTTTCAGGGCAAGTTTCTGTTGATTTTTTTTTCCATTGAATGTATCACATTCCTGTTTCTTTATAATCCTTGTGATTTTTTGTTGTTGAAAACTGAACATTTAAATCTAATAATGTACCACATTAGAAATCATATTCTCTCCCTTTCCTAGGGTTTGCTTTTTTCAATTTGTTTATTGTTTTGTGTTTGTTCTTGGATTATTCTAGGCCCTTTCTATCTCAAGGATCAGCCTGAGATGTAAACTTAAGGTCTCAAATTTTTTCTGAGCCTATGCCTTTCCCTGGGCATGCAAGGTGACTTTCTTTAATTTCTTTCATACATGCAGTTGCTTTTGAATATTCTAATTTTTAATAGCTGGCTCCCAAAAGGAGAAAAGAGAAAAATGGGGGGATTAAGGGCATTAACCTTTTATGTCCCCTGATAGTCACTTCTGCCAGAAGTGTAGGGGCTTACAAGATTAAGGGGAGGTGCAACAACAATGGCTCCCCGCTTCTTTGTCTGCACCTCTGAGATCAGAAGCAGCGATCAGTGATCAGAACACGTATCTCTGATATTTGAAGGACAGAGTCCTTTTTGCCCTCCTTGGCTTCTACATGCAAGCTGCTCCTGGAATGCACGCATGGCTGCCTGACATGGGGGATCGAGGTGGGGAGTAGCTGCTACTGTGCTAAGAGGTGAAACTGACTGAAATTAATACAATTTACCATCTAATTTTTCCCGGCATTTGCAAGCCTTCAATAGACTCCAGAGTTCCAAACGGTACATCAGATAAGATTCTGCTAGTACAATTATTGTATAGGTAGAGAGACAGATTCCTCATGCTTCTTACTCCACCATCTTCTTCTATATTTTTTCTACATTTACTTTTGTTAACAGCCTTATTGAGACATAATGACATACAAAGAACTGAGCGTATTTAGTATGTACAATTGATGAGGTTGGACATATGCAAACACCTGTGATACCATCACTACAATCAAGGTAATAGACATATGCAACACCTTCCAGAGTTTCTTTGTGTCCCTTTGTGTGTGTGTGTGTGTTAATGACATTTAACATGGGATCTATTCTCTTAACAAATTTTGAAGTGCACATTACTGTATTGTTTACTATTGGTACTATTTTGTACATCAGATCTCTAGAATTTATTAATCTAGCATAACTGAAACTTTATAACCATTGAATAATCAATCTTTACTTTTTAATGAGTCTAATTAATTAATATAAGAAGGCATGCTTCTGTAAATCAATGTAACTGTCCTAGAATTTGCATCCCTCAGAGAGATCATTTGAAAAATAACTATTACTTTCTCTTAAATTCAAAGGGAATTTTTCCAGCAGCTTCCTTTGCCACGAAAAGAAGAACAACCTTGAATAATTTCTTTTAAAACAATGGCTTGACAATTTTCAAAAGAGAGTCAGATTATTAACAATAGTAATTCTGTGAGGCAAATCATATGCTAATCATCAGTGTGATTTTTTGTCATAATTTTTAAGGGTCACTCATAAAAAAGAATTGTGTTACTCTCTGTTCTACACTAAAAAATAATTCTTCGAAGAAGTTAAAGAAGGTAAAGTGAGAGCTTTGTTGAAGATTTAAGAGAGCATGCATATCAAATTAGGCCCACGAATGATGGGTGTATGTTTCTAAAAATCAGTAAGCAGACCTCTTCTGGAAACTAGAAGAGTTTAAATCACGGATTTGAATGAGATCACTTAGGAATTGTGAAGGAGGAGGAAACTAATGTCATCAGGAACCATCATTCTAGTAGAAATAGCTCCTTTGGGTAATTAAAAAGAGAGAAAAAAGCTTAATGGGAGAAAATTAGGAAATTTTATTACTGTGTGGAGTCCATCACACCAGGCAAGCTGGGCAATGTCCCAGTCTAGACTTAAATAAGAGTGGATAAAGTCCCAAATTACTGTCCAGTCTTTTTCATTGTTGTATGCTAATGCACCATCAATTAGTATGGGAAGCCAGAACAGAAATCTTCACTTGTCTGTCCTTCTTGACATTTCATGCAAGATATTCTGTGGCATGGAATGTGATTCCAAACTGAAAGTTTTAAGTTCAACAATGTCTACTTAATCATGTAAAATAAATAAATTCTACCTATTTGGGGGAATATGTTCCTATCAGAAATCTATGAAAACATAAACAAATAACAGCATTCTAAATTAATTAGTGGAATGACAGGAGGAACAATATTAAAAAATTTCTATACACAAATGCTATGCCATCCAATTCTATTCTACCATGAGAAATTGAAACCAGATATCTGCATAGGACTCAAGGGAAGATTCAAATATGCCTATCCACCAAATTAATCCCAATTCAATCATATTTAGCCTTGCTTGTAATTGATGTCAGGCCTCTGTAACATCAGGATGCTGCAACTTTAACCAGCTTACTTTCATACTGCAGCTCTGAAAACCAAGGCAGTGATCTGGAGAACATGATCAAATCTGAACAGACAACCCACAAAGGAAACTGAGAATATGTATTCAAGAAATAAGAGCTAAACCTATAAGTTAAATTAAGAACTGTGTCATAGAAACCTTTGAAGTGGGATTTCTAAGAATAGTCTCTGAACTCAGGCAAACTTATACTGAGATTCCAGCAATGAAACATATTACTTGTGTGACTTTAAGCAAGTCACTTATTCTCCTGAAACCTGAGCTTCCTCCTCTATAAAACTGAGATCTACTAAGAACTTTATTCTGAGGATTAAAGAGATGATACTCATGAGGAACCTGAAAGATGGAAAATCTTAAATGTTAGCTACCTACCTCTTTCTAAGAAAGTTACTCATCGCAACTTGAATCCACTAATGTAATGTGAAGTCACTGAATATCATGTGTGTGTGTGTGTATGTGTGCATGTGAACAATCATTTTCTTATCCATCAGCAAAAAAAAAGCTATCTGAAATTTATCAAAAGCATTTCTGTCCAATATATCCCTTCAATATTTATAAGTAGATTAGACATTTCTAAAGAAATTACTTCAGTTTGTTTATAATCTACACAGATTCTGGACTATGAAACAATACATACCTAATGGATTAAGCAATTTTGAGACCACACGTGTGAAATCATTTTTAATTATTTACCATGACTTATCAACCAAATATAGAAGGCAGAATTCAGAAAACTCATAATCTTCTTTCATTAATAAGACAGAATTATTATTTCTTGAAAGCAGTGTCCTTGGCCCATGAGAATATCTTAAATGATATATAAGAGGCTTGATGTTTTGAAAGACCCTTGAATATCTGAATGTCACATTTTTCAAATGGATTTGGAAATAAATCAATTTATGGTTTTCGTGGATGAGCAATCTAGTTCACCTTAGCTTATGTGCAATTAATTTTTTAAACAACAGTTATTTGAAATATTCTTTTCTATTTCCTTCTTTTAATGGTATTTAAGGATTGATAGAAGTCCCTCCCTCTAAAATGGCATCCTTCCTTGTGTCTTCCTCTACTGATAGGCAGCTCTTTAAGACCACTGATGTAACAAAGGGGTCACTTAACCATCTGTCAACCTAGAAGGATTGACCTCGTTCAATACAAATTTTATCTAAGAATCAGTTAATTCACAAATGTGTGTCTCGATGTCCTTTTGTCTATCTAAGCAAGCTTAGGATGGTGAAATCTTACCTGAGATTAAAGATGAGAGAATACTGTTGGTGAGTTACCGTAAAGGCTTAAAAAACACTGAAAACTACTTACAGCAAATCACATTAAATAGATTTAAAAGAGGGGGAACTATACTATGAATTGACAGTGGAAAGTAGTTTGATATTTATCAGGTACTGTGACTTAAACAGTGCTTTTAATAATGTGGACCTCTTTTTGCTCCATAACATTAAATGATAACAGACTCACATATCCTTACTGTTTTCTTGCTAAAAAATACAGTGGAAGATGAGACAAAAGCTTTTTATCTACTTAATTTTTCTCTCTGGAAATCTGTGTTTTTGCTTGTGAGAAACACATTGCATTGGATCATTGAAATGATAATGCATTTTGCTAAAATGGGAGGCAAAATTAGAGTGGTCTTAGGCAAAATTCTTTGTAAGTATGAGAAAATCTATTAACCACCTGCAGAGCAGCTATGCACCCAACATTTATCACTAAGGTCTTACACAAAACAATTAAATGAATGCACTAGAGGAAACCTCTCAAATTTCCAACAGGACATAGATGAAATGATAATCAGAAAATATAATTTGCAAATGTCATACAAAATTATCCAAAAATAAAATGTAGCACAGAATACCACGTTATTTTTTATGTGCATCTCTTATGACATTTCCTATTGTGAAAGGCGAAGTCAATACCCTAATCACTCTCTCTCCAAAGGAAATTTTGGTTTGTTCCCTCATTCATTTTATTTGAATGCTAAGAATTTTGAGATCTGAAGCTTTTATTCCTGGAAAGCTCCACTATTATCTTTCTCCACTCGTGCACTGATTTCACCTATGTCATGTGGTTTAGTCTCCTTCAGAATTGCTGATCCTTCTTCTTAACAAACCTGGCACTACCTTGGGTTTCTACTACTGCCACCATTATTGCTGAGGGTGCAGCTGGTAGGGTTTTAATCACTTGGAATAACTCCAGCCGTTTCATCCCAAACTGCTCTTGTGCAAAACGTCTCTGAAGCCTCTCTTAAAATGCGCCTGCGGTTATATCTGCTTCAGAGGTTCCATGCATTAATTGAGCAACTCTATAAGGAGCCTTTCTTTTATAAGTAACTGTGTAAAGTACTTAATGTATAGAAGAAGGTTCCTCTTCTCTCAGGAAGTTCACAATTGATCAGGATGACACACAGAATATTGTATGATTCACCCTGTGTCAGAGGAATGAACAGAGAAATGGCTACTAACCTGAACTCAACAAAGATTTTTTGCAAAAGATGGTTGAATTGAATTTTAAAGAAAAAAATACTCTTTTGACAAAAGAAGAGTGGTGTGTGTGCGCGTGTGTGTGTTGATGGGAGTGCTGGTGGTCCTGGTTATGTTTCTAGGCAGAAAGAAAATCTGTGCATGGGTGTATATGTTTAAGGTGCCATGGTCATTTTTGGAATACTGTAAGTACTTCAACTTGGCTGGAGTACAACGACAAGGTTGTAATAAAAGGACATGTGTAGAAAGAAAGGAAGTGAGCAGATAGCATAAGAGGGATTTGCTTGAAGAATGAACTGGGGAACAGATTTTGATGTATTCTGCTCTTTGCAGCTGTCCTGATCTAGTGAGTCTGAAATTTCTACTACCACTTCTACTAATACCCTCACCAGTACCATTGCTGGAGTATCAATATGCACCAGGTTTTGTGCTAAATATTTTACATACATTAGGTCCTTTAATACATCTACTCTGTGAGGTTTATTATTATTTTAAATTTTTGTATGGGAAATTTAAAACTCAGAGATTGTATAACTTGTTAAAGTTGTGCAGCCAGTAAGTAGTAGAACCTAGTAACACATTCTGTCTTCTTACCCAGACTACTGCACTGTGTCTATGTTTTCTTTCTTTTGTGGTAGACCCATAAGTTTGTATCCCCAAGTGTCATAACTTGAACATCCCCAAAAAGGATGATCCAGTGCTAATTATTTCTTCAAAACTGAATAAAAGATAGAGAATTCAATCTTGTCTAACTTACTTTCCCACACTCCCTAAAGACTGTGTCATTATATTTTTTTCTGTTCTCAAACATCTTAGTTCTTTTCAATGCCCCAACACACATGGTCAATGGATGATACTACCACAGAATTCATTGTAAAAAAATAGGAGGCATCAGATGGGAACTCCCTCATTTCCCTAGTAGCAACTCTAGAACTTATAGCCATATGCCCCAGGCTTTATTTTTTCCTCATTTTTAGTAAGGAGAAAGGATCCCTCTTCTTAGTGGAGGCCAATTCTTTCACATTTGCTCTGCACCTCATCCTCTCTTGTCTTCTTAATGAAGTCACACTTTTAATGTTTGCCCTTTTCTCCCACATCATCAAGGTGCTGGATCATTTGAACTTTTCTCTATTTTCCATTTACAAGCCTCCCTTGACCCTATATTTCTTTCCTTCACTACTTTCTGAGTTTCCTGCTCACTCTCACAGCAAGTTTCCCTGGCATATTTTTCTATACACATGGTCTTCAGTTCCAAAACATCTATTCATTCTTTGTGTGTAGAGTGTGGGGAGGGACGGTGGAGCTTAGGGTAACACTAATCTATTAGGACTAACTGGTTAAAATGAAGGTTGAAGTTAAATCATATACTAATCTTCAGCATCACATCTGGAAAAGGTAAAAATGCCTCACTTCACCTCTGTCCTCACTCCACAGTTCCACTCACCATTTTCATGACCAGACCATTAAGGCAAGAGTGGAGGGGCAGTTGTGAAGGTTGGGAAGCTTAGTTGGCTTACTGATGCGTCAGCAGCTTAAGAGCCATAATATCCTTAAGTCCTGGATGCTGATCTATGTAGTTTTGGGCTATGTGTAGGAAGGTCAGCAAGAAGTCATTCCTTCAAAACCAGACTTAGTGATTTTTAGCTTAGCAAATGGATGCCACTCAGTGAGCTAAATGAACCAGGAAACAACATGGTCCCTATATTGTGAATGTTTAAAGGCACATGTGGTTCTCCACCTGCCCCTGGAGCAATGGCTAGATTATGCCCACCCATTCTCTGATTCCCTAGGCAGCTCCATCCACAGTGCCCTCAGGTGTCCCTTCATCTGCTCCAGTACAGCACTTCCATGCCCAGTTGTTAGCCTGGTCAGCATGAGTGATCATGCACTAATGATGGAAGTTAAAGAGCTTAATGGTACTTCTAGCCTTTAATTTGGTTTCTATGATCCTCTTCCAAGCAGCATGTCATTGAGAAGACCTACATTTCTTGAAAATATTGTACACAAGAAAATTTCAAGCATCCATATTCTATCATATAACTGGGTCCTTAGACCTAAAAGGTTTTGCACAATCTGGCTTGCCTTTACCTCAACCTCAGATTCTTCGTCTTGACTGAGAGTGATGTCAGCATCATAGCAGAGTGAGATTTTCCCCTAAACTCCCCCACTAAGATATAACAAAATGGTCATCCATACATCAGTAGAGATCTTTCAAACTACATATAGGACGTCTGGGAGACCCAGGCAGCCTTACATCTGATGGCAAAGTTGCTGGAAGACCTAGGGGAAGACGCGGTGGGTAAGAAAGGCTCCCCTTCTTCCCCAATGGCAGCAGCCTTGATACTGAGAAAATGCAGATCTCGGAGAGGAGGGGGAGGGGTAGCCCCTTGTGGGAAAACCTTCCCTCTCCAAGTTCACACATAGCTGGGAACCCTCACACTGATGGAACAGAACAGCTCTGGGGGTGTCTTTACCAACCTAACACTCCAGGAGAGCAGATAGCAAGGGAAGAATGAGAAGCCCCCGGGAACAGGGAGGTGAAAATGAGTGCCACTTCCCCTCCCTTGGTGTCCTGACTCTACTGTGTTTGGTCCCTGAGCCCAGAAGTGCTGCAGCCCAGTGGAAGTGTGCAGGGATTCAAGCCAGGGGAGATCCAGCCCCATGGGCAGCACATGACACCCACTGCCATGAAGTTAAAGTCCCACTGCCAGTGCACAACACCTGGGCGCACAAGCCCAGCAGTATGTGGCACCTGCCCCTCCGGTGTTTCAGCCTGGCAGCTGGTGTGTGACACTTGCCCCCACAGAGTTAAAAGCCCACTGCCAGTGCATGACACCTAGGCACACAAGCCCATTGGTCCTGTAGCCTGGCAGAGGTGCACAGGGATCCAACCAAGTGGAGATGCAGCCCAGCAGCCCCACCTGACACCCCACCCCCATGGAGCTCCAGCCCAGTCAGGCATAAGCCCAGCCACAGTTCAGTCCAGCCAGAACACCTGCAATCTTAGTGGTTTCAGAACACACAGTTATTGACTCCCACCTAGTGGTTGCAAGAGGAATCTACATCCAGACATATTCAGGATGAGGAAAAATAAAAACAAAACCCTCAAGCACTATGCAAAAATGCATTAAATCTCCAGTCCAGAAGGAAAATGATAAGCATCCAGTAATCAACCTGGAAGACAGAAATGTATAACATAAATGACAGAGAATTCAAAATAGCTATCATTAAAAAGCTAAATGAATTACAAGAAAATACAGAAAACTGAAGGAAATTAGGAGCTTCTTCACAAAGAAAAACTAATCAGAATTGTTGGAGATGAAAAATGCAATGGAGGAGATAAAGGAAAATGTGAAATCTTTAAAGAACAGAGCTGACAATACATAGAAAAGAATTAGTTTTGTTGAGTTTAGCAATGTAAAAAGGCTTCAGATGGAGGAGGAGACAGAGCTAAAACTAAAAAGAAATGAAGAAAATCTCTGAGAAACATCTGATTCAAGTAAGAAATGCAGCTTATGAATTATAGGTATCCCAGAGGGAGAAGACAGGGGAAAAGGAGCAGAGAGTTTCTTCAAAGAAATGATAGCTGAGAACTTCCCAAACCTGTGGAAAGAGCTGGAAATACAAGTGAATGAAATCAATAGACCTCCTAAATATATCAACAAAAAAGGCAATCCCCAAGGCACATAGTAGTAAAGCTGGCAAAAGTTAATGACAAAGAAAGAATATTAACAGCAGCAAGAGAAAAAAAGATAGGTACAAAGAAATTCCAATTGGGCTTTCAGCAGATTTTTCATCAGAAGGTCTACAGGCCAGGAGAGAGTGGAATGATATATTCAAAATTCTGAAAGATAAAAACTTTCAGCCAAAAATGCTCCATCCAGTGAAAATATCCTTCAGATATGACGGAGAAATAATAACGATCCCAGATAAACAAAAGTTAAGGGTGTTCACTGCCACAACAACCCCACTGCAAGAAATGTTCAAGAAGGCCCCATTGCCGGAAAAAAAACGGGGGGGGGGGTACAAAGCTTTGAGCAAGGAGAAAAAAGTAGACAAAAATCAAATAAATTGCAGCTCTCTACCAGAATAGGTTAGGAAACACTTAATTATGACATCAAAGATCAAGGGAAGGAAAACACCAAAAATAAACATAACCTCATCACTATAAACACAAAATCACAACACAAGATGGAATAAATTATCACAACAAAATTTAGAAGAGGAAGAGGAAAGGAATGGAATTGACTTAGACAGAGGAAATAAGAGGACAACAGAAAATGGATAAAGTCATCTATGAGAATTTTTATAAAAACCTCATGGTAACCATTAAACTAGTATTCAGAGCAGAGACACATGTGATAAATAAAGATAAAGCTAAGAAAACCATCATACAGATCTACCAAAATGAATTGGTAGTCTGAATGGCATGAGACAAGAAACAAAGCAAATGCAAAAGATCTGGAAAACAAGCAAGAAAGTAGCAAGTAAGCTCGTACATATCAATAATGACTCCAAATGTAAATGGATTGAATTATCTAATCAAAAGACACAGAGTAGCAGGATGGATTAAAAAACAAGATCCAACAATATGCTGACTCCAGGAAACACATCTCTGCTCTAAAGACAAACACAGGCTCAGAGTAAAAGGATGGAGGACAATACTTCAAGGTAATGGCAAACAAACAACAACAACAACAAAAACACGTGTGGCCATACTTATGTCAGACAAAGTAGACTTCAAGATAAAAAGGGTTATGAGAGACAAAGAGGGGCAATATATAATGTTAAAAGGGACACTCTACCAAGAAGACATAACACTTATAAATATATCTGCACCCTACACAGGAGCACCAAAGTATATAAAGCAACTCTTAACAAACCTAAAAGGGATATTGACAACAACACAATAAAAGTAGAGGACCTTAACACCCCACTCACATCAATGGATAGATCATCCAGACAAAAAGTCAAGAAGGAAATAGCAGACAAATGAAAAACTAGATGAGACCAACTTAATAGATATACACAGAGCACTCCATCCAAACAGAGCAGATTACACATTCTTCTCAAGCATGCATGGAACATTCTCAAGGATAGACCATATTTTGGGAAACAAGGGAAGCCTCTATAAATTTAAGATTGAAATCATAACAAGCATCTTCTCTGACCATAGTGCTATGAAACCAGAAATCAACTACAAGAAAAAAACTGGGAAAGTGACAAAGATGTGGAGACTAAACAACATTCTACTGAACAACCAATGGATCATTGAAGAAATTAAGGGAGAAATCAAAAAAATATCTGGAGACAAATGAAAATGAAAATACACCATACAAACTCATATGGGATGCAGTAAAAGCCTTTTTGAGAGGGAAACTCATAGCAGTATATACTCACCTTAACAAACAAGAAAAATCCCAAATAAGCAACCTTAAACACTTAACAGAATTAGAAAAAGAATAGCAAACAAAGCCCAAAGTCATCAGAAGGAGGGAAATAATAACAATTAGAGCAGAAATAAATGAAATTGAAACAAACAAAAAAAAAACAGTATAAAGGATCAAGGAAACAAAGATCTTGTTCTTTGAGAAGATAAACAAAATTGACAAACCCTTAGCCAGACTCACTAAGAAAAAAAGAGAGAAGGTTCAAATAAATAAAATTAGAAATGAAAGAGGAGAAATTACAATGGACACCACAGAAATACAAATGATTATAAGAGAATACTATGGAAAACTGTATGCCAACATATGGGGCAATCTAGAAGAAATGGATAAATTCTTAGACTCATACAACCTCCCAAACTGAATCAAGAAGAAACAGAGAATCAAAATAGACCAATCATATGTTTTAATCACACATTAAAACAGTAATCAAAATTTCCGAAAAAATAAAAGTCCGGGACTAGATGTCTTCTCCAGAGAATTTTACCAAACATTCAAAGAAGACTTAATACCTAGCCTTCTCAAACTTTTCCAAAAAAATACAGCAAGATGGAACACTTCCTAAGACATTCTACGAGGCCAACATCACGCTGATACCAAATCCGGACAAGGACAATACAAAAAAGAAAAACTACAGGCCAATATCGCTAATGAACGTAGATGCAAAAATCCTCAACAAATATTGGCAAAAAGTTCATACACCATGACCAAGTGGGATTTATATCTGGGATACAGAGATGGTCCAACATCTGCAAATCAATCAATGTGATACACTACATTAACAAAACAAAGAATGAAAAACACATGATGATATCAATTGATGCAGAAAAGGCATTTGACAAAATCCAACATCCATTTCTGATAAAAACAAAATGGGTTTAGAAGGAAAGTACCTCAACATAATAAAGGCCTTGTATAACAAACCGACAGCCAACATCATACTCAACAGGGAAAAACTCAAAGCCATTCCTCTGAGAACAGGAACAAGACAAGGGTGCCCACTCTCACCACTCTTATTCAACATAGTACAGGAAGTTTTGCTCAGAGCAATTAGGCAAGAAAAAGGAATAAAAGGACTCCAAATAGGCAACAAAGAAGTGAAACTTTCACTATTTGCAGATGATATGATTTTATATATAGAAAACCCTAAAGAATCCATTGGAAAACTATTAGAAATAATCAAAAACTACATCAGAGTTGCAGGGTATAAAATCAACTTACAAAAATCAATTGCATTTCTATATGCCAAGAACTAACTAACAGAAAGAGAACTCCAAAATACCACCCCATTTACAATCACAGCAACAACAAAAATAAAATATCTGGGAGTAAATTTAACCAAGGAGGTGAAAGACCTACGTAATGAATACTATAAGGCACTATAGAAAGAAATCGATGAAGACATAAAGAAATGGAAAAATATCCCATGCACATGGATTGGAAGAATAAACATAATTAAAATGTCCATACTACCTAAAGCAATCTACATATTCAATGCAATTCGAATCAGAATCCCAATTCTTCACGGAAATAGGACAAAGAATACTAAAATACATATGTGGCAACAAAAGACCCCGAATAGCTAAAGCAATCTTGAAAAAAAAAAAAGAACTAAGCTAGAGGCATCACAATCCCTGACTTCAAAATATACTACAAAACCATAATAATCCAAACAGCATGGTACTGGTACAAAAATAGACACATAGATCTATGGAACAGAATTGAAAGCCCAGAAATAAAACCACACATCTACAGGCAACTAATCTTTGACAAGGGAGCTAAGTACATACAATGGAAAGGGGAAAGTCTCTTCAATAAATGGTGCTGGGAAAATTGAACAGCCACTTGCAAGAGAAAGAAAGTAAACCATTTTCCATCACCATACACAGAAATTAACTCAAAATGGATCAAAGACCTGAAAGTGATACCTGAAACTATAAAACTCCTGGAAGAGAATATAGGCAGTACACTAGTTGACACTAGTCATAAAGAGATCTTTTCGGATTCCATGTCTACTCAGGTATGGGAAACAAAAGAAAAAATAAACAAGAGGGCCTTCATCAGACTAAAGAGCTTCCACAAGCAAGTGAATCCAGGATCAAAATGAATAGACAACCCACTAGCTGGGAGGAAATATTTGCAAATCATATATCTGACAAGGAGTTCATCTCCATAACATATAAAGAACTCACACAACAGAACAACAAAATAACAAGCAACCCAATCAGAAAATGGGCAGAGGATATGAACAGACATTTTTCCAAGGAAGAGATACAGATGGCCAATAGGCACATGAAAAGATGTTCAACATCACTAATCATCAGTGAAATGCAAATCAAAACTACACTAAGATATCACCTTACACCTGTTTGATTGGCCATAATTACCAAGACAATAAACAACCAATGTTGGAGAGGCTGTGGAGAAACGGGATCCCTAATCCACTGCTGGTGGGAATTCAATCTGGCGCAGCCTCTATGGAAAACTCTATGGAGATTCCTCAAAAAATTAAAAATAGAAATACCTTATGATCCAGCTATCCCACTATTGGGTATCTAATCAACGAATCTGAAATCAACAATCCAAAGAGGCTTATGCACCTCTATGTTTATTGTAGCATTATTCACTATAGCCAAGAAGTGGAAGCAACCCAAGTGTCCCGCAACAGATGAGTGGATAAAGAAGATGTGGTGTGTATATATACAATGGAATATTACTCAGCCATAAAAAAGACAAAATTCTCTCGTTCACAACAACATGGATGGACCTAGAGAGTATTATGTCAAATGAAATAAGCCAGAGAGAGAAAGACAAACACTGCATGATTTTGCTCATATGTGGAACAAAAACTAACACACGGTCAGATAGAACTGTTTGGTGGTTACCAGGGGTAAGGGGGAGGAGGTTGGGCATGAGGGGTGAAGGGAAGCATTTATATGGTAATTGGCAAACATTAATGTACAACTGAAACTTCATAATGTTATAAGCTATTAAGATGTCAGTAAAAAATATTTTTCTTCTTCTCCCACACTCTGTGTTTATGTCTCCCATAATCCCCCATGTGTTATATTCTTTCCCAGAAAGAGACATTCTACATGATATTTCCGATATCTGAAATTATCATTCCACCACACTATGGATGGCTAACTCTTGATAATTCACTAAGTCTTAGATAAAATATTACTTCTCCAGAGAAGCTATTCTCTAACCTCCAAATCTAAATTTGTTATTTTCTCTCATGGTGTTCTGTGCTTTCCTTTACAGCTTTATCACTTTTTCAAATCTGTTTTATTTGACATTGAATTCTCAGCAGCAAACATGTTATCAGCACACAGAAGTTCCCCAGTTAGTAGTTTTAATGAATAAGTAAACAAATGAATAAATGAATGAATGATGAGTTCTTTATTTCTCCTACTCTTGAGGTGAACTTGTAGGAGGCAGCAATGTTCAGCATCCCATTATTTAAAACGCTGAGCTAGGCCCCTTTCCATTTATTTTCTACTGTAATCCTAACAGAAACTCTATGAAGGAGTCATGATTATTACATCAAAGATTTAAATCAAGGAAATAAACTCAGACATTTACAAATTTGCTGAAGTTCAGAGTAAGTGTCTATTTACTTATTGACTATTTAAATAAGTCTATTTGATTCCAAATTCAGTGCTCTAAGACATCTCCCTTTAGTAGAATGCATCCACATTTGCATTAAAAAATATTTAATGCTTATGCTTAAAGCATGATATATTACAGAAAAATTTGATAAATCTTCTTCATCAAAATTAAAAACTTCTACTCTTCAAAAAACTCCTGTGAAAAAGATATGATTTGAAAGAGTAAAATTTGAAAACATGTATCTCATAGAGGACCTGTGTCCTGAATGTATAAAAAACTCTTAAAATCAAGAATAGGAAAGAAAACTCCTCAGTAAATAAGTAGGTCACTTTTTGAACAGTTACTTAAGCAACATCATATATATGGCAAATATGCATATAAAAAGAAGTTGACATCATCACTCATTAGGGAAATGTAATTTTAAAAAAGCAGTGAGATAACACTACACATCTGAAGTGGAATGGATAAAATAGAAAAAACTGAAAATACCAAGTACTGGCAAAATTGTGAAGCAACTGTAACTCTCACACATTGCTGGTGGGACTGAAACATGTTACAGCACTTTGTGAAATAATTTGAAAGTTTCTAATAAAGTTAAATATACACTTAACATATGACTCAGCAATTCAACTCCCAAGTAATTACCAAAGAAAAATAAAAATATTTGTCTTGCACAAAAGCCTGTATACTAATATTTATAGCAATTTTATTCATAATCACCCAAATTGGACAACCCAAATAGCCTTCCACTGATGAATGGATGAATGAACTGTGGTGCATTCATAAGTGGTTTTAATTACACAGCAATAAAAAGGAACAGGCAACTGATACATGCAACAATGTGGATGCATCTCGAATGCGTTGTGGTAAGGGAAGGAAGCCAGACTCAAAATCCTCCACATATTCGAATGATGTTCATGAAAAGGTAAAACTGTATGGAAAGAAAATAAATTAATGGTTGTCAGCATCAGAGAGTATGAGGAGGGGTCAATTTTAAAGGGAGACACAGGTGGGCTTTTTGTGTGTGTGGTGATGGGATATTTTTCTCTTGTTTTTTTTTTTTGAGGGGGGGAAGATTGGCCCTGAGCTAACGTCCATCCTCATCTGCCTCTACTTTCTATGGGACACCGCCACAGCATGGCCTGACAAGTGGTGCGTCGATCCGTGCCCAGGATCCGAACCTGTGAACCCCAGGCCACCAAAGCACAGTGAGTGAACTTAACTGCTACACCACCAAGCAGGCTCTTCTCTTGATTTCGATAGATGTGATATAATTGTAAATGTTTGTCAAAACTCATAGAACTATACAGTAAAATTTTATTGTATATAAATTTTTCTCAATAATCTGATTTTAAAAAACTTTAATTCTTTACAAAATATTAAATTCTTCCAAACTGGAAATTTAACTTCTTTCCTATTCAGCCTGTCTCACCTGAAAAATAAGCTAATGATCTGATTTTTGTCCCATTTTCTCCTGAAAGTAGACATACTAAGCAGTATACTTTAGAATTATAGACATTGCGATACCAAATTATGAATACCAAAGTTGATAAGGCACATTATATCTTTGTTTCCTCCCATCTATATAATGCTTTCCTTTCTTTGTATTTATATTTAACTAATTTGTCTCCTATTAAAATGTTTGTGGAAAACATAAAGTACGCTTTATCTTTATGCTTACGTAGGTTAGGGAAGACCCAACGTCTTTCCTGTACTTTAGAAAGTTTAAACTGTTAAATTGATTTAGAGACTTTTCATCACTCTAGCTCTTAGTGGAAAAGCCATAGTCTAAAATCTATATTTTCACATAATTTTAAACATAAAATTTCCATATAAAGTGTGTAGTCTACCAACCTCATTTTTGTAATAGGAAAATTGTGACTCTGAAACCAAAAATGATAATTGCTCAAGGTTGCACGTTATGATGGTCTGGGTCGTCTACCTGCTAGCTAGAAGCCTCTTCTGAATCATAATACTGTTATTCTGAAGTCAGTATAGAGATACATCAAGGTGAGATTTTTCCAGAGGTAATCATACCTTGGGCTATTACCAATATAGAAACTAAGAAATCATGAACTGCGACACAGAACAATACTGTTATTAACATGCTTCATTACTGCATGGTTAGAAAATGCTATGAGTCAAATTGTATCCTGTATCATCGTGGGTATAAATGATTTAATGGCACGATGCCAGGTGGCTGCCCCAAGGAAGGTATGGAAGAGCAATCCATAGGCAGTGCCAAAGTGTTTAGCGATGTCTGCAAAATAACGGGGCATTTTTCTTGTTGGGCTCAATCAGAAATTTGTTTTTTTCTGCTAACAGCCAGAGACCTATAAAACTTCTGTACCTTTATAGCACAGGAAACATGAGAAAAAGCTAAACAGTACATTTATATGGCAAACTCATCCTTGGGACAAAACAGATGGCTGTCATTTTCCTTTGTAAAAGGTAGCATTGCATATTAAAAATGAAAAGACATGTAGAACCATAGAAATACAAATTATGAAAATAATTATGCATCAACAGACTAAATATTTCCTATTTTTAAGTACAATATGCTAAGAATTTCAGCCATTTTTCACATGCCTGAAAAACTTGCTAGGTAATATCTCATCCACCTTAATTATAAAGAAATATCATTTTGGAAAATTATTTGACCAGTTCAATATTTAAGTCCATAAAGAGATGATGAAACTTCCTGGTGCAGGGAAAGTTTTCCGACCCTTTGGCATTAGAGGTGGGGCTGCTGGGTCAACGGTTTTGTCTTGCTCATTGTGTGTTCTCTGTAGTGGAGGAAGCTGAATACTTCATGACTTATGCTCCAACTTAGATTTGCTGAGGACTAGTCTCATTCCTGTGCATCTTCCTGGCATCTGCTACTAAAATCTGTGATGAGTCATTTTTGTCCTGTTTCTCTTGACTCAGGGCCTAGTGGTGTCCCTTTATGGCTGTTTAGCTGAGGTACACAGTGCAAAATCAGGTTCTCTGAGACACAGGAACTGCATAAGTAGGTTTCAGTTGAACAGGTTTAGCTATGCTGTCCATATGTGGAGGATAACCCTCATGTTCCTGATTCAACAGAATGTTATTTTTCTACAGTAAGGGAATTCTGGGTATATATGTATTAAATCTGTGTGTGTGGGTGAATGAGTGTGTGTGTGTATACACTGAATGTGATTTTAATGTCTACATACTTATAAAAGATTTATATATACATATTCAGAAATCAGGGGAAAAACTTTTCAATTCTTTTGTTCTTATTTTTAAGTCTATTGTTGAATACCATCATAAACAGTACTAAATCAATCCTGCTGGATACCTTCTTGCACTAATGTGTCACCTCATGTCATGAAAAGCATTTCTTTCCATGTCTCAATTTTATCTAAATAGGGATGATTTCAGGCAGTTTTTCTTTTTCAGAGAACTCTTTATAACAGTGGTAAATGCTTTAATGTACTAAATACCCAACAATATTAATGTTGTAATTATTGAAGACTTGTTTAGAGGTAATGAGCTAAAGTGTTGGCAGAATTTGTGATTATGAAAGCCTAATTTTTGGACATGGGATCCACCACACCATGGAAACACATACCGAGAAGCTCGATTGTTGTAAGTCCCTGTTAGTAGAGCATCCAGCAACATTTCCCTTTGGCTGGCACTTTATGTGGGATCCAGCTGTATGTCCTGAATGCTTCAAGTCCTCATAATCATATTATGTCTGCTCTTGCTCATTCTGGAATTGGCAGCCTCAGACATGGTGAATTGATTTTTAGTTGGCTGTTCCCTATTTTATTTCTGGAAGGGGAGTTAGTTGAATAGACCTCAATAATAGAAAATACACCTTCCTGAGTTTTAAGGTCAGGCTCTTTATTTTCAGTTCTTTATGGGGAACTCTCTTACAAGGAGATATTTTTAAAAAGTATTTTATAGTTAAAATCTCATGTTCCAAATTCTTAATAATCATAAGGTCTGCTCTGAAGATTTGAGGGCTAATTGAAAGTCTTTAAAATAAAATTGTAACAGAATATGATACACAACTAATATTTTAAAATAGCAAATTTGCTCATGAAGTATCTGTTTTATGGAATTTTTAAAATATTTAGATTACTTCTCCTCACAACTCACCAAACCCTGTATACATTGCTATGAAAGCAGGCAAAATTGAAAGTAGACAATATTAAAGTGCAATACCCTCCTCTTCTTTATATCTTGATCTTCATTCCTCTCAGTTTGACCTGAGCCAACTTTAAAGAATATCTTCTTCCCATCAACGAAGCCACCACCAGAAGAAATTTATTACAACGTTAGACAGTAAGAAGTAGTCCAGGAATATTAAGAAGGTAACAATGTTCTCAGTCTCACTGTACCACTGAAGGCCCTTGAAATCAGGAGACATATGTGTGTACATATATTAGCATTTAATATATTAGCTACCACAACATAGGCCTTACTCAAAAATGGAGAAACACTGAAGACAGTCACAGAATCTTGCTTGTGAAACCAAGTAAGATTTATCAGGGGAAATGCCTTTTGAGCTGAGTCTTGAGGAGTCAGTAGGGAAATTACACATAAACAGACCTAAAATTTCAGGCTGGGGTAAGATGGAAACAACCTTTATATTTTTCACTTAAAAATTTGGATTTTATCAAATAGCTCGCAGACAACAGAGTACTTAAAACGGACGTGGCAAGCTCAATTTTGATCTTTAATACCTCTAGAAGCCGTGCAGAGGATGAATAGGAGGTAAAAATTGTCAAGGAGACTTTCAAAATTGCTTCAATGATCTAAGTGAGAGAGGATTATAAGAGTGTGCCTCATTTTATCTTAATAAATATTTAGCAACTGTTTTCTGTTTTTATTACAACAGTGTTTAACTCCTCCATGAAGACTTCTCTAGTCTTTCTACTCAATTTGATATTGCCAATTTTGAGTCCTAATATAGATTTCTATAGTCAGTACTGTTCTGATTATGTGTTAACTTTATGTATGATATTTGATCTTTATAACTTGACCATAAATATATCTCTTAGACAACATAGCAGAATGTTAAGTACATAGTATGTATGTATTCGATAGTAAACATAGATTACCTATAATTAATTTTTAAAAGTTTGTCACTAAGGTATAGTTTTAGTGAGATATATTTAGTATTTTAATAAGAACACTGGTGAAACTACAACTGGAAGAAAAATATGTTCAAAAACAAAAGACAAATTAAAGGTCATTTAATCTATTTTCTAATGGACTCAAGGTTTTTGGTTTTGTGCAAAAACATACTCCACCAGGAGAATTAATAATTACAATATCATGACAACATCATAATTTCTGAAACTACAGTAGTCCCCCTTTATCTGTGGTTTCACTTTCCATGGTTTCAGTTATCTGTGGTCAACCACAGTCTGAAATATATTAAATGGAAAATTCCGGAAATAAACAATTCATTCCAGAAATAAACAATGCCGGATACCGCCCGTTAGTCACTTGGTATCCACGTGGGTTATCAGGTCTACTGTTGTGGTATTGAAGTGCTTGTGTTCAGGTAACTCTTATTTTACTTAATAATAGTCCCAAATTGCAAAAGTAATGATGATAGCAATTTGAATATTATCTTACTGTGTTTAATTTATAAGTTAAACTTATTATAGGTATGTATGTATAGGGAAAAACAGAGTATATATAGGGTTCAGAACTACCTGCAATTTCAGCCATGGGGGCCTTGGAACATATTCCCTGTGTATAAAGAGGTACTGCTGTATAAAAATAAGAAGCTCAGACAAGAGTGCATCATTATAATACAGTCTGGTCCTTGTATATTTATGAATAAGAGACTTTTGTAAGTTATTATAAAATTCTCCTTTAAATTTTTTTTTCCTTATCAGGGGAAAAATTAAGTGATGGAATTGCCTTACTTCATCACATAGCTATGATTTTATTCTTTTACCCAATAAAAGTCAAACAAATTTAATTCTTATTGGTGGTAATTTTATTTGAGAAATAACTGGGAAACACACTTCTCAATCTAATTGAGAGTGGTTAAAATTATAAACCCTGAACAGGAGAGAAATAACAATAGAGTTAGCCTCGGACAAAAAAATCCCACTACTCACTTATTCTCTCTGGAAAGTTGAGAATTTGTAACTTTGTTTCCTGTGATTTGTAGTAACACCAAGAGATTGGGAGGAAAATAAATATTTAAAAATTTGACTCCTTAAAGTTGATTTATGTTACCTTAAAGAAGGTAGGAACCTTCTTTTTTATTTTATTATTATTATTTTTATTTAGAGAGTGGCTCAAGCACCAAATTTTGTCTACAGCAACTTCAATTAGCCTCAACACTTGAGTTCAGAAAGGAAAACTGGGCGATGTATCAAACCATGAAACACTGAAATCTCCATGTAGGGTATTCAGTAACTGACAACTTAAAATGGAGATGAAAACAAATGCGAATTCGGAGCCTCCTAAATGCCGGTCTAAAGTGAATATGTCCTTTTGGCAGCATTTCTCAGGCTTTTTTTTCTTTTTTTTTTTTTTTAACACATGCTACCCACCCTGGCCCCACACATCACCATGTTAAAGTTTTCTCATTTGCACGTTGTGGAAACACTGCAGGAGAGAATTTGCATTATGCTAATCTCTTTTTATGTGTTTGATTCTCTGATAGTGCATTTTTCATCAGATAAAATTTGATCCAGGGAAGCATATACCAATCTGTAGAGTGGGTATCATGTATTATGCTTCCCGGTAGAGTGGGTAGCATGTCTTATGCTTTCCTGGATCAAATTTTATCTGATGAAAAACGCACTACCAGAAAATCAAACACATAAAAAGAGATTAGCATAATGCAAATTCTCTCCTACAAGTGTTCCCACAACGTGCAACTGAGAGAATTTTAACATGGTGATGTGTGGGGCCAGGGGAAGAAATTACCTACTAACATTACTCACAGCTCATCACATATCTTAGTCCTGAGTGTATAGTAGAGAATGCCTAGTGTGAGCAAAAATAATAGATAGATTGATGAGTATACTAGAAAATTCCCTTATATAATCACGTCCCTGGAGTCCAGACTTTTATAGGTGCTTAAAGATGCAAAGTCACCAATTTATCCTCTTGGCATGTTTCTTCAGGAATTATTGAATCATTCAATTTTATGGCTACAGTCTTTTACATTCAAGAGGGGGTAATGAGATCCTTTTCCCACATTTGAAAAATTACTAGGTTTTTTAATGCTACTGAACCAACAACAGTATAGAAATATGGCAGCTTGAACACTTTACACAACAGAGTAAGGAGTGATTTGATCTTTATTATTCATCAATTCCCATGCATGCTGACCTCCCCACAAAATAGACTACTTATAAGGCAGAGAACTCCATATGGAATCTGCTTTTGATTTGGTGTGTACATTTTAAATTGCTAATAGCTAAAGCATATGCTTACCTATTCTTATCTAGAAGGAAAATAATTCCTTTTTCATTTCAGTTTGATATTTTAATATCTTTTGTTTTATAGAATTTCAGGTGAAATAAAAATGTAAGATACAGTACTGCATTTCGAATGGCTTTATCAGGCCAAGCTGTCATCTTTCCAACTAAAAATTAAGCCATCAAAGAAAGGATGTGTGGTTGTGTCAGCAGCACACACCTATAACCCTTCATAATCTGATTTATATGAGTTTATTTTTAATAGATACATTGTTATTAATTCAATGGGAAATTTTTCATGAAAAAATTGTAGATATAACTTTGCAGAAAAGAAGAAAGGATGAAAAAAGTAGAGGAAGTAAGAACAAAAGTTGAAGAGAAGCACAGAAAGAAAAGGAAGCTATGAGACTATAATGACATAATTCTATCTATAATTCCATGTAAGCTATATAAGAAAAAATGTTCATATAGTAAATTTTTATATACAATGTTTAAAAAATAGATTGTTTTAAAAACAATAATTCTATGTGATAAGATTATATACATCATTATGTGAATATCTGCCTTAGACCAACAAGGTAGATTGAAATGTGTAAGATAAAAATGCAACGTGCAGTGGTTTAGTTAAAGTCATTAAAGTGATAATGAATTATATCTTCCATTGAAAAGATTTGTTCTCAAATTTTTGTAATTCTGGTACAATTCTGGTATATCTAAGCAGATCTGAGATATTGCTGATCTGCTGACCAACAACCTGCTTTGAACTCATTTTTGTGAGTACTGCCAAGGGTAGGAGTTTGGGGGTGGCGTATGGTGGCCACTGAGTAGGAGTCTGAAATGCTGTGTGCAAGGACTCTGGGCTAGTTTATTTAAGGTAGCCTGACAGCACCACTCCAGCAAACATTTATGACAGAACTGTTGTAAAGAATGATGATTTCATTTGATCATATCTATATGGTGTAGGCGGTGTAGCCTTGAGGTACCATAGCTTGGTAAACATGTTTTATTAGCTGGAAACATTTCTGTGCTTTTAAAGTAAAAATAACAATGTTTAAAATGAGAATGATCTTCCTAACCTGTACTCAAAAGCAAATGAAATATAATCACTCAGATGAATTTGATCTTGGAGTTCTCAGAAGAAATGCTGCTATCTAATGGATCATTTTCTTTTTTAACATAGTTTATACCTGATATTAAGTGTGTGAGTAGAACTGCAAAGAAATATAGTTGGATGACAACCCCATGTTGAAAGTCTTCATTTTGTAGTGTGGGATTAAATTTAGTAATCCAGAAAGTAGACGTTATCTAATCAGTGCAACTATGGTGATAGATCAGAAATACCTATACACAGTAACATTTTCCTACATTAAATATACTTCCAATAAAGTAAATCTAGCAATACCACACAAAACTCCAATAAAATAGAAAATCAACATAGGCTACGTGTCAAATATCTGTAATAATAAACCCACTTTGTTTTTAATTTAAATACATTTGAATGAGAAACTCTTATGAAACCTTTTCATGAAATTCTAAATATTTTTGTTATTACATGTATTTGTACTTCAAAGAATATACCACATAGACAGTAGGTTCTCTTTTGAAAAAAGATACACAAATCAAGGCTGTATTAGTGCAAAGGGACAAAATGGACAATAATTTCAGATTAAAATATGTGCATCTTCCATGAAAAATCCCTTCAATTAACAAATTGACTACATTGTTTCTGTGGGCAATATCAGTGATTTGTATATATTTTTTCTTTTATAATCTTCCATTTACCAAAAACATGAAATTATTACTCAATCTTTACTTCAAGGACAATGTTGAAATCTATTGTTACATTTCTTCCTGATGCTAATGTTCATCACTGCCTACTGGAAGGGTATTCTCATAAGCAGTTTGCAGCAGGCAACATCATTATCCCTGTCTTCCTGTTTTTACCTCAGTCTCATACACATGTCAGGTAAATTGTGTATTCTCTAAACATCAGAGCATAGATGAGGTTGCAGTAAGTGGACCAGAAAGGCAACAGCAGCAGCAACAAAATAAGTCCAACTGCGTGTTTTAGTATGTGCACTGCCCAGAAAAGTAAGCCTTACATTCCCTTTCACTTTAGATGGACAGGTTCCCTTTTACAATAATCACACAGTAAGGAGTCAATTACAAAGTGACTTCCTAAATGAATACAGGAGAGTTGACTTAGATGTTTACATTTCTTCTAGGCACATGATACTGTAATGAAAGTGATGTTGGTAATCAAATTCTACAATTGATCCTAAGCTGAGACCAACATATAAAGAGGTTTTTGCCTTTGCTTCATCAATTCATTTAAAAATTTGACTCATTCTTTTGTGCAGTAAAGAGGAAAAGAGCACTCACTTCTCTGAGAGACAGGAACTCTTGTTGCTAATTTCTATTTTGCCATTTTAAGATCTTTGTGTTAAATGTCTTTATGTTAAACCAACTTTCAGAAAATTCAGTTAACTTCCTCAGTCTTTAGCTGTTCCATCTGTAAAATAAGGATGATTAAATATTTTAACTTTTAACTTTTCTCATTATAGATTATACCAGATATTCTTTGTTGAGTAGATGGAGGTCCATGACACCATCCCTCAGAATGTCTGCACTTCTTATGTTTATCTTACAAGGGTCATCTCTGGTGCTACCTAATATAAGCCTGCAACCCTCAAATACCTTTGGAAAACATTCACTCAACTACTTGGGGATGAAAATTTTCATAGATGGACTATGTTTGAAAGTATCTCCCTCACATAATTTAAATAACCTTTCTTTTTTTTTTTTTGAAACAGCAATAAAGAGCTCTAGGTCTCTTTGGATAAGTTAGGAAACTAGGCCTAGGAAATAGCTTATGATATGCTGGTTCTCATCACTGAATACTGTAGGGCAGGTACAACCTGATGGTTTCAAGCAAATCTTGCTCATTTCTTCCTAGGGTATGTTTTATAATATGCAAAGCATGGCAATTTTAATAATATGTGGATATGATAATTTAATAAATTATTGTAGTTATTGGGGCCATGGTCTCAAAAGCTTTTTCCTGATTGAGGTGTGTCGTTACAAACAACTGAAAGTCTACTACACTGAAAGATTATTTCAGTGCTACTGTGCTTATTTAAATTTTAATTTATTCAAAAAATAATTTATAGAATGCCATAAAAATTTGGTCATTAGCTAGTTACTCCTTAGTTGTATAAAGTTCTTAGGTAAATAGTAGGTGTCTTTAAAGGTTGAATGGTATTATTAAAATCTGTATTTTCTCAACTAATATCTACTTATTATTATGACTAATATCCCCAAGTCATTTCCAGATATTATGAAATAAATTCTCTCTACTGTACTTTTCTTTTATATCTTTTTAAATGACATTTGAATCTGTGAAACTATACCTCCCCACACAGTAGGCAGTACACTGCTCACCTTTATCAATGATTTCCTTCACTATAATTAAAATAATCACTAGTCAGGATTTTGTTTTGCTTTTTTTTTGTAATTGGCATTCAGTGTAAACTATAAGACTTAGGTAATGGCTATTATGTGCTCACAAGCCTCAAAAGTTTCAAGGCTCATCATTTCAAAGATATTAATGAGTGGTCATGAACCTTTGACATTTGATTCAGATTTAAAGAGAACTAGGTACTATTTGAAATGTTCCTACTTCAGGTTCATCAATGTGAAATTTTCTCTATAACTTTTCTTTATAATAACCAATATGACTTCATCAGGGCAAGCATTGCATTCATCAGGAAAAATATATATATATATTTTTTTTGTGGGGAAGACCAGCCCTGAGCTAACATCTGTTGCCAATCCTCCCCTTTTTGCTGAGGAAGACTGGCCCTGGGCTAACATCCGTGCCCATCTTCCTCCACTTTATATGGGACGCCGGCACGGCATGGCTGACAGGCAGTGCGTCGGCGGGCGCCCGGGATCCGAACCCGCGAACCCCGGGCTGCCAAGCGCGAACTAAACCGCTGCGCCACCGGGCGGCCCCAGGAAAAATAATTTTTGATATTTTTATTCCTTAAAAGAATATATGTCATCAACAAGGTCAACACAGAATAATAGCAAGAACACAAGACAATGGAAAGGGACATGCTTGTTTTACTCTTTATTCCTTCACTTGATGATTGTGTTACTGTGAACACATCACTCAGACTTTTTAAGTTATTTTTAAAATTTCCTGTACAGGTTTTTTGTGTGTGTGTATGCGGAAGATTGGCCCTGAGCTAACATCCGTTGCCAGTCTTTCCCCTTTTTGCTGAGGAAGGCCGGCTCTGACCTAACATTTATGCCCATCCTCTTCAATTTTGTATGTGGGATGCTTCTACAGCATGGCTTGATGAGTGGTGGGTAGGTCCATGCCCAGGATCCAAACCTTTGAACCCGGGCCACCTAAGGGGAGCATGTGAACCCAACCACTACAGCACCAGCTGGCCCCCTTGTACAAGCTTTTAAGTGATAATGATTTGCAAATCATAGATCACTTTATGTATATAATGTATTGTAATTTCCACTAATCAGTCCACTTGACCTCATTAAGTCATCCTTGAGAAAACTTTTTGGATCACTTGAAAACTGAAGGGGTAATAAAAGCACATCTTATTTGATGATAATCATATGCTGAATTTCTAAAAATTGTTATTTGTTTTCTTTTTTCTATATTGAAATGCATCAATAAGTATATAGTTTGTTTACTTTAAAGTTATTCTGAAGAGTATACAAAATTTTAGGTATAGACTAGAAAAGTTTAGGGACGTTATTTTTGGTCAATTTTTCAAGCTTAGCTTCTCTGTAAGTGGTAAATGAATACTTTGCTCATTTGAACATGCCTCCTGAGGTGGTGCCCAAAGCAGACAAGTGAAATAAGGTGCTATGAGGAACTGTAATAGTCTTTCTTCATAGAGGGTCTGCTTGTTTTAAGAGATAGGCAAGGTTCATGATTCCATCAATGGATAATAATTGTTTAAATAATAGGGATAAGTAAGAAATTCATTAAATGCATGGTGAAATTTCTTTCACCATCAAGGCCAGTTTCCAATGATAACTTAGCTCTGAAGCTTTTTCCAAATGCAGGCAGTATCTTTTGTGCCCTCACCAATGTGTGCTTATACCCTCTCCCGTGAACGTTGTGTAAATCTCTATATTTCTAACAACCCATTCGGAATGTGAGCTCACAGAGGACAAACTTTAATGTTCCATAATTATAAGGATTTTGTCAAATATTTAGAGCTCAATAAATACTGTTAAACAAAATCAGAAAGAAGATAATAAACTTGGGATGATCCATTAAAAGAGACTAAGGATTCACTATGGAACACCCAGAATAAATTGTCGTGGATGGAAAGAGAGCAGACTTTTTAGAAATGGATTGTTAACACTGTCAAATTCTGCAGAAAGTCTAAGTACAATGATAAAGCAGCTATCAAATTAGGCAATTTGGAGACCATTGGTAACCTTTAAGAAAACAATTTCATCAGGGGTGGGTGTTAAAGTAAGGGAACCATGACCTGAGAAGAACAGAAAAGAAAGAAAGGAAGCAGCAATCATGGATCATGTTTTTGAAGAATTATAGGTGAAGAGAGATTAAAAACTAGAGCCATTGTCCTTGTTTGGCTCTGGTATCAGGGTGATGTTGTCATTGTAGATTGTGTTAGGAAGAGTTCCATCTTCCTTTATTTTTTGGAATAGTTTGACAAGGATAGGTATGATCTCTTCTTTGAATGTTTGGTAAAATTCTCCAGAGAAGACATTGGTCCTGGACTTTTATTGTTTGGGAAGCTTTGATTACTGTTTCAGTCTCTTTACATGTGATTGGTCTACTTAGCTTCTCTATTTCTTCTTGATTCAGTTTGGGAGGTTGTATGAGTCTAAGAATTTATCCATTTCTTCTAGATTGAATAATTTGTTAGCATATAGTTTTTCATAGTATTCTCTTATAATCCTTTGTATTTCTGTGGTGTCCATTGTAATTTCTCCGCTTTCATTTCTAATTTTATGTATTTGAGCCTTCTCTCTCTTTTTCTTAGTGAGTCTGGCTAAGGGTTTGTCAATTTTTTTTTTAAAAGTCTTCTCAAAGAACCAGCTCTTTTTTCATTGATCTTTTCTACATTTTTTTTTGTTTCAATGTCATTTATTTCTGCTCTAATTGTTATTTCCCTCCTTTTGATGACTTTTGGCTTCATTTGTTAGTCTTTTTCTAATTCTGTTAGGTGTAGTTTAAGTTTTCTCATTTGGGATTTTTCTTGTTTGTTAAAGTGGGCATGTACTGCTATGAGTTTCCCTCTCAGGACTGCTTTTGCTGCATCCCATATGAGTTTGTATGGTGTATTTTCATTTTCATTTGTCTCCAGATATTTTTTGATTTCTCCTTTAATTTCTTCAATGATCCATTGGTTGTTCAGTAGCATGTTGTTTAGCCTCCACATCTTTCTCACTTTCCCAGTTTTTTTCTTGTAGTTGATTTCTGGTTTCATAGCATTATGGTTGGAGAAGATGCTTGTTATGATTTCAATCTTCTTAAATTTATAGGTGCTTGCCTTGTTTCCAAAAATATGGTCTATCCTTAAGAATGTTCCATATGTGCTTGAGAAGAAAGTATAATCTGCTCTGTGTGGATGGAGTGCTCTCTATATATCTATTAAATCTGTCTCATCTAGTTTTTCATTTAAGTCCACTATTTCCTTATTGATAGTCTGTCTGGATGATCTATCCATTGATGTAAGTGGGGTGTTAAGATCCCCTACTCTTATAGTCTTGTTGTTAATATCTGCTTTTAGGTTTTTTAATAGTTTCTTTGTGTACTTTGGTGCTCCTGTGTTGCGTGCATATATATTTATAAATGATATGTCTTCTTCGTGGGGGTCCTTTTTATCATTATATATTGTTCCTATTTGTCTCTCATTACTCTTTTTATTTTGAAGTCTACTTTGTCTGATATAACTATGACAATACTTGCTTTCTTTTGTTTGCCATTAGCTTGGATTATTATCTTCCATCCTTTCACTCTCAGCCTGTGTTTGTCTTTAGAACTGAGATGTATTTCCTAGAGACAGCATAGTGTTGGTATTGTTTTTTAATGCAGCCCACCACTCTGTGTCTTTTGATTAGAGAATTCAATCCATTTACATTTAGAGTGATTATTGATATATGAGAACTTAACGTTACTATTTTATCCCTCATATTCTGGTTCTTTTGCATTTCCTTTGTTACTCTTCCTATGATTTTCAGACTACCTATTCAGTTTGGTAGTTCTGCACGATGGTTTTCTTATAAGATAAATGCAAAAATCCTCAACAAAATATTGGCAAACCAAATATAGTAACACAGTAAAAAGATCATACACCATGATCAAGTGGGATTTATACCAGGGACACAAGGTTGGTTCAACATCTTCAAATCAATCAATGTAATACAACACATTAAGAGAATGAGAAATAAAAACCACATGGTGTTCTCAATAGATGCAGAGAAAGCATTTGACAAGATCCAAAATTCACTTGTGATAAAAACTCTCAACAAAACGGGTAAAGAAGGAAAGTACTTCAACATAATAAAGGCCATATATGACAAAGCCACAGCCAACATCATACTCAATGGGGAAAAGCTGAAAGCCATTACTCTGAGAACAGGAACAAGACAAGGGTGCCCACTCTTGCTAATCTTATTCAACGTAGTACTGGAGGTTTTTGCCAAAGCAATTAGGCAAGGAAAAGGAATAAAAGGAATTCAAACAGGCAACTAAGAAGTCAAACTCTTGCTGCTTGCAGATGACATGATTTTATATATATAGAAAACCTTAAAGAATCCATTGGAAAACTATTAGAAATAATCAACAATGACAGCAAAGTTGCAGAGTACAACATCAACTTACAAAAATCAGTTTCATTTCTATACTCTAATAATGAAATAACCAAAAGAGAACTCAAGAAGACAATCCCATTTGCAATCGCAACAAAAAGAATAAAATATTTAGGAATAAATTTAACCAAGGAGGTGAAAGACCTATACAATGAAAACTATAAAATATTATTGAAAGAAATTGATGATAATATGGAAATGGAAAAAATATCCCATGAACATGGATTGGAAGAATAAACATGGTTAAAATGTCCATACTTCCTAAAGAAATCTACAGATTCAATGCAATCCCAATCAGAATCCCAATGACATTCTTCATGGAAATAGAACAAAGAATCCTAAAATTCATATGGGGCAACAAAAGATCCCACATAGCTAAAGCAATCCTGAGAAAAAAGAACATGGCTGGAGGCGTCACAATCCCCAACTTCAAAATATACTACAAAGCTATAGTAATCAAAACACCACGGTACTGGTACAAAAACAGACACACAGATCAATGGAACAGAATTGAAAGTCCAGAAATAAAGCCACACATCTATGGACAGCTAATCTTTGACAAAGGAGATGAGTATACAATGGAGAAAGGAATGTCTCTTCAATAAATGGTGCCAGGAAAACTGGATAGCCACATGCAAAAGAATGAAAGTAGACTATTTTTTTTTCACCATACACAAAAATTAACTCAAAATGGATCAAAGACTTGAAGATAAGACCTGAAAATATAAAGTCCTGGAAGAAAACAGAGGCAGTACACTCTCTGACATCAGTCTTAGAAGGATCTTTGAATTTCATGTCTACGTGGACAAGGGGGACCAAAGAAAAAATAAACAAATGCAATTCCTCAGACTAAATAGCTTTTGCAAGGCAAATGAAACTAGAGTCAAAATGAAAAGACAACACATCAGCTGGGAGAAAATATTTGCTAATCATATATGTGACAAGGGGTTAATTTCCATAATATATAAAGAACACACACAACTGAACAACAAAAAAACAAACAAGCTAATCAAAAAATGGGCAGAGGATATGAATAAACATTATTCCAAGGACGATGTATAGATGACCAATAGGCACATGAAAACATGTTGAACATCGCTAATCATCAGAGAAATGCAAATCAAAACTACACTAAGATATCACCTTACACCCATTAGAATGGCTATAATCAAGACAAAAAATACAAATATTGGAGAGGCTGTGGAGAAATGGGAACCCTAATTCAGTGCTGGTGGGAATGCAAACTGGTGCACCTTCTTTGGTAAATAGTCTGGAGATTCCTCAAAAAATCAAAAATAGAAATACCTTATGATCCAGCTATCCCATTAGTGTGTATTTGTCCAAATGTCCTGAAATCCACAATCCAAAAAGGCCTATGTACCCTTATGTTCATTACAGCATTATTCACTATAGCCAAGAAGTGGAAGCAATCCAAGTGTTCCTCAACAGATGATTGGATAAAGAAGATGCGTTTTTATATGTATACAATGGAATAATACTCAGCCATTAACAAAGACAAATTGTCTCATTTGCAATGACATGGGTGGACCTGGAGGGTATTACATTAAGTGAAATAAGCCAGATAGAGAAAGACAAACACCACATGGTTTCATTCAAATGTGGAAGATAAACTACCATCTGGACAGAGAGAACAGTTTTGTGATTTCCAGGGGTAGGAGGTTGGGGGGTGGGCACAAGTGGTGAAGGGACACATTTATATGGTGACTGACAATGAAGTACAACTAAAATTTCACAATATAAATATAAACTATTATGATGTCAATAAAAAATAGAGTCATAGTGGAAGAAATAAAGCAAAGGCAATGCGAGTTTAGGGGCACAGGGCCAGCAGAGAAATGTACTTAGGAGTGTACGTAAGAATACTGTTCCTTCTTAGATTGAACCTGCCTATACTTGATATTAATGTCCAGTGACTAGTATTCTATGGTTATATTCATTTCTTTCACTAACATTTTCTCATATGTTCTAACATTTCCACCAATACGCAAAAGGCTAATTATATCTTCCTTTTCTTCTCTAAGTCTTGGCTCTGTCTCACACATAATTACACTGTTTCTCTCTTTGCTGAGCCCTTCCTATCAGAAGAAGCTCTTTTCATATTGTGAAATATTATTCAATGAATAAAAGTTCCATGAAGGAAAGTGCTTTATAAGTGAATTAGACTGGGGTCAGCAAGTATGCAGCTACTACTCCCACATCTGGAGTACATGGTAGGGATTTCTAATTGATCTGCATACGTTTTTTTGTGTTAATCACCGAAACAACTTAAACAAAGAAATTTAATGAGCTGATCCCAATCAACTGAGCATAAAAAGAGGAAACTTTGCCATTCCTGAGATAGTAGTCTTGGCTAAGTTAAGGTCGTATATTGAGCCTGCCACTTCACAAAGAAGAATTCTATTGTTAGTCTAAAGGACAGTTCAGTTTGAAATCTAGATAGTTATAGTGAAGTTTTATCCTTTTAGCCACAGAGAGATAATATGCATTTATTCAGTTCTTACATTTCCAACAAGTTTATTAATTGCATTGTGCTAGGTACTCTGAGGGACCCAAAGGAACGTATGAAAAATACCTTTTGCCTTTAGTGATCCTTTAATCCAGTCAATGTGTATAACAGTATAAAATGTGCTAACAGTATAGAATTCATGCATATTATATATTTAGGTGGACAATTTAAAACTCACCAATCTTTAATTCATAAAGACACACACACACACACACAATTAGACAGCTGAGGAAAAGTAATCCATCTATTTTGGAATCACTAAAATTTTCAGCACTTCATTTTCCAAATAAGTGAATTTATAAATGCTAGTCTATTTATTATACTTTGATGGGGAGAATGAACAGGACAGGCACTGTATTTTGTGGTTGTTTTATACTGTATGACTGTTCACAAGGTGATATTTCTAATTCTCTTGCTCTTCTATCCATCCTGTGTGCCATTTGTCTTTGGACAGAACTTCAATTGGAAGTTAAAAATTTAACTACCACTCCTAATGAATTTGGGACTTTTTGGTCCACATAGCATAGGGGTAATGAAAGAGAGACGGACAGACAGAAAGAGACAGAGAAATCGAGAGAGCTATTGAAAGAAAATGCCTGATAAATAGCTACATATCATTCTAAAAGCTTGGTTGATTTGTTATGACATAGAGATTGAATCTGGATGAGTAACTATAACTATGTCTGTGAAAGTGCCACTGTGAAAGAACATATTTTGAGGATGGTTATTGTTCTCCTGCCCTGTGGTGAGACTTCTCAGAATGCCTACGTATAGTAAATGCAAATGTATGACAAATATACATCATCAACGAGTGTTGAGCAATTCTACAGTTTCCAAATTTCAGCTTCAAGATTGAGAATCTCTTAGCTAATTACTTGGATATGATATTTTATTATTATATTTGTATTTATTCATGACAGACCTAAATTCAATCTTTAGCCATCTCTGAGTTTTTATTTCTTCATCTCTAAATCCAATTCTGTATAAATTAAGTTTTTCTTTTTAAATATTTTTCATGAGCACCCTTTCTCTCTCTATTCACTTTATCATCATCACAGACTAGAACTACATGAAAGAAAACTACAGTAATTTCTCAGATTGCCCGAGTCCAACTTCTTCCTCTCTCTCCCACACATTTAAATACAGAAATATCACAATTTTCCCTAATCATTAACTAAAAATATAAGCAAGACCATTTCTTTCCTTCCCATGATCCCATCATATACAGATTTCCAAAAAATCTAAGAAAGAGTAGTATGCTCCACTCTATATTTACAAATATACCTACTATTTCTTTGTGTCATGAATCCTTCGCTATGAACAAGCTATTTATTCTTTGAATGGTCTCACAATTCTCCTTACACCTTGAAGATGCTGCTTTCTCTTGGCTACATGATTTAGAAAGTCATGCCTCTTTCTCTTCAAAGTCCATTTAAATGCACTTTCTCCAGACAAGGTGTGGTATTGTGTGCCATCAGTCAGGTCAGAAATTTCCAGTGGGTGGGTGGGATGGGTGAATTTCATAGTACATATTCCTTTGGGGCCTATATTTTCTTCAGTGGAGATACCTGGCCAATCTCTCCCTCACTCCATTAAACATGAGCACTGTGAATATACAATAATGTCTAAGCATTACTCATGAAATGGCACTGGCCAGATAAATTATGATGAGGCAGGAAATGTATTGATAACCATTGAAATAGTACATTTATGGAGAGCAGCATATCTTTACACTTAGATTCCCTTATACTTGGCATAACATATGTTATTAAAAGGCACTTAAGTAGGAATATATTAGAAATATTACCCAATCAATATACACTCTAAGTCCAGTTAATGTCTAAATGTGTGCTTTTTAAAATTGATATAGTTTGCGAGTTTAAGAATCAGTAAGCAATTATGAATTGCCAATATACAAAGAATTTATACGATGTTTATGTGTTAGAGGAAAAGATCAATATTTTGAAATTACTTACTTTAAGATGCAGTGTGATACACAAAAGCCATTTTTTTCTATACATGGAATAGATGGAGTAGGAAGTAAACATGAGCAATACTTGTAAACACTGAAGCACCATTGAATTATATATTATACAATTGTTGGGGGTATATTCTATAGTACTATGACACATCAAAGTCAACCTTGCCCTGAATTTGCTGTGTTCAAATTTATGTTAGAAAATGATTTTAAAAATGAGGAATGAAATGTAAAAGTAAATCAAGGCCTACAATATTATAACAATATTTCTGCATGAAAACATGCCAATGTGAGTTCTGATTTAGTCATCTCATAAAGTGGTAGCATCAAATCCTGTCAGCGTTTTTATAAAAGTTCTTCAAAGAAAATCAAGATTTTATAGAAAATCATCAGGTAGCGTCATTCATTCTGAATGATCAATAAAGCAATCCTTGAGAACTGATAGAAGGTTGGCATTATTTCAGTGTGACATAAAGTTATATTCTTCCGTATTCATTATGTCATGAAAGCATCACAACAAAGCTTTCTGACCTAGGAGAAAATCTATTTGTAGGTAATTTTTCTGGAGCTTTTGTACGTGTTTGTGCATATGCATGTGTTTGGTGCCTAAGTCAAGAAACAGTTTATTTAAATTTTACAGGCTGTCAAATAAAATATATTTATAGTGATATTTAGCATTTTTAAATTTAAACTATTATTTTAGTGAAAGAAAATTTGCATAGTTCTAGCCCACACATTGTTGCTTTTTAATAGGGAAATTATATAAATATATATTGGAGTATGTTATCACATGATATCAGCTGGAGAAAATTATCAAACAATGGCTAGCAGATATATATTTAGGGATCCACCACCCAAAATGACAGTTAATCTGCTATGATTTACCTAAAACAAAATGCAAATTTAAATTTCTGCCACTCAATCCTCACTTAATGCCATTTATTACAATGCATGACCCAAACTAGTTATAAAACCATATCCTGTGAAAAGAGAAAAAGAAAATACAATACTAGCCATTGCAAGGCATATCAAGCAGCAATTAAAAGGAAGAGCTCTTCATCAAGTCTAAAATGACACAGTTCTTTCTCTGGTCATAAACAACAAAAATAAAAACTTCCTGTTACTCTGTATATTTTTAAATATTAATTTGAATTTCAAAACTGATTTCAGCACTTAAGTTATGCCTGGTTTTCTGCAACAATGCTTCATAAGTTTTATTCTGATTTTGTGTTTAATAGCAGTAAATAAAACTAAAAATAAAAATTAGTGGATATTTTGAAAATCCATATTGCTACAAAGGAAAATTCTCAAACTCTTCCATTATTTATTCCCAAAGCCCAGCCACCATTACACAATTACAAACAAACTTCCATAAGAAAGAAATTCTAATAATTTAAATGGTCTCCTCTCTGAATAATTTGGCATTTCCTCACTTGGTGCTTGCAATTTTTCCACACCATGTTGGATAAAACAGTCGTTATGTATTTATTTATTAAGCACTCTGAGAAAATACTTTTATTTTTTATTGTGTTAAAAAAAACACATAATATGAGATTTACTTTCTGAAATTTTGAAGTGTACAGCTCAGTATTGCTAATTATCTGCACATTGTTGTACATCAGATCTAGAACTTTTTCATCTTCAATAACTGAAACTTCTACCTTTTGAAGAGCAACTCCCCATTTCCCCCTCCGTCCAGCCCCTGGCAACCACCATTTCACTCTCTGCTTCTATGAATTGACTACTTTATACACCTTATATATGTAGAATTATGTGGTATTTGTTCTTCTGTCACAGGTATATTTCACTTAGCATAATGTGCTCAAAGTTTATCCATGTTGTTGCATATGATACCATTTCCTTCTTTCTTAAGGCTTAATGATACCACATTTTCTTTCTCCATTCATCCACCAATGGACATTTGGGATGCTTCCACTTTGTGGCTATTGTGAATAATGCTGCAATGACTATGAGAGTGCAAATATCTCTTTGAGATCCTGTTTTCAATTATTTTGCATAAATAGCCAGAAGTGGGATTGCTGGATCGTATGGTAGTTATATTTTATATTTTTTGAGGCACTTCCATACTGTTTTCCACAGAGTCTGCACATTTTACATTTCTACCAATGGAGTTTAAGCAGTCTAATTTCTCCACGTTCTTGCCAACACTTGCTATTTTATTTTATTTTTTTCATAATAGCTATCTTAACAGGTGTCAGGTAATATCTCATTGTGGTTTTCATTTGTATTTCCCTGATGATGTTGAGCAACTTTCCATATATCTGTTGGCCATTTATATGTCTTCTTTGGAAAAATGTCTGTTCAAGTCCTCTGCCAAGTTTTTAATTGGATTGTTTGTTGTTTTTGCTATTGAGTTTTAGAAGTTCCTTATGCATTTTGGATAACTGCTTATCAGATATGTACTTTGCAAATAATTTTTTACCATTCAATAGGTTATCTTTTCATTCTGTTGATTGCTTTCTTTGCTGTGTAGACACATTTTAGTTTGATGTAATTCCACTTGCTCATTTTTGCTTTTGTTGCCTGTGCTTTTGGTGTCATATCCAGGAAATCATTGCCAATAGCACTGTTGTGAAGCATTTCTCCTATATTTTCTTCTACAAATTTTACAGTTTCAGGTCTTAAATTGAAGTCTTTAATCCATTTTGAGTTGGTTTTTGTGCATGGTGTAAGATAAGAGTCCAGTTTCATTATTTTGCATGTGGATATCCAGTTTTCACAACACTATTTGTTTTTTTGTTTTTCCATTTAATCCCTGTTGCATAAATGATGGTGTATCCATGTAATAAAGTGCCAAACACCCATAAAGAAATCATATTTTCAAGGATTACATAGTGACATGTGAAAATGCCCATGAAGTCATGGAAGGTGAAAAATTCACAATGCAGAAATGACTACAATATGATTTCAGTTTTGTAAAATATGAATAAATAAATAAATATAGACAAAATTTCTTCCTTACCTTCTTCATAGCCTATCCCAGGGTGGAGAGAAGGAAGGTGTATCTTTCACAAACCTTATCTCATGTTCTTTCTCCTAACCAAGTCCGAATGGCGGGCAGGAGATGAAATTCTAAGAAATTTAAGAGGAACTTTTAAGAGCTAAGTACTCCATCCTCAATTTTTGAAGTGATAAGACCATATAAATATTTTGAACATTGCCTTTTTGCAAATGCATCATAGACGTAATTTCATGGATTATCATGATATCATTATGAAATGTTGGAGTATTGTGTTTTATTACCATTTAGCAGGCGAAGAACTAAGAATCAGACAGGTGAGGTGATGTTATTTAGTGGAAAGAACCCTGTACTTGATCAGGAGTCTTAATTTGTCCTAATTCAACTTTGGCTCCACTCAAAGTTGGAGATTTCTAATGTGTAATTTCAAAGGTTATCTAATCTTGAGTTTTGTCGTTTAATCTCTTTGGATCGTTCTTAGCTTCCTTCCATTTATCTTTTTAAAATTAAAAAAAATTTTTTTCTTTTACCTTTTGGCCCCCTTCACCTATTTCTCCCACCCCCTACCCCCCACCTCTGGCAACCACGAATCTGTTCTCTGTATCTGTGACCGTTTTTTTTTCAGATTCCACATAAAAGTGAGATCATATACTATTTGTCTTTCTCTAACTTATTTCACACAGCATAATGCCCTCGAGGTTCATCCATGTTGTTGCAAATGGCAAGATTTCATTCTTTTTATGGCTGAATAATATTCCCTTGTGTGCATCTCTCTCTCTCTCTCTCTATATATATATATATGTGTGTGTGTGTGTGTGTGTGTGTGTGTGTATATATATATATACACACACAATTTCTTTACCCATTCATTCTGTAATGGACACTCAGATTGTTTCCATATCTTGGCTATTATAAATAATGCTGCAATGAACTTGGGGGTGCATATGTCTTTTTAAGTTTGTGTTTTCATTTTCTTCAGAAAAATACCCAGAAGTGGAATTGCTGGATCATATGGTAGTTCCATTTTTAATTTTTTGAGGAAACTTCATACCGTTTTCTGTGGCGGCTGCACCAGTTTATCTTCCCACCAACAGTGCATGAGGGTTCCCTTTTCTACACATCACTGACAACACTTGTTACTTCTTATCTTTCTGATAGGCATTCCAACAGAGGTGAGGTGATAGCTCATTGTGGTTTTGACTTTCATTTGCCTGATGATTAATGATGTTGAGCATCTGTTCATGCATCTTGGCTGTCTGTATGTCTTTGTTGGAAACAATGTCTATTCAGATCTTCTGCCCATTTTTAACAGGATTATTTGTTTTTTTGCCATTGAGCTGTATGAGTTATTTATATTTTTTGGATATTAACCTCTTATCAGACATGTGATTTGCAAATATTTTATCCCATTCAGTAGTTTGTCTTTTTATTTTGTTGATGCTTTTCTTTGCTATGCAGAAGCTTTTTAAGTTGATGTAGTCCCACTTGTTTATTTGTACTTTTGTTGCATGTACTTTTGGTGTCAGATTCAAAAATTCATCTCCAAGACTCATGTCAAGGGGCTTACCACTTGTTTTTTCTAGGAGTTTTATGGTTTCAGGCCTTATGTTCAATTCTTTAATCCATTTTGAATTTATTTGTGAGCATGGGGTAAAATAGTGATACAGTTTCATTCTTCTGCATGTGGCAGTCCAGTTTTCTCAACACCATTTATTTCTGGTCTCTGTATTCTGTTCCATTGATCTATGTGTCTGTTTTTATGCCAATGCCATACAGTTTTAATTACTATAGCTTTGTAATATCATTTGAAATTAGGAAATGTGGCACCTCCAGTTTTGTTCTTCTTTCTCAAGATTGCTTTGGCTATTCAGGGTCTTTTGTTATTCCATACAAATTTTAGGATTGTTTGTTCTATTTCTGTGAAAAAATGCCACTGGAATTTTGATAGGAATTGAATTGAAGTATAGATTGCTTTGAGTAGTATGGATATTTTAACAATAGTAATTCTTTCAATTCATAAGCATGGAATATTTTTCTATTTTTTTGTGTCTTCTTCTATGTTTTATAGTTTTCAGTGTATAAGTCTTTTGCCTCTGTTAATTTTATTCCTAGTTATTTTATTATTTTTATGTTATTGTAAATGAGATTAGTTTCTTAATTTCCTTTTTGGATTGGTTGTCATTAGTGTATTGAAATGCAATGGGGTTTTGTATGTTGATTTTGGAGTCTTGAGTCTGAAATATGCAGGACAGACCAACAGGCAAGAAACTTAGGCATGGTTTCTATGTTGTACTCTTGAAGTAGAATTTTCCTTCCATGGGAAACATCAATCATTTTTTTTCAAGACCTTCAACTAATTGAATGAGACCCACCCACGTTATAGAGGGTAACCCACTTTACTTACAGTCAATGAATTGTAAAAAATATCTTCCCAGTAACATCTAGACTAGTGGTTGACCAAACAACTAGATGCCATAGCCTAGCCGAATTGACACACAAAACTCACCATCATACCTACCATCATTTATTTATAAGTATTTGACCATGTTCTTCTTTAATAGTAAAAACCTTTCAATACTTTGTTTTTCATTTTCATCTTGGAAGTCATATTGATTAACATTTAAAAGCGTACTTATCATCTGATTGTAACCATACCAAAATATGTAAATAAATTGTATTCTAAGCTTTAAGTTTCATGTGTGAAATGTTATAGGTGTTAAAAAATCTTCTGGGTTAAGTTATCATTGCAAATATTAGTAGCATAATTGATCAAACACCATACAGCATATATTTGGATAAAATTTGTTAAAAGTAAAAAGGCAATTTTATTAAAAATGAATCTCTTAATAGGATAGGCTGTTTTAAAATTAGCTCATGTGTTCAGGATTGATTACCTATTGTAAGACTATTATGTACTGCTAAGATAATGCAAAGATACTTTTGGTCACTAGCGAAGCTTATAAAAAAAGTACTAATGATTCTTACTAAATGTGTTATTAATGGAGAATACACCTCTGCCCATTAAATTTATCTAAAAATAATAAGGATAATAATAAAAAGAGTAGTTGTTTTCAAGTGATTTCAAGAGACTCTCTCCCAGGGCATTCCGAGCATAGGGAAGATCCAGTGCAGAGCTAAAGGCATGCCTGGTTTGACTGAAGAAGAGCAAAGATAGCAATGTGCTTTAGAAGAGTGATAGTGAGGTTGCCTAGTGAGAGATGAGGTTCAAGAGTTTATGAATCATGTAGCAGCTACTGGGCCATTTTAGGGATTTGACTTTTAGGAAGAAACTTTTGTAGGGTTGATCTGATCTTACCTGACATTTTAGTAGAATCACTCTGGCAATGGTGTGAAAAATAACTGAGGGACAAAGATGGAAGCTAGATCAATCACAAAGATACTGCAGTAATTCAGGTGAGAGGTATGGTGACAGAGTGAATTGTAAGCAGTGGCAGTGGTGGGAACTGATTTGAATAAAAGCATGTTCTGACAGAATCCACAGGTGGATTATGATGGAAAGAAAGTGTCAAGAGTGATTACAATTTTTTTTTGGTGAGGAAGACTAGCCCTGAGCTAACATTCACTGCCAATCCTCCTCTTTTTTTCTGAGGAAGACTGGCCCTGGGCTAACATCCATGCCCATCTTCCTCTACTTTATATGGGATGCCACCACACCATGGCTTGAAGCTGTGCGTCTGTCCGCGCCAGGGATCTGAATCTGCGAAACGTCAGGATGCTGAAGAGGAGCGCACGAACATAACCACTTCGGAACCAGGCCAGCCCCTGATTGACATTTTTTAACATGAGAATTTGAGAGGGGTGAGTGGCCATTAATTGAGATAGGGAAGATTTCAAAGGAAGAAAGTTTGGGGCAATATTCAGGGTTTCTATTAACATAGGGAAAATAGAGGTAATGAATGTTTAGAGACAATTAATCACAAAATCGTGATGATAAACTAGGAGAAATAATTTACTATAAATGTGATAGACAAGGGGCTAATTCAAAAAGAATTCATACAAATGAAGAAGACCAAAAATTCTAAGTCATTCAATCAGAAATTGTGCAAATGACATCAATATACAATACACAGCAATGGGAAAGTAAATGGTAAAAATTGTTAAAAATTCAATTTAAAGATAATTATATAGATGTAAAAGAAAAAATGTTAATTTGCATACTGGGGTTTGTGTATGTGTGTGTATCTGTGTGTGTTAATGATTGGACCCAATGCCAGGGAAAAGAGGTGAGATGAAATCAGCATACTTACACACTGGGGATGAGTTGAGGATATAAGTTTGTTTAACCATCTTTTATTAACTAAGAGCCTTAAAACATTTACTGATCTTTACCCAGAAATTCCAACAATAATCCAAAATAGAGGAAAAAATTTCATCATAATTTCTTTATAATAGTAAGAAAAAGAACAATATAAATGTCCAATGATGGAGATTATATTAATTTAAAACAGATAGAGATATCGTTATATACAGTGTAAATTTTCTGATTTGATTCATATTTAGATAGCATGATTCTGTGTAATTTGTTTTACTTTATGTTTCCATATTTTTCAAATTCTTTTTTATAATAAACCCTTTTTACTTTCATGATCAAAAAATAAAACAAAGTACTATGAAATGTATTAGATTTTGCATTTTATAACATGTGTATAAAGAAGTACAATAAATATATTTATAAATTTTAGCATTAAAAATGTTAATACCAGAAGAAACAGGACCAAATATAAAAGAGGCTGTTTATCTGACTACATTCTGATCTCATATGTGGGTTTTATATTTGTGAATTTGTTTATTCACTAAAATTTATATGTAACCCTCAAATCAATACTCACATCATTTTCACACTCATTCACAGACATTTTGCTAAAAAAAGCAAAACGTTTGTGTCACCCAATGCACAAGTTTCTTGCTGAAGTCAACACAAGGCAATACCTGCCTTCTTTCATCTATCGTACACAAAACAAAGGAAGTGTCCTTCTCAGTCTATTTAATGACACATTTCTCATGTTTTGTGCTTTTTTTGGTGGTTTTGCTGTTTAAAATGGACCTGAAGTGCTATCTGGTGTTCCTGGTGTAAGAAGTCTGTTACGTGCTTTACCAAGAAACTATGTGTGTCAGATAAACTTTGTTCAGGTGTGAGTAACAGTGCCATTGGCCTTGAGTTTAATGGTAATGAATTAACAATATATATTAAACAAGGGATCTTTAAATAGAAACATGCCTAAAACAAGTTATCTATATCCACTGATAAAAATGTGAACAGAGTCTCTCAGGGACCTAACCCTGTATTTCTCCTGGGAGCAGTTCTTTACTATTTGCTCAGTCAGAGTCTGGCGAGTTTCTTACAGAACATAGCTACTGTGAATAACAACAAATGACTGTATCTATTTGGCTATCTATTTGAATTTCCTAATGACAATAAGGTATTGTGAATCGTTGGAAACCAGGTATTTTTCAAAATATGTTGTTAAAATAACAATTTGATGACCTTTTGGGAGCACTAAGGTCTGACCTTATGGTTTTTTGGTGTATGCCTATTTACATTGGGGGACTATATTCATGGATTAGGAGCCAGTAGGATTTCCATGAAGAGATATCAATTTTCTTCAAGGGGCTGTTATGAAGAATTACGGTAACTTTCTGCCACAGAAGAACATAGATGTGGATCTTTCAGCCTGGGACATACAGCCAACCCTTAATGTAGCGCAGCCTTTGCCATCATTGATGTTCCTGTTAATGATAAATAGAAAGCCCACCTGGAGCTCCTGGTACATTTGTGATTTCGATTCTGTGAAAACTGTTTTCTGGAATGGAACAATCTTGACCACATGGAAAAAATAAGCAAACATAAACCATCTTAGATACTGAATTCCAAATGCAATTGCTTTCCTTTGGAAAATTCTGCCATTTCAGTAAGCTCTGAGTGTCAGTATTGTAACAATTTCCTTGAATTGAATATGCAGAAGAAAACAATTGAGACGTTTGCAATGTTGTAAAGTCTTTGAATTAATATATATGATTAAAATTAGCCTGTATAGAGTAAAATGTTTATTGAAACAGGAAAGATTAATTTGTGTATTTTGTGAGGTATTGAAAGTTCTGGTTTATATTAGAACAGTTCTATAAAGAAAAGAAAGCTGATCTGATCCAAATTGGCACTTCTGGTTGTAGTTCATTAGGGTTTGACAATGATCAGCAAACCTACCATATCAGATAACACAGTCAACTGACGATGTCAGTTTGTGGTTTCTGAGGAAGTTGCTTTAATTTTCTTTCCTTATTTTTCAGCATTTATAATTGATTTGGAACTTATAACTTCATTAACACATGGTACTAATATTTAGTTTCCTAAAGAAGTTACAGCCATTCCCTCTGGGTTCATTTCTCCCATTTAAAAAGTTACTGAGCAGATGAAAAAAAAAAATCTAAAATGGTATCCTGTAAAACATTGCTATTATTTTAAGAGGTCCATTCTAATAAAATATAATCAAAATGTCTGTGCTTTTAAAATCAGATAAGAGCCAGCCTAAGGGACTAGGTTGAAGAATGAATGCTCAGGTTTCCAAAACAGAAGTCCCAGAACATAGATTTTTATTCTCGTCTTTTCAACTCTGAAAAATTAAAGTTGGCTCTCTGGCCAAATAAAAGGAATTTGTTCAGACTATCCCACAATTTATTTCAGGAAACATACAACTTTTATTGGTTTACAATTATTCCTCAAAGTAATAATTGTATCGAGCACAAACAAAGTGCAAAAAAGCAATAGCTTTGTGCAAAACAAAATTAGAAATGCCCCCCTCACCCAGTGAGACTGTAATGTAAGAAAATGCTACTTTCTTCTAAACAACAAATGTCACTATAATCAATACGGGTTTTTAATAGTACACTGAAATGACACATTGCCTTGATGTTCTAACAAAGGTATTTGAAAAGGTAAAATAATCTTTCTGAATACCTATTTTTTTTAATTCAGAAATAAAAGCAACTGTTTAAAATAGATTATTTAACTGTATATTTTCCAGGGTATAGTTACAAAGAAGACAGCATAAAACTATTCAGTAAATATTTAGTTGGCCTTGGATATTAGAGTCCTGTGCAAGCCTGTTTTATGGACCAAAAAGGTCAAATTCAAAAAAAAAAAAAGCACATTTTCCTTTTTCTTTGTAACAGAATTATAACATGATTTTTATTTCATTTTTTTGAAAGAAAATGATAACAATACAGTAGGATTTTTCAACACTATATGTCAAGTTAAAATCCCAATGCTGTAAGACCACACACTTAAGTTGTGAAAGTAGACTGTCTATAATTATTTCCACTATTTCGCTCTCTGAGGCTTGTCTGTTTTAAATCACACACAGGGAGATAAGGATTTGACTTGGTAGCCTTTTGCAGCATCAAAGGAAACTGTATTTCCCACACATAAAGTTGGAAATCAAGGAAGTGAAAACTTTCATCTCAGTCTAATATGACTGTACTTGTGGAAAATGAGGTCCAAGAACAGGTCAATGTCAGTATTACCTTGTTCATTTTTTTAAAGGAGATTCATATGATTTCTTTTGTAATGTGGTAAAATGTGTTGAAGGTTTTGAAATTGTGCATGGCTTTCCAATAGCCTAAATCACCTATTGCTAGGATAAATAATCTTGTTTCCAATATTCCAATTTAATATTTCAGGGGCAGTCTGAGAGTAGGATATGAAAATGAGAAAATATGCTACATTATCTGACAATTGTGAAGAAATTTCAGAGAGATCATAAATCCAAATTGCAATGTTAATGTATCAGGTAGAAGTACTTGCCAATGTGAGTGACAAAAATCTCGATGAACGGTAGTTTAACCAAGTTCAGAGTTAGACAACCAGGACACTGCATGAGTTGCTCACAATGCATATCTTAATCTTTCTACTTCATTGTGTCAAGAGTGTAGGGTATGTCCTTATACTTGTGTTTTCAAGGTTGGAAGATGATTGCTTCAGTTCCAATCATCCTATCCAAAATTGAGGCTAACAGAAAGGGGAAAGGGAGAGAGAATGACTACGATCCTTCAATTTGTCCCTTTTTGTTAAGACAGCAAACACGTGCCTTGAAAATACTCCCCAGTAGTAAATATTTATAGCTTATTGGCCAAGACAGTGTCAAATGGTTGAAAGAGAGACTGAGGATCTGAGTAGTGAAGTTTGTGATTATACACATAATATGAAGGACAGAAAAAAGGAGTAGGGATTTGGGTCCTTGAACATTCAGTGTGAGTTACCATCAATTTTGAGAGTTTGAGTATCTCTCAGATGTGTCCAGAAAAGAAAAAATATAACCACTCGGTAACCCTGCTCTTACATTTCTGAGAGTGCCAATCCAGTATACTAAATGATCTTGAATTTGTCCCATTTTAGGTAAACAGGTGTTATTCATATAGATTCTTTTATTCAGCCCAGTAATTTTGAATTGAATGTTATAATAATATGCTCAAGTTCTCATTTATTCAAAAAAAATTTTTGATCAAATACTATGTGCCCAGCTCTGCGATAGATACCATAGTTTGACAAACCATTGACTTTCAACCTGTCAGAGAGATTTTTATACAAATGAGGAAATAAAACTATTATTCATATAAAATAATGCATTTATTGATGTTAGCATAAGATAGAGATTTGAGAAAATACAATACAACTAATAAATGCTATGGAATTCTAAGATGACAAGGATAAATATTTATCAATATGGTTGTGCTGAGTTATAAAGATCAGGAAATGTTTGTGGGGATATGGATAAGGACGAAGGGTATTCTGTGACTTTACAGATGAGTTTGTGGCGTAAGGTCCACACCGCCTTAGCAAAAGATTCACATTTGGCAAAGGGTAGGAAGATGCTCATCTGAATCATCTGGAGGGCTTTTCAAGGTGATTTAAATTTTCTTTGTGGAGTCGAGAATCACTGTTGAATGAGACATTGTTTATGTGTGAGTTTGGTTACCTTTCAAGTCTGTCTAGGAACAAAGCAATAACCATTTTCTAGGTCATAGGAAATATGAGGTTTTGATACAAGAACGATCTTTTTAAGCACTAGAATAGAGCCTGAAGTACACTCTGACGCATAGGTGCAGAGGCATGGTGACCATTTGGAAAGTAATTAAAATAATTCTAGATTAAATTAATATTTGATAAAGTTGGTGGTAGTTGAAAAGGAAAAGAAGTAAAACATGAGAAATCTTTTCATAAGACTACATTCTAGGATTTTATTACATATGATGGCGCTTGGCCTTTACTATTAGGTATTCCCTAGTAGTAGCTTTTAAAAAGGTATAAAATTGCCTGAAATGACAAACTCATATCTTGGGCTGGTTCAGTTACTGTTCTATATAAGTTGAGGTGGAATTACAAACACATATAATTTTATCTTTATGAATCAAATGTCTCTTTCAAACCACAATCATCTCCAGAATCCAAAAGGCATATCAACTTTTAGAATTTAAAAGTCATATTTTTAAAAATCAGCAGATGATAGTCATGTAGTAGAGATAATAGAACTCAATAATAGCTTTTCTTCTGTACCAAAATTTAGATACTTTCTACCACACACTGCAAATTTTGTGAATAATTATAACAGACCACGAAGGATGACTATGGGTTTTTCTTTTACAATGTAAGCCTCCTAAATAGAATATGCAGACATCAGGTGTACTAGAAACAGCCAATAAACTGCAACAGAATATTTCATATGTTCACACTTAGTCTTTTAATTGAATACATCCACCCAATGCTGATTCTGAAACAAACTGAATCCCCAAATGCTTTAAAAAGTCAGAAACTGATTTATTCAATTGTTAATTGTAAAATAGATAATTCTAGTGATTCTGCATTTTAGAAACTTCATAATTATAGTTCTAATACCAAACCAAACAAAAAACAATCCTTTTCTCTGACGTTTGTTTTTTCATCTTATCTCTGAATAAATAAAGGTTTAGGGATTAACTACTTAAAGGTAGAATTTGAGCCAATCAGAAAACAGAGTAGATTTCAATAAATATGTTAAGCTATGACCATCCAAAATAGACAAAAAGGTTGTTGAATGTAAAAGTTTGGTGTATTTTAGGACATTTCAGTTCAATCCCGTGCAAAGCAACTAGAGATCTTTTTTTCTTTCATTTTATAGCCAAGGACAACATAGGGAAGCAATATATTGGGAAAAATCCTGTCTTACATCAAACTTGGTAGAATGAATGGATATTCATCCAATAAATATATTTTTATTCTAAGTGCTGGGTATGTAAAAATAACTATTCTAGGAGTTGGGATGCAGGCATGAGCAAGACAGACATTCTTGTTCTGAAGGAGCTCACATTCTGAACAGGGTAATTTAATCAGAGTTTTGCCTTGCCACAGCAAATAGGAAGGCTGTAGTCCCACTTAATTTGACAGAAAGGGTTGCTTCTAATTGAGGTCAACATTTAGAATGAATCCCTTTTGGGGCAAACATGAATGATAAATAGGTTTCTGTGTACAATATTAAACATGTTCCCTGACTGCAGGAACTAAGGATATGTGATTGCGTAAGCATTTTATATCCCGTCCTTATGTAGTCCATATCATTTCCTAACTTTTGGTTCCCAGACATCTGTGGTAGAGGTGCAGTGATTTTACACTGGAAAACATTCATTCACTCTATTCATTAGCTTGTTAGGTCTTTCAACAAATATTTATGGAGTGACCAATAGGTGCCAATGAGAATTCATCAGCAGGAAACCATTTCCTTGTGAAACCTAGTGTAAAAGGTGGGGTGTTGTTTGGAGTCAGATATATTGGCGTTCAAGCCGCAGATCCACAATTTACAAGCTGACATTTATAATTTAGGGTAAATTACGTAACATTTCTGTGTCCTCAAATCTGCTCTATAACATAGTCACAGGATTATTAGAAGCCTGTTATAAGTGGTAAGTGACAAGAGGTCTGCAGAGTGTATGACAGAGCTCTCAATATTTGATAGGTATTCAAAGGTTTAAAATAATCCACCTTGGTAAGATTTATTTACATAGACAATCTGATATCATGAAAAAGCACTAAGGAAAAATTAGATTTAATTTTAGGCACTGTTGCTTATTTGTGATGTAACTTTGGTAGTACCACTTATAATTTCTAGGTCCTGATTCCTCATTTGTTAAATAGAAAGTGTAATGCCTAGTCTCACAAACTCAGTTATTGCAAGATCACTCTAGAAAAGGATGGTTAAAATGATTTACAAACAATAGAACATTATACAATTTTAAAAGCATTATATATTTTGTTTGCTTTTTTCTCTTAGTGTAGTATTTCGAAGTTACGTATTTCAAAGTTAAATCCATTTTAACTTTTCTCTTGATATTTAACCTCCCTTTTGTTTTTTCTTCTCAATAGCTTTGTCTTAATTCACATTCTCACTCTTTTATTCTTTTTTCTGTTTTGCATTGCTTTGTAATCTCTTTAATCTTTCATCTTAAAATAGAACATATCCTCTATTTCTTTAAGAAACAAAACACACACACATACACAACCATTTATGCATAATAAACCTACCAACATTCTCTTTCCCTGTCCTGTCACAGAAAATTTAGGCATCTATACAGAATGGCAGCCATTTATCACATTGATAATAATAGCTAACATTTCTTGAGCTCTTATTATGTGGCAAACATTATGCTAAATGCTTTTATATGCACAAATCTAATTTAATTCTCACAACAACCTTAAGAGATTGAAACTTAGTCATTTAAATAACTTATGTGATCATTAGATCAGAAAGAGTCCAATTCTAGTGATTCCAGAGTCAAATGCTTAAATATTACATGATATGTATTTTTAATGGAGAAAATTCTAAATCATAAAGTTACCCTTTTTTTTGGCAAATGAAATTACAAAAAAAACACACAACAAGACAGTTTAATGGTATTTATTATTTTAACATGAGTTTTTTGTGTGTGTGAGTGAGTAAGATTGGCCCTGAGCTAACATCCATTGCCTATCATCTTCCTCTAGTTGCTGAGGAAGATTAGTCCTAAGTTAATATCTGTGCCCATCTTCCTCTACTTTATATGGGACACTGCCACAGCATGGCTTCATGGGCAGTGCTTAGGTCCGTGCCTGAGATCTGAACCTGCAAACCCTCGGGTGCTGAAGCAGAGCACTGGAACTTAAGCACTACACCACTGGGTCAGCCCCCTAACGAGAGTTATTTTTGCTAATGCATGACATGTGTAATATGCATGTTATTTTCTACATTTTAAATTTCTTCTTTATATTTATTTCCCTTTATCCTGTCTTAGTTATGATGTCAGTTTTTCTAAAAATAACTTTACCTTTGTGGATACCACTATATAAATGATTTCATTCACTGTTCATCAGCACATCAGAATAATTAAACTTGAAAGCATTTTTTATTTGTATTTTTATTAATATAAATAAAGATGGTTTGGATAAAATACAGATAAAAATCAAATTTCATCTATAGGACAATTGATTAGGGGTTGCTATGTAAATATTTATCAAAGCACAAAATTATGTAAATACTCAATAATGTCAGGCAATTTCTAAGACAGCATCAGTTACTATGTAAATATTTTATTAATAAAACTTGCAAGGTTCTCCTTTGATTTTTCACTCACAGCAAACAGGATCTTTGTTTTAAAGTATTTCATTCAAAAGTTCTCTTCACAGCAAAGTGCACTGCACTCCATTTATCTACCTAGAGAAGACCAAAGGCTTAAGTGGCCCTATGTGATTGGAAACTCTGGCTGTAGGAAGTCTCCCAGAAATACAGCCTGGTAAGCCACTCCTCTGACTCTCACATTGTTATTATATAAATGCTATGATTTTTTTTCCTAAAGAAAGACTGAAATCGGCTATTTTTACCTTGAGGCAAAGCATTTTAGATGGAAACAATATTATTTTTTCTGTCAGAAAACATTTTATCTAAGCACATTGAGTACACTTTACTAAATCAGCACAAGAGGCTGCAAGAGCAAAGTCAAACATATCCTAGTCTAGATTTTATTAAAAATAGGGCACACTCCTGGAGGTGGAAATGTTACGCAGGCATACACGAGGGGGCAAGCATTTTGACAAAAAAATAATAAAATTATGTAATACTTATTTTTCCAATGTATGAAGCATGTAATTTTATGAAGTGCTCAGTTATTATGAGTATCAGAGCTCTCATTAGTGGTGTTTTTTTTTTTTTTTTTGCTACTGCATTTATATATACACATTCAATAGGAATACATATATTACAAAATGATGCAAACAGGCAATTCACAGAAAAAAAAATCATACTATCAACAAACAAGCAGAAAATTACTTACAATTACAGCAATGAAAATTGAAACTACAATAAGACATCTTTTTAGATTACAATGCCAAAAATTAAATCCTTTTTATAATTATCATTGTTGGTGACTGTGTTTGGAAAAATGAACTTTCATTTTTTACAGGGAAGGGATTAAAACTTGTGGAATATTTTTGGAGGATTGTGTCACTAGCTTGCAACAGTTAAAATACAAAATCCTTTGGTTCTAGCAGTAGTAGGAATTTATTTTTCAGATGTACACTCAAATGTATACAAGTAGCAATGTTTACTTTTACATTCTTAAAATGTTTATATCAAAAGTGAAAACACTGTAAATATTTATAAATGAAGGGATAGTTAAATGCATTATTTTATCATTGCAAATTGTATTAGCACGTGACCATTAAAACACTTAGACCCATATGTTCTAGTATGGGAAGATTGCAAAGATGTATGGGAAGTTCAATAAAATTCAGAGCAGTGGGAATATTATAATCTCTTTCTTGTGAGAAAGAAAAGAAAAAAAATACGTATATGTATAGATACTCTTGAGTGTTTCTGCTGAGGGGTTGAGGCACCTTGTATGAAAAAAGGATGTATTTTAATGTATATATGTTTGTTTTTTCTCTTTCTTGTTGTTGCTATACTTGTTTGTTTTGCCATATATGTATATAACTATAGAGCATTGAAAGCAAATGGTTGAAAAATTAACTTGCCTTCAGTGTGTAGAATTGAAAAGTGGAGATTTGAAAGAGGAGTTTAACTTTTCATATTTTACCATTTGGTATACTCTTCCAAGTATGACTTTAAACTGGACAAATATTACATTTATACTAATTTAAACAATACATTCAATTATTTGTAAATCTGAAATGCATCAAAGATGGTCCTAGTCAGTCAAATTGAAAAGCAAATTTGTTTTTATTTTAAACTTTGTATGTTGGAATAAACTTTCAATTCCTTTTAGTCCCCAACATTTTTAATAAAAAAAAATGCATTATTCTGAATCCTACAAACGCATCACTATGGGACATTTTAAAAAACACAGATTGCTGGTTAGACTGCAGATATGTTATATGAACCTCTGAACATCTGTTTTTTGTCGAGCTCCTTAGATTAATTTTAAGAAGGAATTTAAGGAATCGTCAGTGGACTGCCATTTAAAATATCTTAGTAAGGTATATTTCAGTTACTTCTAGCTCTGTGATTCTCAAAGTACTGTGGTAGTTTGCTTAATATATGCAATCAATGCCCAACTCTCATATGTACTGATTTCGTTTATCTGTTAGGGATCACGGAATCTCTTTTTGATAATTACATAAAGCTGCAAACTGATTCTTATGAAGAATACATTTTGAGGTATACCATCTAATAGGAAGTTAAATCATCAGATTTTTGCTAATAAAATCAATACTGTATTTGAGAATAGAATAACAAATTTTCATTGCATACAGCTTGCATGTTGGCCAGTACGTATTTTCTTATATGCAAAAGATTTACCATAGTATAAATAAAAACATATGAATGATTTTTATTTGTACTAATGTTGCAGAGTAACCCATATCAATCACATGAAAAAACAATGGACAGTATCATAGGATGGAGAATAAGTCAGTGTCCCCTTTTCTGTAAATCAATCAAAGTTAGTAGAAGACAAGAAGAGTGAGTCCGTGCAGTATTGAGAAGGCACAAGTCAAGAAAGTTTGTCACAATACACGTTATATATAATCTGATTAATATTCTACCACATAAATTTCTTGAAATGCACCAAATTACATTAATGTTTATCTTCACTATAAATTGAGTGAAATGAAGATGGCAGAGAGGAGCTGTGCATTTTCCCTGACACCAGAGATAATTAGGCTAAAGTTTTAATATATTTCCTACCTGTTCTTCTTTACTTATGCAAATATAGATTATATAATAGTTAAATACATTGTTACATATGAACTATTATAATCATAGCAATAAAAATAATCCTGGTTAATTTTTTTGAAAGCAGCCAATATGAACAATTCTCTCATTTACAATATTTTCTCCCATTCTGTAAGTAGCCTTCTCATTTTGTTGATTATTTCCTTTGCTGTGTAGAAAATTTTTAGTTTGCTGTAGTCCCATTTGCTGATTTTTGCTTTTGTTGCTTTTATTGTCAAATCCAAAAAATCATTGCCAAGGCCAATGTCAAGGAGCTTTTCCCTTATATTTTCTTCTAGGAGTTTTGTGGTTGCAGCTTCAATTTTGGGTGCATAAATGTTTACAATTGTTATATGTGCTTGATGAATTGCCCCCCCATCATTATATAATGACCTTGTTTGTCTCTTGTTATAATTTTTGAGTTAAAGTCTACTTTATCTGATATAAGAATAGTTCCCTGCTCTCTTTTGGTTTCCATTTGCACAGGATATCTTTTTCCATCCCTTCACTATCAGTCTATGTGTACAGTCATTCTATGTCTTTTGATTAGAGAATTTAGTCCATTTACTTTTAAAGTAATTATTGGTAGTTAAAGGCTTACTAGTGTTATTTTGTTAATTGTTTTCTGGCTGTTTTGTAGATCTTTTGTTTCTTTCTTTCCCTGGTGACCATTCAGTTATCACTTTTGGGTGGATGGTGGGGATTTCTTTTCTTTCAGTAAGAGATGAGGGAGACCTTTGTTTGATAATCTTTTTTTGTTGTTTGGCAAATCTGAATACTTTTTTCTTACATTTTAAGCCAAATGATAAGTTATTTTTCACAACTGTCTAGCAAAATTTCTCATAATTTGGGAATATAATAAACATAAATCTGCTAAATATTGTCCTGGATATTTTAGGAAGTTAGTAAATCTTTCCCAGAGGGTGTTGAAAAGTATAATCCCAGAATGTATTGCCGAGAAGGTTTTTCTTTTCCCTTTTACCACCTATTATGGGTTGAATTGCGTCACCCAAAAAGATGGTGAAGTCCTAACCACCAATACCTATGGATGTGACCTTACTTAGAAATAGTTTCATTATAGATGAAATCAAGTTAAAATGAACTCATTAGGGTGGACTTTGATCCAATATGATCATGTTCTTATAAAAGGGGTAAATTTGGACACCAAGAAATTCATAGAGGGAAGATGATGTAAAGACACAGGGACAATTCCATCTACAAGCCGAGGAATGACTGTGGCTGCCAAAAGCTAGGAGGGAGGCGTGGAACAGGTTTTTCCGTCACAGCTGTCAGAAGGAACCAAACCTGCTGACACGTTGATTTCAGTCTTCCAGGCTCCAGGACTGTGAGAAATAAATTTTTGTTGTTCTAAACCACCTAGTTTGTGATATGGTATTAGGGAAGTCTGAGAAACTAAGACACCACATATAGTTTTCTTCTTTTCACAGAATGACACCTGGATTCTCAACCACCTTCTTTTGCTTTGAAAGCATGTAGTACAGAGAAGTACAGTCTCCAAACTGATATTGCATGAGAGATAAGAAAGAAGCTAAATATTGGTTCTTCTTACCTATAAAATCAGTTTCCACTTAGTAGATGTTTTATTTGCTTTCTTTGGCACTTAGGGGGTGAATGGAAAAGATAGTTGGCCATAACAATTTATAATCAGCACCTTCTAAATCAAACAATTAATATATTAATTTATTTAATATAGTATCATAGGTTATCAGACAGACCTGGAAATTGTGGTCATGTTGTCTAAACAATAATCTGGTCCTCTCGGAGATTAGGTATGATTTGATTTCATTCCTTATTTTCAACAAACTTTGAATAAACTTTTTTGAGGAGAAAATCTATTCTTGGATTATGATGAATGACTGATTATTACAAAGTAGGATGTACCCTTGGAACATATCTTATAAATTTCTGTGCCACTGAAGGTTACACAAAAGTGGCTACCTGTGGATTTTGGAATTGCTCAATACAAAGGAACATGTTAATTAAGGCAGTCTCAATCAACACACAAAAGCACATAAATTATAACTCAATACAAGGTCAATGAAAGGCTATTTTCTTGTTTTATACAATAATTCTACCTGAAAAAAAAAGAATATCAAACACACAAAACTACTCTTTGATAATTATAAGGTACAAATTCAGCATACAAATGTGAGAACATTCAGTTGGAAAGTGGGCTACATGGAAAAATAAGAGGATTTGATTTCTTCTTCTAGGGCCCAACAGAAGTCTCATTGACATGCCACAAAGCAAATGTTTATATTGAATTATACACTGATTACAAGACAGGGTCTGAATGACGCTTGTATAAGTTATAGTACTGTTTAAAGGACAAAAGGAGAACACACCACAGAGAAAAGTAGACTCCAACTGACTTGTAACATTTTCTCTGTAAGAATGCAGTATATTTAGTATCAGAATTTACCAACACAACCTTGAGCTACAAATAGTCAGTATATTTTTCTTTCTTAAATATAAGGTATTTTTCAAATCTTAAGTATTCTCTTACTATACTTTGAAGTATTATTGAGTCTAATAAATAGAAAACAGCCAAGACAAAGATACTTATATGTACCAAGAAATAAAGGAACTAGATCATTGTCATAAAATAAGCAATTTTATGATTTGATTCCACTCTTATCATTTGATTCTGCCCATAGGAATATGTCCATAGGCTGTCTATATTTGGTTATGATCACACCTTTGATTTAAAAAAAAAATCGAAGGAGTCATTGTTAATTATATGTGCTTCATGGAGTGGTAAAATTAAAAAGTAAATATATCACAAGCTTAATTTTAGTGATTTTTCTTCACTTTTATAGATAGTCTCAGAATTAAAAAGGTCTTGAAAACATATTTGAAAATCTAGAATATTCATAGGTGAAATCCATGGCAGATCTTGAGGTATACTGTTGAGAAATAATAGTTAAATTTTAGTCAACATGGAAAGATGTAAAGGAAGGACCAAACTTAGGTGACAGAACCTTCTGTTTGAGTTGTCCATGTCCAGTGTGACGGCATTGGAGTCAGATTTTCATTAGTGTTAAATGGACGTGGGAAGAGAGACATTCCAGCATTGGGCAAAACATCCAGTCTATCATATATGAATTCAAAGTTTCCTTCTCAGGCATGGAAGACTGACGGGGTTCAAGGGAGCCACTAGATCTACTAAGGGATTAGGTGGAAATGTTTTCAATAGAAGCAGAAGTAGGAACCAAAATGGAAGGCAAATACACTGGACCATAAATTAAGTGAGAACTGGATTATTGGCTTAGATAAAAAATTAAAAAGCAGTGTTATGGAAAAAAATTATTCTGACGCATTTTAAAACAGTCAAGAAAACTTTATTCCAGATTATTGCAATAGGAGTATTACAATAGGGGAGATAGACCAGAGCCAACTCCGAATACAGCAAAAATAGCTGGGGATTTATAGCCAAGAACAGAGTGAGGGGGTCAGTGGATAGGAAATTAATTAAGACAAGATATCAAGAGTGAGCGAATTTTTGCTAACCAGACTTCACTGGATTCTGGTAGGCCAAGGTGATCAGGTACCAAGGATGGGGATGAGGAATTTGGTCAGGTACCAAGGGTGATCACATGTCAAGGATGGGAGGATTTTCACTCTGCTGATTTAGCAAGACTTGCTAAAACTGGACTTGGCAAGGAGGAACAAAGAACCCAAATGTTGAATCCTACTTGGGAAAGGGCTCAGAGGAGCCTAACTGAAGTTTAGTCAAGGAGAAAGTCTTTGTCAGTGAGTAGGGGTACTTGAGAGTATGGCCTAGAATGAGTAACATAATAACAGGTAATGTTTATTGAACATTTAATCTGTTTCAGATACTATTAAAAGTAGATTATTTTTATTATTTAATCATAAGAGTAAACTAAATTATAAATAGAATAAAAATAATAAATGATAATAACATAATTTAAGTGTTCAGCATTCCCAGGAGGTGGAGAGTAACAATACACTTGTTTTATCTTGAGGTATACAGAGCTTAGCTAAAAGAAATTCTGCTTTTGGAGCAACGGGATCAGAGTTACTATCCTGCTCAAAACAAAACAAAGACGAAAACAAAAACAAACAAGAAATACAAAAACAAAAAACCAGACAAAATGTATGAAACAATGTTCTATAAGATACTCACTATCAGGCAATGAAAGGGCTTGAGCCCTGAGAGACAAGGAAACAAGTGAACCATACTATTGCCTCGGCTTACCTGTGGGGTTTCTAAACCTGTACTTGAGACTGTGGGAAGACCTCCCATAAGGACCGGAGGGTACAGTGCCTGGCAGCCAGCCCAGGAATAGCTGCTTCCATCTCCCCTGTATTGCCTCAAATTCAGGCAGGCTTAACTGCTTTTTCTTCACTAAGGGCTTGGATATACACAAGCTTCATTATGAAATTTAAATATTTTGCATTATTTTAGGAAGAGTTAACATATGATGGATAATGATTTCTTCCTCTAACACAAAACCCCATTTATCCTTTGTGTATATATTTTTTTAATTTTATTTTTGAAAAGTCCAAATAATAAATATTATAGAAACCAATATTCTTATATCTATTACATGGTAGAATTCAGAGACAAATTTATGGTCCCTGCATAGGATCTGTGTAGGAGTCCGTGGAATGAATTTCATGAACAAATATTATTGTACATAATATCTTAGTTTGAAATCTAAGTCTCCATTTTACGTTTGATTTATATTTAATTTTATTTATCTTAATATGATAGGATATTTATGGTTGACTTTTCTAATACATTAGCCAGAAAACAATGTTTCCTCCCCTCAGAGAGCTTTGATTTGGGGATGCCTGCTAGCCCTCCTCACAGTGGATTTTGTGCCATTAGCAAGGAAAATATAGAGAAAGAGAGAGACACACACACTAAGAGAGAATATATAGTAACATTGGAGAGGAAGATTATGAAAGAGAGAAACAAACAGAGAAAAAAAGCTCAAAGCTCTGGGTTTCAAGCATAACAGTTCCCTCTCAGGCCTTCTGATTTGCCAAAACCTCACAAAGGTTATCTGACCCACACTGGGAGGCAGACCTCCCAGGCCAGGCTTGACATGAAAGGAGTAGAGCATGATATTCAGCAGTCTTTAAGCAGGGACGATGAGAATATATTCAATGAAAATGCCTTTCATCCAGACAGTCTTCATCTAATACTCGGTCTGATTTTGAGGTGAGGCACACAGTTTTTAACAAATAAAATTTTATTGTATAAGACTTTATGTTATATCTATGTGTGTGTGTGTGTGTGTGTGTAGATAGATTTAAATTAGCAAAGACTAATTCTGATGAATGGTTTGGATATTTTATTTCCTTTTATTTATTTTTTATTTTAATTTATTATTTTTTATTGTGGTAACATTGGTTTATAACATTGTATGAATTTCAGGTGTACATCATCATACTTCCATTTCTGCATAGATTACATCATGTTCACCAGCCAAATACTAATTACAATCCATCACCCCACACATTTATTTCCTTTTAAAAGCCCCTTTCTAGTGGTTTATAACTAATAACAAGTAATACTGTGTCTACTGCTAGTAATAATAGCAGATTAAAATGAATTGTTTTCAGGAGTGTGGTTTGCCATAGATTTTTTTGTTTCCTATTCATAAGTTCATTCAAAATTTTTCCAACAGGCATTTTTTGAGAACCTGCTACATGGCAGACACTGCTTTAGGAATGAGAGATTGAGGAATGAACCACAGAAAAAAATATTCTGCCTTGGTGGAATTTACTTTCAGGTGAAAGACAACATATCTGTTTGTGTTTGCTTTTCAAAGATCATGTAGGTTTTCACAGATTCTGAATAAAACCACTAAATGGATAAAGACTCTGCTTTTTCTTTTCTTTTTTTAATTTTCTACTTTCACCCCCACAAATCAGTTTGTATTAACTCTGTGTAATTTAAAATCTGATTTCACTTTCATAACCTCTAAAATTTCCACAATAACTGGTCATCTTTGAAATATCTTCTTTGAATTAATATGTACTTAAGACTTTATCCTTCAGTCATTTCTCTTTTTGTCCTATGCCCTTAAGTTCTGAAAATAACTGCACTCCTTTTTAAATTCAAAATTACTCACATAGAAACAATCCAAATAAAAGAAATACATGTCTTCTCAAAATACATGTCTGAACCCAATATTTTCATCAGTATTTCTAACTCATGCTCTTCCAGGTTTCCAAAATTCACTGATGTCTTTCACGTAGATCAATGGAATCTAGCAACTGAGTAATCAATATAATTTTCCATTAAGTTTTATATGATGGCTCTAGAAATACCTTGTGGTATATCTTTGGTACAATTCTGGTCAAAAAAGAATAATTTTTTTCTTGTCCATTTTTATTACTTTGTATTACTTGAAAGCCCCCATGGAGATATCTCTCAGAGAATACAGGGGACAGTTGAATAGTGAACTCACGTTCTTGGATACATTCTAAGTCCCCTTCCTGAGGCAAAGACAATGAAGACATAACAGTAAGTTTAGTCCTCAGACATGTTTTCCATTCTACAAGTCCTGTGGAGTCACTGAAGTCAAATTTCTCAGGGTATGCAGAAAATGATGTTTTCCCATCCTGAAGTCTTTTGTTACATATAGATGGAAAAATCATATGGCTGTTTTCCAATCCAATTGACAATCCAATTTCAACAAATCAAGTCAGGATGCTTTTGGTATTATGTTTCTGTTTACAATATTCTTAAATCAATATAAATAGATTTTTCTGTGCTATATGTGAGCAGAAATTCTAGCAATGTTGCAATAGGGTGGACACACCAATGCAATTGATCTATTTGCATTACAGATGAAGCTTTGAAAATGGATACATGACATGTCATTGACACCAATATTATATTCTTTGTGGCTGAAGAGCATTAAATCCTCCAAACTCAGCAAGATTTTTGCTTCTAATTGCTTATTTGAATGTAATCTTTCTCCAGTCACTAAAGAGTGTGACTTTTGTGGAAAATTTTAAATGACCACAAATTCTTTGACACCTCTCCCATTGAGAAAGAGGATTTATACCACTTCCCTCTGAAATCACGCAAATTCCGTGACTGCTCAGTGCACTTAAATATTAAGAGATGTCCATGTGCATGTACCTGGGCTGAGTCCTTAAGCTAGTGGCCGCTATGTGTCCCTTGGAATACTTATCTTGTGACACTCACTTTTAGAATCCAGCTGCCATATTGTAAGAAGCCAAAAGCCCATGAAGAAGTTATATAGGAACTCTGGTGCACTGCACCTAAGAGCTTCCAGACAATAATGAGCATCAACTGTCATCATATAAGTAAGTCCTCTTCACCATCCACGCCTAAGAACTCTTCAGCTGACTGCAATATCTGACCACAACCACTTGACATAACCCACGGGGGAACCACACAGTTGACTTCAGTCAACCCAGAGAAGCATGAAAAATAACAAATTATGGTTTTAAGCCACTGGATTTTGACATGATTTTTTTGCAGCAGTAGATAAGCAAAACTACTCCTTTCATATTTTAAAATCTTTTCAGTCAGAGATTCTACTATGTTGGTGAAATTATTTAATTGTCACAATAAAACAAGAGATAGGAGAGTTTTTCTTCCTTTCTGGTGCTGTTACTTTCATATTTCCAAGATTCTGGGGCAGTGTTTATTCCAAGCATCAATTTTCCAAATGTAAGTTATTTGTTATTACCCATTTAATTCATTGGAATAATACAATCAATTGGTCTTTTCTCAAATTCTTTAGTGGTATGGCTCTAATTTCCCAAGGTTAAATAAAATTAAAAAAAAAAACAGGCAGAAGCTTGGATTTCATCCATTAAATTATATGATTGCTCATCAAACTCTTCCACATTTTCATTTTGAATATCCAACCTATGGCATAAAACATTTACCAGATTGTCTTTGCTTCTGCTAACAATTCTTTGTAGCTAATTTTCTGTGTTCACAGATCATTTTTATCAACACTGAATAATTGAGAATTGGAACTTTTTCATTACCTCTAAAGTTCACTGTAATTGCTCACCTAGTAAAAGTCTTCTAATCCACATGGTCCAAAGGCATTTATCCTTAAGTCACTGCTTTTGTTGTTCTGATATATTTTTCTCCATGCTGTGAATGTTACTGTAGACCTTTTCACCTTCATTTGGATTATTAGTTAGGAATTTGATATGGAGATCTTCCACGCTCCCCACTCTCCCCACACAGTGAATGAAAGCCTCAAACCATCATGTACTGTGGCCAAAGAATTACCACATCCTGAACCAAAGAACACATCAGATGTTTGGCCCTTGAGACCATCCAGCAGCTGCCTCTCATTCTGTATTGACATTCGTTATAGCTGTAATATTTTGGAGGATTAATTCAGCCTATTTCTAAGTGTGTTTTAACTGGCTTTTTAAGCTACTTCAGTAGCTCCTTAGAGTGCTATCAGTCCTTCCCTTGGCATTGATTCTGCACTATTGTGATTCCCCAATATCCTCAAAATAAATGTCCTCGTTGCTTAAGTTAAGTTGATTTTTATGATATACTGGTTTACCACCATAAATAGACAATATATTTATATAAGTAATATTATATAGTATATTAACATTTATATATTAATATATAAGAATATTATATATTATACTAACATAGGGGGTATTTATCAATACTTTCTGAGAAGAAATGCCAATTTCAGTATTACATTATATTGCTAAAGTAGGTTAGTTAATGGCTTGTAGTGTATTTGTACCAATACAGAATTCTGTAGTTCTAAAGAGGCATATATTTCTTCTATAAAAGAAAAGATAAATTGTTGAATAATCATTTAAACTAAACATTTACTTAAATAGATATTGCAGAAGTTTAAAGAAGCAAACCTTGATCTTATACTAATAAAATCCATATTTCTAGTTAAATATTTGTGTGCATTTTGTTTTGGTTTATATCTAAAGTGAAGCATATAGGAGCCGTCAGTTGTTAGTCAACTAAAGGACCAGATAGCAATGGTGTGATAGAGAGAACATCAACCTTTCATTCCGTGCACACTGATCTACTTCTTTTCTCTGACATACCTTGCATTTTTCACCCTATGAATTTCTTCATGCAAATTTCTATCTCTCTTGTCTATACAATTCCTCTTAAACTAGCTAGGAGCAGGTGAATTCTCATCTTCTGTAGAATTTCTTTGACAGATGGAATTGAGCACTCTAACGTCAGAACTCACTTGGTACTTTTAATGTTTATGTCAATTTGCAATTATGACAAGCCTGGTGTGTCTGAGTCACCAAATAGAATACAAGCTCAGTTGAGGGAGACATTATACCTTACATTTTCTTGTTTCCATTTGTACAGTTTTCCCAAAGATTTAACATGATTGTTGGAAAGATGTCTACAGACCTAGAAAAACAGTAAGACATAAAGCTAGGTTAAAAAATATGAGATTTGTTGGGTGACATCATTACATGAGGCAAGAGATGCCGACAGAACAGCCATTTTCTCTGACCCTCAATTCTACACAAATTTACCCAATGCTTTTTATAATCCCTGAGCAGAAGGAGGATTTTGTTATGCCCATTAAGAAGGATATGAATTTCATGCCTTTATTCTCCTCTCAGGGATTTTTATGCAGTTCTCTGACTCTCCCCACTATTTTGAAAACTGACAATGCACTTGCCCATTTCCAAGTGTAAGTAACAGATCACAGGCCTGATCAAACCCTGAGAGATGACTTAAAGACTGAATGGCAATTTCATAGGCTTCCCAGTCTCGGTAGGGCCAGGTTTCATCCTCACCAGAGGCCATTTCCACACCAGGAAAATTTAGCACAATATCTTTTTCATATTAGGAGATGAAATATCTGTAGGTTAGTTCAAAAATAATATGTACTGGCAGTGATTTCTGAAAGTTTATTTCACAGTGTATTACTGCACACATTCTTATGTACCTCATAATTCTCCCTTGGTACCCAAACCATCCAGTTGGATGTCTCTGACATAGTAAGAGGCAGATTGCAAAATAAGGTCCCCATTTTCACGTTCTACCTCTCTCCCCACTTCCAAGCAGAACTTAACTTTCTCTGGTTAGGCTCTGAATTTTTCTTTCAGATAGGCAGTAAAAATGTGTATGTATACAGAGGTCAGAAGGGCCTGAGTATGTTGTGGAGAACTTGAGACTTGAAACTTGAAAGATGCAAAAAAATGTACATATTAGTTTCCTAGGGCTGCTGTAACAAATTGCCACATACTGGCTATCTTAAAACAACATACATTTATTCTCTTACAGTTCAGGAGACTATAAATCCAAAAGCAAGGCATTGGTGGGGCCATGTTCTCTCTAAAGGCTCTAGAGGAGGCTTTTTCTTTGCCTCTTCTTGGCCTCTGGTGATCGCAGGCAACAGAGCATTCCTCAATTTGTACACTCATCTCTCCAATCTCTGCCTTCCTTGTCATGTGGCCTTCCCTGTGGGTCTCTGCATCTCTCCTATGAGGACACAGTCATATTGGATTGATATTGAATCCAATATAACCTCATTTTAACTAAATCCATCTGCAAAAACTCTATGTCCAAATAAGGCCACATTCACAGGTATAGGGGTTAGGACTTAGCATATCTTTTGGGGGGATACAATGTATCTCCTCCAATTCAACAAGCAATGATGTGAAAAAGAAAGAAAGAGGAAGATGTAAATTCTTCTTTTGGATGATGTTTTCCAAGAGAACACAAATTTGAGTTTTTATTGCTCAGTACTGTGGGATGTTGCATATCATCAAGTTCATACTTAGAATTCAGAAAATGATATTTTTTTGGATGAGGAAGATTCACCCTGAGCTAACATCCATTGTCAATCTTCCTTTTTTTTTTTTTTTGAGGAAGATTAGCCTTGAACTAACATTTGTGTCAGTCTTCCTCTATTTTGTGTGTGGCTCACTGCCACAGCATGGCTGATAAGTGGAATAGGTCTGCGCCTGGGATCTGAACCTGCAAACCAGGGGCTGCTGAAGCAGAGTGCATGGAACTGTAATCACTTGGCCATGGGGCCAGCCCCCAGAATGTAACTTTTAAAGGGCAAAAATTCATAAGTTAATACACAGTTTATGAATATGTGCTATGTGTCATAAATGCTATCCTCCTCTGAGTAAAGACTGGATTATCTTTTCAGTTTTCATAGTCAAAATATTTTTTGTCACTTCATAAAATATTACATTTAAAGATGTTTAGAATGGTTTTGTAAATTATAGTAGCATGATGGTGTTGGATAAAATTTAAAAAATAGAGAATTAAAAAGCTATTTTCTACATTTCTACCACTTAAACACAAATACTGTCTCTGTTATATGATATTTGGTATCACTTTATGGAATATACATGTATTTTAAAGTAGTGGATTCAAGCTTATTATTTTATTGCTTCTGGAGTGTAACTATAAAATTTAAATTAAATAAATTCCAAATAAATTTTTGGCCATAAATATAATTTTATGTTTTATAACTACCGTTAAACTTTAAGAAGAAACAGGGGCCGCCTGGTGGCACAGCGGTTTAGTTGGCGCTTGGCAACCCAGGGTTCACGGATTCGGATCCAGGGCGCCTGCCGATGCACTGCTTGTCAGCCATGCTGTGGCGGCGTCCCTTATAAAGTAGAAGAGATGGGCACGGATGTTAGCCCGGGGCCAGTCCTCCTCAGCAAAAACAGGAGAATCAGCAGTGGATGTTAGCTCAGGGCTGGTCTTCCTCTCAAAAAAAAAAAAAATAATAATAATAATAATAATAAAGAATGGGTCAGATAAAAATATATTCTAAAAAAAAATTAAGAAGAAACAGATTAGACTTCAAATTTATTCAGGCTGGTTTTATTCTGGTTTTTAAAGTTTCCTATTTCAAAAAAATTTTTATATCATATAACAACATATTCTTATTGTAGTCATCAAATGAAGGAATGGCATTTGCAACTAATTTGAAGTTCTGATATTTTGTTTTCCATTATAGGTCATTTCCACAAAAAAGATATTTAATTTCTTTAACCATATGGCATTCTGTTTTTTCATCTTCTTATATAAAACAAGAAAGCTAAGGATGCTCAACTGATCTTATTTTCATTTTTAAAAAATATTTCTACTTCTATAGTTTTCAGGAGATGACATCTTACCCTGCACTGTAAACATGCAATTGTTCTTTGAGTTGAGATAATTTATTTGAGATAATAGATTATCATGAAGTTTTAAGAAATAATACAGAGAGATGCCCTGTATCCTTTACCTAGTTCCCCGCAATGATTTTAGTTTGCAAAACCATAATACAGTATCCCAACCAGGATAATCATATTGGGATAGATCAAGATACAAAATATTTCCATCACCACCAGGATCCCTTATGTTGCCCTTTATAACCACACTCACTTCTCTCCCACCCCTACCCACTCCTTCAACTCTGGCAACCACCAATAAATTTTCCATTTCTATGATTTTTTCAGGTCCAGGATGTCATATAAATGGAATCATACAAAATGAAACCTTTAGGAATTGACTTTTCACTCAGTAAAACTCTCTGGAGATTCCGTCAGGTTTATAAATGTATCAATAGTTTGTTCTTATTTATTTCTGAGCAGTATTCCATGGTAGGGATGTAACACAGTTTGTTTAAACATTCCCCAGTTGGACAATATCTGGGTTGTTTGCAGTTCCGGCTAGTAAGAATGATGCTGCTATAAATATTATAAATAGCCAATACAGTACAGGTTTTGATGAGAACAAGAATTTCATTTCTCTGGGATAAATGCCCAGGGGTACAATTGTTGGACTGTATGGTAGTTGCATGCTTGGTTTTTGAAAAAACTGCCAACTCTTTTCCAGAATGGTTATACCAGGTCACATACCTATCAGAAACGTTTGAGAGATCCAGTTTTCACATTTTCTCCTACATTTGGTACTGTCACTATTTTTTATTTTAGCCATTCTGATAGGCATAGAGTGACATTTCACTGTGGTTTTAATTTGCATTTCCTTAACTGCTAATAATGTTGCACATCTTTCCAGATGCTTGTTTTCTGGTGTATATTCTGTTCTATAAAATGTCTCTTCCTGTCTTTGCCCATTTTCTAACTGGATTGTTTTTTTACTGTTGAGTTTGGAGAGTTCTTTATATATTTTAAATACTAGTCCTTTGTTGGATATGTTGTTTGCAAAATTATTCTCCCACTCTCTAGATTGTCTTCATTCTATTAACAAAGCATTCAATATGGAAAATATTTTAATTTTAATGCAGTATAGTTTATCAATCTTTTCCTTTTATGAGTCTGGCTTTTGGTTTCAATTCTATAACTTTGTTTCCTAACTCTAAATTTCAAAGTTCTCTCTCTCTTTTTTGATAGCCTCATACTCTCATAGTTTTGCAGTTTATATTTAAATCTATGATCCATTTTGAGTTAATTTTGTATCTGGTGTGATATTTGACAGAGGTTATTTTCTTTTTTTTGCCTATGAATATCCAATTGCTCCATTTATTGAAAAGACTATCCTTCTTCAACTGAATTACATTGCAATTTTACCATTGTCAAAAACTGGTTGAGAATATTGGTGGGGATCTTTTTATGGATTATTTGTTCTGTTTCATTAATCTATTTCTATTCCTCTACCAATACCACAGACTCTTAATTACTGTAGCTATATAGCAAGTTTTGAAATTTAGCAGACTGATTCCCATTTCATACTTCTTTTTCAAAATTGCTGTGCTACACTTATTTCTTTGTCATTCTCTATAAATTTTATAAGCTTGTCTATATGTGCAAAAAAATCTTGTGGGGATTATGATAGCAATTGGGTTAAACCTGTATATCAATTTGTAGAGAATCAACATCTTTACTATGTTGAGTTTTCTGATTCATGAACACAGCATGTCTCCCCATCTATTTACATCTTGATTTCCTACATCAGCTTTATGTAGTTCGTAGCATACAAGTCCCATACAGGGTTTGTTAGACTTCTATTTAAGTATTTCATTTTTTTGTGTGGTTGTAAATGGTATTGGGTTTCAATTTCAATGTGTATATGATCATTGCTAGCATACATTAATACCATTTTTAACACATTAACAGGCTTGGGTAATGTCAGCAAGATGGTGAACTAGGAAGCTTCACACCCTCATTCCTCCACAAAATCATTAAATAAACAACTAGTGGCTGGCTGACATAACTTTATGAAAGCTCTGGAAATCAGACAGAGGTCTACAGCAACAGCAAGAAAATGCCCAGTCAAGAAAAAAAAAAAAAAAAACACATTCAAAATGATAGGAAATTTTGTGAAACTTTTACTCCAACTTGCCCAAGCCCCTTTTCCAGGGTAGCATGGCATGGTTTGGGGAAATTATTCTTCATGAACTGGAAGAACAGAGGAGACTTAATGTGCAACATTATAACCTGTCTGGAAGCTTCCTAATTGTCTCTGTGTTAACTAACTCAGAGTTCAGATGGTCAAAACCACTATAGCTCAGATCACAAACTACAAGAAGCTGCAGAAAGCAGTGGGCATAACTCACAAAAACATCAATGGAAATACAGACCAGCAAATGTCTAGGGCAAGAGACAACTAAATAAGGAATACGATAGAACAGTGAAGGCTACCAGGAGAAGAAGGTGTTAGATTTTGGGGGAAATTTACATTTAGAAAGAAGCCCTGTATACAGGGGCATTGAAAAAATGCATGCACACTGAGCCAGGGAAGACACATATTCAGTGAAGTCTCACTTTAAGCCTTCGTGCCAGGCTGTGAATGAAGATCTTCCACCGAGGCAGTCTGTAAAAACTGGGATCAGTAGCTGTTTTTAGAAATGACCACTTTCCTAAAAACAATAATAAGGCATACAAAGAAATAAGAAAACGTAACCATTTAAAAGACCAAAGTATGTATCCAGAAACCAGCCCAGAAGAAACATAAGCATTAGACTTACTAGACAAAGACTAAAAAGACTCTCCCAAATATGCACAAAGAACTAAAGGGAAACACTGAAAAAGGAAACAAAAAAAGGAATCAAGAATGATGTATGGACAAAATTAGAATATCAACAAAGAGATTGAAATTATTTTAAAAAAAAACACCAAAAAGAATAAAATGCTTGGGAATAAACTTAAACAAGGAGGTAAAATATTGTATACTGAAAACCACAAAACATTGAAGAAGGAAATTAAAATGGGTCAAATAAATGGAAAGACATCTTGTTTTCTTATGGATTGGAAGACTTAATATTGTTAAAATGCCATATTACACAAAGTAATCTACAGAGTCAATGCAATCCTGAAAAAAATCCCACTGGCATTTTTTACAGAAATAGCCAATACAGTTATAAAATTCATATGAAACTTCAAAAGACCTTGAGTAGCCAAAACATTTTTGAGCAAAAATAACAAATCTGGAAGCAGCATCACATTCCCTGATTTCAAATATATTACAAAGTCACAGTAATTAAAACAGTATGGTACAGGCATAAATAAAGACCAAACAGAATAGGGAGCCCAGATATAAACCTATACGTATATGGTCAATTGATGTTCAATGAAGGTGCCAAGATACACAATGGGGAAAGGAGTGTCTCTTCAACAAATAGTGCTGGGAAAAGAGAATATCCATATGCAAAATAATGAAATTGGACCCTTATCTTATACCATACACAAAAATCCACTCAAAATGGATTAATGACTTAAACACAATACCTAAAACCATAAAACTCCTAGAAGAAAACATATGGAAAAATGCTCTTGATGTAGGTCTTGGTGATCATTTTTTGGATTTGACACTAAAAGCACAGGTAAGAACAGCAAAAATAAGTAGGACTACATCAAACTAAAAAGCTTCTGTACAGCAGAGGAAACAATCAACAAAATGAAAAGACAACCTGTGGAAAGGGAGAAAATATTTGCAAACAATATATCCTGTAAGGGGTTAATATCCAAAATTATAAGGAACTCATACGATTCAAATGTAACTCTATCAAATGTATATACTCATCACATAAGCGATCCTCAGTAAGAATTTCAGAGGATTTCACAGTGGAAACCTTGCAGGCCAGAAGGCAGTGGGGTGATATATTTTCAAGTCCTGAAAGAAAATAAAAAAAAAACTATCAACTGAATATTTTAATGAAAGGATATTAGATTGAAGCCATATACAAATATCAAGTTCTCTGGTAAAGGAAAATACACAGACAGATATAAAAAATAGTACTATTGTAATTTTGATTTTAATTCCATGTTTTATTCTTCCATAGGATTTAAGACATAGAATCATAAAAATAATGATAAATCTGTGCTAGTGGGATTTTAAGAGACTGCCATCAAAACTGCATGCCAACAAATTGAATAACCTAAATGAAATGGACAAATTCATAGAATAATACAACCTGCCAAGACTGAATCATGAAGAAATAGAAAATCTGAGTAGACGAATAACACTATTAGTAATCAAAAACCTCCCAACAAAGAAAAATCCAGAATCAGATAGCTTCATTGGTAAAATCTACCAAACATTTAAAAAAGAATTAACACCAATCCTTCTCAAACTCTTCCAAAAGGTTGAAAAAGAGGTGGTATGGATTGAATTGTGTCCCTCCAATAATTCATATTTTAAAACCCTAACCTGTAATATGAAAATACTCAGAGATAGGAACTTTGGGAGGTAGAATTAGATGAGGTCATGAGAGTGGGGCCCTCATAGTGAGATTAGAAGCTTTACAAGAAAAAGAAAAGAGAGTTATTTCTGGCTTCTTCAGCTCTATGCCTGAGGTATATGACACAAAAGGAAAACATCCAAGGAACCCACCATCATGTTATTTTTCTGGTCTCAAGATCCTTAATTGATCTGATTTCTTCTCTCCTCCTTGCAGAATCTTCTTACCTTTGTTTTATATATAATATTCAGGATTTTTTAGTTGATGAGAAAAATAAGGGAAAGTATGTCTACTCCATCTTTCCAGAAGCAGAAGTTCTCCAATTGATTTAAACTTTTGCATTTAACGGTATCCTCGAGATATATAGTAAATATTTTTTTTGTAATTTCTTTGTTTTCCTTGTAATAGTTTGTTATGTAAATAATATTTTTCCTTAATGAGGGATAATCTTTTTTGCTAATATTAATATTACATATTTCAAAGTCATGATATGTGTGCTTAAATTTAATTCATTTTAACAAGTAGATTCTCATAAAATTACAATAATTTATATTTATTTATATCAAGGCAGCCAGTTTAACAGTGGGAGTAATTAAACTCAAGGCTTAACAATAAATTATCTGCTCATTTTGTTTATTGGTTCAAATTGAACGAACTAAACACTTTTTTAGTTAGGTTAATTTTAGATTTAATTTAATTACCAAGCCATTTTGGTTTTCAGAATTATACAGTCTACCAGAAAAAGAAAATAAATATCTTAATTTTAGTTTTTCTCTTTTACAAGAGAGTTTTTAGTTTTTATATGTAGCACGTTCACTGCAAAATAATAAAGACAAGGACCACAAGAATGGACCACAGCTTACTTACTTTCTACATGGATATTAGTGACAATATGACTTTATTGATCTATATTTGTTCTCCAAATCCAAGAGCTAACACAGGAGAAAGTCATATTTGATTATGGTCTTAACTGTGCTCAACTTTGTCACAAAATCTAAGGTTTTAAAAGCAAAATTTTCTTGGACTGTAGTTAGGACTTAAATTCCTAGTGATCACATGGCAGGAAGATCGAAGACTCTTTTAAAAGCCATATTCTATAACAAAAAAGGTGTAAATTCCATGAAAAAAGATGCTTAAAGGGATAGAAAAGGAAGGATGTCTTGAGAGCATCTGCGTGATTGTTAACGCTGGTGAACAGATGGGTGTAGAACTGAAGAGTGAAGCTTTCAGGCATTACATCTTGAAAACAACAGCGTTTATAAAGTATTTAAGCATTTGAGCTCTGACATTTTAAACAACAGATATGTTAGTTCATTTTTTTCTCAGTATGACCTGAAGTCTCAATGGACTTTTAGTTTCCTATTTTATTTTATTATTCCTAAAAGAACAGACTCTGAGATGATCGTCTCCTTGCACGCACAACATCTGCTATGTAGTTTGTGCTCAAGGCATATGCTAGGAAAATGTGAATGAAAGTGACGTTGCCTTCTTCTCATTGTTCTATCCTATTACTGCTACACTTATCTATTTCATAATTCACTCCGAGTTATTACTAAATTATTTTGTTTACTATTGCCAAATTCATCTTGTAATAATCCAATTTTTGTCACATCCCTATTGAAAACATTTTAATACTTACTTATTACCTTTAGAAGAGAATTTAAATTTATTAATTTGTTATTCCAATACTTCCATTAGGTTAAAATATATCTTCTGATTTCACTTTCAAATTATCTATTTGTAATAATCATGATCACGATGATGATGATAGAAATAATAATAATGTCCAGCCATATATAACAGATACCATTAGTCAGGCATTATTCCAAGCCCCTTAGAGGTGTTAAAATTTTAATCCTCATTCAAATTTAATTTAATTTAATGCTCATTTAATTTCATCCATTTAATTTAATCTCTTTGAGAGGCAGATAGTATTATATTCTCCACTTTATGCAAGAAGAAACTGAGGCAAAATTACTTATGTGACTTGCTCAAAGTCACAGAGATAGAAGTTAGCTGAGCTGGGTTTGAGGAGAGAGAGTCTCTCCAGAATCTGTGCTACTAACCTCTACATTCAAATGCCTCTCTAAACATTTGCTGTATCTTATCAGTATGTTAAATTTTACTGTTTTTTATCATGAATTCTCAATCTTTAATGTTTTAAATTGAAAAATCCTATGAATTTTTCAAAGACTTGTCAAGTTTTATCTTTCCACAAAACCTTTTATGGTCCAAGTTTGAACTACTCTCTCCTTCCCAGTGATCATGTATCTTTTTACCCTGTAGGACATATTGCTTTCTAGCTTGTATTTTAGTGATTTATAAACATATATTCAATAGACTGTAATCCATTTGAAAGTTGGGAGGTTGTTTGTGCCTTAATTTTCTTAACCTTACACAACTAGCAGTTATTAATTCTCCATCACAATCCCAAATCTTTGTTCTTTATCTTTATTGATGGGTTAGTACATTATTGTGATACAATTTTGCCTCTATCCTTAATATTCTATTTTGCTTTATTATATATTTTATCCATATTCTATAATCTATAAAATATTATTTTAAATGAAAATTCTCAATGTTGGTAGGAATGCAATTAACTTGATGATGGGACTATAAGTTGGTAACAGTTGCTAGGAAATCATTTTAGCAGTATGCATAAGGCTCCCTAATGTGTTATATTCTTTATCCTGCTACTTTTAAATTTTGGTAATATTCCTAATCTTATTCTGTAACATTATCACAAAGAAATGGGAAATACAGAAGAGTTCATACATAGAAATATAAATGGTGGTATTATTTCTAATAGTGGAAAATTGAAAACGACCAGAATATTGAGCTGAAAAGAAATACTGACATACACCTCATTCTTGTTAATATTCCGCCATTAAAAACATTGCTAACAATGTCATTAATATCATGCGAAAATTAACTATACTTTCCAAATAAAGTTATGTAAAACATTTATGATAGGCACTCAAATATTTTTTCAACTGTTGAAAATGTTTATAGAATACTTATTAAAAGCCAAGTCCATTTATAAATTGTTTTCTTCAGAATTATAGCTCTTAACTTGAATATTGATTTCATTCTATCCAGGTGAGATGATTTGTCTTTTCCACGTTGATGTATGTTCTAGTATTTATCAAAATATATTGTATTATTTAAAAATTTATCTCTTGATCCTCCCTTAAATGGTACCTGTGATACTGGGGGCGGGGAGAAGAAATCAGTGTTTTTTATTGATATCTTCAACTCCCAGTAAGAATTGATCATCCAAAAGTTGATGAATGAATATATTTTGAATGAAATTAATGTAGTTATCTGCTATAGAACTTCAATAAAGAGATATCTATGGGCTGCCTCAGGTTTCTAGGCAGTGTTAAATATTTCTCATGATAACTAATCTAATAACCACTAACAACAGAGTGAAAGATTTCATCACAACCTATTAGTTTTCCTTCCTTTTCACAACATTCATTCTGCTCACAGTTATCAAAGGGTGATTATCAGATATGTATCTCTCTCAACACCTTCTTCAGCTAACGGTGAATACAAAACACAGACCAAAGTAAATGCGGGCCCCAGCTGATGCTTCTAAATGTCTTAGCACAAATATCAGAAAAAGACCTACTTCTAAAACTTCTATAAGAAGAAATTTGATTTAAGCAGAAATAGCATGTTCATCAACTCAGATGTTTACTCTTATTTTTTATAGATGAAAAGTACACAAACATTTTTGTTTGTAATAAAGTCTTTTCCTTCTCCTTCTATTTTCTGAAAGAACTTTTATAAAATTTGTACTATTTCTTCTTAAAAATTTGATACAACTTATAACCATCTGGGTCTGATATTTTCTTTGCAGGAAGAATTTGATTATGAATTCATTTAACCTTTTAGTATATAACTACCCAGATTTTCTAGTTCTTCTATTTTGGTAAGCTGTGTTTTTCTAGGAATTGTCTATTTTATTCAAGTTATTGAACTTATTTGCAAAAATGTGTTCATAATATTCTCACTTTATTCTTTTAATGTCTGTAGGGTCGGTGGGAAGATCTATCCACTCTTACATTTCCTATTTTCTTTTCTCTCTGTATCTTTCTTGCTGAGTCTCTGTAACAGGTTATTCAATTTTGTTAAAATTTTCAAAGTATCACAATTTTTGTTCTTCTACATCCTCTCCTACACTTGGTTTGGTCAGTCTTTTTAATTTTAGCCATATTAGTGGGTGATAATAACTAATTACATTGAACATTTTTTATATGTTCATTTGCAATCCATCTCTCTTATTGGCCGCAAGCAATGTTCAGTGAGAAGATAGCAGGAGTACGTAAGCATGTTGATTTATTTGATCAGAAGAAATTATTTACAAAAAAAGTGGAAGGACATATTTAACACAGCAATATTATTTATTTTAAAAATTCTCAACACTAAAAGCAATGAATTGTATTACTTAGGATGAGAGAGAGAAAGATTGTATATGTAACAGATTTGTTGCTTTGTTTAATGCTAAAGGCTGCTAAAATTACCTTGATATATTTTACTTGTGTATGTATATACTAAGATATGTTTTATTAACAATTTATACATTTCCATGACGAATTTACTATTTTTATATGTTCTTTTCAGAATGTCTCATCTGTAAAGCCTTGAGTATAATGAGACTATGCTGACCCTATTAATTTTTTAAGCTTGAACTTAGGAAGAGTAGTTATTTTTTTGTGCGAGACAATGTTAATTAAGGCATTTTCTTTCTTTAGGCCAGAATTGATTTCAGCCCACTTACTTTTAGACTTTTACCTTAAAACAAGCTTTTTCAGGACCACGGAGAATTGCACTTCCTGTGGAGGTGAGAGGTAAGACCTGGGAATCGAGAAAATATGGCTTCATGTTGGAACTTTGCTTCTGAGCCACTGTGAAGAAAACGAGCAACTGACAGGCCATGTGTCTTGTTGAAAGCAGGACTCACTTGGTTTCCCGTTGTTCCCAACTGAGCTCTTACATCTCATTTATTCTGAAGGACTGTGGAGAAGGGATTAAGCCAAGCTGAGCACAGCAGTGGTAATCAAAGTACAAAAGAGAAAAGTCATATATTCTTGCATTATTGGCACTTGATTTCCCAGAATTTCGATGAATTGACAAAGTAATGGACTACAGAATACCTTTTCTTATGCTTTTAGTCTTTATGCCATCCTGATACATTTTCTCATTTGGTTCATTGTCCAGTTCCTAGGCTGTCCACTGATCTAATTAAGGTCTTAGATAATAGGCTACCTTCTACTTCCTCTGAAATGTAATTAATGGTTCATCTATTACCATCTGAAGCAACACAGACTAAATCTAGTCTCTTATTAATGTAGAATATCTTAAATGATATCAATGCAATGAACTAATTGCCCTCTAGGTCTTCTTTTCAGACTAAATATAATTAGTTCCTTCAAGTCTTCTGGACTGTGCATGATTTTCTACAATCAGGGTCACCTTGTCTGGGAGCATTCCACTGGGCACTGTCCTTCTCAATGTATATGTAAAGGGTTCTCTTTTCTCCACACCCTCACCAACACTTGATATCTCTTGCCTTTTTTGATAGTAGCTGTTCAAACATGTGTGAAGTGATATCACATGTGGGGTTTTTTTGGTGAGGAAGACAGCCCTGAGCTCACATCTGTTGCCGATCCTCCTCCTTTTGCTGAGGAAGACTGTCCCCAGGCAAATATCTGTGCCTGCCTTCCGAACAAGCAGGGTGCAGGTCCACGCCGGGATCTGAACCCATGAACCCTGGGACCCCAAAGCCAAGTGTGTGAACTTAACCATTATGCCACTGGGCCAGCCCCCATCTCATTGTAGTTTTGATTTGCATTTCCCTGATAATTAGTGATGTTTAGCATCTTTTCATGTAACAGTTGGTCATTTGTATGTCTTCTTTGGAAAACATCTATTCGGTTCCTGTGTCCATTTTTTAATTTGATTGTTTGTTTGTTGTCATCGATTTGTATGAATTTCTTATATATTTTGGATATTAACCCCTTATCAGATAAACAATTTGAAAATATTTCTCCTATTCCATAGTTTCCTTTTCATTTTGTTGCTTCTTTTGCTGTGTAGAAGTATTTTAGTTAGATGTGTCTCATTATTGATTTTTGTTTCTGTTGCTTGTAAAAAAATCATTGCCAAGACCAATGTCAAGCAGATTTTTCCCTATTTTTTTCTAGGAGTTTTATGGCTTCAGGTTTTATATTTAAGTTTTTAATTCATTTTGAGTTAATTTCCATGAATGGTGTAAGATAGGGATCCAATATCATTTTTCTGTGTATAGTTATCCAGTTTTCCCAACACCATTTATTGACGAGACTCTTCTGTCCCCATTGAGTATTCTTGGCTCCTTTCTCAGGTATTAGTTGCCCATATAAGCAGGGATTTATTTCTGGACTCTCTATTCTGTTCCATTGATCTACATGTTTATCTGTATGCCAGTCTCGTACTGTTTTGATTATTAGAAATTTGTAGTATAGCTTGAAATCAGAAAATGTGATACCTCCAGCTTTGTTCTTCTTTCTCAGGGTCTTTTGTGGTTCCATACAAATTTTAATGCACTGTTGGTTGGAATGTGGATTGATACAGCTACTATGGAAAACATTGTGGAGGTTCATCCAAAAGTTAAAAATAGAACTATCATGTGATTCAGCAATTCCACTTCTGGGTATATCCAAAGGAAATGACAATAGGATCTTGAAGGGATATCTGCATTTCCATTTTTATTGCAGCATTATTCACAATAGCCAAAATATAGAAATGACCTAAGTGTCCATCAATGGATGAATGGATAAAGAAGATGTAACTGTAGTATACACACACACACACACACACACACACACACACACACACACACACTGGAATATTACTTAGCCACGAGAAAGAAGAACATCCTACCATTTGCAAGAACATGAATGGACTTTGAGGGTATTATGCTAAATATAATAAGTCAGACAAAGAAAGACGAATAATGTGTGATATCATTTATGTGTAGAATGTTTAAAAAAGCTGAATGCATGGAAACAGAGAGTAGAATAGTGATTACTGGAGGCTGGGGGTGGAGAAAATGGGGACATATTGGTCAAAGTGTACAGACTTCCAACTAGAAGACAAATAGGTTCTGAGGCTCTAATGCACAACATGGTAATTGTAGTTAACAATTCTGTATTACATACTTGAAACTGCTGTGAGAATAGATGTTAAATGTTCTCACCACAAAAAAGAAATGGTAATTATATGATGGAATGCAGGCATTAGCTAAGGCTAAGGTGGTAATCATTTTGCAATATATAAGTGTACACTTTAAATTTACACAGTATATGTCAATTATATCTCAATAAAGTTGAGGAAAAAAAGTACATATGAAGTACTCAAGAAATGCTTCAGATAAGTTCTTCAAAATACCAGGTAAAAAAGAACAGATATGGGTATATAGCACCACCAAATAATCAACATTTTAGAATTAAACAATTCAGAAAGACATTTGAGGACAATTAAGGATTGACACATTTGGAGGACTTACAGATTCTTAAAAGCATTGCATTTCTGAGAATGTAAATCTCAATAGGAATTATCAGTATCTGGGAATGCTCCATCAAGAAAGTGGGAGATGAGCTAAAACTTGTAATATGAGTAGGTCTTATAAAGGACTTAAAGTGCTGTTAAGTAATAAGGAAACTTACTTATTCCAAATAAAATCATCCTACTCAAGGTCCCTTCTGTTTGATGTTTGTACAAGTGAAGGGTGATGAGGAGAGCATGGATTGGCATGTGGCAGCACAGCAGGTGCTAAACAACACAACACATTGTGCTCTTGCACTAAATATCACGAAAAACACCTTCTCCTACTTTCCATACACATAGAAATGTATTAAATTGTGGGTTATCTCCTTATACAGTATAATAAATACATACATATCTACATTCATGTATAGGTTTATATTTTTAATAAAATGATCAGCGTGGGATTTCACAGGCTTCTAGGAAATGTTATAATAGGTTTTATAGTAGTTAGGTAATTACTCAAATAAATCTTCTTCAAAAATTTTGTACACCATAAAATTTCCTGCGATATAAAGAAATCAAAGAAGATATGTCAATGAATATTTGAATTTTCAAAGAAAAGATTCAGGATATACAATATATAAAAATGCTAGCATTTTACTTTAAAAAGGTCAATGAACCTAAGGAAACCTGACAAAATATAAACATAGTTTTCATTACTCTAGAATTAGGACAAAAGTGTCAGAGACATAACATTGGTTTTAGAGACATAACATATTGGTTAAGTGATAGAGGTACTCTTAGGCTCATTATATGGGAAAACTTTTAAGACAAGAAATACACCATATATAATACAAACAGTCTTCTTTTGTCTACAGGGATGCTCAGTAATGTTCTTAACTTCCAAGGTTGAATTATTCACAGAGAAACTATCACGACAATCCAAGAAAACTCTTTAAATTATTCCTGTGAATTAATGCGGGGGTTTATTTTGTTTAAGATACTGCTTGCAACACACTGGGGATTTCATACCTCTGGAATATATGGAAGCCTCTGGCACTTTAGTCCTTATTGCTGCTTCATGTGTACACACATTTCCAGAAGGAAAGTGCCGAAATCTAGTCAAATGGCTGAAAACGGTAGAGCAAGAGTGAAAGCACGTGATCACCATCCCAAAGAGTTGTCTCTTTCTCACTGACATTTAGGCAATATGAACTTCAATATATTCTATGGAAAAAATGACAATTTTTTGATTGATGAGGAGTTGGTGATGTGGAAATAACTGTGGCAAGCTCTGGCCAATAATCCCAATATATTTCTTTCACAGTTAATAAAACTTCAAAATCTGAGATGTTGTAATAAAGTAATTGTATCATGGCTCTTGGATGACGGAAAGAACTTCAGAGAATATTCTTTAGTTTGTGCATTTTCTTGCCAAACTCTTTAATAGTGTTTTGCATTTACATATATTTGCTGTTGAGTAAAATGCTATATTCCTTCATTTTCTAATGGTTTATGTACTGATTCATCCTCCCCCCACCCAGTAATTAGATTTTGATGATCTATGTTATTTGTTAGTGATATTTTCAGTAAATTAAATCTATCCATAATAATAATAAAAAAAATTCTATTTAAACTGTTTCAGTTTTTCAATTTTCCCCCTTTAAGATTTTAGCCAATGTTCTTACAGTATTTTTTATGTATTTCACTCTTCCTGTGTTTTTAAAACAACAGGGAGTAGTCAGAAATTAACAGCAGTTGTGAACACTCAGGCTTAATAATTTTCTCAAACACTGAATTCAGTACAGTTAAAGCTAACAAATACTTTATTGTATTGTGGTCAATATTATGGTATAAACTTCTAATTGTTGGATATGAATTTAGGAATATTCCCAAACTTACATTTTTATGTTCCAAAAGCTGTTTGCTAAGAGATTGACCACTTTGAAATGCATATTTTTTTTCATTCCTCTTAGAAACCATACCATAAAAGGTGATTAGTTGTTAAGGCTAGTTCATAAATACTATTTACCGTGATGTATAGAAGAATATAATTGATTGTAACATTTCCACTATTATTAATGGTGGTTTATTATCTGGTTTCTATGAGAAGTGTATTCAGAATCCTGTCAGAGAATGTAGGTCTGTTTTCCCCCAATTAAACAGTGGAAGTGGGAAATCCTTGGATTGCTTTGGCAGTAGGAAAGGGATTCCAGAATGAGCTTCCCCAAGGTGACATCTTCAGGGGAACAGAGATTGGCTAGCAGAGTACTGGGGCTGCAAGAAGCTGGTATAACTTATTTATTAATTACTATTGAAAAAAGAAGAATAAATCTTTACATGAGAAATTCTGAAATGTCACTACGCATTGTCATCTCCTGCTGCTCTCTGGCTACCTGGAACCATACTGTTGAGACCCAGCCCTCTTGAGAGAGGATCTCACATTGCAAATATTTACTCCTCCTTGTCCATCTTACTGTAATAAAAACTGCCACTCTTTCTGAGAAGATACTTTAGGATAATGTTCTGAGAAGACACTGGTAAAATAAATTCACAAAAATATTTGAAAGCTAATAGGATAATCTTGGATTTCACACACTTTAGCTATATCTGCATTATAATTTGACAGTGGGGCTCTAACTTGGAGAAGGACTTTTGTGAGCACCACTAAAATTGTACCATTAATATGTGTCGCTTAGTTATATGAGGGTGCATTCTCATCCCAAAGTAATATAGGGTGATGCCTTATAAAATAAAGAATGAGAAAGAATTCAATAGTAATTATTATCTTAATGGTAATTGATAGAAATCTGTATGTCTTGAAACACAACACCTTTAGTTACAGAATAGCATAGGAGTTAATTTGGTTATCTTGAGTAAGAATACAATCAATTATAAAAATGATAGAAATAAAATTGCTTATTTTATTTTCTACACAAGATGATGGAATTGATAAATAAGAAAACTTATTTTATTTAGTATAATGTATTTATAGCATGTAATCATTACTAACATTGAGTATCTAATTTTTTTAACTTTGTTTTTGAGGAATATTGGCCCATGTGCTAACATATGTTGCCAATCTTCCTCTTTTTTTTTTCATTTTTCTCCCTAAAGTCCCAGTACATAATTGTGTTTCGTAGTTGTAGAGTTATAGCTTTTTTCTATGGGAAAATGCCTCAGTATGGCTTAATGAGCGGTGCATCAGTCCACGCACAGGATCCGAACTGTCGAACCCTGGGCCACTGAAGCAGAACGCATGAACTTAACCACTATGCCACCGGGCAGCCCAAGTATTTAATTTTTTATAACGATTTTGTATATAGAATTTTAACATATCCTCCAGCTTTTTAAAGGAAAGTAACATCTACTGCTTCACTTAATAATCATTTTGAGTTTTTTCATGAATTAAATTATTGTGTATATACCTGTTAACATATAGTAATTTAGTACAAACTCTACGTGCTGTCCTAGATAATGATGAGCAAGAAACACTTCTTGTTTTTATATTCTACTTATGAGATACAAACTAATATTTATACAGCGCTTAATGTGCTTCCAGCACTACTCTATGTGTTTTGACATATTAACATATGCAATCTTTACAACAATCCAACATGATAAATTCTGTTATTATCTCCATTTAACAGATGAGAAAACTGATGTACAGAGTGGTTAAGTAACTTCGCCAAGAATAGACAGCTAGTAAATGTAGAGACAGGAATATGTAATATATTTTCCTTACCAAAGATATTTTCCAATTTCAGGCACAGGAAAATACCCAGGATACTTTTGAATCATCCACCTGGTGAGGATAGTCTATCATAAGGGGTGATCTTCTTAAATAACTAAACACAGAGAAAACAAATATGTAATCACAATATTTTTTGATAAGTTATGTCGGGAATTAAATAAGATGTTAGGGGAGCAAATAAGAGAAATACAGTAATTTGGTAAGAATGACATTGCTGAATATTTTCAAGGAGTGGCAATGACATAATTTGACCAAAGTGTAGATAATTGCATGTCAGGCAACAATGATAACTTGCAGACATTCGAAATATTAGTGATAGCATGACCAAATTTGTGGCAAGTGGTAGGAGAAAACTTAGGGAGAATTTAGAAAATAGAACCCACATGTGGTTTGTTAGATATGGGAGTGAGGGAGGAAATGGACTAGTGAATAGTGACACAGGGTTCTGGGCTGGGCAGTGGGGCAGTTGCTGTTGATAATCCCTTATTTAGACAGACTGAGGGGTAAAGCATGAGCACTAGCAAATTTGAGTTGGAGGATAAATCACCTCAGGTACAGGCACACTGATCTGAGTTTTAAGTGGGAGATTTTGTGTATGTGAAAGCATGGAAACAGGTTGGGTCCCACTATGAATATTATACTATAGCTAGATTTTGAGCTAAATTAGAATTCTTATGATTTATGTAATTAAATGATGGTTTATGAATTGTATACTTCAAATATAAGTCTGCTTTTTATACATTTTAAAAAATCCATGTGTGGCATGTGACATTTTAAAAACTAAACCTGGCAACAAGAGGGAGTTCTATCAGTCTTCAGAAAAAACAAAAATACTCCCATCTATTAACTGTATTAATTAGTCATATGTGTAGAACAATAATGCAAATAAGCTAATATATTGGAAAATAAATAGAAATTAAAATTAGAAATTACATGATAAAGCATTTTCTCCGACTTTCTGAGTCACTGATTAGTTGCTGCTAATAAGAGTTTTCCCTGATGTTGAAGTTAGGCTGGTTTTTCCCATTCAGAGTTCATACAAACAAATACTTTTGTGCCCTTTTCATGTAAAATAAAAAGAAGAATGAAAATCTCTGAGATAAGGGACACGCTACATCCACTTAAATCAAATTTCTCCTCACGGTTTTAGAATTATATGCTTTTCTGAGATTTATGGTACGACACATTTAGAAGCATCAGCTGGGGCCTGCATTTACTTTGGCCTGTGTTTTGTATTAGGTGAAGAAGGTGTTGAGAGAGATACATATCTGATGGTCGCCCTTTGAGAACTGTAAGCAGAATGAATGTTGTGAAAAGGAAGGAAAACTAATAGGTTGTGATGAAATCTTTCATTCTATTGTTGGTGGTTATTAGATTAGCTATCATGAGAAATGTTTAACATTTCCCAGAAGCCTGAGGCAGGCCATAGATATCTCTTTATGGAAGCCCTATAGCATATATCTAAATTAATTTTATTCAAAATATATTCATTCAACACCTTTTGTATGACCAATTTTTACCATGAGCTGAAAATATGCTTGAAAAAGAGTGATTCCCTCCTACCTCTAATACACAGTTTGGTTTAAAAGATAAATTTTCAACACAATACTTTTTCAAAGATATGTTTTTGGCTTAGTAATCAGAAATTATAGTTTTAGAGTTTAGCCAAAGAATTTGGATACATAAAGACCTCTAGGTAATATTTGCGCCTGTGAGACTTTATATGAGACACCTCTGAAAATAAATGTATTTTAATAGAGGTTCAATGCACAAAATAGACAATATAAAGTATGCATTATTTACCATGAATCTGTTAATGGAAAATGAGAAATTTGATTAATGACATTATAAACATGACCTTAATGAAGGTAGTACTAAATAAAATATCCAATTAGTTGGATTTCATTAGCTTGCCAAAGAAATTCTCTTGTGTGCTGTAGAAAATGTTGCAAAAAATTGGAAACCTTTGAATGATGTATTACGTGCTCTTGTAGGTTTAAAATTTTAGTAGAGGGAGAGAGAGTATAATCTGATTTGTGCATTTGGTCAGATCACTCTATTGATCTTGTACATGATAACACTCCACTTGGCAGATGAAATTGAAAATGAATGTCAAAAATGATGCATTTTATTTTCAGTGCAAGCCATCGTTAAGGCTAGAAGTCAGAATTCTAGCAGCTACTATATCCTAATAGCTGTATTGCAAATACTGAAAGGAAATTCCACATTACCACATTCTGCATAGTGTCCAAAACAAGCGAAATATTTGATTTATGCATGTTCACACCATAATACAAATAGGCATATTTCTCCACTGATACATGGAGTTAAGCATGTTTAGTCTGGCTTAATAAGCTTATTTAAAGGTGTATTCACCTTTTAAATTCAACTCACAAAGCCAAGGAACAAAAATACAATGCACTGAAAATCTTGCCTAAACAGCTGGCTACCCTGCACTATACTTTTTCTACTTTGTGATTCTTGTATCTTATGTTGACTAAAAGTAAAGGTTTATACTTGCATTTTACTTCTTTTCTGAATATCTTGTTAATAAGAGTTTTATTCATAATTAAGGAAAATGAGTTTCCCAAGACGTGAAATTGAGGCATACTTACTTGTTATTGTGTCTTAGGTTACATCTTTCTTAGAAGTCTCCTGGATATATAGCAGGAGAAGAATGCATTGTAATAATGATTTTGAGTATATATTTCCTTACCAAAGATATTTTCCACTTTTCAGGCACAGGAAAATATGCAGGATACTTTTGAAGTCACATAACAATAAACTGAAAGAGATTTTAAGTTTGTCATTTAAAGAAATGCCATATTTGGTTAAGATGGAATGTGCAACTAGATATTATTTTTTGTATGCCTGTCATTTAGTTCTAAGACTATTTCCTTTAATAAAATCTGAAAATGTGTTTTCCTTCTGTACCTTACATATTTATGTGATCATGAAAAGACCAATCAAGATGAACCATAGCGGTGGACTAGTGTAGTTAAAGAATTAACCTTACCCAAAGAGAGGGCTGGCCTTTGCCCTCATTTTCTGGGGGATAACCTCTAAACCCTTGGCACAGTCTGCCTAATAAAATGTCTTTGTTTACCTTGGGGCCTTGGGACATGCCTGAGAGCCTATGCTGACAATAATTTGTGGTGGGAACTTTGGATCACAAGGTATCACCTAGACCTCTGGAGAGGCTAGAGGCTAAGGTTAGCCACATGGGCAGTCAACCATGTCTATATGACCAAACCCTAATAAAACTCTGGAAACCAAAGCATGGGTGACTTCCCTTGTTGGCTGTACTCCATGTATATTGTTTTACATTGTTGCTGGGAGATGTTAGTGTTGTTTACAGCTCCACTCGAAAAGTACTACTGGAAGCTGTAAACTTGGAAATCTCCTAGACTCCATGCATCCCTTCCCATTACTGATTTTAATCAGTATCTTTTCACTCTACTAAACAGGTGAGTGTAAAAGCTTTCTGTGTTTGAACTACAGAACTAATTGAGTTCTGTGAGTTTGGGTGAATTATCAAATTTGAAGTCTTGGGGACACCCAGACTTGTAGTTTGTGTGAGAAGTGAGGATGGTCTTGGGGACTTCCAAATTTTGCAGAATTAAATATTTCTCTCTTTAAATTGCGTTTTGGGTGTAGAGGAGGAGTTAGGAATAGGTTTCTAGGACAGTTAATGTGGGTCTAGGAGTGTAGAGAAGCTGCCAAAATTTTGTGAAGATTACACAAGTTAATGTTTTAAAGCACCTAGAACAGTTTCTGAAGCAGATTAAGCACTACATAAATATTAGCTTTTATTGTCTTCATTCTTTGACATATAGATAAAATCCTTTAAGTATGACTTTAATGTAGCGAGTATTAGTTAAAGAAATGTATACATAGTCAGTCATTGTTAAGATCTTAAGTGATTTTTGGTTGACTTTTGGCCAGTTGCCATAGAGTCTCCATTTATCAGTCTCCATTCACTGTCTAAATGAAGGGATTGACTTTCAGTCCAAGGTTCTTTGTTCTGGAATCTCCTTTGTTTCTAGAATCTCTTGAACCTTCCAGGCATAGATCTGAGTTCATCTGCTTTCCCAAATCTTTTCCTGAGGTAATGAGCCAAACAGATTCTTCAATAGTTATTTCTCCTCTACTTTTGGACAATTCCAGGGACTTTTTGCCTTTCATTCATGTAAAATGACATATTAATTTAATCTATAATCAATTTGTATATAACAAGTGCGTGGATTCTGTCTCCAATCTATTAAAATATCTTTAAAATGCTTGATAATCTTTATGCGATAATTAAATTTAATACCTAGAAATCAAATGATGCCTCTTGAATTTTTATTTATAAGAATGTCTTATGTATATTCACTTTGATTTATTTTGAAACAACTCTTTGCATAATTTTGTTTTATAACGCTAGACTCACTAATGCTCATTAGGTTTCTCTTTAGGAAAACGTATTTTTTATTATTTTTATGTCTTCAATATATATTTACCATATTATCCAAAATTTTAATTTTCAGTTTTTAAAATGCATTAGTCCAGATAATAGACAAGTGGAAAGTATAAGTTTATTTCTTGACTTCCTGTCAAGTTATTTTCAAATATAATTTTTCTTCCTTAAACACAAATTAGCACATATGAATTTCACTAGACTAATTTTCAGTTAATTCCTATGTTATTTAATAGCAGTGATCATTATTTTATTTCTGAAAAAATGTTTCTAATATGTTTTGTATTCAAAACCAGATAATGAATGAAATACACAATGCTTCTTAGGGGGAAATATTTATTCATTATGTATGTTATTAATGAATTATTTGCAAATGATTCTCAAAAAATGGTTTTTAGTTTGTTTCTGGTAATAAATCTGAATCTTTTTAGTTCATTCAGATAATGAAACTTTGATATTTCATATACCAATATTATAGATCAGGAGTTGTCAAACTTTTCCTTTAAACAGCCAGATACTAATATTTTAGGCATCTGGTCTCTTTTGCAACTACTTAACTCTGGCCTTGTAATACCAAAGCAGCCATAGAAAATATATAAATAAAAGGATGTGGCTGTAACGCAATGAAACTTTATTTAGAAAAACAGATGGCCAGCTCATGTGCCACAGTTTACCAATCTCTGTTGTAGACAATTGTTATATAAATGGGTAAATCAGTAGACTGATTGAAGTTATCTAAATATGATAACACACTATAATAAACTTCACCATTTTTATTGGTAAACTTAATATTCTCACATCATTATATTATCCCATCAATGATAATGATGGGATAATATAATTATTTTTAATATTCACTTATATAAACCTAGACTAATAAGGTATTTTGTTTTTTGTTTTGTTTTGTTTTCCACATAAATTCAAGAATAGAGAAAAGACTGAAAAATAAATGAACAGAGCTTTAAGGACATGTGGAACAATATCAAAAACTCTCAGATATCTGTAATTGGAATTTCAGAATGGCTGAAATTTTGAAAAAGTAGTGATAGATTCAAATTTACAGATTTAAGACACCCAGCAAAACCCAGGTAGGATTAAAAACAAAGAAAATGACCTAGGTTTATCGTCAAACCACTGAAAACCAAAGTTAAAGAGAAAATCAAGATGAATTTTAAGAGCAGCCAGAGGAAAACAACATATTATGCACAGAGGGATACTTATTTGAATAATCATTGACTTCTTATCAAAAACCATGGAGGCCTTAAGATAATGAAACAACATATTTTTAAGTGCCACCAAAATTGATTTCTACAAACATTGAGAATTTCTCTTAAAAATAAAATTGATAGGGGCTGGCCGGGTCGTGTAGTGGTTAAGTTTGTGCTCCCTGCTTCGGCAGCCCAAAGTTCACTGGTTTAGATACTGGGCGTGGACCAAAGCACCACTCATCAAGCCATGCTGAGGCAGCGTCCCACATACAGCAACTAGAAGGATCCGCAACTATGACGTACAACTATCTACTGGTGCTTTGGGGAGGAAAAAGAAAAAGAAAAAAAGAGGAAAATTGGCAATAGATGTTAGCTCAGGGCTAATCTTAAAAAAATAATAAAATTGATATACACATATGTTCAGATAAAAGAAACAAAGAGAATATTTTACCAGAAAACCTGTACTTTAAAAAATACTAAAAGACATTCTTTAAAACAAAGAATAATGATATAAAATGGAAACTTGAATCTGGAAGAAGAATTAAAGAATAGAAAAACATGATGATTAAAAGGATATATTTCTCTCTTAATGTTAACAATGTATAATTGTTTTATGGCAAAATTAGAACATCATCTTGTGGATTTAAAAAATATGCAGTTATCACATATGCATATATGATGACTACAGTCAGCCTTCCATATCTGCAAGTTCTTATTTGTGGATTCAACCAACCACTCTTTGTGTAATGTTTAAAGTCCACGGTTGGTTGAATCTGCAGATGTAGAACCATCAAATACAGAGGGCCTACTAAGGAAGTTGACCATCCACAGATTTTGGTATCTGAGGGGTGTCCTGGAAACAATCCCCCATGGATACCAAAGAATGACTTTATAGTGCAAAGGACTTGGGGCGAATGAATTGTTATATACAGTCATAAGGTTTCCACATTTTATGTCAGGTATAACTATGTTATTCCTAGTAGACTATGAAAATTTATGGAGGTATATTTTATTCCCTAGAGCAAGCACTGAAAATTTGTGCAAAGCATGTCATTAGATAAACTAAAATGAAAGTCTAATAATATTCCAGTAATCCAACAGAAGGCAAAAAAAGAGGGACACAAGTTTTAAATAAAAGAAAGATAAGCCATAAAGTAAAATAAAATTATAGAATTAAATCCATCAGTAATAATTGCATTAAATATTAATGAACTAAACATACCAATTAAGTGGAAGATATTGTAGAATGGAAAAAATAATTCTACAATTGATGTATTTTAAATAAAGTGGCATAATATGTAAAGTAATTGGATAGAAAAAGATACACCCAAAGCATAAGAAGCATAAGTAGACTGTGTGTCCTAGATTACTATGAGAAAAAAGTAGATTTCAAGACAAGTATACATAAATAAAGGGCACTATTTCATAATGATGAAAGAATTATTAAGAAAGATCAAACAATCAAAAGTACATATATTCAAACAGAGCTTCAAAATATATAAAGCAAGAATTGATAGATATAAAGGGAGAAAGAATATACCATAAGTAGAATGCATGATATTAAGCTTGTCTTTTATAAATTGATAAAAACAACTAGAAACAATGTCAGTAAAGGCACTGAAGATCTGAAAAACACTCTCAGTCACCTGGAATTGATTGTGATGTATAGAACACTGACCCTAGTATCTTCACACTATGCATTCTGTTCACTGCACTTGGTACCTTCAGCAAGATACGCCATTTGATGAAATTTAAAACAAATATCAAATTATTTAAAAGTCTCAAGATTATGCAGAGTTATTTTTGTGAGTAAAATGCAACTATAGTAATCAATAACATAACTCTGAAAACCATAAATTTCGTGAAGATTAACAATACACATAAGTAATTCAGAGATCTAAGAAGAATCTCTCTCTCTCACACACACACAACATGAAAATATTTTGAACTAGAAAGCATAAAATATCAAAATCAGTGTGACGCAGCTATAAACATAATTGGGGTATATATTTATAGTTTTAAGTTTCGTATTAGAAAAAAAATTGGAGGTAAATTTGTAGCCTTATAGAAGACTACTCATTGTATGATCCATTTAGATAAATTTCTAGAAGAAGGCAGATTAATATGTGCTGGAAAATAACCAGAATTGTTATTTTCTCTGGATAAATGGGTATAGGAATTGAAAGAGAAGGGGCCATAAAGGAAATTTCTGTAGTGATGATGATGTTCTCTCTTGTTTGGGATTTCTATTGCAAATGTCATATTCATGAAGATTAACTATCCCTCAGGCTACCAACAAAGATCATAATAACTAGTCAAAAAACACTAGAAAGAGCATTCTCTGACCCCAATACAATGAAATTAAAAATGCATGATAAAATGAAAAATCAAAACCACATTCTTCCTGGAAGTTTCTGTCATGTTATTAATCAACTAATGGGTCTAAGGGAAAATACAGACTGAAATTTCAGAGCATTTTTGAAATAATAATAAAAACAAAGCAACTGGAATTTATGGGATACTATAGTTATGAGAGGAATTTATAGTAAAAAGATTTATATTAAAGAAATCAATAAAAACAAAAAATGTCATTTATTTTTATTTACATATTTTATTTATATTAAAGAGATAAATAGAAACAAAAAATGAAAATGTTAAACATGTAATGAATAAAGCTAGAAAAAGGAACAATTTAAACCAATAGTGAAAGACTGTATCCAATCCAGATATCTTTCAATAAGTTTGTTTTGATTGAATAAACTGTAATACATGCACCCAGTGTAATACAATGGAGCTTAAAAGGGGATGACAACAAGCTATATACACTGATATTAACAGCTTACTGGGATGTATTCTTAAGTAAACAATAAAGTGGACGATCTTGTGAATAGCATCCTTCCATTTACCTAAGAAAGGGTGGATGGCACGTGCATGAATGTGTGCATATACTTTATATTAAAAACAAATACGCAGACACAAAATAAAGGAGCAAATTAAAATAGAATGCTTATCTATGTATAATAGAGAGAGAACAGGGTGGAGAGCACATGAAAAAAGTCACACTTCTCTGTTTTGTACAATTAGCTTTAGATGCATTACGTGCTTTCCACGATTATAACACAAAATTACATGAGAAGAGCAAATTCTAAAAAATAAAAGTAAAATAAAAATGAATTTAATTGTATCAAGCTGTTTATATAGCTCGTATAGAGCAAATATATCAACTAATTTTAAAATATAGTAATGCGACTGATGGGATATGTCTTAAAGTGAAAAAGAACTCCCCAAAATAAAATAAACTATTTTCACTAATCATATTGTTGATAGTAATATTGGCATTTTTATTCTGAAAATGGCATATATGATAAAGCAAATTATTAATTAAGACAATGTGAATATGAACCAAGTTTTTAACCATAAAAGACACATAAGTATAAAATCAAAGCAAAAATCCAGATCCCTACATATATATGATCTAGAAAGATCAGAAAAAAATTATGATTTATTTTCTTATTAAGATATGTGTGCATGTACATGTGTATTTTCTAGCACTATCCTCTGAAAGGGAACAGAATAAAACAACTAACTTATTAGCAGTGATTATCACTATTGACAGATTATGATCTCTTAATATCACACCCACTAAAATGAATGAGGGTTCCTTGGAGAAGTAGCTGATTCCAGTTCTATGACAAGAAATATACAAATATTTTGTCATATAAGAAAAGAAGGAAACTGTCAAATATTAGAGGTCATGTCAAGAAGACATAGAAGCTATCCTGCATTTGCTCCCATTGGCCAAAGATGGAACAACTTTGAGCATCAGTAAGCATAATAATTATAAAGTATTGAAATGTTTTAAATACATTTGAATCCAGGATATTTTGTTATGCAAAAAATGTGTAGTAATAACACATAGGTCACTTTTGAATGATTCTGGAAAGCAATTCCATATTCTGAATATTGGCAAATTAAGATAAATAAGCTTTTAATCTGCCTCCCAGGTACAAATTCTGCCTCAGAGAAGCTGAATAATTTTCAAGGGAAAGTTGTTCTTTATAGTATTCCAGCTAAACCTAATGAAGGGATGACAGAATTAGAATCTCAACATTTTTTGATCTATAATAAAATGATGAAGATGGGTGCTAAATTCAATATTTTATTATGGAATAGGAAAATTAACGATCATCATTTATGTGCTTCCTGTTGGAAGATTGCACCACCTCTGAACTAATCTTGGAAGAAATGAAACAAATAAACCAGAATCAGATCAAGACTGTAGAGTTAACAACCAGTTCAAGGAATATATGTTCAATGACACTGCATGAAGATACTTAGCAAAATCACAGCTCAACAGGATGAGTGGCCTAGCTTCTTCAACAAACTTGCAAAGTAATCAATACACTTGTAGGAACAATTATAAATTAAAAGAAATTTGAGAGAAATATAAATGGCAAGTTATTGGCTTTTTTTGTTGTGGTTGTTCCTATTGAAACAAATTATAAAAACAATTATAAGACATAAGACAATTGGGGAAATGTGAATACTGACAAGATATTTGATGTTAGAATTATTGTTACTTTTTAAATTGTAACAATGGCTTGGGCATGTGTATATTTTAGTTAGAGAACTGTGTCTTTCAAAAATAAAGTACAATGATCTAGAGAGAAACACTAACTGATGCATAATGTTGATGACTTCCAGAGTCAAGCCTTATATTTAAGCGAATTTCTGACTTAAGTTGGAAATCAGCTTTGATTTATTAACCAGTTTTGGATTTTGTTGTACTTAAATAATGATTTCCAGATGGATATAGAGATTAGATGGATAGATAGATGATAGATGGATACATACATACATACGTATATACCTACATATATCTACATACATAGATGTGATGGATGGAGGGATGGATGCATTAGTGGAGAGGGAGACAGAGAGAGATGAGGTGGAGCAGAAAAGGGAAGGGGAAAGGAGAGGAGAGGAGGGGAGAGGAGAGAGCATGTGCACATGTGTTTGTGCAGATGCACAAACACTGTTCCATGAAGTTACTAGTCATCACAATGTATTTTCTTATTTTATGAAGTGATTTAATTTCCCTCAATCCCTTTTTTTCTTTCCAATACTTCTACAAACATAATCCCAAAAGGGAAACTGCAAGAACCTAGATCTCTAGTAGAATTGTTCTTGCCTTAGTATCTAGGTTAATGATCACAGCTGCTTTAAAAATAATCAAGTAATTTTGTATAAGGTTAACATAAATATTTGACAGGCAAATAGAATGATCTTTATTGGAGTTGAAAAACTCCAATAAAGCATTAATTCAACATAGAAATAAAAAACTATTCTATATGGAATTTTGATAATTGAATGATGGAGAAGAGTGGCATAATATTATCTATACAAAATATGTTCAAACCAGTGAGAACTAGGTAATTAATTTAATGAGAACAGGGCTGTTGTGTGCTCTGAGGGGATTCTGTGTAGTCTTTAAATGAGGTATTCTAACTTCATTGATATGCAAAAAGATACCACAATTATCATTATTTACTTCTATATTTGGTTTATTATATGTATTATATTACCTTGGAATATCACAATTCAACCAAGAACTCCTTAAGTAAAATGATTTAGGCAAGACATAATTTATTTGGTCATTTTGTACAGCTAAATATTAGTCTGGCAGGAAATTCTGCCTTGGTTATCATATAATTACTGGCATAGGAATTATGCAAAAGAAATTGGTCCTCAATAAATAAAACCTGAAAATTATTTATTGAACAACAACAAAAGCATTGTGTATTACTTTGCTGTATTAAAAAGCACTCTTTTTAGGAATTGTGGTATGATTCGAGAAAAGATACAAGACTCAAGAATAAACCCTTCCTTTATTCCTATTTTTGTTCTACAGCTACTCAGGATGTGTTTCAACTTAAAAAAAAAAAGTTGTATTCATCAAGTATACAGCTGCAGACTCATATGATTCTATTCAACAAATTAAAACAAGAAGTGCAAATCCAACTGAAATATTGCTTGCTGATTTTTTCAATGTTAGGCACTGTAATACCCTTTTTTTGGTTTAGATATATTGTGCTTCTACTGCCTTCTAAAAAGTTCATAATAATGTATTATTTCTTTCAATTAAAATGAATGGTATTTTGAGAAATCTTTGGCATCTTCATGACACCTCACAGCTAATTATTCATGTGGAGTGAAAGCCATAAGCCAATTTATTACTTCTTTTTCAATTCTTATTGCCATTTTCTCTGAAGACAACTTAATTGTAACTCAATGAGTTAATTCTGCATTCTTCCATTATACAATGTAAATAAATGTCTATAATTTTTTTTCTTTTTCAAATCTAAAGGGTGTACAAACTGTTTATAATTAGGGTCATGTATCAAGATTCAGTCAGTTTTACTTTTTATCACATTTCCAGCATGGAATGAGAAATATATGCAATTGAACATTTATCTTTGTATTACTTATTCTATTGTGGAAAGTTGCAATGTTTTCTTAAGGTTTACAGAAGTTAACACTAAACTCAAGGTTCTATTGCCAAATAACTAGTAACTCTTACTGAAAAACATATTACCTTAGATTTTACTGAATATTCATGACCAAACTTTATTTATGGACTGGATAAATTGGAGACTTCAATTAGCCTCTCTTAAAACATTAAAGTATGCCTGTCAGGTCAGTTTGGGAGAATATAGGAACATCTTTTAAATTTTGAACTGTAAATATCCCTTCTGGAGTATAGATCTTCATTTATAGAGGATCTGCCACATTGTTCTCTTCTCATTACAGGATACCTATGCTAATCTCTGATAATCTCAACCTCTCTCTCTCTCCCCCCACCCCCATCTCCTCTTTTTCTCCTTCCTTCTCCTCGATGAGATTATAGAACATTCAATTTGATTCTAAATGTAAGTCCTTTTCAACTCTATAAACAATGGAAACTCTGTAAATTTAGAAAAGGAACACATTATTGTATACTTTTTAAAGTAGAGACAGGCGTAATATTCTCTCAAGTTTTGCTAAATGTTTTCTTATCTTTGCAGATCTGTCTTTATCCAGCTACATTAAAATAGGTCTGATTTTGTGTGTTCCCTGGTGAATCCCAGTCTGGATTTTTAAAATAAATGGATCATATAATTAAGATATTTCAATCATGTTTTATCTTTTGTTCCTTTAGTGTTGCAAAATCAGGGGGCTTTTTTGCTCTTGTCATAAAATAAATCTCATTATAGTTGTAGGACCCTTCCTCAGCCTCAGTTACCTTTTTTTCCCCCTAGGAGTCTTAGCTTAATAGAATGGCCCTTTCTGTCTATTTAGCTATTTAAACATCAGTGTTCTAACAAAACTTCCAAGGTGGTAAGTAGGGTCAACGTGAGGTAGAGTGATCTTTCAGACTGTGTTTCCTTTTATCTCTTTGTTTTATGAACACTTCCACATTTGGCTGTCTTATGCCCTCTGGGAGATCAACCAACCTCTGAGTATTTTCTTAAAGCCTTTTCTGAACTCCTTCTACCTTTATTATGAGAATTGCGAAGTCTTTTCTCTGAACCTTTTCCAGTTGATTAATGTGGTCGGTGCTGTGTCTTTGTGTGAGCCTCTTTGCTTCCTCTCTCTGGGGCTGTATTCACAATTTTTTACACTTTTTTATTCCTTATTGAGTTTCCTGCTAAGAACTTCTATTTTTTCTCCCAGGATATTGAGATTCCACGTTGCATATCCAATTCTTTTAGCTTTTAAGAAGGTTCTTACAATAGCAGGACTGGGAGAACCCAGTAGAGCAGGGAGGATTCCATGTCTTCATATTTTCAACTTTAGATTTCCCTTCAGCAGACACCAAAACTTCAGGATATATACAAAAGAAATGCTTAGATATTTTAATGAGCTGAGATATTTTATGTTAATTTTGTTAAATATTCAGCTCATCACATGTTTAAAAATATTGTGTATTTTATATACATAGAATATATAGAAATTCTTGGGATGTCTGGGTAAAGCAATAGCTAATAAGAATTTTTAATTTGTAGATTCAAATATATATTTATCCACAGAAAGTGTATCATGTTTGAGATGTGAAAACAGTTTAAGTAATTTAACTACTTCCCTTTACATTCCTGGAGATGCCCACCTCACACCTTTCTGGATTAGCTAAATTTTTTTGCACTGTAAAATATATGGATTGATGTCTATGACAATCTATATGTTTGGCATTAGGAAGCTCTTCTCATGTGTAATTTGATTCTTATGAGGTAAAAAATATGTTGTTCTCAAACCTTATAGAATTTTTTAAACTCTTTTTTCACTTCAAAGGTACCCAGAGAGGAATATGTACATGATAGGTTATGATATAATATGTAAAAGCTAGTCAGTGTAGAACTTAACAGAAAAAAGGGCTTTTTGCATATATGTATATACATATTTTTTTAGTATATATATATATATATACACACACACACACACACACACACACATAAGTTCATTTATTTAGTGACAATAGCAAAGAATGTGTTGCTATTGTTAGGAGAAGGAACTTGGCTGTTTTTTTTTTCTTTTCTCTAGTCTTTCTAGAAGCTTAAATAGTTTTTGAAATTCACTATCACTCTTCTTCCAGTGATTACTATTTTAACAAACTTTTGTGGAACCTAAAGCAAAAGGTTAAAAATTATATTGCTGTTCTCTACTTTTGTCAAGAAGATCAACCTTTCTGTATCAATTGATTTATTTTGTGGAATGCAGGCTAATTTTACATTAACTATTGTTAGTGCCAAATATAGTTAGAAAAACAAATTCTTACAAGAAAGTAAAAACCATTCAGATATAATGTAAGAGTGCCAAAGATGTCTTTTTTCATGTTTTGGAAAATTATTACAGTGACTAAAAGAAATCTCTCCTATATTTTAGTGACAACACGTTTGAAATGAAATTCTCTGACATTTTTCTAATTTTACCTTTTTTATGATATATATTTATATATTTATGTTTCAAAAGGAAAGAACAATAAAGGGAGCCAAAATAAAAGAGTCATGATTTCCGATTATCATTAACTCAGAATATATACGAAAGATTAATAATGATTGATTAGTGTGAGGGCAGAATAATACTCAGATTACATTATCCTCCATTTCAGTGTCATGTTAAACAGATATGTTAAATCAGGAAATCAAAATTATAATTATTGTATATCCTTCCACAAAATGTGTTAATAACCATAGGTTAAAAAGATGCAAACTTGGAAAAGATGCAGATTTGGAAAAAGATGCAAATAATATTCTAAATTCTTACTAATATTAACCTAACTTTATTAACTACAGGTCAAATCCTGCAGTTCTGGATATAGGCATACTTCATTTTATTGCACTTCTCTGTATTGTGCTCTGCAGATATTGCATTTTTTACAAATTGAAGGTTTGTGGCAATCCTGAGTCTAGCAAGTCTATCGGCACTACTTTTCCAATAGCATTCGCTCACTTTGTGTCTCTGTGTCACATTTTGGTAATTCTCACAATATTTTAAACTTTTTCATTATTATTATATTCATTATGGTGATCTGTGATCACTGTTCTTTGATGTTACCATTGTAATTGTTTTGGGGTGTCACGAGCTGCACCCATATAAAATGGCAAACAATCAATAAATGTTGTGTGTGTTCTGATTGATCCATAGACCAGCCAACCCTCATATCTTTCCCTCTCTTCAGGCCTTGTTAGTCCCTGAGACAGAACAATATTGAAATTAGGCCAGTTAATAACTCTACAATGGCCTGTAAGCATTCAAGTGGAAGGAAGAGTCAGTCATCTCTCACTTTAAGTCAAAAGCTAGAAATGTCTAAGCTTACTGAGGAAGGAGTGTTGAAAGCCAAGATAGGCCGAAAGCTAGGCCTCTTGTACCAAACAGTTAGCCAAGCTGTGAATGCAGAGAAAAAGTTCTTGAAGGAAATTAAAAGTGCTACCCCAGGGAACACACGAATGATAAGAAAGTGAAGCAGCCTTATTGCTGATATGGAGAAAGTTTTACGGGTCTAGATAGAAGACCAAACCAGCCACAACATTCCTAAGTCAAAGCCTAATCCAGAGCAAGGCCCTAAGTCTCTTCAATTCTATGAAGGCTGAGAGGTGAGGAAGCTGCAGAAGAAAAGTTTGAAGCTAGCAGAGGTTGGTTCATGAGGTTTAAGGAAAAGCCATCTCCATAATGTAAAAGTGCAAGGTGAAGCAGCAAGTGCTGATGTAGAAGCTGCAGCAAGTTATCTAGAAGATCTAGCTAAGATAATTAATGAAGGTGGCTGCACTAAACAACAGATTTTACTGCAGATAAAACAGCCTTATATTGGAAGACTATGCCATCTAGGACTTTCATAGCTAAAGAAAAGTCAATGCCTGGCTTCAAACCTTTAAAGAACAAGCTGACTCTCTTATTCTGGGCTAATGCAACTGCTGACTTTAAGTTGAAGCCAGTGCTCATTTACTGTTCTGAGAATCCTAGGGCCCTTAAGAATCTTGCTAAACCTACTCTGCCTGTGCTCTATAAATGGAACAACAAAGCCTGGATGACAGCACATCTGTTTACAACATAGTTTACTGAATATTTTAAGCCCACTGTTGAGACCTACTGCTCAGAAAAAAAAAAAAAAATCTCTTTTAAAATATTACTGCTCATCGATGATGCACCTGGTCACCCAAGAGCTCTGATGGAGATGTATGAGATTAATGTTGTTTTTATGCCTGCTGCTAAGATAATATCCATTCTGAAGCCCACAGATCAAGAAGTAATTTCAACTATCAAGTCTTATTATTTAAGAAATACATTTCACAAGGTTATAGCTGCCATAGATAGTGATTTCTTTGATGGATCTCGGAAAGGAAATTGAAAACGTTCTACAAACAATTCACCACTCTAGATGCTGTAAGAACACTCACAATTCATGGGAAGAAGTCAAAATATCAACATTAACAGTGGTTTGGAAAAATTTGATTCCAGTTCTCACGGATGACTTTGAGGGATTCAAGTCTTCAATGGACAAAGTCCTGCGGGTGTGGTGGAAATAGCAAAAGAACTAGAATTGGAACTGGAGCCTGAAGATGTGACTGAATTGCTGAAATCTTATGAAAACATTTAACAAATAAGGAGTTGCTTCTTATGGGTGAGCAAAGAAAGTGGTTTCTTGAGAATGGAATCTATTCCAGGTGAAGATGCTGTGAAGATTGTTGAAATGACAACAAAGGATTTAGAATATTAAGTAAACTTGGTTTATAAAGCAGAGGCAGGATTTGGGAAAGTTGAATCAAATTTTGAAAGAAGTTCTACTTGGGTAAAATGCTATGAAACAGCATCACATGTTACAGAGAAATTGTTGGTGAAAGAAAGGGTCAATTGATGTGTCAAGGTTTATTTTTGTCTTATTTTAGGAAATTGATGTAGCCATTCCAGCCTTCAGCAGCCACCACCCTGATCAGTCAGCAGCTATCAATATTGAGGTAAGACCCTCCTCCAGCAAAAAGGTTATGACCTGCAGTAGGCTCAGATGATGGTTAGCATTTTTTAGAAATAAAATATTTTTAGTTAAGATATGTATATTGATTTTTTTAGACGTCATGCTATTGCACACTTAATAGACTACTGTTTAGTGTAAATGTAACTTTTATATGCACTGGGAAACAAAAAATTTATGTGACTTGCTTTATTGCATGTGATATTGGCTTTACTGTGGTGGTCTGGAACCGCACCCACAATATCTCCAAAGTATGCCCTTACTGAAAATATAAAGGCATTAATGCCCTGGACTTTTCATGTGCTTCCAAATTAATAGGGGAGAGATACCCGTCACGGTAGTTCTACCTCACACAAATAGAAGGGAGGGACTTCTACACTGAACTACGAAGGATGAGTTAGAATATCCACAGAGTTTGGAAGAGGAATGGGACAGTAGAACAAGGGCAAACAGCAGCTAAGTAGTCTAATCAGATGTCACACAGCAGATAATTCTCTGAGACAAAAGAAAGAATGTCACATTAGGAGAAATAAAATAATTGTATTACAGTCAGAGCATAGGGTGATAGTGTGTGTGCAAGTGTGTGCGCACACAGGTGCACCCTCAATTGTACTGGAGGGCTCACAGGGTTTAGGAGCAGCAATCTGTTTGGAAGGAGAAGGTTGAGAATGCATCTGCTTCACCATTTTCATAAAATGAGTAAATGCCAATTTTCTGTAACAGAGTGTTGGCTGGATCAGGCTGATGAGGTATAATCTCTCAATCTTGCCTTCTCCCAAATCTTTGTGGATAAATAGGCTGGACCAAGGCACAGACGGACCTTCTCATCCTTGTTAAGGACATTAGGCTTTGTTCTGAAGGCAGAGTGATGTCATTGAAGGGTTGTAAGCAGAGAAATGGGCATGATCAGCATGTGTTTTTTAAATCACTGTGGAGGCTGGATAAGAAAATAGTAAGATTTAAAGCAGAAAGCAAGTTAGGAGACTAACAATGGAGTGAGATGTATAAATAGTTTGAGAGAAATTTTACACAGATTGGTGAGAAAGAGAAAAGCAACCCCTGACATCTGGGACCTGACAGCAAGGTCTTGGTGTTCTTCTGTTGAACTGGAGCAATTTCACAGAATATCAACATCAGTAAAGTCACTCTGACCATAACAGTTCAAGATAAAAACAAGACCATTCTGTACTGATGTCTGAACAATGAACATTGTCCAAACCATAAAAATACCAAACATCTCCCTATCCAGGCTAAAATGAGTCGCTGCTGCCTTTTTACCAATTACAGTTTTAGTCTTAACTTTAGTCTTCCCTGCTTTAAGATAAGTAGATACACAATCACAGGTTTACCCCCCACTTCCTGACAGTAAAACCCATCCAATCCAAAGGCAAAGCCCCAGATCCTAAAATCACAGAACACAAGCCCAAAATCTATAATAAGCCCTTTCTAGTATCCTCTTACTGGGATGTCCAACAATCCACTCTAATGTGTGTGTGTGTGTGTCATTCCTTATTGTAACTTCAAGTGTGTTCCTGATGGTCTTTGGCTGGGGGCCATTGACATTAGTAAGATAATGTAGCTATGAAAATATTCAATAACTTTTTGGTTTCTAAATTAAGGTTTAATACATGAATGAATATCTTATTTGAACTTTCTCAGAGCAAAAGTAAAAGGAAAATTTATGACATGTGGAAATTAGAGAAGAAATTCTTTACGTGAGTTATTGGTCTCTCTCTCTCTACTAGTCCTAAAAGAATTAATCTTCAAATTTCTTTTAAAATGATTGCACCTCAAAAATGGCAGATATATTATTAAAAAGCAATATGATTTTTATTATGTTAATCACCATTACTGCTATAGCACTCAGATTATAAGTACTTTCCAATTATCTTATTCATTAGGCTTTTTGAAGAATGTCTTCTAAAAGAACAAATTATTCTCTCAATATATTTGGTTATGTATATTGTGAGTCCTGTTACATTTCCATGGTAGTAGTAAGAAATGTAATGTTTTAAAAATTATTTCTTGTTTATTCTTTAATACCAATAATTTTTAGGCCTTAAATAGTAGAGATGCATCTCTATCAAATTGTGATTGGGACTGTGGAACCGCTGTGAAATATAATTTTTAAAGTATTTATATTTATTAAATACAAGTGTAACTTCATTCATTGACAATACTGGCTTATAATTTTTGCAGTTTATCTTAGATAAATAATCATAATATATTGCTTGAAATATAAAGAGAAAAATGTGTATAGCTTGCAATTAGCTATGAATCCCTGAGTGTATCTAAGATTATTCTACCTCAGAAAAAAAAAAAAACTGAAAAAAACCCCAGCTTTGTTATTTATTTGTTGAATTCCTATGGCTGAAGAATACTCATTGTTCTATGTATACTTTATGCAGCAAAGTATATGGGTGTTGTATCACGTAAAACAAAATGAGTAATATACAATAATTTGATGTAGAAGAATATTTCAAACTATTTAAGACATAAAATAAATAACTGTTATGAAGATTAATCATAGGAAAATTTTTGAATTTATCATTGGAAATGTTTATCTAGTCATCTGATTTTTTTTATCTTTTGAATTTTGAATTGGCTGTATTATGAAATTACCAAATGAATTTATTTGGCATAATATGCAAGAGTATTTGTGTATTAGTCAAAGTTCTTCAGAAAGACAGAACCAATAGAATGTGTGGATATATGTCAAAAGACTTATTTTAAGGAACTGGATCACTCAGTTATGGAGACTGGCAAATCCAAAATATGTAGGGTAAGGTGGCAGACTGGCAACCTAAGGAAGACTTCATGTTGCAGCTCAAGTCTGAAGGCAGTTTGGAGGCAGAATCCCTTCTTCCTCAAGGGACCTCAGTCTTTTCAGCTGATTTCATGAGACCCACCCAGATTATGGAAGGTAATCTGGTATACTCAAAAAATTTAAATGTTAATCTCATCTAAAAAACACCTTCATAGCAACATCCAGATGTATTTGACCAAACATCTGAGTATTGTAGCCTAGCCAAATTGACACACAAAATTAACCATCACAACCTGAAACATCATTTACATATCATTGGTATGTTGAATATCTATTCCTCAAACTATATGTAGCGTTGCACTGCATTCTTCATCCTTTCCCACAGAATTTTACTTGCTTTAGAAAAGAAAGGAATATATCTCCTATCTTGAGATAAATCCTGAGTTAATTACACTAGAATAGTGCTATGAATTACTTGTGGAAAGGGTGTGACAGTAACATTTTTTAACCATAATATGTATTAGTTAATCTGGTGGTGTGACTACGTGTGTTAGTAGGTGGGCGTTTAAAAAAATACTGAGATATTTCAACTGTTAATACCTGATTATAGGCAAAATAATTAAAGATTAAGCTGTTCTTCAGCTAATATTTGCTTTCTTGTATAAAAATTTTTAAATGAAAAAAGAAAAACCTTGGAAAAATAAAAAAAAATGTTTTCTTCATGAAGATCTATTACAGCAATAAAATGCAAATACTTGTTTTCTTAATAATTATATATAGGAAATAAAACATTAATTTTGAAGGAATGTCTAAACATCCCGAATGTTTGAATGTATTGTTCTTTCATGGGATATCAATTAACTGGTAGAATTAAGGCCTGCTCTCTTTTGTGTCCCATTTTCTTCTTCTTTCCCTCTCCCTCCCTCACTCCCTCCCTACTTTCCTTCCTGTCTTCCTTTTGTTGTTGCAAGCATCATGAATGAAATGAAAAGCATGCATTTTCATTTAAGGAGATGCAGAAAGGTAGCTTAAAAAAGAGTGTCCAAAATTTAAAGTAAGGATCGTTTTTCCTCCTTACACTTGTCCGTTTGTGGGCAAAGTATCTAGTGCTTACTTTTAACAAGGTTTTATTGCATCCATAGCTGAGTGAAATATGTAAGCACTTTTAATTGTTTTAGAACCATGAAGTACTTTATGAGCAGTACGTTTTATTTTATTCTAAATGCTTATGATCTAAAGAATGAAAGCAATTGTTTATATGTTCACTTTGTATTCAGTGTTTATTAGTTAGGAATAGCTCTGGTTGCTATGACACATAAAGTTAGTAGCATGGCATACGCATAATGAAAATTCCAATTCTGCTAGCTCTTACTCAGGTGGTATTTACCCTGTTGTTGCAGATGTTGGTAAGTCCAACACAGATAATAGTATAACATGGGCTTCAAACACAAGATGATGGCACTTTCATAGCTCATTACATTCAATGAGAAGTGTGCAAACATGTAAAAAAGAGCAGAAACTTTAGCTAATAAATCTCTAAGGCATTCACTTTTTTCTTTTTCTTTATTTTCTTATTTTTTTGCTCTACACAGACATTATTCTACATTTCAGCATCTTAGATGGTTAATGGATAGTTGAAGGCCAAAAAAAAAAAAAACTGCAAAGTTGCTGTTATCCAAACATACGTGTACACATACCAAAACACACAGTGAGCAGGGAACCGTGGCTCGTTAAAATGACGTTAAAAAAGCTTTCACCTTTTTTCCGAGCAATATTGTTGTTATGAAAATATCTTGCCAAGAATTCCTTGAGTCTTTCAATATTCTCGAGGATTTAATGTATTTGGATGTTTTGTGATAGTTTCACACTTTAGATTGGCTTCATGTGTGTGTGTGTGTGTGTGTGTGTGTGTGTGTGAGCCTACATGTGTGGGCATGCTTGCATGTGTGTATGTTAGTGTTTGTGCATATAAAAAAGTAACAGAAACAGCAGAAACTTTTTTGTGATACTATCAAAAACTTGATTTAAAAATAGGGAAGAGAGAGATACTTTTTATTCTCACAAAGTCTCTATTTCCAGATAGACCTAGAATACTGACTCTTACCTTGAGGCCTATACCTAAACATCAAGAGTATTTGAAATCCCTAAAGTTATATGGAAAGTTTTGTTTTGATACATATTTTTACTTTTTTCCTAGGTTTGAGAAAGAACTGGTGTTCAGACAAGATGCCCTAGTTTGGTGTGTAGCCAAGCCAGCCATCCTTTCTGACTTAGTGAAGGTTTTTACATATTTCACACGTCATCCTGACATTTCTATCATCCATAGTTCTAACTGTATTCTTAGGGAGAGGTCAATTTCTCCTCAAAAATTATCACTAATTTATTTGGAATTTTCTTGAGAATGTCTGACTTTTATTTTTTTGAGACAGCAAATATTGTTGACATTTACATAATTCCTACAAAAATATAGAAGACTCAGTAGTAACTTAAATCATTCCAGGTGCTTTACTCAACATTATGTCAACATAGGACAATGGCACCTCCTGTAATTTATTTCTGAAAATCTAGGCTTTGAATAAAAACAAATCTCTTCAATAGTCAGCAATGCTGTTTTCTTATTTTCTTTTGTGCAGTATAATTAGATCAATTGTCACTTTTAATAAACACACAAAAGTGGTTACCATATTCTATTATTTGTTAAGACAAAAACATCATCACAACAAACTCAATAAAATATGTTCCAACTATAGGGGCAAGAGGAACTATATTAAATATCATTAATTGTTTTCCCAACCCCCAAGAACACAAAGTATCCACAGTGAAGCCTCATACTAAGAATTTATGTTGTAGACTGAGCTTCTAACTTTGTTTTAGTGAGAAATACTAATACTTGACAGACAACTTTGCACAGACCCCTTCAAAAGAAATTGAATGAAGGAATGTGCAACATAAAGAATGTGTAATGTATTCTAATAAAACAGAGGTCCAAACAATTAAGGAGGCTGTGCCATTTTAAAATTATCTGTATGGTTTGACTGTCTCCCTTGATCTAGGACAAAATATTTGCAGAGGATATCCACAAGCAATTCAAGAACCCAAACTTAGTTAATGAGCACCACAGCCCGTGGTGGGAATAGTGAGGAATGGCATACTAGCAAGTCATTGCATTTGTAATCAACAGCGTGCCTTATTATGAAGCTTGTTAGTTAGTTTTGTTTTTAATATTTCCTGATTGACATTTTCCTGATTTCCACACAAAGGCATCATGAATTTAAGAGACAGCTTTCCTTCTTGTTCCTCTCTCCTCTGAAGTCTCTAACTTAGTCTTTCTTATATAATCAACAATGGAAGTGACTAAACAGTGTAGAGAACCAGAGGGTTTAAAAAAATCAAATAAGGAAGAAGCAAGTAGCATCCTTCCTCTCAGAGATCATTCTGAGACTCATTCTGAAACTCAGAATCACACTGCTACTTTAGCCTCTCTCTCCGTCTCTAGGAAATAATGAGAGAAGGATCCATATTTGCCAAGTTTCAGGGTATTTGATAGGTAGAGTGTTTGCTATACTACATCTGCTGTTGCCTCTTGAAGTTTCACTGCCTGTTATGGGCTAAATGTTTGTTGCCCCCAAATTCATATTGTTGAAGCTCTAATCCCCAGTGTGGCTATACTTGAAGATGGGGTCTAAAGAATTAGCTAAGTTTAAATGATATAATAAACATGGAACCCTGATCTGATAAGATTAGTGTACTTATAAGAAGAGGCACCAGAGTGCTTGCTCTCTGTTGGGATGCAACTAGGAAAGGCCATACAAAGACAAAGTAGCCATCTGCAAACCAAGAAGAGAGACTTTACCAGAAACCAATCCCAGCTGGAACCATGATCTTTGACTTTCCAGCTTCCAGAACTGTGAGAAAATAAATTTCTGTTTATTTATTTGTGTGTGTGTGTGTGTGTGTGTGTGTGTGTGTGTGTGTGTGTGTGAGGAAGACCAGCCCTGAGCTAACATCTGTTGCCAATCCTCCTCTTTTTTTGCTGAGGAAGACTGGCCCTGGGCTAACACCCGTGCCCATCTTCCTCTACTTTATACGAATGCCACCACAGTATGGCTGACAAGCAGTGCCTCAGCAGACGCTCAGGATCCGAACCCACGAATCCCGGGCTGCCAAAGCGTGACCTAAACCACTGTGCCACCAGGCTGGCCCTAAACTTCTGTTTTTTAAGCCATACAGTCTATGGTATTTTGTTATGGCAGCCTGAGTGGACAAATACACTCCCCCTACTCCAGACCACAACTCCAAAACCTCCTTCAGTATTTAGATTTACTCTTGCCTACTCTTTCCTGACTAACAATTGTTTCTATCAAGGCAGCCTTTCTATATCAGATCCTGCACAGTCCTATTTCTACTTCTTCAATTGTCCAGGTCTGCTGCATGCTCGGGTACTTGCTAAATACCAAAATGAACTGTTATATCCAGAAGGAGAAATACAAAAGCTAAAGAATGACTTTGGTGATACAGCAAGAAATTCTTGTCCCATAAGGATAGGTTAGGGGAGCAATGACCAGAGATAAGAAATAGTAGAGCCCTTTTACACTATGAAGGCAATAGGCAAAAGAGAGGCCTACTATACACTTTATTATGTACATGTTTGAATCCTACTATATGCATTTTTTTTGTTTATTTTGTGAATGTTTTCTGTACTGCAGTGAATCTGATGGCATTTAGTAGCAGATTTCAGTTATCCCTTTTAGGAATGAAGCTCTGAAGAAAGCAAATCTATTTCAATTCTGAATATCTGGTGCTATTTAAAACATCAGTGGACTTTGATATTTTTATTTTAAGGCATTCTGATTTGTGACTCAATTCTGTCACTAGGTTGTTATTTGTTCCATACATTTGCTGTATATTTGCAACTTTACAAATTTTGAGATTGTCTCAAAGTTTTCTTTGGTTCTTTTAACATATCTGTTATATTACAAATTAAATATTGTCATCTAAATCAAAATGTTCACTAGATTCCTCTTCAACTGATCTTGGAGAGGCACAAAGCAATGATGACATTGATTATTTCAGTGATGTTTATTTCCTTTGAAATTTAATGAATATTTGAATGGTACATGAAAGGAGAAGATACATAATGTGTAGGTTTTATGAAGTGGAAAAATACAATAGAAATTTCTACTTCTTTTTAACTGTGACTTAGGTAGCATCCACTCCTCACCTTGTCTATGTAGGTTTGTATAAGTGACAAGTGCCTGGATACCATGAACCTTTAATGTAAATGACCACATTTCAAGTTAGTTTGCCTGACTATTTTTAAAATACAAACTACTTTGCACAGCTGAAAAAACAAAAGAGAGCAACTGACAGACCTAGCCTGTCTCAGGAGTAAGGTAAGTTTGTATGGTTGAGAAAACTATAACCACTTCCCTCAGGAGCAAAAAAGTCTGATAAATTTAGGATTTAGGAAAGTAGAGAGTGTGCTGTTGTAACTTTGTAAGAGGAGAAATCTACCAGAGAAGCAGCCCTCTGTGCATTCTCTGATTCCTACTTTACAATGTCACGTTCCTCTGAAGATCTGTTTTAAAAAACTGTACAGATGTAGTCAAATTAATTTTACATTCACTGGGTAATTTACTTTAGGGTAAATTTGTATTATATCATATAAATTAGGCATATTCCATGGGCAGATTGGTGAATATAATGCATTCTGCTTGACCTGTGCTCTCTGATATTACCTCTCAGTTGGTTTTTCAAGTCATTTTACCAAGGAAAGTAGTGAAAATAGCAAAATAAAAAACAGGAATCTATAATGGATAGTTCTATCCAATTCACCATCAACCCAGAATTATGAATCTTGAAAGCACTGTGAAATTTTTCTCCTTATACATACCACCCTGTTTTACATGATAGTTGAAGGGATGGAGAGTACTTGTTGAACTTAATTTATTTATCCCATTCCCTGAGACTTTGCACCATATTGAATCCTGGTTTAATATCACATTTTCAAAAAAGTACCTATGGGTTAATTTTGTTTAATGTCTATAAGACCTGAAGATACAAAGAAACTAAAGCAATCATCTATGTGACATCTATAAAGGTAAATGGCAGGTATGCTCAAATGTACTTACTGAAGATAATGTCGGGGACCGTTTGCCCTTTCCTCATCCTGATGTGTCTACATATATCTTTGTGGAGTTGTTCATGCCATGCTTTATCAAAAATAGCAAAGTTTTCATCTTTCCTAGTGTGCAGCAGAGAGGAGACTAACCATTCTTTCCAATCTTCTTAAATTCACTTGAGTGCATATCCTTATTTTCTGCTGTTTCTGCTTGACTGAAGACTTATAATCCTACTATGTCCTTTTAGACCAGTTTCCACCACACTTTTTGCAAACAGGCAAAGTGCAAAATGAAGCATCCCATTCAATTATTAAAAATAGTTCTTGCCAGTCTCCGATGTGTCTATTAACTCTGAATCATTTGGGTTCCCAAAAATATTTCAAGTTTTTTCCTTTAGAGAACTCACCCCATTCTTAATTGGGATGAGGCCATGAACATCAACATCACTTTTGACAGCTGAGATTAAATTGGTCTTGTCAACATCACCACTAAAAAATATGTCTGGTCTTCTGAATCCACACAGATCTATCACTGAAAATATAGAAAATTTTGCCTTAATTGTAGGATAATTTTCAATTTAAAGCAAAAGGAAAAGAACTTTGAAATCAATAGGCTTGTGTGTTGATAAGTTCAGCAGATAACATTCTATAAGAGAAAAATCAGTTTTCTCAATTTGAAAAAAAATTAAAATATGCAAAATGTCTTGGATTCCACAGCATTTTAGACTTTATACAAAAATGTGAGTTAATAACATTTGAATATTTATTTTTGAATATTTATTCTAAGAAACAGACATTTTTAAAGCAGTAATGATTATAATAAACTTCCTTCAGTGGATTAAGTTAGGCTGTACATAGATAACCAATGTTTTTTTTTAGAGTAAGAATAAATTTTTAAATATTTCTCTGGTACTTTGCCTTGGGCTTTCTTCTGAAAGAAAACTAAGCAGAAATTTCCTGAAGAGGTTTATAGTGAGAGGGAAGAATAGAATCAACACTGAATAAAGCTAATGCAAACAAAACTTTGATTTGCTATTTAAAGCTTCATGGAATCTCACCTTTTAAACTTGTATTTTCTGAGCACACAAATGACCTTTAAAACTAAGTGGTAAAGTCTGTTGTTAGATTCATTGTAGTTTGATACTGGTCGTGGGTGTTGGACTTTTTTTCTTGACATATCTTTAGAAATGCTTCTGCGTTCCAATAAATCGTGACTGTTAAATAGCATAAAAAGAAAAAGAAAACCTGGTCAGAAGAAAATTTGCTGTTTATGCACATCTTAATTTAAGCATAAAATTGAAGGAATTTTCCAGTGATGCATTAACAAATTTATGTCCTACAGTATTCAGAAACAATGGTTAAACACATCCCATTTAGGCTGTTTAGCAAAGAATTTAAGGGGGCAAGATCTAAATTCTGAGACTATATGAGCCTCTTTCCCAACATGTGCATTTGGAAAATTTAATTAGCCTTTTTTATGTTTTCCTTTTCTAATCTAGAAAATGAGGCCAAGACTAGTACATTTCTTATAATATTTTTTAAAGGATAAAATAAGACAGTGTTTATAAATGAGTTATTTTGGTACCTGATTCATGCTCAGAACACAATCTATTTGAGTAATTATTATAGATATTATCCAGGAAAACTTTTGTATAGATTGGTTTCATACTTTGATATTCCATCGTTTCTGATGTTTCATAATTGTTGACTGATTTTTATGTTTATCTATTTTCCTCTTTAATTACATTGTGAGAATTGCCTTTGGATCAACATCCTATTAAGGAAGTAGACGAACACAATGCACATAGTATGTATTAAGTGCTTGTAAACTATCGTAACTATGATAACACTGAAAACAGTTACCATTAAACCATTCAGTTAATGACTACAAACAACACGGATTTCCCAGTGCTTTTACTAATAGATTTCTCTTTGTCTTTTTTTTTTTTCCAAACCATGGTTATTCATAAGAAGAAGCTGAGCTCTTGATCTCTGCCTTCCAAACCATGTTGCAGACAATTTCTCAGAAACTTTAATCTCTCCTGTCATTTCCCCCTTGTTTCTATAAGCTCACTTTATCCCCAAAGGAGTATTTTTACTGTTTTTCCTTCTTTACTGACCTCCTGGGATGGTTGTGCCATTGTGACTCTTTGCTCTGCGCTTAAACTCAGTGTCTTTCTCCCACAGAAATAGAAACTCTATTTTAGAATGACAATTTTATAAGGTGAATTACCTCGTTACATAGTTTATTTTATTTGGATTCAACCTTCTTGAAATGAAGCTTTTACATAGTGTGACATGAACATCTGGAATTTCAGAGAAATTATACATAAGCATTCTTATCTCTTCATGGTCAAATATTATTTATCCACAGTCATAACAACATTATATGGGATTGTCATATTTTGTACATTTTAATCATAGATTATATCTAATAAAGACTATGTAATAGCATAAAGCAATATAGGTATACATGTATGTGCACATATATAGTATATATGTATATATACATATATATTTCACAATAACTTTTTGAATGAATGTTCTTGAAAGACTCAGAATTTAAAAATCAAATATGAGTAGGCTGTATTGAACAGTCACGGCTATATTTAGGGATTGGTAGAAGTAAACTTTCTGAAAAGAACTATTTATTTTAGTAAAGCTTCTCATATTTTGAATTACAGGACAATAATAAGTGGTATCATTCATCTCTACTTTACTGTCAACAGGGAATTTGGAAAATGAAGGAACTAGGCAAAGAGGGAGGGCTAATTATAGTTATGGTGGGGAGGCTCTTCAGATGTTGCTGCTTATGAATGCTGAGGGGAAATTAACATGGGAAAGCACAAACATGTATCCTGGGAACTGCAAGAGGATGAGGTGGAGAGAACTGAAAATCAACAAGTTAAAAGTTAACAAGCAAATCTGAGGATTTAGGGGGCTAGCTCTGTTGCATAGTGGTTAAGTTTGGTGCTTTCTGCTTCAGTGGCCCAGATTCACGAGTTCAGATCCCAGGTGTGGACCTACACCACTTGTCAGTCACACTGTAGTATGAATCATATATAAAGGAGAGGAAGAAGAATGCAAGGTGGTGGCATAGGTGGACTCTGAACTCACCTCCTCCCAAAGACACAACAGACTTACAACTATTCTTAGAACAATTACCCCTGAGAGAACTTAAAACTGGATAAGTGGAATCCCTGCAGCCAAAACTAGTCCTGGCTGAGGTGGAAGAGGCAGAAATTCCCTTCTGGAGAGAAAAACATGACCTTCACAAGCTGCAGGGCTTCACGACCACCTGGGAGCAATCCAAAAGTATGCAGCTTTCCCTGGAGGAGTGGGGGACCTGAGCCAGGAAGCATTGGATCAGCATTTTTTGGACCCAGCACAATTGAGAAGAGTGTCATACTATCTGGCTTTGCTGGCCACTAATGTGGAATAACCCCAGAAAAGCTGGGACATAAAGAAACTAAAGCCAACACTAAAAGGGCCCATGCACAAATTCACCTGTTTTGGAAAGCAACCTAAAGTCGCCAGAAAGAACAGTGAACTGTCCCTTGGTGAAAAGAGACTCACCTGATAGGCTCTGGGTGGATCTTGGTGAGAGGTGAAACCTCTCCAGCAACTGAAACATTGGTGGCAGCCATTATTGTGACCTGGTGCAGGCATGCTGACACAGATGCTGGCAGAGGCCATTGGAGTTCTCCCTGTGGCCTGATAGCCCAGGGTCTGCCCCACCCACTAGAGCACCAATTTAATCCAGCTCAGCCATGCCAAACAGCCTGCCCTAGTTAGCAGCCCCACCCAAAAACAAGCCCTCTGGCAACATATGGGCCTACATAGGCTAGGTGCCTGGATTCTCAGCAGCATGGTGAATGGGTCCACCTCTGTGGGGCAGGGCATGCGCAAGGAGCAGGTGGAGTGTGTGGGGTGTTGGTGGAGTGTGTGGGGCTTCTGCTGTGAGATGGCTGGGTCCTCTTCAGGGGGTCAGGTCACATGCACAGGGCAGGACTGTGTGGATGGTGTGTGTGGCCCTGTGGGTGGTGGGGCTTGTCACCTGCAGAGGACTTGTGCTTCTCAAACAGCCACATAGGGGATCAGCCCCACCTTCCAAAACCTGAAATAATTGGGTGCTCCCCTGCCTGGTGTCACCCCCACACAGCTGCAATCCTCAGAGAGCTGACAAGAACCTTATAGACCAGAGGCCTATAGCAATTGTAAGCCCCTGAGCCCAACAACCAGCCATGTTGGAGGCCCACTCACTTAACAGAAAAACTGCAACAAAAATGTGCTATTAGACCTTGCAGCCAATTGTGCTGAGGCTCCTCACAGCTGGGCATTAAAACCAGCCAGCCAGGGGGACAGCTCAGTCTCCCTGGGCATCTCCAACAAAAGCAACCCTGCTACAACAGAAGGACAAATATAGCCTACACAGGGATCACTCCTAGAACACTTGGAACTGGTGATGAGAGGGAAGCACACTACTGGGCCTCATAAGGCATCACTTACATAAGGTCATCTCTCCAAGGTCAGGAGATGTGGCTGACCTACCTAATACATAGATTCAGGCACAGAGAAAGAAGCAAAATGAGGAGGCAAAGGAATATGCTCCAAGCAAGGGAACAGGACAAACCCCAGAAAAAGAACCAAATGAAACAGAAATGAGCAATCAACCTGACAAAGAGTTCAAAGGAGGCAAAGGAATATGCTCCAAGCAAGGGAACAGGACAAACCCCAGAAAAAGAACCAAATGAAACAGAAATGAGCAATCAACCTGACAAAGAGTTCAAACAAAGAGTCATAAGGATGCTCATTGATCTTGGGAGAAGAATGGATGAACTAAGTGAGAATGTCAATAAATAAATGGAAAATTTACAAAAGAACCAATCAGAAATGAAGAATACAGTACTGGAAATGAAAAAAATCACCAGAGGGACTCAAAAGCAGAATAGAGGATACAGAAGAATGGATCAGTGAGCAAGATATAAGACTCAAAGAAATCACCCAAGCTGAACAGACAGAAGAAAAATTATTAAAAAGAGTGAGGACAGTCTAAGGGACCTCTGGGACAACATCAAGTGCACTAACATCTGTGTTATAGGTGTCCCAGAAGGAGAAGAGAGAGACAAAGGGACAGGGAATATATTTGAAGTAATAATAGCTAAAAACTTTCCTAACCTAAGGAAGGAAATGAACATCCAAGTACAGGAAGCACTGAGAGCACCAAAAAATATAAACTCAAAGAGCCCCACACTAAGACACATTATAATTAAAATGTCCAGAATTAAAGAGAAAGAGAGAACCCTACGAACCCTAAAAGCTGCAAGTGAAAGGCAACAAATTCATACAAAGGAAACCCCATAAGGTTAGCAGCTGACTTCTCAGCAGAAACTTTTCAGGCTAGAAGAGAATGGTACAATATATTTAAAATGCTGAAGGGAAAAACCCTATAGCCAAGAATACTCTGCCTGACAAGGTTATCATTCAGAATGGAAGGAGAGATAAAGATTTCCCAGACAAGCAAAAATTAAAGAAGTTTATCACCAAGAAACCAATCCTACAGGAATGCTAAGGGGACTTATTTAAGGGGGAATGAGAAGAGCAAAAAGAAGGGAAAAGTATCTACTTCCATGATATGAGAGTAATGGACAGAAATGCAAAAAAAGAGGTTAGACATGATAACAAAAACACAAAATATGGGAGGAGGGGAGAAAAGAGTAGAGCTTTTAGAAAGAGGTCATACTTAAGAGACCATCAAGTTAATATATATCGCTATATATGTAGGTTATTATATAGGAACCCCATGGTAATCACAAACCAGAACCTCTAATAAATATACAAAAAACTAAGAGTAAGGAACCCAAACATAATACGCAAGAAAGCCATCAAACCACAAGGGAAGAGCGCAAGAGAAGAAGAAAGGAACAGAGGAGATCGACTAAAACACCCAGGAAAAAAGTTTAAAAAATGGCAGTAAGTACATACATATCAATAGCTACTTTAAATGTCAATGGACTAAATGCTCCCATCAAAAGGCATATGATGGTGGCTGACTGGATAAAAATCAAGACCCATATATGTGCTGTATACAAGAGACATACTTCAAACCTACAGAAACTCACAAACTGAAAGTGAACTGATGGAAAAAGATACTCCATACAAATGGCAATGAAAAGAAAGCTGAGGTAGCAATACTTATATCAGACAAAACAGACTCTAAAACAAAAATTGTAGCAAGAGACAAAGAAGGGCACTGCATAATGATCAAGGGAACAATCCAACAAGAAGCTATAACACTCGTAAATATCTATGCATCCAACATAGGAACACAAATATATATAGCAATTATTAATAGACATAAAAGGAGAAATAGACAGTAAAACAATAATGGTAGGGGACTTTAACACTCCACTTACATCAATAGATAGATCATCCAAACAGAAGATCAATAAGGAAACATTGGCCTTAAATGACACACTTGACCAGATGCACTTAGTAGATGTATACAGAACATTCCATCCAAAAACTGAAGAATACACATTCTTTTCAAATGTACTGGAGCATTCTCCAGGACTGATCACATATTAGGCCACAAAACAAGTCTCCATAAATTTAAGGTTGAAATAATACTAAGCATCTTTGGTGACCATAATGGTATGAAACTAAAAAGCATCTATAGGAAGAAAATCAGAAAAGCCACAAATATGTGGAGATTAAACAAAATGCTACTGAACAATGATTGGGTCAATGAAGAAATCAAAGGAGAAATCAAAAAATACCTGGACACAAATGAAAATGAAAATATCACAGCCAGAATTTATGGGATACAGCAAAAGTGGTTCTAAGAGGGAGGTTTACAGCAATACAGGCCTATCTCAACAAACAAGAGAAATCTCAAATAAACAATTTAACAGTGCACCTAAAGGAACTAGGAAAAGAAGAACAAACAAAGCCCCAAATCAGTAGAAGGAGGGAAATAAAAATAAGAGCAGAAATAAATGAAATAGAGACTAAAAAAACAATAGAAAAAAATCAAGGAGACCAAGAGCTGGTTCTTTGAAAAGATAAACAAAATTGACAAATCTTTAGCTAAACTCACCAAGAAAAAAAGAGAAGGATCATATAAATAAAATCAGAAATGAAAGTGGAGAAATTACAACAGATAATTCAAAAATACAAAAGATTATGAGAAAATACTATGAAAAGTATATGTCAACAAATTGGACAATCTAGAAGAAATGGATAAATTCTTAGAAACATATAACCTTTCAAAACTGAATCAAGAATAAATAGTGAATATGAATAGACCAATCACCAGTAAGGTGATCAAAACAGTAATCAAAAACCTCCCTAAAAATAAAAGTTCAGGACCAGATGGCTTCCCTGGTGAATTCTCCCAAACATTCAAAGAAGTCTTAACACCTATCCTTCTCAAACTCTTCCAAAAAGTTGAAGAGGATGGGAAGCTTCCTAACTCATTTTATGAAGCCAACAGTACCCTGATACTAAAACCAGACAAGGACAACACAAAAAAGAAAATGATGGGCCAATGTCACTGATGAACATTGATGCAAAAATCCTCAACAAAATATGAGCAAATCATATACAACAGTACATTAAAAAGATCATACACCATAACCAAGTGGGATTCATACCAGAGATGCAGGGATGGTTCATCACGGCAAATCAATCAATGTGAAACACCACATTAACAAAATGAAGAATAAAAATGACATGATCATCTCAATAGATGCAGAGAAAGCATTTGACAAGATACAGCAGCCATTTATGATAACAACTCTGAATGAAGTGGGCATACAAGGAAAGTGTCTCAACATAGTAAAGGCCATTTATGACAAACCCACAGCTAAAATCATCCTCAATGGTGAAAAACTAAAAGTTATGCCTTTAAGAACAGGAACCAGACAAGGATGCCCACTTTCACCACTTCTATTTAACATAGTGTTGGAAGTCCTAGCTAGAGCAATCAGGTAAGAAAAAGAAATAAAAGGGGTTCAAATTGGAAAGGAAGAAGTTAAACTGTCACTATTTTCAGATAACATGATTTTGTATAGAGAAAACCCTAAGGAATCCACCAAATAACTTTTATAAATAATAAATGAATACAGTAAAGTTGCAGGATACAAAATCAACATACAAGAATCATTTGCATTTCTATACATTAACAGTGAAGTAGCAGAAAGATAAATTAAGAATAAATCCCATTTACAACTGCAATAAAAAGAACAAAATACCTAGGAATAAACTTAACCAAACAAGTGAAAGAATTATACACTGAAAACTATAAAACATTGTTGAAAGAAATTGAAGAAGACACAAAGAAATAGAAAGATATTCCGTGCTCTTGGATTGGAAGAGTTAACATAGTTAAAATGTCCATACTTCCAAAAGCAATCTAGATACAATGCAATCATTATCAAAGTTTCAACAATTTTTTTCACAGAAATAGAACAAAGAATCCTAAAATTTATATGGAACAAGAAAAGACCCTGAATAGCCGAAGGAATCCTGAGAAAAAGAACAAAGCTGGAGGTATCACACTCGCTGATTTCAAAACATACTACAAAGCTATAATAACCAAAACAGCATGGTACTGGCACAAAAATAGACACACACATCAATGGAACAGAACTGAGAGCCCAGAAATAAACCCACAGATCTATGGAGAGTGAATTTTTGACAAGGGAGCCAAGAACAAACAATGGAGAAAGGAAAATCTCTTCCATAAATGGTGTTGGGAAAACTGGACAGCCACATGTGAAAAAATGAAAGTTGATCATTATCTTACACCATACACAAAAATTAACTCAAAGTGGATTAAAGACTTGAATGTAAGACCTGAAACCATGAAACTTGTAGAATAAAACATAAGGAGTGTGCTCTTTGACATCAGTATTAGTAACATATTTTCAAGTACCATATCTGACCAGGTAAGGGAAACAATAGAAAAACTAAACAAATGGGACTACATCAAACTAAAAAGCTTCTGCACAGCAAAGGAAACCATGAACAAAATGAAAAGACAACCTAACAATTGGGAGAAGATATTTGCAAATCGTATATCTAAGGGATTAATACCCAAAATACATAAAGAACTCATACATGTCAACAACAAAAAAACTAACAATCCAATTTAATTTGGGCAAAAGATCTGAACAGATATTTCTCCAAAGAAGATATACAGATGGCCAACAGACACAAGAAAAGATGTTCAGCATCATTAACGATCAGAGAAATGCAAATGAAAACTACAATGAGATATCACCTCATGCCCATCAGAATGGCTATAATTAACAAGACAGGAAACAACAAATGTTGGAGAGGATGTGGAGAGAGGGGATCTCTCATACACTGCTGGTGGGAGTGCAAACTGGTGCAGCCACTATGGAAAACATTATGGAGATTCCTCAAAAAAATTAAGAATAGAACTACCATATGATCCAGCTATTCCACTGCTGGGTGTTTATCAAAAGAACATGAAAACATGCATGTGTAAAGATACATGCACCCTTGTGTTCATTGCAGGATTATTCACAATAGCCAAGACTTGGAAGCAACCTAAGTGCCCATCAAGGGACGAATGGGTAAAGAAAATGTGGTATATATACACAATGGAATACTACTCAGCCATAAGAAATGATGAAATCCAGCCATTTGTGACAACATGGATGGACATTGAGGGTATTATGCTGAGTGAAATAAGTCAGAGGCACAAGGTCAAATACCAAATGATCTCACTCATAAGTAGAAGATAAAAACATAACAAACAGATAGAGACAGAAATTGGATCGGTGGTTATCAGAGGGGAAGGGGGAAGGGAGGAGGGTGAAAGGGATCATCAGGCACATGTATGTGGTGACGGATTATAATTAGTCTTTGGATTGTGAACTGATGTAATCTATGAAGAAACAGAAGTATAATGATGTACATCTGAAATTTATATAATGTTATAAACCAATGTTACTGCAATAAAAATAAATAAATAAATAAAAACAAAGTAAAGGAAGATTGGCACATTTGTTAGCTCAGGGCTAATCTTCCTCAGCAAAAAAACAGAAAAAAATGAAAACTGAGGACAAGAAGGAAAGTTTGGATATCATGTATAAATAATGAATGGAGCAGCAAAATAAGTCCATAAACAGTTGCTGCATAAGATTGAGAATGTCGGTCCCAATACTGAAGAATTTGCCTTTTTCCTATATATACAATCCCCACTGTGGATGGGAAGTTCTGAGTAAAATGACATTAAAATTATAGCTGAAGAAGAACATAAGCATCCTAGTGTGTTCTCCTTATGAAAAAAGAGAGTTAGAGCTTCTTCCCATGCCTCACGTGTTTCTACAGGGATGAAAGATCAGGGGTTAGAAACTGGCAGGGAGCCACAGCACACAAGATGCATTTCTCATGGGCATGTCCATGACAAGAAGATCCTAGAAAGAGCTGTGCAGTAAATGGTTAGAATATGGCCTGAATTATACACTTGATGAGAAACAGGAAGGAATACAGAAACTTTTCAATAGAGATACAGTATTTCCCACAAACAAATCTACTGAAAAGGAAAAATAGCTTAAGGCTATTTTATCACCAAAGCTATTTGTTTCTTCAGGAGTTATTTGAACTGCAGATGTATAACTCCAAGTTCATTAGAGAGTCTGCACTCAAAAGAAAGAAGGAAAAAGTAAGACTGTGTCAAGCTTACAGATAACACAGCATTTATTTATAAAGCATATTTAATATTATATGAAGCCTAACTTGGATAAAATATTAGCAAGAATGTGTACAGAATATTACTTATATTCTTTTTAAGCAAGTGTCATTATAATTACTTTTAAAATATTCTAAAATATTCTGTTTCATTATGAAATATTTTGAGAAAAGGATTTTTAGAGATAAAGAATTGAAATTTTCTTAAATGGTGATTTAATGATTATAAAAAACTATTACCCACAGGTGGCAAAATATGCATTAATGGAATAGGAACATCTTAAATGTTTAAAAGGATATTAAGGCTCATAAGTTTAACCTCGCCAAGTTGTCTCAGCATCAGCATCCTTGGAAACTTAATAGAAATGGAGATTGTTGGCCCTTCACTGGGATGTAGTGAATGAGATACCCTGGGGATGGGTCTCACTAATCTGTGTCCCGTCAAGTCCTCCAGGACATTCTTACACATGCTACACTTGCAGAACCACTAATCTACTACTATTATACTTAAATTAGGGTTGCCAGAAAAAAAAATAACCCAAAACAACAACAACAAAGAATACAGGACACTGTTTAAATTAGATTTTCAGAACAATAACAAATAAATTTTTAGTATAAGCATGTCCCATATATGCATTATTTGTTACTGTTCATTAGTTGTTTATCTGAAATTCAAATTTAACTGAGTGTCTTATGTTTTATCTGGTAATCCTAACTTGAATGGGCAAAACTAGAAATAGATTGGTCAATGTAGCCCTCTCGTTTTGAACATGGAAATACTCAGGTTTTAAAGTTATAATAAATGGTCATGTTAGTTTCAAAGAAAAGTCTGTGTGCCAAAATATGTTGAATGCTCGCTCAGTGCTCTTTCCACTACTTCCTCTTGACATACCCGAAACTCAGTGAAAGGTTGCCTTAGTCTGCTAGACATAACAAAATACCACAGGCTGGGTGGTTTAAAGAACAGAAATTTATGTTCTCACAGCTCGGGAGACTGAAAGTCTGAGATGGGGAGCCAACATGGCGGGTTTCTGGTGAGAGCTCTCTTCCTGACTTGAGGAAGGCCTCCTTCTTTCTGTGTTCTCACATGGCAGATGAAAGAAAGAACACAAACTCTCTAAGGTCTCTCTTTATAAGGTCACTAATCTTGTTACGAAGGTCCCTCATGACCTCATCTAAACCTGATTCTTCCCAAAAGCCCCATCTCCCAATACTTTCTCACTGGGGGTTAGGGCTTCACCATACGAATTTTGGAGGGACACAATTCAGTCCATAGCAAGGATTATATCTGTATCTTATAAATGTAAATAACTTGCAACTTTGCCTTGAAAAAATATATTCAGAAATTTGATATAAAAAAGTGCTGAAATACATAATAAAATATAGTATTTCTGAGAAAAATTCTGGAGTGTTTTTAATCTGAATTACCCACATTCATGAAGTTCTAAGCTGTGCAACAGCCAATGAAGTCATGTAATCCAGAATATATATTGAGTCTCCTGTATTGTGTAGACCGAAGTTTCTGTCAACTAGCAGGGATTCAATGTTTTTTTAATTAATAGAGTTTATCTTTTGAGCAGTTTTAGGTTTGCAGAAAGTAGAGAGATCCAGTATGTCTCCTCGCCCATCCTCTCTGTTTCCTTTATTATTAACACCTTTTGCTAATGTGTACATTTACTATAATTGATAAGCCAATATTGATATATTATGATTAACTGAAGTCCCTAGTTTATGTTAATTTGGGCTCACTCTTTATGTTTTATATTCTATGGGTTTTGGTGAATGTATGGTGTCACGTACCCACCATTACAGTATTGTATGCAGTAACTTCATAGCTCTAAATTCCCCTATGCTCAAGGATTCATTTCTAAACCAGATGTTTTCATTGATTGCAAAGTGAACTCTCTACTGCAGATATCTAAAAGGAATTATTTGAACAAAGGAAGAGAAATATCTTTAATATCTTTAATTCTTATTCCCACAGAAGCAAATTCTACAAGTGTACGTTTATTATTGCATTCTTTCTTTTAAAGTAAGTTCAAAGGTCTGAGTTATATGGACTTGAGAGACTATACAGACTTTTTTAAATCTCTCAAAATTAACCCCGGGAATCACCAACTAAGATTAAATGAAACACAGAAAATAAGAGTAATTAGAAAGGACCCAAAGAAAATGAGACTCCTCCTCTGCGAGTCTCTTGGCAGCACTATGTGACATAGAGGAGAGATTTATGCTACCTTCCTAATAGCAAAGCAATCTTTTTTATTTGCTGTATTCAAGCACTAGCATCTGGTTGGTTACATTTCAGTTAAATTTCGTGTTAATAGTCTGTTCAAAACAGCCACTTCAAAGATTTCTTTCTGCAGCCGTGTTTGATATTGGTATTTGTTCTTAGTCCTTTGTGGGGTGCATTAATTGGCTCATTTTACACTAATCGAAACTGTTTGCCAAACAGTTACTTTGGCAATTTGGAATGGAAATTCTATTTTTGTCTTGCATGCAGGCTCAGTCTGGATCAGGGTAGATACAAGAAAACTGATAGACATGCATTTTCCTCTTACGACTCCTCAACATTTTAGCTTCACGGTTAATTATGCTCAATCCTCATGCCTTTATAGATAGGAAATTTTAGCTATAAAACTTATTTTTATTTTTGTACCTTTCTAGCTCTGCTGGCTAGAAAACTATGCCTATTTGAGTCACTATATTTTTCTCCTTTTAGTTTTTATTGGTTATTTAAATTTTAACAGGAAAATTGTCATTCTTTTGTTTAATAAAAACATTCTCAAGTGAAAAGGAGCTAACCTATGAAACACACATTGCTTTTCAAACACTGAAATTTAACGTATGTTTTTCTAGGAAAATTTGACCTATGGTTTGGATTAGTAAAAAGCATTCCAGTTAAGTTACAAAGATGATATTCAGTAAACGCTTCATGGACATTCAACAAGGAAGAAGTGTGTAAAAATAGAATATTAAGTATTACAAAATGTAAATCTTAAAAACCTTTAGGGTTGCTTTTAGCTGAGTACACTGTAAAATTTGAGAATCAAGGATATTAGCAACCGAAGATTTTAGTATTAAATTTTTTTTAAATGACCCTCTCTTAAATCACATTAGTTTTTACTTATCAGTATACAGTTAGTACTCTATTAGTTTTACCTGCAAATCAAGCTAAACTTTGACAAAATTAACAAGTAGGGGAAATTTTTCTGCACCAGTTGTATATGATCGTTCATATAGTTTTTAGATTTATCTTTATTTTGAATATCTCTTTTGCTTATCACTAGTGCTCTTATTTCTTTTAACTAATGTTAATCAGTGTAGAATGGCTAAAATACACAGGCATTTTCTCAAATAACCTATCAGTTTGGTGTGATTGAGTCAGCAAAGTATAGAAATTGCATACTTCTCTACCATTAAGTATCACAGTCTAATCCAGAAATCGGACCATTATGGCAATACAGTCTTCAATTATCACTCTCATCTTTTTTTTTTTTTTCAAATTTAGGATGCATTTTTTTTTATTTCAAATTCAAATTGTTTTTCTTTTTTTTTTTTTGGTGAGAAGGATTGGCCCTGAGCTAACATTTATTGCCAATCTTCATCTCTTTGCTTGAGGAAGACTGTCGCTGAGCTAACACCTGTGCCCATCTTCCTCTATGTTTTATATGTGGGATGCCACCAAGACATGGCTTAATCAGCAGCGCATAGGTCTGCACCGGGCATCCAAACCCATGATCCCAGGGCCACTGAAGTGGAGTGCGTGAACCTAACCACTATGCCACTGGGCTGGCCCCTCAAATTCAAATATTTTCAGCCTTTTTTTTGAAGATGACTCATGCCCCATTCATTGTTAGAACATAAGAAGAAATCACTCTATCTTTTTCTCTAAAACAGCATGTCCTAAGTGTATTCAATAGAACAGTAGCCCCATGGTCAAATATATTGTGGAAACACTGCATTTGCTCTTTGTCTCTTCAGTGTCCACTGATAACATAGTAAAGGTTCTGATAAAAATGTGAAAAAGGAGTTATGATAGTACATAATTTACTGAACACATTTACTTTCCAACATCCCTCCCTTTTGTCTCTTTAAGGAGACCTATTAACATTATGTGAATCCGTTGGAACATGCTGCTGTAAATATTGCCAGAAAAGAGTGGAAAGAACACTGGACTTTGCTTTTTAACTAAATATCAATGTTCTTAAGCCATTAAACTACTTAGCTAATATGAAACAGTGTTTTATCCTTCCTAGGATCCTCCACAAAACCAAAGTATGTCTACATGCTTTGCAGGTTCTTAATTTAAAAAAAAAAAAGAATAAATATCATGAAATAAGTTCAGGGTCTTTGGGACAACCACTCCCCTCTACCCTGAAATTTACTTAAATACTTATATACTACTCTCATGAGAATGAAGTCACTTTTTCTAAGACCTTAATTTTGAAAATGAAACAATGCAAAACAAAACACGCTAAAAACACAAAAACAGAATTACTTATTTGTAAATATTAAGATCGTAACTAATTGGAAACAATGGTCAAAATATAACAAGATCAAACATCACAAAGAGAAATTAAATTTTCAGCACTTGGGAAGGAGGGAAGCTGGTTATTCATTTATAGCAGCAATTTTTGGAAAGTGTGCATCAAACTTTTAAGCATGAATTTTGTATGATCCACCAGTGAAATAAAACAATTAGATAAGCTATTTTTATCTACACTGACATTTATATCCAGAGTGAGAGAGCTGATAGGTCTGCCTTTTTAGAATGCCACTAAACCTTGTTGGAATCAATATGTTTAGTTTTTGGGAGGGCACTTTTAAGAAGAATGTAGGAAATTCAAACACATTCACCCAATAACAAGGGCAGTGATGCAACTCAAAAGCATGCCTTATTAGTAAAAAGATAAGACTAAAGATAAGATTTTGGAAAGGAAAGCCATTAGAGCAACATTCAGATATTGAGGAATGTCAAGCAAAACTATTATACTTGTTTTCCTTTTTAACAAGGATAAGAAATAGAAACAGTAAATGGAATATACAGAAACAAATCTCAACATCAAAAATATATCTCTAATACATTGTGTAAATGGGGAACTTGCTACTCGGAAGATATTCAAGAGCAGTTTGGAAAATCATTCTGCAGTTAAATAGAGAAGATAGATGAGTGGTGGGAGAGATAATCTGCAATTTCCTTCTAGTCTTAAAATAATATGATTCTGTGCTAACCTGATAAAGTAGACCAGACGATGCTGAGAGATTCAGCTCAGGACTTTAAACTAGGGAATCAAACCGTGAGGGAAGGCGATGTTAAATGACTTCACCGAAAACAATAACCTGTGTCTAAGAATATCAACAATGAATTAATAGAATTTCTGATAAGAAAAATTCATCATAATAAATCAAAACTTTTAACAGGTGTGAAAGAATGTATGCTGAGTGAAAAATTCACTTGAATATATGAATGTTACTCAGTTTAGTAGGTATGGAGTTAACTAAAATCACACTTTATATCAAAAGTAGACACTGCATTTCCATGGTGGCCTTTTTATTTATTCTATGAGTTGATGATCTTTGAGGGCTCTGCCATTTCTAGTGTTTTATACTTCTGTGATATATTGTCACTCTATGATGTAGTGATTTAAAATAGACTTCATCAAGAAAAGCTCTTTTCTCAATTACGGTTTATTAAAGACTTGCTTTGTCCACCACCTGTTACTGCTGACCCAACAAAACAACCAATTGAACATTTTGACTTTTCACTTTTCAAGCAAATATTTGACATCATATTGGTAAAGTTTTAATCCCTTTGAATTAGTTTTCTTATCTCTAAGATTGCTGTTGCCTATATGCCTTTTGGAAGGGTTCTAAGAAATAACAAAAAATATCTCTTATTGAAGTCTTTTGGAACAAGGAAGCATATAGAAGATACTCTTAATGACTTTTTTTTATTAATCCTTATACTTCTGTGAGGAGTATATCCTTGATATGCAGGTGAAAGAGGATTATATAGCCAAGCAGTGAGGCAGAGTGTTTCAATATAGCTTATGGAGCTATAGCAAGAGTTTCTTTTCTGATTAGGTTTACTATTTGCTGAGAGCTGCTCTTGTTAGAAATAATCTCACAAACAGATTTAAGAATTCTTTTTAGAGAAAATAAAAATAAAAACCAATTAAAGTAAAAATAAGATAGTTCTCATTCTAAGCCTATGAAACCAACTTACAGTTAATTAGCACCCATGTAATAAGCTAGCCTTAAATAATATTAGTGCTATGATGGGAAAAATTAGATACAAATAATTTAAACATTTGCAGAAAATTTTTAGTTTTAAGTATATATTATGAATATTGGCTAAAATATTCTAGGCATCTACATGATCTTTTTAATGTAAAATTAATATAAATTTGCTATTAGATATTTGCAATTGTCTTTTGAAGGCAATTTTTCATTCATGTATTACTTTTTATCAATGTTTATTTAGCATAAATGATGTGTATAGCATTTCTAGGATATTGAGACCAGCATAAAATGTGGTATTTACCTTCAAGGTGCATAATATTTATTGAGAGATAAATTTGAACTCTGATATATTTAAAATCAAGGAATTATGTTCACGGTGCCTGACCTATATATAGTTAGGTGCTCAGGTTAAACATCATGCATTAAGCAGTAATTTGGTTTATAAGGGCATCAATTTCTTTGTTAAATAACCTTTCTTAAAATATAAATGATAATAGAATAATATTTTTAGCAAATAATACATTTTAAATTATTCCATAGTTTCATTTGACATCAGTGAATTGCATTGTGAGGTATCGCATTCAAAATTAAAATTAGAAAATCATTTTAAAAGAATGTAAGTGGTTTGCCAAAATTTACATGGTAATAAATACCCAACTCAGTATTTTTTATTCCAAACACAGCGTTCTCTCCTTGGAGCTAAGTCTGTGTGCTTTCTTCTTTGCTCTAGCAGCTCCGATTGCAGTCATCACACCGGCACACAGTCTGGCAAACAGGCACAGAGAGGGAACCAGGCAAATGAATGTTGCTGGATAACTACAAGTCATACTAATTACAAAAGTAGCCATTAGTTATGCCTAATGACCATAGTCACTGCTGTATTTCTTCAAACAATTTTGGCCTCTTAGATGCTATTTCTTAATAAATTTTATTCTCCAGCTTTCATTTACATTTTGAAGTTTGAAAGCCATCCTTGAAGAAGTAGCCTTGAGCCTGATGGGAAAAGAAAACTTCCTAGATTTAGTTTGCCATGCATGTATTGCAGCCCCCTAATCTGAGGTCCTTAAATAATTCTCACACAAAATATGAAAATAATCTTAAACATTAGTCAAAAATAAATATTTAAATAACAAAGTTTTTGGAACATCTTTAAAACAGGTTATATATCACAATAAATATAAATACATAACTATACATTTATTTCAATATATAATACAAATATTTTTGCATTGTCTCTTGCTATCTGAATTGTTTTGTAATTCCCCATTTTACAAGTTCTACTCGAGATCCCTTCCTGTATATTCTACCATCATCCCAGTATCTATATTCGGAAAAGCAAACTTTCTGCTTCAATACATTTGGCACGTGGCTATCAGATTGGCTTAATTATCACATGTCAAAACCCTACAGAGTTTCAATATTACTTTTAGAGAAAGTTCTTGGTCAGTATTCCAGAAGCCCCCAAGAATCTGAGCCTATATTATTATACTGTTCTCCACAATATGTAGTCCTATGGGAGAAAGAAGGTCAGCTTCTGTTGAATACCTAGCATTTCAAAGTAGCATCCTAGGAATGTTTCTTTCTTTTAATTAATTTAATATTCTCACTGCCACAGTGAGGTAAGTTCAAGAATAATGCTTCATATATCAGAAAATAAATAGAGGCCCTTTTTTTAAAAACAATTCCTGACTCTCAATAATACCATGAACTTGTTCCTTTTTCCACTACATTTCTTGTGACCAGGATGCTTTATAATTCTTCTAAGTGTTCAGATCATGTCCCTACTTCAAAGTTTAGCTTATATACCATTTGCTCTATAAGACATTAACCATTAAAAAAAGGAGTGAATTTATTATATGAAATTATATTGCCTATAAAATCAAAAATTTATAAAATATAAGTAAAGTAAGGGAATGGAAATATTGTTTTGTTCTTTATTGAATCCCTCAAACCTGGTGCATACCTGGTATGGGAAGAATGGACAATGCACAGATCTTGACAAAGGAGTTGTGTTTACATCACTGTAAGTGTTAATAGTCTTTGCAAAATGTACTATATTTTTAGTAAGATGTTTCTAAATATCATAAAATAAACCTAATAAACCTAATTTAGGAGGCAGCCTAAATGCTGACAGATTATGAACAGCACATGACATATGTGGTAGATTAACCTTTTCTCCACACAGATGTGCATCTTCAGTAAATCCTAGGAAAGACACGGACAGGTTTCACTTTTTTAGTATTTTGTTTGTTTCTGTTTTTGTGTTTCTAAAAATAAGCTATACCTTCTGGCTCAGAACTTGGAGGAAAGTCTATTTAAGACAGAGAAGATACAATTTCTTTATCTAGTCTTGAATAAAGTGCCCCACCAGTTTATTGGTGAGAACTGAAATTTTATACCAGAACCTCCTGATTATTGAATATGTGTGCAATGAAAAATTGCTCCTGAGATATATATATATATATATATATATATATATATATATATATATATATATATATATATGCTTCACTTAATGCAAATGCAAAGTTTAGTTATTCCTTGCAAATTCTTCATGCAAGTTCTCAAGAACCTGGGTTAAAGAATTTTTGGAAGACAACATTTTAAATGGATATCTGAACAGGCTGGACTTTTATAAATAATATATTTAAATTCTCTCATCATTACCCTGCCAAAATTATGGGTAAATAAGGTTTATTTTTATTTAGTTTAGCACTATATTAAAGTTATCCCTATTTCCTATTCTTTCAAGTTTCTTGCAAGTTTAATTTTTCTTACTCAACTCTGAAATTTCATTTCTAAAAGTGAGGAGTTCTACAGTTTTGTATGAATCAGGGTGTAGCAAACTCAGAGAATTATATTGAAACATTAGTGCAAAATGGTGAAGACTATGAGTTTTGGATTCAAGTAAGTCAAGTTTGAGGTGATTTCACAATGTATCAACAATATAACCATTCACAAGTTAGTTAACCTTTCTGACTATTAATTTTGGTACAATTATTTAAAAATGACGTTTTGTTAAAAAAATGAGTAAAGAACCTAAAATTCTGTTATGGAGATTAAAAGATGTAATTAATTTAAAGCCGTGACTAGAACTTAATTAGTGTTTATTGATATTAGATTTAGTATATTATTTGCTATAACATCTTGTGGAAGAAAATATTTTAATATATGCAAATTTGAGGCTATTTCATTCTTTCCAATTCTCTCATAATTGTTGCTATTCCTTTAGAATATTAAATTACCATTGATACAAAAGTCGAAATACTTTCCCATCATTTACATTTCTATTTGCAAATTATTTTGAGCATTACTATTATTTTGACATATAAAATATATTCAAAATTTAGATTTCTTAGATGTGAGTTTTTTCTATTTTCTAAATTTCTGATTAGTTTTTCAGAGAAGCACATATCAAGTAATACAATAACATAGTGGGAAAATAAGATCCTATATTCAGAAATTGGTTTTGCAGACATATTTTAGATATATATCAAGTGATACAATAAAACTGGTGGCAAAATAAGATTCTATATTCTGAAATTGATTTTACAAAAATATTTTATGGATAAATCAGTTTCATAAAATAATACTCAACTCTATCAAAGATATGCAAGCACATAAAAGTCTGTGCAAAATATCCAATTTTGTGAGATTTGATGTTCTCAAAAATTTGAAATACACAGATGGCCAAAGTACACATGATCTTTGGGAGTCTTGCTCCCCAGTGCCTCTGGGTGTGCTGAGCTTTGTTTGTCAAAATGGTGTCAAGTCTGTTAGAACAGCTTGGCCAGTTTTGACAGAATTCCTTTCTAAATTAAAGATAGTGAGACAAAGCTTGTATTTTAAAGGAGGAAACTTGAGTTCTGTCACCAGCTCTCTACGAACAAAAGTTATTTCTCACTGCATAATTTATACTTCCTTTCTTATTTGAAAGAATATAATTATTCTCAGTGTTTCATTTAAAACCTTAACCATGCTTTTTATTTAACTTTTTAAAAAATTGTTTCATACACATATAGTAAAAACAATGTGGCTAAATTTAGCATTTCTTCATATAATAGGTTTGACGTCAGAGAAAGGTTGATTAAATTCTTCTGCCACTTCACACTTGCATGACTGTATGTTCTTTGAAAAAGTCTTCAGTTAAACTCAAAATATTATGAGATTTTGTCAATATTGCAGAACACAACTGAAAATATTTACCAGAGTGCTTAGCAAGTGCTTAACAAATTGGGTCTACGTTTTGCACAAGTTGCTGTTTCTGTTATTATAATTATGGACAGGCAGTCTTGAGTGAGAATTCTATATGATATTTGGTCTATAGAAGACTGATAGTGACCTGGATATTATACTGAAAAAAACTGGTGTTAAACTGATACTCAAAAAATATCTGCTACGTTAGGCATTGTGTGCAAGTTACATAATCAAAATAGTCATCATTTTACAGATGTGAACGATACGCTAAAAATTAAATGTCTTGTTCAATTTTTATACTCATAGAAAATAGTCAACCCATCAGTTAAACCTAGGCCTGTCTGTGTCCAAAGCCCTTGCTCGTGCCCTTGCATAAGGCTACCTCTGATGTCCCACCGTATCTGAATTCAGAATTATATTAGGACTTCCATATTTTGGGAAATTTTACTCCAAGATCATATCAGATATGATATAGTTAATTTATAGCAAAATTAATTTCTTGCAAATAAGTCAACAGTTGACATTTTTGTTCTTCTATCAATATTGCAGGAGGGATTAATTCTATTAGCATTAATGTATTTGTGCTATAATTGTTTACTGATAAAATGATCTATATAAACTTGTCTGAGACTTTTTTCTTCACACGTTGTTAATCATTTTACCAATTTGATTTCAGAAGTAAACGTAAATCACATTTAAAACTCTGCTTTTATGACAAATAGCAGTCTGAATCATTCCCAAGGCATATAAATTACTAAAAATACAACTAATAATACAATTACTAAAATAATATACAACTGACACTAATGATTTCAAGTTATTTGTGTGAAATAGTTGATTTTATAAATTTGATACTCAATAAAAATGCTTCATGTATACTAACATGACATTAGGAATTATAAAGCATCATATCAGTTTCCTATTTTATATCCATTAACGAGAATTAGCAATAAAAATTATGCTACGATAAATTACACACTATGCTATATCCTTACCTTACAAATAACTGGACCACAGTTAGATCTGATAAGATAAAAATTAAGTTAATTAACTTTTGGTGTCATCAGTTAATTAAGCTAGGTAATGAAGAACTACATGCAGAGCATAAAAATCATTGACCCAGAGTCAAAGAATAAAATAAAGACTTTTAGAATATAAGTATTTGTTCAGTATTTTACACTCCTCTTGCATCTTAAATCACATTCTACTTTTAATTTTTTCACTTTTGTGTGTGTGTGTGTGTGTGCAGTTGTAAGACAGATAAAAGCATCCCAATACGCTCATTATTAATGCTACTTTTATTTGTTTTCCTTATATGGTCCCTGCATTCCATAGGAAGTATTTAGAGATGGGATATACTTTGCAGGAGTTTTACAATGTTAAAAGTTAACATGCAACAGTGGAAATATATTTCTCTTTGATGAACTGACATGATAAATGAACATTTCTGGATTTTCCTTTTAAGGGAAATTATTTGTATGGTGTCTTAGACTTTTACAAACCAAAAGAGAAAGAAAATGACAGTATTTGGAATGTATCCAGAGTCACGTATGTTCTGCGGCATGCACCCTTTCTAGAGGTGTTAATAATGTCTTGAACCAGTAGTGTGCTCCCGGGGAATACAAACCACACTTTTGTCCTGGAATGCACTCCTCCCAGATACCTGTGAGGCTCACTTCATTGAGTCTGTTCTTAAATGGAACATCATCACATAAGCTTTTGTGACTACTCTGTTCAGATAATTCCCCCTTCATTCTTTACCTCCTAACCCTGTTTTGTTTTTTTTGTAACTCTTACACCAACTGACACAATAGGTGTTTTGTTGTTGTTGATGATGACTTGTGTGTTTGTTTATTATTGATTTCTCTCACTAGAACAGAAGTCCACGAGGGCAGAGACTTTCTTTTGTTAATTCTTCTCTCCTAGAACCTGCCACAATTCTGAACTTGACTATATTTGTGGGCTCTTGAATAACTAGACATAGGAAACATAAGAACATAACTCAAAAGATATCTCGATAACAAATAAATTAATATGGATATTAAAAATTTTTGTATAGAAGTAAGCATTTAATAAAAGACAAAAATCATTATTATAGTTATAATATAGCTATGAAAGTTATGACTTTAATTCTCACCCTCACATACTTCTAAGGATTTCCTTCTGGTGAAATCTATGAAGTTAAGAACACTGAAAGTACACTTTTGTCACAGTCCCCACTTGGCAAGTGAGGCACAGAGTTCAGCACGTAAAAAAACACAGAGAAAGTCATGGAGAGGGAGATTCAGGATTTGTCATATCCTCACACCCTGTGAAGAGGACAGACACTGGGGAAGTGGCCCAGATGCAGAGCCATGATTCTGAGGCGTGTGCTGGGTTTCTGAAGGGCTTGACAGATGTAGGTGGGATTCTAAAAGGAGATGGCATTTGAATTGTCAGTTAGTTATCCAATGAATTAATCAATTAATTGGTCATGTTTACTGATTATGTCTTTCAATCATTCCGATATTCCTCCTCTCTTAGCTATCCATTAGTATGGTTTAGTTTATTATAGACTCTCCACTAGCTAGATGCAATTCACTTTCATACACTCTCCCGATTTAGCCTCATGGTCCTCTGCTATACCTGCTGCTCTGCTTCCAGAATGATCTTTCTTCTATTCAAAACACATAGCATAACTTCAAGTCAAGAATCCTCATCCTGATCCTATGAGGATTCATAGCATCCTCAAAACATTTGCTGCTAAAGATGTTATTACTATTTTTGTTGTCCCTAATCGTCTGTCTCCTGCCACCTAGAATATAAACTCTAAAAGGGGAAGGATTTTTTTGGCTGTTTTTTTTTTTTTTTTTTTTTTGCTGATGTAGCCCCACTTAATAAATGCTCAGTAAATATTTACTGAAGGAATAACTGAATAAATAGTCAAAGGATTGTTTCGTTTAATTCTGATCAGGCCCAGGATCATAAGCCTGACAGTGATTTTTAACATTGTTTTCACTTATATAGAAACTTTTCCATTTTCTTTTACCTCATGTTTTTTCTCCCTCGATCATAATACACCCTCCTTCTCCCTCCCCATCTCCATTCTGCTGCTGCACACACACAAATCAATCCCTGCACTATTAGCACATCCCCTTCTTCTTCTTCCAGGAGTGGTATCTTATTCTGAACATCTGTTATTTAGTAAGCACACATAGGGCATAAAACTCAGCATCATGTAGGGAGTAGCAAGTAATTGAATGCTACTGGAGCTTAAAGAACAAAGGGAAGAGAGAGATAAGATGAAACTATACAATCATGACTGATTTTGTGCATTCTACTAGAAGGGGGAGAGAAAGAAGCTGGAAGCAGGACACAGATGCACAGATGGTTGGGAAAGCTAGACTGGGAAAGTGCTGTGATATTACCACAGTCTCCTGAAAGACCCATTGGCATCACCCTGTCCACATCATGGTGTATCCTTTTATCTCTTTTCTCGCTCTCTTTGTCGAAAGCTTCACCTGGTCAAATGAGACCTTTCAAATATCAAACTGATTTTGAGACATAGACATATATTTGAGACCCACTGATGAATGGGAGGGAGAGGGTGAAAATTCTTAAGGTTTATCTGCCTCAACTGGATTTGCTTCTCACTGACTGGGAATTAAAATCATAGTGTTCTCGTGTCCTTTTTGGACCCAGTTCTGAGCAGTTAGGAAAAGCAGAGGCAAGAGATGAGGTACAGGTTCATAATAGTATATATCCGTATTTTGCCTGTTTGAAATTCATATCATTTAAATCACTTTGTGTATACAACTATCACCCCTAGAAAAATCCAGATTCAGTTCAACTAATATCAAATCACATTTTTTCGTGATCATATTAAAGAAAACCTAGGAGTAGGAATCAAGATGCCTGCCAAGCAGAACCAGTGCCACACACAGGGCTTCAGTCAAGTTGAGGGACATGTTTCCATTGAGAGGAGAGAACAGGAAAGAGAAGCAGGAAGAAAGTGGCCTGGAAACAGGAAGCAGAAAGAAGATGGCATTAAATTTACAAAGCTGCCATGGCCGGCTTATCCTCTTTCATGATTCTTCTGTAGGGCTGGCTCTGGTTATAACACCACTTATGACTTTGCTCATTGTAAGAAAAAAAGGATTAATTTTTCAGACAGAGATTTTTATTCACCCTGTCTCGAAGACTGACGCATGATTTTGTGTTCTTCTGTAAATGATATGGTGATTTGAAGATAATTTTTTCTTTCCCTAGTGATTTCACTAACAATTTTGTTCAAACATCTCATATTAGACTTCTAAAGATAAATGAATACAATGTTTTCTTTGCCAAAGGGAAAAGAAACTTCATATTCCTTTTTTTTAATGAAAGGGAGACCAAAATGGAAATGAACTGAGTTGAAAGATGATATATGTGCATGGAGTGAGCATAGTGAGAAAGGAGATGACACTTGTGTCATAAAAGAATTGTCTATTAGGACTTTGAACCAGATAGTTCTATCACTGAAGAAGAAGCTTGTCTGAATGCTGTGTGTGTATGTGTTTTCTAGTCAAAATCATACTACTGAAGATTTTGTAACAGTTGACAGTTTTCTAATATAAAACCTACTTTCCTTGTCAAAGGATTGAAGCTCTGGGCAGAAACATTTGGCCACTTTTTCAAATCCGTACATGTGAGGGACATCGTAAATGACTGAAGGACTAATGTAGTAATGAATGGTGCAAAAACAAAGCTACTGTGCAACTGAGGGCAGTTATTAATTTGTTTCACTTGGATGCATATGCCAGAAAGCTGTATTTATGCAGGCCAATCAAGGAGAGAGAGAAAGAGATCGCTCAGCCTGAGGGAACATCAACAGTGAAACATTTCTTAAACAAGATCTGTTCTTGCGTACAACACGAGATCACTTTCACAAGCTGATATTCATAAGAAAAATAGTAACAAATTTCCTTAAGCTTTTTTCCAAATACTTTAAATTAAAGAGTAGCAGTGAGAGAAAGTTTCCACCTTCTCATCTTATTTGTCCTCACGTCCCCAGGAGTAAGTACTTGGAAATATGTATCGCTGCTACACAAGGTGGAATTCTTATACTTACATGCTGGGATTTCTTATATGCCTTTGAGCTTTTAAGTACTGAATAATTAAAATACGCAATGCCATTTTTTGACATTTAAATGTCTATTTAAAACTCACAGCTTTATCGGTTTTGAATTGTCTAGACAAAAATCGTTCTACCCCAATCTGCTTTATTTTTCTCTAATTCGAATATAGGGAAGCATTTTCTATTCCATAAACTGTTTTCATGTAAAGTTATATATTTAGAACAATGTGTTGGAAAAGTACTACACTTTTACAGTAATTGAATAATGACTCATACCTAAATCTGTATCTTAACCATGCCAATTTTACAGTCTCTCATACTGTTTTGGCTTTTTTTGTTTTTAAGTATTCACAGTGAATTTCAGGTAAAATTCTCAGAGATTTTACAATATTCTAATATATCAGTAGTGCTTTTATTTCCATGTTGGTTAACTCTGGATAGTATACCACCAAGAATTCTGTTCTCTCTAATTGTGAGATGATGGTGATGTTTCCAGGAAAAATTGAAAATTACACAAAATTTTCAAAATATTCTTCAGAGGAATATGTGTTTCATTATGCATTACTACACATTTTTAATTATTTCACGTTAAATTTCATAGAATTAAGCATCATGAAAATTCTATTGCAGTAAAATCTATATGAGTAAACCTATCAATATGTATTAAAATAATATGATTATTAAAAAGTCAAACATTCTATTTACATTAGAAAAACACCAAGTCATTTGAAAATCAATATTTTGCAAACTCCTAAACCTAATAAAGTGTGGGAATATTAATTGCAACTTTGAATAAGATGTAATCATCTGAAAACCATTACATCACTTTTACAATTTTTCTTTAAATAATTAGGAACAACTCGGAAATACCCGAACCAGTTTCTCCTTGAACAGAAATTTATGTATTCTAGCTATTAGAGCAGTGTATATGTTTTTAAGGAGATGTAATTTCTACATGAGGTCAAAACATAACCGATGTTGAAATTTTAAATAAAGCTCTAGGCATATGATGAAATTAATTAAAATTCAACATAGTTGTCCTAGGGCAGATGGTTTGCTTTGTGATGGCAAGAATATTCTCTAAAATTGGTCCAGGTAAGAAAATTTGTCCCCTAATAAATAGAGTTATCTGAGATATGAGCCAAGGGAAACAATTTGTTGATTCATTGTAATTTGATTTGAAAAGGCAAACTCTTTTTCAAAACTGATATCTAAAAGAAAGTTAATTAAAGTACTAACTTTAAGGACTTTTAAAATTCATCAAGGACAAAATGACCTGACAAAATTAGGAAGTATAATTTCAAAGAAAGAGGAAATGAAGGAAACGATATGAGGAATATGACCATAACAAAGAGTACAATTGAACCTTGGGAGGATAGGGTAACAAAACAGGCAGAGTCTTAAGGAAGAGAGACAGGTGTCAATGCCCTCTAGACCCTGCACATATAATTTCCACAATTTTCTCCCTGATAATCAATCCCTCCAGGATAAGTGCTTCCTTCTGGACTATTTTACCAGTAAATTCTCTGTGACACTTCTTTAAGGTTTTTGAGGGCATACCTGTGGGAAAAGAAGGCACTTGGAAGAAGAACAATGCTGCTAGTAACGACATCGTACCTGGATCCAGAAAAGGAGGGGCAAGGAGTGTTTAGACAGAAAGCACAAAACCCAGCAGAGACCAGGAGGAGAGGTATTTGCATAACCTTCCCAGTTTGCTTTCCATTTTAGAGTGAAAATATCATGAAGCAACAAGACATTCTGTAATTGGATACAGCGCAGAGACATTTGGAAGTATCTATACTTCCTGAAGCTATATTGCTATTATTTTACTCAAGGTTAAGAGGTTCATTCCTGTTAGTGGCAATGAAGGAAAGGTGTTGCAGAGTTGATCATAGGAGGAAAAAGGGGAAAATCGGCGTAACTGAGACTGAGGCTGTGGCTGATCACACTAATGCTGTCGATGTTATCGGGATTATGTATACTCTGTTACAGGTAATGGAATTTGGCTAAATTTAAAGATCAAACATAAGCCATTGCTTTAAAATTTGTCTTTAAGAAGGACTTTATTTCCAAGTTGCATGCTAAAATGACTCCATTGGCAAGGCAAAACAGAATATAATATTCAAAAATCTTAAATCACATTTGTATTTGCATTTTTTTTTCCAATAAGCTATGCAAAACCCTCTGTGAAACCCTCCTGCATTAACTTGGCAAGGAATTAAAAAAATTTGAACATACTGAAAATACCATGGATTGAAAATGATTTTTGTTGCTGGTGTACAAATGTAATAAACACAAACATTACAAAGCCAAAAGAATGCTGTGGTTTCTCTCAGAATGCGAGATAGCAAGTTTCTAAAGAAATGGTTTTGTTCTAATCTCCCTCGGTCAGGTCAGGTCAAGGTGGAATAAAAATGGATGCTACTCTCTTTTTTTATGTTTAATGTTAGTGTACTCTTTCTTTTACTTCTATTTTTTTTCCTTTTGTCTGTTTCTTTGTCCTTGTAAGAGGTCTTCTTGGTCAAGCAATGAATTTTTACTGTTATTATTTTCACAAAAGTGTGAAGTTCTTTGCTTTGTTCCCTCTGATCTCTGAATGCTCACCCTGCATTAAGAATCCGCCCCATTTATTTGGAGTCAATAATGCAACTCCATGAGTTGTGAGCACTAGAATATTACCTTTGTGCACTAATTAATTGAATATGGTAATGAGGGCATGACTACAAAGTCAAAGTAGGAGAAAATGAGAAATAAGGCAATTAATTTATTTCCCAGTGCAGAAACAGTCAAGGCAGGTTTTAAAGTCCCTAAAACAATAGTTTTTAGTAGTTATGTTTTACACATGTATTTATATGTTCACATTTGAATAGATGTATCATGAGAGGAATTCATTTTATTTTGGTTTTTTTAAATTAAAAACTAGTGATAATGCCTTCAACCTAAGATATAAAGCTAAACTTTATGACTATTATATTAATTCTTCTTCCAAATTACTGTTAAAATGCTTAATTTGTTTCTATTTTATATTTTATAAGTTTTAAATTTGTTTCTCAAACATATACTACTGAATGCTTTATGTCTAAATCTTTGTATTATAAACTATAGTAGAGGGAGTTTCTTGATCACCTCCACTATAATTTAGGAGCAAAATTAAAGTTGTATTATTAAGAAATAGTTGTTAATAATTATACAATGATTTTAGCAGACAAATGTAATTTCTCAAAAAGAAACTTCTAATAATCAATAGTCAATTACAAATGGAGCATTTTATTTTTATTTTTCATGAAATAGACATTGTCTGCCTAATTAAAAAGGGTTGCGTTCATCCTACCCAACCCACAAAAATAGAAGTGGTGACACTTTAAGAATAAATAAATTTTAATTTTTCTTTGTTTGATGCTCCATAATTTCCCACATATTTTAGAACTTTTTCACACAAAGTTTAAGTAGGTCCATAAGATACGTAAACTATATCAAGAAAATGTGTATTATTAGTGTCTCTGAGCAAAGTAGATTAAGAAAGAAAGAGTGGAATTTATGGAGTTGGAGTTTACTACCACTGTCACGTCTAAAGAACTGCTATTGTTTTTAAAGATGTGGTCTTAGAAGATAACTGCCATACTTTTCCACCAAATGTCACTTTGGCCACTGTCAAAGAGAGACTATTACATCAGTTAGAAAATTGAACTGGTGATGTATGGCATTTTCTCTGGTCTTATTAAATGTAATAATGATGAGGTATTGTTGTTAATACAATTTTTGGCATTTGCATGTCAATTTGTAGAGTTTTATCTCTTTTTAAAATCCTGTAAGGCAATATTCTTTCACAAAGGGTAGCTGCTCCCAACATAAGGGGGGAAAAGTGAAGAAATTTATATTTAAATTTAGACAATTTCTTGATAATGCTGATTAGATCAGAATGGGAGCAGTGGTTAAATATAGAAATATTTCTGTAAGAAGGGAGGATATATTATTTTGTGTTCTCACCGGAACTATCTATTACATAATGACGAATATGTCTATCATCTATCCATCTATCTATCTATCTATCTATCTGTCATCTATCAATGTCTATCTATCCATCCCCTTTACAATACCACTCAATCAATTTAATTCTCTACTTCCCTAACTACAGCTATTGTTAAAAATAATCCCTTGTGTAATTTAAGTATCTTTAATTACCTTGATCAATATGACTCATCTTCTTTATTCTGTTATTTATTTTCTTCTCAAATATTGGCTGCCTCAGGTTACTTTCAATTTCTAAATTGATCTGTGAATATTTCGTCTCACTGTTGTGATTTAAAACACAAGTGGCAATCACTGTGGCAAGCATCTATGTTTTAATAACTGATACGTAAAAAGACCAAAATTAGTTCTGACTTTCTCCTACCTCAAACATGATACCTGCCCTTAAGAAGAGATTATCTGAGAATATTTTTTCTATATTTTTCCACTTAGTCAAATACATGTAAACTGACTTTTCAGAAAGGATTCACATAACATTAATATTTTAGAGCAACCTTAGCCTAATGCAGTAGTTTGGGGCTTCATCATCTAAGGCAATGATTCATAAAATGTAATATATATCTGAATCATCTGGGGGTGCTTGTTAAACATGTAGAATCTTGGATCCACCTCCACATCCATTGAAGCAGAATTTCTGGGGGGAAATTTTTATGCAGATAAATATGGATCATGCCCTGGCAAAGACTTAGCTAGCTGAATGAAACTTGCTAGTCTCTTAAAAACTACAGATTTAAATTCCGTCTGTATTCTTTGACTCTCATCTTAAAATCCAGAGTGGAACAAAATTAGCCAGTTTTCTTTTCTATAAAAAGGGAACTAACATTTGTCAAAAAGCTGAAATTGGAAGAGTAAGATTCAAATGCAGAACTGTCTGACTCTCACATTTGTGCACTTTCTGCAACAATATGGACACCAATTCTAGTTTAAGAGTTTCTTGCATAAATATATGAATTACTTTGGTATCATTTATTGCATAATCATATAGAGAAAAAAACAGAAATTGTAGATTTTCTTGCATTTAAGTTTCAGGTCTCCCAGTAACATTGGTTTACAATTTTGAAAATAACGTGAATGAAAAATTTACCTTCTTACCCTCCAAAACCTCTATGACCTTTATATTTCAATTTTCTTTATATTTTCCTTTCCTCTAATTAATTTTTTCCCATTTTTCTTAATGTTTTATTGTTTAAAACTCATTTTGTGCTTTAAGTTCTGTATTAATTTTATATGCCTTTGTTCTCAAACTTTCGTATCTTATCTCTATGACACTCTGCTTAAAAAAAGAATAAAAAAATGTGGGTAAAAAAATATTGCGATGCACTTTTTATATTTCCATTTTGAAGTACTCTATTTAGAGAGGAGTTGCAAAAAGAATGTGAACATTTCCTGTATGCCTTTTAACTACATTTCACAAGCGTTAATATTTTATCTAAACATTCTTTCTCTCTGTCTCTCCATATATACTCTAGAAGGAGTAAGTTACTGATGCCTTTCACAGTCACAGTACAATTATCAAATCAGAAAATTAATATTATTACAATATAATTATGTAATCTATAGACATTCTAATTTTATCAATTGTCCCACTAGAAGCAAACTAATTTACTAGAACCCAGTCATGGATCATGTGATGTATTAGTTATCCTGTCTTTTTTTAGGCTCCCTAATTTGGAAAAATTTCTTGGTTTTTCTTTGTATTTCAAGACCTTGAGATTTTGAAGAAGAAAGGGCAATTATTGTATAGAATGTCCAATAATGTGTATTTATCTTATAACTCATCATGATTATGCATCAACTTATGATTTTCTGGCAAGAATTCCAGAGAATAGCTGTTTAGTTTTCAATGATTCACAAGAAGCTTATGATGAAGATTTACCCCATTACTGATGATGTTAACTTTTATAATTTGGGTTAGGTAGGTTTCTTCCAGGTTTCTCCATTGTAAAGTTACTATTTTTTCACCTTTAAGTATCTAGTGGGGAGATACTTTGTGACAACATATCCTCATGTGTACCATCTTTTTGCCTACAATACATGGTGATTAATGCCTGAAACAATTATTCATTAATAATATTGCCTGAAAAATTCTTATCATGAAACTTGTCAAATGGTGATTTAGTATTTCCATCATTTCCTTTACTCTTATTACTTGGAAATTAGCCATAAATTAGAGCCTTCCCTTCTCTCCCATCTATCTATCATTGATCTATCTATCTACTATTTTTTATTCATAACAATATCATTACATGGATTCTAATTTTATTCAATGGGTTACAAAATATTTTGAGTCATATATTAAGACATTAAGACTATAGAAGAATCCACTGAATTTTCTCCTTATTTATTATGTTTAGTATTTCATTTTTTGTATTTAGGCACCTGATACATAAGGAATATATTCTTATGTATGGTGAGATATTTGGTTTTAATAATTATCTTCTATTTGTCTAAACCACTGTCCAGTTGTCCCAGCACCATTATTTGAAAGTTCATCTTTCGCACAGTGATTAGAGATTCCACATTTAAGATATATTCTCTATTATAAAAGTGTAACATTTGATATATATTAATCAGATCTGATTTATTCTTTATGTTGTTTATGTCTTCTATACCTTATTTACATTTTGTCTATCTAAGCAGTCTAGTAGTCAGAATCCCTGAATTTCCTTTTGCCTAGAAGAGGTTGATGCTATGTTATTTGGTGCAAGAAAATTCATCTAAATTATGAATTAACACTTTTAGCTTCAAAAGAGGTATACTTTACACGAGTAAAGCTATTTCATCTGAATTCTACTTTGTCTGGTATAAGATAACTAACCCTGCATCTTTATGGTTTCAATTTCCCAGGTATATCTTTGTCAGTCTCTCTACTTTTAGCCTTCTCTTAATCATTTTAAGTGTATCTCTTGTATGTAACAGATAGTTGAATCTTGTTTTGTGACTCAAGTTGGAAATAGTTTTCTTCTAATAATTGACTTGCACGTTTGTTGATATGTCTGCTATATTTAGTTTTAATTTTGCCACATAATTTTTAATCATATGTGGTATATTATATTTTCCATGTTTATTTGCCTCAAAATACCTTTGAGGTATTTTCATTGTTCTTTAACTTTATTTTACATTTTAAGGAATGCTTGCATTGTGTTCTACTATTTAACTTTGTACTCATTCCTTTTTTAGTGCACGCACCTCCCTGCTGTCTTATTTAGCCTTTTACATTCTGGTATATTAGCTTTCTATGGTATCCTTTGACTCTCATTTTTCCCTACTCAGTAGTCAGTAAATTAATTCTACTTTCTCATTTCCTTCTTCCTTCTGTTGTCATATCTAATTACATTATTTCTACTTTGTCAGAATATACAGCTGCATACCATTCTTCCATTTGTGTCCCCAATTTGTTTAGTTTTAGGTGGAAAATTACAAATCTTAAATGCTCCCCATCACTCTTTTTTTTTTTTCGTGAGGAAGACCAGCCCTGAGCTAACATCCGTTGCTAATCCTCCTCTTTTTGCTGAGGAGGACTGGCCCTGGACTAACATCCATGCCCATATTCCTGTACTTTATATGGGATGCCGCCACAGCATGGCTGACAAGCAGTGCGTCGGCAGGCGCGCGGAATCCAAACCTGTGTCAGGTGTGAACTAAACCGCTGCACCACTGGGCTGGCCCCAGTCCCCATCACTCCTTTTGCCCCTCTTCATTTTCATGTTGGATGAAGATTGTCCTTTGGTAAATTCCTCAAGAACAGCTCAAAGGTGAATTTCCTGAGATCTTTTATGTTTAACATTGTTCTTCTATTGCTTTGATACTTAATGGACAGCTTGGAAGGATATAAAATGTTTGATTCACCCTTTTCTTGAATTTTTTTAAGAAATGCTACTCTATTTTTGTTTGCTTTTTATTTTGTTTTTGACAACTCTGATACTAGTGTAATTCTTCTATTTATATAAAGTACTGCTTCTTTTTGCCTGAAAGCATTAAGGAATTTATCTTTGAAGCAAAATAATTTTTTTGTCTTAAGTTTTGTCATCTGATGTCAATGTCAAGCATGTTTTGATTACCTTTAATATATAGATTTCCCACCTTTTATTTAAAGAAAAATTTTAAAAATGTATTTTTAAAATTAATCATTTCATGCTTTTAAAAATCTTTTTCAGGAACTCAAATTTACTCATTTTATTTTCTCTTTGCCTATCTTCTCTTTCAACAATTTTCTCTCTGTCACATTTTCAGTGTTATCTCATTTTCATTGCCATCACTGTTTTTCTGCCTTTCTTTAACATTCCTTACTAAATCATGTTGTTTGTAAACCTCTGAGGACTTTGTAAGTTAGTGATATTTTTCATCTGAGAAAATATCATGATATTTTTTCATTTCTTTTCTGATTTCAATCAAATCTCCTTTTATTTCATTCTTCATTCATTTATGTTTTAAATTTTAGAACTTTTGCTACTTTTTTTTTAACATCCCCAAATGTGTAAATGAAGATATGTGTTTTATTTTGGAACATTGTGTTACAGGTTTTTTTGTTTGTTTGTTTCATCATTTTGGGGGAGAGAAAAGAAATATCAGCTAATGTGTTTTCATTCTTATATTGTTTTCTTGTAGTAGCATTGTATAGACTTAGTTACGTGTGTGTGTGTGTGTGTGTGTGTGTGTGTGTGTGTGTGTGTGGCATTAGAGCAGTTTACCACATTCTTAGTTGAATGGCACTGCATTCTTTGAGTAACAAAATGCAGTCTCTTCAATACCTCAGTGTGTATGTGTGCTTTTTATGCTTCTGTAGAAGGAGGGGCTTTGTATCCTCTGATTTTTGATTCTTATTTTCTACAACAAAATTATCTTAACCTTTTTGTCATTTGCCAACTAATTTCCAAAGAAAATCTCACCCTTCCTGGTTAAATTCTATCCTTACAGAAGTGAGGGCTTTAGATGATGCAGTCCTGGATTGTGCTTACCTTTAAGTTGCTTCACTGTAGTCAGTATACCTACCATGACATTTTTTGATATGGATTTTGTCTTTTGGGGAATGGTCCTAGAGTAATTTTACAAATGCTGCTCTTTTCTCTACTCTCCTCTGTGCATTTTCCCCTAAAACTACCCTTATTTGGCACTCACCACAAAGGCTTGCATGGAAATGTAATAGAGAGCTTGCTAATATTTGGTTGTTTTAATGTAATTGAATTTTGTTTAATTTTTACTTATAAGTAATTTGAAGTATGAGCATTTTCTATGTTTTGATTATGATGAGGGCATGTTTTTGTGTGATTTCATTTGTTTTCCTTATTTTTCTTTATTGTTTTTAAGTTGATATGGGTACAAATGGTTTCAGGCAGCTATCATATTCCTCAGCTACTTGGAAGATCTTGGCACTACATTTTTGTTCTCTAATCTTTATCTTTGTCATGGTGCATGAAATTATCCAAATTCCTCTTTTTCATCCTGAGCAATCATCCATGGCCTTACTTTACATAGTTTTATTATTTCAATGTCATTATTTCATTTTCATATATTTTATATAATGGTGTTTTATAGTGACTTATGAGGTATGTTCATGAAAGACAGTATTCAAATACAAAAATAAATATCTGAAGAGGTAAAATATTATATCTGAATGAACATGTTTTTCTATATGTGATTTAATATGTATCTGCTGCTAAAGTAATAAAATATTATAAGTACACATTTGACTATTTTATTGACATCTCTGAAAGTTTACATAATCAAGTTAGCTAAAGATGTCTTTCAGTGAATATTCATCTTAGCAAACTGGAAGATTATCTTCTATTCAGGCTTTTGCAGTATTTTCACAATGTATGACACATATGATTTTTATGTATAGCTATAAAAAATGACATGGTACATAAGTTGCAACCCCACTGTAACAATTCTTGCTTTATAAAGGACTTGTAAATAAGGCACACAAAGATAAAAAGAGACTTACATTTATTCTAATATACCTTTGCTTTATTTTGATGCCTGTGTTTGAATGAATGATGTTTTTTAGGATGAGGAAATTTATGTAAGAAAAGCCAATCCATCTAGTGGTTGAGAGTTTTAGAAATATATTATTAGAGTGAATAGTTCTTGAGTGAAATGGGATAGTTGCTTAATAATTTGATGTCAACTCTTTAAAAAATTCAGAAAATAAGCAAAACAGAATAGATAAATACACCCAGAAGACAAAGGATAAAATATTGAAAGGAATCATGGTCCTGTTATCAGAAGTGAAGGATCTGAGGGTAGATCACAGCTGGTGGCCACACAGCTGTGTCTATCCACCCACAGGACTGTAATGTTGAACATTAGATTAGATCTGTATGGGACTAAAGGTTATAGCAAGGTTAATTGATGAAGACTTAAAGGAAAATCACTTGTGTAATAATAAAAATACTTTCAAAACGTGATAGATTCAGAGACAAAGCTACAATATTTCGTAGCTCCTTCTTAAGTATTGGAGTCTATTTCTCCACACTTTGAAACTATGTTAGCCTTGTAATTTGCATTGACCATAGGATATGGTAGAATTTATGCTGGGCAAGTTCCAGAGCTTAGGTCTAAAGAAGCCTTGTAGCTTCCACACTTGAATTCCGCACAATATTGCCTTGAGACTGACATGTAAGGGAGCTAGTCTTGTTTACTGCAGATTAATCCACTAGTGATGTGGATTAGAACTGACATGCCACAGCCGACAGCCACTATCTCTGCACACTCATGTGAGTGGGGCCATCTTGGATCTTCTAGACCAGCTATTCCCTTTACTGACTGTAGACACATGAGTGAGTCTCAGCATATTCAGTAGGGGATCCATCCAGTCAACCCACAGAATTTGAGAAATATTATATTGTTGTTGTTTTAAGCTACCAGGTTTGGGGGTAATCTGTATGTCAGTAATAGTTAACTCATGCACAAAATCTTCTGAGATATTCACAGACAAAAGGAAGCATTAAACATTCAAATAACACTTCTCAAGATAGTCTTAAATTACATACATGCAAATAGAAGATAGTTGGATTAAATTGCTTTAAGATCTCTTCCAAATCCTGAATTCTGTCATATTGTGAAGAATACTTGCAGATCATAAGGATTTCCCTCTCTGAGTATTAGCATCAGCTGAAACTTAAAACATTAAGATTATACCTAAAATAATATCTTTCTTTGCCTCCAAACACCTCACTTGTCAAGGGACATATACCTTAGAGATCTAAGTATGGAGAGTGCCAACCTGTGAAGTAGTCAAAACCATGTGTTGCTCAGTCCAGGCCATTTCTGAAAATATTTTTTCTTTGAGAGGAATTGTCTGTCATAAATTATAGCCTAAAATGCAATATCTCTTGATTTCCAGTTGAGGTTTATTTGAAGTGAAGATATGACTTCACGATTCTTAAAACTTATGAAGCTAATTTAGTGGAAAGTAAATTTGCGTTGTAACACTTATCTTCCCAAACTCTCAGAAGCTTTTCACCCACCCTGAATATGTTAGAAAAGTATCCAGCCTCAACTTTACAGGTCATTTCTAAAAACACAACAAGTTTGCATAAAATCAATGTTCTCTTCCTTTTCATTCTCATATTTAATGGATTTACATAATATTTATTTGAACTGAATAATTACAGTATGCCTGATAAAATTATTTTTGGGGAATAGACACAACTTATTATCGATACATAACAACTAATAGGTGTAAGTAGAATTGTAGATTGTGTTAGAGAGTAGCTTAATACCCAACAGTGTTTAACTTTGTACTTCAGTTACCAGTTTAAAGAGGGAATTTAATCATCAGCTAATAGGGCAAAACATTTAAGTGGAGGCCAGGCAAAAAATCTCCTATTGTATTTTTGTGAAATAGAATGATATAATTATAAAAAATAATAAGATATATAAAGATATAATGTTATGAACAAAACAATTGAGAGCAATTTATTTAGTGTGAATCATAATTACACACTAACAAGATTCTTACTTTGACTTAAATTTTCTAGTAAAAAATTTAACAACCCACTCCAAATCAACAAAACACTGAAATTATAATAAAGGAAGCTGATATAAATGTAGTTAAATAGCAATTGAGCAAACAGTATTTCAAAGATCTGCAAATTGACCAATGACAGAATCAGTCATGAACTTCTTAAAATTTATTTATGAAAAATTATTTGAATTGTAATATGCATTCTTCTAAAAATTGCCTTGGCATATGCATATGAGCTTGCAATAGATACATCTCTAATCAATAAGTTCAGATCATTTACAAGTGATATTGTATTAGCATTTTACTAATGATATGGTTTAAAAATTAAAAAGAATGTTAATGAAATATATAGGTGCCACAAACCTGGAAAATATGTTTTATTTTTAAAAGATAGAGCAATAACAAAACACATGTAAGATTTTAATATAACTGGAAAACACAAAATTACCTTCTTGGGAGTAAAAAAAAGAAAAAGAAAGCCATTCCAAAAATACAACCGGGAAGGAGAAGTGTTTAATCATGTGGGAAGCTTAGACTGAGATTGAAGAACAAATCAAATCAGTATTTATAATTCTTCTGTTTGATAGACCACCACACTTACACACACACGCACATGCACACACACACATCACAGTATTTATTGTAACAGATTTCCATTTAACATACTGGCATTAAGTCATCGAAAGATGAAAACAATTAACTGGATCACTACATTTTCCTAAACTTAGGAACACTTACTTCCTACTATTTTTTCACCTTAAATATATTACCCCAAGATTCCTTAAAAAGAATATTTTTAATTACAGCTACAATGCAGAGATTAGGTAAAATGTGAAATCTGTACTAATTATGCTGCCTATGATTAAAAGAGAACATAAAAAACTCAATAATACTCCTAAACAGAGTAGAAATTGAAGTGACATATGAAGTGAAATGGAAAGAATCAAGTTAAAGGCAAAGTACCAAACAGCATTAAAACTTATCACTAATCTATTAAGCTATTGAAGATTCTCGTTTGAGATATAACTTTTATTACTGGCTGGATATTTAAAGTTTGACAGGTATAAAGAAATGTATTGAAGGGAGTACTTTGTTTCTGGTCAAATCGTTTGAAGTAAATAGGGAACTTTACAATCTGAAGCATATTATGTATTTCTAATTTGGGCAATTGTTTGATGCCAATGACTTGATTACAATTTTCATATAAACTGTAACATGGTATATGAATGCTGACATGCTATGACAAAGCGTCTTAAATACCTGAATAGTAATATGTCAGAAGATAGGCTGAATCATTTGGTGAGAGAAGAATTCCACTTTGTTCATCTCTTAAAGAAAATCAAGCATTTACAAAAAAGCCTATATGATTCCTTGATTAGTATACTCCCTTCCTTACATATTACCATAAATGTATATTATTTTTATCCAGTTTCACATAAGAACAAATTTAAAGAATGGAAACATTGTAAAATTTGGGTAATAATATACCCAGTATGAACAAAAAGTTATCCTCAAAGGAATGATACAAATTGGTTTACCTGGAATATCACAATGGGTAGATAAAGAACTTAGTTTTTAGCTGAAAAATAAACGGTAAAATTTATACAGAGAAAAAGAAGAACAAAGATCTGAATAAAAATTATGGAGTTAAAAACATGTGGAACACTGTTCTTAAAGTGAGCCCAGTTATGCTTTATAAAAAAATAAATGGTGAGCAAGATTACTCTGTGGAGATGTCATTCATTTAGAAGTCACATTTTCACCATATTTAATGTCGATTAAAATACTTTAAGAAATGAAACAGAAGATAACAAGTTAATCAAATCATCCAAAATATATGTCATTAATCAATCTACTTGAAATATTGATAATGAATCTTTACCAATAAAAGTAAGCTGAAATTTGAAGCACATGTTGCTTTGACACTGGCATACGCTGTTAATGATGATCCTCTCTAAGGACCGAACCTAACTTTGTTGTTGACCTTGTCTCGTCCTAAGACTCTGAACATAATCATTTCTTCACCCTATCAGGCTAGTCAATCTTTTGAGTATACCACTTTTTACTTTTCCTCATGCTCCTCACATCCTGTTTTTTTCTTAGTTGGCTTAGATTCCACTGTCCACCGTTGTAATTACTCCATTAACAGCTTGTTTGTCTCCTGCTCCAACCTTTTAACTGGCAAAAACTAACTTGATTAAATTGATTATTCCTCTTGATCCAAGTCTAGAGACACATATTAATCCATACTGACTGTCTACTAGAAATTTATGCCCATGTACACTGAAGTTGACTGAGAGGGTAGAAGCTTATGTATATTTCCTGGCTAGGTTGTTTTACTCCCCTATCTGACTCTTTAACAATATCCTCATTCTCCTTGAACCTCCAATATATATCTTCTCTGATTATTCTCAAGTATTTACCTTTATTCTTCATTTACTAAAGCAGTAGGGACAATAAAACATAAACAAGAGAAACATGTTTCCTGCATGCTCACCGTTGTCTACCGGCATAACCTGCACTTGCTATCCATACACTTTGTCTTCTGTTAAAGCAGGGGACTTCCCCTATTCTAACCCGAGCCTACTCTCCAACTTTCCCCTCTCTTCTTTATTATCCCCATAAGCTTGTATAACACGATACGGATCATACTTAAACAAAAACATCCCTTGAAACTACTTCCTCTTCCAATGTCTGTCCTGTTCTTCCTATATCCAACATAGCACTAAAATTCTTCAAAAGAATGATGTTAACAGATATTCGTTCTCTCCATTTTCTTCTTTTTTTTTTCTTTTGTCAATCAATGCCCATCAGGCTTTCGCCCTACCATTCTCTCAAAACAGCTCTTGCCAATGCCACTAATGACCTCCCCAAGCTAAATTTATGATAAATTCTTCCTCAATTTGTCAGCAGCTTTTGATATTGTTGCCATGCCTTTAAAAAAAAAAACCCAAAAACAAAAACCTTATCTGTCTTAATATGTCAAGATGGTACTCAATCTTGTATCTCCTTCAACTGCACTTGCCTCTTCTCAGACATGTTTGCTTATTCATAGTCAAATCTTTCTTAAACTATTGTGTGGCCCATGGCTCAGTCCTTGGTTCTCTTCTGTATCTAGATACAGTCTGAAAATGATATCCTTCAGCCTTGTGGCATTAAATGCACTCTATATATGGATGGCTTGAGTTTTTATCTCTGGCTCCTACATTTCTCCTGAACTCCTAGCTCATATATTCAATCCCCTACTCAACATTTTATCTAGGTGTCAAATTTGTTTAAGTAAAGACCAAGCTGTTGTAATGGGGATACCTCAAAATGCAGTGATGTAAGTATATAAAAGTTTATTGCTAACTCACACTGTAGTCTAGAGAGGAACAATCAGACTATGCTCCACAAGGTCAAATAAGGACATTGTTTCTTCACAGACGTCTGGCATGTTGTCCCCATGTGCATGGTCAAAGCTGTGTTTCTGCCCTGTATAACTTCCAGCATGCAAGAGGTAAAGAAGGGAAGGACCAGGATGAGAACATTTGTATTTCAGTACACAGGCTGGAAGTTACACACATCTTCTTCAGATGTTTCTTTAGATATGGTCTCACCTAGACTGAAAAGAGGATAGGAAAATTAGCTAAAATATGGCTGTTTCAGGGATTCTGCTCCCTAGTAATAGTGTATTAGTTAATTTGAATCAAAACTCCCACTGACAACAACCAGAAAAGCTGATAAAGATCTTAACAATATCTAACCAAAGGAATCAAAGAGTTAACAAGGCAGTGAAGAATGTGATGACAAGATTTGGAAAGAATATACAAACTTAGAAAGGTGAACCTAGCATTGAGTCTGTATTTCTTGTAAGAGAGTCTATTCCAAAATAAGGTGATTAGATGCTAAGAGGCTGATTGAAACTTTTGAGAGTCTTATAAGGATAGGAGAAATATAATTAATTGGAGTTCAATAACTGCAATTGTGGGAAAGTTATGAAGATCTATATTTCTAGTAGGAAACTTAAGGAGCCAAAACTTAGTAGCAAGGGCAAAGCAGAAGTAGAGAAGTTCATGGAGAGACTGATATGTAGTTTCAATCAATTTCAATCCTGAAACTACTTTCAGGTGATCTTGAATACCAGTGCCTAAGCAGCTCACAAGATAAAAATGTAAATTCTTAAAAGGAAAATATCATTCAAACTTCAGTTTTTGTCTATAATTTTAACACCAAATCTGATAAGGAATCAAACCTGGCCCAAAAAGAAAAGGACCATCTGAGTGAAAAACAGAGAGGAATCACAGATAAAAGAGATTCATAGGAGAGTTAACTAACTGGTTCAGGAGATATAGGCTTTAGTAAATAGTCTTAATATATTCAAGGATATAAAAGATTGAGAAAGTTGGTAGATGACCAGAAGCTCTTGAAGAATAAATCAAAATTCTAGAACTGAAAAAATAAGAATCCTGTGAAGGTGTTTGGGACCTGATTAGAGATGGCTGTAGAGAATATTAGTGAACTGGAAAATGTCAGGAGGGAATAATCATAATAAAATCCAGAAACACAAAAGGTGAAAAATACAAATGAGAATATAATAAACTAAAAATATGTGAATAATAGACTCAGAGAGCATGTGTATGTGGAGAAAAAGACAGAAGAGAGGATAAAAATATTCCAAGAGACAATAGTTGAGAATTAAAAAAAAAAATTTAGGAAGACATAAAGCCATTAACTCATGGGCATGAGTAAATAATAATGAGAATTACAAAATGTTTTGACCTAATGATAGTTAAATATTTTCTTAAAGGCTTATGTTACTTTATAAAGCTAATCTTGTAGAAAAATTGACAGCCTTAAATATATGTTAGAAAAAGAGCTGGAAGAATGAAAATAATAGAACTAATTATTCCCCCCAGAAGGTAGTAATAAAGAGTGAATTTAACCCAAAGAAAGAATAATGGAATAATAAAAATAATAATAGAAACAATTGATGAATATTCTTTCTTTAATAACATTAATGAAAGAGAATATGACAATAAAATAGACTCAGAAAGCCAAAAGTTGATACTTTTAAAAGACTAATAAATTGGTGAGATTGCCAACAAAAAGAGCAGGCATTAATGTACAATATCAAAAACAAAGAAGAGGGCCAGCCCCCATGGCCTAGTGGTTAATTCAGCATGCTCTGCTTTTGGTGGCCCAGGTTTGATTCCCAAGCGCGGACCTACACCACTCATCTGTCATTGGCCATGCTGTGGCGGTGGCTCACATATAAAAAGAGGAAGATTGGCAGCAGATGTTAGCTCAGGGCAAATCTTCCTCAGCAAAAATAAAAACAAAAAAGAAGGATATATTACTACACATCTTTCTGATATTGAAAAGACCACAACAGTATTAAAGGAAAATTGTACAGATATCATTGAAAATCTAGATGAAACACATACAGTACTAAAAAAAGTCAAGATTAACACAAAAATATAAATAAACCTGTGTATTACAAAGTGAAATATTTAATCAAAAATCTTCCACAAAGAAAACATCAGGCCCACATAGCTTTAGTGAAAAAATCTGTAGAGCAATAAGAACTTATATTTTCAATGTTATGTAAATATACCAAAATAACGGGAAAAATATGGAACTCTCCCCAGTTTATTTTCTGAGGCCAGAATGATCTTGATTAAAAAAACTTTACAGGAATATTTTAAGAAAAGGGCATTACATATCAGTCTCATTCATGAAAAACATTAGATGAAATTTAAAGTATAAAAATATAATTCCTCAAGACCTCTTTGGATTTATTCTATTATTAAAAATACTTTAAAATATCAATAAATCTGACTTACCATATTTACAGAATAGAGCAAAAATTGCATACATTTATTTTCTAAAATGATAGGTAGGAAAGATGGATCTGAACTGGGATTGAGTAAGGACAAACTGGAACCAATGGTGGCTAACTGGAACCCACTCTGGTCTCTCACTACACCCAAATTTCCAACTTTGGTGATGTGGGCAACCTTCAAGAGAAATTGGTGCCCTTCATCATGGAGCTAAAATTGCACCTGGCAGAAGAGTCAGGCTTGTTATATGCCAGGGTGCTCATTTGCTCCTGGGATCAATAATCAAATACTAGAGATGCCATTCATTATTGCCTACTTTTGAATTCATATATACTATTTCTATTTTCTCTAATGTTACTTGGGCCCCAGACTCATCCTTTTCCCTTGTTCCCACACTAAGTTTCATCATCCAAGCATTCTGGACTTTTAGTAGAATTCATTGAAGATGAGGAGGGTATATTGGGAGGACATATGTGGAACCAGTTGATTTAGAGTCATGCCCTCTTTTACCTAAATCTAAAATGATAATAAGGAGATTAAAATGGTAAAACCCATCTGGAAAAGAAAACAGAACAGATGTTAACAAATTAATGTAAGATAGAAAACAGGTGGAGTCGGTAAAAGTTTTGAAATAGGATTGAGAAATTTACAGCTCAGCATATACTGTGGTAAGAATACTACAAAACATAATGTCATTCTGACTGATGGAGTCTGAAGTAAAATGGCAACTAAAAGGTGTGATGCACAGAAATGAAAAAAGTAGGAATAATTTAAAATCTGCTTTCATATCAGTCAAATCCCAAATCTTGTACCCACCTCTACACAGAGTAACCATATATTTTTCTCCAAGCCAGAACATTTTAAAAATATATTTTCCAAGAGAAAAGTCTACACTGTGCTGAAATCCAGGAGCTCTCCAGTGTAAGGAGTAATTCCCTATCTGGTCACTTGAAAGAGATTTCAGAGCACAGTTAAGGCTGGAGTGAGGCAGTGGAGCCACTGAGGTACAAAATCGAACACGGCAATCACTTTCAGGTTTGCACAAGTCCAACTTTCTCAGGAGTTGTATTTACATCCTCTTGTTTATCCACCGTAAGCTTGGGTCTTGCTTATTTATTCAGTCTAACTGTCTCTCCCTTTTAATTGAAGTATTTAGATTTTTTATGTAATTATTCATGGTTGGATTCAATTTACCATTTTGCTTTCTTTCTCTTCTGTTCAGTGTTATTTTTTGTCCATTCCTTCCTTCTTTCAGCTAACAGTATATTTTCAAAAAATCTCCAATATCCGTTCACTGGTTGTTAAAAATGTGACAGGCATTTTCTGGATACTTAGAAAGGAAAACATATGCAAAATATGGTCTCATAATCGGCTTTCCGATTGTATGAGCATCGTGATATATAGAATGTTACACAGCTAGAGAAGGGATGTTAAATTTACCTTGAAAGGAAGGAGTGAAAGATGAAAAAGAAATTTTGCAGAATGATGTCTGAGGGGAATCTTAAAGGTTGAATATGAACAATTAGATGAAAATCCTTCAGTGTATAACAAACAACATGAGTAAGCTTTTTTTTTTTTTGTCCCCCTTTATGCTTCCAGAGGAATTCTTTTTTTTTTTTTTCCTGAATGAGATTGCATGGCTTTGTATTTTCCAATCTCAGGCACAAAACTCATGCATCTTTATCATTTGATCATTCTATTACACTTTCTAGCTATTGAAGTCAAACGGATCATTGTTTATCTTCTTATTGTTGGAATTCTGTGCCCATTTTTTAATAGACTTGTTTTTTAGAGCACGTTTAGATTCACAGCAAAACTGAGCAGAAGATACAGAGATTTCCTGTGTATCCTCTGCCTCCAGATATGCGTAGCTTCCTTTGTCATCAGCCCCGGCAGAGCGGTATACGTTACAATTCATGAACCTACGATGACATATCATCATCATTTCAAGTCCACAGTTTGTACTAGGGTTCACTCCTGATGTTCTACATTCTGTGGGTTTGGACAGATTTATAATATGTATCCGCCATTATAGTATCATACGGAGTAGTTTCATTGTGCCCATTTTTTAATCTTAATTTAACAATTGCTTTGTTCTCAATTTATACCCTTTGCACTTGCCACTCCTTCTCCTTAAAATATCCTTCTACTAGGTCTCGACATTCAGGTCTCAGCCTAAACTGTAAACTGCAAAGTATTTATCCACGAAAAATATTATTTTCTAAAGAAGCCCTGTAAATATACACTGTAAACTGCTCTTTTAAAGTCTTTTTCTATTGTCTGGTTTTAAATAACTTATGTAGATATGACACTACAAATTCCATTTAGAATTTAGTCCATCATAAGATTCTCCAAATACAATGATATATATTTTATTATTACTATTTTTTATAATATTGAGAACGAAATAGCCTATTACACTATTATATGCATTGTTTGCATTAACTGTCAGGAAACTCTTGTTTAAAAAAAATCACAAATCATTAAAATTAAAAAATAAACTTTAAAAACAGAGCTTAATCCTTGCATGGGCAAGTAGAAATACAAGCATTTTTCTAATTTATTATTATTGAAAAATAGATGATATTTTAGATAGAAAACGTGCTCCATGATCAGTCCCTTGAAATTTTACACTGTGATAAATGTTAACTGTATCTGATAAGGTGTTTTTAAATGAGTTTCAAGTATAGACTTTCCCCAGTTACCTATTCCTAAAATCATACACAAAATGACAATGTATCTGGTAAGGGAAAGGCTTACATTCCTGTTGGTTATGATACTGAACAGTTCTCATTAAATTATATATTTTTAATTAGAATAAGGAATGAAAAGAATGGAATCTTTTAGCTCCACATAGGTTACAATGGAAATTATCTGTAAGAATCTGGTAAAGTGTTATCCTCGAAACTTTCAGGGCTGTTTGATTTATGCTATTAAAAGAGCTATGATTGTTGCTAACTGAAAAACTTTTTGAAAGCTAAAAACAAAATCAATTTGTTGACCATTATTATATCGGTTTTTGCCACAAACGTGTATAACCTCTTTCAAAACTGAAAAGTGCATAATTATTGAAAAATGTTCATTAATAAAAATTAATAAACAATATCTATTTCAATACATCAGGGTAATTTTCATTAAAAAATCCTCATAAAAATTTAGAGATAATTGAAATCTGGAGACTTCAAAACCAACCTAATTTTTTCTATTACTTCTCTTCGCATAAGATGAAGGGAAAAATATTTTGTGTTACTCAGTGACTTTACAGAAAACCCCAATATATTTTGAATAGTGAATGATGTTGTAACAGTTTTACTTAGAATTCAGACTTGAATCTGAGGAAGACAAATTATATATGTCATCAGAATAGACTTTTTACAGGACTAACAATGGTTAGTTGTCTTGACTACTTTATAATCAGTGTGGCGCTATGACACTTAACAGAAACATAAAGAGAAGTTAACATGTTAGTCATTAGGAATTGTTTCCTTCCTGAAGTGAAGAATCTTGATTGTTTCACTTCAAATATTGTAGAATACAAATACAAAACAACAATAATTTACATGAGAGTTGAACGTATTTGTATAATTTTTTTTCTTTGAACTATTTTTCAGAACTCTGAAGATTGACACTAGAAAATAGTTTAATTTACAATAGCATCAAAAGAATTAAACACATGAATCAGTTTAACAAAAGAAGTGCAAAACATGTATACTGAAAAATACAAAACATTGTTGAACAAAATTAGAGATCTAAGTAAGTGGAAAGATATCTTGTATTCATCGAGTGGAAAACTTAACGTTGTTAAATGGCAAAATTCCTCCTCTTACATAAAACAAAATGTGTATATCATATCAGAAAGTGTGAAAAAATAAGATAGAATAAATATAGCTCAGGTTTTCTAATTACAAAATGATCAGAAAAATCTAATTTGTCCAGTGATTATATTAACTGGAAATAGTACCCTATGGCTTTCTCTGCATGTGTAGACTAAATTTTAAAGACAAATTTTTTAAAATAAGGGATGAAATGGCCGTTTTCTTTTTTGTCTTGTAACTTAGTAGCCAAAGCCACAAACTTAACTCAGAGCTGCAGCTACAACAGAAATGTTTTTTAGAAGAGCCAAATCGTTTAACGTATTGGGTGTTCCTCCACCCTGGTGATATTCTTGATTTTTTAATTTAAAATTTGTGGAAATATTTATTAATAGTCACTATATACAAATTAGCACATACTCTCCCAGATATTTTTAAAGATTTTCATAATTCCAAAAATTCTTTTAGTTGGGTATGCTTACCTAGACTAGATATTCCTATATGATGCACATGATGATGTATATTTTTTATAAGCAATTAATCTTCAAGTTTCCAATGAGAAAGAGTAAGAGAGAAAGCTGGTTATGGACAGATCTGAAAAAAAAAAAATCACAGCTCACTGTAAATGCTAATTATATTCCCTCAGCAGGAAGGGAAGAAAGCTTAGATGCAGACAATTTTGTCACACAAAATTGGGAAGATCATTGTAGCCAATTTCTAGTGGTACTTGTTAAAAACGTCGCAGGCTCTAGACAATTTCACCAAAGCCATACAAATAACTATAACTATATTAACTACTGAAATAGGGAGACAAAGATTTCCTACGTTAATCATATTGGTGATCTCTCTTTGAGGCAGTCAGGATAGAGAAGCTCCACATGGACTCGGGGCTACGTGGTTGCCTCAGACATCACCTGCCAGTCTTACAAGACCCATATATCTGCTGCATCCCCGAGGACAGTGACACGGTGATAGAGAATTAGTGGTATTGTCTAAGCCCTATAAAAATTATGACAATCAGGACAAAGAAACCATTGAACAAAAAGATACTTAATATAAAATGAACGTAAGGGAAGATAGAAAGTGTTAGTAAAGCAAAGGCTCATCTATTGAGCTGCCTAAAGAGCCAAATGAGAGAAACAATCTCTTTTCATGTCTTTTTAATTCTCAGCGAACAAAATTAATTCTTCTAAATTTAGTATTTGGAGATGTAAATATCAATTAGTATTCAAATTATCTTTAAATTACTCATTTGACATGAAGGGGTCAAAGGAAATTGGACCATGAATAAAATAAAAAATTGGACTGAGAATATGTACTGTATATATAGGAAATGGCAAGGTTCTGCTGAGCAAAGATTTCTGAGTTAGTATCTATATAGACTCTCCAAATTGTCAAATCATAAATCAACCCACACTTAAAAACAAAAGATGCATTAATTCTTGTCTGGGCAAGGAAGAAACACAAACAAAAGTGTAGCCTCTCACCAAGCAAAGGAGAAGACAAGGTTTTGGATTTGGAGGAAAGGTGGAGCTTAGGTAAAATAGCAGTGAAGAAGGGTTTTGATTGGCTGAAAGCAAAGCAAGATTGCCTGTAGAGGTTAATCTTAGGCCCGGGCTGTGAAGTGGACTCAGGATTTTAATTCTTGGAAACCATAGAGTTAAGACAATTGTGGATCTCATGTTGAGTCTCAAAATTCCTTGTCTGAATCTTTATACATGCTTAGAAGTTCCTTCCCTGTAGCCAAAGTGACTGATTTTAGGTAAGAAGCTCTTTAGGACTGTATCCCTGATGTTCATTAATCAAAGCAATTTTTACTGATTAACATCTGCTTAAATTCTAGCTTCAGTTTTGGAATTATGTTCATCAAAATGTCTGCGTTTTGTTGGTGTGTCTTCTTGTACCACTTGGTACTGACCTCTTGCTGCGTGTTTGAGCATTCCTTTACCAGCTGCAGAAAATCTAGGGACATTTGTGCTCAGCAACACAAATCCATTCTGGTTGCCATTGAGCAAGTAAAGTTCTGTGGCTTTTTCTCCATAAAGACTCATCTCAAGGAATATTGAATAAATTATATATATATAATATATATATTATATAAATATATATATTTTGTGAGGAAGACCAGCCCTGAGCTAACATCCATTGCTAATCTTCCTCTTTTTGCTGAGGAAGACTGGCCCTGGGCTAATATCCGTGCCCATCTTCCTCTCCTTTACATGGGACGCCACCACGGCATGGATGACACGCAGTGCGTCGGCGGGCGCCCGGGATCCGAACTCGCGAACCTCGGGTTGCCAAGCGCGAACTAAACCGCTGCGCCACCGGGCTGGCCCTTGAATAAATAATATTTTAAAGGTTTAGTTTTGTTCGCTCTGCAGCAATGACTACTGTGGGTCTTAACGGTGAAGTACCATGTTCTACAACAACTCGTGTTTGTAGGCATATATTTTACTTCTTATCAGTTTGGTCATCATTTTCTCATAATGCCCATAGCAGGTATACAATCCTTTCTCCTCCCCCGTTCTGCCTTTTTTATCAAGTATTTTATTTTATTTTTTGCTTTTGAAAGTCCCATCTTTGTCTAGTATTAGCTTATTGTAGGGAGGTCTTCCTTATCAATTGTTTTTTAATCACAGTGGGAAGCTTTTCTTTGATGGAACATAGTAAAATTTGCTTACAGAATCAACAAAAATAGAAATATTTGGATGCAGTTGGGTTAGTGTCTGCTCTATCCCTAAGAACCGAAGAAATGATGGATTATAATCCTATCTAACTCCTGTTGTCTTTTGTCAGAGAAAGAATGTAGAGGCGAGTCAAAAGGAATCCATAGCAATTCATTAGTGGGAAAAGGCTCATAACTTATTTCTTCAAATTCTTTTTATTTCACATACTTATCATTTTTATATATCTTCATCATCACCATCAATTCCACACATTTGTCTTCCTCACTGATTCCCCTTTTCATTCCATTGATTTTCATTTTTCCAGTGCTTTTTGATTCATTCTTTTATTTCTTCATTTGTGTCTCTATTTACCACTATATGGTGAGAGTCTAGGACCATTTAAGTTACATGGCAGCTGTTTGATATTCATAAACAGTTATTTATTTTAATAAAAACAATATGAGTATCTGGAAATTAAAGGAAAGCAAAAAGTTCCAGAGACAGAGGGTAGAAAGAGCACGGGTTTTGAAGTTAGATAATCCTAGGTTAAAATCTTCAATCCTTCTGCTCCTCATTTACTGGCAAACAGGTATATTGTGCTTAGTAAATCTGGCAATAAACAACACAACAATAATTACAATAACAGCAAGATACAATATAATTTACCCATAATTCCAATGCTTGGCTATGACATTTTAATGTTTCGATCTTTATTACTTTTTTCTATAAATATATATTTTTCTTGGCAGAGAGCATTCCCTAAATGAACATTTTTCACTTAAAATTTTAAGTGTAGCCTCAAGATATTTTCTAATACTCAAGATATATACTTTAAAAATCTCGTTGGAAAGATAGGAGATTTCCATTTCTTATTATAAAAGAATTAAGATTCTTATGAAGTGTTTTCTTCCCACAGCAAAGCCTAAGAATGCCTGTTTTTGTGCAATGTGTATAGTTTTAACTATCAATTGCAAAAGTTTTCCTAATGAGCAAACTTGCATTACTCATTTTCTAGTATTTTGAAAATACTTCAAATATTATTACTCACCTGTATGGTCTCTTTTGTGAATAGCCTGTCCGTGTCTTTTTTTTCAAAATGTTTGTTCTAATTTATTTGTATGTGCTCATTATATTAAGAACATAAACCTTTTGTCATAATTTGATTAAAATCATTTTTCAGCTTATTGAATGTATTTTAATTGTATTTTCAATATTTAGAAACTCAAATTATGTGCAGTTACATCTATTCCTAATTATGATTATTCTTTGTTATGTATCCCATGGCATTTAAATGTCCAAAGCTCATACCCATTCAAAGAAAGTTCAGACTTTCTAAAATTTAACTAAATTTTTTCCTAAAATTTAATACAACTTATATCCACTTTTTAGTTCAGTGTTCAGAAATCATAACAGAAATAATTAAAATAACTAAGTAGTGCAGGATAAAATAGTTTTGCCTACTTCAACTGTGAAGCCGTCTAATTACACTTGCTATAAAATATGTCACTATTACTCTAATCAGAAAGACTCAAAATGTAGGAGACATTTTTAACTCATCTTTTTGCTCATTATCTACATTCACACAGTTTTAAAATTTTTAGGTTCTTCATAAGCAATATTTTTCAAACTGATCAATAAATTCTATCCATCCTCTTTGTCACCTCTGATTTAGATTTCCTTATGTCTCACCAGAATAGGGATAATACAGCTTCTTACTTTTTTCCCTCATATCTTTTCTCTCCTTATTGAAATCCTTCATTCTCAATGCTGCTACTCTTTGCTGGTGACATAGATTTCTGATTATATTCGCTCTTCATTGAAATGTACGTACTGGTACTGTATTGCTCACTGAATTTATTTCAAGTTTTAAAAGTTGGACCATACATACCTAAATCCCCATTCCCAGATGGCCACACATATTGATCTATTTTTAACTTCCATTGTGCCCTCAGTCAAACTGATTTTTTCTTTGTTCTTCATTGTTTTAAAACTTTTATGCCTTCCCATTTTCCTCTTCTATGAAATTCCTTTTCAAACACTCCTTATCTGTTTAATCCCAATATATTATCTCCTAAAAATTTTTCATAATCCAGTTATAATAACTTCTTTAAGGATCCTCCAAATCATATTGTTTTTATTTCATTGCAATACTGTTACTTCAGCTTGTTTTATGGGCACTTGATACTTGTATTTTCCTTCTTCTTCAATTATAAGTGATTTGGATATAGCACTGAACATTGGCCCTTTCATATAGTAAAACCTCTTTATAATTTCATTATAATACTACTAGAAAAAAAAAGTCTAAAGTATGCATTCCAAAATCTTGTTATTCTTGTTGTTTCAGTTTAGTAAAAATCTTTATTTTTCTTAAAAAACAAGATTTTGAAAATTCCATCACAATCCTTAGTGTTCTAATTTGAAGAAAAACATCAGACAAATCAAATAGTATTTGTAACGATTACAAAATTTTAGAATTTCTACCAATAATGCAGCAAAAATGTTTACACAAATAAATAAGGAAAAGTAAGCAGTAGGTGGAGATGTTCTAACTTATATATTTAATAAAGTGTGTAGCCTATTTGAGGAGTGTTTGGAGTCATGTTATAAAATTTTCATGTTCAATTTCAAGATAAAGATCAAGGCATTTGATTATTTTAGCCCTAATTAGTAGTAGTAAAACTCATTTCAATGATTTAAACAAAAGAGTTTTAATAAGGAAAATGAAGAAAACTAATAAGGAACAAAGGACTTTTAAAAGTATGTCAAGGGAGGGAAGAGAAGAATCAGCAGAGCACAGAGGACTTTTAGGTCAGTGAAAATACTCTGTATGATATTATAATGATGGATATGTCATTATGTATTTGTCTAAACCCGTAGAATATACAAGACCTAGAGTGAACCCTGAGGTAAACTGTAGACTATGACTGATTATGACGTGTCAATATAGGTTCATCCTGGTAAAAAAAAAATCTGCCAATTCTGGTGAGTCATGCTGGCAATGGGGAAGGCTATGTATGTGTGGGGGCAGGGAATATGTGGGAAATTTCTGTACCTCCCTCTCAATTTTGTTGTAAACCTAGAATTTCTCTAAAAAAAATCTTAATGACAAAAACATTTTTAATGAAAAAAAGTATGTCAAAATAAAGCATCTCAAAAGCCAAATAGCTCTCATAAAAAAATATTGTTAATGACAATGAATCAGAGAGAAAACATTCACTTTTAAATATGCAAACACTATAAATTGCATTTGACTTTTTAGTAATAAAACTCATTTTTGATAATTTAGAGATATCATCAAAATATATTTTTTGAAATTTTCTGCTATGACTATTCGAATTCCAATGTTAAAAAAGTTGAGATAAATAAGCAAACAGCTTTTCATATTATTTCAATTTTATTACAACAAGAATTTGATCAAATATGTGTACTGCTATAGTCTATACATTTATAGTTGTTTCTGTTCTACTTTTGTTAGAAATATTACATGCATCATATATACCATCACCTTCTGGTTGTCAACTCTCAAATAGTTCACTTAATATGTTTTATGCAATATATTAAGGAAAACTGATTTGTACAAATGATTGTTTATTTTCATTTAATAGGATTATGGTTGTATCAAATATGTGGTTCAAGCTAAATGTCATATTTTTTCACTTCTAGTCTCTAAAACAATTCCTACTGAAATAATAGTCCAAAGAAATGAATTATGTTTTCAAAAGCACAGAGTAAGAGAAGATTTATCAATATGATGGTTTTTAATAATTCAAAGCACACAAAAAAAGAGAGTCTTGGGCAACCTTGAGAGGAAGACATTATGACATTATAATTCAGATATGTCCCTAGAGTGTTTGCAATGGACATGAAAGTAGAGTCATAGGGAGACTGAGTCCTGAGGGAGAAGTCATGAAAAGTAGGACAGAAATCAAGGTGAGTAATTGAATAAAACAACCTCTTCAATCCTCATCTAATCTTTTACCCTTAAACTCACACCAAGTATCTAATGACTACTTCTAAAAATACTTCATGAGTGTCCCTCAAAAGGGTAAACATTCCCATCGTTTGCTGGTATCCTAGGGTTCAAGGCTCCTTGATTAAGCTTTTATCCATCCACACAACCTAAAGTGAAGTCTGCTTATTAATATTGCCTAATTTGTGGCACAGATACCTCTGTAATCCAGTGGAAAATTATTGCTCTTTGAACTATGTGGTGCTTATCATTTGGATATATATAGGGTAGGGACAAAAACAAAAACCATGACCCCTACATTAAACCACACATGCAAAAAAATACTTCACGATTACTGATAGATCTAATGTAAATGTTAAGATAATAAAGCTAATAGAAAGTAAAGAAAGTAGAACATCTTCATAATTGTGTCTTCAAAAAGACACAAAAATCACTAACCATGTAACAGGGGATTGGTACATTGGACTTTATTATAATTATGGAATTCTATTCGTCAAAACATACCATAAACAGCATGAAACTATAAGCAGTGCACTGGGAAAGGTATGTGTAATATCAATAACCAACCAAAATGTGTGTTCAGAATATACACTGTATACATGTTTCTTTATCTATCCTTATGCCAAAACCAGACTAAGTGCTGTATTTTTATATTGTCTTAATGTTTGATACCATGATTTCTCAAATTTATTCTTCTTTAAGACTGTTAAATTATCACAGAGTCTTTGCATTTTCCATATAAATTTTAGAATCGACTTGTTCATTTCCACAAAGACAACAAAGAAACCTGAGATTCTATTTGGACTTATATTGACTCGACATAACATCTGAGGTGAGCTGACATCTTGGTAGTGAGAGTGCTTCTGGAGGAACAGAATATTAAGATGAGTTTTCTGAATTGCTTCTGGGGTTTCTGGAATTGGTTCTCTAATCAGATTAAATTTAAAGGCACTAACGACTCTATTTCTAGAGGTAAAGAGAGCACTGATAGTCCATGGTGTTACGTGCAATAGCGAAATGCAAAATATTACTACTGGATACTCCTAATCAAATCGTATAAGAGGAATTCTGTCTCCAGACCTGAGCAGCATCAACTCTTCCTCGGGTCTCCGGGCTACTGACTTGCTCTGTAGGTTTCAGATTTGCCAGCCCCCACATTCACGTGAATCAATTCCTTAAAATCTCTCTCTCTCTCAAATTATATACACAATATATAAATATAAGATATATATATAAATATATATATAAATATATAAAAATATATAAATATTTTATATAAATATATAAATATTTATATATAAATATATATAAAATATATATTTTTTTAATATATAAATATATATAAAAATAAAATATATATATATATACACACACTTTAGTGCTTCTATTTCTCTGGGGAACCCTGATTAAAACAGATTTTTAATCTTCCAATCCATAAATATATGAATCCATTATCTCTCCATTTCTGTAGGTCTTCCTTAAATTTTCTCCTATACTTTATAGTTTTAATGTAGAGATCTAGCACATCTTTATTAGTTTTTTAAATGAATGATACCTTTCTAATTGCTAGCTCATAAAATAAAGGAAATATTTTTATATATTACTCAGTGACTTTGCTAAATTGACTTATTGATTTTAAATGTTTGCAGATTCTTTTGAATTATTTTATGACAAAATCATGTAATTTGTAATGAGAGCTAAATACACCTATTTCACTTTTTATACATTTTTTTTCTTCTTGTCTTATGGACATTCAGTATAATTTGAATAGAAGTAATGATAATCAACATCTTGTCTTGTACATGAACTCAGAGGAATAGTTCAATATTTCACAATTAAGTATGGTGTTAGCTATAGGTTACTTTTATATTTATATTCTTTATTAAATCAAGGACATACCCCTCCATTCCTAAATATTCATAACATTTTATGAACAAGTGTTTACTTTGGTCAACTGTTTTTCTGCCTCTATTGAAATGTGCATATGTTTTTTTTAATTTATTATACTGATGGGTTAATTGCCTTGATTTATTTTTACTATTATTCTATATGTATGGATTTAATTTTCAATTATTTTGTTCAGAATTTTTGTCACTAGTTTGACAGATATTAATCTGTAATTTTGCTTTTTCATAATGTCCTTTTTCAAGTTTGATTTATGAGAACAGAATTTTGCCTGGCCTTATAAAATGAGGTGAAAACTACTCTTTTTATTTATTCTCTAGCAGAAATTGTATAAGATTGATATTGTTTAGTCCTCAAATGTTAGGAAAAATTGACTTGTAAAGCCTTCTGGGCCTGTAATTGCTTTGTGGAAAGTTATTAGATATAGATCAAATTTCTATGAAAGATATGTAACAATTTAGTTTTTCTATTTCCTTATGTATTGTTTTGGTAAGTTGGATTTTTTAAGAATTTTGTTCTTTTCTTTTTTTTTTTTTTTTGTGGGGAAGACCAGCCCTGAGCTAACATCTGTTGCCAATCCTCCCCTTTTTGCTGAGGAAGACTGGCCCTGGGCTAACATCCGTGCCCATCTTCCTCCACTTTATATGGGACGCCGCCCCGGCGTGGCTGACAGGCAGTGCGTCGGCGGGCGCCCGGGATCCGAACTCGCGAACCCCGGGCTGCCAAGCGCGGACTAAACCGCTGCACCACCGGGCGGCCCCAAGAATTTTGTTCTTTTCATATAAAATGTCAAATTCATTAGATGGAGCTGCTCATCACATATTCTTACAATGTTTTTAATATTTAAGACTCCATTTTGATGGCTCTTTTTTCATTCCTGATACTGATATTGTGTGTGTGTGTGTTTATCTTGAAGAATCCTCTGGGTTTTTATTAATTTTTTTATAAACCAACTTTTGATTTCTAAACTTTTTCTTATAGGTTTACTTTCCTTTTCTTCATCCTTCCATCTTTAATTTTAATATGCTGTTTTATTTTAGCTTCTTTACACTGATTTTCTACCTATTCTCATTTCTAATACAGGTTTCAAAGCTCTAAATTTACTTATATATAATTCTTTAGCTACATTGCACAAGTTTTTATGTCATATTTTCATTATCATCTAGTTCAAACTATTTTCTAATTTCTATGGCAAATCCTTCTTCATCCTTTCATTGTTTAGATTCCCAGGAAATAAATATTAAATGATTACTGAATAATGTTTGCATTTTATTCACACAGACACACACGCATATACATATTTAAATACAGTGCTGTTGCTTAGGAGTTTGCAGTTTAGAACAGTGAAAATTATATCCTGGATTAGCTCCACAGAGTAAACAAATACATATGTTTACATTTACACTTGTATTATAGGAAAATAGAATTGTATGTATAATGAATAAATGGTGCAATAGATATCAAAAACACTTTTTCATAACAATCATTATCAACTTTCCTTAATACTTAATTCACACCAAGAGAAGCATTGTATTTTTCTACTCCATTAAAAAAAAAGTAGAAACAAATATTAGGAATAGTTTTAATGTCTTAAATTAATAAAAACCTATGTAATAGGGAACCTAAAATGTTCTCTTGCCATTGACTGGAATTGTCAATCATTTCTGATATATTGAGACAACTACATTGATTCTCCTCTCCCTTATGTTTGTTTTCTGGATATTTAGAGACTAGAACTGATTGACAGGTGTACAAGTGTGTTGACAAACACTGTGATCTTTCTGGAGTAAGTTTTGCAACCCAGGAGGTATGACTCTGCAAACACTGGCAGATGGCTATCTAAATGTAAATGTTCTACTAAAGCTCCACATAGTGACATATTTAATTAATTTTAAATGTATTATTTTTCCAGAAATTTATATTAAGAAATATTTTAGAGACTTTCATCCATTACAGAATTCTTCTTACCTGTTAGTTGAGCTGATGGGCATTGTGAAATCTTGGCAGAACATTTTATAGTTGAAAGATTTCAATTTCTGAGAGGATTACATGGCAGATGGCAATGTAAAGGAACTACTCAACTATCTGAACACTATGTTTACGTACCATCTGCTGGGTATTCATTCTCCTGGGCTTCACAATTTACTTGGAGGCTAGAAAGTGTGCCTACAGATTCAGAGTGTTTTAGGGTCCAAATACCATATATATATATATATTTCATATATATATATGAAATATTTAGTAAAGTATTTTTGCTGTTATGTAGCTGGTTCCTAATTTTTATAAGACATTTTATTAAATATTCTAAATAGATACATATCAAGTGTTTTGTTTAATCTTTCAACTGAAAGCTTGAATTAGAATCCACCAATATTTGTTCTTAGACCAGTTAATTTTCCTGCAATGTATTTAAGATTATATTTGGAAAAGTACTGTTTTATAGATAAATATATTATCAGATGCATATTTTGTAGAGGAGCATATTTAAATAATAAAATAAAAAAATAATTTACAAGGAGAAATTAAGCCAATGTGTTGAGAAATAATTCAAATATTGTTTCAGGATTTGATTTTATTTGCCATATTTTTGTTTTATACTCTACCTCCCTCACTAATTGATTTTTTTTTTGAGTAAATACAAATTCAGTTATCAACCACTTGGGTGACTACTATATTATTTATATTGGAAAATATTTATTCAAATGCACATATTCTGGGAAATAGAAAATCCATAATTGTATATTGACGTTTATAATTAATATAATGCTTTAAATAACACTTAAAAATACCTGTGACCCTTGTTAAAGTATACAAAGTCTTATCTGTGGCAATTGAGTTAGAGTTTTCTGTCATCTCTGTAGTGATTGAAGTTTTTTTATATATAATTCGGCCTTCTTTATAATTGAGAATTTTCTGATATTAATAAAATGCTGGAACATTTCAAATTATAAAAATTACTTTAAAAGTTTCATGTCTCAAATTATCATATAAATAAGTAAAACAGGTTTGTGGGATATATTGAATTTTGAAATAGGCATTTTTACCAATAAAAAACATCAAGAACGACAAACACTCACTGAGGAAAAGATAGCTCTGTCAAGTTCAGAACAGTAACTCCTCCAAATCTCCAGGACCGTGGTTGTTGAAATGCTCAGGGAATCAGTCAGACCTTATTTCCAGGGCAAGAGATGAGTTATTTCCAGGATCTGAGATGAGTTGTACATAGGCTTTTCCTAAATAAAATGAACATTTAAGATTAATAGCTTATATAAGAAACTTAGAGACTAGATTTGAGGATTGCAAAGGTAGCCTGCTCCTCTGTGGACCAGTTTGAGTAATCCCACAGTAGAAAAATTTTACTTGGATACTTTGTATTAATAATTTTTGATGTATGCAATGTCTAAGACGATTTTTTGATAGAAAATCATCTTAATGAATCTCCTGGAATGCTTTCATGGGTTTATTTTCCAGAACATCTCTGAGGATCAAAATCCTCTAGTTCAGCCGTTTCTGCCAAATATTTAATACTCTCCTCCTGATCTTTGGTAAAGAATTAGTTCCAGTTAGTAGCTTGGGGAATCCAAAAGGAATTTGTCTTAATATTAAGCTGTCTGATCTCATAACATAATGTTGCTTGAGGAAATAGAATTGTTTATGCACCATACAGAAAAAAAAAAAAGAAAAACAGTAAATATGTTAACGAGTAACAAACATAAATAGTTTTCTTTATTCCTGCTCTAGTTGGAATGCAGGTAATAAGTGTGCTTTAAAATATAGTAAATTTTCTTATTGTTCATTAGGTTGTGAAGTAAGAAAGACACAAAGATATCACTCTTTAATAAATACCAGGTGTGTTCATTTAGAAACTCTGTTGGTTTTGAGCATTCTTTGATTAGTATATGTGATCAATGTTTCAGAAATATTTTCTATGGCACAACCAGTATGGAAAGCAGTTTGGAGGTTCCTCAAAGAATTAAAGATAGAACTACCATACGATCCAGCAATTCCACTTCTGAGCATTTATACAAAGAAAATGAAAACGTTAATTTAAAGAGATATACACACGCTGATGTTCATTGCAATGTCATTTACAATAGCCAAGGTAGTGAAGCAACGTATGCCTACCAATAGATGAATAAATAAAGAAGACATAGAATACAAAAAGATGGAATATTACTCAGCCATAGAAAAGAATGAAATCTTGCCATTTGAGACAACATGAAAGGACCTGGAGGATATTGTGTTAAGTGAAATAAGTCAGAGAGAAACACAAATACCATATGATTTCACTTATATGTGGAATCTAAAAAACAAAACAAATGAACAAACAAAATAAAACAGACTCAGAGATACAGGAAACAAACCTGTGGTTATCAGAGTCGGAAGGAGTTGAGGGTGGGCAAAATAGGTGAAGGAGAGTAAGAAGTACAAACTTTTCAGTTATAAAATAAATAAATCATGGGGATATAATGTACAGCATAGGGAATATAGTCAATAATATTGTAACAACTTTGTATGGCAAGAGATGGTAACAACTTAACATGATGACCATTTCATAATGTATATAAGTTTCAAATCGCTACGATGTACACCTGAAACTAATAGGATATTGTATGCTCGTTATACATCAATAAAAAAAGAAATGCTTTCTAGGAACTTTATGTTTTTCTAATCTTATAGAAGCTGCAGTGCATTTTAAATAGTTTTGTAATATATTTTATACAATATTATTTATAGATATCCTAATCAACTCAAGAGATTTGTTTAGTTATTCCATTGGAAAGCTGCAACTTGAAATCAGTGAAATTTAGTCTTCATCAGTTAATTTTTCTGCAAATGCCTTTAAGTACCTTTTGTTTGTTTGTTTGTTTTTATTTTACCCCCATCTCAGGTAGATTTTTTTTAGTAAAATTTTTTTTCATCTACTCACGTGCTGAGTATATTATTAATATTGTGTATATTAATATTATTAGTATTGTGTGTAAATATTTTAATATTGAATATAGTATCATTAATATTGACATGCCTCATTTTCTTGACTACAGATGAAACTTCTAGAGATGCTCAGTGTTTTCTCCTAGCCTTCAGTGTAGGTCTAGAAATACAGTAGGTGTTCAACAAATTATTTCTAGAATTGAATTGTTTGAGATTGTAAGTTATACAAAGTCTTCATTAGCTATTTACTCCAAGAATTTGAAAATTCCACAGATGCTTAAGCAATAAAACCAAGGAGAAAAAAAAAACCAACCAAGTTTAACCACATGATCTTTATTATAATTAATCTTAGGCAGGGGGATATTCCAGACTGCAGTGCTCTAAATAATGCACATTGTGTCAGTGGCATCGTGAGTTAGAAGTCTCCATATCCTGATTCATTCTATTTATTTCCGTCAAATATTGAGCTACCCAGGGACGCTACAGAGGTCTCCTCCTGTATTTTTTTTCTTGTTATTTTTAGGCTAATCTGAATATATAGTGGTTCCTGTATATTAAAGTAACTATCTTAACTGAATGATGACACTCTAGAAATACAAATGATTTGTGAAGGCAAATACAGCAAAGAAACTGAGTTATTGAGTGTCCACAGACACCAGACGCTGCCTCCTTAGTTTCCAAGGCTCCACTGAGGAAGCAAAAGAGACCCACGATTGAAGCGAACTAGCAATCCATTGATTTCCTAAAATCCTAAATCAATATTAGAATAGAAAAATGATTACAGTTTGTTGTAGACATTCCTAGATAAACATGACTGATGGTTTGCTGTTAATCTGGAATTCAGATTGTCATGAAGTCATTTTTATACTGATGCTTTTAACCAAAAATATATACTAAAGAAGGAATGACATGTCCACATATTTTAAATGATGATTCTCTGAATAAATTGCTCCCATATAAGTGAATTCTTCATATTGTCTTTCTATGTTATTCCTCTGAAATTTATAAAGTAGTATATGCCTTTTCAATGATAATTTAAAAACCTGAACTGTTTATAATTCTATTATGTGAATTTCACTAGTATAGATTGCCCGTTTATAGAAATCTCTTTTTGGAGATAATTGAACCTAACTTTGATATTTGACATTTTCATTTCTGAGAGGATATAACCTTTATCCTTTATGCTAAGGCAGGTTGAAGGTGATATATATGACAGCCCGATTCCTTATCTTCGATGAAATAGGAAACTACAGGTTCAATTTCAAGGTGACTGTGTATTAAGGGATATTGCACTCTGTTGAGGAACAGAGAGATTAAAAAATTATTGAATAAAATATACAAAGTATCCATCTGGCCTCATTTTTGAAAACTTCACATGTTAACAAAAAGTTTATTAAATGCAAACTGAATACAATTTTAGCTATAGATGATGAACTAAAATTAGTATTTTAAAAATGTCTTAAAAACAGGATTAAATCCAGGTTTTGGGGGACTCTCTTCAAGAAAAATTAACACAGACTATAAAGCACAAAATTAGATATAAATAGAAATATTTATTTAAAATTAGATGATATATCATAATACATTACAAGTGTTAAAAAGGCAATGAATACCACAAACCTCACAAAATCCAAAAAAGTAAGATATTTGGATTATTTAATAGTTTTCTATATCTCTGAAATACTTTTCTTTACAATTTCATTAAATATGATTAGATATGACATTATTTTCCATAGAGAAAAGAAAAATAATCCATATTTACTTCTGGCATGGCTGATCAAAATATGTTTTTCATTATTAGTAAATTAGAAAAAATATTCATCTTCACAACACATTATTAATAATTTAATGCAAATTGTTAGGATTTACACAAGTTTGGAAAAAATTCTATAACATGCCTTTCATACATAGACTATAATATTTGGAAAAATTTCCATATTCTCTTTTCTGACTCCCTCTATTTCAAACTTCATCTCTCATTCACAACCTACATTCTTTATGTCCTGCATAGGAACACCACTGATTTTATATTTTACCAACTGGTGAGGATTGATTTGTCCAAAATTCATCCTCTGTAGGTTAGACTCTAAGGAAAGCAATGGGTCTCTTTCAAAGCTCCATCTAGTCCTTGTCAACTACGACACATGAATGTTGGTACCTCAATCCCACACTTTATCTCCAATTATGCCAGGAAGTAGGAAGATGTGTAAATTCTACCACTACCCTGCCAGGATATCCACAAGGCACCAACCCCTGAGCACAACACAGAGGAGTGGTGCTATTGCCAACCACATGCTGAGCAGGCAGGAAGGAGGAAAGCCAAGCTTCTACCAGGCCATATTGCTCTTGCATCCTTACCCATGTTCTCACAGTAAGAAAGAATGACGCTTCCCAATTATGACACTTAAAGTGCATAAATCCCAGTGTTTGAGATCACTCTCTCAGAGACTGATTTCTGATTTGCCAGATTGTTATGGTCAAGAGCGGGTTAACTGCCACTGATCCCATGTCCTTAGGTTTTCTCCAGTGAACACTACTCTAGGTGTCAGGTGTGTTTGCTGGTTGGCCATCTGTTCTTGTTTGGATCATGCCCATTATTTCAACATTGTCTTTGATGACTTGGAAAGAGGAGAGAATCTTCAAAGTTAGTAGTAAATAACAATTTTGCATACAAAATAAACTTTTTTTGATAAAGAGCACATCATTTTTGTATAAACATAAATATAATATGAAATAATTGTCAAATATTCTTCTAAATAAGCATTGACTTCTGAATGAATTGCTTCAACCAGGGAATTCATTTATTCAGTCAAATATTATTATTTCCTGGGTATCATGATAAGCATGGTAATTATCAACAAACTTCTTGCTTTCTGGAACTTTGACTTTACGGAGACATACAGAAAATAAACAAACAAATATGTAATATGTGTCTATATGAAGTTAAATGAAGCCGGATGAAGGATAGAGTAGTATTGAATAGTTAATGGAATTTATACAAAACTGAAAATGATGTTGAAAGTAACTCACATTTTTAGAGTGATTAGTCAAACATTAAGTATAAAATTAACAGTTCTGATCAAAGCTGCTAGTTTTTCCACTGGCAAAATTAGAGTGTTTCATGAGGTAAACCTTTGGTTCCCTAATCTGTTTTTATTTACATGCCTTTTCTTTATTGAGGTATAATTGACATAAAACAATATATTAGTTTTAGTTGTACAAAATAAGTATTCAATATTTGTATATATTTTGAAATGATCACCACAATAAGTCTAGTTAACATCCATCAACAAACATATTCACAATTTTTTTTTTTTGCCTAATTGCATATTTACACCAGCAGCTCTGGAAGCTAGAAATGTATTTTGGGAAATGCACCTTTAATATTAAGAATAGGAAGGATGATTCAATGTACATTTGTTTGCTATAAACACAGATTTTCAATAATAGTACAAATATAATTTTAAAATATCTGTAAAAGAGGCAGTGAAAATATCAGAATACTTTGGAAAGTATTTCCAAGTTTGTAATAGAAGAGGTCTATTATTTGGTCTTTTCTATTTTATTCCAAAGTGGCTTAATGCACTCAAATAGTTTCTGCACACTCTACGTCTTTCTCACGTCATTAGTCTAGGGCTACTGCTGAGAAGTAGCATTACAATATCACTCTCCACTGAGAGGCTATTTACACCACTGGAAATTATGGAAATGTGGATGTAGTGACAGGTCTTTCTAAAAACTCTTCTGAATTATCATGTTTACCTGCTTGGTGATGTTGTCCTAAGATAGTGCCCTTAGTTTTAAGAATATGTTAAAAACAATTTTTAATGGTTTATTAGACCCATGATATCAATTGAAATATAGTTTACCAAATGTCAATATAAGTAAATGTTGAGATAGTAAAGGGATAGGTATAGGGAGAAAGTGGGGGAAATATGTATGGGAGGATAAGTTTCTAACACATTAAAATTGTAATTTCAGAAATGAGGCTGATTGAGGAAACAGTGAGGCTAATAACCTAGACATTTCTAGAAAAATGTTTTGTAAAATAAAATGTATAGTAAAAACTAGGCTTAAAAGAACATGCTTCACCTACTTTTAAAAACAAGCAATGGCCAATAACTCAGAAACACTGCTTTTTGTATATATACCTGGTGTCATATTTATAAAACTCCTGTATATATCAGTGAGTGCTGTGGTGCTATTTTAATTGGAAAATGGTCTGTTTACTTTTGCTTTAGATGATTAAATTCAAGTCCCTATATATCTATTCTAGAAGAAGAGAAATGACAATAATTATAGCTGAATAAAAGTAATTCAAAAGTAATTCCTAGAAGGAACTGTCTATTTATTATCACAAAGATGAAATCCCCTTAAGAGAATTGAATTTGGGCAATGTAAGGAGTATCAATCTATTTAAAGGCCCCTAGGAGGCGATGGAAAGAAGACCGCACCCTAACAATTCCTACTCTGTCTAAATAAACAGAATATAAAATCACGACAAGGAGATATAAAGCCAAAACCACCAATATGATCATTACAATATCCAGATCACAAACACATCTAAGGTCCAAATTCACTTAGAATTATAATATTTTATATATTGTCCAGTATTGATGGAGAATTTATAAAAAGCCACAAAAGAGTGTAAGTGGGTTAAATTTCACAAATACAATCTTATACAAGTGAGGGTGTTGCTATATATATTTAATCCTCTGCAATTTGTGATTATTTTTTATTTTTTCGTAGAATAAGTATGTAGAATGGTTGGCAGAACCGTGTTAACAAGCAATGCCTAGTTGTCCCAATGTAGCAGTTTTAGTGTCACATGAATTGAAACATAAGCCCTCAAAAAGTTCCTGAGATCATGAGATTTGTCAAATGAGTAAACTGAGTTAGCATTATCTAGATTCCCTGTGTCAAAACTACACAACTCAGCTTAGATATCAAGCTCAAAAGAGTCAGGTCAGCATCAACTTATAGTTTCACAGATTCATAGATTATCCAGACTCAGCAACAGAGTGAAAGACCTTGAGAGGTGAGGCAGTTCGGAATCAACTTGGATCAACTCCAGGAATTCTTAGAGGAGTTCTTAGGATCTGACATCAAGTGTGCTTGAATATTCACCCAGGACAGTGAGATTGTTAAACTGGTTTTGAAAATTAGAAAATTAATCAGATAAATCTAGACTAGTGGTAGATTATTCATTCTTCTGTGTTTGCTTTTGTTGAGGAGATATTGGCTTTTTGACCTCGACAAACTTTCTCATATATAATCATATGCTTGTCAGAAAAGATTTATTTATCTGCAACTGTTTATCTCTCTCTCAGGCTGTATAGCAGATGCCCTAATTTCGTGGGAGGATATGTATTCATTTCTATTTTTGCTATCAATCTTATGTCTAACAAATGCTGTATTTCTAGAAGATGCTAAACTGGACATTCTGTGACTTACACTTAGCATGAAGCAGTGTAATGCACTGTTCAGAACATTATCCCTTTGCACATTTTGGCAGAAACATAATTATTTGCAACTCTAAGTATGCTAGATTCCTTAATGGAAGAATTTTTCCAAAGTCAACAGCAGCATAGTTAAAATAGAGTAAGAAAAGCTGCTTAAATGCCTAAAAATGTGAAAACTTTCAGAGCTTTTTATTTTGAAGAAAATTTTGAATTAAGTAGAAATTTTTGTTTTAATTGTTTATATGTTTATAAAGCCAAAATTGATTTGATTGACTAGTCCTACACGTCACAATGGATGCCTTAGGGAAATGTGTTCTGTCATTACTTATGAGATTCTACTTTTACACTTGACAGCTCTCACTCCGTTATTTTTCAATTACAATTAACTCTCATTTTTATCAGCAAACTCTCATCAGCCTTATATTTCATTCTTCTCAAATATGATTTCTATTGATCTAATCATAGAATGCTACAAGACCTGTGAGAACATCCTTATATTTGGCGTCTGAGATATTGATCAGTAGATTTATTATTATCCTTTTGTACTAAGGAATAGGATAGATTATATGAAGACAGGAGTTAAAATACAGTTTATGGTCAGCCATGCTTTCACCTGAAATTTGTATGAAGATCTCCCTTTTTTATATTGACAGACAATGTATATAAAGTGGACTGTGACCTGGCCTTCAGGTTATTATATTTACACTTTTTTTTCTTTAAAAACATCCAAAGACAAATAATTATTATCTACTGTTTTTATATTCCACCATTTGAAAACTCTCTGGTACAAAACAGAAATGACTTTGAAAAATGGTTCCAGTGTTTAGAGTGATGATAAAGAAGAATTCAAGGACTAACCTTCAAGGACTACTGTCTAAGTACAGTTACCAGCTCCCCAAACTCATGCCTTCAAAATAGCACCACAAATTTAAATGGCACTCTTTTTTTCTTTATCAAAAACACTCAAGGAGTTTTTGCAAAGATTATTGAGATGATTCTCATTCAATCTCCCCTCATCTTTATGGGTATGAATTCTCTTATTTTCCCTATTTTGCAGATAGTTAAAGTTGCTGTAGACTGTATGTTTAAATAGAGTCCTTCTCTGAACTTTTAGAAATATTTGAGGGATAATTGTATAATGGAGACCTCAGAGTGTAGTTTCCTGGGGTCTTACCCTTCTTATGCATTTCTCCCTTCTTGAAGAATTGAGTAGATCCTGTTACAAAGGCATTATAAAATAGAGTGTTTCTACCACAGTGCAACTGTCTTGAGCGCAATGTATTATTCAACCTTATTCAATAAAATACAACATAATGTGGGACTTCTGTGAAATCAGTATCTGTGCTAAGAATAGCTTTTAGAAAAAAATACAAGAGAAAGTCTTCCTAAACAGAAGCCTGTTTAAAAAATTATTAAAAAAAACGAATCTTGAAAGCTGGTGTCAGAGCCTGGGTTTAAGAAAGTAAACGAAGAAGAGGAATCAAGCACAGGAGCACTTTACCTGCCACCCAACTCTCCTTAGACAGGAGGTCGGCTTCCAAACAGTGCAGTTATAGGCTTCAGCAACAGGGTCACAGAAAGTAAAAGGGACCAAAAGGGACTTTAATGTCATTTGTGCAAAGCTTGCGACTGCTGTCAACTCTACTGAAAGATGCACAGATTCTCTCAGATACAAGTGGTTTTTTGGCAACATTGACATATTTTTACTCACCTCTTTGACAAAGATGGTAAAGTGGTTAGTGTGGTAAAGAGCACAGTAGACCCAGTGCTACCACATTCCTGTTATCCTTTACAAATAATTTCACGGTGAAATAAAGCAGTTATAAGTGGAGACAAGTAAGCTTAGGCTGCAGCAATGCTACAAAGCTAGTCCATTCGGGCTTTTAATTTAAAGGAGGTCAAAAGTAATATACTACTTGAGGAAAATATGTAATAATTCTAATATGTTAATTTTAAACTGAAGCTTTTTATAAAAAAAAAGTGAAACTGTTTTCACTTTTTCTTACCTAAGGGACTCTGACTTACATAAAATTCAAATGAGAAACACACTAAACACACACACATACACACATGCTCATGAAGTTGAAATAATTATTTTCTGAAATTTGTCAGGTGTAACAATGCATCGCATCTAAAAAACAATTAAAATTTAAGACACAAATCAATTTTAGTTAATTAAACTACTTCAAAAGCATGTATTTTGAATTAAGGCCAGGTTTTGGAGAGAGAGGTAAACATTTTACATACACACACACTCCTGCACATATGCACACACTCACATATGTAAACACGCACAGGATGATCTTTCAGCCTATAATAAAACTAGAGATAGGCAAGGTAAATACGTCCAAAGATGGAAAGGAGTCTATAACATAAACTCCATCAGAGCAGGGGCTGTGCTTTGTTCTTTGCTGTATGCTCAGGACTTTCAACAGGCATATATTTAATGATTATTTAGTGAATGAAGGAATAAGGGTAGAAAGCAGAAATTATCACACATTTGTATACAGTGAGATACGGCCTGTAATGGGCTAAGCACTGTGCATGGTCACATTGCTCTTGTTTTGAGAAGTACTAGGAAACACCTCAGATTTTCAGAAAGAAATAAGGAACGCATAGGAAGTACAATACCTCAGAAAACTAAACTCTGAAATTTCCATGACATGCAATTCTGAAGTCTTGAAAAAGGTTTTAAGTAAATATACCAACCACAACAACCTTAACCATTTGCAAAATAACCAACACTCCAATTTTTTAAATGAAATCAATAATAAATGTTTTATTAAATTTACATTGTTCTCAAACAGGTAAGCAAAAAGTCTTATTTTGTTTTTCAAGTTTGTTAATAGCCTCAATTATCACCATCATAACATTGACGGACATTATTAAAGCATTTTAAAATTTCAAAATATGCTATTAGATTCAATATGAGGGTCATGTTTTGCTAAATTGAGATGGAGGAAAAATTTATTTTGCCATATTATGTCTCATGAAATAGTAGTAAAATATCATGGAATTCCATATAGATTGAATAGCAGAAAGACACTCTGTAGCCTTATACTTGTGATTATTAAACATGCCCTTGAATATTTATTTTTAAAAATTAGTATTTATATGAATTTATTAAAGCAAGAATTCAAATTTGTATAATCAAATTTTTCCAATTTGAGATGTCCTCTATTGACTGAATTAATGGCCCACGACTTTGTTGCACTCTCTTGCTCTGACTCCAGGCCTAGCCTTGAAATTTGCTGTGGAAACAGAATGTTAGCAGACTCAACACCAGAAAAGGTTGGGGAGAGTATTTGCATGTTCCTGCTTGCTCTCCTGTGCCTCGGCCATCACCCCGAGAACATGCTCAGGCTTGTCTCAGGGAGGGTAAGGAGTGGAAATACCAGAGTCAAGTTGCCCCGGTTGTCCCAGCCGATGCCAGCTTAGATCCACTGACAGCCAGGCGTGTGACCAATCCCAGCCAAGATGAGGACCTAACCAACCACCTCAAGAAGTGAACAGCTTATTGTTTATGCCATTGTGGTCTTAGGAAGGATTGTTTTTGTTGTTGTTATTGTTATGTCACTCTATAGTGCTGATGGATAACGAATATCGAAATAGCTACACACAAAAAATTATGGTGTTTGTTTTATTTGCATGCTTCTTCCTTCTTTTGGAAACTCACTAAACTTATACTATTAAATTATGAGTACAGCATTTTTCTAAAGAACTTAGATAATTAATTCAAGCTTGATTCATCTCTATCAAAATATCTGAAAAGACCACACTAGCAGCGAGAGAATTGTTAGTGTCTTTTCTGTGTTTTCATGGTGAACCAAAATTTGACCTCATCAACTATTCTATTGATATCCCAGATAAATTCTCTGAAGTGTTTTCTCTATGGATTTCTCTTTAGTTTGTTCTCTCAGAGCTTTTAGGAATTCATTAGCAACAAATAGAGAAAAATCTGCCTATTTTCACTTGTGGTACTTGACTTTATTCTGGTAATTTCTGACCCTTTAAACTTAGAATTCATTGAAAAAATAAAAAGACATAAATAAAAGTCCCCCCCTTCTTTTCCAAGGTTATACAATGTAAAAAAGTATCCTGAAGCAGTATGCTAGGTCACTATAATTTCGTTCTAAAACGTATAGATATTTTTCTGAGTTTTATGATTAATACCATTTTCTAACCTTGAAATTTTGAAAATATGTGTGCATTTTTCCTCAAAGAGTCAGGCTCAGGGCCATGGCCTAGTAGTGTAATATAAGTAATTCTGAACAATTTGCATTGAGTTATTTAAAAATATGAACTTATGAATTCACTAGTATATATGTGCCTGCTCTACATTTTGGGATGTTGTAGGTCGAAAAACAGCCCCAGAATACGTCCACATCACAATCCCTTAAACCTGTGAATCTTGTCTTATGTGACATGAAAAGGACTTTGCAAGTGTGATGAAGTCAAGGATCTTGAAATGGGGGGATTATCTATTACCCCAGTGGATCTGATGTAAACACAAGGGTCCATATAGGAGAAATGCAGGAAAGTCAGAGTCAGAGGCGAAGGGGATGTGATGACAGAAACAGCAATTGGACTGATGTACTTTGAAGATGGAAGGGGCCACAGCCAAGGAGTACAGACAGCTACTAGAAGCTGAAAAAGGCAAGGAAACAGCTCTCATCAGAGCCTTCAGAGGAAACCAGCCTTGTCAACACTTGGGTTTATCCCAGTGAAACCAGTTTTGCACTACTGACCTTCAGAACAGTATGGGGATATATTTGTGAGGTTTTAATCCACTAAATTTGTAGTAATTTAATTTGTTATAGCACCAATGAGAAACTAATATATGGGGCTAGTGAGTTTATAAGTCTATCACCTGCTGTTTTAAGGTACTGTTTAATTTTATTATTATTTTTTTAATTATTCTGGCCTTGATTGCCTCTGCTTCTACCATTCTAGTGTTGAGTTCACAAATGTTTGGACTTGAAACCCATTCCCTGTTAGTCCTTATATTTATAAACTGATAAACACACTCAGCATCTCCTCACTTGGCTGATTATGGAGTCGTAACAGTTGATTCTGACCCATACTATTGTTCAGAGTTCTCTGAGTAGTAGAGTGAGAAACTGAGTTACACTCCCAGGGAGTAAACTTCAGGTTTAGGTTTGTCACAGATTATAGTAGTTGAAACATTACTGCCATATTATTCATAATTTTGTTCCAATCCTTTTATTTACATAACAAATTTCCTCTGTCCACAATTGCCATGAATTTGCTATGAATTCTACAAACTTCCCTACACACTGTATGAAGCAGTATTTTCTTTTATTTGTCTTTAATCTGTCTTCAAATCGCTCCCCTTTATCTTACTATGCTGTTATTTAGCAAAAAAGCCTGAGTTCTCCTATAATATATTTTATGTATTGTCACAATTTGTCTTCTTACTCTTTTCTTTACTGAACTTATAAGCTTCTGTCTTCCCATACTTTTGTAGAGCCCTTTGTTCTTCACAAAATTTTCAAACTTTATTGTTTCCTTTTTTTGGAGTAGAGCAAATTTTGGACAAAACTGTGTATTAAGCAAAATGTGCCCTTATTGCTTTTATAGTTTTCTAGTCAGTAAGACATTATTGGGTTTTTTCCCCTAAAACTTAGATCTACTTTCTTTAAAAACTATCATTGACTTCATTCCAGAATTATCCTTATGTTTGTATGAGCTTTCAGGCAAGAAATGAGTTCATATCTAATAAACTATACTGTTGGCAGAAAACCAGATGTGATCTCCCAGGGAGTCATTACAGTTTAAAGAGAAATATTCAGTCATAAACTTTTCCAAAATTAAAATAATAAAACTTCTCAGCAAATCATATGTGATAAGCAGCTTATTTTGGATAAACTTTTTTCTGTCTCAAAACCTTAAACTTCTCCAAAAGTTCATGTAACTGAACTTGTTCCCTTTTTGGTAGCCTAGAGTAATTTAGGTCCATGGGAATCTCTAAGAATTAGCTGTGTGTATAGTGAAAAAAGATTGTCACTGCACAGAATGATTAATTCAAAGTCACTGCATGAAAATGCCTTTAGGTGAAAACAAAACATTGTCCTTTATCTTGTGTGTAATACTAAGCATGCACATAGAAAGAAATGGGCTATTTATAGACTTATTGCATATATTTTCCCTTGAATTATCTTTTAGTGCTTTGCTAATATTCTAATTCAATGAATGTAGAAAACTTTATCAGAGTTTTTCTAAAATCCTCATTAATAAATCACAAATAGATGCTCCAGATACAGGTTAAAATTCATAACTGGTATTGGCACTTTGCTTTTTTGAAGTGTTTTGTAATTTCTAACAAGACACCACCACAGCACCTTTGGTTACAAAGAGTACCAATATCGCCACATTGCATGTTTGCTGATGGAGTAGGGAAACCCTTCTTAACACATTCTAGCTCTTAAAACAAAGGTACTGTGACTCGCTATCTGTCTTTCAGAGGCTTTCCATTTCCTGATGTCAGTTAACTGACTACCCTTTGCTGCCAGTCAAATCACATAGATGGTGATGTCAACAGAGCAGCAGTTCTCCAGGACGTTATATATGCAGTTTTGGCAGAGGTAAAAAATGTTGATGTTCTGAATTTAAAAAAAAATGTTGGAAATCATTAGTCAAGTTCCAATGATAAAACAGTTTAGGGATTGTGTATAAAACACATTCTAAGTTTTAATATAAATCAGAAGATATATTCATGGCATGGATATTTGTGTGTGTATATATCTATCTATCTACATCTATCTTCTATCTCTCTCTCTCTCTCTCATCTATCCATCTTTCTACTATCTATCATCTATCTATCTCTATGTATGTATTCATGACATATCTTGTCCCACCACAGAATATTGGCAAAAAGTTAAATATTTATCTTTTATATAAATTATATACAGGGTTGACATTTCATGAAGCTTGGAATCTTCTCTTGTATGTACAGACACCCAATAGCTTCTGGTTCTCAATTCCTCTAGACCTGTTTTGCTTAAACAAGTGCAATCTGTTAAGAGTTTGTTTACAGTTTCATGGTTTGGAGCAAAGGTCTTTACAAAGAGGATGGCTTTTCAGAAAGGCAAAGACGAAAGGAGAAGTTATAGATAAAGCAAGGATTTAGTTTTTGTTGTTCCTTTGCTGTTATTGCTATTGTTAAAGAAATATCACCTTGGTTCCAAAACAGTGGGAAGAAAAGATTTATAACTAAAAATAAAATCCAGAGATCACTTACCCTATTCCTCTTCTGTTCTCTTTTGACCAAAATTCCTGAAGGATGTGATCTTGCTGGTCACAGAGTTCCTGCCGAATGTGGGGTTAGGTGAAACTGGAGATGAATAAAGTTCGGATCAACGATAAGGGTGAGTTAAAGGAGAAGTGTACTGTTATGGGTGGAGACTAATGAGAAGGAGACTCGGAACTATATTTTCCTTGTTGCAGAAAAATGTTTCTGAATTTAGTAGTATGTTATTCTTCCATATTAAATGATTCTGAAATGAATACACTTTCAAAGATACTTCAAAGTGTGTTTTTGGCCTTTTGTTATAATAACAATACAATAATGTAAGTTAAAATATTGTGAACTTCACGGCCCTATGGTCTTACTCTTTATAAGTAACCAGTTACTTACCTTTTCAGATACTCATGTAATCATGCAGCCTTAAAGAATAAATCATATACATTTTCACCCATTCCTATTGACAATTATTCTTCATTACTCACACCAATTTGCACATTTCTAGTGTGCTCAGAATTTAACAGTTGTACACAAGAATACGTTCAAATTATAGATCACACTAATATATGCATTGACTGGTAACAGCACCTACAGGGTGAATCATGTTTATTTATGTTGGAATAAATTACCAGTTTTGGCAAATCTTATCTAATGAAATATCCTCAAGGATATCTTGTTAAAACAATTTAACATGCAAAATATATGACCTAGAAAATCTATTTTTTAAAGTACTTCAGTTTCTAATGCTACATAATAAATGCTGGCCTAATAATTAACACTTACAAATTTCTTTTTCACAGAGCTTAAAAAGAACAGAAATTTGCATTCACTCTACTTAACATATATTGGATTGCTTAGCTATTTGGATATTTCACCAATAATTCTAGAAACATGGCACAAAGAAGCAATTAAACGTTGTGCTTTAAAGCGTCATCTTTGGCACCAAGTTCCTTGAGTTGAAGTCCTGACACTGCCGCTGACCACCAGGATGACCTTGTAAATGTGGAAAATAAGCCACAGTTTATTATGACAAGAGGATTACATGTAAAGTTCCTGGAAATCATGACCAAGGAAAAAACTTTATTAAAGTGTTTTATTATTTTGCACTACTTTCTTTGTAACATTTTTGCCTTGTTTTCATTTATATATTTTCCTTCAAAATTTTTTTTTTTCAAATTTGCAAGTTAGATTACCCAAAGATCTTACTTATGTTGCTGAGATATGCCATTGCCATTTGCTTGTTACCTATTCTCAAAACTCAGTACCAGTTGAGGTTGTAATGTGTCACTGTTGACTGGCTGGGGAGCTGTCTGAATAGACCATTTAAAATACCATTGCTCATGAACCATTGCTCATAAATGTAAACAGCACCACCCTAGTATAGATCTGAGTGTTAAGAAAGCAAGGCTGAATTATCCCTTATATTAATAGACCATGAATGGAAGCTTACTGATCCATCTAACAAGGACTCTGCCTTCATTATTTAAAACAAACAGCAGATGAGACATAATAGTATCCACAAATCTAAATAACATTTTAAATTCTTGATAAATCTAATTATTAATAATGTAAGTGTTGGATCTAGATTGATTTGTTGGACATAATTGTAGGATACCTGGGTATGACATGGATTATAAATCTTGAAAGCCCATTTCTTTTGCTTTTCCTTCCTTGTTAACAACCTTTACATGATTTCTACAATTATGTCTTCCTTATGGCTACTATACACGTGTTAAATCTTCCTGGGTCACTCACACAGTTAGAGACACTGCTTTCCAATTAATGTGTAGCTTTGGAATAGAGAGTGGAATACTATCATAATTTTTCTGTGTAATGTGCAGGAAAAATGGTAAAAACAACTTCTAGACTTTCAAATAGCCTGTTCAACATTTACTAAAATTCTATTGGTTCAATTATACTGAACTTTGTATTGTTATTCATACTTACAGATTTTTAAATTGTATTTATTCCTTTTTTTCTACTAAAATATTTTAAAATCAGGTGGCCTATTTGTGTGTCCTAAGATTTAACAACAAAATGATATTTTATAGATAAACTTATACTAGTCCTTTCCCCAAACAAGAAAAATACACATGGTAGTACATTTTTATGATACTATTTCTGAAGCTATGCATTTAGTTCACTATACTGTCGTTTATTCTTAGGTTATACCTATACTTTTTTGCTGTAGTAAATGTGACATGTGATAGTAGATTTTCTTGGTATAATGTTCTTTCTTGACAAACAAACAAAAAACAAAAATAAAAACAAAAGCCCTGACAATTATACCCATCAGTTTCCTCATTTTTTAATCTGTAATGACTTGTGATCTCTCACTGCTCTAGACGAAGTTGAAAATTAAGAAGTCTTTTGCATTTGTAAACGTTCTCAATTGGTATGCTAAAGTTCATGCTTGTTTCAAAACCTTTCCCAGGTGGCCAACAGATTGTAACTATTATGGTTATGTCTGGCAAACAGCAGATTAAACTGAGGAAGCCAAGATACGCATTTGTAGTGATATTTTAAAAATGTTCCAGATGTGAGTCTAGTGGTGCCTAATCACCTAAAACTGGCCCCAAACAATTAACAAGCCTTTTGAGTGTGGATGCAAGAACATTGCCTATGAACACACATTGACGTGTGTGATCAGGGTAGTAAACCATCTAATTCAAGTAGTGGCTTGGTACTGAAGAGACTGAATAAAGAGTGCAGTATCTGTAGAAATATTTATAAAAGCTAAAGGACATTGCTATGATTAGTTATTGATTAAATTATAATAATTGTGGCTTCTTGTGCATTAGTTCCTTCAATAATACTAAATTCCTACGATGATGTTAAAATTTCAAAGGATGTCATTAACACAAGAGATTTAGGTACCACTTCTTTAGTCAATGGTGTGTGCATGTGAATGTATTTAGACAACCTCAGAATAGCTCTACACACAACACACAAACACACATATAGACTAATTACTATAAATATATTAGGGTACTGAAACACAGACACACAGGAAGTTAGGTCCTTTGCATCCCAGAAAGCATGATACCTTGAGACATTCATTTTGCTCTGTATGTGTTGGTGGACACAGTAAAGATATTGCTGGGTACGTATTTAAATGGATTATAGTTTCTTCAAAACATTGGCTAAAATCATTCTCCAGCCCAGGAGAACAGATATGAGTAACCCATTGAAATACGTCAGGGTCTAACTGTCAGTTGGAAATAAATTTGTTTTGCTTTTAAGGTAAATAAATTTAAAAATCTGGCTGTGATCCAGGTAAAATATAGGTTATAAATTAATATGTATGAGGGAGCAGAATCTGGTAGTTTTACCTCCCGTACTCTACACCCCCAAACACACACACACAAAGATGCTCAATGAAGAAAGGCAAAAAAATCCACAAACATGTACGCACACTGTATAAAGAGCTTCTAAGTTTTGAGACCAGAAAGAATTGAGAGGAAAAGATCCTGACAAGGATCACTGTGAAAGAAGTATGTAATTTTTGCCCCAATCATGGGATTAAAATCCACAGGGATATTAGATAACCCTCCAGGAAGTTTGAGGATTCAGGGATGAAAGAGACTTGTACCTCTCTGGAATTCCTCCCAGGAATTCCTCACATCTCAATGGTATGTCACATAAATGCCAGAGTGACAATTCATCACTCTGAGGAAGCACTGCTGAGTTTCTGGTGTTCCTCTAAGGAGAGGCAAGAGTGACCATATTTTCATGTGCTACCATGAATAGCACACAGAAATAACTGGGAGAATCAGTTGGCAGATTGTCATTAACACAGAAGAGGTGTAGTGATTGTGCAAGTGTGTGCTGCCAGGAAATGCAGAATGGAAAGTGAAATTGGTGATAAGATGAGGATACGAGTATCTCAGTGTTTGTGCACTGAAGTGAGGAGAGAGAAGAATTAGATACAACTCTGTGTTCATCTCAAGGGATGTGAGTTTGGAAAGTCATTGGCTTTCAAAAGACCAGTCACATCTACCCGATGTTATAATGCCGACTTGAACCGAAGGACGAGAAGAAAAACACTTCAGAACTTTGAATTTTAGATTAAATGTTTCACATTGAAGGAAAGTTATGTTGTTTGTTTAAGGGCTAGTATCTAGGAGAATTGCATTTAATTTTAAAATATAAACGAGAAACCAAAACATGATCTTCTTAAAAAAAGTTTAAGTTATTTATGGAGAACTAGAATTAGGAGGAAAAAGTCACAATACCAATATTATTGACATTAAAAAAGGCTACTCAGCGATAAATATGTAAGTGTATAAGTTAATCAATAAAATATCTGTAAATGCAGATGGGTCATTAAGTTATACCTTGTGTTGTTTAGCTTGTAAATTATAAGCAAAACAATATTAATGGAGCCATTAGAAATCATAAACCAGTAACATGATGATATTTATAAAAAATATTATCTTATTGGAAATTAACTTGTATGGCCTGCATAATATGGAAAAGATGCATAATATGGAAAAGTGAATCTAGAAGCTGTTCTATTGAGCTCAGTTCTTAATTCTCAGATTTTCCTTCTAGTCATTTCCTACAGGGGTCACAGAAACTACTATTTATCTGCATGATACATTCACCCCTAGTTTGTTGTCTTGTCACTTATCACATTGATAATTATTTGAGTTTCAACAAGTACTAGGTCTTATTTTTCTGCTGAGTGATTGCTCTTATGGCATTTAGTCAGAGACCAGCTGCACAGCAGCATGGAAAGCTCTGGAGATCTTACATATGAGCACTGTAAGAAAAGGATTACTTCCAGAGTTTTGTCTTCCACTGCTAAACCAGGAACCAAGCCTATCAAGAGCAAAGATCCCCATCCTAATAAGAAAAGCTTAAAGAACCAGATATGGGGATGACAATTAAATTATCTATTTTCCATGGTATTTCTCATCATATTAAAAAGCCAGAAGATATTTAGATATATAAGTACTATATTCTTTTTGGAGAGACTAATATGTGAATTCAGTGATATTCTTTGTAGTTTGACTGTAGCGAGAGTGGTCAATAAGACATACTAGGCCTCTTTCCCTCATGGTTCAAGAGCTGACCTCCTTTGTTATTCCAGAAGACCAAGAGAACAATTGTTCATATTATACCTCACAAAGTGTTTGCTTAGGCAGATGTCATAAAAAAGGAACATATGCACATTAACAATAAAGCTAAATATATGCTTCAGTTTCTTGCAGTATTAAGGCATCTCTCTCATAACAGATTCTAAGATTGATTTGATATTTCTGGATAAATGGGATAGTCATCACCATCTCCTAGAAGAAGAGTATGTGGTCCCCACATGGAGAGCATAAAGTCATGAGCCGGGGGAGAGTATTTTGGCTCCAGGAGTAGAAGGATCTCTGGAGTTTAGTCAATTTTAATATTGGAATCCTATTTGTTTTATTAGAACCAGTGGTTATTGCTTAGTTGATAATGACATTAGTTAATACTCTTTTGGGGTGCTTATTTTCTAGGGTATGTTCTACGTGTTCATGTATATACTTTTGGGTGATTTTACATCCTAATTTATTTAATTTTTTTCTAGATCTCCTGTATTGCATTTTAAACAATTGACAAAACTTCTTCAAACTTGGAAGTCTATTTCTACTGTTGCCACTAGACTCATTTTTTCTTGTTTACTGGAATGTGTATATAGACAGATAGATATATAATATTGAGGGAAAGTTTCATGAATACCTTTTAAGCTATTTATCAAATGTTATTTCCATATCTAGCCATTCTTGAATATTATGGAGGACCGATTACTTTATATCATCCTAAGGATCTAGCTAGTCTTCACCATTTATCCAGTTTTTCCCATCTGATGACTCAGTGGATGAATCAAGTGATAAAGCTCAAGCAGTTATAGGTAATACATTTCCAGTGAAATTCTGAACTTAATTGTGAATTTAATTCTATCTTCCTAATTTTAGAAAAGTCTTTGGTGATAGAATGAAGTTAAGCCTGAGACCAATATTTAAATTCCAATTTAAATTTTTTGGTTTATTCTTCTTCAAGGGAAATTGAAAATTTCCTTTAGTGGGATTCCCTAAGAGACAAAAAATTATTGGAGAAGATTGAAGGGGTAGTAAGAAGATACTGAGGAGGTAAAGAAGGATATGGGGAAGGGACATGTCTAAGGATATTATAACAGAATTGTTGTGGGTTTGAGAAAAGGAAGTCAATAATGATACAAAATATTTTAGGCTGAGCAAATGAAAGATGGACTTTCCATCTACTGAGATGGGAAAGCATGTGAGGAGAGCCAATATTACATTTGCTTAGATGTTGCTTAGATTTCCAAGTGGGTGTGCATAGAAGGCCATTGGATAAGTAAGTCTGGAGTTGAGAAGTCTGGGAATCGGGGTATAGAGATGTATTTACTGCCCTGAGACCACACTAAGGGATTAAGTTTGCATTGAAAATAGGAATAAGGAACAAGCCCTGGGTCAATCCAACATTAAGAATTTGTATTTGCCAGCATCTTTGTATATTCGGCTCACATTTGATGCTCATAGCTTTCTTTCAAGGATGTCTTTGTGTTTCCTCTTTGCTTATCCAAGCTCACTCATGTTTTGTTTTGTTTTGTTTTTTTCTGAAGAAGATTTACCCTGAGATAAGATCTGTTGCCAACCTTCCTCCTTTTGCTTGAGGAAGATTCACCCTGAACTAATATCTGTGCCAATCTTCTTCTATTTTTGTATGTGAGTCACCACCATAGTGTGGCCACTGATGAGTGGATGAGTGGTGTAAGAGTGGTATAGGTCCACACCTGGGAACTGAACCCAAGCCACTGAAGCAGAGCGTGCTGAACTTAACCACTAGGCCATGAGGCTGGCCCCAAAGTCCACTGATTTTTAAAAATTGATAGCTCTTTCTCTCTCACTCTCCTGATCAACTGGCACTATTTCCTCCATATTTTTCAGTCTTATTACAGTCTTGTTACAAACATATCCAGCAGTAAAGTGTGAACACAATTTTTTTCTGATTATGTGCCTTTGCTCTTTCTTATAGCTAAATTTTAGCTGCTTGATATGGATATTTAGTAGGGTAGAGTAAAAAGAGGAGATTTTTGATATAATCTTGCAACAAAGTTGTTTTGTAAAAATTGGTCAAAACTAGCAAAGGAAAATTTTGTCTGCCTGATTTTTCACTTTGAAGAATGAAAATTATTCTATCACCCAAACAAGAATAGACCTTTGCCTCCCGAGGATGGGATAAGAATTTGTCATACTGCCACAACTCTGTCCTTGGTATTTACAAGGGCTCCATTAACAGAGGACTGTCACCATGTTGGAACTCAGAAGAGGAGCAAATTCATATCACCTAACGTCAAGACTGGTAGGAGGCATCGTGTAGTTCAATGATTCTACCAAAAGACACCAAGGTGAATAACTCTGGAGGCCAACAAAAGGTCAGGTGGTTACAATCAAGATGAAAACATAATTTGGAAGCATTTACTACTTTGAGCATTAAAGAAACTGTGGTGTCCTGCCCATCATAAGAAACCCCTTTTCTGCTACCAAGGGCCAAAGGGAGAAAGTTGGGGGTGAGCATGTTAACTATTCAACTGCTTTTCCAGTAAGTGCATTCTGTTGTACGATTCTTCCTCTCAGGAGTGCTAAATATTATTTAAAGTCAAAAATGGAAAGTGGGAGTTTTAAGGATTTTATGTTCTATGATTTAGAGCTACCATGCGTTACAACTTCAAATTTAAAAAGTTAATTTTTAAGAGTACAACCGATACTTGTTTTAGAAACAGTTATACATCTGCTGAAAATAAATCACACACATAATAACTAGGCTTGTTACCATAGTAAATACAGTGAAAATGACAGTTGCTTTTTAGAAACAGTGAATATTCTTCTAATAGAGGATAAAATAACATTTTTCCCCAAAATATTTAGAAATAAGTCATTTAATTGAAGATAATGTCATAAGTAGAATTTAGATGTACTACAGATAACAGTTGTTTAAAATTCTAATATAAAGGGTATTATGAATATTTTACTGGAGTTATTTTGAAAATCATGGTTATTAAAACCTTGCTATAAATAGGAATACAATATTCCTGATATATATGAAGCATAATTTTTCTGATTTGAGAATTACTTTTTGGACAATTACTAAATCTAATTAAAATAAATTGAAGTTGCATTGTATTATGTTAATTTTATCTTGAACACAGGCTTTGATTACTCACTTTAAGAATATCAAATATTTAAAATATTCTATTGACAATATTTATATTTTTCTTTATTAGATTCATCAATATTAGATGTTAGTTTGAACATTTTGTGTAATATTAACCTATAATATAAAATCACTTTTGTTCACTTAAAGTAATTTTTGGTATATAATGTGGCGATTAACGAATTTATAATATATAAACAGTTTAAACATAAATATATGATGTTTTACATAATGTTAAACATAACTGCTTAAACATCATTAAAACACATTTTCTATAGCTTCGAGCAATTCTTTTGATTAAAAATTTGTTCTTAATTGAAGAATTATTTAGTATTACATCTAAAGATTGAATGTATGCTTATCCTGTTTCTTTTTACAGAAGAGCAGTGCCTTTCTATTTTCGGAATTTAGAACTCTCAGCTCACTGTTATGGACTGAATGTTTGTGTCTCCTTCAAAATCCATACGTTGAAATCCTAGCCCACAACATGATGGAATTAGAAGGTGGTGGTCTCTGGGAGGTAATTAGGTCATGAGGATGGAGCCTCATGAATAAGATGAGTGCCCTTATAAGAGGAGATCAGAGAGCTCATTCTCCTTCTTTCTATGTTTTCCACAGTGTGAGGACACAACTAGAAGTCAGCCAACTGCAAACAGGGAAAAGTGTTCTCACCTGGCACTGGATCTGCAGGCACCTTGTTCTTGGTCTTCCCAGTCTCCAGATGTGAGAAATAAATTTGTTTTGTTTTAGCCACCCAGCCTATGGTATTCTGTTATAGAAACCTGAACTAAGACACCGACATAATAGGATTGACGTGTATATAGGATGGAAAAAAGACTTGTTCTGCCTTCTAGAATATCCTCAATATGGACATATAAAAGAGAATATTATTATTTTTCATTACATACAATCACATCACATAAAATCTATCCCTTTTAAGTTATACTCAGTTTAAACACTTTTATAACTGTTTATTAAACACAGTTATAATAGTTTAAACACTATTTAAACTACTAATCAGGAATATGAGATAGAACATTTTCTTATATAAAGGGAAAGTTTACATTTGATGTACGCTGGACTGATGAATCTTTACAATTAGGAGATAAAAATTGCATGTGTTTTTGTGTTTTCCAGAATACTGTGATATAGCAAAAGTTCTCAACCCTGGCTACACCTTAGAACCATCTGGAGGTCTTACGCAAAAAATTACTTTTGCTGGTAATCCACATCCGGGATTTAATGGAAGGGGGCAAGGACTGAAAATTGGTCCAATTTACTAGGACTCCAAAAGATTTTATTGTGCAGTTAGGGTGAAGAATCACTTGCCTAAGTATGAGTACGAGCAGCACAGAATCTCTTAATAATTCCCGCTGCCTTTGGTAAGAACACAGAGAGAGAGAGTTGTTAGTGTTAACTGAGGAAAGCCAATCTCTCTCCTTTGGTTAAAACATACTTGCTCTTTGCCCTAGTTAGGAAACAAATGTTGGGAGTGAGGGAAATCATTTGGGAGCCAAAATCTATTTGGGGCCTTTCCCTTTCTGCCTATCTGGCTAAACCTTATGACCTATCACTTCCAATATCTCATGGTAACTCTGACGTGCTGTAGACAGTGGACTGCCACGCTTGCTTTATATACTCTCCATTTCCACTATAAGTACATTTAGATTCTCTCTTCAAGTCTTTCTGCTGTTAACCAGAAAAGTAGTGAATACTTGGCATCTGCAATAAGTTGTGGTTGTCTTCACAGGGAGTACTAACATGTTTGTTTTAAGGTACCATAACAGTTGTTGAACCATTTCATTTAATGTGAAATTCAAGGCAGTGTAATGCCAAGATAGAAGTGCACAGCCAGAAATATGCAATTATTACACATGCCACGGTGAGACTGCATTTATTTTTTATACAAATTCTCCACATTCATTACTTTATACAGAGGCTCTGGCAAGACTCCGTATTTTCACATACAATACAAATCTAGATTTATATTTGTACGTATTGAGTTTGAAAGGGTGGAAATGCAGTTGATGGATCTATCAACAAATACCATCTGTACCAATTCTATGTCTTATGATATTGTATCATTAAAATCAAAGTCCTAATAACTATTTTAATAAATTCATCTTGCTTTAGACGGAGATCGTGTGACCACTGTTTTGACTTGATACACCTTAGTTTGGGGAGATGATGTATATAAATTGTGGCCTCAAGGAGAGCTGCAGCAGACTGGGCTGTCATTTCTCCTTTTCTAAGTTTTCTCCTAGGGAGAGAGGACCACTAGAATTCTGTAGGCACTGCTCCTCAAACACATTTAGAGAAACAGAGCTGAGCCACGGAACAGGTGGACTGTGGTAGACGTGGAGATGCCCCTCCCAGATGGTCTTTTCAGGAAGGGTTAGCTGCCTGGTTGCATGTGGGGGGATGGGCAGGAGCGCTCATCAGACAGTCTCCAACCTCCCCACTGCTCCTAAACTACAGCTACTGAGGGAGGGGAGCAAAGGAGTTGGCTTGAGGAAGAGAGAGGAATGGTAATGACTGTGATTCTGGTCTGTGAAAATCTTTATTCACAGAAGAGACAGGATGCCAAAACCTGTCCCCAGATGGTACATCAGTACAATTCTGAGCTTAAATGTCATTTCTGTGGGCAAGGAGAAGTTTTACAATTGAATACGCTGGAAATGTTGAATACAAAAATGCAGCTGTATTTGTAATCTGAATAGTCTCTTAAGCTTTTATGTAAAAGACTACTAAAATAAGTCATGCACCTGAGGAATTTTTATGTAGTTAAAGGAGAGGAAACACCCCATACTGAATTTATTTCAAAAGGGTGGTTGGAAACAAAAATATATGTGTGCTTTGATTATGTCATGAATCATACTCCAATATATTCCTTATTTGTATCATACATTTTATGCATAAAGTTATATAATTGATGAATATATATTATATTTTGATAATTCTACAGTATTATATAAATGTCAAGTATAGAAACAGCATGAGGGCTGGGCTTTTCACTGTTCCATTAAATGCTATAATGCCAGTGTCTGAAACAGTGTCTACTACATGTTAGATATTTAATAATTATTTTTTGAGTGATTGAATGAATGAACCAGATAACTATTACTGGCAGACTACTTAGCATTTCTTTCTACCTTAATATCACAACACTATTCTTCATCCAGGATATTCTTATTTATTGCAAAACGTATAATCCTACGTGTTTTTTTTTATATTTGCTTAAGTTGTTTTCTCTATTTTAACAAATCATCCTTTTCTTTGACTATCCAAATTCTTTTTGTCAGTCTGTATGTGTTTAACTCAACATACCTTTGAGACCAAACTCATTGCTCTTCTACCTCCATTTTTTCCTATTTTTTGCAATATTGTGTATTTGTTTCAAACCATGTAATGTATTATAATGCTTTGCTATTCTCTAATTATTTCAACAATATATTTTCATATACTATATTATATTGCAAGATTTTTGAATGCTTTGGGTGTGTCTTGTAACTTTTTGTTGTTGCCATCTGTACCAGATACTACTGCTGTTTTAAAATATATCTGGTCAAAGCTCCTGTGAGCTTTGGAGAACTGACAACCTTCCACATCAGGCACCCTTGCCTCTCTCCTTCTGGCTTTTCTGCTGCTCTGCCTAAAGGCTCTTGAGAATTTTCTGAGCTTGCTTAGCGCTCATGCACAGCAGTGTACTAGGAATTTCATGTCCCTCAACCAGTGAGAGACGGGAGTTGTCAGACGCAACTCCCAGCGTCTCCATGTCCCACTGGAGTAGTTCAATGATGTACTGCTCAGAGCCCCCAGCAGAATTGAGCTCCAGTTACTCGTGTTGAGAATCTGATCATTAAGACACCCTCTATCGGCTGGTCTCTCTTCACTGTCTCAATTCTTTATTCTCACTTGCACTTCCTGGTATCACCTCCTAAATAAACTATCTGCCCTCAAGTACTTGACAGGATGTGCTTGCCAGGAAATCCAAACTAGGACAAGATCTTTTCCAATTTCATGTCACTGGCTCCTTTTACTTCAGAATTCAGTTTAAATATCATGTAGGTTGAATAACAGTCCCCCAAAAATGTCCATGTCCCCATTCCTGGAATCTGTGAATATGTTACCTCATATGGTAAAAGGGACTTTTCTGAGTTGATTAAGTTAAGGATTTTGAGATGAGAAGATTATTTTGGATTATCCAGGCGGGCCCAATGTAATCACGAGGATCCTTATTAAGAGTCAGAGAGACAAGAGAGAGTGGAAGCAGAAGTCAGAGAGGAGAGATAATGATGCACTGCTGGTTTTGAAGATGGAAGAAGTGACTGCAAAACAAGGAATGTGGTTGATCTCTATAAGTTGGAGAAGGCAAGGAAACAAATTCTCCCCTACTTCTTCCAGAAGGAATGCAGCCTTGCAGATCCGTTTTTAGACTGCTGATCTCCAGAACTATAAGATAATAAATTTGTCTTGTTTTAAGTCACTGACTTTGCAGTAATATGCTACAGCAGCAATAAAGAACTAATACAAATATCACTGACTCAAAAGCTTTCCTGATCAGTTCATCTAGAGAAAATTTTCCTCAAACAAACACAGAAACTATGATGTGGCTTTGTTTTGTCACATAATATGTACTCACATTAAGTCAAAAACATGGATTTCATGCACCCTTTATTTTATTATCTTCATAGTATTACTATCAATCAGTATTATGGAAAAATCTATGTTCTCCTCTCCAATTTATGACTTGATATTTAAAGGTTCTTTCCAAGATGATGTCCTACCGCTATGGCTGAACCTTTTCACAGACTTTGTTTTTTCAGTCTATTTCCGTGAAAAGCCACATTTTTATTTCTCTGCTTTCTCAACCCATGGGGCTGACATATGCTTTATAGTTCAGAAATGTGTGACTTGCCAGGCCTACAGTGATTTTGCCTTTGGGTTATTTAACTAAGCTAGAGACTGTCATCTTCACCACAAATAAGTCCTGAATATCTTCCTACTATAACTCCTTTATTACACAACTCTCTGAACTCTTGATAAATGATGCACTTATTTGATATGTTCTCTTGTCTCTTAACGTGCATATAACATCCTTCATCTCCTGAGTAAAAAGACCAACCAAACAAAAACAAAACAAAAAATAAAAACACACAAAATAACCTGAAATACCCAAGTGAGGCAACCAATTGCTGCCTGTTCATCACCATCATGCTTCTACTATGCACAAGTCTACTACTTTTTCCTAGGAGCAGAGGCTGAAAGAAGTGGATCTTATTGATAGCAAGTAGCCACATCCTGCTATTTCATGGATCTATATTGAAAACTCAAGTATTTTAATTTAATTTAATTTTTTGTGTGTGTGAGGAAGATTGGCCCAGAGCTAACGTCTGTTGCCAATCCTCCTCTTTTTGCTTGAGGAAGAGTCTCTGAGCTAACCTCTGTGCCAGTTTTCCTCCATTTTATATATGGGCCACCGCCACAGCATGACTTGATGAGTGGTGTGTAGGTCTGCACTCGGGATCCGAACCTGCGAACCCTGGGCTGCTGAAGCAGAATGCACGAACCCAAGAACTACACCACAAGGCTGGCCCAAAGTGTTTTAATTTTTTAATGTACTTGTGTATATCTTCCTACCTTCATACATGATTTTGGATGTGTTACTGTAGTTATATTTTATACTGTTTTTCTTTAGCCCAAATTTTTACCTTACTGTACCACATTTAGCTGAACATAAAATGTCAAGATTAGCAGAAATCCTAAATATGCTTTTTAAATAAAATCACTGAAGAACAAAGAAGATTCTGAGGGCTAGATTGAACCAGCAAAGTGCACAGTCATTTAGATAACTGGTTTTTGGATTAATTATTAGAAAGCTACCTCAGGGTTACTGCTTCTCAGATTATCAATAAATCAAAGCACAGATTCAGTCATGCATTCTATGAATACTTATTAGAATATTTAATACTGAAGACATTGTGTTAATATCTAGAATACAGCATGAACAAAACACACATAATCCTTGCACTCATGAAGCAATCTAGTGAGGCATAGATGACGAAACTTAAACAAAAAACCTTAATTGTAGTATGTGCTCCAAAAGAAAATGATGGTAGGGTGTAAGAGGGAAAAATGGGAGGACCGTTTACTCTTTCATGTAGCTCAAACAGTCAGAGTCTCCTAGAAGGAGGTGAAATATAAATTGAGAGTGAGAACTGAAGAACTAGAAGAATCAAGCCCTAAGGAGAGAGAAAGAAGAGGCCTCTTGGAGGAAGGGCAGACCGTATGTGATTTTCCTTAGTTAAGAAAATGCGTGTTCATGAAACTAAAGTAAACTAGGGCAGAACGTAGGGAGACTAAGAGAGGTCAGGATTAGATAAAGTTTGACAGGCTGTGGCCTGAACTTCCATTTTTGTGAGGTCGTCATACGGAGTCTGGGTTCTGTTACCATTGATAAGTGACATCACTTTTTTTTCCTAAGGAAGATTCATCCTGAGCTAACATCTGTACCAGTCTTCCTCTATTTTGTATGTGAATCACTGCCACAGCATGGCCTCCTAGAAGTGGTGTAGATCGGCACCTGGGAACTGAACCTGACCCGCTGAAGCGGATGTGCCTAACTTAACCAGCAGGCAACAGGGTTGGCCCCATGAGGTCAATTTTTAAACAGGGAAGTAAGCTCACTTATGTTCTTAGAGATCACCTTAGCTACTGTGGGAAAATAGATTGTAGTCCAGATAGTCCCATTTTAGTGGCAAGAAAACCCCACAAAACAGCACTGATTTTGTCATTGTCATTCTTACACTCAATAAAGGTGATAATTTAAATTTTAAACCTGTAAATACTTTCCATAAAATCAAAGTTTTTTTCACTTTGAGTAAAAATAAGGCCATCCAAAGATTTTGATTTGTCTTCAATTGACTTTTATTCATAAAATATCCCTTAACCCCAAATGGTGAAAACATGTAAAACACCAGTTCTCAATTACACTGTTTCCCTCCTAGAAATGTCGTATGGCTACTCTCACTGTAGGATGGTCTCAGTAAAAATTACCTTCTTCTTCTCTTTTATAATATTTTTCCTTTTGTAAATCCCTTTACTAACTTTGGTCTTAAATTACTGATTTATTTATGAATATCTTGTTTCTTAATAGAAAAAGGGATCATATTTTGGATACTTAGACCTTTATGTTGCCCCTCCTCACATCATACAAAATTGACCCTAAATAAATTAAAATCCATAGATAGAATTCTTCTTTAATTGAGGTGCTAACACCATCTATATCTAATATGAACACCCTTAAAAGCTAGATATAATTGGATAGGTAAGGTTCTAGATAAATAATGTCTCCAATATTATGATAGAATTTCTCCAAAGATCTGATTAAGATAATGAACATCGTCTAGTTTAATATAAATAAATAATCAACAGCCAGTCAGCAAGTAATAATCAACCCAAGGCTCAAGATAGAGATGGGGATAGAGATGTAAATATGAATTATTTACTATGACACTGCAGTAGCAGTAATTACAGTACCATCAGCAGCAACAGCACTAATATGAGGAGCAGCAATAGCATCAGAAGAATGAAGAGAATGATGAAGAAAAGGAAGAGGAAGATGAGAATGAATAGTAATAATAGCAACAGAAGCATTGTTAATAGTAATCTTAATTCAAGCAAAATGTGGGCACAAATGGAACTCTAGCCAAAAGTCACAGCTGATTGGTCTTAATTAGCTTGGATACTACATGGGTAATTTCTTTAATTCCTTTTATTGGCTTCACTTTGCTTTCACCAACTGGATAATTCAAAATAGGTATTGCTCAAAAGGCTTGTACTGGCCACTTGTAAATTCAGTCCGAATTGCTCTCAGCGACAGCCTCAGTGCTTTTATTCAGGTTGGAGGCAGTGAAGTTTAAATGAGTGATTAATTCATTAAAAATTATATCATGAGAAATACAGTAACAGGCTGAAAACATTTCTCACCTATAAAATTAATTAATCTGAACTAGATTTGTCTTGTAAACACTTGTCATAAAATAGAATTGACTCAATGAATGAAAGCAGATGGCATTTTTGTTTGCCTAATGATGTTTTTAGTGGGATGACTTATTAATGGAGGACCATGAAATACAATTGCAACCAAACAGTGTTGTGTTTAGACACAGTGATACGGAGACTTGTGTAAATTATCTTTGCTCAGTTGAATAGACTCTCTTTTGCTAAAAATATTAAGTAACCATGGGCAAATATAATTTTTCATTGTATTAACTGGGTAAATGCTATATAAAGATGCAGGTTAATTATTTAAAGAAGTAAGCAGATGGTATCTCCATTTTACAGAGTTCTTTCAAGAAATTGTGCACTATTGCTCAAAATATTAATTCGAGATTTGAAAGCTAAACAAATATCAATATAGCAATCATGTACTTTCTTTAATATGCATTATGGTCTATCAAAATCTAATTTTATGTTTAGTTTTCTTTTAGTTGGCTGACATTACTTTGAGAGTGCTACTCTTGCAATTTTCATATTGATTTTCATTACCAAAATAAAAGGATATGTTTATGGTTGTTTCCTCTTCTTGCATTTGTTGCTAAAAATCACAACACTTTAATTAAATCTTTGTGTTAATGGGCTTAGGACTAGTCCCTACCTCAATAAATCAGAACTACCAAATCTGTTCAGTTTACTCAAACTGCAATCAATGCTAATTTCCTTTTGGTTCAGCAATTTCATTTACTTGTGCATTGGAAGTTCAATTATTTGCAATTACAGTCTCAGTGTATTAAGATAAATGTGATATAGCATCTAAATTGTAAATTACAGAAGCTCAATTTTTATTATTTTGTGTATTGGAACCTATTTAGAAATAATCTTAGAAAGTAACTGTAAATGTTACTAATTCTAATATTTGTGTATTTTTCCTGAACGTTATTCATGCAGATATACACATAAACACATTCACTGTCAATATATACATTTTAAATGATAAAATAGGAAAATTACCTAGCAAAAGTAGGAGTAATTCACAACCATCCAAGCGCTATTCTGTAGCATGGGTATTGAAACACAGATAATATTCTATGCTTCCTTCCAATGAATTATTTCATAATGTTTTAGATTTCAAACTCTAAAGTTGTGGAATAGTAAGCAATTTTATCTAATGTCAATACATTTTCCACAACTGTGCAAGATGATTGATTCACATCTATGCTATATAACTAAAGCAAATTTGATTTCATGTTTTATTTTCATGAGTGAAATCAGTATTTTTGTCACATTTATTATACCAAAAGAATGCTTATATACAAGTAAGAAATTAAAAATTCCAGTTTTTCTGAAACAATACAAATGATACAATGTAAGAGTAACAAAAACTTTAGAGTGTTATTGTAATGACTAGTTTAAAGATTGCATATATATTTTTCCACTGTAAAATATATTATTTATGAGAAGCAACTGACCCTGAATATTTTTTTTTCCAGAGGAAGATTTGCACTGAGCTAACATCTGTTGCCAATCTTCCTCTTTTTTTACTTGAGGAAGATTAGCCCTGAGCTAACACCCATGCCAATCTGTCTCTATTTTGTATGTGGGTCACCACCACAGCATGGCTGACGAGCGGTGTAGGTCCATGCTTGGGATCTGAACCCATGAACCCAGGCTGCCATAGCATACTGAACTTAACTACTACACCATGGGGCCAACACCTTGAATAATTTTATACTAAAAATGAGGCATAATGTTTTGCAGATGGAGTGAAAAAGATGTGCTGGCCTTACATTTAAAATCAATGAAATCTTATTTTTTAAATATACATTTAATATTTTGATAAAATGTTTCCAGATCTCCCAAAATAATTTAAGAGATTTCTGCCATAGAGACAAGGGTAAATTTTTGAATTATTTTCCCTTATATGCTTCCTGTGTTTCTTATATTTCTGAGGAAAAATTTTCAATCTCTTGAGATTTTGGTTTAAAAAATATACAAAATTTGGGACTCTGTTAAGATATCAGATCTTTGATATGAAAAGTATAGCCAATTCTGAAAGTGATACTTGAGAATATTTTTAAAATACTCTGATGCATTGGATTGCCTTCTAATATTGTCACATTTATGTTAATATCTTCAAGTTTGTTATGCTTCTAACATCAAGAATTTGACCAAGTTTTTATATTCTTACAATGATTCACAATTCTAACCCTGTGAAATTTCTGTTTCTGCCACAATAAATGGTTAAAATAAAAAATATATGACTTCAAGGACAAGTAAATAGGAATTCTAATTTCTATGCCATTTTTTTTTAAATCTCATTTCCTACATTGAACTGAAAACCAGAGAACTCAAAAAAGAATTCCTAATAATCATATTTTTTAAAGGGAATTGTAACATTTTGCGCATTTTAACTACTGGTCAACAGAAAGTTCACTGGTTAATAATAATTAATGCATTTATCTTAAAGCTCTAGTTTGGACTCCGTTTAAATGTAAATTAATGTGAAAAATATTTGTCATACTCACCTAATGTTACAAAAAAATTCACCCAGGTTTTTATTTTCCTTCAAGCCAGTTTTTGACACAATCTTAATTTAGACAGTTTTTTAAAAGATACTGGAAAATCTAAATATGACATGGAGTTTATGATTGTTATTAGTTTTTACATGTAATATGTATAGATAATTAAGATATTTAATTTATTAATCTTAATATTTTCTGAACATATAAAAAGTTCTTGTTTTGTGTTATGAGGCATTTTTTTAAAATCCCTAGGCATTTTATAAGTATTCAACTAAAAGATAAGCTCATTTTATTTTAAGGAAAATACCCATTAATAATTATCTAAGAGATTATGATTACACTTGAAAATATTCAGCAAGATAGCTGGATGCAATATAAAGCATAAACGAAGAATGCCCATGGTTAATTAAATTGCATTTCTTGAGGAAAACAGAAAGTATGCCAATCAGATATGAGGTTCCTACTCTATCTCCCTGCTAAGCATTTAAGACTTTGAAAAAAATAAAGGAATAAGTTGGGTTTAGCGTATTATAGATGTAAACCACACCACTAGGAGATAATACCAAATTATTTCTCTGGAATGACAATGAGGACATTCACCTTAAGAGCCTCCCTCTGATGCAGTCTTTAAAATCGCAAGAGAGGGATGTGTTAGGAATAAAATAGAACCGCAGGTGGTGTTTTGGTTCCCAAGTCCCTAATGCTTCAAATAGAAAGAGTGATTTAACAGATGAAATAGAGAATCTGTAGGAAGTCTGGAAGAAATTGCTCAAATATTTAATTTGCCTGTTCAGATCTTACTAATAACAACAAAACACTTCATCACAAAAGTGAACAGGGTTCAAATAATTACCAGTTGGTGAATCATTATCATTTGTATGCTATTATTTTAAATTTGAGTTTTGTTTTTAGGATGAGTAAACTATTTTTTAGGAATTTATTAGTGAACACACTTGTTTAAGACACTTTTAATCATACTTTGTTTAGACTGTTTTTTCTTTTTAATCCATCAAGCTCTTCCCTTCAGAGGAAAACTCAGCTATGAGGGGGCATTTTTGTTTTTCGTTTCCTCACCATATAAGCTAATGTATCTCCAGTAGCTAATAAGGATTGTAGGTTCACATGGCTTCCGGAAAAGTGCCTTATGGTCAATAACCTGCTCAGTGCAGTGGCTGCGGAGATGATCAGTGTGACTTTTTCTGCTCAACTGCCAAAGAGCCAAAGTCATGCTCCTGCACTCCTGGTGCTTAGAAATTATTAGAGTATGTGCAGTTGTAAGCTGATGATCTTAGTGAGTAATGGGAATACTGCCTGTCTTTTCTGGGAGATAGTAATGATATAAATAATGCAACGATAAATTTAAAAAATGAAGGAAAACTTTGGAGAAGCAGGAAAAAAATGAATGTGTTCCAAAAAGAAATAAAATTCACATAAACCTAAAAAATATGAACATAAAAATTGTAATAAAGTTCCAGGTAACTTCAAAAAATTACAAAAGTCATCATTAAAAAGCATACACTGAGGGTTGTTTTTCATGAATGTGTAATAGATTAGTCTTTTTGTGGTAAAAATCATTATTAAAATCAGGAACATTATGGTTTATTAAGACTTTTGTTTTGTAAACTCACATATGTGTCCATTGAGACAAAGATAAAAACTTGAAAGATTATTCTCCACCGTTTCTTCATTAAATTAATGCCTAAAAACTTACGAAAGTGCTATGCCTCTACTTTATTAAAACATTAAAGTAATTGACAACATCACTTGATTCTTGTCTAGCTTGTGGCTCTCTCTTCAGTCCTTTGTTAAACACAACCGTTTTGAATATTTAAAGAATCTAATGTGTGTGCTTCTTAAAAACCTAACTATGTGACTTTTAAATAAGAACAGATATTATAAAATATATCATTGTTAATTTTGTAAAGAGCTGTATTTTTGGTCCTCTGTAAACAAAAACCATAGAAGAGGTGGTAGTGCAGGAGAGTGGAGTAAGTTAGAGAAGTGAGCTAACAGCTCAACCAGTGAAACCTTGTTCTCTAGTACAAAAGGGGGAAGCCAAATTCAGATATGATAGGTCATTGGCCTATGAAATGTGGGGCAGTGTTGCCAAATCTTCTGATTTTTTTGAGAGAGAATAAGAATTCAGGTTCTATATCAAGTCTCTCGAGAGTTAAATATAAGCAACAAATTCAAATGTTTTTGAACATTCTGTACAAACCAAGAAATCATGGATGAGGTCTCTCCTTGGCATGCACACCTTCAGTTCTTCAACTCAAGCTACTAGGACAAGAGAGAGAAAACATTTGTTTTGAGTGTGTCCCTCTCTTCTCTGATTGTTCATGCATGCAATGTATTCAACAATTTAAAATTCTTTGTTATGTTCAAAAGACTATTGTACAATTTCCTTAGAACTGCCAAAATAAAATCCTTTTTTTCTTAAAGGACACTGCCTAACTATACATGATAAGTGCCATAATTGATAGAAAAGCGGTTTGAGAGTTTAGAAGAGCTCATACCTGTTTAGCGGACACTGAAAAAGCATCCCTAAAAGTAGAACTTGAATTTGAACTTGAATATTCAACTCGAATATAGCATTTGAACTTGAATATTCTCTTCCATTTTAATTAAACCAGTTAGCTTTAGCTAATGCTATGGCATATAATTGAAATAAATGGCATAATGCTAATAATATTTGGAGCAAGATTCATAGTTTTGTTATATAGTTAGTGGTAAGACTATTAGAGTATAGTTTGAGCACTGATTATTCTATTAAGCCCTTATACTCATTCAAATTTCTCAAATGCTGCTTCTATTTACTAAATGTTCCCCTGGACTCACAAGTTCTAATGAATTATTAATTGTGAAGTGATGATATGACTCTCTGCTAACACTCAGAAGCCATCCATCATTAAATATATTTTACAAACTGATTCCCTTCGGTTCCTGATTACCTGAAGCTCACCTGCTCCTTTGAAGTTTATCATTTAACTTGTTTGAAATAAAACAAGGAATACATTATTTTGCTTTTGGATGTCTTCCTTATTATGGTAACTTAAAATGCAATTTCTCATTTACATACAGTAACAGCTTAATTGGATTATCTTAGTTTCTCCTGGGAAATCCTCTCTGCCTAAGAAACTCTGCATTTTAAGCTCACTCATGTTGATCCTGTTTATTTGCAAACACATATCTATTTATTATTCATTGAAAAACTGCCTGTTCATATTTTTGCATATTCTCATCTTTTGAGCTAAGAGAATCTTTGCAAATCATTTAAATATGTTTAAGATTCTGTCACTTTCCCAATTAAAAAAGTGCTGTTAGCTTACCTAAAAGATACCATAAGATTAGTTATGAATATAATTTTCCCACTTCTCCGTTTGAATAGTCTGCTGTATAAACGAGTATAGCTAGCAGTGAAAACTACTTTGACAATCAGAGAACATATGCACTGTATAACTAAGATCAAAGTCTCTTTATTACTATGGTGTTTTGGAATCACATGATTTTCAGATTTTAATTCAGAATATTATTATAGAAAAAGAAAAAAGGTGATTTAAGAAAAAGTAAAAGTTGAGAGAAATATTAAAATGAGAATGGTTGCAGGGCATTGAAAGAAGCATAAGTAGAGATTCCTAAATTCAATAAATTTCTCTGCATCTTAGAGTTAGATGACTTGGCCTTTTAATGTGAATTTCAGTGTCAATGAATACCTACTCCCTAGAAATAATTAAAATTAACAATTTTTTGTGTAATCTTTAACTCTAAAAATGTATTGAATTTCAAATGTATAACTAGGGTGGAAAACAGAGTTTTCCTATATTTATATGGATATTTGTTAACCTCTTAGTTTGGTTAGACATGACCCTTATTCAAGTATTGCACTAGAGACACAAAATACTCCACAGAGCAATAACTCTGAAAACAAGTGCACTCAGCACTAGATCAGAAAGAAACAGTATCGCCTTTTTATTTTTTTGATAATTTCAATTCTTCTTTCAAAACTTATCCTATGGACATCTGAACCACTGCTTTCCAATAAAAGCTTCTTCATGAGTTGAGACAACAGCCCATCCTGGATAATCAGTTACAGCCTCCAGACCAAAGCTAGACTTCTAGTTAGATGGCTTCTTAGTCTCCATAATTTCTCCCCCATATGCCTGCCAAAGTACTGGAAATTCTAACAATCCAATACCCATTTCTCTGGGTTAAGGCTTTTCCTACTGTTAGAAAGCAAATTGAGGGGACCAGCCCAGTGATGGGTGGTTGAGTTTGTGCACTCCGCTTTGATGACCCGGGGTTGGCAGATTCAGATGCTGGGCGCAGGCCTACACACTGCTTATCAAGCCATGCTGTGGCGGCATCCCACAAATAAAGTGGAGGAAGATGGGCACGGATGTTTGCCCACAGACAACCTTCCTCAGCAAAAAGAGGAGGATTGGGAATAGAAGTTAGATCAGGGCTGGTCTTCCTCACAAGAAATAAATAGATAAATAAAATTAAGCCACATCAGTCGTCAGCCTTAGTGCCAATTCCTATAGTTTGAGTTATGATTTCCCAAACACCTGTCTGATCCACTGTCATTTCAAAGAACAATGTTAAAAACATTAAACCAGTAGAAAATAATATGATCTAGTAGTTTAGAAAATCACAAGTTTTGGGAGGAAAGGATGCATTTAATTTTAGCTACAATGTCTCCTATTTACGTGTAATTTACTTACCTATGTAACCATCAGTGACCCATCTGTAAAACCAGGAGTGCTCTGGGGCTGGCCGGTGGCACAGCAGTTTAGTTCATGCTTTGGCAGCCCAGGATTTCGGGTTCGGATCCCGGGAGCCCACCGTCACACTGCTTGTCAGCCATGCTGTGGTGGCGTCCCATATAAAGTAGAGGAAGATGGGCATGGATGTTAGCCCAGGGCCAGTCTTCCTCAGCAAAAAAGAGGAGGATTGGCAATGAATGTTAGCTCAGGGCTGGTCTTCCTCACACACACACACACACACACACACACACACACACACAAACTAGGAGTGCTTCACCACTTTGAAGAGGATTGTGGAACTGAAATGAAACACACTCCTCGTGGGATCTGTTCTAAATCAATGGTCTCTCTGACTAATGATGGTTGAAGGAAAAGTTTAGGCCATGCGGAGCTGAACAGCAGAGGTGTGTGGAAGTGGAGGGAGAATGAATATAGGGAGAGAAAGAGCCAAACCTAACAAGTGGAACAGGCAGCTGTAAGATCATTTCTCTGTCCTTTTCTACCTTCAGTATTTTGCAAATAAAAATCTATCTTCCATTCTGTGATATCCTCCAGCAATGTGTCTATTCTTCAACTTATGTCTTAAATTTTGAATTTTTCACAAATATTTGTAAAAGAAAAGAATGAAGAGAGAAGACACATTACTAATTTCTCAAGTATCTATTTTCAGAGAGAATGAAGGCTGAATGCCACATGAACAAATTAATTTGGAGATGTAGTTGTGTGGTTTTAAATACCCTTGCCCACAAATATACCCAAAGTTCCTGTGTATTAATAAAACCAGTAATTGGAGAAAGAGAAAACCAAAGGAGAAAGAGAAAAAAAACCTATTGTCTCCTAGGCTACAAAATTCACAGAATCTAAAGTAAGAAGCTATTTTTTTGATATGCACAGTTCTTTTTTCGTCCTAGGCTCATCAGCAAATTACTTCAAGTCTGTAAACTTCAGTAAACTCAGTAGCTCAAGGATGGGTTAAAAGTTACAATGTTGTAACATATTTATAATAGAGTTGGATATATAACAAGCACTTACTAAAATAGTTAATATTATCTGAGCGCTTACTCCAGACCAATTATATTTTAAGTGTTGATATTAATTAGCTCATTCAATCACCCGCCAATCCTATGAAACAATTTGTATTATTGTATCCAGTTTTCAGATTAAACTATTATGCCATAGACAGATAAAATAACTTGCTCAAAATTACAAAGACAGGAAAGGGAGAACAAAGGATTCGAATCTGGGAGTCTAGTTTCAGAGCACGTGTTTTTAATGACTGCACTGTACCTTTTATCACTCACTAAGCCAGAGAGGATTTTTATTATTATCAGTAATATTTGTTTTATTACAATGTTATTTTTGTCTAAATAAAAGGGGTTTAATATTACTAATATATATCAGTTTTAGACACAAGATAACAATACATGCTTACTTGAATTTAGTGCATTATATCTGGCCTTGGACAAAATCCATTATACAAAAAGATGTTCTACTTTCATATTTAAGTGCATAAATGCATGATGGATTTTTGTGGTAATATGTCAGCAAAATAAAGTTGTGTCTTTTCAAGTTAAAACATTTATATATAGTTGAATACCCAAAATATTCTTTGTTGTTAGAACCCAAGGATCAAAATATGAACAAATAGATTCTTCTGAATCTAATACATGAATAGATTCTTGAATTTTCCATTGATTTAGATTATCCACTGAATTAATAGGTTCTCCACTTATGGATCAATTGTTTTCAAGGTAGGTCTCCCTTGTTAACATCTTCCACCAAACTAGCTCCCAGTGGCTTCTTCCCATCATTCTAGTAAAAATGACTTTCACATCTCTTTAAATACAATAGAGATATTTTTATTCATTATTTTATTTAACCACTAGGAACACAAAAATATGCTGTGCATTGCTTCACTAAACTCTTCTCCTCATTTGGAGTCACTCTATTATTCCCTAGCCACTCTCTGCATCTGCTTCCAGCTCATCCTCCTCTACCTTGATATATTTTATTTCATCAAAGCCAAGCTCTTGGCTATTTTCTCTCTTCAGTATCTCTCTCCCTAGGAAGGATTTCATTCATGCCTAGTTTCAGAAGTTATTGGATGATCTATATAATACTTACATTTGTATGTCTTAAAAATGATGAAAAATCATGACAAAAAACAGTTTCCTTATCTTTTATCTTCTTAGTTGGATTATTCTAAAACTGGAGCCTAAATTAGGGGTTTGGGAGCAAGTGATTTATTGGGAGATGGCTTCAAGAAGCAGACTGAAGAAGTGGAGAGGGTAAGTTGGAGGACAGACGGCACTGACGCCTGTGCTATTCAGCTGGGCCTGCAGTGGGCGCCCAGGGCTCAGTTTCTCTGGTGGCCCTACTGAGGACCGTGTAGAACACATCAGAATGGTCCCCATGAAGGATGAGACGTTGAAAAAGGGATAGAAAAAGATTTCTGAAATGAAGAAGTTCTGAAGTTATAACTATCTTTAAAACAAACAACCATAAAAAATTAAAGGATAGAAAAACATTTAAGGACTAAATAGTGTCTGGTTTTTCATCAACTTGGTCTATGAAGAATGACACTACATTTTCTTGGGCAGGTTCCTACTTGTGGACCCATGGAGGTTTAGGCTCCTTTCAGTCTGGAAAATGTACCTCATGACAATTTAGACATTAGGTGATAACGTGCTTGTCGTGAATGGCTGTGACAAGTGGCCATCATCTCCCCTGTGTACAAACACAATATCCACAGTAGATTGGTCAGTGAATAATAAAACATTGTTGAACATTGGAGTATGATCCCTTGCATCATGTAATAATTTGCTCATGCTTTTACCATAAAGGGAGATACTATTTTTCCATATCTCTCTTTTGTAAATTCATTAATAAATTAAAAATCAAATACTGTTATATTTATTTAGATATGGAAAAGTGTTTCTTAAAACTAGTTTTTGAGTCATCATTTCCTTAGAAAAATGCCGCTCAAAAAATAAATAAGTAAACATAGCCTTTTCTATGGTTAATTCTTATTGATGCACAATTTCAATGCCAAAATAAACAGAATGTGAAAAAGTCAAAAATTTTATCATTAAAGTGAAACAGAAAAAATCTAATGTGACTAAATTCAAACTTTACTAAAACGAATTAGAGCATATGTAATAGTTCTTACTTCTTTGTGTCTTTTTTAACATGTCACTGATTTAAAATAAAAGAGGGGATAAATCCTTTTAACCAAGAGGGGGAAATCCAGCATATTTGTTTGGCATCAAAGAACTATAGAAATGGGCTTAAATGGACACCTATCTTGTGGCTTAAAGTTACATATTGATAGCTTTCTCTTAACCAATAGCCACATTTTGTGGGATGCTATTCATACTTCTGATGAAATTAAAACAAACAACCCCCCCAAAAAATCCATGCAAATTCATCTTCTCTGCTATTACATAAAATAATAATAATAATAATTCAAGATGCAGAAAAGTCTTAGATTCTTAATAAAGAAATGTAGGAAGTGTGTATTCAAGCAAAACAGAAAGTCTCAGCAGGGATGTTTTCCAGTATAAAGATGAGTTTCTAAATGCAATAGTTGACATATGACAATTTCAGAAGTGATTGTTATTAAGAAAACTTACCAAAACAAAATGCAAACCAGGCCGTTGTGTATTTTATTAGAATGAGTACATAATGTTGTAGAAGGGAAGTAAATGTTATCATTATTGGTCACACATTGGAACTCTATCAGGTTTTCATTCTAAGTCCCTTTCCCATGAAGCAGTGATTTGAACAAATAAGATCACAGTTCTGTTTGTGGGTATATATTCAAAAGAATGAAATCAGGATCTCAAAGAAATATCTGTACTCTCACATTCATTGCAGCATTGTTCACAATAGTGGAAACAATCTGAAAGTCCATCAATAGATGAATGATAAAGATAACATGATATATCTATACCTATATCTACATCTATATCTATAACTATATCCATCCATGTATATGTATTCAGCCTTAAAAAAGAAGTAAATCTTGCCATTTGCAACAACATGGATGAGCCTGAAGAACATTATGCTAATTGAAATAAGCCAGTCACATAAGGACGAATACTGCATGTTTCCACTTATATGAGGTATCTAAAATAGTGAAACTTATAGAAGCAGAAAATACAATAATGGTTGCCGGGGGCTGGAGGGTTAGGAAATGGAGAGTTGTTACTCAATGGGTATAAAGTTTCAGTTATGCTAGAGATCTTTCTGTACAACACAGGGTCTATGGTTAACAATATGATATTGCCCACTTAAAAATTTAAAAGTGTAGGTCTCGTATTAAGTGACTGTATCACGTAAAAGAAAGGAACACAAGGAAACTCAGAGAGGTGTTGGATCTATCTATTACCTTGATTGTGGTGGTGGTATCAAGGGTGTTTGCACATGTCCAAACTCATCCAGGTGTGTCCATTAAATATGTGCAGTTCTTTGTGTATCAATTATACCTCATTAAAGTTGTTAAATTTTTTTGAGAGAGATAGAAGATGAGGGTCAGATTTGCAAGCCTCTACTTTATTATATGGACAGTATTTTTGTTTCATATTTACAACATTTTAGTGATTTATTTTTATAATATTTATTATTGTATGGCATGCATCAAACCATCCAGGTCAGCATGGTCAAAAGAACCTTCTGTGATGACAGCAATATTCTGTTCTTTTGCTGCCCAATATAGCAGCCACTAGCCACAGACGAACATTGAGCACTTGAAATAAACCTGGTACAACAGAGGTACTTAATTTTAAAATTTTAATTAATTTAAATTTAAATCTCCACATATGGCTAGAGTCTACTGCATTGAACAGCATAGATCTATATCCTCCTTTTGATCAGTGTAGAGTAGGTTGAGGTTATCAATAAATGTCACTATGCAAATTGTTGTGAATTTTATCTTTTACATGAATACTGTTTTAGTAAAAACTTCTACTATTTAGTTAAAACTTTCAAATTGAACTAGTTAAATGGGAATAATTTGAATTATATCTATTTTGAGAGACTATAAATTCATAATTTCTTAGAAAATAAAAATATTAAGATTGCTAACAAAATACTTGCTGAAAGAGATATTTTAAAAAGAGTAAGAAATTATAATTTACAAAAAATTATTGTCTTCAAAACTGATTGTTAGCTCATAAATTCTTATATCTACTAAAATGTTTTTATATTAATCATTTTCTTAGAGAAGAGTTTTATGAAAGAGAGAGCTATTATTTTGGCAATTTTATGCCACATTTTAAGAGTAAATCAAAAGTATGATGACTATAGTTAGCAATACTGTATTGCATGTTTGAAAGTTGCTAAGAAAGTAGATCTTAAAAATTCTCATCACAAGGAAAAAAATTTGTAATGACATGAAGTGATGGATGTTAACTAAACTTGTTGTGGTAATCATTTTGTAATATATGCACATATCAAATCATTATGTTGTACACCCACCTTAAACTTATACAATGGTTTATGTCAATTATATCTGAATAAAATAGGAAAAAAAGTAAGAACTGATGATTAGAAAACAAATTTTTAAAGTCAGTCAATTATTATTAGGTGTTACAATAAGTGAAATATATACATCTTCCAAAAATACTTATTTTGAACATTAGGATCACTATTTTTTGAGAATTTTGTATGGCATAATTATATTTTTCTTGTTTTAATTATTTCATTCACAGTACAGTTAGCCTGATAAGAGCCTTAGCTGTCATTGTGATAAATAAATTGAAGCCTAGTTTGTTATTTTTTTAGGTTAATAGACAGTTGAAATATTATATGCTCTTCTGAAGAAATTTATTTATCCAGGGAGTCATAGCATCTGTGAATCTATATCTACATCTGGTTCCCTGTTTAAAATAAGACTCATCTCGTTTTATCATAAATACTTGTAACAATATAAGAATTAAATCAAAAGACAACAAATCTATACAATGACATATTGCTATGTTAAATTGCACCGTAAAAACGTCTTAGAAACATCTGAAAAGATAAAATAAAAGGAGGTGTCACTTTGAGCATAGTTCATTTTTTCAGTTCAATTATAATTAAAAATAATTCTGCATGTAGTGCAATAGATGATGCATAGGAGTATTTCTCCAAATTCTCTCTTTTTTTTCTTAACAATTTCTTGGATCTCAACTATTCATTTGTACCTGAAAAATATAAGTCTCAACAGGACACAATGCCCAGTGCCTGTCTGTGTCTGGACCTATAAAGTGTGTACTTATTTTTTGTTAATTTTTATATTTATACTTTTTCCAGTTTAATGCCTAGTTTTTTTTTTCATTTAGCTACTTTAAAAATAAGTATTAGTGATATTTTTTAGTCCCATTTGATAAATGGAACTTTGTAGTAAAAATATAAAGATGCCTTTGCTTTCATCTTAACTGAGGGTTCTGAGGTGATTTCTCAACTAACACTGAGGTGACAATGTCTAAGGAAATGTGGTTTGCTGGAAATAGTAGTGGACTAGCAAGTAATTCTAACATCACAATAAACAAATATTTGAGATTTAGGGAGCTTTTAAAAACATCTGAGTCTAATTTATCACCCATAAAATGGAGATAATTGTCACTATGCCTATCTTATAGAATTGTTATGAGGACCATAAAGGTGAGTGCAGAAAATTTTTTTGTACTATGAAGCACCATGTAAATATAAGGAAAGGCACAGATGTCAGGAAACTCTACTGCATTGAGGCTCAGTGTGTTCATTAACAAAAGTATTAAATTTGCCATTAATACATAACTGTTCAACAATTATTATTTTAAAGGAATATTGCTAATTATTTAATTAAATTAGCTGTCGCTATTAAAATGGTTTAATCATACTATTAAATAAAATTGTTTAATATTATTAAACTATTATTAAAGTAATTATCATTAATTAATACTGATAAATTAATATTATTGATAAATAACAACCTATTATTAAATTGTTTGATTAAACTAACTGTCACTGTTAAAAACCTGAGAATAAAATATTAGCTATATTGTTATTCATTTTAATGCCAAATGGGCAAAAGTAGTAATAAATTAATTGTGAATCTAAATAGAACAATTTAACATTTACAATACAAGTAATACTTCATTAGTGGACAGATGGCTAAGAAATTGAAGGGCATGGAATGATAAAATAAAATGGACAAATTTATTTTAAGATATGATAGAAACTAAATTTCAAGCAGCAGCATCTATATAAGCATCTGAAAAAATATATATAACATATTTTTTTTTTTTATTTTTTTTATTGATGTCTTAGTTTATAACACTGTGGGGTTTTAGTTGTACATTTTTGTCCGTCACCTTGTGGATGTAACCCTTCACCCCTTGTGCCCCCCCCCACCCCCCTTCCCCTTGGTAACCACCAATCAGTTCTCTCTGTCCGTGTGTTCACTTATATTCCATATATGAGTGAGTTCATGCAGTGTCTGGCCTTCTCTCTCTGGCTTATTTCACTTAACATAATACCCTTTAGGTCCTTCCATGTTGTTGCAAATGGGACAATTGTGTCTTCTTATGGCTGAGTAGTATTCCATTGTATGTATATACCACATCTTCTTTAACCAATCTTCAGTTGAGGGACACTTGGGTTGCTTCCACTTCTTGGCTATAGTGAATAATGCTGCAATGAACATAGGGGTGCATACGCCTCTTGTGATGGTTGATTTCACGTCCATTGGGTAGATGCCCAAGAGTGGTATTGCTGGATCATACGGTATTTCTATTTTTAATTTTTTGAGGACTCTCCATACTGTTTTCCATAGAGGCTGCACCAGTTTGCATTCCCACCAGGAGTGAATGAGGGTCCCCGTTTCTCCACAACCTCTCCAGCATTTGTTGTTATTTGTCTTGGTGATTATAGCCATTCTAACCGGTGTAAGGTGATATCTCAGTGTAGTTTTGATTTGCATTTCCCTGATAATTAGTGATGTTGAACATCTTTTCATGTGTCTATTGGCCATCTGTATCTCTTCCTTGGAAAAATGTCTGTTCATACCTTCTGCCCATTTTTTGATCGGGTTGTTTGTTTTTTTGTTGCTCAGTTGTATGAGATCTTTGTATATTACTGAGATTAATCCCTTGTCAGACAAACGATTTGCAAATATTTTCTCCCAGCTGGTGGGTTGTTTATTCATTTTGATCCTGGTTTCATTTGCCTTGTAGAAGCTCTTTAGTCTGATGAGGTCCCACTTGTTTATTTTTTCTTTTGTTTCCCTTGTCTGGGTAGACATGGAATCTGACAGGATCCCTTTATGTCCAATCGCAATTAGTGTACTGCCTATATTTTCTTCCAGGATTTTTATAGTTTCAGGTCTCATTTTCAGGTCTTTGATCCATTTTGAATTGATTTTTGTATATGGCGATAGGAGATGGTCTACTTTCATTCTTTTGCATGTTGCTGTCCAATTTTCCCAGCACCATTTATTGAAGAGACTTCCCTCTCTCCATTGTATGTTCTTTGCTCCTTTGTCGAAGATTAGCTGTCCATAGGTGTGTGGTTTTATTTCTGGGCTTTCAATTCTGTTCCATTGATCTGTGTGTCTATTCTTGTACCAGTACCATGCTGTTTTGATTACTGTAGCTTTATAGTATATTTTGAAATCAGGGATTGTGATGCCTCCAGCTTTGTTCTTTTTTTTCAGGATTGCTTTAGCTATTCGGGCTCTTTTGTTGCCCCATACGAATTTCAGTAGTTTTTGTTCTATTACCATGAAGAATGACATTGGGATTCTGATTGGGATTGCATTGAATCTGTAGATTGCTTTAGGTAGAATGGACATTTTAACTATATTTATTTTTCCAATCCATGTGCATGGAATATTTTTCCATTTCTTTATGTCCTCCTCGATTTCTTTCAATAGTGTCTTATAGTTTTCATTGTATAGGTCTTTGACCTCCTTGGTTAAATTTATTCCCAGATATTTTATTCTCTTTGTTGCAATTGTAAATGGGATTGTCTTTTTGAGTTCTCTTTCTGTTTTTTCATCGTTAGTGTATAGAAATGCAATTGATTTTTGTAAGTTGATTTTATACCCTGCCACTTTACTGTAGTTGTTGATTGTTTCTAGTAGCTTTCCGATGGAATTTTTGGGGTTTTCTATGTATAGGATCATGTCGTCTGCAAATAGTGAGAGTTTCACTTCTTCATTGCCTATTTGGAGTCCTTTTATTCCTTTTTCTTGCCTAATTGCTCTGGCCAGAACTTCCAGTACTATGTTGAATAGGAGCGGTGAGAGTGGGCACCCTTGTCTTGTTCCTGTCCTCAAAGGAATGGCTTTCAGTTTTTCCCCGTTGAGTAGGATGTTTGCTGTAGGTTTGTCATATATGGCCCTTATTATGTTGAGGTACTTTCCTTCTATACCAATTTTGTTGAGAGTTTTTATCATAAATGGATGCTGGATCTTGTCGAATGCCTTCTCTGCATCGATTGAGATGATCATGTGGTTTTTATTCTTCATTTTGTTAATGTGGTGTATCACGTTGATTGATTTGCGGATGTTAAACCATCCCTGTGTCCCTGGTATAAATCCCACTTGATCGTGGTGTATGATCTTTTTGATGTATTGCTGTATTCGGTTTGCCAATATTTTGTTGAGGATTTTTGCGTCTATGTTCATCAGCGATATTGGCCTGTAGTTTTCCTTCTTTGTATTGTCCTTGTCTGGCTTTGGTATCAGCATGATGTCGGCCTCATAGAATGTGTTGGGAAGTATTCCATCTTCCTCTATTTTTTGGAATAGTTTGAGAAGGATAGGTGCTAAATCTTCTTTGAACGTTTGATAAAATTCTCCAGGGAAGCCATCTGGTCCTGGGCTTTTATTTTTTGGGAGGTTTTTGATTACTGTTTCAATCTCTTTACTTGTGATTGGTCTGTTCAGATTCTCTATTTCTTCTTGATTCAGTTTTGGGAGGTTGTACGCATCCAAGAATTTGTCCATTTCCTCTAGGTTGTCCAATTTGTTGGCGTAAAGTTTTTCATAGTATTCCCTAATAATCCCTTGTATTTCTGTGGTGTCTGTTGTAATTTCTCCTCTTTCATTTCTAATTTTATTTATTTGAGTCTTCTCCCTTTTTTTCTTAGTGAGTCTGGCTAAGGGTTTGTCAATTTTATTTATCTTCTCAAAGAACCAGCTCTTTGTTTCATTGATCCTTTCTACTGTTTTTTTGGTTTCAATTTCATTTATTTCTGCTCTGATTTTTATTATTTCCCTCCTTCTGCTGATTCAGGGCTTTGTCTGTTCTTCTTTTTCCAACTCTGTTAGGTGCAATTTAAGGTTATTTATTTGGGATTTTTCTTGTTTGTTAAGGTGAGCTTGTATTGCTATGAATTTCCCTCTCAGGACTGCTTTTGCTGCATCCCATATGAGTTGGTATGGTGTATTTTCCTTTTCATTTGTCTCCAGATAGCTTTTGATTTCTCCTTTAATTTCATCAACGACCCATTGGTTGTTCAGTAGCATATTGTTTAGTCTCCACATCTTTGTCCCTTTCCTAGTTTTTTCCTTGCAGTTGATTTCTAGTTTCACAGCATTATGATCAGAAAAGATGCTTGTAATGATTTCAATCTTCTTAAATTTATAGAGGTTTGCCTTGTTTCCTAATATATGGTCTATCCTTGAGAATGTTCCATGAGCACTTGAGAAGAATGTGTACTCTGCTTTTTTTGGGTGGAGTGCTCTGTATATATCTATTAAATCCATTGCGTCTAGTTTTTCATTTAAGTCCATTATTTCCTTATTGACTTTTTGTCTGGATGATCTATCTATTGATGTAAGGGGAGTGTTAAGATCCCCTACTATTATTGTGTTATTGTTAATATCTCCTTTAAGGTTTTTTAGCAGTTGTTTTATGTACTTTGGTGCTCCTGTGTTGGGTGCATAGATATTTATAAGTGTTATGTCTTCTTGGTGAAGTGTCCCTTTTATCATTATATATTGCCCTTCTTTGTCTCTCATTACCTTTTTTATCTTGAAGTCTACTTTGTCTGATATAAGTATGGCTACTCCTGCTTTCTTTTGTTTGCCATTAGCTTGGAGTATTGTTTTCCATCCTTTTATTTTGAGTCTGTGTTTGTCTTTAGAGCTGAGATGTGTTTCCTGGAGGCAGCAGATTGTTGGATCTTGGTTTTTAATCCATCCTGCCACTCTGTGTCTTTTGATTGGAGAATTCAATCCATTTACGTTTAGAGTGATTATTGATATATGAGGGTTTAATGTTGCTATTTTATTGTTCATCTTCTGGTTCTTTTGCATTTCCTTCGTTTCTTGTCCCTTGTGTTTCGGACTCCAAATTCAATTTGGTATTTCTGCATGTTCATTCTCTTGGTTTTCTCTTTATTTGTCATGAGTGGTTCTCTTCTGGTTGTTTGTTTAGTGGTTACCGTGCGGTTTATATAAGCGATCTCCTGGATAAGAAAGTACATTTTCAGATGCCTCCTTTTTCCTGAGGCTGGGTCAGTTCAATCCCTTACCTCTTCCCCTCCTTATTTGTTATCTCTTTATTCCAGATTGTGTCATGAATGTGTGTTTCCAGTGATGAGCTTGAATTAATTTTTGATGTTTTCCAACTGTATTTTGTTCTGGTTTAGTCTCCTTGCTTTTCTCCTTGCTGAAATCTTTGTATCCCCTTTCTCATTTGTTTTTTTTCAGGCCTAAGGGCCTTCTTGAGCATTTCTTGTAGTGGGGGTCTTGTGGTGACGAACTCTCTTAGCTTTTGTTTATCAGGGAGAGTTATTATTTCTCCATCGTATTTGAAGGATATCTTTGCTGGATAAAGTATTCTCGGCTGAAGGTTTTTGTCTTTCATAATTTTGAATATATGATTCCAGTCTCTCCTAGCCTGTAGAGTTTCTGTCGAGAAATCAGCTGAGAGCCTGATGGGGTTTCCTTTGTATGTTATTTTGTTTTTTTGTTTAGCTGCCTTCAATATTATTTCCTTGTCACGGGTATTCTTCAAGTTTGCTACTATGTGGCGAGATGATTTTTTATTCCTGTTTATATATTTAGGTGATCTATTGATTTCATTCACTGTTATTTCCCTTTCGTTCCCTAGGTTGGGGAAGTTCTCAGCTATTATTTCTTTGAACACACTCTCTGCTCCTTTTTCTCTTTCTTCTCCTTCTGGAATACCTATTATCCTTATGTTGCTTTTCCTCATTGAGTCTGATATTTCTCGAAGAATTTCTTCATTTCTTTTTAGTCTTAGCTCTCTCTCCTCCTCTACCAGGAGCATTTCTGCGTGGCTATCCTCAATAGTGCTAATTCGTTCCTCCATATTGTCAGTTCTGCTCTTTAAAGACTCCATTTTTTCCACTATCTCATTCATTTTGTTTTTCATCTCCAATAATTCTGATTGGTTTTTCTTTAGGGTTTCAATCTCTTTTGTGACATAATCCCTGAATTCGTTGATTTGTTTCTGTGTGTTCTCTTGTATTTCGTTGAGCTTGTTTATGATAGCTATTTTGAATTCTCTCTCATTCAGGTTATCAAATTCTGTGCCTTCAGGGTTGGTTTCTGGGTGTTTGTCATTTTCCTTTTGGTCTGTAGCCCTGACATATTTTCGCAAGGATCCGGCGGGGACGGCTTTATTTTTACCCGTCATGATTAAAGTTAGTCCTGCAGTTTCCCCCTGCTGCCACTAGATGGAGGTCGCGAGCGGTTTGCTCTGAGGCGGCTGCGCGGCTGCAGCCCCCGGAGGGATTATGCTGAAACGCCGGGTGTGTGGGGGGAGGGGTCCTCTCTTTCTCCTGCTTGACCCGGGGGTTTCCTTTCTGGCTCTGTTAGGGTGTTTGCTACACCCCCTAAACAGTCCGTCGTCGCTTCCCCGTGGGGATCTCGCGACAGTCTGTGAGAGCACCTGGATGGCGCTAGTTTTCCCCGCTGTGGGCCGCCCCTCCCCCCTCTGTCCGCGAACCGCGCTGTTTTTGCCGATCGATTGGGGACGGGGAGTACAACCTCCTACCTCTCCTCCCGTTCTCCTGGGCTTCCCGCGCCTCCACCGTCCGATGTATGGCAGCAGGGGTTTCTCAGAAGTCCTTCGTAGTGTTTGATTGAGCTCTGTTGGAATGTGAATGATGTTTTCGTTGTGTCGTAGGGGGCAGAGATTCAAAGAGGGAATCTCACTCCGCCATGATACTGACCTTCTATAACATATTTTTTTTTAAGATTTATTTGCAATTTTAGTAGTAGTGTTTCTAGCTTTCTTTAATGGTATTTTGAGGTTTTCAATTTTGTTTCTATTGTTGCTTTTCTTTTAGTTAAAATTTGATGGTTTAGATTCTATGTTCAAATATCCTAGACTCCAATTCGTAGAATTAACTCATAGGGGATCAATTTTAGAGAGTTGTGGCTTTCAGTTCACATAAATACATATCCGCCCTTGATGCTGAATGTGTACTCAGTAATTTGCTCCACTGCAATAAAACCAAATAGAAGAAGATTAAGGAAAAGCAAAGCAATCAGTCCAACATTACGAGTAAAGTTGGGGTTAGCAGAAATCTCTGCTTTAAGACATTCTGGGAAGTAAAATTAAAGTAGATGCTACTATGTATCTCCAAGTCTCTATAAGGTAAAGCATATTACAAAATATAATTGAAATCTTCCGGTAATACAGTTAATCATAATGTATGTTTTAATATAGCATGCGTCAAATGAAAGTTTGCATCTAACAGTTATTTTTGCAAGTAAGTCTTGTTCTTCCACAAATGATATTTAAAGCATAATATGCCTTCTTTTGCTTTTTTTTTCTTCTTGACTCTCTTTAAACTACTTCTTTTCTTTCCCCAAGTAACAATGTTAATATCTTATAAAATGTCATTATGTTATTAATATCTCCTCTCCTGGGGGGAATCCTGTTGGTTCTACACAAACAATTGGTACATGGCCTATAGCCTTCTGAGTATAATTCTATTGTTCTTGGGTTAACATACTGTAGAATCAAAAACAGCAGTTCTCTCTTCAGACTACCAATTGTGTCAATCTTAGGATAACTTTCTAGAATTGGAACAACTTTATGATATTTTAACTTTTTCTTTGAGGCAACATGCTTTAACTTAGATCAAAAGGCTAGGAAGGGGATAGAAAAATATATTGAATAAAATACACTGGTAATATAAAGTATTATGAATTATTGTTTTTTAGGAAATTTTTATAAAAGCATTATTTTAAATAGCCATGTTAATTTGTTTCGTCCCAGGAGAGCTCAAGTCCCAAAGCTACACTGTGTGTTTACAAGATTAACCTATCTTAACTTAACTAGGACTCTGGGGAGATGGTTCTTGGAGTGAAGTAATTTAGTGGGGATTTGTGAACTAGGAAGAGAGATATCTTGTACATCAAGAGAAGCAAAAGAGTAGGGGCCACCTATAATCTAACAAACAGAATAAGAATATAAACAGAAAGAATATTTTCTTGTAATATTTTTCCATCTCTATATTCGTTTCCTACATATGTATCCTTTTCTAAAACAAGTTCCTTGTATGACCCTGCTTTCTGCAACCATACACGATTAAATACTTCCCATACAACATGGTTTTTAATGGTGACAATTGCAAACAAAAGATATCTAATTAAACAATTCTGTATAACACATTTAGCTTGTTTCAAAGTATTTACTATTACGTATAATACTGTAAAGAAGTACCTTTCATATTTATTTTTGCAAATATTTTTGATAATTTACTTAATATAATATGCTAGCTTTAGAATTACAGGCTCAAATGGCAAATATATTTTTAACGATGTTGATAAATATGCCGTATTTTTCTTCAGAAAATATTACCAATTTTCATTCTGTAAGCCATAGATCAAATACCTATTCTCCAAAAATTCTACTAAAACAGAATATTATGCTTTTAATTATTGTCAGTTAAATAGGCAAAGGATCATATCTTTCCACTAAGTTTAGAGTTCTTGTATTGTTAATAATTTGAAAGATGCTTTACTGTTTTTATTAGCCATTCATATTTCTTTCTAGTTAAATTTCCAGCTCATTTCCTTTACACATTTTACTTTTGTTTTCTCAATCTCTCTTTCCAGTATTCCAGAGCCCTTCCTTCTATAAGCCAATGGGATCTGTTCTTTGAAAATAATTATCAATTCCAAACACTGGTGAAGATATGCAGCACCGAGAAGTCTGATGTGGAGTTAGTGGGAGCCTAAGATGCACAACCACTTTGGAAAATTCCTTAGCAGTTTTTTATTAAAACTAAACACACACCTAATATATGACTTATAAATTTCACTTCTAAGCTTTCACCCTAGATAAAATAGAACATACGTCCACACAAGAATATGCATAGCAACTTAATTCATAATGCCTAAAATCTGGAAACAACACAGATGTCTATCAATAGGTGAACTGATAAATGAATTGCAGCATATTTATATAATACAATATTATTTATCTATTATAAAACAACCTGCTAATACAGACAAAAACATAGATGAATCTTAAAAGCAGTATGTTGAGTGAAAGAAGCCTTACATAAAGACGTTATACTACGTAGTGCCATATATATATGAAGTTCTAGAAAAGGAAAACAAATAAGCAAACTAATCTACAATGGAGAAACAAATTCCAAAGAGTCATTGACTTTGTGGGGTTAGTAATAGGGGTGGGATTGACTGGTAGAGAGAAAGAGGGAATCTATCGTGTAATGGAAATGGTCTACGTTTCCGTATAATTTGGGTGTACACAGAGGTATACATTTGTAATAACTCAGTGACTATGCTCGATATTTTGTGTTTCATTTTATGTAAACCTTACCTCAAATACACAACTACAAACAAAATTTGAAATACAGTTAATAATATATGCATGATGAAGAATTTAGGGGGAAGTATGCTTATGTCTGGTATTTATTGAAATTTCTCACAAAATAAGATAGATTAATGGATAAATAGAGGAATAGCTAGATTAATAGTTATGTGATAAAGCAAATATGGTGACATGTTAATGGTAGAATTTATGTGGTGTTTGCTATAAAATTCCATATCTTACATAGGTTGGTGTGATAATTTTATGTGTCAGCTAGGCTAGACCACACTACCCAGAGATTTGGTGAAACATGTCTGAATGTTGCTGTGAAGGTATTTTTTAAAATGAGATTAATATTTCAGTCAATAGACTGAGTAAAGCAGATAACCCTCCTTTAATGTGGGGGGATCTTATCCAATCAATTGAAGGCATTAAGAAAAGACTGACTTCCCTTGAGGAGGTGGGAATTCTGCCAGTCGACTGCCTTCAAACTTGAACTGCAACATAATCTCCTAGGTCTCCAGCCTGCACGTTTGAGATTTGCTGGCCTCCTCAATCATGTGAACCAATTCTTTAAAAATAAATCTCTCGGGACTGGCCTGGTGGTATAGTGGTTAAGTTCGCATGCTCCGCTGTAGCGGCCCATGGGTTCACAGGTTTGGATCCCAGGTGTGGACCTATGCACCACTTGTTAAGCCATGCTGTGGCAGGCATCCCACATATAAAGTAGAGAAAGATGGGCATGGATATTAACCCAGGGCCAATCTTACTCAGCAAAAAGAGGAAAATTGTCAACAGATGCTAGGTCAGGGCTAATCATCCTCACCAAAAAAAAAAAAAAAACCAACAACAACAAACAAAACAAAACTCTATCACTCTCTTATAATTATAGTTCCTGTGTAACCCTCTGAGAGTAAGGTGTGTTACCTACAACCCTGAGTTTTCTAATTTCAATGGTTAGATCTTGGCATCCTTTATTGCTTATTTTCTTTTTTACTAAAATATTTTGCAAAAAAATAACACAGTGTAAATTTCTGCACAGTCATTGATCATCAATGTATTTGTTAAGTTTGGTCCACAATAACAAACTCAAGTATTGTCAGTTTGTAAAGTAAGATAAAATTAAAATAAGATAAAGTGAAATGTTATAAAAATGCAATTCAAGCTTCCTATTGCTGGAAAGGAGGGGAATTTTCCTGGATCTCCCCAGAGATGCTGCAGGAAAATCCAAAGAGAAAACATGCTTTGTGAGAAAGTTTCCATCAGGTAGCAGATATAAATGCTAGAGTAGGTTTGCTCAACATGTCCAGAAATTTAAGACAGAACTATTAGGTATTTGAATCTTGAAGAATTGATAAGATATGAAGAGAGGTAGAAAAGTCTTAGGGGTATTTATATGGTATTTTGTCAGCAAAGGTATTCACAAAGTCAAAATTTTCCTCTATGATTAGACCTTAAAAATATTTTTAGTTTTAAGATTAAAATTAGGCCGCTGCTTTATTTCTATAGGTATGTACCTGACTTATCTTTGCCCTGCATTTAACTTCTAATTTTTTTGTGTTACTTTATTTTATGTATGTCTGGCTTGGAAGCATCTCATTGGATATTTAATTTTGAACTAATTGCAATTATCTTTTAACGAAAATTCCATTTATTTGTATAAAAAATATTTGTGCAAAATATCAAGCTATAGAATAGTATATATAGAACCTATCCACACAGTAGGATGAAAATATTAAATTTTATTTATCAAAAATGATTCATGGTTTTCTCTAAGCGTTGACATTTTCTTTTTTTTTCATCTATATGTACTTTATAATGACACATTACTTATGTCCTCCCAAAGTTTTTTTGTTTATTTTCTTGGTTATTTTATTTTTTTTTGCTTTACACACACAAGAAAAGAACTTGCTAACAGCTTATAAGACTTGTGGACACTTAACACAGTAGTTGAAAGCAAAAACCTAAATCTCAAATTATTTGGATATATTAACTATAGGAATAAAATTGACAATTATGAGAAATTTAAAAAGCAAAGTGCCCAGCAACATATATAAAAGTCTATACATCATGATCAAATGGAATAAATAACACAAATGCAAGGTTGGTTTAACATTAAGAAAGGAATTAATATAACACTTCATAGTAATAGAATAAAATGAAAAAAATAGATGATTATCTTAATAGATGCAGGAAAAAAGTCATTTGATAAAATCTAAAACACGTTCACAATTAAAAAAAAAACCCAGAAAACTTAGAAGTTAATTTTCTCAACTTGAAAAGGGCATCTACAAAAAAAAAAAAACAAAACAAAAAAAACAAAAAAACAAAAAAACTACAGCTAACAGCACACTTTGTTGAAATGTTTCCTTTCCAAGATTAGCTACATGGCATGGAGGAGGTCTTCTCTCACTACTTCTACTTATCGTTGTACTGGAAATTCAAGACAGTGTAATAAGTTAAGAAAAGGTTATTAAAGACAGATAGATTGGAAAAGAAGAAATAAAAATTGTCTTTTTTCACAGACAACATGATATTTTATGTAGACATTTTAAAAGAATTTAAAAACAAACAACTACAGCTTATAAGGGAGTTTAGCAAGGTTGCTGGAGGTAAGATTAATATAAAATATCAGTTGGATTTTTATAAACTGGCAAAAACGTATCCAAATGTGAGATTAAGAAATCAATTCTATTCACAAAATCATCAAAACAACAAAATACTTAAGAACAATTTCAACAAAATAAGTGCAAGATGTGTACACTGAAAACTACAAATGTTGCTGAAAGACATTAAAGATCTCTAAATAAATGAAGTATATCATGCTCATTGATTGAAAGAATAAATATTGATAATATGGCAATTCTCCCCAAAGTGATCTACAGATTCAATGAAATTCCTGTTGAAATTGTTCTAGTCTTACTTCGTAAATTAACAAGTGGACTATAATGTTTATTTACAAAGGTAAAGGACTAGAATAGCCATAACAATATTGAAAAATAAGGACAAAACTGGAGGACTAACTGAATTCAAAACTTACTGTAAACTAAATTACATATTATTAACAAAGTGTAATATTGTCATAAGGATTAACATATAGATCAATGGAAAAGAATAAAAAGTCCAGAAATACATGAGCATATTTATGGTCAACTGATTTTTTGTGAAAAATGCTGAAGAATTAAATGGGAAAATGTCAGCTCTTCAAAAAACATTGCTGGAAAAATCAGCTATCCAAAAGCATATACATACATAAATGAAATGAACTTAGATCATTACCCAACACCATCCAAAAAGAAAAAAAACCCAAAATGAATAGCAGACCTATAAATAAAAACAAAAATTATAAAACTAACAGAGAAAAATACAGAAAAAATTTGTACGATCTTTACTTAGGCAAAGATTTCTTATATGTGACGCCAGATGTGTGATTCACCAAAGAGAACATCAAAAAATTCAACTTTATCAAAATTGAAAATGGATTTCTTATTTGGCATCTAAACTAGAGAAGATTTCACTCTGATTGTTGCCAAAATTCATTTCCTTGTGGTTGTAGGCCTACGAGCTTCAATTTGTTGCTGAAAAACCTGGAGGCTGCCCTCACCCCTAGTGGCCACCTGCAGTTTGAAACTGCTGTCCTCCATGGAGTCCACCTCCACATTTGCACTTTGTACTTCATCATACCAGCTGGAGCAAATCCACTGGCAACAAAGAGTCATAATGTCACACAGTCACGCCAGTGTCATCTTTGCCTTATTCTATTGTTGAGAGGCAAGTAATAGAAGTTGAGAATCATTGAGGGCCACCCTAGAATCTGTCCATCACATGTTAAGACCCATTAACTAAGTCAACTAACTGGTTAGCTGAATTATTAATATGTATGACTGAATGAACTAATTTTTGGTGTTGCATTGATTTTATATCCTAAAGTAATGTTCTTAACCTGTCATGTGTATCAGAATCACCTGTGGTGCTTTGAAAATGTAGAAAAGCTTTAGTTTAACCGCTGGGTTTTTGTTGTCCAGGATCTATGTACAGTGGACTTGAGTGGGGCCCAATGTATGGATTTTAGAAAAAATGCCACTTTCATTATGATATATGCACCTCCAATTGCAAGCCACCACTAGACTAATTTCACAAATTAAATAGTTTTTGTATTAGTGATTTCAATGTAATAGTTTTAAATCTTAAATCACCCTGACGTATGTTTTTTTTTTTTTTTTTTTTATGACATATCTCTCTTGTAATGCATTATGGCTGTTTTTGAGTGTGTTCTTTTGGTCGATGCTTCTCCTCCCCTCTCCCCCTGATCCCCAGAGGAGATGTCCTAGGAAATTTTATTGATATTGTCTAATGATTAGCTGCACAAACCATTTATTTGAGAATATAGTTACCATGGTTCTAGATCATCATGTTTTCTTGGGTCCATAGATTGGCTCAGGAGCCATGAATTTCTGATTTTTTTGCATTTTGGCAATGTTAGCAAGTAAATACACTTGTATATTTGTTAGATGTACTAGAATTGGTGTTTGGCCCATAGCTTCCTTCCGACTCTCAGTGAGACCTGTAACCAGGTAAGTATGACTCTAAGGGCAGAGTAGTCTATGCCTGAAGCACATTTTCTGAAGTATCAAAAAAAAAAGGAAGAAAGTGCCCATAGCACAAGTGAACAAACCATGTAAATGCTTTCCAGGTCAAGATACAGAACATCACTAGCAAACCAGGCTCCTCACTGGTGAACACTCCTAGTCACTACCTCCCTCCCCAAGAAAGGAACCAATATGCTGGCATCTAATATCATAGAGTAGTTTGACAGTTTATCTACTTCATATAAATGAAGTATACAATCAATATCATTTATGTCTGACTCATTTCATCAATTTAATGTTCTTTGAGGCTCATCCATGTTATTCAGGTATATTAATTTGTTATTTTATGTTGCTGTAAGGTATTCCATTATATGGAGATACCATTTGTTAATGCACTCTACTGTTGATGAGCATTGGGGTTCCAGGGTTACAATATTATACATAACGCTGTTATGTTATGTTATTGTATAATTCTCTTAGAGGAATGTGCACTCATTTCTGATGGGCATATACCAAGGAGTGGAATTGTTGAATCAAAAGTTTCATAAATTCAATTCTACAAGATACTGCGAAAGAGTTTACCAAAATTTCTCTGACCAATTGATATTCCCACCAGCAGTGTATAAGGGCTCTTCATTATGGTATTAATTTGCATTTGTATGAAGCCTAAAAAAGTAAAGCATCTTTTTATACACTTGTAGTCCATTTGGATATCTTTTTTTGCGAAGTGCCTCTCTACTTTGTCACTGACCGGAATAGCAGTTCAAGGACTAGTCCATGGGCCACATTTTAAGTAAAAGTTTTCTAGGGGATAAATGATCCCAAATGCTCGGCTCAAATCTTCTTTCTTTTCTTTACTCTCAGGTATTGACTCTGTCATTCTTCACTGCTTTGTAAATTCTCTGATGTTGTCAAAAAGTATTTTTTTAATAGTTTGTCAAGTTTTTCTAATTCTTCTCAGTAGGAGTGTGTTACTCCAGTTACCTAGACCTCCTTTAATAGAAACAGAACATACAATTCACTTTTCAAGAGGGTCGAGTATTTTTGTTATTTCTAGAATCAATTGTGTAGTCTAAAATTTTTCACTCCTCAACTTGCATGGCTTGACAGGGAAGGAAAATATCTTGGAAAATATCTGTTTTTAATTTCCAAATTTCACAATTCTGGTCCTAATGTCACACTTGCTCTATTCATAAAATAGAATAAAGTATTGTTTTCCCATCATTTTAAAATTTATAATCTTTGTTAATTCCTCAGAGAAAGATAGAATTAAATCAAATTTCAATTTCTTAAGATGCAGTTTCTAAAACATATTAACTTAGGAATTTTGATGCTTTGTGAATAACTCCAACACCTAGAAAAGTTAATGAGGTTAAGAGGTTAAATAAGAACAGAAACAAAATTAAATATTGATTATTGATTGAGCCAGAATTTTATCTGGTAAATTAGCTGTGACAACAAACTATATTTTGTGTTAAGCAGAAAATATCAGTTTAAACAAGTATTGATATTAATTTTTATACCATAGTAGTACAGAATTGGTCTCATTACATTATGATCATAAAATTTTATTGAACAAAGAGTTGGTTGGTTACCCAGAATAATCATATACATGTTCACAGGAAAGAACTCTGAATAACTTCCAGCTATTTTCAAATATCCAAAAGACCAAATGCCATTTTTGACTAAAGTAGACAAGCAAAAGGCAATTTTATGGACTACTGGATTAATTAATTTTATTAAGTAATTCATATTTATAGGAGATTCATTAAAATATTATATACTAATAAAATACTAGCCTAATTGATATAATTATTATGATCAACAGCATGGTAATTAACAGCTACTTTTATTACAGAAGTTCTCATTTGATTACACACGGTTTGAGAATATTTGATTTAATGTTTTTGTCTTTGGAATTCATGTCATAAGATTATTCTCTATACATTCAATACTGTGTTAAAATTTATTTTCCAGATGCAAGATAATATTTCCATCAATTGAAATTTTAGTTTGTACTCTTATTTTAGCTATGGTTCCATAATTTATAAGGTTATAAGATCTAGTCCACAGAACATATTATTTCTCATAATATTTTCACCTATTATCTCTTTACCACAGACTGTTCTGTCAATTTTGTTACTTACTTTATTGGTAGCATGCTTTGTAACAGTACACTAGCCCCCCCTTATCTGTGATTTTGCTGTCTGCAGTTTCAGTTACCAGCAGTCAACCACAGTCTGAAAATATTAAATGAAAAATTCCAGAAATAAACAATTCATAAGTTTTAAATTGCATGCCATTCTGAGTAGCATGAAGAAATCTCAAGCCATCCCACTCTGTCGTGCCAGGGATGTTATAATTGTGCTAGTTTATTATTAGTCACTGTTGTTAATCTTTTGCTGTGCCTAACTTATAAATTAAACTTTATCATGGATATGTATATATAAGGCACTATCCATGGTTTCAGGTATCCACTGGGGGCCTTAGAATGTATCACCTGTGGATAAAGAGAGATTACTATACCTTATAAAAGTATCATTTACACATTATTAGCAGATTTCATCCATTATGAAAATAATTTGTATTATAATGAACGCATATATTTTTAAACACAATGGATATAACTTTGAGCTTTTGCAACAATTCATAAAATATTTATTTGTTTTAAAAATACTTAAATGTACTGGCATTTTTCAAGCCTCTAGTTACTTTTGCCTTGAACTGTCCAATATATGTGACCTTTCAGAAGTATGCTCTTGACACTCAGTTCACCACTGAGTTCCAATTTGTGATACACGGAAGAAACTCTAGGAAGCCATTTAGATGATAGATAGAAATATGTTCTTTTTCTTTCACTGAATATTACTTTAAGAACACAATAGAGGGAACGTAGTTTTCACAAAATCCCTGGATTCTCAAGAATTCTGTGTTCAGCTAATTCTATCTAAAATCAGATAGCCGATTTCCTTAACTTTACTCAAATGCCCCAAGTAAATTTTGTATATTACATTTCTTCGGTATCAATGGCTAGCTTTCTAAAGTGTGCAATTACTGAATACTTGTGTTTTTTGATCAACTGAAAAGTAATTAGCCAATTATTTTTATTTCCCTAATATTCTATTGAAATAAAGTCAATAGCTAGAGATAGTCCATTAACATATCCAAAATAATTAAGAAATGGATTTACATATGCTACATTCCTCAAGAACCAACTACGTTTTGATATAACTTTTGCCAAGAAAATATTTTAACTAATCCTCACTATTTCTATGATTAATGAAGTTGGTTAAACCCCTCTTCTCAAGTTGGGGCCAATTTGCAATCAAACTGGATTTAAAAGAGTCTTCTTCTGTAATCAAGCACTTTATAGTATCAGGCCTAAGGCTTCATTGTCAATAAAATGCCTATGAACAACAGTGTAAGGAATTACACCTGGTCAATATGCAATCTTTGTAGCACTATGAGAAAGGTTCTTTCTCAGCAGTGAACTGGTCAGGTGAATAATTCAAGTAAGAATTGACATTGCTGGAGGCCAAATTGCCGAAATATTTCTCGATTAGAATTATAAGAACATGAGAGATTTTTGAAGAGAGAATAAAGGTCACTTGGTCCATCAAGGCATATTCTTTTTAGTACTCCATTTCCCCAAGGATGGCATCTAATTGTTTCTTGAATGACATTCCTGCTTTTTGCCTCAACAACTTTGCCTGCAGGCTCTTCTATGCATTTATTATTCTCCACATGAAAAGGTACTTTCTGAAATATGTGCTGAATTTATTTTTTAATTTCCATTTATGTCTTCCTGTCCTATAATCTGTGTTGAAATGGAAATAATAATTTGGGTTGACATTATCTGTGGCAGTTAAGACTTTATATGCTTCAAATCAGACAGCTCCAACCCTGTCCTTAATATTATATGCCCAGATTTACGATGCTAACCATCAGCACTGCATAGCAAATAGGGGTAGAGGTCCCAGTTAGAACACTTAATACTTCCAAGATTCATAATCCCTCAAATATATTTTTTTCTTTGCGAAATAGAGACTGACACCTACTGAAAATAACTGAAAAGTAAGTGAATTTATTGGTGTGTCATTTGTATATATGCATTTATATGTATATGTATACACACATGCATATGTATGTGCACACATACATATACACATATATGTATATATGCATATGTGTTTGTGTACATGAGTGTGATGTACACACATACGTATATAATATGTATATAGAGACATATCTATATATTTCTTTCTTTGAATGTGTATCTCCTGATTTTCTCCTGGAAGGAGAGTAATGAGAAAAGCTACTAGAAGTTTAGTGCTATATAAATAGACATTTTATCCTGCATTTTTTACCCAAAATCAAACAATGATTTTATTGCTTTTGACTAAATATTTACAAAACATAAACTACAATAATCAAAACACCCACAAATTTAGAAATATACATGTAAATTACATCATATTTTCAAGTTGACTGAATGTAAATAGTTATAGTAATAACTATTTTATAGACACAAAGAGGTCAAGTCTGAAAATACACACATTTACTGAGTTTCTAAACAATAACTAACCCCCTTTTTGTTTTTGTTTTTGGAAATGTTAGGAAGAGGATACCATTACTTAGCCAATCTATATCTCCTTTCTTAACACCAACCAAATTTTAGAAAATCAATGATTCTGTTGAAATAATATTGTTTGGCATTTTAGATAGGCCAAGCATCATAGTCACACCTCCACTGCAGTGATGGCTGGATCTGGAGCGAGCAGTAATCCAGGTTAAACCAGTCATCTGCTGACAACACACTCACCACAGTGATTCGTTCCAGGTGATCCAATAAAATCAAGGTTCAAGGTTTTGTTCTCACTGTAGAAAACAATTATTTGTTCCCTTAGGTGTGAAGAAGGAAGCAGGTAGCTTGTAACTAGTGACAGCATGTAGTCATCATGAAGAAATCCAGGACACAAAACTCGTGCAAATGTGAGTGAGAAAGAGACCCTCTCAAAGTAGGAACTGGAGCCTGAAGCCCAATCTTTATTTCCACCTTTCAGTTACAAAAGTGAAACTTAACATTGTTTAAACCAACTCAGTTTGGGTGGTGTTATCTACAAATGAAAGCATTCAAATTGACAATCCAAATTTTATTTTTAAATTAAACTGTACTATTTTTGCCTTCTTAGTTTCTACACAATTTTGTGCTCATATCTGTGTGAATCCGGATATCACTAGTTGCCAACAAACTACTTTATTAACTGTTTTTAAAAATGACCATGAAATCATTAGGAATAATTAGCATATTCCACTAGCAACATTCTATAGGCAGGCAAAACACACACACACACCCCCCACACACTAAAAAAGAGGTAGATGGTGCAGCGAGGCAATGAAAATGGTCCACTGTCTGGTCCTGGCAGTATACTGAGCTCAACAACAGCTAGTAGAAACATCATTTTTTAAAATTATCCAAGATGGTCAATATCAGCCCAGTTACCCAAGATAAACTTGTCCATGGGATTGATCATTATTTCAGAATATACTGAAATTAAATGTTACTTTAGACTTCTTACTTATGTGTTACTTCTAAAAAACAGAACATAGGTGAAGAAAAATGTTCCCTTTTTAATATCAGGGTTCTTGTCATTAGTTTTTATTGTCACAAGAGTAGGAGAAACTTTCCTATGATCATAAGAGATACTTTAATCACAAAGGAAGAAGAAAGTTATGACAAGTCTTCTTTTTCTTTTATCACAAGAGCAGCAGGACTCTCCTTTTATCATGAGCAAAGTGAATCTCTTTTCCCATTTCTTCTTTTGAAACAACTTTTGGAATAAGAGGGTCATAAAGTTGAGAAATGAAGAGTATGATTCTGAAAATATTTAGAATTTCTAGTACTATTTTCTAAGTTGGAAAAATGGTTTGAATCTCTAAGATTGCTTTTTTCAACTGTAAAAATCTTTCTAATCTCTTAATCCCCAATGGCCAAGTCATTAAAATTATTTAAAAAGAGATTCATAAATTTATTTATCCACTCCTGTGATTCCTTGAGTTCAGCAGGACACTCTGAGGGGACTTGGATACTGGAGATAGGAAATTATAAAACCTCAAAGTATATGATATGTGCAATGTAAAATAATGTAAGCCTTTAGAGTAAGAAGAACTGCTCTTGAAATTTAGTCAACGGTCATTGGTCTGAAATAACAAGCGAAAATTGACTTCCTGGCAGAAAAATTATACTTTATAATTCTTATTGTGCTATACACACTATGCAAACGATACAACTGTGATTAATTTCACCTTGCCCTTTGATATGGAGCATCGGTGATTTTATTTGAAACTAACAAAAAAATGTTAAGTAGTAATATGACGAGTACATTGTCAAACTTATATAATCCACCTTTTTGTGACAAATTATGCTATTTTTCTAAATTATTTTAATAAAGAGAAAAGAACTGTGAATTCAGTAAGTTTGCATCATGCCAATTATTCTAACGCATAATTGCATTGACATTCCACTTTCAAAATATTTTAAAATATATTTCTGCTGTAGAAATAAAGCATAGAGAAGGAATAAACATGCACACTTCTAAAGGTTTAAATATTTTATATAATATCAGCCACTTTTCAATGGGTAACAATTTCATATAGTTAACATAGTATCACCAGAAAGGCACTTAATTTGCTGATGTTTGGAAAAGCCAAAAATCATAAGTGCGGTTAGAGAAGCATAGAAGTCCCTGACTTTAATAATTCAGTCTAAGCTGTCAGTTTAAATTATGTGAAGGAATTGAAGATATTTTTGCTCTTTAGGTGTTAATGAGTTCACAATTACAAATTCTTCATTTACAATGAAGTATAAAGATGACTGCTATAACATGAGGTCTATGCTTACCACATTCCACAGTTATTCTAATAAACGACACCACATTTCTAGAGCAAATAATTATCTGCAAGTAAATTACACATTGGCTTGACACTGCCTTCCACAGAAGCTGGCATATCTCTTGCCAATCTCTTTCTTCTCCCTGGTCTATTCGTTTTCAACAAACACATTTAACAGCTGTGGATACAAACAAGGCACATTTGGCCCAAGGAGGAACCAGATGCCAAAGTCGGAATGTATGTTCTATTCAAAGCATCGGGGCCTGATGCTAACTCTTTGGTGTCACCTCTGTTGGCTACCTTTCTCAGTCTGCTGGCAGGCAACAGAGGTGCATCTGGAGATACTGTCAGGGTCATGCAGCTGTGGCCTGGTCTTGGCCACCTTGTGAGATTGCAACCATTTTTAGGTGGTTTCCTATTTCTAAAAATGTGTTGGTAGAAAATAATATGAAACCACTCATATTTTGAAATTATAAATATTTTGAATTATATATTTAAAACTATATATTTCAAGTCATCTTTCAAATGAACACACAGCTACTATTAAAAATATTTTGAAATATTAACTAGTGCTCACTGAAAATAAAATACACAAATTTAAGAATTTCAAAACTTTGCCTGAGAGCAAAACACTGCTATCTGAAATAGTTAAAACACATCATTACAAAGGATCTTGGAACAAGTATAAGGTACAAATTAATATTAGAATCTGCATGACAAATTATCTGTTACCTAGACAGAGGATAGGCATCTTGCCATAGCTCAGATTCTGTTATGCCTAAGGCCAGCTTGGATGCATAGAGTTTATTTGGAGGTTGATCCCAGAGAACAGAAGGGAGCAGCAGAGAGGTGGGGTGGGGGTGGGGGGTAGTCAAGTAGGGAAGGTCGTAAATCCAAAAATAGGGTAAGCAACTCCTGATTAGTGCTGGATCACTCTAACTTCTGGGGACCTTCCTGAAATATTTTTTTCAGAGGTGTATAAATGAGAGATGAAAGGAGGAAGCATTGGTTTTCATTCCCAAGTGCCCAAGAATTATTTCCCTCCCTCCCCTGCTACACCAGAACTTCTGGGTTGTGCACTGGAGAGTGTTGACCAGATTTCTATCATCTTCCCATTTTATGGAATAAGAAAAGAAAGCAGCATTTTACATGGACATGGGCTTGGGTCAAGGCACTGTCACATTACAATCAAATAACAGTAGCTGGATTCTGGAGTCAAAGCTGGGGCTTATGAAATTTGTAGTGGTAAATAAGTGGTAACAAACACATAGCTACTATTTTAAAAAAGTGCTTCTATTTGATGGTCATTTGGAAAAACATACACAGGAACCAGAAACTACACAGAAGTGTTTAATGGTTGATAAAATTGTTCCTCTAAAGATGCTATTAATATCAAACACCTTTAGATCACCTTAATTTTCTGAAGACCATATATCAAGAATTCTTCTTAGCTCTTTACATATATCATCACATTAATTCCCACAACTCTAAAAGCAGATGTTCTTATCATTATTGTTCCACTTCATGGTTGAGGAAATTAAGGTACAGAAAATTGAAGCAGTTTGCTCAGGAACATTCAGACAGAGAGGCCCAGAAGTAGAATTTGACCCTTTCCTGGATGATGCACAAAGTGCAGTAGCTGTTAACAGAGGCCCTTATCCACCAGTGATCTGTTCTTCAGTGTAAATGGAAGGCCCTGTTCTGGTCAGTGGACAGGTGGTCTGCAGGAGGTGTTCCACCCACAAGCAACTCCCTAATGCTGGCCACACATGTGCTCCTGCCTCACCTGCAAGTCCTCTGTCCCCTGCTCAGGTGACTTTCACATAGTGTCTCCCAGCTCCTCCCTGCACATATCTGCTCAGGTGGTCACTTTCTCATGGTTTTCAAAGACAGATATGGAAAATAAACCATAGCAAAACCAACCAAACAAACAAAAAAATTAAATATTCATTTGCTTTTACATTACCAATACAAGAATCTTACTTCTATTTATAAGAATGATGGCTAGTTATGACTCACTGTAAAAGAAAGACTGAAGAACAGACAAAAATAAAGGAACTAAATCATCAATATTACAACCTGCCATCATTTTGTATGTAGAAGAATAACCAATTTCTACAAACTATATCTTTGGAGTTTTGTTAAATTTAAGTTTGGAAGCAAGAAAAGAACAAGAGGGAATTAAATGTGCGTTGGTTTAGCATAGATAATTTGATTTATCCAGTGTAGTGGCATGTAATGTAGATTAAATTAAGAAGAATATAAACAGAGGAGTATGGAAGAGGGCTAACAGTTATTCTGAGTCCAAGAGGAAGAAGAATTTGCATTTGAGAGGCAGACGGGAAATCAATCTATCAAATGCCTCAAAGAGGAGTGAGGGAGTATACAGCATTTGAAAAAGAAAATCCTTGCAGCTTTGTTAGAGTTTGGTGTGAACTGAAAAATTAAATGTCTGAAATAAGAGAAACAAGATGGCTGATTTTTATAAAGTTAAATATGAGTCAGTGAGGGATCCAGAAGATTTATCAAAGACATAATTGCCAAGATTTATTGATGGAAGAAGTCATGAAATACATGAATATATGTGATTCTAAGTAAAATCTTAGAGAGCTAAGACTTATTTAGAGTTATAGAGACATTATTTAGGAATGAAAATGTCAGGGAAAATATGTGATGCACACTACTTTTATTATTGTATATTTACGTTGCTATAGTTCAACACATTTTCCATTTGTGAGTGAATGAATGAATCAACAAAATGATTAATAAGTAAAAAAAGTGAATGACTCTTGGAAGCCAGGAGAGGATATTGTGCATTATCTAAGCCTGGGGATAAAAAGGAAATATTATAAATGGCAGATCCCAGTAGGAAAATAAACCAAAAAAAATTTAAGATAGAATAATGTTGATCATACTACAAACCGTCAGATGTTATTCAAGTTAATGGTTAAAGAAAAAAAAGGGACAGTGAAAAAGACCATATGTAGGGGCCGGCCCAGTGGTGTCGTGGTTAAGTTTGCACACTCTGCTCAGGTGGCCTGCGGTTTGCAGATTCAGATCCCAGGAACAGACCTGTGCACCACTCATCAAGCCATGCTGTGGTGATGTCCCACATACAAAATAGAGGAGGATGGGCACAGATGTTAGCTCAGGGCCAATTTTCCTGACCAAAAAAAGAGACCATATGTAGCTAAAAATAGCATAGGAAAATCAGAGAAGATGTTATCAATATAGAAAAAATAGTGACATTAGTGTTCAATCCTGCAGAAAACATCCAAAAAATTATGGAAAAAAATTCCTAGTGTGAAGTAACTTGGTACCAGATACACAGAAGGAAGGAACACTAGAAGGCAAGAGGTGAGGCAGATATATTGACAAATACAATGGCATGCTATATCAAGTTGATTTTACGCTAACTTAGGAAACGTGTTTTACCTGATTCCTCTTCAAATCTCCCAAAATGCATTGCAGGGATACTTGAATAAAGCAAATTCTTAATTAAAGCAAAATGTTTTCACAGAAACATTATCAAGTGAGCAAAGTAAGTGCAACATCTAGTTGTACTTCTGAGAGAAGACCATGATATATTAACACACTGTGAGACAAAGAATATACTTCTATAAGATTAATATATTAAAATACATAACCAATTATTATGTTAAGGTAATATAGAAGTTTGCCAGATAAAATATCCAAAGTCCTTTATTTGTGAACTTCAAAATTTTAACTTCGAGGCCAATGAAGATAAGATAGAAAATCACATATGTAGTCCATTTTGCTAGTTAACATGACTACATGTATTTAAATACAGAGTTTTATTCAGTAAAAAAAGGGTTAACAAAAGAGGTCGGTAGTCCACCTCCTCTATGAGTTGGGAAATGGTTTTGATGTTCTAGAACATATATTTTTTGTTGTTGTTCAGTCAGGACTTAAACTATATTAAGGATTCCAGGCCCCTGAGGAGGTATTATTTTAACATTTGAAGCAACTAATAAAAATGTCTATTCTAAACTGACGTTCAAGTTAATTAATATAGTAATAATGGCATCAATATGTCACCATTTCTACTTTATGATCATGAAGGAATTATTTTGAATATGAAACTACATTTTATTGGTTGAGAAAGTTAATATAAGAAAATTAAAGATGTTTTTACATGTAACGTATAAGATATTCATCAGTTCAAACCAATCAATCATCCTTTTAATATAGTTAGAATTTTATTTTATTATACACGTAGGTATTATGCTTAAGAAGCATGGCACTCAGAAAAAGTTTATACATTGAATACTTTATTTTGAATTATAACAGTGAGATGACTTTGTTATTTTAAAATGTAAAGTTATTGAACACAAACACACAATAGAGCAATGTCTACTGGTTGAAGTTTTTTGTATTTTAATGGTAAAGTTGTAGATGGTTGCAAGCAATATTTTGGCAAATTTAAAAGAGAAAACTATTACATTATGAATACTAAATGGGCAAGAACTAAACACGAAGGGATGAAGAAAGGAGCGGCAGACGGGAAGGATGTGAAGCCAACCATATTTAAGGAGCTGAAACCAATTAGAAAGGTATCATTGAAGCTATTCCACAGCAGATCTAAAATGGAAAGCAAGGATAATAATAAAACGGCATGGTTGCTAGCTCCTAAGGCCTGTGGAATGTCAAGAAGAAATAAGAGTGTAATGTTAGCAGCTTAATAAGAAATTTATGAGTAATTCAGTGCAAGACTGTTTCTGTTTTGGAAACTAGATCAAACACTGGATGAAATGGAAAACAGTTGGGCAACACTATCAGTCTGCACACTAACCAAATGTTCAGATAGCTTCTGTGGGGCTGATAATTGGCGACAGGTTAAAAATGGAAGATCATTACAGGTAAAGGATTTAGAAAATGTAATGGTGTGTTCCTCCAGGGAAAGGAAAAAAATGAACCTGTGGAAAAACCAAGCATTTCTGAACAAGTAGCAAATCATTTCCACACTTTCATTATCAGTTTACCGTGGTAGACTTCAGATTTGTATTAAAAATTAAAGAATCAAATATATAGTTGTGAACTTTACAAGATACTTGGAAGGAAAGGCAATATTCTTCATCTAATAAAAACCTCAAAAACATATTGCAAGTAATTTCTTGGTATTTATCTTTGATAGAAGAGTTCATATATTGCTTGGGTTTTAAAATATGCATCATGTGATTTGCTTTCAATTTGTATTCTAACATATTTTTACATAACTCTAACTGTAGCTCTATTTGATAATTCAATTTCCTTTAAAGTTATTTATTTTTGAGAATGATATGGTAACTTATATGATGCCCTGTTATAGAATATGGCTGATCTCATTTAAGATATTCAATCTTTGTAAAGAAGTATAGTAACAATTAAAATATTTCCCCATTAATTATTTCAAATAATTTTAGCATATTTACCATAACATATTCGCTTTAAGTTCTGGGAAAAATCACTATAAAGCCATCCATTATTCAAATTGGTTGCACATCAGGTGCTTTACAGTGTATTTTTGAAGCTATTTAAAATAATAGCTCTTAAACAAACAAAATAATAGCTATTAAACAAACGCCTCTAAGGAAAAGAACATGTAGCTAGAAGTAAAACTTTGAGTAGCCATTTGGGGTAAAGGCCCAATGATCCCTGAACAAACACAGTCAAATACCGCTAGTTTTCTCCGCTGCTTCTAAGATTGGACTTTGACACCTATGAGACGTTTCTTTGGTGAGTAAAGTATGCAGGTTTGGGGCTACAATTTACAGTCATGTGTCACTTAACAAGAGAGAAACTTTCTGGGAAATATGTCACTAGGCTATTTTGTCATTATGTGAACATCACAGAGTGTGCTTATACGAACCTAGATGGTATAGCCCACTACACACCTAGGCCATATGGTACTAGTCTTATGGGACAGCCATAGTATATGCAGTCCCTCTCTGACGGAAATGTCATTATGCAGCTCACGACTATTTGCTTAGGACAATCTACTAGATGCTGAGTACTTCTACCGGGAACTCTCTTTCTTTTTCCTTCTCATCTCTATAGTGCTTAGATTCTCTTCTCTATAAACAAAACAAATATTTAATGAATACCACTTAGACACAACCCATTATTAGCTTGCTTGGGTGTGCAGGTATTTTAGACGGGCTCTGAATCATCTCTAAAATGCTATGGATTGGAGATTTAATACATGTTTAACTACCTGACTGTTCTTCATTGTGAAAGTATCCACAATTGCCACAAAACTTTCAGACACCTGGAAGATCTAGGCCTGAGCTGATATTTTATTACCAAATGATCAGATCTGTCAAGCTCTTCTCTGAGGAGTAGGGCCAGCCTCACTGTTCTGCAGATTCTCCTCTCTGCCTGAACACAATACCTCGGGTTAAGGGAAAAAACAGAAGCTTCCTGTGGTCTTTGATAGTTTCATACTCTGATTTCCAGAGCCAATCCTATCATGCCTTGTTCTCTTTTCACTATTTAATGTAAAAGCATCAAAAATAATCACTCATGTATGCTGCTTATTTCCATGATACCCTGCATATGCTTTGAATTACTAGTGCTAAATATGTACTTATCTCTTCCTAAGAAACTGTGTTTTTGTTTTCACAATGACTGCCCGAGGAGGCACTACTGATATTGAATGGTCTGCATTCAGAGATAATACGTGTAACTTGACTTTTTAGACATCTATGACTTTCAAGATATTCATGCACCTGGACCCCATCTTTGACGTACAAATATACAGAACGTATACATGTTTTCTGTATTCTGTGATTGTTGTCTAGAATTTTAGTCATGTAAATCAGGGGAAGTCCGCATTTTTTAAAAAATGGAACTTTATCAAATTGTTCACCACACTGGAAAATTGGTTCAGCAATAACCTCTCATGGTGTTTGAGATGTCAGTACATCATGTCACGAGCAGTCTGCATTTTTAACCCCTTCAGGATGATTCTAACTAGAAATGCAAGCTTCTGACTATGTTTTTATATCTTGCAGTAGTGTTATGTCTAAAAATTTATATATTGACACACGTTATAAGTTATTTCCTTTTATTTACCCATATTACAGCTAGGATGTTGCATTGATTTTTTAAAGGGTGTTTCAAGTTGTTTATATTTTATGTGAATTCCATTTCACAATATTAAAGTGGTATTCCACACTATTTGTAATAAAATGGGACTTTGATACTGATATGAGTCCCGAGAAACATTGCCCCAAATTGGTCCCATTCTCATTTCTCCCCAACTTCCAAAATGTTTCAGTGTGTCATTTCTAAGCAAACTCTCCTCTGCCATTCCCTAACCTTTTTGCTCTAATTCAAATCTAGCTGTTCTTGAATATGCCATTTCATCTATAACCCATTTAAGTAGAGATTATTAAGTTCTTCCCCTCATATTCCATGTACCAAATGGCATAAAGGAGATAAAGGTAAAACCTATGTTTCACATTGCTTTCTGCCGATTGTCTCACTTTCTTCCTTGTTAAATTACAGTCTGTGTGAAGTGGAGGTCATCAGAGGTCACCATGTTTCATCCCTTCATGTAGTCGTTTACCAACGTTCACTTATAAATTCATTACCTAACTCACCGTATATTTCTCCTCCACAATTCTTCTCATTATCCTTGATGATTTAAACCATCACATCAATGATTCATCTAACCTCCTGATTTCTCAGTTTCTTTACCTCATTATCCAAGACAATCATCTTTCTTTGACAAAAATCATAGGCCCCCAAAACACTTGTTCATATTTATGCCTTATCATTACCAACAAATGTCCAAAAATATTAATTTCAAATATTTCCTCTTAGCAAAAAAAAAAATGGAAACAGCCCAAATATCCATTAACTGGTGAATGAATAAACAAAATATGGTATAGCTATATAATGGAATATTATTTGGCAATTAAAAGAAATAAAGTACTGAAACATGCTACAACATGGAGAAATTTTGGAAGCATTATGCTAAGTTAAAGAAGCTGGAGCAAAAGACCTCAGATTGTATTATTCCATTTACATAAAAAATTTTTAAAAAGAGTAAATTTTTAGAAATGACCATCAAATTAGTGGTTACCTGGGGGTGGGATTAGGAATGGGGATTAATTTTAAAGGGACAGGTGGAATCTTATTAGACTTATAGGAATGTTCTAAAACTGGGTTGTGGTGATGGTTGCACAAACTTACTAAAAGTCACTGAATTGTACACTTAAAGTGGATGAAATTATGGTATATAAATTATACCTCACCAGCCTTATGTGCCCCATCCTCCTTAACCTAGCCTGGATCTAATTGTCATTCTCCATAGCTGACTGGAAAATACAGTTAACTCCATTACCCTTCTCTCCTCTGTTGTATTAAGCTGCCTTTTTAAAGCAGCTGAATGTTTTTGGAGCTAATCACACAAAGTTTTAAGTGTCTCAAAATTATGATGAAAAATGTCAAATAGTTATCACCACTGCCAGACAATCATACTACACTTCTTTAGTAAAATCACTTTCTGAATTTCTGTGTTACAACATTGCCTGTTTCTTTATAACTGCTCCAAGCCAACTCCCCCATCACTATCTGCCGATACCCTTGTCATTTCACTCACTCTTCTGTACCTAAAACCATATAGTGTCTTTACTCCTAATCACATGGGATTAAAAGTGGTTGTCCCAATCTACAGAAAACCTCTCTATTTATACTCTAGATCCCATCCCGTATTATCAATAAAAGCAAATAAAACAAAAACAAGATCAATCACATAAAAAACTCTCAGTCCTGCACTTGTATCAATTTTCCCCTTCAGCACCACTTTCTTCCCTTCTACAGAATCACTACTATCACTACTGTCATAGACTTTCCATTGTCATATAACATTCCTTGATGATCCTCACCCACCTAAGGAAAGTTCTGTAACCTCACATGCTCATTCAGTTTTTGTTCCCTCTTTATTCCTTTTCCCAGGGCCTCAAAAAGTTGTGCCTGCCCATTCTCTCCATTTCTTAATTCTTCTTCAGTATACTGTAATTAGACTACCAGTACATTCTAATTTCCCTACCATTAAAATGAACAGCTCTTATCAAATCCAACATTAACCCAATTTTTGTTGAAACCGATGGTTGTTTTTCTGTCTTCTTACTTAACTTCTCAGCAGTATTTGATGTTACTGGACATTATCTACCTCATGAAACTCTGCATTTGGCTTTTAGAATGCCACATGCATTTCATTTTCCTCCAAAGTTCCTAGTGACCTGTTTGAAATTTCAGTGATTTTTCCTCCTATCCTTCCTCAGTTGTGTCTATATTTCTTGATGTCATAATTTTAAAAGTTGCAAAATAAATAATATTTTAAATATTGATCCCTAAAAATAAAACTGCTGCAGCACTTTATAAAATTTGTCCTTTGGAATCTAAATGCCATAGACATTCAGTATTTATCATCATCCCTTGAAAAAATACATCACCAATCTCTTTACAAGTAAAAAGTAATTAAATGTTTTGTCTCTTTTAGCTTGCATTTCTATTCCATTTCCTCGACAAAATTTTATCTTAACCTAATATATTACTTATTCTTGAATGTCTTTTATTGATCATTCTATTACAATTCTCAGCCATAAAGAATTTAAATGAATTAAAAATGATTTCTGAAAGTTTAGGTTACCATAAGTTTCTACACATTAAAAAAAAAACTTTTGGGAAAATTATTAGATGAGACATACTCAAAACAATACAGGCATACCTGTTTTATTGCACTTCACTTTATCGCAATTCACAGATACTGTGTTTTTTACAAATTGAAGGTTTGTGGCAACCCTCCATCGAGAAAGTCTATCGGTGCCATTTTTCCAATAGCATTTGCTCACTCCGTGTCTCTGTGTCACATTTTGGTAATTCTCACAATATTTCAAACTTTTTCATTATTATTATATTTACTGTGGTGATCTGTGATCAGTGGTCTTGGATGCTACTATTGTAATTGTTTTGGAGGCAAGACCCTCCACTGATAAAAAGATTATGATTTGCTAAAGGCCCAGATGATGTTTAGTATTTTTATCAATAAAAGGTTTGTACATTGTTTTCAGACATAATGCTACTGCACACTTAATAGATACAGGATAGTGTAAATAAAACTCTTTTTTGTTGTTGTTGTTGAGGAAGATTCACCCCGAGCTAACATCTGTGCCAATCTTCCTCTTTTTCGCTGAGGAAGACTGGCCCTGGGCTAACATCCCTGCTAATCTTCCTCTACTTTTTGTATGGGACACCAGCACAGCATGGCTAACAAGCAGTGTGTTGGCCAGGTGCCCGGGATCCGAACCCGCAAACCCAGGGCTGCCAAAGCATGAACTAAACTGCTGCACCAACAGGCCAACCCCTTTAAATTCAGTTTTTAATGAGACAAATGGATCTCTTAAATATATTGGATCATGTGTTCATGGATTAATATTACTTATGATTAGTGAAACAGGATTCTGTTTCTATGTTTAATTTTTGTAGATTTAAACACTGGGAAAATATTATTTCATTAAAAAGTAGATAGGAATTTTGGGAGTTTTTAATAGGATACTCAATTTTATTCTCTGAATTCTCTCAGAATTATATGACAAAAAACATATCAGCACCATTATAAAAAATAACTTTTAATCATTTTTTGGCTAATAGTATATATAGGTCTTATTTTAACCATGTAGAAATTAAAGAATTGGAAGCAAAATAAATCACAAAATATTTTAAAACTCTATCATTTAAGCCATTCTCTATCATAGTTCCTGGGAAGTATCCAAAAAACAGGCTTTACTTAGACTTATCATGCAACAATTGATTTTATCTGTTACCTTTTCATTTATAGACATATTTTTAAATCTACCATACTCAAAAAGATTTGTGAAAATTAAAATGTTAATTTTAAATTATATTTAATAATATCATTTTTGACAAAAATATTTTTATCTTTTCCTGTGCTTTCCATATATTTTCAACTAAATTCAGAAATGCAGATTCAGCTCCATTTTATAGAAATGTCCAAGTTACAGAAAGTGTTTGTCAGGTAACCTAATTTGCAGAAATAATCATCAAACCAGACTTATTTTTGCAAATTTCCCCCTTGAAATATATGTCAGGGTCTAGTTAGGGAAGATGGTCAGGTCACACATTATATAAAGCTGCATCTACATTTCTCGATGACTAAATTGTCAGATTACTTCTTTTACATTATGCCAGATGTCTGTTTTCTTTCTTATCTTGAACCATTAGAAGCCAAAAGGACAGGTGAAAATTATAACTTCCAATTTAATAGAAACTTTCTTATCCCCTGGTAGAAAGATTACTCTGTTGGCTACCAATAAGACTTAAACCAGTAGAGCTGAGATTCAGGGTCAGCTTCTTAAAGCAGCAGAGCTTTTAAACCAGCAGAGTCCAGACTTTGGGGTCAGAGACTAAGCATTTAACAGATAGGTTTGGGTTGTAATAGTAATATATACAAGCCCTAATCATACTCCTTGGTTTATGGACTTATGTTTTCTGGCTCTGAGAGAAACAGCAGGATATATCATTCACTGGTTCAGATCACATAGGACCAAAAACCTAACTCTTAAAATTATGCTCACGGTGAGTACAGTAACTGTGTATTGAATAGGCTGTTGAAAAACTCTCCAACACAGTTGTTGCCATGGAAAGGGTCCAATGAAATCACTATGCACTAGACATAATCCTGGAATCACAGGTTATGATATTATTTCTAATGCACAACATTGGTCATTGCTGCTGTCAAGAAAGGCACTCAGCAGTGCTGGTAGCCATGTCAGGTTTGGTAAAAGGAGGCCATATTCTTGCCCTCTTACTTAACCTATACTCCTGCCACCACAGCTACTTTGTCCATAAATTCATGGCTGCACATTACAGGTTAATTTCTGTCCCAGCAAAACTTATATATTGAAGTCCTAACCCCCAGTATCCTCAGAATGTGACTTTATTTGGAGATAGGTCCTATGAAGAGGTAATTGAAGTAAAATGAGATCATATAGGTGGGCCCTAATGTGATATGACCAGTGTCATAGGAAAAAGAGATGTGGACACAGACAAGAAGATAGGGAAGATCACATGAAGACAGAGGGAGAAGACAGCCATCTACAAGCCAAGGAGAGGCTCTAAGAAAACATGAACCCTGCTGACACCTTGATCTTTGACTTCTAGCCTCCATAACTTTGAGAAAATAATTTTTTCTTGTTTAATCCACCCAGTCTGTGGTACTTTGTTATCGTAGCCCTAGAAAACTAATACACTGGGGAAAGAGATGAGGTATATCCACAGGTCAAGTTATATGATTTTAAAACCTTTCTCTTCAGGGGAATTCTTTTGTATGCCTCCACATTCTCATACCCTGGGCCTATTTTCAGAGGTCTATCATTGCATAAAACCCTCTGATTCCCCACTCTCAATAATGAATAGATCATGCAGACCACTAGAGAATCAATAAGGAAATAGCAACTTTGAACAGCACTATAGACCAAATGGATGTAACAGACATATACAGAACATTCTATCCAACAGCAGCAAATTGAACATTCTTCTCAAGCACCCATAAAATATTTTCTAGGATAGACCATATGTTAGGCCACAAAAAAAAGTCTTAGCAAATTCAAGAAGATTGAAGTCGTTCCATATGTCTTATCTGACTATAATGGCATGAAACTAGACATCAATAACAAGAGGAAAACTGGAAAACTCTGAACACATGGAAATTAAAGAGCACTCTTCTGAACAACAAATGGATCAAATAAGAAATTAAAGGCCAAATTAAAAATTTTCTTGAGACAAAGGAAAGTGGAAACACAGCATACCAGAACTTATGGGATGCAGCAAAAGCAATTCTAGGAGGGAAGTTCATAGCAATAAATGCCTACATTAAGAAGCAAGAAATCCCCAAATGAACAACCTAACTCTATGCCTTAAGGAACTAGAAATAAAAGAACAAAGTGAGCCCAAAGTTAGCAGAAAGAAGGAAATAATAAAGACTAGACTAGAAATAAATGAAATAGAGAACAGAAAAACAATAAAAAAGATTAACCAAACTAAGCGTTGATTCTCTGAAAAGATAAACAAAACTGACAAATGCTTAGCTAGACCCAAATCAACAAAATTATAAATGCAAAAGGAAACTTTACAACTGATACCACAGAAATACAAAAAAATTATATGGGGCTACTATGAACAACTATAAGTCAACAAATTAGACAACCTAGAAGCAGTAAAAAAATTTCTTAGAAACATACAACTTGCCAAGGCTGAATCAGAAAGAAATAGAAAATCTGAATAGGAAATTGAATCAATAATCAAAAATCTGCCAACAAAGAGACACTGAGGATCAGATGGCTTCACTGGTAAATTTACCAAACATTTAAAGAATTAACACTAATTCTTTTCAAACTCTTCCAAAAAATTGAAGAGGAAGGAAGATTCTCAAACTCACTTTATGAGGCCAGCATAATCCTGATATCAAAATCAGACAAGGACACTACTGGAAAAGAAAACTATAGGCCAATATCCCTGATGAATATAGATTAAAAATTTCTCAATAAAATACTAGTAAACTAAGTTCAGCAGCACACTAAAATGATCATTCACCATGAACAAGTGGGATTTACCCCTAGGATGCAAGGATGTTTCAATATACGCAAATCAATTGATGTGATACATCACACGAATGGAATGCAAGAAAAGAAGCATATGATCATCTGAATAGATGCAGAAAAAGCATTTGACAAAATTCAACATTTATTCACGATAACAACTCTTAACAAATTAGGCATAGAAGAAACATTTCTCAACATAATAAAGGCCACATATGACAAGTCCACATCTAACCTCATACTCAATGGTGATAGGTTGAAAGATTTTCCTCTAAGATCAGGAACAAGACAAGCATGTCTACTCTCACCACTCCTATTCAGCATTGCACTGGAAGTCCTAGCTAGAGCATCAGGCAGAAAAGAGAAATAAAATATATCAGAATTGGAAAGGATGAAGTAAAATTGTCTCTATTTACAGATGACATGGTTTTATATATAGAAAATCCTAAAGAATCAACCAAAAAACTGTTAGAGCTAATCAATTAATTCAGGAAAGTTGCAGGATACAAAATTAACGTAGAAAAATCAGTAGCATTTCTATACATTAATAACAAATTTTCTAAAAATGAAATAAATGTATCCCATTTACAATAGCATCAAAACAATAAAATACTTAGAAATAAATTTAACCAAGTTGGTGAATGATCTGTACACTGAAAACTGCAAGACATTAATGAAAGAAACCAAAGACACAAATAAGTGGAAAGGTATCATATATTCATGGATTGGAAGAATTAATATTGTGAAAATGTCAATAGATATCAAAGCCATCTATAGATTCAATGCAATCTCTATGAAGATTCCAATGACATTTTTTACAGAAGTAGTAAAAACACTCATAAAATTTATGTGAAACAACAAAAAAGCCCAAATAGCTAAAGACATCTTGAGACAGAAGGACAAAGCAGGAAGCATTGCACCTGGTTTCAAGCTGTACTATAAAGCTATAGTAATCAAATGGAACAATGGAACAGAATTGAGAGCCCAGAAATAAACCCAAGCATAGAAGATCAACTAATATTTGACAAGGAAGCCAAGAATACTTAACGGAGAAAAGACAGTCTCTTCAACAAATAGTGCTGGGATAATTGGATTTTCACATGTTAAAGAATGAAACTGGACTCCTATCTAACACTGCTTACACAAAAAGTGCTAAATTAATACACAAAAATTAAGTTAAAATGGATGAAAGACTTAACTGTAAGTCCTGAAACTATGAAACTCCTAGAAGAAAACATAAGAACAAAGCTCCTTGACAAGGGTCTTAGTAATGATTTTTTTGGATATGACACCTAAACCACAAGCAACAAAATAAAAAAATAAGCAAGTGGGACTACATCAAGCTAAGAAACTTCTATACAACAAAAGAAACCATCAGCAAAGTAAAATGACAACCTACACCATGGAAAGAAATATTTGCAAACCATATATCTGATAAAGGGTTAATATCCAAAATGTAAAAAGAACTCATACAACTCAAGACCAAAAAAATAACTAACCCAATTAAAAAATGGGAAATGGACCTGAATAAATATTTTTCCAAAGAAGATATTTGAAAGGCCAACAATTACATGAAAAGACGCTCATCATTGCTAGTCATTATGGAAATGCCCATTAAAAACCACAATGAGCTATTACCTCATGCCTGTTAGAATGGCCATCATCAAAAAGACAAGAGATAACAAATGCTGGCATGGATATGGAGAAAGGGAACCCTTGTGCATTGGTGGTGGGATTGTAAATTGGTACAGCCACTATGAAGGATCCTCAAAAAATTAAAAATAAAACTACTATATGATCCAGCAATTCCAATTCTGGGAATACATCCAAAGGAAATAAAAACACTAACTCAAAAAGATCTCTGCACCCCCATGTTCATAGCATTATTTACAATAGCTAAGATATGGAAACAATCTATGTGTCCATCGATGGGTGAATGGATAAAAAGTTGTGGTATCCATATACAACGGAATATTACTCAGTCACAAAATCATGAGGAAATCCTACTATTTGTGACAACATGGATGGATCTTGAAGGCATTAGGCTAAGTGAAATAACTCAGACAAAGACAAATGCTGTATGATCTCACTTAGTAGAATCTAAAAAAATAAATCAAAACAAAATAAACTCATAGAAAAGGAGACTTGTGGTTACCAGAAGTGGAGGGTGGGGGAAAGGGAAATAAAGGAAGATGGTCAAAAGGTACAAACTTCCAATTATAAGATCAATAAGTACTAGCAATGTAATGTACAAGATGACCACAGCTAACACTGCTGAATGATGTATAGGAAAATTGTTAAGAGAGTAAATCCTAAGAGTACTGATCATGAGGAGAAAATTTGTGTTTCTCTTTTCTTTTCTTTTTATTGTATCTATATAAGATGTTGGATGTTGCCTGAACCTGTTGTGGTAATCATTTCACAATATATGCAAGTCAAACCATCATACAGTATGCCTTAAACTTATGCAGTGATGTATGTCAATTATTTCTCAATAAAACTGGAAAAAATCCCTCTGATTCCATGAGCAGGTGATTTTTTGTTTGTTTGTTTGTTTACTTGTTTCCTTTAATAGAGCACAGTAGTGAGTCAAGATTTATTTGAGGCATAACGAAGGACCTTTTGCTACCCCCCAAAGCAGGGTCGTCTGCCTGCTGCAAGACATGCCAATAGTCAAGAGGCAAGGGAGTAGGAGAGAAAGGACTTTTTATTACAGCTTGCTAGCAAGAGGGAAGATGGCCAACTCATGTCCAAAAGAACCATCTTACAGAACACAGACTACAGGCCAGTTATATAGGGGGCTGGTCTCTGGGTGGGGGAGGCAGCTGGTCTCCAGGTGGAGGCATCCATCTAGTCTTAGTTCCTGATAGTCTTTTGTTTTACTGGATGTGCATCAGAGACCAGAGCAACACCCTACACCCTGATCTTACAGTTGTCATTGATGATGGCTGTCAGCATAGACTCTCTGCCTGGGGGGTCATCACATTCCTAAGGAACTCAAAAGAACAAAGTTATCAGCTTGTCGCAGTTGGGAGGGGCCATAAAATCCACAGAGCATGTCAGTTAGTCACAGTTCATTCAAAGTTGCAATATGGTTTCTTTTCTACAATATGGCTTCCCTTAATGTCAACCTTGTGTTGAGCTGGTATCACTTTTTCCGTATTTCTCAGGAATATTAGTATAATTTTCCCACTCAGGTTTTCCATAGTCGTCTGTTTATTTTGGTCCATTACACATAATTCATTCCTAGGGAATGGATTATCAATGAGCCCCTGGATCAGACCATTCTGAAAACCATTCTGCCCTGCTACTTATTACAGTAACCCTGCCCTTCTTGCCATTCTTATTAAATACTCCTATTAGCTTCTGCCACCATATCACTAATATATGGAAATGATCCACTACAGTGATCTTTCAGAAACGCTGGTGCAATTCTCAACAATATATTTCTCCAGATTTTTCTCTTAATGAAGTGAAGTATTTTCTCTAGCCCTTATTCAAATTTGTGTGTGATGTTATATATTTTATGTGATAAAAACATGACAATGTTTCTATCATCCTAAGTCTTTAAGCCTCTTCTACATTACACCAAGATAGTATCACCTTCATGGACATGTGACCTGTACGGCTGCACAGGGACACACACTCAGAAGGCCCCAGCAATTGGCTTAATGTTCTGCTGCTCAAGAGACAATACACATAAGCAAAGGAGATATGGATGATATTTGTATTCTCTGGTTCTTGCCTCCCCAGTTGCATATAGCATGTGTGATGCCCCATGAGCACAGAATTCCAGGTGACTCACAATTCATGGGATTCAACATGACTCAAAACAATATAAGCTAAGCTTGTTAATGATTAATTTATGATTAAGTAAGCAGAGGTGCTGACAGCCCTGAGAGGTCATGCTTTATGTTCAAACTAGAACTTAATTCAAGTTCAGAAAGAAGACAATGGTGTTCTAAGAAACATGAATGACCAAGGAGCCTTACCCCTTACTTTATTACTCATGTTAATTCCCTGTGTTTGCCAGCCACTCACACTGAAAATGACGTCATAAAAGAATAGGGAAATATAGGACCATTCAGTCTTTCCCTTCTCATCAGTAATCCAAAGGTAGAGAGTGTTGATGGAATGTGCAAATGTCAAGAAATGAAACAGAAGCAGTTGAGTGAGTCTTGTGAAATGTTTCCACTGTTCTGGGAAAATGAAATGCATATGTATGATGAGCTATGAAATAAAAATTGAAAAGATTCTGCATGAGTTAAATTCTCTTATATTTGCATTTAAAACTGACATTTCACAATATAAAAATGAATTGTAAAATCCATGCTAATATTTTAAAATTTCAAATAGCAAATGAAAAGCCACTACGAGTCAAGAAAGAGCCCACAGAGAAAGGGGAGAGCTTTATATTTTAGTACATTTAAGAGAAAGTTTTCCTACTTTTTCAACAAAGGGACCTCACATTTTCATTTTACACTAGGTCCCACAAATTATGTTGCACACCCTGCACCAAGGCATTCTGGGATCACAACCCAGGTCACTGTTTGTTCAGTCAATGAACAATCAAATGGTTAGAAACACACTCAGGTAGTTTCAAAAGGCATGTGAAGGGGTCCAGAGCATGACATCCCAAAATATGTCACTTTGCACAAGAATTATTTTGAGCTGAAGGTAATTGAGAAGAAGCAGACACAGGATGAGCAATCTGCCTTCCACTTATAGGCCTTGTGAAGGTGTCCCTCCCTCATTTCCTGTACCAGGACAGAGATAACAGTCTTATCACTGGAGATGAGGTGGCACTAAAACAAACTTTACTAACTAGCCCTTATCTTCCATTAGTTTCCCCATATGTTTACCTTCCCAGTTTGCTGCCCCTAAAAGCCTAAAACACTTTTCCTTTGTCTTTTCACTTATCTATAAATTTATTGTCCTTTGTTGGGATGCTATATAAGCCCAAGCTCTAACCACTCTTTTGAGTTACTCATCACCTAGGTTTCTCTGCTGATGAGTACTGCATGAGCTAACAAATTATTTGGTTTTATTTTGTTTGTTTTTATTTTATTATGAGGATGTAGGGATACAACTAAGTAATGGAGGCAGGAAAGAATAGATTTTACATGCAGGTGATTCCGCTGGAGCTTCTCTTAGCCAGTTGAAACTGTAAATGTTTATACAGCAGCCATGGCCTGCTAAGAGTATGGGAATCAGGGTGTGGTAGGTACGGAGATGTGGCACCCAGTTCTCCCTTTAAGGAAGGACATTTCACATGGTTTCAGGAAGTGTAGTCAGCAGACAGCATCTAGCTGTTAGCTCCTTCTGTGTTGGCCTCAGCTGCATAGAGTCACTTCTCCCAAGGTTCCACTCTTCTGGTGGAAGCTTTCATCTAATGGCTGAGTGAGGCACAGGTATAAAAGCCTGGCCATTTTGTCCTGACAAAGGATAACTCCTACAGGCAACCTTTGCCCCAGAACTCACTGCTCAATTGGCCAAGTCTTTATCAGGCCTATGTCAAGTTCTCCCTCTACCTAATCCTGCTTCCTCTTCCTTCTTTCACAAGTGTTGATCCTTAATATAAATCCTCGACCCTAAACTCCTTAACTTGCTTTCTGAAGAATTCAACCTGTCACATAGAATTCCTGATCCTTTATTGATGAAAGTCTGGGTCACCCCAAAAGGCAAGCTACTTAGACTAGGAGAATTACTAGCTGGGGATATAGACTGGTGGTTTAGGAAGGCAATGATGAATGTCAATTATGGCCTTGGGCCAACTACAACATTAAGAGGCCTATAGATCATCTCACTAACACTCCTCTTATGCTGTTTGATTTTTTGCTACTACTATAAAGAAGGCGACAATAGAATTCCTTTTATACTTATTCCTTCATGTGATTATCGATGAGAAAGAAACATCCGAGAAAGACAAATTATTCTGTCAACTTGAAAAGTATTTATAATGGTTTCATATTGTGAGAGGGAAATCAATGGGTTATTCGCTGTGTTTAACCATGATTTGTTTTTTGTCATTTACAAATATTTAGTTTTATTTTGTAGTCCACTTATTAAATCTGTTTTATTATTTACAAATTAATGCAATTTGAATGGCTCTAGAAACTAGATTTCTTAAATGGTGCCCAAAGCAATTTATGACACTAGAGAAAAGCAAAAGTATGTAAATTGCTTGGGAAATTAACTGAAGTCTTGGTAGCACTGTTCTTGTGGACTATTCTCAAATTACCTAAGGTATTTCCAACTTTATGCTAAGAAATAATTTCTAATTTTTAAAAATATTTGTTTGGAAAACACAAAAGAGATGTAACATGCTCTATTTGTTTCTGAACAGAAAATGCATTCAGTAATTTCCTAGTGTAACACATGCTCCAGAGAAAACATTGATTATCTTTCAAGGTGTTACACTTCAAATGGCATGACCTTTAGCCTGGGAACCTGAAATGATCACTCTTTTGGGTAGCATGGGAGTTGATATCATGCTCTCCCACTTGGAGGCATGTTAACCAGAATGACTTATTCATTTATTCTATTATTTTTTATGCATGCATGCATTCAAGCATTTATCAATTGTTTGCTTACCACTGACTATGACCTGGGCAATGTTGTTGGTGTGGAAATATTTTGGTGAACAAAATACAATCATTTTATTTCTGCTTTAAGTAAAGTCTTTTTTAGTTGTGTTTTGTTATTTTATTAATAGAACAATTACTTAAATATGTGGTTTACAAAAAGGAAGTTGAGCTAACATCTGGAGGAATTCTGTACAAGAGCCTGCTCTGTTTCAACACCTGCTTACCCAAACATTAAGCTCTAAGTCTCTGATCTTACCTTTGTGAATCATGAAATTATTTCACACCGTAAACATCCAGGGAAATGAAACCAGAAAATAACAGGTGGCAGTGAAAGTGCATTTGCACATCTAGTATGTAGCCAGGGCAGTAAACCCAGACACAAATGTTGCCTGGTGGTAAGAAAGAACAACCAGAAGACAAAGACAGAAAGTAGGACTGTGGCAGACAGACTTTAAGATGGCCCCATGATCTCCATCTCTTGGTGTTGATAATCACCACCTCCCCCATGCCACTCCCAACTTTGAGTTTGGGCAGGACTACTTACCTCTAAAGCAGATTTTTTCTAGTCTCCGTCTCTCTCTCTCTCCCTTTGTTGGCAAGAAGCAAGCTGCCATGAATCTTACAATCACAATGAGCTGAATGCTGCCAACAGCCACAGGTGTGGCAAAGCAAAGCTTTCCTAGTCAACCCTCCAGATGAAAAGCCAGACCTTGCCAACACCAAGACTGCAGGCTGCTGAGGCCCTCCGCAGAGAGCACAGCTAAATCGTGCCTGAACTTCTGACCCACAGAAACTAAGATAATACATGTGTGTTATTTTAAGCTGCTAATTTTGTTGTCGTTTGTTACACAGTATAAAAAACTAACATGACATGTATGACAATCTCTGGGGTCTCACCACACTAGCCACCAGGAAGAGAGAAAGGAGAGAATAAATGAGGCCTATTTCATGCCTGAAATCTGAAATACAAACAACAGTTGGTAATGAGAAATAAAGAAGGTCCTCTTCTCCAGGTCAACGGTCTGCCCAAGTAGGCAATGTCTCACCATTATAGACCTAATTATGTTGCCCCTATTGCTTCAGATGGTTAGATGGTTTTCATTTGCTTTTTACAACAAAATCATTAGAAAGTTTCAAAACCTGTATGGAGCTCTCACCCTACCTTTTCAAGTCCCCTTTGTGCTTCAGCCACACTTCACTTCTTTCAGGTCTGAGAAAAAACGTCATACTCATCTCTTCACAAGATCTCAGACTTCTAACATCTTGAATTGTGTTCTCTTCACTTTGCTTAACAAAATTTTACTAACTTTTTATAGCTTTGTAATCAACGATTGCTGTCTCATGGAAACTTTTTATGACCTTTAAGACTAGCTCAAATCCTGTATTTTAACTCTTATTATATCTTACGTCTCTGATATCTCTACATGATACCTCACTCTGTAAAATCTGTATCTCATCATACATCACAGAGGGTGAGGAATTGAGTGGAGAAGCTTTAAAACAGTAAAAAGAGGGGCCAGCCTGGTGGCGCAGCGGTTTAGTTTGCGCTTGCCAGCCCAGGGTTCGCCGCTTCGGATCCTGGGCACCTGCTGACGCACTGCTTGTCAGCCATGCCGTGGCGGAGTCCCATAAAAAGTAGAGGAAGATGGGCACGGATGTTAGCCCAGGGCCAGTCTTCCTCAGCAAAAAGAGGAAGATTAGCAACGGATGTTAGCTCCGGGCTGGTCTTCCTCACCAAAAAAAAAAAAAAAAAAAAAAAAGAAAAGAAAGAAAACAGTAAAAAGAAGCAATGGCTTGAAGATTATTTGTTTACAGAAGTTAAGGATCCAAGTATGATTGATTGTATTGGCTAAATATTAATTAATTCTGCAATACTAAATAATGACAAGCAGACTTCTTTTCACAGTGACAAACACATCTGACATCATTGGGAAATTTGAAAGATGTAAAATTCCAAAGACTTCTGATGGCAACTCAAATATATGGATGTTTCACAATCCATTTAATGTGGCAATCGATATTGGCATGTGTCCAGAAAAACTTCCTATGTACGTCATTCAAAATATTTAAAGTTATTTTAACGTATGTCAAGAATATTAAATTCAAGGAAATATAAAATACGTATTACACTAGCCTGGTTTTCTTCCAACACAGTGAATTGTATGCTTAAAAAATAATATAGCATTTTTACACAGTTGCAGATTCCAATGAATCAAAGACATCTTTCCTCTGAGACTTGTGTTTTTTATTTTCTTAGATGTATTTAACAAAAACTGATCTCTCCTTCATTTCAGAACTATTTTTCAATCATGTACTATGTTCTAAGAATTATACTTTGAATTTAGTTTTGGGTAAATTTTTCTACAATAATAGTATACCCACTGTGATGATGCCAAATATTAAGAAAACTTATCAACAATTGTAACCTGAGAATACCACCACTGACAAGTCCTATTTCTCTGGACAGTGTATTCATTTTATAAAACCCATTGACTATTTGCTATCATTTTATACTAGAAAGCGTAGCTGTTCCAACAGCTGTGCCGTAAATAATTCTCTTTCCTTTTATACTCAGTTTAGTCTGAAGTGTATGGTTCTCCTGACTTGATCTTGAAATATGCTGAGACCGCAGAAGTCAGCATTTATTGAACATTTTCTGATCTCACCGTGCAATAAAAGCATTCTTTTCAAAAGGACTGCTGTATGCATTATTTTTATACTAACTTCCCAGTAAAAACCTCAAACATCTGTACATAAAATTTTAAACATGTAAAATACAAGAACAGCAAGTGAAAAATCAAGATGGAAAGATGAAAGAGAAAAGGGTATGTATTGAGGTAAAAAATGAAGAAGAAATAAGATAAAGATAAAAAAAAGTAGTCTTGAAAAAATGAATAAATTTTGCTTAGATTTTGTTCAAAATATTTATTTTAGCCCACAATTTGGCATTTTAGCAAGAGCAAGTAGATGGCTATTCTTAGATAAGATATAAATTAAAATTCTAACATAATCACCATTTTTATATGTTATTCAACAATCCTGTCAAGGCTCTCTAACACTTCTCTTTAGATTCATATTTTCACGTTTGAAGATTATGTGTACCGTTTTCCGAAGTCCATGGTCAGGTCTACTGCCCAGGGTGGCCATAGGCACCAGCAACCTCTGAAGTTTACACTCATGATGAGAAAACGGAGGTGAAGAATGCTATAATTCTATTTGTAAACTCTACAAAAATATGGGATCTAAATCTAAGAGGGGTTTTCCAGTGCTGCCATAAACTACAAAGTTATTGGCTTAAACAGCACCCATTTAGTATCTCACATTTCTAGAAGTCCAGCGGGCTCGGATAGGACTTGGCTTAGTCTCACAAGACTGAAATCAAGGGATCTACAGAGCTGCGTTCCTTTCTGGAGGCTCTAGAGAAGAATATGCTTCCAAGTTAATGCAGATTTTTGACAGATTTCAGTTCCATGCTGCTGTAGGACTGAGGTCCTGTTTTCTTGCTGGCCATTGACTGGAGATCCTTCTTAGTTTCTAGAGACTGCCCGCATTCCCTGGGTGATAGCTCTCTTCATCTCAGAACTGCAAAAGTGCGTTAAATCGTTTTCTATTTCGCATTTCACCGACCTCTCTTTCTGCTTCATCTCTCCTCTGCCTCCTCTTCTGCAGCATCTCTCTGACTCTTCTGCCTCTCTCTTCCATCTTTTAATAACCCTTGTGGTTACACAGGGGCCATGGACCATCCAAGATAACCTCCCTATTTAAAGGTCAATTGATTAGCAAATTTAATTCTATCTGAAGAATCTCTTTTGTCAGGTAACTAATAGGTTCCAGGGATTAGGGTGTGGACATCTTTGGGGTGGGGCATTATTTATCCTACACAGATAAACTAATATACCTACAGGTGTATCATAGGTAATATGCATTATATAATATGTATATGTCATATAATATTTTATACATCAGGCAATCTTAATCAACGTTATTACACTTTTCTTTCCAACAATGAGCAGGTGCCATTGCTTTAAATGAAAACATTTTCAAATGAAAATAGTTGCCATTTTAAAAATTACATAATTATTGTAGTTTATTTCATTCCTGATCTTAAATCTAATTTTAATAGAGTGCTTTTCTTTGCAACTGTGCAGAATCTTAATTATTGTGCCAAGTTGCTTAGACTACTTGTATTGGAAATATGAATTCCTCCCAGAAAATTTATTTACACCCACTCTCTAATAATTATCTTCATTGTTAAACAATTTCATATTGAATTTCTTCAAAATATTAATCTAGATAAGTATGTAATTTTAATTAATGATATCAGTTTAATTTTAATAAACATTTCAACATTCAATTATTTATTTTATCAATGAATGAGAACAAAATACACAAAAGTATACATTTTTGACCCGAAGTATTGGAGACAAGGTGATGAAAACAATCTTTTCTCTCAATGAACTTACAGTTTAGAAACTGTAAATTAAAGTACTAATAAAGGTTGATGGCTGGTCATTTTCAGAAACATTCATGAATATTATGTTATCTGATATAAACCTTAAGTAATGGATACAAGAAAAAATATAGAGATGATCTGAATGGACATTCTTGAGGGAAGAAATGTCATCATCTAAAATGTGGAGCTACCAGAGTTGAGATGTCTAAATTTGTTAAAGATTAGAATTTAGATTAAAGTAATTTGAAAAGACTAAAATTTTAACTTCAGGTCAGTGCATGTAAACATTCTCTGCATATTGTCACTGTCACTTCTCCTTTAAAGTCTATCTTTATAAAGGAAATGTGGAAATGACTCTCTTGCCTCAGAAACCATCTCTCTGAGGAAGGGTAGAATTCAAGACCTGCCACATTCAAGACCTTGCTCTTACAATATGTCCTCCTGTTTTTCTGATCATTGATTATTCTTGGCACAGTACTCTTTTCCCTTTATTTTTCAAAAATTTGGGAATCTAATATCTACTTGTACCACCATAATCATCTGCATATAAATAGAGCTTATTCTTCACTAAGATCAATATTATTTGATTTAAACTCTTTTATTCTCCTAATTTCCATCAAAATTTAAATTGATCACTCTCTCATCTTTCTATACATTTTATTGTTTCAATCCCATGCAATTCCAGATTATAATTTCTACAAATCTATAGCTGTACTTGAATTCATTGCACCTCACTTTTGAAAAATAAGCTATGGCCAAAGGTGTAGATTCATTTGATAAAAAATATCTTTGCCTAAGCCTCACAGCACAGTAGGGTTTGCAGGTGTGATATTGCCTATAAAGGGGGCTTTGCAAGTGGAAGCAAGTGATTGAAATTCATGGTGCAAGAATTAGACATTTAACCAGCTTGGAAAATAATTTGGTAAATGTTTGATGATAATGAAGAATATTGGGATTTAGAATTTTTCTCACTGTTGAGTACTACTGTGAATTGTTGAGAAGATTTTTTTCAGGAATGGGAAGAAAACAATTGAAAAATAATAACCCCTCTTTTTCAAAGAAATCTTTTCTGACTAACCAGATTACATTCTTAATAGATTATTTCATAGTCAACTGGCTTTTGTGCACATGAGGGTATGCTTATAATTATTTTTACTTTGTTTCATGGTGAATGAATTAATCATTTGAATTAATTCCCAAACAAGCTACCAGTTCTTAGATATTTTTTTTTAATATAGTTTCACTTTTATACGATGGGATTATGATATCTCAGACTTTCTTATTGACTTTAATTTCAGAAACTAGGTTCTTTCCCAGAACTGAGGTTTGCTTTATATTTGCATTTAGAATAGTATCTGACCTATTGTCTTATGTTTACACTATATTGACTTGATTTGTTCTTTTTAAATACTTTATTATAATTAGAAGTGTTCATTTAGGCTCTCCAAAGATATTGGGGGTTATCTGTGGAGTTGTTAGCTTTCTTCTAGGCATTTGATTAATTCATCATCTTTGAACTAATTGTTGGATCCGTTCTCTACTGTATTATTGTATGACTGTTGTCACTACTCGCTTCTTTCTATATGGATAAGAGTATGTGGCCACTAAAGCTGATTAATGCTGCAGGTCTTGGCATATTACCTTTTCATTTAAGGTTCACTCATATTTAACACTATTCCTCTTTCTTACCTACAAAGACCAATATATGTCAATATATTTAATTAGGCTCTGCAGTCACTTACAACTCTCTCTTTATATTCTTGCAAATAGACTTGCTTTCTGGCAACAACAAGAGGTCCCAGATACATCTAATTTTTTTTTCTTCCACAAGTCATGGAACTACTTTCCAAAGATTAGCTTTAGCAGTTTAGAAATTGTCTGATTTTCTATAATTTTTATGTTCCTAGCTCATAGTAAGAGCAAAAATAATGCTTGCCAACTTACATAACAAAAATTATAGTAATAGAGAAGAAAAATATAAATATTCCTTTTAGAGCTCTTATTGTGTATTAGGCACAGTCTATGTGCTTTTAAAACATATTTACATTTAAATATCAAAACAAGCAATGAAGTAGGCCAGAAAAGAAGCTCAAGGACTGCCTGAAAACAATTATTCAAGTTAAATGATGTAGAAGCATCATAATATTTATTGAGCAGAGTTTTTGAGATTCCTAAATAGTTTAGGAAGAGCTAAAATCAGTATTTATATATTTCTATTATTAACACAATTTTTTTTGTGTGTGTGGGGAAGACCAGCCCTGAGCTAACATCCGTCACCAATCCTCCCCTTTTTCGCTGAGGAAGGCTGGCCCCGGGCTAACATCCGTGCCCATCTTCCTCTACTTTATATGGGACGCCGCCACGGCATGGCTGACAGGCAGTGCGTCTGCGGGCGCCCGGGATCCGAACTCGCAAACTCCGGGCTGCCAAGCGCGGACCAAACCGCTGCGCCACCGGGCGGCCCTAACACAAATTTTAAAAATAAATTTAAACTTCTACATTAATTGTGTTTATATAGGATTGGAGAAGCTGATTCATTAATTAAATTAAATTAATTAAGGGTTGATATTTGAAAATCATGAGAGCCATGTGGAGCAGGGGCAGAATTTGAAACTAACTTCAACTGGGGGAGAAAAAAAGGACAAAGTAGTCGATGTAGTGAAATATATACCCCATAAGTTGTAATTAGTCAATTTACCAAGAAAAGTCTCTGTGACTAGCAACATGCCAGAGGAGACAAAATATGAGAGAGAAAGAGAGAGAGAGAGAGAGAGAGAGAGAGAAACAAAGAAGAGGAAGAGAAGGAGGACTAAATTGCATAAAGCAAGAGGAAAGCTGCAGATAATGACCAAGATAAGAAGAAAGAATAAAAGGTAGCTGTGGTGATGGCAGCAACCAAGATTGAAGATAGTTCAGAATGATGAGGTAATTTTCCAACAGTTCCTCAGCCTGAGGATGGGGACACAATGCTGTGTTCTCAAGTGCACCCAGAACCCATCCTACCCATCAAAGAGAGGAATGAGATAGGGACCAGCAATTACTTGAGCCTTAACTTTCACTAAGGGTGCAAGCCTTTGTTACCAGATGGACCCTGTCTAGGGATGCTCAGTCAGCGGGTTAGGAGTTATTTCCTATGCAAGTTACCGCAATGGCAGCTGATTATTCCATTCTATGTTACATATCATCTCCATCTACCTTAATATTATATTGACACATGTGGCACAAGACAAAATTAAGCCAATATAATACAGTTTAATATTTTAATATGAACTATGAAAGTATTTTAAAAGTTTTAGAAAACAACATGCTAACACTCAAACTTAACCTCTCACATTTTGTAGTGGTCAAATTTTTCCCTTTTTCAAAACTACTTTTAATTGAAACATTGTATTCATACAGAAAAGCACACCAGGCACATAAGAAGGGAGCTCTGTGAAATTTTACAAAGTTGAGTAACACCTGTACTTTCTCCCACCCACTCTGACCCCAAAAGTAACAACTATCCTGACTTTTAAAAACATAGGTTAGTTTGGATTGCTTATGAACATTCATAAATGCAATCACGCAATAGACAATTTTCTATCTGGCTTACTTTGCTCAACCTTATGTTTCAAGGAATCACCCTTGCTTATATAAATAGCTTACTCATTTTCATTGTTGTATTGAAATTTGATAGTCTTATTTAAATTTTTAAATATGTGGTAATAATACTGAACCTGGTACCCCACATGTGGTCAATAATGTAAAAGTACATTTGAACTGTTACTCACTGGCATATTTATATAACTCATTTTTAAAATTAGATGTAAGATTTTGGACATATTTCTTCATATTCCATGTATTTTAAAATAACCCCTGGCCTGTATTATTGGCTGATTTTTTTTTTTTTTTTTAGTGAGGAAGATTGGCCCTGACCTAACATCTGTACCAATCTTCCTCTATTTTGTATGTGGGATGTTTCCACAGCATGGCTTGATGAGTGGTACGTGTAGGTCCGGGCCCAAGATCCGAACCCATGAACCCCCGGCCTCCAAAGCAGAGCACATGAACTTAACCACTATGCCACTGGTCTGACCCCTTATTGACTGACTTATTTGATATATCTTTCACTTAAAAATGTACAACATTTTTAAAATGAATAACAGGTAAAGAGAATAATTAGCATACGTTTTATGAGAAAGACATTTGGATCTGAAATAGAACTAATGAACCTGTGTTTTATGATGCTTCTTTGGAATGGTTGCTGTAAAAGAATAGAAACAATAGATGAGGGACTATGGAGAAGGGACTGCAAAGTATAGATTGGACTGATGAGCATAGAGGAGTCAAGGTATTTAGCAATTGATGATTGCTACAAAGGTAGAATTTGATTGACTGTGGTGCTTTGTTGATAAATCTGGAATTAGAAGGAAATAAGCAACGAGAGGCTGAAGTTATTATATAGAAGAAGAAATAAAGATGTTAGGAATGCACATACTAAACACATTTAACTTCAAGGTGGGAAATTGAGACAAAACAGCTCCTAAATTTTGAAATTGCCTGTGGTATCTGAAATGGTCTCAGAGGAAGAATACATCCATATATGCTGTTGGTTCATAAACTGGCCCCTGCACACAGAGGGCAAAGAGAGACTGAAGAAGAAAGAAGGCCATTCCAGACTGGTAGGTGGCAGTTTTATTAAGCAAGGGAACTTACTTAGGAGTCTTGTCTTGGGCAGCACAAGTCCGCACTCACCCACCAAATCTTAAAAGTGGATATAGGGGACGTACCTGGGTTCAATCACATACACTGTCCAGATGGTCTCAACAACACCTTACTCTCTCAAGGCTGTGTCCTTGGAACAGCTCCCATTGTGGGAATGGTTGGCAGAATGTACATGCCAAGGACAGGGTAGGGGGTGAGGAGCCTCTGATTGCCTGGATCTAGCTCAGGGATCAACCAGCAGTCATGTCCTCTCAATCACCTCCTCCAACATCTGCATACACAATATATGCATACAAATGAGCATGCATGAATACGTACACACATGCATATATGAATACATGCATACAGGGTGGCAATCAGTGCAGTGATTCAGGAGGTGTGATCTGGAATCAGAATGGGGTTGTGTCTCAGCACAGCCACTTAAGCACCAGTTCTTCAAACTTCATCCATCTTAATCTGCTTAGAACATAATAAATGGTTAATAAATGGTCAATAAATGGTTAACAAATTTTTTATTCATTATTTCATTGTTAATATAATTATAAATAATCGAGAAATTTTAATTCTAGGATTGTTTAAAAAATAAAAATCGTGATACCAATGTCATTAATGATGACAGCTTGGATGAGGATGGAGATTAAAATTCATCTGATAACCAGAGGAATGTTAAAATCCTTTGCCACACAAATATAGTCCAGAGCCAGCAGCATGGGTATCACCTTGGATCTTGTTAGATATGCAAACTCTCCAGACCACACCAGATTTAGCAACTCAGCTTCTGCATTATAATACAAATTCCAAGTAATTCTTTGCACATTACATTGAGAAGTACTGGAATGAGTTACTGTGTATATTTAACTTCATAACATGTAAAGATCTCTAAACAAAATTACAAATCATAGAATTTTTAATTAGAAAAAAATGTTTAATTCAAAGACTACATCATATATTATGAGGAAATTGAGACCTGAAAGGGTTAAGTTATTGTTTCAAGGCCATGTGGCTAGCTAATTATAACTGCTATAATAATAATGGATTGCTCCAAGGTAGTTTCAGATTTTTAACTTTTAACACTTGAAAAGCATTGTAATATTCAGCATGAAACTTAGTACAAGACTAGTGTGTTGTATGTTGTAGTGTATTAACACCGTATCAAACATGTTAAATAGTTTATATATATATATATATATATGTGAATTCGTTTGCTAGGACTGCCAGAACAAAGTAGTGTAAATGAGAGAAATGTACTGTCTCATGGTTCTGGAGGCTAGAAACCTGAGATCAAGGTGTCAGCAGATTGGTTTGTTCCAAGGACTGTGAGGAAGAGTTTGTTCCATGCCCCCCATCTAGCTGCTGGTGTTTTGCTGGCAATCTTTTCTGTTCCTTGGCTCGTAGAAGTGTCATCCCAATCTCTGCTTCATCTTCACATAGTGTTCTCCATGCATGTGTCTCTGTCTTCAAATGTCTCCTTTTTATAAGGACATCAGTCATGCAGGATGGTGGCACACCTTAATAACCTCATCTTGATGTAACTAATTACATCTGTCATGATCCTGTTTCCAAATAAGGTCACATTCTCTGGTACTGGGGTTAGAACTTCATCATATGAATTTTGAGGGGACACAATTCAACATATAACAACAGATTTTAAATCTCCTTAAGAAAAGGAGATGACTTCTTGTTGAACTTAAAATATGAAATTTTTATCAGTGCTGCTAAAATAAATTGGAATTATTAAAGTTTTATAAAATAAATACTTTTCATTCTTAGAAATAAATATGTTAAGAATAAGGAAGTGATTATTACAAAACCTTTTGAAAATGTGTCTCAATTTATCCTTAAAATATCTTATTTATGTAGGTAAAAGAACAATATATAATCAAGAAAGTGAAAAGCAATTGTTACATAATTATTTAAAATTCAAGTTTTTATAACATTTTTAGCATATTTTTTAATCTGAAGCTTCAAAATTGATTACTCTAAAATGTCTTCTTACAATAATTATGGTAATAGGAACATTCATTTCTTTAGCTAATATCTTTCTAAATCAAAGTTCACATATTTTGGGAGGAACAGAGAAAACAACTGCTAACTAATAATGAATAGATGGTATTACTATGTACACATTTTCCTAAGGGATTTTTAAGAGGCCACACTTGCTCTCTTCTCTCTTCCTTTCCACCAATGTCCAATCAGTATTTAATCCATTTTAATTCTACTTCTTCACTCTCCACTAATCCACTCCAGCTCTGCCATAATTACTTCCACAATCTTGTAACTCTTCTCTCTATATCAGTTCTTTACCCCTCAAGTTTTTCTCTACATTAGATCTAGATTGATTTTTTTTTTTTTTTTTTTTTTTTTTTTTGTGGGGAAGACTAGCCCTGAGCTAACATCCGTCGCCAATCCTCCCCTTTTTGCTGAGGAAGACTGGCCCTGGGCTAACATCCGTGCCCATCTTCCTCCACTTTATATGGGACGCCGCCACGTCATGGCTGACAGGCAGTGCGTCGGCAGGCGCCCGGGATCCGAACTCGCGAACCCCGGGCTGCCAAGCGCGGACTAAACCGCTGCGCCACCGGGCGGCCCCTAGATCTAGATTGATTTTTAAAACATAACTATGATCATGTCACCTTTCTGATAAAATCCTTCAAGAGCCTATGGCATACTCTAAGAATGTGGGCTATGGTAACAAACTTCAAGCCCTGGAATCTTGGCTTTAATGCTAATTAGCTGAGTGAACTTGACTTTGGAGAAATTCGTTTTTGCTTGCCATGTATCAATTTCCTTCCCTGTGAAGCAGTGATAATTAAAAGTAATACCTGCTTTATGGGGTTATTTTGGGGAATTAAACATGTGATACATAAAAAGCAATAGAGGACTACATAAATGCCATCAATCACTACCTCTGTAAATAGCTTACCTATTGCCTCTGTAAATAGCTTACCCTTTAATGTTCTCTACCTTAAAACCAGTGGCCATGTTACCTAAGTGAAATAAGTCAGAGGGAGGAGGTCAAATACTGTATGATTTCACTCATAAGTAGGAGGTAAAAACAACAACAGACAAACACGTAGAGACAGAGATTGGATCAATGGTTACCAGAGGGGAAGCAGGGAGGGAGGAGGACGAAAGGGATGATTTGGCGCATTCATGTGGTGATGGATTGTAATTAGTCTTTGGGTAGTGAATATGATGTAATCTATGCAGAAATAGAAGTGTAATGATGTACACCTGAAATTTCTACAATGTTATAAACCAATGTTACCGCAATTAAAAAAAGAAAAACAACTAGTGGCCATGGATGTCAGAATACTCTCCAATGACCTTGGCCTTGCCAAGCTCTTCTCTTTCTTGATCCTAGTTCCAGAGATCTACTCAAGTCGCAAGTATCTTCTGTATGGTGTACCTCTTCAGTTGCTAGAAATTGTTCATTTCATTCTTTTTTTTTAAATCTATGAATTACATTCTGAATTCTGTAGCAATATAAAATAAGCATATAATCTAATGATTTCTTAATAAATACCCATTTTCTATGTTTCTCTGTAAACAACATGTCTGGTAGGTGTATAATCTCCTCCTTGACTGCTTTGGGATATTTAAGACCAGATTGCCTTTGCCAACTAGCATCATTTATTGCTTTTTCCTAAAGCAAGAAAAGATCTATAAACCAGTGAACTGAGAATAAAATTCAAACTATATACATGACTTCCAAAATCATTTATGTCTAGTTCCTGCTTACATGTTCACTCTGTTTTCTCACAACTGCTTCTCTGTATGTCCCCACAGAGCTCTCTTTTCACTTCTGTGATGGTCATGCTCTTTCTCTAGCCTCTGAGAGCTTGAACTTATTCTTTTCTATCTTTGCAAAACTCTCCTCCACCTTCTTTGCCCAGCTAACTCCTTTTTATCTTAAGAGTTCGGGTTATATGTAACCTATTTTGTGAATCCTTTAGGTCTCTGCAGATGACTCCCTCCCTGCTACGTAAGTCAGCAGGACCTCGGTACATGACTTCTCTGTGATCTCTACCTCCCAGGAACTTGTCAGAGTAATTGCCTTCTAACTTGTTGTACCCCCTTTTATGTATGTTATGCTTCATTGGGAAGTAACTACACATGTTTACCACTGAAATAACTTCTATTAGTATATTAACTAGTGATCAACAAATGCATACATGGCTTAATCTAATTCTTTATCCGTCATACAGAAACATATGGTCAATGATCTCTGTGTTTTTTAAGTACAGCAAAACAATAACTAATGCAAAAAAGATATTCAAATAAAATTTAAGGTTAAAATAAACGTAATATTAATTTAAATTAAAATATCACCATGAAAATGATTAATAGTGGGCTGCATGACAGTCATGCTAACATAAACGGGTGTGATTGCTGCTACTTTCATTAAGCTAAAGAAACGGGAGAAGATTGTTGAGTAAGAAGATGCTCTGAAGATTCCTAGCTTACCTTCTCTCCCTCACGAGTCTTCTCCTAATCTAAAACTGCCAGTTTGTTGGACATGTAGTTAAGGCAATCCAAAAAGTGGCACTGAGGAAAAGAAATAAGAAACGGATCATTCTAAATACAGGAAGAATTAGAAAAGAAAGCAGAGATTTAGAAACAGCAGGGACTGGCTCAAGAGACTCCTCTGTGATATCTGTGCTTTTAATCCAGTTTTAATTTTTATTCAAAAAGTGAACATGTCAGAGAATTGTGGTGAATAGGAAGAAAAAGTAAAACTTTTACTTTTGGACAAAACCAGCTCATATTAAAAGAATGAGAAATTGATAATGAGTAATTAATGTTTGAAAAATAAAATATAATCCTCTACTGTCTAATTTTATATAGTTTAGAAAATATTTATTAGATGATTATATGAAAGCATTATACAATAATAACATTATCTCACTAATTACACATAATTACTAGTTATGCATTAATATCAACATTCATAATGGTTTTTAATGTTACATGAAAATGTCTACTAATCTCACTCTTAAAAAGGAGCATTATCCTTGGTGTTTAAGTCAATTCTTAGACAGGTTTGGAAATAGGCAATAACCATTACCTATTTCTTTTACTCTTATTGATGTCCTCTTTTTTAAATCATGAGTATACTGAGGTTTAGGGTGATTATGAAAGATAAAAAAAAAAAAAACAAGTAGTAGAGTCAAGATTCAAACCCAATTCTTTTTGTTCTCTTAACTGTTAAACCAAATTGTGTCTCTTCCTCAAATTATAAGGCGTTTGATGTTTTCCAAAACTGAATGCAAAGATGGAGCCATAAATATTTTCCTTTAAATAGCATATTTCTACCTAACAAGGATTCCCATTTCACTTACCACTGTAGGTACAGATTAGAGCACATTTTTTTTCTCATTAATTTCAGTAATTTGGCTTACTCTATACTTTTTTTCCTATATAAAACATTAAATGCAAAGGCAAAATATAAGGTTTATTAGGCAATACGGAAATGATTTAGCTCATCAAGATAAAATCAAATAATGTTGAGACATGGATGCATAGCGATATTAAATAGCTGGGACCTTAATTTTCAGTAATTGTTTAAAATATGACACCTACTCTGGAAAGATTTTTTTAATAGATTGATACATAAGGTAATGGCAATGCTCCACACTCAGTTGTGACAAAAAGGCAAAGGGGAAATTCTTTGTGGCTATCTTATTTTCTTGAAGAAACTTTCAAATTCCCAGTAAGAAATAAAAGTTAAATCAAAATAAATGATTACTGGAGAAATTCATCATTAAATACTTAAACAAAGATGCCCTCTTTCATCAGACTTCAAGTTTAGTGATAAGCATATATGGTGCAATATAGAAAGTTCAACCTATTTTTATTAATTCCTAGGTAATTTTTAATAACCTTAACTTCACTGGCGTGTTCCCAACCAGTAGAAATATTTAATAATGGTTTTGATATTTAAATTCAAACACTTCCAAAATAAGAATATTAGCCACTGGCACAAAATTAAATTATTTTAACATTAGTTAATTACAGATTACACATATCCCCAGCCCCCATCTCACTTTCCTCCAGAAAAAAAAATGTAAGGAAAGATGTACATTACTGACTCCTAGCTCAGTGGTAGTGAAAGAGGTTAGTTACTATTGTGAGAATATCCTCAAGCAAATCTCTACGGAACTTTCTAAAGAAATAGCTGTGGGACAACATCAACCCAGAGGAGAGTAGTCTCTAGGGTTATAATCACTTCTGCCAATCCGCTCTACCTCTGAGTTACCAGTCAATTACATAGACATCCATCATCACAAATTAACTTGCAAAGCCAAAAAAAAAGAAAAAAAAAAAGAATATATATCCATTTCTTACTTTTTTTTTGTTTCCCTTCCTTCTTTTCTTTCTCCTTTGCCTCTTTTATTTCATTCTAATTTTTCTTCTTTCATTTTCTTTCCTTTGTTTCTTTTTCCTCCTACATTTATCTTTGGCCTATAAGTGTCCAAACAATTTCTCTCGCTGTTTTGCATTCCTTGGTCAGAAATCTGGTTATGAACTATGTTTCTCCTAGATGCTGGATGGAATGGGAAAAGAAAAGAGCAGGATATTTATATTGAAGGACACACAGTCTATGCATTTGGAACTTTTTTTTCTTTCTTTTCCACATGTGTAGTCTCACATTGTAAGTAGACCAAATCAGTTTTTGGTCATGAGGCAAATTAGCCTGTATTATATTTTCTATCAGGCTAATCATAGAACTGAGTCTGAGACCACAGCATTTTTGGATGCCCCCTGAAAAAAACTACAAGAGATAGTATTGTTGACATTCTAGACCTAGAATGTTTATTGTGCTATTTTTAAATTATTTGAATTGGTGGATCAAGTTTGGTTTACATATGATGATAAAGATTTTTTTTTATTCATGGATTACATGTATCACTACATAGATATTAATGGAATTCTATAGAACATTTCTTTTATTTCAGTTCATCAGTTAACAAAATGATACATATGCTTTCCACTAATATTTTATCATTATCACTATGTTGAAAAGTACACTTCTTTGTAATATTGTGCTGTTTTTCTAATAAATCTGTTGAGATTAAGATAATATTCTCTTGGAGAAGCTTTTTATAAATCTATTTCTTAGAAAAATATTCTAGTTACACGGCAAGGATTGTTTTTCAGTGAAGAAATGATAAAGCAATTGTGTTTCTGTACCTACTTGGAAATAGATATCTTTGTTATTGTTTGTTTGATTTTAATGTAGGTCCTTGTGCTCACTAAAAAGAAAATCTTGAGAGAGAGAGCACATAATATAAAATACTCATTATGTAAAGACATTGACTTTTAATTCACACAGAAGACACAATTTCCAAATAAAAGTGGTAATCAAATACCTTCCATTGCTCCTTTAAGAAATTTCTTCTGCCAGGACATTGAGACAAAATATTCAAATGGCAAAATTAAGTTGAATGTAGATGAACCTTTAGCAGAATCAGAAGATAAATACAAAATCTTTTAAGAGGTTTGAAAAAAATACGTGATGTGCCCTATTTGACAAACTTTTAGAGAGAGCATTTTTTTTAGTATCTTTCTATGACTATTTCATACGTATTTTAAACTTTGAAAACACTATTAGTAGTTTGTTTTTTGTTTTGTTTTGCATTTTTGCTGAGGAAGATTCACCCTGAGCTAATATCTGTGCCAATCTTCCTCTGTTTTGTATGTGGGCCGCAACCACTGCATGGCCACTGATAATGAATGGTGTAGGTTCACACCCAGGAACCCAACCGAGGCTGCTGAAGCAGAGCACACCAAACTTAACCACTAGGCCACTAGGGCTGGCCCCAAAGTTTTTTTTTAGATAGACTAACCTGAAATTAGAAGTATATATGAATATATCTATCACCGTAATTCAGTGAAAAATAACCTGCCCTTTCTAGTTTTAAACTTGGTAAAATCAGTTTCCCCTAGTATTGATTAAAGTTATTTTTTAAAAATATATTGCTTTGTTTTGTTACACTAATTTTTAAAATAATTTTATTATATTTTTTCCATATGGGTACAAAATTATCTTTTAGAAGCTATGTATTTATTGTACTGATTCATACATAATAAGTATACATTTGTTCTATTCTTGGAAAAAATCTTAAATTAAGTTTCTATTTTAACAATATTAGATAAGTCAAGAATATTTAACAAAGCGATAGTGTTTCAGGAGGCTATGATCTAAATTTCATAATTAGTTGAGATTTTATTGAAAATAATTGTTAAATTTTATTGTCTTATGTAACTAAGCTTTCTTTTAGAAAGTAATGATATATATAATATGATATATAACCACAAATTTATAGATATATATTCACATACATTTATATAATTAAGTAAATATTGTTGAAAAGAAAATATTTTAAAGTCTTAGAGTCAATAAAATTTAAGTAACTTCATAAGGAAATGTAGTATTAAAAGATTGTGTCATTCTATATGACATTCTTGTAAGTATCATGTAATCAATAAGATTTCTATAAAAATATTGCTTTTTATAAAAAGTAAAAATATCACACTGAAAGGGGTGATGTATCCTACATTAGTGGGAGTCATTTTATTTATTGGGTCTTTAAAACAAGTACATTTTTAATGAGTTAAGGTGAATATAGTTGCAACTAAAAACCATCGGGAAAAAATGTAAGACATATCAAAAGATTGACCTCTCACATAACATTGAAGAGACCTGCTGACCTGCTCCCCAGAACAATTGATGAAAATGACAACAAAGCAACCCTTCATACCTCTGGTAGTAGTCCTAAAGCAGACAGAAAATAAACAAATATCTGTTTAAGAAAATCTCTAAAAATTTGGTAAGAAAGATGAGAGTCTGTAGTATTTGAACCAAGACCATACCCTCTCTCTACCATCCCAGTGCAGTGAGGCAGGTACTCCATTCCTGACTGCTGCAGCCAAAAACACAATGAACCCCCTCTCTTTCTTCTCAGGAAGAAGAGGATGTCAGTGTAATCCCGAACTTCTTGATATCACTTTAGTGTGCTCAATGTACAATAAATCAATTGCTGTGTTTGGAGATGGAGAAAGTTTTATTCGAATTGGTCAAAATAAGAATGTGGGAAGGATAGGTTCTCTCAAATCCATCTTAATTAAAGAAGAAAGCAGGGGGTCTTTATAGAGCTAAGGGGCTTGGAAAGAGGGATTTTATAGAAGCAAGGGGGAGATCTTTGTTTCTTTCACTCCAGATAAGCCCTTGGGCAGTCAGAATTCTGGGCTTCGACTGCAACTAGGGGCTGGTTATCTAGTGATTGTAACTTCCTTGAAGGCATTCTTTTCTTCTGCAAAACAAACTCATAAATCCTTGTGACCCTTGAGTCACCCCTCAGGTTAAACAAGAAAACAGCAAATTAACAAGATAAACTTCTTTTCATTGGTGTCTATGTTGAGAACAAGGTTGAAGGGTCATCATATTCTTATTGAATGTTTACAATAATATTCAGGTACCAAGCTTCAAGTGTTTATCTTCATGCATCCAGCTACTCATTGCCAAGGGTAAATCCCAAGTGAGTATGGTTGAATGGTGGGGACTTCCTTCTTCGGCCAAGCCACCTTCATGGAATGGAGGCAACATCTTGGGCCCAGTATGCTGGGAATACTGGGGCTCTGATAGCCGTGGCCAGCTCATGAAGTGGTGTTCCACTACAGGACAGGCAAGCTGAGAAAACCCTGCAGCCCCTCCCCACGCATTGAACAGTTGGCTTCTAGATCTAGGATGTCACAGAGAAGCTTGCTCCTGTTCCCACCCTGGGCTCCAGGGCCCTGAATTAGAAATTTTGCCTAGGGAAAGATGTAAATCATAAAATAAATAGCTCCTAATCTCTTCTTAAGGAAATTGACTTCATTTGCAACAGAGCATGGAGAAGTTCAAGACTAAGCATGCTCTCAAGGACAGTGGAGGTGTGATAAAAGGCTTTTGGGAGGAGATTCAAGAGACAGGCTAAAATGTAGGCCAGGTAGTATGCAGGAGAGAATCTGGGAATAAAACAGATGGGAGAACCCTCCTTGGGCCAGGACAAATATCAAATACTGACTTCAAAAACTATTCCTTCAAAGGAGACAAAATTTGATTGGATTAGTTTGTACAGCAATTCATGCCCCAGGGGACTATTGAAAGCAATAGAGAAATCAGCAAGGGATTAATGGAGTTCAACAGCTGGTGCAGTCAGGGATAGAGAGCAAAGCCCAAACTGCTGCCACCCCAAGGTTCAGGGTGACTGTGGGTATACCCAAAGCGCTATCTCTCTGAGAAGCAAAATGAAAGGTTAACATTATGTGTAAGGAGGAAGGGGGGAAAACTTCACTGAAATAATGCAGCCAGTCACTAAATATGTAAAAAACAGATAAAAATAAGAAGGCCCACAGATGAGGAGAGAATAGTACCCAGAGTTACTGCAATATATTATCTAAAATGTACAGTTTCCAATAAAAAATTTTGAGGCACAGCATGTCAAGAAATAGGAAAGTACGACACATACACTCAAAATAGAAATAGACAACAAAAACTGCCTGTGAGATCTACCAGATGTCAGACTTATCAGAAAAAGATTTCAATAAAGCCGTTCTAAACATTTTCACAAAACTAAAGGACATTATGGTTAAAGTAGTAAAGGAAGGTATGATGACAATGTCACATCAAATAATATCAATAAAGCAATTGTTGTTGTTAGTGACATTGATTCAAGTCTCACTTTTAGCAACCCTGTGTACAGCAGAGTGGAACTTTGCCCATTTTTTCTTGCCCATCCCCTCACCCTCTGGTACTGTATCAGACAATGTTCTGCTGCTACTCATAGGTTTTTCATGGCCAAATTTTTAGAGGTGAATGGCCAAGTTATTCTTCCTAGCCTGGCTTAGTCTGGAAGCTTTACTGAAATCTGTTCACCATGGGTACCTCTGCTGGTATTAGAAATACCAGTGGCATAGCTTTCAGCATCACAGCAACATGCAGCCAGTATGTCACAGTATGACGACTGACAGATGGGTGGTGTGGTTCCCTGACTAGGAAACCTGGACACCACAATGTTGAGAGCACCAAACCTTAACCACTAGACCACCAGGGCTGGTTCAATAAAGAGATAGACATTATAAAAAAAGAAACAAATGAAAACTCTGGAGTTGAAAGGGATGATAACTGAAATACAAATTCACTAGAGTGGCTCAATAGTAGATTTGAAATGACAGAAGAAAGAATCAGTGAACTTGAAGAGAAATTGAGAGAGATTATGCAAGTTGAAGAACAAAGGAAAAATGAATGAAGAAAAATAAAGAAAGCCTCAGAGAAATGTGGGACACAGTTAAGTACACCAATATATGCATAATGAGAAGGAGAAAGGAAGGAGAAGAAAAATTATTCAAAATTTATTCAAAAGATATAAGGCCTGAAAACATTCAACATTTTCTGAAAAACAATAACCTATGCATCCAAGAATCTCAATGAACTCCAAGTACAATAAACACAAAAAGATCCACAGATACACACATCACAGTAAAAATGCTAGAATGCTAGAATGCTCAGCCCTAGAATGAGTAGACGCTTCCTGCAGTTATTATCTTTATTTGGGGGGGTGGGGTGGGTACTACAAACTGCAACAGTATTTAAAATGTTTAGGAGAAACTCAAAACTTTCCTCAGGCCATAACTCTTCTATGCAGACGGTACTACTGCTGAAATTCTTAGACTTGCTCTAACTCTGTACTCACGAAGCCAATGCCCAGGTTGCAATTCCCATGCTCTCTAGTTAGTTCTGCCATATCTCACAGGTATAAACATGTCCTAAATCTGAATAATCTTTCTAAAATATTTGTTTACAGTCACAACCAATCAGGAGAAAGATACCAATGAATCAGTCTAAATATAGATTGATCAATTGAACTTTCAAAATACCTTCCTTAAAACTAGCAGGACTGTCTGTGTGTAGAATGCACCACACATTAGTATCCCTTAAGAAAAGTCTTTCCAATCATGTTTAATTATAGGCCCAAAGAATAACTTAAAGAAACTCCTCAAAAAGAAGGGGCCCATAATGAAATGGAAGCGAAGCGAACACTTGATTTTCTAACTTTTATAGAGCTGGTACAGTGAGGTCCTGACCACACAAGTCTGAAGATGTTGATGTTTAACTCATCACTTAATTCATTGCTTAATGGAAATTCAGTATTCTATAATGATTAAAAAGAAAGAAAGAAAGAAAAATTGAAAATACCTAAAAGTCTATCAATAGACAATTGCTCATGCAATTATTAAAAATAACTCAGTGTGTGTGTTGTCTTGTTGGTATTCATGACATAATCTTCTTTAAAATGCAGGTTAAAGACCTTATGCATAATATGATTTCACTTGGGAGAACATAACTATCTGTTTTGCATAGGAAACAAAAGTCTGAGAAATAACACAGAAAAGTTAATAATGATATTCTGTTTGGAGGGTTTTCCTTTTTCATTATCTTCTATTTTCCCACCTATATTTTCTCTTATTTTTATAAGTTAAAAACTTATTATGTAAACTTGTTGGCATAACCAACCTGTCAGTTCTGAACTTTCTTGCCTGGACAGGGTGTATCTCCATTTACATTTATTAGATTTCAATTACACAGAAATCTGGATAAAATTGCTAACCAAAAGTCTCAAATCAACATATGCATTCTTTTGTCATCATATTTTACGTTAGATCCTCAGATCTTATTCATCTTATTGCTGAAATTTTGTACATTTTTACCAACTTCTCCCTATTTCTCCAACCCCCAGCCCCTGGCAACCACATTTCTACCCTCTGTTTGTATGGTTGTGACTTTTTTTAAAGACTCCACATAAAAGTGATAAACGCAGCATTTGTCTTTTAGGTTCTGATAATTCCCTAGGGTTCACTCATCCCTAGAATTGATAGATCTTCCTACAGTTACTATCTTTCTGTTACTTCAGTGTCCCATGTTACTGTTAGTCTTCCATCACCCAAAATTTAGGGAATTTAACCAATTCCCTATAAGTAAACCCCTTTAGTTAAAATAAATAGTGTAGCTTCTGTTTTCCTGAGTAACTCTGTCTGATATAGTCAATGTGTTTTAAATTAAATTCTGCTATTGTACATCTGGGTGAAATGTTTATTAATAAATTAAAGGTAAACATTCTTAAGAGAATATTATACATTTTGATACAAACATATCAGAGAAAACATTTAAAGTGGTCATGTCACACAAATGAGATAATTTTCAATGGTGGAAGAATCACTATAGAGGTCATGTGTCTTACGATTATTTAGAATCATAGCGCCAAATGATCATTTATTATATTAGACATTAGAGTTGCATTATACTCATGCTTTGTGAAGATTTCCCTAAATATTCCCTTATCTACCAAAGAGATCTCTTAGTTCCATGGTCTCTATTTTCTACAGGACCAGAGTACGAGGTTAAGGAGACACATATGCTATCATGTTATGTTAACTGTGGACCAAACTAAACACCTTGAGTTTCTCTTTCTGCAAGTCATTTGCATTTATACCACTAAAATGAATCTTCACCGTGTATTTTTCTATTCCCATATCTAATTAATACATATAGTTCAAAGGGTATTTGATGACATATTTCTAGGGCCCAAAAGAGGTATATTAGTTTGCCAGGGTTGCCATAACAAAATACTACAGACTGGGTGCCTTAGACACAGAAATCTATTTTCTCACAGTCCTGGAGGCTGGAGCTACAAGACCAAGGTGTCAGCAAGTTTGATTTCTTCTTAGCCCCCTCTCCCTGGCTTGCACACTTGCTGTGTGTTCATATGTTCCTCTCTGTGCACACATGTGTCTGGTCTCTCTCACTCTGTCCTAATCACGTCTTACAAAGACAACAGTCACGTGGGATTACAGCCCACTCTAACAACTGTGTTTTAACTTAATTACCTCTTTAAATGACCTGTCGCTAAGTACAGTCACATTCTGAAGTACTGAGAGGGCATCAATACATGAATTTGAAGGAAACACAATTCAGCTCATAATAAGAGAGAAATTATCCAAGAAATGATTTGGCCAGTCTCTAAAAATGAAAAACCTATGAGAGTAAGTGACTTGCTCAAGTTCATTGAAATCATTAGTGACAGAGTTCAGCCCAGGACTCACATCTCCCAAATCAACTTGAAGATCCTTTCCATTTCACCGCTTTTCTTCCATCATTGTATCAAATGCACTACTGTGAATTAGGAAATTGCACACAATATACGTGGTTGGCAACCTACAAGTATTTTCTACTTTTTTATAACTGTCAACTTTGTAAAATTCCACTCTTCATGGAGATTTATTGAACAAGCATGAAACTTATGAAGAGATTAACATATTGGTGTTCAATACACATTTTATTCTTCATGCTTCCTAAATATTCCTGTGCATTCTCAAAGAGCTCCACAAGTATTCTAGAAACTTTCACATCAGAATATTGCCAAAAGTCTCTAGAAATGAATCTATAACCAGGTGACATGAAAAATAAGAAAATGTATATTTTTGAGCATATTTGTAAACCATTTATAGTTTACACCAGATTTGTAATATTATGAGAATAGGCATGGAGTGGAACACATGTATAGACAGTACAATTTCTAAAAAAAAGTGGTTATATGAGATAGAGCCTAAACCATGCTATTTTCCAGTGGAATATAAATTTCTAGTAAATCATGCAAATGACAAACTGCTTAAACATAAATACAATCAAGAGTATATTAGAAGTGCTTAAAGCCAAATTGGAGGGAACCAATAAAAATGAATCCAAATTAGCTACGTATGTTTTAGGTCTTGAGTTTGAAATAGTAAACATGCTGTGATTCAGAATATTTATAAATAAGTGTCATCCCACATCATACTAAATTATGCCAGTCATGTTTTTAGTTGTCCTTCCTTTAGATCACAAACATCATTTTAATCTTCTGGTAATCTCTATAATGCAGACTTCCTGGTCTACAAAACAGACTCTTGCCAGATTAATGTCATTGCATCCATGGTGCTATTTTTCTGTACATGGGTAAATAGTTCTCTCAATAAACACATGCTGAAACAAAGACATATAAATCCAATTACTTGCCTAGTTTTCTACAGATTCTTTATCTTTCACAAAATGCTTGTTTCTTCACTTGGAACAAGTCTCTTGAATTAATAAACATTAGGAAAACATATGCCAGATCTGCTTGAATGTAAAGCATTTGGCAGATGTACTAAAACAAGAATTCATACATATCCAGGGGTCTGATGGAGGAATAGGGTCAAGGCTTCAGAGGCAAGACAGAGGAGCATGTTTCCAAATAGAATTTTGAGACTGAAAAATGATTTACAGGTATAAACACAAAACCTGGCATTATTACCAAAAGTGAAATTTGCAAACCAAAATCCAATACCCATAAGTCTGTGTGACCAGGACCATAGAAAGCAAGCAGGAAAAGTCTAAAAGATTAAGTAATTATTCTAGAATGGCAATTATCATTACAGAAGTCTGATAACCTGTATTGTGCTGTAGTTAAATTGAGAATGGAATTTCCATGGAGATACATGAGGGCAAAGATAGAGCTTAGTTGCAATCAGCCTTATGATATGCTCATTTATTATTTGGCAATGTGAATAGACTTGTGTATCATTGAATGTACATGACTTTATTGCACACAGACCTTCTTGGGCACTCTGCTGACTGAGATGCCACAGGTTCTGTAAACATTCAGAACCAATGCCATGGCTATAGGCATTGATCTTTTAACACGTTCTCTTTGATATTATCACCATGGAGGGAACAAAATAAATTATCTCTCTTGTTTGTGAGGCCAAATGTGGTGTTAAACCAAGCTGTTGCAGGGTCAGAAATTCTTTCCAACAAAGAATACTGAGAAGGTATACTTTATTTCAGACGATTTTAACTTTGCGAAGATGAAAGAACATATGAGAACAATGCAGGACAATGGTCAGCCACTATATCTGGATATCCCTACTTCCTACATAATCCTGATCACATGACCAAGTCTCATTGTAATAGATTCCATACCTGGGAAACCAAGGGCATCCAATGGCTCTCTAAGTTAAATTTTTACGTTACCAACTCCTGATATCACACATAATTCTCCTAGTGCCTACACATTTAGATCACTCCACTAAAGGCCGATTTATTGAGATTCCAAACTACAAACACTGTTATAACTTTTGTAGACTATAAGATATTTTTCAATTCAATCTATATATTTTCTTTGACCAATTTGATTCACACAATTTTAGCAAAGTGGAATGAAGTAGAAATCTAAAACTTTAATTTGAGTTCTTGCTAGGTATCTTTACCCAAATGAAACATAAATACAAATTGTTTCCCAAACTGAACTCATCACTATGTCTGCTTTCTATTCCTCCAACCAGTTTTTCTTCTTAAATTTCCCATCTCAGTCAATGGTTCCATATGTTTTTTCACAAACTTGAAACCTTAGAGACATCCTAGATCCCCCCAGGTCCCTCATTCTCCAAATCTTGTCACCCAGATTTATTTTTCCATTTAAAGTACTGCTCTGTCCATTCCTTTTTCTATACCCCCATTGTTCTCCTTTTCTATAATTGCTCTTTTCTATTGGCTTCATAATGTTCTCTTTGTCTTCTATTTTGCTTTATTCTAATCAATGTTAAACTTAACAACCAGAATTTTTGTTCTTTTTTTTTCTAAAATGCAAACTGATCATTTCAATTTTGCCTCCAAGTTCTTCCAGAGTTTCTCATTTATAAACACATAAAGCCCTTCATATGGACAAATGACTCATTGTGATGTGGGCTGGTCCAGCGGCCCAATCTTATCTATCCCAATACCTGCCCTGTATTGTACGTAGCAATATTTAACCACAAACTTGTCCTGAGCTCACACATGGTGAGGCCTTTGCATATTACCTTTGCCTAGAATATGCTCAGACTTTGTGTTCAGCCACCAAACTTCTTCTTCTGCAAAGGTTTCCTTAACTCCTTCAGGCAGGAATGTGATTTTTCTCTGTCTGCTTTCACTTTCTGTATGTATTAAAGCAATGATCATGTTGTATTGAACGAATCTGTTTGTATTTTTGTTTGCCTTGTCTCTAGAACACATGCTCCCGGAGCACAAGGACTGATCCTATCATTCTTAAGAATAAATAACTTAGCGTTAAGCCTGATGCTTAAATGGTGTTCACCAAAGTGTTACATGCAGCTTGATGTTTCTGATAGATTTTAAACTAGTGCCCTTTATACCTCTTCTTTATAGAAATAGAATAATTTTAAACATGTGAAGTTAGTCAGTTGAGTAGACTAGAAGTCACATCGTCCAGTTGTGGGAATTAGGGAAAAGAAAATTCTGTGAATCTGGGTAAGCTAGGTTACACTGTGCTGAGAAGCAACCCCCACATCTCTGTAGTTTAACAATTAATATTTACATTTTACTCATCGAGTCAGCTATGAATATGAATGTCCTTCTAGGGCAACTCTCCTCTACGTGACATCTCAGCAATCCATACTGACTATAAAGAATTCTCTATTTCCACAATCAGCATGACAAAGGAAGAAAGAATGGAGAATCTTATATTAATTCTCATGTATTTTCACCAGGAATTGATTCACTTTTCATTGGTTTATTTTTTATTGACAAAAGTAAGTCATATAGCTACACTGAACTTCGAGAGGACAGAAAATTATAATCATCCCGCAAGCCTAGGAGGAGAGAAAGCAAGAAATATTGCTTTCTACCATAATGATAGCCAGCCCTGGTGGTCTAGTGGTTAAGATACTGGGGTGCACAGCCAAGATGTGGGTTTGTTTCCTGGTCAGGGGACCACACCACCTATCTCTTTGTTGTCATAATGTGTCAGCTGTGTGTTGCTGTGAGGCTGAAAGCTATGCCACTGCTATTTCAAATATCAGCAGAGTCTCCCATGGTGGACAGGTTTTGGTGGAGCTTCCAGACGAAGACACTATGAAGAAGGACCTGGCCACCCAGTTCTGAAAAAACTGGCCATGAAAACCCTAAGAGTAGCAATGGAGCATTGTCTGATACAGTGCCGAAAGGTGAGAGGATGGGGCGGAAAGACCAGGTAGGTTTCCACTTTGCTGAGCACAGGGTCACTAGGAGTCAGATCCATGGCACTAACAATAAACCATAATGTTACAGGAGCTAAATAACCAACGGTAATTATTAAATAGAGGCTTTAATATTAATGCCAATATTTACATGCCAATTTAATGTATTACAAACAGTGAAACCATTTCATATTGATCAAATATCAACAGTGATACAGTTTTGAAAATTAAAATGATAGAATCTTTTGTGCTTCTAATTAGGTAATATCTATTAGGATTAGTTAATATTAAAAATGAAAGATTGTGATTTAACATGGCAGGATAGCTGCCTTTTTAAAGACTGTGGTCAAAATATGTGGTGGTGCACCCTAAAATATCTGGGCATTATGAGCTCTCTCTGTTTAAACACTATAAAATATATTAAATATTTATATTAATTTATGGAATTACTAATTATACACTTTAAATTTTCCCAATTTCTAAAACTAAATTTGAATATGTACTAGTATGATTGTATCATTTGGTTGTTGTTTAGAAGGGAGAGATTTTAATTACTATAAAATGTCAAGCCATAGGGGCTGGCCCAGTGGCATAGTGGTTTAGTTTGCACTTTGGCAGCCCAGAGTTTGGGGGTTCGGATCCTGGGCGCCCACTGATGCACTGCTTGTCAGCCATGCTGTGGCGGCATCCCATATAAAGTAGAGGAGGATGGGCATGGATGTTAGCCCAGGGCCAATCTTCCTCAGCAAAAAGAGGAGGATTGGCAGTGGATGTTAGCTCAGGGCTGGTCTTCCTCACACACACACACACACACACACACACACAAAAAGTCCAGTCATGCAAATAAGCATCATTTTATTCCACAAACATTACACAGATATTTCTCTACTTAGGATACTATATTTTAAAGCAGTTATGATTGCCACATAAATTAATATGCAAATAGTGTATAAACTCTCCTAAGAGGAGTTCTGTCTTTCTATTGTCTATATTCTTTTTGTGTTCTTAGTGATTACAGTCTTAAGAACTACTTCAACCCTCTTTGTGACTAAAATGAAACTTCCTTTTTCTATCATCTAAAAAAAAAAAACAAAAACTTCTTTGGTTGATATCTCTCTAGATTGTCCAGCAGTCAATCTTTTGGTGATTTTCTATTTGGTATTAATTCATTTGAATAACTACTAAACCATCCCATGTCCCCAAATACTTTGATTTGTTAGGATTATGGCAGACGTTCTGTTCAGTAGAAAATCCCTCCAGTTTTGTTTCTGCCTTTCCTCCCTATTTCAGTCACACATCAAATACTCATGACAGTTCACTTTCTTTCTTAGAAGGTGACTTGAGTTTTCTCTTGCCAGCTGCTTTTAAACAATTCTTTATTTCTTCCTAAAGATGAGGGGATTAACAATTTTCTCCTTCTCTGTTCTCTGTCTTCTAATTTAGGATATTCATAGATAAATGCCATCGAGCATCATAATTCAACTCTGCATTTCAAGTTGAAGGAGAACTAAAGCAAGAGGTGGAAGAATCTCTCCTTTAGGATTACTGAGAATTTAGACACTTCTGGAATGTCTTTGGAGACACAAGATCATAAAATTATTTTAGAGTGATTCTCTGTATGTGTCTCTTATTCTGCCTATTATTTATTTATCTTTTGCAATTTTCCCCTTAGTTAGCATTTAATTTTGAGTAAGTTACTAAGCTACAAAATGATAACTTTATAGGCCCCTAGCCAGCCCTAAATTTAGTAAAATCTTTGATGTGTGGTAAATTTAGTTCCTATTTAATATTGGTAGAGTCTACTGGCACCCTCTGAGGGAGATACCCAGTGTTGTCAGCAAGGAGGATTGTCAGATGCCATCAATGCACCTTCGCGTGTCACTGTAGAAGTCTCTTATTTTGAAACGTTATTAGAAAACCCCCCCTAGAATCATAAAACACCTGCTTAGAGATTTATTCAATTTGTAATTATAATTTTCTTTTATCTCATGTGTTGCCTAAACATGCATTAAATACAAATTAGTTATTGATAATTTAATAATGATAATTTGATAACTTAAAAGGAAATGTTGCAAGATTTTTGTATGCTCACTGTTTTCTTTAATTAAATAATTTTTAAATGTATTAGAAGATATAGAATAGAAATAGATTTTATTTTCAAAGAAATTAATATAAGCATGTGCATGTTGTATATACCTATGCATTCATAAATCTATTATCTTTATTGAAGATATATGATTTTTTTTCTCTTTTCTTCTGTTAAAGTTAACCAAAAAAAAGGTCAACATATGGATCCTGTGACTATCTGCCAATCAATATTAAATTCTCTCAACTGAATTTCTAAAGAGATGCCATAAAACCTAGACCTAATTATTAAAAATATTGATTCAAAATTTGTAGTCCATATTGTCCACCTAATGATACAATTTTATTTATTGTGAATAATCATATCACTGATTATCATAAAACAGTAGTCAAAGAAAAAACAAATGAGGCATACGCTTATATATGTATATATAAAATTTTCTTTTAACATATGGAAAATTGCCCAAGTTTCTATTTTATCTGTAAATTTTCAGGTGGTTAAAATGAACTGGATGAGATTTTACACCAGTGATCTTTGTTCACTATAAAAAGTTAATATCCCACTGCAACCAATTTACCTAGTGAAAGAAAACGTTCATTTTAGTGAAGTTCAATGATAATTTTAAAAATATAAACAGGGGCCAGTATGGTCACGTAGCAGTTAGGTTCACGTCCTCTGCTTCCACGACCCAGCATTTGCTGGATCTGATCCTGGCGGGGAGAGATGCACTGCTTGTCAGCCAGGCTGTGGCGGCGTCTCATATAAAGTAGAGGAAGATGGGCACGGATGTTAGCCTAGGGCCAGTCTTCCTCACACACACAAAAATAAAATAATATACAATAATTACCGTTTACTCAACATTTATCCGGAACCACAAAAGATGCGGACACTATTTATATTAACCCTGTGAGATAACTACTATTGTACACAATTTTTATATACAGAAATATTTTTAAAAATAATTCCACAATGTCTGGCTGAAAAGGGCTATGAAAACTTCAGAATAGAGAAAACTCAACAATTAAGTCTCCACTGAGAGCAGAGGAGAGGGTGCATTATCTTCTGTAATAATTTTTTTTATCATAACAGCCTGCTAGTAGCTAACAAGGGACAATGTGAGTAGTATGATATTTTGTATTTTTCATTTCTGAAATATTTCATGCTTACTAGAGAATCAAATTTATATTTTAATTTTCTATTTTCTTCATGGTTAGATTTTGAAACTTTTGATGTATTTTCATTTCAATTAATGTTTTCTGTTATACTTTTGTCTATGTGATAAGACCAGACTACAGATAATACAATACTTCTGATAAATGTTTGTTCTATTTTTATAGTTAGTTCATTTTCCTGAGAAAACTATTATGACATGGCTGGCAATGACTGTAAATAAGATTTTCTTATAATTACTTCAAGATGAGACACATTTTATAAGGCATCCGTAGCATTTATTTCTTGCTGTTGATCTTTTAACTTTCATTGTTATCTCCTTAAATTTATTTAGGAAATCAAAAGATCTATTATACCATGTGCTTTAATTTATCAAGCCTGCTTAATTCGGACACTTGCTGCTCCTCCCATCGGAGCTGCATCTCTATAGACCCCCAGCTTGGCGAGTATGACTGAATTCAGTATTACCACTCAGCTAATAAGGGTGCAATAACTCAGAATGTTTGTATTGCTTGCATTTGTGCAAATTAAGCTACTATGTACCATAGTCTTTTGCCAGAGAAAGTTTGATAAATAATTATGTTTGAATGGAAGAGATCCAATTTTCCACAGATTATGAGATTTTTGTGTTCTGGAAACTGCAAAATGGCAAACACGATTTCAGTAAGGACACTCATTTTGTGATTGTTGTTCTACATAGTTGATGTCATTTCAAATGTAATATTACAAAGAAAAAGAGGAAAGGATTGTGTGGTTTCTCCTAAAATAAAAATGTACTGAATTTGGTGTTTTTAAACACAATTCCAACTGTATCTGAATGGGCATCAGGCAACTTCCCCAGTCTGGCACAGGCCAGCAGAGTTGGCACCCCGTGCTTTGTGAAGGCCCAGAACTTGTTTTGGATAGAGGTGCAGTGGCACAGCTGTTTGGGGGCACCTGATGGAGAATGTGTCTAAAATAGTTTTGTAGCCAATATTAGCTACTACTTCTCTATTTCCTTTTTGATAAATATTTATCAAATTAGAAACAAACATCAAATATAAAGAAAGCGGTATTGCTAAAATTGATTACATTTATTATCATTACAATTAAAACAGAACATTATGAATATCAACCACAGTAAAACATTAAACAATAATATCAAGAAAAAATGTAAAATAAATAGGAAGGGGTGTGTGTGTGTGTAGGTGTGTTTGTAATTTTGATTACATTTTCTAGCATTCAATTTTTTCCCCTATTTCTGGTTAAATTTAAGGCCACTCTTAAAATATTTATTTTCACTTTGTATAAAACCAAAGAAAAAAGGGCTGAGAATGCTCACTCTTTATTCAGCATTCTGGAGTTACTAAAAGAGCTAAAAAACCAAACCAGTTACCACATATTAATCATTTATAAACAAGAGCATCAGATAGTTTAACATATTAATTAAACAATAGGTAAATGTTTAAATGCGTATATGTGGGCAAAATACCTTCATAGAGTTTTCAACCTGATTCCCGCAGATCTTGGAAATGTAGGTAGGAGAATGATAGAAAATATGAGCTGTAAAGAAAATTTTAACAATTTTGCCAGCAAGTTTGAATATAATCATATGACACCTAGTGCTGCTTTACAGTAAACTTTTTGATGGTAGTTAAAATTAATCAACTTTGACTTTTAATCCTATTCACAATAGAGGAAATGAGAATAAAAGTACATGAACTGTTTTGCAAAAAGAAAAACAAGTGGCATCACATTTGTTGAAAATTCCTTGAACTAAAAATTCATACTGGCTTTTTAATGCATGAGCAGAATATCTAATGTATCAGAGTATAATTTGTATATTAATTCAATTAGCCTATTTTGAACATGCACTATGTCCAAGGTTCTGCATCGTTACTGGAGATGTAAAGATGACAAGGACCGCATGCTTGTCCCCACTGAGATTACAGTCTAGTGAGGACCTGTGAAATTAAAATTAAGGATAACTACTATAATAATGAAAATGAAATTGTATCACGATAGTATAACATAACACCTAAGCATTAAGAAAGTATAAAATCTGAAATGAGTAGAATTTGGCCCGAGTAGAATCAAAGATAACAATTAAATTAAGAGAAATTAAACCTAGGAATGGGAGATTGCAAAAATGACCCCCAAACTTCCTTTTACCCCAAATCCACATCTTTTATCATGCAACCTGCAGAGCCCTCTCACTCTGACTCTGGGCTAGCCAGTCACGGGACTTACTTTTCTCAGTGGGCTGTCAGCAAAGTGGATGCAAGCAGAGACTTGTAAAGGCCCTGGCCTTTTTCTGTTCTGATTTTGCCTTCTGAAATCTCCATGAAAATAAGCACAGTGACAAAATGCAAGAGGATGAGAGAAACATGTACAAGGCACAATTCATACCAGTGTATTGGTTTCCTAGGTGGCTTAAAGCAGCAGAGGTTTATTCTCTCACAATTCTGGTAACCAGAAGTCAGAAATCAGTATCACTGGGCCCAAATCAAGGTGTTGGCAGGGTTGCACATCCTCCAAAGGCTGTAAGGGAAAATCAATTCCTTGCTTCTTCCAGCTTCTGGTGGCTGCCAGGATTCCTTGGCTGGTGGCCACATCACTCCAATCTCTGCCTTCGTGGTCACATTGTTTTTTCCTCTCTATGTGCCTCTGTATAATCTCTCTCATTTGAGGACACTTGTGATTGCATTTAGGGCCCACTTGGATGATCCAGGATAGTCACCCCATTGCAAAATCCTTAACTTAATTGAATCTGCAAAGACCCTTTTTCCAAATAAGGCAACATTACAAGTTGTGGGGAGTAGTATCTGATAACTTTGTAGTGCAATTTTTTAGTCTACCACAGTCTTCCCGTTGGTCCAAAAGATTCACATCCCTGACACATGCAAAATACATTTATCACAGACCAACATTTCCAAATGTCTCAATTGATTATAGAATCTACTCAATTCCAAGATCTAATCAAAATATCATCAGATAAAAAGTCTCAAATCTCATTATCTAAATAATTTAAATCAGATATGTGTGAGACTGCATATGATTCATCCTGGAGCAAAATTCCTTCCCATCTGTGGACTTGTGAAACTAGAAAATGAGTTTTGTTTCCAAAATACAATGGTGGGACTGGCATAAGATAACAGTTGTAGACATTCCTATTCCAAAAGGGAGAAAATAGAAGGAAGATAAAGATTACAATCTCAAGCAACTTCAAATTTGACAGCAGGGCAAATTCCATTCAGAATTTGGGCTTTCAGCCTCTGGGCTCATGGCCCAGCTCTCTGGGACTAGGGCTCTGGCTTCTCTTTTATAAGGACATATACGATTACATTTTAGGCCCACCCAGGTAATTCAGGATAATCTCCCCATCTCAAGATCCTTAGTCATATCAAGATCCTTACCTTAAATCACATCTGCAAAGACCCTGTTTCCAAATAGGGTGATTTACAAGTGCCAGGATTAACACCTGATATCTTTAGGGGGGCCAGCTTTCAACCTACCACATGCAGTCATCCTAGCCAAGGCCATTATAGATTAGTGAACTCCTTCAGCTAAGACTTGCCTAAATCACAGATTCAAGCACTAAGGAAATGTTTAGCATGGAGACCATGAAGAGTGTGTGATTCTTTTGTGGCACAGGATTATTGTGGATAAAGATATTTGATAGACAATGAAAGACTCAAAGCTTAGTGAGAACATTATATGTTCCAAGAACTTGAAGAGATTCAGTATAGTTAAAATCTAGAATTTATGGAGTGGGGATGGGGATAGAGCTGTGGGGAGGATGGTGGTTGGTAAAAAATGAGATAGGAAAGTAAAGCAAGAGCTGGATGTTGAAGGAACATGTGAGCCACTTTAAGGCACTTAAAATTTCTAATTATTACAAGGACTATGGGAAAACATTGAAGCATTTGAAGCAGAAGAGGCACTCAGATATCCTTTAAAAAAAGCACATCAGATTCAGCCTTAGCCAAACCTCACTGCATCTTAGCTACATGGTAGTACCTGAGGGTCTGTAGGTTGCAGACTTTAGTATCAGACAACTTTTTTCCTTCATAAGAAAGACTGAGAACTCCACACTGCACAATAACTCATCCTAGGATTTTAACTCTTTTTTTTTTTTTTTTAATCAGATGAGCTTTCTGAACAGTTTGTATAGCAAGAGAAAAACCAGCTTCATTCAGAGAGCAGTGCTGTTGGTGGGGAGGAAAAAAATCTTTTTGTACTTGAACATTATCTAATTGTTTATTTATTGCATACTGGTATATGGCTTAAGTACAGAGAAGCCATCTCTTCAGACAGTAACTTTTTAAGTTTTTTTTTCCCCCAACGTCATCAGGAAAAATGTGTTTCCAGCATTCGTGGGTTGGCCAAGTCATCCTACATAATAAATCGAGTGAAATCTAGAGGGGGCCTGGCTGGCGTTAACTGAAAGGCAGGCAGAGCTTGTGTTCCTGGCCCTGGAGAAAGCTATCTTGGCTGATGTGGTCCAGACAAGCCACCTTATTTACATACTTATTCCATAACTGCTTGCCCTAAGAAGAAAGTGTCTTTCAGGATCTACTTTTGAGGTTTTATACTTATGGCTGGTTCTCAGTTCCAACAGTTTAATGAAGATCTAATAAAATGATAGATTTTTAGCTAAAAAAAAAGATGGGAGAAAAAAAGACAAATTTGGGAGACCAATTTGCATGGCATTGCAATAAAGTAGGTCAGCCATGTTGGAGGCCATAAATAAAGATATATTAGATGATTTCAAATATTATTTAGTTTTTGAAGTTGGCAACATTCAATAATTAAGAGGAAATTACAGAGAATTACCTTTATTTAAAAATTTTTAAAAACTAATCTATGGAATGCAATAATAAAGATGAGGGGAACAAAGTTTTCAAAACCAAACAAAAGCAAGAACAAATAGTTACATTTTGTATATACTGAGTTTGGGGCACCTATGAGATTTCCAAGCAGAGAGGACCAATAGACTATTGGATATATGGTCATATGGTGATGGAGGGTATCTGGAGTATAGGAATAGATGAGCCTATTCAGGCAAATGTGTGACGTGAGTCAGGACAGACTCTGATAAACATTAAATTTAACAGGATAAGTAAGGGTAAGAAAAAGGATCATTAGTCCGTGCTTGGCAGCCTGGGGTTCATGGGTTCGGATCCTGGGTGCCTGCTGACGCACTGCTTGTCAGCCACGCTGTGGCGGCGTCCCATATAAAGTAGAGGAAGATGGGCATGGATGTTAGCCCAGGGCCAGTCTTCCTCAGCAAAAAGGGGAGGATTGGCAATGGACGTTAGCTCAGGGCTGGCCTTCCCAACAACAACAACAACAAAAGGATTATTAGAGGAGATTGAGAAGGAGGATGAGACAGAAGGAAAGCCATAAATGTGTGTTTCCAAAATAGCTGAGAGAAGATACTTTTTAAAGAAGGAAGGAGAGTCCACAGTCGTCTTGGTCTATGACCTCAATTTGGGTGCCTAGACAGTCCAGCAATTCTTTTGTTTCCTTAGACTATTCTTAGCTTCATATTTTTCTAGCAACTATTTCAAACATTTACATTCACTTTGAACTTACCAGTCGTATACCTACATGTATCTCATTCTCAGAGAAAGCTTTGTCTCCTAATTCATAGAAAAAAAAACTATTAGAAAAGAACTTTTTTCAGTTTTTCTACCTGTCACTGATTAGGTTCTCTGTGACAGAGTTTGTCTTGCTAGATATTTGTTAGAGATCAACACCTGTTGAAGGAAGAAGGAGAAAGCAGGATCGGGCAGATGGAGAAGTAGAACTGTGATCTTAGGCAATCCCATGGAAAACTCTGGAACATATATTCCCCATCAGAGTTGTCCTTTGTTGAGGGAAAATATACCTCAGTTCAATCGGTCATTATATTTGTAAAACATTAAAAATCTACCTATGTGCTTAAAAATGATGATTTCATTATTAAATTTCAATTTTTTGACAATAACATGCATTAAAATTTATTGGAAAGACATTTCCATTTCATTTTAACATGTTTTGCCATGAAGCTAAAGCATGTTGAATAGCAACTGTTACAGATATTTGCTCGAGACTGCCATTTGGACAAATGAATAAATCCCTTGTGGAACTGTGAACTTTTCTAATAAAGCTTCTTTTCTTCTCTTCTTCCCCAGTTTCCTAAGAACCATTTTTATACCCTTGATCTCCAAGACCACAGAAGAACATGCCTTATAAATTACTCATAAGAATTATTTTAATTTTCCACTTAATATTTAAAAGGAAAATACAGACAGAAATCACATTCTATAGAAAAAATAGAGTTAGGTATAATAATTCCTCCATCCTATCTTCCACAGTTCAAGGCATAGCAACCTACAATAACTGGGAATTACAGCCAGAGAATTAGGTAACCAAATTTTAAAGTGGAAAATATTTTGTCTTAAAAACCTGTTTTGAAGAATGTTAGGAACCTTTGAAAAATGAAAATTAAAAGTTTGAGGCAAGGGAAATGGAATAGCTGGGAAGAGGCCAGAGAACAGGACATGGTTAGCAGCATGGAGAAACATTTGCCCAGACAGCAGCCCAAGATTGCCTAGGGGTTTGGTTGTCACGATGCAAACGAACTAATTGTGATGAATATTTCTGAGGAAGATGAGGGGAAGGAATAGTTTATCATCTATGGCAGTACAACTTGAAATGATATGTGTTTGTGAAACATGGTTTATTTTCCAACCCATATCTGACTCCAAGTGTACATACACCCCAATAAAAGAGCAAGAGAGTAAAAAAGGCAAAGCAAAATAAACAAATAAAATAACACATATTTTAATGTGTCAAAGTTCTTAAAACATGAAACACATTTTCTTGAGCTATGTTTCTACATTTCAAGGCATTTTTGATTCAAAAGTTGTCATATTTCCTTTCATCTTTTTCAGGAAAATCTTTTTCAAATGAATCTTAGCAGGAGTGATAAAAGAGAAAAAAAGAATTTGCTACATGTTGGTTTTCTGTGAAAGATTTTCACTCTGTTCTTGATCTGAAAGAACAATTTTGAATAACCCAGGGTTCATTAAAAAAAGGTGAAAAAAAATCTTGGAACTATCAGTATGGCTCTACATTCAAATATGTGAAAGGAGAGGAAAGCATATGGCCATGACTGAGAGACCTCAGAGTGGAGCACTTAATGGAATCAGCATGAAAAATAAAGTGCCCATTACCAAGTGATGATTTACTGTATAATTTATGGGAGGGTAGAGTATGCTTGAAACTGCACTTAGCACCTGGATGCCATGAAATATAAATTGAGATGAAATGTGTTCATGAAATTCCATTAATAAGAGGTATGGTGTTGGTTTCTTTTCTATTTTGTTTCCAGTTTAACAGAGAGCAATGGTAAGCCTAGGCAATATTCAGTAGCTTCTCCTTGATTACTTCTTAGACTTATAAGGTCTTAGTCTCCAGGGTTTAGAATTTTCCTGGATGCATGTCTGTCTCTCTTTCTGTTTCTATCTCTGTCTCTTTTTCTCTCTGTCATTATTCAACATCCCTGATAGATGCAAACCTAACACACCAAACTTTATGTTCTAGGAAGATTGATTTATTCAACAATTCTGCATTGCCTACCTACTATGTGCCAGGCAAATGTTTTTGGCACTTGGGATACATCAGTAAACAAAACTGACCCAAAGCCTTCCTTCATGGAGCTTACATTCCAAAATGGCAAGTTGTGGGGTGGTTGATTTAGTGTATTAATCAAGATTCTCTAGGGAAACAGAACCAATAGGATGTGTATATATAGAAAGAGATTTATTTTCAGGAATTGGCTCATGTGCTTATGGAGGTTGGCAAGTCCAAAATTGGCAGAGTAGGCTGGCAAGCTGGAGACCCTGGGAAGAATCAATGATGCAGTTCAAGTCTGAAGGCCATCTACTGGTATAATTCCTTCTTGCTTGAGGGTAGGTTAGTCTTTGTTCTATTAAAGCCTTCAACTGATTGGCTAAGGCCCACCCACATTCTGGAGGGCAATCTACTTTACTCAAGGTCCACCAATTTAAATTTTAATCTCATCCAAAAAATACCCCCACAGAAACATCCAACATAATATTTGACCAAATATCTGGGCGTTGGGGCCCAGCCAAGTTGACACGTAAAATAAACCATCATATTCAGAAAGTAGGGAGATTTGGGGTGAGGACGCTGTGGAAATGAATGAAGATCAACAAGATGAGAACAATCAAAGACTATTCAGAGCTTTCTCATAGTAAGGAAGTCAGCCACTGTCACTTGTGTTTTGACAGAGACTCAAAGCCAGGCAGAGGGGTGGGGAAGCATCATAGTAGGAAGAAGGGAAGGTTTCATGTATGCCCCAATTCAAGGCTGTTGACATAGGGAAGCAGTAGGCAGGATAACTAGAAGTGGAGCATCCTATTTAATTGGTTAAGGCTGCATATTTGGCTTTCTCTAGTTTGTTATATTGGAAACAGGGACAAAAGTTAGGGAAGCTGTCAGTTACTAATCAAGTCTTGACCACGCGGGGCCAATTGATACAGAAGTTGCTGTTTGGCTTTCTGGAGATAGCAGTTTCTAGACATAGCAGTCTGACTTCCTGCAAGTCTGACTTACAACAGCTTGACTTGCTAGGCTGTTTATTGTAAATAAGTGGATTGATTTCCTGGACAGATTGTTGCAGGTTGTAAATCAGAGTTCTATTTTTATATATGGTCTTGTCATTGCCTGTTTGTATATTTAGCCTCTCAATGAAGATTGTAAACAATATGTTTACAATATGCACAATGTGTAAGAAGGTGATAAATATTGAGGGAACATGTAGAACCATGTATAAAAAATTTGGAGTACAAAATGGGGGAAGGTATGGAAAAGTTTGTGGTATTAAATTGACTAAGAGCAATATTTATTTAGAAAGTGAGATTTAAGCAAAATTTTGAAGAAAGTAGTGGAATTAGCTAAGCAAAGATCTGAAAGAAGATAACCCTAAACATATTGAACAGTTGATGTTAGCCCTTAACATAGGTTCATTCCTGGTATTTACAACATATCTAAAACAATAACAATGCCTTTCTACCATTTTTTTGAATTCACCCTCTTTGACATATATTTCAAAATAAGACAGGTACACTTTGAATCATTTATTATCTCAGGGAGAGGATATTAGAGGAGAACACAGGAAAATAAAAAGAGAAAGAAAGAACAAGAACAGAAGTAAAGTCAGCAACCAGAGATCACTGGTTTGCACTCAAATAAGGCTCATCTTTGAAATCTAGATCATTCTAACCTGAAAAAAATACAAGGAGACTTTTTAGATATTTTGGGTATCTCTTACATCATCATATTAAATCTAGATAATTCTAACTTGAAAAAAAAAACAGAGGGAGACTTTTTAGATATTTTGGACATCTCCTACATCACAAAATTAAGGCATGAGATTAGATATTTTGGGTATCTCCTACACCACGAGATTTTGCTCCAGCCTGGCCAAATGTGTTAGGATAAAGTCATCGTCTAGATGTTTTGATCTGGGCTCCAAATTTAAATAGATATTACATGATTAAGCTTAAACACACAATTTCATAACCTTTGGACCATGTACACTATAACAGATTGAATCTGTAAGAGCTCAGAATGGGAAAAGGGAGAGGACACTTTGAGAAATTTTGGAAGGTGTCTTTGGAGTACTATGAATCTAAGCAAGGTTAATCTCTCAAAGGAGTAGGGATGGTTTTCTACTCTTTACCTCAAGTCCAGCGAGGGATGCTTCAAGAGATCTACTCAGAGCACTTCACAAGTGTTCTCTGCAGTCTGAGACTCATCCAGGATGTCTGAAGGGTAGCACTGGAAAGATGAATTGTTTTTCCATTACATAAATAACTACATTCACATTACAAGATAATGAGCGAGAGAATATGTGAGCTTTTCACATGGAACAGATGTGGACCACACAACACAGGGAGCTGGTCTGAGCTATTTTAAGTCCTATCCAGGAGGCTTGCATGGGACAGTTGATGGGACTCCTTTGAAGAGATCATACAAGCTTTAATGAGAGACAGAGTCAGACTTAAACATCTCCCCATCTTGCAACAGGGCTGGTTCAAGAAAGGGCATCTTTCCCTCATACCTTTCATCCTTACTGTGCTCCAACTGCAGATAGATGAGTTAACAGCAGATAATAATCAGAGGAGAGGATAAGACAGAAAGAGGCCTTTCTGTCCACATCTACCTCCAGATGCCACAGCAAACAAACTGCACTGTCCACTAACTAAGAAAGAGAAAGATCATATTTGCTCTTTAAGGTTAATGTAAAACCATCTCTTACCTATAATTTATCAGAAAAATCATGGAAAGTGACCAGATTTTTAGCCACAGGAAGACTAATGCAACCCTCTAGGGGATAAATTTTAAAAGGTTAGTGGGAAATAAAAATAAGGTTATATTTTGATTAGGACCTGTAAGTTGTGCTCATTCATTTTATTTATATTTTGCTATATTTTTTATTGCTTCTGCTTGAACTCCTCAGGGTTAGTGGCATAGAATCAGTATCTGCTTGAGTGATATCTGTTGACTGGAATTTCCACATCACACAAATAATTCCAGTTTAGGTCTTATATCTGCTCAGAACAATGAACACAATTGAGGTCTGTGCCGGTCAGCCCCTAAGATGGTCCCTGATGGTTCTTGCCCCTTTCTATTCACATTACACCTTCCTGTGAGTCTCCTCTCACCCTGAATAGGGATCACCCTGGACAATACCCAAAAGGATATTGTGAGAATGACTATTCAGATGGGAATGACCAAAATATGTCAAAAAATACACTGCGACTTCCACTTTGTGGTCTCTTGTATCACTTGCTCTGGGGGAAGCCAGCCACCATGTCAAAAGGCCTATGGACATACCTACGTGGTGAGGAACTGAGACTCTCTGCCAATCCAACTTGTCAGTCCAACTTGCCAGACATGAGTGTGAGCCACAATGGAATGGATTGTCTTTCCGCAGTCGAGCCTTCAGATGACTGCACTCCAACGTGTGACTTTTTACCGCATATGATGTTTAGTTTTTTTTTTTTAATTTTATTTATTTATTTTGTGAGGAAGACCAGCCCTGAGCTAACATCCGTTGCTAATCTTCCTCTTTTTTGCTGAGGAAGACTGGCCCTGGGCTAACATCTGTGCCCATCTTCCTCCACTTTATATGGGACACCGCCACGGCATGGCTGACAAACAGTGTGTCGGCAGGCGCCCGGGATCCGAACCTGCGAACCCCAGGCTGCCAAGCGCGAACTAAACCACTGCGCCACTGGGCGGCCCCTGATGTTTAGTTTTATGTGTCAATCTGACACATAACATGTGCTTTACCAGATAGTTGGTAAAACATTATTTTGGGGTGTGTCTGTGAGAGTCTGTCCCAGAAGAGATTAGCGTTAGAATTGTTGAAGTGCGTAAAGTACATGGCCCTCCCCAAGGTAGGTGGGCATCATCCAGTTTGTTGAGGGTCCAAATAGAACAAAAAGATGGAAGAAGTGTGAATTCACTCTCTCTCTGCTTGAGCTGAGACATCCATCTTATTCTGCCCTCAGATACTGGCATCCCTGGGTCTTGTACTTTTGAACTCACATCAAGACTTATACCACCAGTTCCTGCCCTCCCCCACCTGCTGCCCTAGTTCTTAGAACTTTGAACTCAAACTGAATTACACCACTAGCTTTCCTAGTTCTCCAGCTTGTAGATGGCGGATCATGGGACTTCTCAGCTTCTGTAACCACATGAGCCAGTTCTTATAATTAATCTCTTATTCTTTCATTCATTCGTTTCTTATTTGGTTCTGTTTTTCTGGGAAATTCTAACTAATACACCAGCATAAGAAACCCAGGGCCAGGATCACTCAGCTAAATTACCTGTGAGTTCCTGACCCTCAGAAACTGTGAGATGCTTATTTTGTTCTAAGCCACTAAATTTTGAGGTAATTTGTTACACAGCTATGGGAAAATAATACAGTTTCTGACCTTATCTGTATCTCTTTTCAGGTTGTCCAGACAAACGTGGATTCCTGTTTATAGATGACGGAGCAATGTATTTCAGCTCCTTGATTTACGCAAATAACCTCCTCTAGCTCCCTGTCTCATGTGAAACCTATGTTCTCAATCCGTCTCTGCTTGGGTTTTAAAAATTTAGTTCCCATGATCTCGAACTCCCAGTAGCTTATGTTTGCTTCACCGGTAGCAGCTCCTTTTTATTCCTGGAATACAATAATTTTCCATTTTTGTACAAAATAAAATAGTCTGGCATCCTGGGAAAGGAGGTCATGTTTTATCAGAATATTATAAAAATGTTTAATTTTCTTATCAGGCCAAACATAGGCAGAAGATTAAAACTATTTATGAATCCACCTTCTGTTAATGCAAATCTTCTAAGTTTGAATGTCCATCATTTTAGTGACAAAGTAACCTCACCTAATGTTGCACATAACATTCCATCAATGGCAGCCTTATCATTCCATGAAGGCCATTTTCCAAAATTACTTTTTCATTTCCAAATTAGGATTCTGATTCTGTCAATCTTCCTGAATGCAGTGCAGAGTATTGGGAAAGTGTTTGCTGAATGAATAACTTGATTAAAATAAGTGAATGTTTATTTGTAATGCAGCTTCCTGGGACTCCAGTCCAGCTCTACCAAACTGGGTTACTAGATTTTCTGTGTGTCAACATCAATGAGGTTTTAGATGAAATTTTAACATATTCTGGTGCTGTACTCTTAGAGAAACTGATGTAATAGATCTGAGTAGGGGGCTGAATTTTAGCAATCATGACAGGAAATTTTGATGAAAGTAGAGCTAATGACCACCCTTTGAGACATATTGTCAATATTATTTCTCCTCTTCATTGATATTTTTTTCTTTCACTTGTTACCACTGATTCTTTAAAAGCATGTTTTTTTTCAGTTTTCTGGTGGGGTTTTCTTTGCTTATTTGGTTGGTTTGCTTTTATATGGCCTCCACAGTTGTGATAAAAGGCGCCATGATCATGAGAAGTACAAAGAAAAGAGGCAGCAGCAATGATTTATGGGTGGAGGCATTTGTAAATCATGTTTTTATAAGTCAGAAAGAGCTATATAATATTTCTGTGAAAATGCAACTAAAATGGGTATAGAACAACAATGAAAAAACATTTTAAGATAAAAGGTAATATAAACAACAGCAGACTTTTATACTTGTCTTTAGTTAATTGCCAAATGCTAACTATATTATAAATATTAACATAAAAAGTGATATTAAGATCGGGAGTGTTAGGAATGTTTCAGGTAAAGATGAAGATTTTTGACTGAGGTTTGGGGTTGAAAATATCTGTTCAATTTATAAAAGCAATTATGCCTCTTAGTGCACAGCAGTTTCCTCAAGCTCATTGTAAGAAAAGTTACCTATTTGATAGGCAATCACATGTCCATCACAGCTAATTGATGTGAAGCTTTCAAAGAGACATATGCATTTGTTTTTCTTTTCTCTTATCAATATAAATGATTTTATGGTCCTCATGAATAGAGAAAAGAAGATTTATATTCAGAATAAGAGAAAGTCTAATGGTTCTTTCCAGACGAACATTCAGAAAAATAATAAAAAGATACACATATTCTCATGTATAAATATTTTAAAAATATATTTGAATACGCTGACATAGGTAAATCTAGGGAAAATTATAATAGAGGAAAGCAAGGAATATTTTGGTGTACTTGTAATTTTTATATGAAATATAATGAAATTCTTAATAATATTAATTTTGTTATTGAATAGTCTGCTTATCCACTAATACACTGAGATGCCAAATTGATTAATAAAATTGGATTTTTCTTTGCTTATTATACTGAGAAGAAGATAGGATTTGGAATATAGGATTGTCATTCAAAGTTTGCACAATTATAGTTTCAGCTATCTGTGTGTAACCTAGAAAGTTTCCAACTTTTTGAGGTAGTTTGTGATTTTGCTGAGGTGAGGGAAAATTTTAATTGCTTGTGTTTCAAAACTGATGTGCAGGAGAAAACCACATAGGAAGTGAGTGAACATATTCTGCAGGGTATATCACCATCTCAAACCGCTCTTTTGGCCTCTATTAATTATGAAGTACACATAACATAGGGGTAATGAGTTCGGATATTCTCAAAGGTTTTAAGAACATACCTTGGTTAATATTTCCTCCATTCTGTCAGAATCTTCCTAAGACTCAGTTTCCTATTATAAAAAACTCTGAATATTAATAAGATCTAATTTCAGAAGACACGTAAGTGGAAAACGATAATATATATTAAAAAATAACTCATAATCTCTAATTGTTTTACAAATCCCTATAACAATACTGTGAATTAGAAACATCATAATGATAACAATTCGCCCATAATGCAATTGCAAAATATATTTTCAGTTCTTTTATCAACTGGTTATAAATAAATGTTGATTCTAAGCAATAGAAAAATATATTTTAATTAATTAAAATGTCCTTATAGAATACCAATTCAGTACCAAGGTGGGAATTGAAATTATATCAAATAAGACAATATAATAAAAATGGTATTTTATTAAACTAGAATCTAAGCTTATAAAAATAAATAATAACATATGTTTCAGAAATAATTAATTTTCCTTTATAAAATTAAACTTAAGATGCCAGTAGCAAGAATGCCTCACTTACCTTACAAATTAATACATTTATAATTTTATAGGAAAAAAGTCTTTAAAGTAGTTGCTACAAACATGAGTCAATCTCAGAGTAGCAAACACCTTTCAACATACATTTTTTGCTTCCATCCATTTCTTAGGAACCTATTGTTGTATCTGGAAAAGATAATGCATTTTTTTAAAAACTTCAGATTAATACACATCAATACCTTTCTGAGTAAAAGTTAACATTTTTGAAGTACCTACTATGTGTTAAATGTTAAACAGATAATGGAGATATTATAAAGAAGTTTATCAAATAATCTTGGATGAAAAAGATAACATTCATGAAAAAACACATTTTACCAAAACTGACACAAGAATAAATGGAAAACCAGTATAATCCTATACTCAATAAAGAAAATAAACCTTCAGTTGAAAAGTTTCCCACAAAGAAATCTCCAAGCTCAGATAGTTTTGTTAGTTGAATTTATCCCTTTATTTAGGAAAAAAAATTATACTAGTTTTTAATAATTCTTCCATGTATTAAGATTTCTCAAGTATTTTATGAGACCACTATAATCTTGATAACAAAGCCCTAATAAGAGCACAGCACAAAGGGACGATTGCAGGATCATCTCTCTCATAAACACAGAATCTGAAATTTAAATAATAATAATAAATTAAAGATTCAAACCCAGCAAATTACAAGATGTCCAATATTTCATAAACTGTTGAAGAATGTAATATTATTTTTAATAAAATCAACCAAATAAGTCTACACATCCATAGAATATAAGAAAAAAAACATGTTTTTCTCAATAGATGGTGCAAACTAATTTTATAAAATTCAATGTAATCTTAATGACCAAGATAATGTACTTGCAAACCAGGAAGAGAAGGGGGCTTTCTTAATCTGATAAAGTGTATTTAATCTCCCCCCTCAAGAATAGGAATGAGGCAGATACTTGAAATTACTATTTCAATTCCAAATCATACTTGAGATCATTAAAGGATCAAAAAGGAAAAAAAAAAGAAATAAAAAACATAAGCCTATAAAGAATGAAATAAATTTCTCATTATTTATGGTTAAATGATTGTGCATGTACATAATCCAGAAAAATCTGCAGAATGAATGTTAGAATTAAAAAGTAAATTCAACAACTTCACTTGATATAAGATAATTAAAAATCATTGGCATTCCTAAATAGCATCCACATAAAGTAATTTAAAAAAACTTTTAAATGATATAATTTAAAACAGCATCAAACATATCAGAAAGACTTTTGATTTCCAGCTTTAGTGGAGTACAGAGTGGCTAATTGTCTCCTCTAAATTCAAGACTATAAGTTGACAACTGCAAAATATGACCCCCCCCAAAATCCCACAGTTTTCCATCTCTGAAAATTGAATAAAGGTGAACTCTACTCACGCCTGACCGTATCGTCAGTAGCAAATGTCGCCAACTCTGCAGGAAACACCGGGGACATCCCATGACTCTGAAACTCTGGGATTAGCATCCCTGTTGGGTCAGCGATAATCTAGTCAGAAAATTAGTGGGGAATCTGAAATTAGAGAGACTTAGAAGGATATATAATTTTTCCCACATCCCCAGCTGCCTGGGAAGCCACGTGCATGGGCAGGAGATCAGGGAGGGCTGAGGGGAAAGTAAATGCAGAGCAGGAATTGAAAATGGCCTCAACTTTGAATACAGTCTGTAACTCACACACAGATTTATTGGCAGAGATTGGAAGACTTATAAATTCAAGTGGTTTAAGCACAAATTCTTTCTGACACTGGATTAACCACTAAGCTATGCAGACACAGCAATGATACTAAGCAAGAGAGGATAAAAAAAGAAAAAGAAAAAACAAAAATGATATCACCAGTCACACACCACAGAGGAGACAAATTCTGCAGATTAGGTTCAGGCAAGTTACTGAAATAGATACATAAATATGCAAATAAATTAGTAAATTAATAAAATTAAATAAAAATTTAAAAAGCAACAACATTTATCCTCAAGAAGGAGGGATGGACGGTTGGCAAAATTCAGAGGTGCTACACAATAATATCTAAAACGTCCAGTTTTAAACAAAACTTATGAGATATGCAAAGAAATAAGAAAGTAGGGCACATACTCAGGAAAAAAGTATTGAAAAGGAACTGACTGTGGATCCACATGTTAGATTTATCAAGCAAAGCCTTTGACTCAGATATTACAAATATTCATAAAGTTAAAGAAAACAGCATTTAAAGAAATAATGAAAATTAAGATTATAATTCCACAAAAATAATATCCAGAGAAAAAATAGAAACTAGAAAATAACCAAATAAAATATCTTGAATTGAAGAGTACAAATAATAATAACAATGTATTATGTGGTTTATAAAATACGTAGAATTAGAATGTATTACAAAGTAATGCAAAGGACTGGAAGGGAGAAATGGAAGTTTATTTGAAATGAAAGTAGATTGTAATGAGCTAAAATTGAATGTTGAAAAATGAAACAAAAGATGCACATTATTAAATATAGACATATACAGCTAGTAAGCCAATAGAAGAGACAAAATGGAATGCTATGAACTAGACATTTAATCAAAGAAAAAGGGAAGAAAACATACTCACACATATAAGAAATAGAAAGATAGTAGGATTAAAATAAATGATATTAATTTACTATAGCTGCTGTGACAAATTACCACAAAACAAGTGGCTTAAAACAACAGAAATTTATTCTCTCACAATTCTGGACACTGAAAGTCCAAAATCAAGGGATTGGCAGGGTCATTCTCCCTTCAAAGTCTCTAGGGAAGAATCTTTCCTTGCCTCTTCTAGGGTCTAGTGGTTGCCAGCAATTCCTGGCATTCTTGGCTTGTGGAAGGATAACTACAATCTCTGCCTTCATCTCCCCATGGCTATCTTCCCTCTGTGAGTCTGTATCTCTGTGTCCAAATTTCACTCTTCTTGTAAGGACCAGGCATATTGGTTTTAGGGCCCACCCTAATTCTGTATGTCTTCATTTTAACTTGATTACATCTGCAAAGCCCCTATTTCCAAATAAAGCCATGTCCACAGATTCCAGGTGAGCATTAATTTTGGGGGAGATTATTCAGCCCAGTACACCAACTGTACTTATAATAACATTATATATAAATGATTCAAATACTCCAAGCAGAAGACTAAAAATGCAATAAAGGATAAAAAAGTAAAGCCTAACTATCAACTGTCCTTAGGTAACAAAATTTAAAATTAATTACACTATGTGCTGCTTAATGACAAGAATGCGTCTTGAGAAATGCGTCGTTAGGCAATTTCATCATTGGGCAAACATCATAGAGTGTGCTTACACAAACCAGATGGCATAGTTTACCACACACCTGGGCTGTATGGTAGTAATCTTATGGGACCACACTTATATGTGTGATCTGTTTTAACTAAACCACAAGTTTGTGGTGCATGACAATATGTTCAAAGAGGAATCATAAGAAAGCTGAAGTGACTATATTAAGATTAGACAAAGTTGACTTCAGCAAAAGGAATATTACCAAAGACAAAGGGACATTTTTAATAATAAAATCTTCAATTAATTAAGCAGACATAGTAATTCAAAACGTATATGCTCATAACAAATACATGAAGCAAAAGATGAGAGTTCCGAAAGGAGAAATGGACATCTTCCCACCTCTAATGCTTTAGCCTCTCCTTATTCTTAAGGCCTGCAGGCAAATGTGTCTCATTCGCTTATTCAACAACATTTATTTAGTCTCTAGTATGTCTCTGGTTTTTCTAGGCACTGGGATAGAACAATAAACAAGAGATAGTTCCAGCCTTTTCACGTCTTCGTTCTGGTGGGTGATAGAAAAATAAACAAATATACAAGTAAACATGCCATAAGTCAGTTGATGGGTACTATTGTTAAAAAATAACCAAAGTAAGGTAAAACCAACCCTTTTCACATTGGAGGAAGGTTAACATTTTATATAGATGACCTGGGAGGCAACATTGCAACAGAGGCCTGAAGAATTGACAGAGGATGATACAATTATCTGGGAAGGTGTGTTTCAGAAGGAAGAAAGAGCACCTGGATGTTTCCTCTGAATTTCCAACCACCTCCACTGTTATTTTTTCTTTTGTTTTGTTATTGTTCTTATTTATAGTAAGTACTATCAACAATTTTAATTGTATTATGCATGAATTCATCTTTTTCTGTGAAGACTGTACATTCCTTATGGGAAGAATAATTTCTGTTTGTTCACCATTGTTTATAGAGTTAAAAAAAAAAGTGAATGCCTATGGTAGGCATTGGTTAAATCTGTTGAATACATGCTTCTGTGTATGAATAAGTAAATTTTAGTACATATTTGTCTTAATACCATGTAAGTCACAAAGATTTAGTTCAAACAACAGCAAATCAATTAATAGATTATTAATCCACGTCATTTAACAGGACATGCAAAGCAGACTAAAGAGTCAATTTGTGATAAGGATGGGGAAGCCAGTAGTTTTCTTTACTATGTGTTAAGTTCAAGATACCTGTGAGGCGTTCAGATGATTGGTACACAAATTAACATCTTCTTTGAAGCATTTTTCCTGCATTTCTCTCTTTCTCTTAATGCACTTATCTTTCTCACTTATTTAAAAAAATATTTTTCCATATCTTCATTGCTTTCTAGCCACAATTCCTGAGCCTACAAAGTGACAGATTAAGTTTTCCATTTCTAGTAACGTATTAGTTAAAATTCACCAAAGGGTATCTTTCAAGCAATACGGGTAAAATAAGTTGAGTTTCAACAAATACACAAATGGCATAAGATCATTACCATAAAATAAATCATATGAATAAGGATGAATGATGTGATTGTATTATATACAGAGTGTAGAAACATTGAAAAGCATATTTCTATGGGTATTATGACTATCACATTCAGATACAACAAGCTGAGTGGCATTTTAGAATGAGCATAGATTTTGATATCAATGGAAAATAATGTCAAATATTTTCTGGAACATAACTAAACATTAGATATTTGTCTAAGCAATTAAGAGAGATAATCTTATTTAAATTTTATCACCACCCTGGCATCTGAACACTACCTTCAGTGTGCAGATGAGAAAACTTGCACAAAAAATTTAGAAAACTTGCCCAAGTTCTCATCATTAATAAGTGGTCAAAACAAATCTTAAAATCAAGTTGCAGGATTCCAGAACCCACACCTTAAATCGTTTTTTAATCATTCCTTCAGTTCAGATTATCAGATTTTTTTTCGCCCACAACTACTTATTTACTAGATGACCAAAGGTACACTATTTAAACTCTACCAGCAGACATGGTGTTTTGGGAAATTAAATGAAAATATGGGTTTTACACACCCAGCATAATGCCTGGTGTATCAGAGACACAGAATTCTTAGTCTCCTCTTCTCTTTCTTAAACTCAAGGATGAGAGCTGTTATTTCACATTCTGTTTCTGTCTGGATCAAGTTTCCCGTGAGCTGTCAGAGCTGCGAAATCAGATATCTCTTCCTACACACCACTTAGAAGAGGCAGGAACAGTCTTCCTGCAGCTCTTGGGCCCTTTAAATATGGTGAGAGCCTCTCCCTGGTCTCTCTGTGCAGCAGCTCACTGTCAGCGTCTCACTGCAGTCTGGCCTCCACAGGAGCCTGGATCTTGTTGATAACACAAAGGGAGAAACGTTGCTCCCTGACAGACACTGATGGCAGGGGCTGCCACTCCCAGCGGGCTGTGACTTGGGTCACAACCAAACACAACATGCCACAGGCTGAATCCACTTTGATGAAATCGGATTCCTTCCTCTAAAGGAGGGTTCATTGGACTCATTTAAATTAGGTTGTAATTCTCACTGGAGCAGAGACATCTTGAAAACTGACAATATTTTTCATAATTCCTTTGAAATACGGTAGGTTATATAGGAATTTTATCCACAAGTACTGTTGCAATGTGACTTCTGGTCAGAACTGCATTCTGCAATATTTTATTCTGATTTCTAAAACCATTGTTTCGTCTAGAGTCTTATTGCCAATTAAAAGAAATACTTCAAAATCTCAGCCTCCTGCTGATCTCATCAGTTCATATTTCTCTACACTGGGCTTCCCTAAAGAAACTTTGGTTTCACCAATATGTCATTCTATTGAATATTTTTTCTTTTTCTTTTTGTTTCCAGAAGCCCTGGGTTGGCTTACGGATACATAGAACATATAGAGCAGAAAGAGAAAAATAATATTTGATGTGGTAGCTCATTTCAGAGAGAAAATGGAGAGCAGCCTTGTTTGCACTCTTTGTTAATTCAGGGTAAAAACAAGGTCTTAAAATTCCTTCCCTCCCTATACTATTTCCCTAGTACAGTGCTCCTCACAATTTGTTACACAGTCACAAGTGAAATGAAAAGCAGAATTTCTGGTGCTAAATTAGCATAGTGAACTCTACTTATGTAGTATCATACACATTTATGTAATCATAACATTTTTCTTTTACATACTAGTCAGGTTTTCTAGTAGATTAAAAATGAATATCCACTAAGTTTCTTGGAACAGGAATTTATTCTGTTCATTAATGGAAATGTTGAATTAGACAGCCAAAGAAAAATAGGATTAGAGCTGCATTACCAATATTTTTCATTTCAATTTCAAAGATTTTTTTCATTTTCAAATATGTAATGGATCCTATGAAATGCTGTGTATTTTTAATGTATATCAAGAGATAAGTTGATATTATAAGTTGGAGGGTAGTTTCCCAAGTAAGCAAAGTGGAACTTCAAAAGTAAATGTATTAATTTCCATGCAATGAAGTGATATCGATCAATCAGTGATTTCATGTAGTGCTATAATAAAAGAAGTTCAGAAATCAACATTTGCCTCTAAAAACCTTGTGTCTAAATTCACATCTTTCATATGCCTTTTAATCAGTGAGCCAGATTCACATTCCAAATTATTCCTTATCTGAGGATCTTGGAACAGACCCCGAGTCACTTCAAACCTTATGATACTGGCTTCTTCACTATGATATTTAATCTAAGAATTATGATAACCACCATAATCTTCAGAAAGAAAATTACCATGTAAGAGACAGTGTAGTGTGACCACATTTGGAAGATTAGAGACACGGGAAGTTGTTGGATTCTTTTCATTCTTTAGATTCAGATGAACTGCCCCTACTTTCACTAAATTTTTCTATGTCCCTGTCATAAATCTCTAAAATTGGATACTGTTGATAGAAAGAGAGTAGTGGAGCTATCTTTTAAAATATGAAAATCATCAGAACAAAAACATGTGGTTTCGATATATTTTTAAGAATCTTTCTAAAATGTCAGTTGAGAATTATATTAAAAAAAACTGAATTCTAGACAACCTGTGAAATAAAGTCATATCTTAGATTTTGGTCATGCCATTATTTAAATTTCAGGCTACTCATATAAACCATAAGAAAATCCAAAATTTTTTTACGTGTAGTAGAAGCTCTCCCAGATGACATGATCGTGCCTTACAGCACACAGTATATCAAAATTTGGCTGAAGGATGATACCATGAAAATGATACAAAAAAATTTCTGCTACAAAAGGAACAGTAATTTCAAACCCTGCTATACCCTGTTTACTCTACATCCACATAAATAAAAATGCATAGTTAGGTTAAAAAATAATTAAAGTATTGATGTGGACCAGAAAATAGCAAACAACACAAATAAAAACAAATAGGACAAAACAAACAAACCAACAGAAATACAATGGAGACAGCGGTGTTGAAGTCACTAGGTCTAGGTCTAGGTTGAAATCTAGGTCTAGAAGCAGGCACTGGGGCATAGGACTTCCCCTCTTTTTGGACAATGGGGCCAAAATATGTTTCATGCAAGATGGGTGACCTGAAGCCAAACTAGAGCCCAGTTAAGGGGTAATGCTCTCCTGCTTATGAAAGGAGACAGGGCTACAGCTGATAGCAAACTGCTGGCCCAAATGAGAGAAAGCAGAAACTCAGTCTCCTGGCCAGAATCTGAGTCACAATGCTCTTTGCTATGGTGCCCAACATGGTATCTCAAAATTTCTGCAGAGGATGGGAACTCCAACTAGAAGACGTTGTCATGGACCGAGGACATTGAGGAGATGGAACCCGGGGTTGTAGGAGTCTCAAAATCATAAAGAGGCAAGAGTGAGGGAAGAGGCAGAGGGAAATTAGAAACCAACCCTAAACACAAAACAACAGAGGGTACAAAAATTTCCCTTCAAAGTGAACTTAAAATTTTTGAATACAGGAAGGCATTTGCTCAATAAATCATTGTTGAATGAATGCTAAATTGTCAGCAAAGAAAATAAAATTGGCACACGAATTCACACCAGATATCTCTACATGAAATATTTTAAATAATTGCAAAGAAATGCATGATCAAAAACTAAATTATTAAAGAGAGCATAATACAGACCACATTTTCTGACTAGAAGACCATTATATTTAATTAATGACAAATACAGTATGAGGGAAAACCTCTATACTTGAGAATTTAGAATACAATGTTATGTCATTTTGGGGTTGTAAAAAACATTTTAGCTGAAAAACTGTGGATGTGGTACATATCAAAATTGTGGTATGTTAGCTAAGTGAGTACTAAGCAGAAAATGTGGAGCCTTAAATGCTCTAAAAAGCACAGGTATACACATCAGAAATATTGATAATGATTTAATTAAGCATTATACTAAAAGAAGTAATAAGAGCAACAGAGTAAAACTAAATATACTACAAGTGAGGAATAATAAAGATACAGAATAAAAAAATTAAATAGAGCACACAACAAAAGGAGCAAATAGCACCAATAACAAAAATTTTCTTCTTTGAAAAATACATTAGACAAGTCATTAGCAAGACAATTTTTAAAAGTTGACAAGATAAGCTTATGTGTATAATACATATGTGTGTACATATATATCATAATATACTATACGTATATGCACATAGACATATGCAAAACAAACAAAATACGAATTAAAATTTTAAGAAGTTAAATTGGTAATCAAATGTCTCACTATCTATGCCTTCCCTCTACACCAGAAAAACAAGATCCATAGAATTTAAGCACCACTCAAAAACATTTAAAGAGTATTTAATCATTCTATCATAAAACTACTTTAGAGAATAACAAAATAGGAGAAGATAGCCAATATAGTCTACCAGCTTGGTAAATCATTAATCGATATGTGGCTGAAGTTTAGTATAAGGAAAAGAACTTATAGCTCAGTCTCACTTACTAACAGTTATGCAAAGTTACTAATTAAAATGTCGACAAATCAAACATAGTACTGTATAAAAATTATACATAATTATTATGGGGATTTATTCAATGAGTAAAAGGATGCTTCAACATCAGAATATGTGTTCAAATAATTCATCATACTGACAGATTAATTGACAATAAAACTGAGTATCTGAAAAGTTATAGAACAGTTTTGTTAGGGTTCAACATGTATCCATGACCTAAAACAAAAACACCTCATAGTGAAGTAAGAAGAGCAGAGAATGTCCTTATTCTGAAAGAAGTTGTGTATGAATTATTTATCCCGTGTCATTCAGTTTAATAACCTTACCTATGTATTCTTCTCTATATTGCTATGGTTTAAAACCTACAAATTACATTTCCCGGAGTCCCTTGTTAATAAACTTCCTGTTAAATTCTGCTGATCGAAAACTGTGATTGGAGATCAAAAGGTAGGAGGAAATGAGGAGCGATCGTTTGCGGTTACTGTCATGGTAGCAAGCGGCAGGGTGATTCTAGACTTCAGCATCTTGGGCAGAGGACGTCGAGTCTGTGCAGTTCAAGTCCCACCGGAGGCAGCGATGTTACGGTGAATCCAGAACAGACTGAAAGTCTCCCGCAGAGCACTACAGGTGCATTCTCTTGGATTTCAGGCCCAGATCATTAGCAGCTTCTGGGATCTGGGTGTTACCTAAACCTTTTTGCACCACCTGGACAGGCTTCTCCCTTTTGCTCCTCCCTTTTGGGGACTTCCGGTGTCTTTTAAACAAAATACGTATATTAAATTCCATACGGAGTATTTTATGCTTTTCTGACCAAATATGATGCCTACTATCACCACGTCTACTTAACATTACCCTGGATTTATAGATTATCGTCCTAGTTCAAGAAAAACAGGGGAGAAGAGCATAAAATTCAGAAAAAAAAGGTGATGATTAATATGGTTTCATGAAGTCTATCTGAAAATATGCATAAAAATATTAAGTTCAAGAACAACATCTAACATTTGACAACATTACTATGTACTAATATTTATCAATTAAAATATAAGGGAAACGTCATTTACATTAACAACAATTAGAAGTAAATTAAGAATAAATTTAACAAAAGCAATACATGAAATCTATGGAAATTACTAATACTACTAATATTATTGGAGAAAAAAATCAAGTTGAATATATTGAGAAATTCCTTGGTTATATAAGGGAAGATCTAATATCATAACAGTTTTATTCTTTTCATTAAATCTATAAACTATAAGCCATGATGGGACAGAATGGGCAGAACAGATACCCATGCTCATACATGTAAGTTGGCTGTATTTTAGAAAAGGCATTGCAAAATATTGATAAATTTTGAATTATTTGTAATAATTCTAGAACCTTTTGTTACCCAATTGTAAATACCTCATTTCATCTATATAATCTAGACAGTAAGATAATAATGGTAGACAATAACAAGTTAAGAAATTGGTTTTACTTGTAACTGAAGACATATAAGACTCTCATTATAACCTGAGATTTTGAAAAGATTTCTAAAATTAAGGGAAAAAAAACAGTATTTGACCCATTAGAAAGTTTTTCTAGAGAATTGAAACCATATAACATGTAAATAGAAAAACCACAAAATATGACAAAAAAGTTGCAATTTCTATAACTAAAAGTGCTTTATTTTCTGATATATTGGCTTATAGTATAATAAATCTTCTGCACTGATAGGGAAAAGCTTCCCAAAATGGCAGGAATAGAATCCTGATTAACATTTTGTGCTTATTTTGGGTCAGGTTCTGTTTTAAATGCCTGATTGCCTCACAATAGCCCTGTGATGATTATTATTCCCAATTTACAGATGAGGGAACTTAGGATCAGAGAATTCAAGTGATATCCTGAACTCTTTGAAGCTAGTATGCAAGTGGAGTTTATATTTTCTAAGGCTTCCACTCTTAACCAATGGAAACAAAATTCTGAAAATACTGCATATGCATGGTATGGAAAGGTGCTCAACCTTATCAGTTTGCAGGAAAATTCATGTTGAAGCAAGGGATGACATTTTATATCCATCAGATTAGTCAATCATTGAAATAGCAAATATCGGCAAGGATGTGGAAAAACCCCAAATCTTAGTCATTGGTATAAGCACTCTGATGAGCAACTTGGCAACATCAAGTAATTTGCTTTATGCTAAGCACACATGCCATGGAAATTTGTGTAAGAACATTAATTAAATATACTGAGGTCGAAAAATAAAGTTGGAGTTTTAGCGAAAATCTCCTTAGATAAACACGGATGCCAGATGTCCTCCAATCCCATTCCTTATTCATATCTGGAAATGTGGGATCCCCTGGCATGACAAGGTTGATGATTTTAATAATAATCATAAAAATGACAATCATGATAAGGATAATAGGCTGATTGTAAACATACTACTTTATTTAAAACCATTCAATTTCCTTGAGTAAATACAGAAAATATTGGGAATAAAAGAAGTATTATCTATACTTCTACAATTAAAAAGAAAATCAACTATTCTTTTATTTTATTAAACTAATCTTTCCAATATTGAAAACTTTAGGATATATATATATATATATATCACTATTCTGAAATGTTCATAAATTTTGAGTGAGGTATTTTGCTTTTTTAGAATCTGGTACAGAACTCCTTCCTCTCTTTTACTAAATGTAGAAATAGGTTAAATTTCCTCATTACTCTGAAAGATTCTCTATATATTATTATAATAGTTGTGGGAAAATATGTTTTAGAGTTTAATTTAGCACTGTAAGTTGTTATATTTTTAAAATTGTTTTCCTATTTACCCTCAATAATTTATTTTCTTGAATATCAGATGTTCTTTGCGAAAATTCAAATGGAAAAAATATATTGTTATATGGTTACCCCAAATATTGAACAAAATTCTTAAATATAAAAGGTAGGAAAACGTCTATATGTAAGTTATAAAAAAATCATACTAAGATTCTTAAAACCTCATACCTTTATAACTGTGAAATTACTAAGGTTAGTAATACACGAATGTTTTGTAACAAGACTTCTCAGCATAGTAAAACCTGAGAGAGGCATTCCTTTGTTAACAGTTGGCAAACTTTTCTAAACATCTTATCCCTACTAATTATGTTTAAAATTTAATTTGATGCTTTTCTCACACATTATTTTGTTTAAAATGTTGTATCATATTTTTGTGAATGTAAATACTACATACAACTTTTTTCTATGTAAACAACAGTGGAAATACATTGTATATGTAACAGTCTACCATTTGCAGATTTCCTTTGAATAAGGCTGTCTATACATTGGGACCTTGCTTTGGAATTCAAAATGATATTGAACACGTTATTCTGCAAGATGAAGTCGTTCTAAAGATCTGCCGTACGACGTAGTGCCTCTAGTCAACAATACTGTATTATGCATTTAAAAATTTGTTAGGAGGGTAAATCTCACATTCAATGTTCTTGTCACAGATACAGAAACAAAACAAAACAAAACAAAGACACACAAGGAACCTTTTGGAGTTGATGGATACATCTGTTACTTTGATTGTGGTGATGGTTTCATAGGTGTATGCATATGTCCAAAATTACCCAATTGTATACATTAAATTTATGCAGCTTTTGTATATTAATTATACCTCAATGAAGCAGTTAAAAAAAGACTTTGAAAACACTGTGTATAAATGTGAGTTTCTTAAACTTTTAGACAGGAGAGTTTTTAATAACATTTAAAAAATTTAGAACATGACATTACAAACTTCATGTGATGTATAAGTGGATTAAAGTAAGAATATAAATTAATAGTTTATCTTCAATATTAAAATTAGAAAAAATTTAGTTACAGTAAGTAGTAATAAAATTAACTTCTTCAAATTCATATAAAGTATTTAAATTACTTTCTATTTAATCATATTAACCTAAATGGTTATCCTTTAAAAAGTATATGTTGTATGTTTGAGGCTGTACTAAATCCTCTAAACACATTATCTAATTTAATTCACACAACTGCATTAATTAATACTACAGCTATCCTCAGTTTACAGGTAAAGAAATTAGGATTTATATCTTGCTCAAGTTCACACAGTCAGCAAATTCAACAGCTATTCTTGCCACAAAACACTCTGACTGCTCTGCCTGAGCTTTTAACCATCAGGCTGCACCTTTACTGATGAAAGAACAGGTGGTGTAGCTCTACTGTTTCACATAGTTATTAAGAAATAATGTAGATCGTACAACATATATAAAAGCACTCAAAACATTATATTTAATTCTATCATTTTACAAAGGCAGCTAAAAATCAAATGGTATGCAAATTTAGAAATGTATCATGCAACAATCTGAAAAAATATATAATTCTTTTGTAGGTTATTAGCATAAATGATCATAGAACATTTGGTATTGATAACATTTAGAAAGTCCTTTTAAACAAAGGCAAAAAAAAAGTAACGGCAGCATTTCATCCATATCCAGATGGCCAGGCATAGCAAATCAGTAGTATGTAAATAACTGTATTGCAAGGACACATGAAAAATGACTAGCTACTCGACATCTACTTTATGCAGAGATGATCTCCATGTAGACAAGACAAAAATATGTACTATTTATTGTAACTAATGCAGTCCCCAGAGTTGCTAGTATCATTTTGAAGTTCATTTACATAAAGGTATGAAAACAGATGTGTCAGGAACATCTGGATCCTGTGCTAAAATCAACTATGAAATATAGTGCATATGCAATTCAAAATGCACATAAAATAAAATGGGAAAATATAGTCAACTATTAAGTTACTGAAAAGTCAGCACCATTATTCTCCATCTTGATGCATACAGCAAATATCTTTTCCTGTAGTATTAGCAAAAATTACATAGAAAGTAATTTACGTCCCCCAATAAGCCAATGTCATTCTAACAACAAACAAATAATTTTGAAACGAATACATGAGTGCATTTTAATATGGACATAAGTTTATTAGTGATAGTGATATGTATCCTAACAAAAATTGTATCAAAATACTTTCTTCAAAATAACATTTCTGACATATTGCAGAGAGGTTTCCAGCCAAAACAGGTCATCCACAGCTAAATTTATGGCTTTTGTCTTTGTGCATACATTATGACTGGCAAACTGCCAATGGACATGTGTAAATAATGAACAAAGTGATGAATTTAAAAATTCTGAACCGCTGGACCAGGTTGCTGTCTTAACAGTAGAATATTAACTTCCACACCTGGTTCCCATTCTGATAATCCTAAAATATCTTCATCACATTTATTTACGTTGTCTGCTTTCAAATTTAACACTACCATTATAAGAAAAAAAAGGATTATAATCCTTTGGAAAATATAAAAAGATTAATTTGGCTAAAGAGTTATTTGCTTTAATAAAGTTCTACTTTTTTAAATTGCTCCTAATATCGTTCACTTTATTTCTTTAAATCATTTTCTCTCCGCCCTCACTCAAGCTGTCTATGTCTAGTTTATCTCCACTGGCTACTCCTATCTTTAACTCCTCCATTATTTAAATCAGAAGCCCTGTTGTCTCTTCCGCTGTACCATCTCTAAAAACAGCTAGTTTTGTGATATCCTGGCAGTATGTATTCAGATTTCTCCTTTAATGGGTCGCCTGGTTATGCCATAATTTAAGTTGAGACAGAAACAACTGTTCAATATTCTCTCTGTAATAACCTTTCATGCACTTTTAAACCATTAATTCACTCTGTAGAGTTCCTTTTTTAAGACAAATAATTCTGCCCCAATTAGTTGTGCTTTTAAAAATTCATTTCAAGACAGGTGTAGTTGCATTTTGCCAACATTTATTAATTCCAGGAGTTACTTTTCTTTGCCAAAAACAATTATACTTCTCTTTTTCTATCAAAAAAGAATACCTAAATACAGAAGGAATTTAATTTTCATAGTTTCTGGTATTATTCAAGAAAATATCTTCCATTATTTAACCTTTATTATATTCTTGATCTTTTGTCTTCTTATGTATAATAAAACTTTAGATACATTTGACATTTATAGAATATTTGGTTTAGCTTTTGCTATAAATGTTCACAATAGATTTCAATCTTTTTTAAATTTACTTTTAAATACACTTTAAAAACTTAAAGGACAAATCATATTCAGTTAGAGAAGCATATTGCAGATATGAATCGTATACATCTCTCTTTTTCAACTCTTGACAAAGATGACACACAAATGCCATGTCTGCCATCATTGTAACTTTCTATGTCCATAGTAGGGGCTGCTGATCGTGTACAGTACTTTCAAATTAGGGTCAGGCTCTCAAACTCTCCTGTAATGTGAGCAAAAACAGACACCAATTAATTGGATGTTGTGTTTTAAACCACTGTTTATAAACCAGTTTTATTAAGAATCATTTAGGGAGCTTTGTCATAATATACATTTCCAGGTCTGTTCCTTGGAGATTTTGATTCTATATATCTAGGAATTTGCATTTTGATAAAAATCCCCAACCAATTCTTAAAAAGTCAGATTGACATATGTTTAAGGTCAACTTTTAGGAATATCTGGTCTGAAAAATTCAAATCAATGATCCTCTCATTTTTTTACTTATTTATTTACATATTTATACATTTATTTGGTTTATTATTTGTTTTTATTTTCTTAAGTTATGTTATTGACTGACTGTTTACACACAAAATTCATATGTTGAAGCTTTAAATCCCAGTGTGGCTGTATTTGGAGATGCGGATTCTAAGAAGTAATTAACGTGGGGCCCTGATCAGATAGGATTACTATTCTCAAAGAGAGAGACACCAGGGGGCCTGCCTGGTGGCGCAGCGATTTAGTCCGCGCTTGGCAGCCCGGGGTTCGCCAGTTCGGATCCCGGGCGCCTGCCGACGCACTGCCTGTCAGCCATGCCGTGGGGGCGTCCCATATAAAGTGGAGGAAGATGGGCACGGATTTTAGCCCAGGGCCAGTCTTCCTCAGCAAAAAGAGGAGGATTAGCAATGGATGTTAGCTCAGGGCTGGTCTTCCTCACAAAAAAAAAAAAAAAGAGAGAGAGAGAGAGAGAGACCAGAAATCTACCTCTCTCTTTCTCAGTGTGCATGTGTCTAGGAAGGGCAATATGAGGGCAGAACAGAAGATGGCATCTGCAAGCCAGGAACAGAGATCTCCAGAAAGCGATCATGCCGGCACTTTGATCTTGGATGTCTAGCCTCCAGAACTCTGAGAAAATAAATTTATGCTGTTAAACACACCCAGTCTATGGTATTTTGTTATAGCAGCCCGAGCAGACTAATACAATTAAAAAATTCAATGATAATTTCTATAATTCTTCATTTTTTTAATCTTCCTATTTATAGTAAAGCTTCCCCTTATTTCTGAAAGGGATATTTCCTTTTCCTTCATTTGGTAGTCTAGAGAGGTGGGGCATGAACAAAACACAACAAAATAGAAAAAAAAAAAACATATCAGTCAGATGTCAGCCAAGAAGATAGAACTATTGGATGAAGGTGATCAAAAGGTACAGACTTCAGTGATAAGATAAATAAGTACTGCGGATGTAACCTACAGTATGGTGACTGTAGTTCACAACGCTATGTGGTATATTTGAAGTTCCTAAGAGAGTAGATTCTAAAAGTTTTCACCACAAGGACAAAAAAAGATTTTGTAGCTGTATGAAGTGATGGATGTTATTTGAACTCACCGTGGTAATCATGTTGCAAAATACACATATGTCATTATGCTGTACACCTTGAGCTTACACAGAATTGTATGTCAATGATATCTCAACAAAACTGGAAGAAAAAAAAGAAAATAGAGTTATTAAACACTATGGGAATCAGATATATGTCATATGAAATAGATCTCATCCAAATGAGCGGGGGTAGGGGGTAGTTTGAAAAAAGAAGGTCTGGAAGGGGAAATCGGTGAATCAGAAAGTCTGTAGAGAGCACAAGTCAGAGCTGCAAGAAAATCCAAGAAGTCAAGCACCTCTGGCAACTGAAGAGCAGTGGGGAAGAGGGATCTCAGAGCAACCTCTATGGAAATGGAAATTTCCGGCTCTTGGGAAGCTTTTTTTTAACCTTCCAAATTCCATATAAATTCTACTCTTAGCCAAAACCCTGAGAAGGGGATTCATGGAAACAGCACTCTCAGCCTTAGTCAAGTCAACATAACACAAACCAGCACAATAACAAAGAAAACTGTGATTCAGCATTCTCTCCAGGTAAAGGTTAATTTTCTCCCCTGATTCTTCACAGTAAAATAGAGGGTAATAATAAAACACTGACCTGGGAGTCAGAAAAATGGGGGATAATGCTGTTTATTCCTCAAATAGCTGTATACCACAATGCAAGTCTTTCAACATTTTCAGATTAAATATTTCCTTATATAAAATGAGGCTATTAAATTAATGATGGCTGAGATTCTTTCCTGGCATTGAATTCTATTATTCTCTTTACTATTGTTCTTTGTCTCTTTGCTGGCCCTAGCAAAGAAAATCTAAAAATAGGGTTAGCTGTTCGAGTCTGTAATATACTAGGGAGGGCTGAGCCAGTCAAATGCAATGTGCATTGTTGATCCTTGTTCTTCGCAATCACATACTCTTCAATGCCTTACATTATCCTGCTTTATCCCAGAGAAGACTTGCTTTGCTAACTCATTCAGGCTTGTGCTCCTTTCTCTGCAATATCTAGATGATTTCTGATTATATTTCATCAATATGAACCCAATTATAGAAGCTGCATTAGTACAAGATATTATAGGGTATCAGAATTTAGAAAGTAATATTGCTTCATTAGGATAAAATGAAGAATAGTATACTTCTCTTAAAGTGTCACGTTATGTGAACTTGAAGAATGTTTTCTTATTATTTTTTTAGTAAAAGAGATTAAGGTTATGAGGGAGAATAGACAAATCTCTCTTACAGATGAATCCCAGATCATTTATAAAGATATTCTCACCCTCAGGAAGGTAGAACTGCTCCTCTGCCTCTTGAGAGTTGGTTCTGCTTAGTGACTTGCTTTGAAAGAGCAGATTATAAAAATGGGGCAGGGGTCACTTTACCATGGAGAAACCTGGCAAATACTGCTTCTGATAGGCAATCATTATCATTAGTGATGAGCCCTGTTGATAGTATGTCCTTCAGGTAATGTGACAAGAATGGTGCTTTACCTCTGTGCTCTTCCCTCTTCCCTCTAATCATATAACTCTGGTTTAAACCCCAGGAGAAAACATCAGATAAACCCCAACTGAGTGACATCGTACAGAATACCTTACCAGTTCTCCTGAAAACTGTTATGTTCATAAAAACCAGGAAATTCACAGCCAAAAAAAGCCTAAGGAGATATAACGATTAAATATAATCTCTCCTGGATGGGATCCTTCAACAGAACAAGAACATTAGGGAAAAACTAGTGAAATCTGAATCAATAGTGGAGTTTAGTTAATAACAATATACCAAATTTGGCTCCAGAGTTGTATCAAATATACCACGAAAATATAAGATGTTAAAAATAAAAATGATGAGGAGCATATGGGAACTCTGTACTGTCTTTGCGAGTTACGAGATCTAAAATTAGTTTAAAATAAAATTTATGAAAATCATAGATTACTAGATAAGATTTGTAACTATGTTACTTATTTAGTCACTGAACAAATATTAAATGCCTGCCTTTATGCCCTCACACAAATCTAGATTTGATTCCTCTCTTAGGAAAAAACAAAAAAAAAACTCTTCGCTCATTAATATTGGGCTGATATTCCTTTATTATGCTAATAATTAATTGGAGAGGATTGTGATTTTACCATTAGACAAGGCATGGGCTGTTCAGTTCACCAGTTTCCTTCCAACCTATCTATCTCGTTTATTCTGTCTTCCTAGTCTTTGAAGGCATTTACATTTGTAATACATAATCTGGATAGAAAGAAAGTAGATTAAAATGAAGTTCTACTATGGTCTCATAAAAACTGTAAAAGTGTTTCATATCATGTGAAGAAAGAAGTAACTAAAGCCTTCAAATTCCAATTTCTTCCTTTCTGTCTTTTTTTTTTTTTTGGTGAGGAAGATTGGCCCTGAGCTAGCATCTGTGCCAATCTTCCTCTATTTTTCGTATGTGGGACACCACCACAGCCTGGCTTGATGAGTGGTGTGTAGGTCTGCACCCAGGATCCGATCCCATGAGCCCTGGGCTGCTGAAGCAGAGTGCGTGAATTCAACTACTATACCACCGGGCTGGCCCCCAAATTCCAATTTCCTGATTGTGTTGAATTATGCTTCACAGAAATATCATTCTCAGATATAAATGGAAGTGTGGCAGGAAGAAATGTGGGAATAGGGTAGAATAGGCTGAGATGACAGCACGAATAACAGCTTGGGTATCAGGATGTTAGCTGGAGCTCAACCATACAATAGTGCTTCCTAATCTTGGCTAATCACCAAAATCACCTAAGCATTTGTTAAAACACAGATTTCCTAGGGCAGTGTTTCTCAAAATAAGGTCGCATTCTGGCAATTTTAGCATCCCTGGGAATTTGTGAGAAATTTAAATTATTGAGTCCCACCCCTGGTTGACTGAATCATAACCTCTGGAGCTAGAACTCAGAAATCTGTGCTTTCCCAAGCCCTCTAGTAATTCTGATTTCAGGCTAAAGTTTGAGAACCACTTCCCAAAAGATTTAATTTAGTTATCTCAGGTAGTGTTATTTTTTATCTAGTATTCATTTAGGGTAAATCTGAGGAAGAGTGTAGGAAATGTTCCCTATGTAAAGATGCAAATGCTGTGGAGAGATATGTGGATCCATCATTCTACTGGTTAGCTTGGAGAATGCAAACTTTGATACATTACAGTGAAAGCTTAATAATCAAAGAACAAGAGAATATATCTAGATTTAGTGCTTATCAGTTGATGCTCATTCTAGAAAAGTCTAGTCAACAGCTACTTCTGCATCTTTTTTTAAAAACTAACTTATGAGCCATTATGTGGTAAGTGTGAAGAAACATCTGTTCATTTCTTATGTCATCTAAAGAGTAAACATAAAGAGAATGTATTTGGGAAAATTTGCATAGAAGTTTTGCAAAATCTTTATTGCAATTATGTCCTGGCATTAAGATGTACCTTTAAAATTTGCAGATATATAGCTGCTGTAATTATGACAGGATAAATGAGATATTTATAGCCAATAAAAATAATCATGAATTCTGACCTATGAGCATTATACAAAGTTAATTCATCTTCCTGAGTGTGATTTCATCAGTTAAAAAGTTCATTAACAAATTATGATAGAGTACAACTTAAAATTATTCTAAATTTAAATATAATTGTAGTTGTAATTTAAAAAATCAAAAATTAAGAATCATTTGTGTTCTTTAGAAATTTCATAACAAAAACATATGTGCATTTTAAAAAATCTTAATTTGGATTGTCAGTCATTAAATGTTAGATTTTCTGGAATAATTTAATATTGGTGGTTTTGATTTATTCGTTTTTTTCCATTCTGAGATGAACAGAGGTCTTTGAGATACTATCATGAGCAACTGTCACGGGACGCTGCTGACGAGGACCCTGACAGCTGGAGAAGCAGTGGTTGCAGTGGGCTTTCCTGTGTTCTCTCTTCTCTGGCATTTGAAAGGAGAATTAAACCACTTTAGACCAGACTACACAAGACACGAGCCAAGACGCTTTGGGCCGAGCTGTGAGAAGACAGGGAAGAGGAGATGATTTTCTGCTAATGAGGGTATGGGTCTAGTGTAATTCACTGGTAAAAATTAAAAGACAGAGATGTGACAATATTTTTTACTTAAAGCTAAACATATGAGGTATTCTGGTTGTAATTCTACTGCACAAATGCTGTTTGCTTAACACAGAACTCATGGCCCCAGGTGAGATTTTCCTAGCTCGTGTTTATAATACCCCCCTTAATTTAGGATCAAAATATAATTAAATTAGTAGTGTTCTCTGTATTTGCTTATATCATTTTGGTGGTTAAATCATGGTATATTTATTTTCCAAACAGAATAAGTTTTTAAAAATAATCTAAAGAGTATCCTTCCCATGGCTTTTTACTTGGGGAATAATAATCATTCCTGTTTTCAAAATGAAGAAAGCAGTTTAATTGGCAATTTAGCCAGTTATGGGAGACAAACTATATCAGACAATATCACACAGGATTACCAGTTACTTCATAGTCCACATCCTTAGTATCTTCTTTGACCCTCAGTTTTTAAAGTTTCCTATCTCTGAGTTTTTCTCTATTTCTCTCAGACCAATACAAAATTTGTTTTCATCCTCCCTGTATTGACAAACATTTTCCCTTTTTTCAGAGGTCCTAAAGATTGTCTTCTTACAGAGTTTAACTGCAGTGGAGCTTTTTTGCATTCATCTGTGCCTTTGTGTCACTGTGAAGGTCAAAATCTGTCTGGCTGCAGCACATGTGCCCTTAATAAGGCTGTCTTTCTTTTACTTCTTCACCCTCAGGCACTGCGCATAATTTCTCATGAGTGTCTTCTGTCACAAAGAAATACCAGGACTTACAAGTACTTGAAATGAGGGATTTGGCATCTTAGTGGATAAAACCCCCGACCCTTTACCTCAGAGAACATGGCTTAAATTCAAACTTGCAATGTAAGTGAAATGAGATTTATGGAGTTACTGATATTACCTGTGCAGAGCGTTCTAGAGTATGTCACAAAATATCTGTAACAAAAAAATCTCGAGACCAGATTTACTTGAAACACTGCTCATGTCCAGAACACATGGCTTTGGAATTTGAAATTAACATTGCTTTGTAATCCTGAGTTGTTTATTACCATTCTGCTTTTCAAACAAAGTCTTCATCGCTGAGCCCTTGTTAATTTCTTCAGCATCCCTGGAAAGTACAAGATCCTTAATTAAAACCAAGGCCTCTATCTGTTTTAAAAAGAAAACCGCCATTTCAGGCACCAGTATTTGTCAAGTGTGCCCCTCTTAGAGCACGCTCCTTTATCCAAGGTCAGCAGAAGAGGTGTAGTCCTCATAGGAACTGGATGTCTGCCAACAAGTAATGGAAAAGTCTTCCTGTGAGAGAAGAGCCTATAATTGATTTCTCTGGTGGTGCCTGGGTTTGCTCAACTTCATCTAGGCTACATATGTGTTCTGATAGAGATGAAAAATAATTATGTTAGAGCACAATGCATAGTGCAACCTCTTCTGCACTGTGTGAGAGAATCTGTGTGTGTTAGCATTTGCAAATCTCTAACATAATACAGCAAAGATGACATTTGCATATGCAATCTGCAGTGGAGCTTTGAAAATAGGTCAGACCTCTCTTTACAGGAGAATGATAGCAACGAAGCCAGGAGTGATGTTGAAAGGTAGGTTAAAAGGGTGATGTCATGTGCTGATTTCAAAAACAAGTATTAAACACTTATTTTTCTTTGTGACTACATTAATGCTATCATAGTAACATTATATGTTGGCTACAAATAAAGTAAATATATTCTATTAATTACTGAATAATTGGGATAAAATTTTTATGTGGCATATAATTGTGTAAATAATTTTTAAAATATCAAGGTCTCACATAGCTTAGAATTAGCTTTATGAGATTAAGCAAAATATTTTTGTCCTGTAGTTTCTCGCTTAAAGCCTCCTGTTTTAACATCGGAAGAGCAAAACAGTCGTGGAGATGGAAAATATATATTGTCTACAATTTTTTTGGAGGGGTGAATATTATATTTACCCAGAAAAATGTTTGGCTAAAAACTGGGAACTCTAGTAAAGACAGTAAATAATAAAAATGGAAAATGCTTTTAATGGGCAGTGTTGTAAGCAATGATTATTTTCATAGGTTAATAAATTAATAATATGAAAAATATATTTCAAGTTGGAAGAACAGATTCATTAAAAAAGTCACTCAGGTAAATTGAAGACTACTTGATGCAAATCATCCCAAATTAGAAATCTTTTATGTTCAATTCTACGTCTGCTTGTTAAAAGCAGCTACCATCATCCTTTGAAACATCGACTCTTTTTTGCAGTTTTCTGCACAATGTTTCTGACTCATGGTGTGCCAGAGCCGGCTCACGCTTTCTCAAAAATCTGTGTTCAATGATGTCACACTGATAGCATGAAAAGACCTTGGTGGGAGATTTCACACCATGGAAATTGGCAAAATCTTTAAATCAGCCCCTCCTCCTTCTTTGGACAACTGGCTGTCAAACATTTACCAGCACACCACCACTTTGAGTCCAACATGTGTGGCAAATATTTTTTATCAACCTGTCATTTTTAGGGAACTGAAATATTTTTAGAATGAATATACTTTTCACATGCTGAAATATTTTATTAATTCACTAAAACTCTGTGGATTCTGAATAAGGCAAGGAGTGTAGATGGAGGATATATAGATATATATATTTATTTATTATATAAGACTATTATATTTATTTATTGTATATTATTTATTTATTACAATTTATTATAAGGAATTTACTATAAGGAATTGGCTCACATGATTCTGGAGGCTGAGAAATCCCAAGGTCTGCACTCAAAAAGCTAGTGACCCAGGAGAGCCTGTGATGTAGTTCCAGTCCAAGTCCCAAGGCCTAAGAACCAGGAGAGCTGATGGTGTGAGTTCTAGTCTGAGGGCAGGAGAAGACCCATGTCCTAATCCAAGCACTTAGGTAGGAGGAGTTCCCTGTTATACATCCTTTTTGTTCTATTCAGGTCCGCAATTTGTTGAATGAGATCCTCTCACACTAAGGAGGGCATTCTGCTTTAGTCAATCTACCTCTTCAAGTGTTAATCTCATCTAGAAACATCCTCACAGATACACCCAGAATAATGTTTGACCAAATGTCTGAGCACCCAATGACTCAGTCAAGTTGACACATAAAATTAACCATCAAAAGGATTTAGAAATAATAATGTTTCCCTCACATTTTGATTTGGTAATTCTGAACTAATTTTCAATACAGAAATGATGAATTGCTTTCCTCAGGTTCAAATTCCTTTTTCACAGAGATCTATCTATTCTTTCCCCATACTTCAGATTAAATGTAAAGTTAATTAAAATATTATGTATTTTTATATTATTTGGCAAATATTGATGCAGATATTCCTTCTCCTTATATGGATAAACATTAAGTAATATTTCAACTTCTTTAAAGAGTCATTGACTTTAAAGATTCATTCACAGCAAACCCAAATCATTTATTGCAAATAGAGAAACAGTGAGATTGAAAAAATAGTTCCATAAAATTGGTAATGTATTGTACTAGCTAATCCCTTTGCTGGCATCCCTTTTTATCTATGTAACTTTTTAAATGATAATATATTATAATTTTTGAGTTTTTGATTATGTGTAACTCATTGTATCTGTCTGGATATTGTCTGCCTCAACACAGCTAATCTGTTTCCAATTTGTTCCTATAGATTTTCTCAGTGCATTTTTCACATAGAGTAACAATTGATTTTCTTCTCTTCTAAAGCCATAGCTTCTGAGTGAGCTTCATGCCATATTTTCCCAGGTATGTCTTACATCAAGTAGAGGACTGGCAACTAGAAAGCTCTTAATTGAAATTTGGAGAAAAATCAAAAAGAATGAGTATTTAAATCTGAAAAGACTGCTTTGAGTTAATTCAATAGTTATCAAATTATTTTCAAAATAACTCTGCTGCTTTATAAATTAATAAGTGTATCACTGTTGAAATTAAATAATTGAGGAATATAATGTGTATAAGAAAAAAATCAGCTAAACCATAGATTTTTTTAAGCTTTTTGCTTCTTTTTTTGTGTTTATTATAACATTGTATTAAAGTTTATATACACCTGAAAAATAGTCACAATTTTCTGCTAAAAAAAGGACTTCTTATTTATGTGTTGAAATTAATTATATATTGTAACTTCAAAGTATTCTGAAAGATTGCTTGATTCTCAGAGAATGCTCTGGCTTCACTGTATTCTCCATAGACTAAAGGAAGTCCAGATTTCCTTACACAAAACCATTCCACACCATAACTTTATCACAGTGATCTGGGACCATATTTAATCAATTGAGATTTTAATTCCTACATTTTTTTAATGATTTGCTTTCCAATGTCGTGTACCAATGCTTTTTAGTTGATTTCTCTCTCTTTCTCTCTCTCTATCTCTACATCTCTCTATGTATGTGTGCTTTTTCATACCATCAGGCTGAATCCCAAATCTTGATTCTTCCCTGAACATTTCCTTGCAGATTTCCCATGGCTCTTTGATGGGTGTCAAGATGCACAGCCCAGGTCCTCCTTTCAGGATCAAGGCACTCCTTCTCCCAGCTGTTGAAAGTGTGCTTGCTGTCAACAAGTAGAAGGGTCTGAGATTTTACTCTACCTGCAAGCTACCAAGTTAGCCTGCCACAGTTTCATGAATGCTAGTAGAAGACAGAAGACTTCTGATTCAGATACAAAGAACACTTTATTATTCAGTGAAGTCATAGTAGTCAGTATTATCCACACCATTTGCCAAAGAGTGACATAAAGAGTGAAAGATGATATATTACATGTGTTGGGTTTCATTACATAAAACAGACCCTTAACTAAGGGAATTCAAATCTTTTCTAATAGACGGTAGTAGCTTGTCTGCCCCTGGCTCTAGCTCGAGGCATCATCTTTATTCTACTGAATAGTAAGCATTCTGGCCCTTTGCTCCAGAGGGAGATACTATCTCTATCTTCCAAGGAAGTTCACTTGAAAAGACAGTCTGGAACATCCTTGAAAAGATAGTCAAGAACAAAGAAAAGTTAGTGTCTCACTCACAAAAATATGCAGAAACATCAAACGCCAATAGAATGTTGAATTGCACATAGATAAAAATAGCTGACTTCAGCCAACCTTACACTCCTCACCAGGGTCAGCCTGCATCCAAAGTGCGGCTGATGTGGAAATTCAAAGACACAGCTCTGACCCTCTTACGCCAATTGGAACAACTCTGCAGTGAACACAAGAAGATTGTCTGAAGCCTCAGTTGCTATTATACCAAGTTAAACTTTTCTCTGTGTCTAATCCTGGTTCTATCAATTCCTTACACTTTTCCCAGATAGCACTCCCCTCATTAACTTCCTGCTTACAAATCTCCATTTCAAAGCATGTTCCTACCTAAGACAATTTCTCAATTTGCAGCCCATGAATTATCCCCATCCTACTCATGCACAGTCATGGCTCCTGGAATCTCAGGTGAGAGAGTGAAGAGCCTCCAACTTTCCCAGAACTGATTTTTGAACTTGAATTATCTCAGAAAAGAGATTTATTTTATTTTAAGAGCAGTTTTGGGTTTGGAAAGTACGGAGATATCCCATATACTCCATGCCCACATGTGCATAGCTTTCCTTAAAATTTAACATTCCCCATCAGTGTTATTTGTTACAACTGATGAACCCACATGGACACATCATTATCACCCAAAGTCGATGGATTAAGTTAGGTTTTGCTCTCGGTGTTGTACATTCTATAGGTTTGGACAAATTTATGATGACATGTATTCATCATTACTGTATCACACAGAGTATTTTCACTGTCTTGAAATCTTTTGTGTTCCACCAATTCATCTTTCCTTCCCCACGCCTGGCAACCACTGATCTTTTTAGTGTCTCCATAATTTTGCCTTTTCCAGAAAGACGTATAGTTGGAATCATACAGTATGTAACATTTTCAGACTGGTTTCTTTCACTTAGTAATATACATTTAAGAGTCCTCCATGTCTTTTCATAGCTTGAAATCATTTCTTCTTAACACTGAATAGTATTCCATTGTCTGGATGTACTACACTTTATCCATTCATCTACTGAAGGACATCTTGCTTCATTCCAAGTTTTGGCAATTGTGAATAAAGTTGTGATGAACATCCATGTGCAGGTTTTTGTGTAGACATAAGTTTTCAACTCCCTTGGGTAAGTACCAAGGAGCATTATTGCTGGATTGTATGGAAAGATTATGTTTAGTTTTGTAAGAAACCACCAAACTGACTTCCAATGTGGCTGTACCATTTTGGAGTCCCACCAGTAATGAATGAGAGTCCGTATTGTTACACATCCTCACCAGCATTTGGTGTTGTCACTGTTCTGGATTTTGGCTATTCTTATAGATGTGTAGTGCTATCTCATTGTTGTTTTAATTTGCATTTCCTTAATGACACATGATGTGGAGCATCTTTTCATATGCTTATTTGCCATATGTATATCTTCTTTAGTGAGGTGTCTGTTGAGGTCTTTGGCTCATTTTATTATTGGGTTGTTTGTTTTATTATTGTTGACTTTTAAGGGTTCCTTGTATAGTTTGGATAATAGTCTTTTATCAGAAGTGTATTTTGCAAATATTTTCTCCCAGTCTGTGGCTTGTCTTCTCATTCTCTTAATAGTATCTTTCACAGAGCAGAAATTTTTAATTTTAATGAAGTCCAGCTTATCAATTCTTTCTTTTATGGATCATACCTTTGGTGCTATATCTAAAAAGTTGTCACCATATCCAAGGTCATCTAGGTTTTCACCTATGTTATCTTCTAGGAATTTTACAGTTTTGCATTTTACATTTAGGTCTGTAATCTACTTTGAGTTAATTTTTATGAAGGATGTAAAGTCTGTAACTAGATTCATTTTTTTGTGTGTGGGTGTCTAGTTGTTTCAGCATGATTTATTGAAAAATCTGTCTTTGCTTCATTGTATTGCCTTTGCTTCTTTGTCAAATATCAGTTGATTTATTTACATGGATCTATTTCCAAGCTTTCAATTCTGTTTCTTGATCTATTTGTCTATTCCTTCAACAGCACACTGTCTTGATTACTATAGCTTTATAGTAAGTCTTGAATTTGAATAGTGTCAGTCCTCCAACTTTGTCCTTCAATATTTTATTAGTTATTCTGGGTCTTCTGCCTTTCCATATAAGCTTTGGAATGAGTTTATCAAAATCTACAAAATAACTTTCTGGGATTTTGATTAGAATTGCATTGAATCTATAGATCAATTTGGGAAGAGCTGACATCTTGACAATATTGAGTTTTTCTATCCATGGACATGGATTATCTCTCCATTTATTTAGTTCTTTGATTTTTTTAAACAGGTCTTATAGTTTTTCTCATATAGATCTTGTACATGTTTTCTTTAATTTAGACCTAAATATTTCATTTTGGGCTGTGCTAATGTAATGGTACTGTGTCTTTTGTTCAAATTCTATTTGTTGATTGCTGGTAGATAGGAAAATTAATGACTTTTTAATATTAACCTTGTATTGTGCAACATTGTTATAATTTCTTATAAGTTTCAGGAGATTTTTGTTGATTCTCTCTGATTTTATACACATCAGTCATGTCGTTTGCAAACAAAGACTGTTTTATTTCTTCTTTCCCAATCAGTACACATTTCGTTTTCTTTTCTTGTCTTATTAAATTAGCTGGGACTTCCAATATAGTTGAATAGGGGTGGTGAAAGGGAACATCCTTTCTGTGGTCCTGAGCATAGTGGGAAAGCTTATAGTGTCTCATCATAAAGCGTATTAGCTGTATGTTTTTGTAGTATTCTTAATCAGTTGAGAAAGGTCCCCACTATTCCTTATTTACTGAGAGTTTTTATCATGAGTGGTTGTTGATTTTTTTTCAAATGTTTTTATGGCTTCTACTTATATGATCATGTGATTATTCTTCTTTAGCCTGTTGATTTGGTGGATTACATTAATTGATTTTCAAATGTTGAACCAGACTTTCATACCTGGGATAAATCCCACTTGGTCATGGAGTATAATTCTTTTTATTTATTATTGGATTCAATTTGCTAACATTTTGTTGAAGATTTTTTCATCTATGTTCCTGAGAAATATTGGTCTGTAGTTTTCCTTTCTTGAAATGTCTTTGGCTAGTTTTGGTATTAGGGTGATGCTGGCCTGATAAAATGAGTTAGGAAGTATTCCCTGTGCTTATATCCTCTGAAAGAGATTGGAAAGAATTAGTATAATTTTATCCTTAAATGTTTGGTATAAATCACCAGAGAACTCCTCTGGGCCTTGTGCATTCTGTTTTGAAAGGTTATTGATTATTGATTTGACTTCTTTAATAGTTATAAGCCTATTCAGATTGTCTATTTCTTCTTGTGTAAATTTTGGGAGATTGTGCCTTTCAAGGAATGTGTCCATTTCATCTAAGTTATCAAATGTTTGGGCATAGAGTTGTTCATAGTAATTACTATCCTTTTAATGTCCATGGGATCTGTAGTGATGTGCCCTTTTCATTTTTGATATTAGGAACTTATGCCCTCTTTTTTTCTTAGCATGGCTAAAGGCTTGCTGATTTTATTGAACTTTTCCAAATAAACAGCTTTTGGTTTCATTGGTTTTCCTTCCTGATTTCCTGTTTTCAATATCATTGATTTATGCTCTAATTTTTATTATTCCTTTTATTCTGCTTACTTTGGATTTAATTTGCTCTTGTTTTTCTAATTTCTTTAGGTGGTAAAAGATTATTGATTTCAGATCTTTCTTCTTTTGTACTATCTGCATTCAATGATACAAACTTCTCACAACCACTGCTTTTTCCCACAATTTTTTATAAGTTGCGTTTTCATTTAGTTAAAAATATTTAAAAATTTTTCTTGATGTTTCTTCTTTGACTTGTGATTTTTAGAAGTGGGAGGTCAAAATCCATGTATTTTGGGATTTTCCAGTTATCTTTCTGTTATTGATTTATAGTTTAATTCATTATGATCTGAGAGCAGACATTTTATGATTTCTATTCCTTTAAATTTGTGAAGGTGTATTTATGGCCAGAATCTGGTCTATCTTGGGGAATTTTCAATTTGTGATCTTGAGAAGAATGTCTATTCTGCTACTGGATGAAGTAGTCTATAGGTGTCAATTGTATCCACCTCATTGATGGTGTTGTTGACTTATTCTACATTCTTACTGATTTTCTGCCTGCTGGGTTTGTCCATTTCTGAAAGAGGGGTGTTGAAGTTTCCAACTATAATAATGGCTTTGTCTATTTCTCCTTTCAGTTCTATCGGTTTTTGCCTCATGTAGTTTGATGCTCTGTTCTTAGGCACATATATTTGAAGGGTTGTTATGTCTACTTGGAGAATTAACCCCTTTGTCATTGTGCAATGTCCCTATGTAATTCTGATAACTTTCCTTGTTTTGAATCTGTTCTGTCTCAAATTAATGTAGCTACTCCTGGTTTCTTTGATTAGTGTTAGCATGGTATAACTTTCTCCATGCTTTTACTTTTAATCCATATGTGTCTTTACAGTTAAAGTAGGTTTCTTGTATACAATCTATATTTATTTTTTTTATTTATTTTTTTTTGATCCATTCTGACATTCTCTGTCTTTTAATTGATGCATTAGAACATTGATATTCAAAGTGATTGTTAATATACTTGGATTAATATTTCCCATTTGTCATTGTTTTCTATTTGTTGCACTTGTTCTTTGTTTCTATTTTTGCCTTCCTTTCTTTCTGCCTTTTGTGATTTTAAATGAGCATTTTATATGATTCCATTTTCTATGCTTTCTTAGAATATTAGTTGTATTTCCTTTCTTTCTTTAGTAGTTGTCCTAGATTTTGCAAATACATTTACAAGTAATCCAAGCCCACTTTCAAATAAAACTATACTGCTTTACAGGTAGTGTGAGTACCTTATAATAAGAAAATAATCCTACTTCTTTCCTTCCAATCCTTATATTGTTGCTATCATTCATTTCATTTATATATAAGCACATTTATATATAAATATATATGGACACACACATAATTGAATTCCTTTTGGCATTATTATTTTGAACTGTTCTCTTAGATGAATTAAAAATAAGAAAAATAAAGTTTTTATTTTGCTTTCACTTATTCTTTCCTTGATGCTCTTCCATTCCATATGTAGGTCTGAATTTCCAACCTATGTTATTTTCTTTCATCTAGAGACTTTCTTTTAATATTTATTTCAACCCAGGTCTTCTGGCAAAAAAAATTACCTAATTATTGTTTGTCTGAGAAAGTCTGTCTCATTAATTTTTAAAAATGTAATTATTTTATTAAGGCCATATTGGCTTATAACATTGTGCAAATTTCAAGTATACATCACTATATTTCAGTTTTCATATAGACTGTATTTTGTTCACTACCAATAGTCTAGTTTTTATCCATCACCATACATATGTGCCCCTTTACCCCTTTTGCACTTCCCCCATCCCCTTCCCCTCTGTTAACTACTAATCTTTTCTCTTTATACATGTGTTTCTCTTCCACATATGAGTGAAATCACATGGTGTTTGTCTTTCTCTGTCTGGCTTATTTCACTTCACATAATACCTTCAAGGTCTATCCATGTTGTCGCAAATGGCATGATTTTTTTTAGGGTTGAGTAGTTTTCCATTGTGTATATCTACCACATCTTCTTTATCCATTCATCCATTGATGGGTACTTGGGTTGCATTCACATCTTGGCTATTGTGAATAATGCTGTGATGAATATAGGGATGTACAAGTATCTCTGAATTGTTGATTTCATGTTCTTTGGATAAATATCCCATAGTAGAATTGTTGGATCATATGGTATTTCTATTTTTAAATTTTTGAGATATCTCCATACTGTTTTCCATAGTGGCTGAACCAGTTTGCATTTCCACCACCAGTATGCATTTCTATTGTATGAGGGTTCCCTTTTCTCCACATCTTCTCCAATGCTTATTATTTCTTGTCTTGTTAATTATAGCCATTCTGATGGGTGTGAGATGATATCTCATTGTAGTTTTGATTTGCATTTTCCTAATAATTAGTGATGTTGAACACCTTTTCATGTGTCTGTTGGCCAAATACATATCTTCTTTGGAAAAAATGTCTGTTCATATCTGCTGCCCACTTTTTGATCAGGTCATTGAGTTGTTTGAGTTCTTTATATAGTTTGGAAATTAACCTCTTGTCAAGTATATGATTTGCAAATATTTTCTCCCAGCTAGTGGGTTGTCTTTTCATTTTGTTCATGGTTTCCTTTCCCTTACAGAGGCTTTTTAGTCTGATGTAGTCTCATTTGTTTATTTTTTCTTTTGTTTTCCTTGCCTGAGTAGACACAGTATTTGAAAAGATAATGCTGAGACTGGTGTTGAAGAGTGTATTGCCTATATTTTCTTCTGGAGTTTTATGGTTTCAGGTCCTACATTCAAGTCTTTAATCCATTTTGAGTTAATTTTTGTGTATGGTGTAAGATAATGGTCTACTTTCATTCTTTTGCATGGGCTGTGCAGCTTTCCCAGCACCATTTATTGAAGAGACTTTCCTTTCTCCATTGTATGTTCTTGACTGCTTTATTGAAGATTAGCTGTCCATAGATGTGGGGTTTTATTTCTGGGCTTTCAATTATGTTCCATTGATCTGTGTGTCTGTTTTTCTGCCAGTACCATGCTGTTTTGATTACTACAGTTTTGTAATATATTTCGAATTCAGAGATTGTGATGCCTCCAGCTTTGTTCCTTTTTCTCAGGATTGCTTTGGCTATTTGAGGAATTTTGTTGTTCCATACACATGTTAGAATTCTTTGTTCTATTTCCATGAAGGATGTCATTGAGATTCTGATTGGCATGGCATTGAATCTGTAGATTGCTTTAGGTAATATGGACTTTGTGTGTGTGTGCATGAGGAAGACTGGCCCTGAGCTAACATCTGTTGCCAATCCTCCTCTTTTTGCTGAGGAAGATTGGCCTTGGGCTAATATCTGTGCCCATCTTCCTCTATTTTGTATGTGGGATGCCTCTACACATGGCTTGATGAGTGATTCCTTGGTCGATGCCTGGGATTCAAACCTGCAAACCCTAGACCACCAAAGTAGAGTGCACAAACTTAACCACTATGCCATCAGGCCAGTCCCTCTCATTCTCTTTTGAAGGATAATTTTGCATGGTACAGAATTCTAAGTTGGTGTTTTTTCTCTCTCAGTGCTTTGAATAGTTCACTCCACTCTCTTCTTGTGTGCCTGGTTTCTGAGGGAAAGTCATACATAATTCTTCTCTTTGTTCCTTTATAGGTCTTTTTTTTCCTCTGGATTCTTTCAGGACTTCTTTTTATTTGATTTTCTGTGGTTTGAAAATTATATACCTAGATGTAGGTTTTGGGGCATTTATTCTGCTTCGTGCCTTCCAAGTTTCCTGGATCTGTGATTTCATGGCTGATGTTAATTTGGGGGAAATTCTCAGTCATTATTATTTCAAATATTTCTTCTGTTCATTTTTCTCTTTCTGTTATTGCCATTACAGGTATGTTATGTATTTTATAACTGTACCACAGTTCTTGGATATTCTTTTCTGGTTTTTTCTTAAGTCTATTTTGTCTTTGTTTTCAGTGTTGAAGGTTTCTGTTGCTATATCCTCAAGCTCAGAAATTGAAAAGAAATTTCTTTATCTCCTCTCAAGCTTGTAATTAAAGGTGATAGGAATATTGGGGATATCTCACCACCAGCACTTCTCCCCTATGAAATGTTTATTCTTCTTAGTTAAGAAGATATTATTCCTCATGAATATGGATCATGAATTATGAGATTCTGTAATATAAATACATTTTAATTGTTAGGGGAAAAAAGTAAAATACATGTTATATTACTCTGAGAAGAAGTTTTTAAAACTTTTATTTTTCAGAAATATTAGTTATTTTAAATTCCAAAGCATTTTTTTCTAGGAAAATCATACCTAATTGTAATTATGTGATTACTTTAATGCATAGATGATTAATTTTTGTTGAATTTACATTACATACTTAAATAATTCATTTTATAAGATGTTATTCTAAAATAACATTTTAGCTAAATTTTAAAGATGTGTATATATGTGTGTATCTAAATTTAATAATTAAATACTTAAAAATGTTCAACTCAAGCCCATGCAGTTGAAAACTGCTACTGAATTTTCATTAAACATATAAAAATAAAACACAAGTTTATAGTTTTAAAATGATTTTGACTGATAGGAAATATATGATGTACATATGAAAAGTGCAGATTTTTATCTCTGTAGAGTAGCTACAAGGAAAAAATGATGAGATAAAGTGCAGAACTTTTCCAACTCTAACAATCAAATTTATAGCATGTCATGTGTATCAGGTAAGAGAATATTTGAACCACCATATTTCAATGAAATTGCACCTTTTGTTTCATCGTCAGAGGAAAATCTAAGGAGGATGAACAAGTACTAGTAAAACTGTCTATATTTAATGACTTTATAGATAATGCTGGACACATTTCTAATTTAGAAAGTTTTTTGGCTGATAATGCCAAATATTACTGTCACTATGGCTACAGTCACTTTAAAAAATAATTTAAAATAATAAGGGTAAAAGAGAGACTAATCCTCCAACATGTGAAACATAAACTGCATGAAATCTTCTCCTGATTTATTGAGGAGATAATTTACAGAAAAAAACACTTTTCTGAAATTAGACCTAACTGTATTTTGAACATTTCAAATTCAGTTTTATCAACTATGTGACAATTTTAGCACTTGGTGTTCAGAAGCATGTATTGATTAAACATACATAAAGCTATTTTCAAGTGTAGGAAGAGCTTTACTCATGAAGTGACTTTCAGAAAAAATTCTTGTTCATATTGCTAAACTAAAACTCCAGAGAGGAATTTTTTTTTTTTTTTTTTACTTAAAAGAACAGTATTTTGTTCCCTGGAAAATTGCAAGTGATGTACGGAGGAGATGCCATGGTAAGTAGAGAAGAAAATATTAATTTACTTAAAGTATAGGGTTTGTTACTTCCAGTTTGTTGAAAAAGAGTGGGGAAAGCTTGCTCAGCACAGTGGCAGGAATTGCAGCTTTCAGCAGTTACATCCACGTCAGGTCACGTCCTACCCACAGTCTGTGCCTTCTTGTGCTCTGCAGAGTGGAGCTTTGGCTTTAGTGATGGTGAGAACGGAAGGTCCCACATCAAACTTCCTCCAGTTAATCATTAGGTGAGTCTCTTAAACTGATATTTTTCATACTTCACTGAATATCTTGGAACTTTGGGCATTTGTACATTGTGCAATGTGAATGAATTAGAGAAAATATAATCCAGCACTAGCAGCACAAAATAAATATTATACAGAATTTTTTTGTGTCACTTCGTAAATTAAAAATCTGCATGCATGTAAAAAGGTGAACAGTTAATCCCAAGAATTGTGTCCATTGGTTTCATTTGTTTGCATTTTCCATTAAACATAAAATACCCAATCTTTGATGTCTCAGTTTATCTCCACTTTATTAAGGCCCATTAACTAGTATCAGGTAAACTCCTTTAGTTTATTCCTTTGGTATTAGTATTTCTACTGAAAAATTAAAATTTTCTTAGCACTTTAGATAATCGTTTTATGTATTGAGATTTTATTTTCATAGCTAAATTTTAAGGTGTTTATGAGAAAATTTATAATTTCTATTTATCAGGTATGACCTCAGTGCTTAGAATAATATTTGGGATACAATAGATGATAAGTAAATATCTGTTGGATCATTTATTTGTGTTTTAGCCTAACTAGACACCCTGCAGATCTCTGTAAAGTAGATAACCACTAAGGCCTAAGTGAGTCTAGAGTTGACTATAGGAGTCCCCTGTTATCCACTGTTGTACTTTCCACAACTTCAGTTACCTAAGGCCAACTGTGGTTTGAAAATATTAAATGGAAAAATTCTAGAAATAAGCAATTCATAAGTTTTAAATTCTGAGTAGTGTGATGAAATCTCGTGCCATTCAGCTCCTTCCTGCTCCAATGTGAATCACCCCTTTTCCACCAAATCCATGCTGCATACACTAGTCACTTAGTAGCCATCGCAGTTATCAGATTGATTGTGGTGGTATCACAGTTCTTATATTCAACTAACCCTTATTTTACTTAATAATGGCTCTAAGAGGAGTGACCCCCAGTGGCAAGAGCAGTGATGCTGGCAATTCAGATACTCCAAAGAGAAGCCATAAGGTGCTTCCTTTGAGTGAAAAGATGAACGTTCTCAACATAATAAGGGGAAAAAATAGGATGCTGAGGTTGGTACTCTACAGTAACTTTTATTACAGTATATTGTTATAATTGTTCTATTTTATTATTAGTTACTGTTGTTAATCTCTTACTGTGTCTAATTTATAAATTAAACTTTATCATAGACATGCACAAGTGGGAGGAAACAGGGCATATGTAGAGTTCAATACTATCCCTGTCTCAGGCACCCACTGGGGGTCTTGTAACATATCCCCCACAATAAGGGGGGACTACTGTACTGTACTGTAAGGTTAAAAATCTTGTCATATACTTAATTTAGCATTTTAATAATAGATATTATAATTATTATAATAAAATTTCAAATCTTTGGTATCATTTCAGAACATTAAACACTAAAATACCTCAAAAATGTGTTTTTTAAAAAAACGTCTATGAGACCAAATATATATGCATTGTTAAATGAAGTATTATCCTACAGCTGATGTCACATGATTTGCATCAAAATTATTATCCTAGACACAGATTTTCTATTTGAAAATGAGAGAAGAGTTAAGCAACAATTGCAGTAAAGTTATCTAAATCACAAGGTTACTTTATTTTTTTGAAATTAGTATTTGCTACAAATGATTAAAGAAAACAATTTAGGTGATACAAACAAACTTGAACACTTCATGACAGTCTTATGGAGAACTGCAAAATGGGGCAGAAGTCAGGATGCTTTTCTAGTATAAAGAATAAAGAACAAGAAAGAGAAAAACAGAAAATATCCAATTGACAGGGGCCACATAATCAAGCTTGTTTGGGGTGAGAGGAAGAAGGAACTAGGTACGGAGCCCACTGTTGGCTTGGCGTTTGGGGATTGGCTGACTGGATATACTGCATTTCTGTTCGAGTGGAGCATTTACAGGGACGTGAAAGTTATCTAAGTTTCAGGTTGCTGACATGGCACCTGGGTAGGAGCAGCTTCTTCTTGGCCTAGGAAAATTATTTCAACACATTTAAAAAAAACATTTTTACTCTGTCTTATTTTTAAAAGTACCTAACTTCTTCAGAGTTAACCCTTAGCAGTTTCTAAAGTGAAACAAGTACATGCAGTTAGGCAACGCATTGCTGTGACAAATAGGGGAATATTAAGAAACTATAAAATTATATAATGTAAGATATAACAATACAACAGAAATAAATGATGAATTTTTTCAGCAAAAAAGAACACTCCACACATAAAGTAATATTTATCCAAAAGTATAGAAAAAAAATTACATTCAGAACGTGAATCTCTGACTAATAATTATCCCCTTCTCAGTTATTAGAATGCCCACATTGGATGTGACTTGTCTTTCTTTTTTCATTTTTGTATTTTTTATTTTGTGAATACATTTATATTACATTCTTATTTATGTGTTATGTATGCAATTGAAAATATACATAATTCTTTTCTGATTTTAAATGTATATGTATAACCTTTTCTGTGGTCTTTCTTAATTATTCATGGTATTAAATATTGTAATTGAGATAAATTAGCAGTCTACTAATATAAACTATAATAATGATGTTTAATAGGTATGTTATTTTAAATTTTTTTGTGTTTTCACAATTTTTCCATATATGTGAATGTGAAAGATATTCTGATTTGGAGTTAATTAATTTAGATAATTAAAACACAACAAAATAAATGTTAATTATACTAGCTTTTTTCAATATTAATTATTTTTCTCTATATTTTATGGTTTTCGTTTTTATGCTCCATGTTGAGATAGAGATGAATGTTTACGTATACTCATCATCCCTTCCCACTAATTTTATATTTCTTCTCTTACGACAGGACAAGTATATTTTGAAAAGTCACGTTTCTCAGACCCGTCTACAGCTAAAAGTAGTCTAAGAAGGTTAGGTTCTGACAATGAGACGCACTCGAGTGAAATATGGAAAGTGCAAGTGCAGTAGAGGCCCTCTTCCCACGGCTGTGAAGGCCGGAAGGAAAGACGCGAAGACCTAATTGCTTGTGGCTGCGTGACGCCGTGTTCCGGGACCGGCCTCGGATTCTCGGCGTCGGCCGCGGTGGTGAGGGAAGCGTTTGTAACGGTAATGGCGGACGCTTCCTGACCTTTGGAATTCAGCCGTGGCAAATTCATCGTGAAACGAATAGTCACACATTAATTCACAGATTTACATTCCTTCTACCCTATTAACGATATAAGAACCTATATTAAATAATTTCTTGCTTGAAACACTGATTTCTCTGCTGAACGTCCGCTGTTGCAGACATAAAGTGTGGCACCAATTCTTCTATTTATACCGAAGATACAGTCTCCTGATGATTGAGTCAGACTTTCCCTTAAATGTAGTCTGAATTGGCTGTTTTTTTTTCCACCAACGAAGATTTATTCACACTTGTGCTGAAAGAATCACTTTTGTACTGCAATCACGTTATCTATACTGATCAAGAGTCTCTATGGAGTTTTGCATTGAAAAATATGATTATGTAAGAAGTCAATATTGTAAAGAATACTGAAGTTAGAATACAAAATCTTTGCTCTTAGTCATTTATTCAATTAAATATGGCTTAAATGTATCTTCCCCACTTTAGGCTTCAAGTTTCTCATATGTGAACAAAATGATCAGAAGAGTTAATGCTTATGGTCATGGTTAGCTCTACCACTCCATATACTGGCTAGATTCTGGTTGGGAGATTTAAATCTTAAGGTCAAAGAGATTACAGGTTAAGCTCACCATTGGGCAAAGAAAGGAAGCATATTCCTCTTAGTTTATTCGTTTGTTTCTTTTACTGTGAATTTGTTCAGCTCCAACCCGACACTGCTCCTTACAATAACAGTGTAGGTGAACTACTATAAAATTTATTATATAAGATTACTATGTCATCAAATGATGAAATCAATATCAAATTTAAAAATGGCTTCAATAATGTTTAAAAGCAGAGAACTTTCTTAATATAATTTAAAAAAATCACAATATGTAAAACTGATAAAAAGAATAACTTGTTTGTCATAAGATTATATGTTGGTGATGGCAGTGTGCATATAGAAGAGATGAGGATGATTAGCATTTAGAGGATCTAGGTAGCAGAGATTAAAAGTCACTGACAGTGAAGAAAGCGTAGATACAGCAAGACCTAGATTATAGTTTTAGCTCCAGTATGTAATTAGCTGTTTGATTTTGGATATGTTACTTAATCCTTCTGAATCTGCGTTTTTTCATGTGAAAAACGACACCAATAAGATCATCGTGCAGGTGTGTTGTGAAAGTCAAGAAAAAAAAGGTATGTTGGTATATTCTACAAATATTAAGGTAATATTAAGATGATGTGATTTTATCTATATTGTGATTATTATATTGTTTTAAAATAGTAAAAATTTACTGTTACCAAAATTTCTATTTTGAGAGATTTTCTAAATAGTATCCTCTAATTCTTGCTAGTTTGTTCATAATTATTAATGGCATGGTCATGCTCTATTTAGTGGGACTGTGAGTCACTGATAAAAGGGAACACTGTATGTCCCATAAAATACAGATTTGTTAACTTACTGGAAATCACTCCTAATCTATATTGCTGATTAAGTGTTGAGGAGCTTCTTACTTAAAATGTTAGATCAAACTCACATTTTTACCCCTTTCTTGGGATACTAATAGGAAAGGTTAAAAACAAGTGTGTTTTTGATCTACCGTCTTGGAATTGGATTTAAAAAAAAAGAGCAGAGACAGCTTAATCACAGAATTATGTGGGAGTAGGCTATAGCTGAGAAGAGAGCAAATACGCAAAGAAAAGATCCAGTAATCCTTGCTGTTAGGAGACACCGAGGATAGAATTAAGAATATGGTCAAAATCAATGGGGAATGGAGGGAAGTTTATTAATTTTCAATTGCTGCATAACAAATTCCCACGAACTAAATGGCTTAAAACAACATGGATCTCACAGTTTCTCTGGGTCAAGAGTCAGGTATGACTTAGCTTGGTTCTTTGCTTCAAGGTCCCATCAATCTGCAATAAACTTGTCACTCAGCAAGTATGCATTCTCTCCTGCGTGCTTAACAGGAGAATCTGCTTCCAGGTGCATTCAAGTTGTTGAAGAAACTCAGTTCTTTTCCAGGCTGTTGGCCTGAGGAGCTCCTCAGTTCCCGCGGGCAGCCCACATCCCCTGCCCTGCAATCGCCACCATTAGCGGTTCACGCAACATGAGCCTCTTTCTCCAGGGCTAGTAGGAAAGCAAGAGACTCCAGAGTGAGTCTAAATTTAATTTTCCTTAACCTTCTTTTTCTTTAATATATTTTTTCTTGTGTGTCATGTGTAATTCTGTAAGATAAGATCTTTTGAAAAACAGTCAGATGTAGTAAAGTAAATAACTAATAAAATAAAATTATACCTGTGTGTTCATTGACTATGTAGCTATATATTAATATTTCAGTTATTTTCTCCTAAAAACTGAAATTTATATTCTTTTATGTAAAAAATACTTAATAAATACTTATTAGATAACAATCATTCAATTAAATATTTTATAGATGCATTTCATTTAATTCTCATAACAATCCTATGATTTAAAGTTGTGGATTATTTTTTCCATTTTGAATACATTAGAAAACTTAAGCCCAGCATGCTAATTAACTTACTGCAGACCAAAGCTCTTGGTAAGTGAAAGATCTTGAATTCAAACTCACATACTTCTTTCCATGGCTTATTCTGGTAATGACTCTGTGGCACTCTACTAGCTTATACATAATCTAAACAACTGATAATCCTTATTATCAAAAATTCATTTATTTAATAAATATTTACTAAAGGCCTATCTACTAACTCTTGCAATTTCTCTTCAACTTGCTTCTAAAACAGGAATGGCATTACTTTAAATTCTACTCTACCCCACCACACACCACCTATCAACATATATCTACCATTACTGTTACCACCACAATGAGGAGCAGAAATTGCAAATTATGGACACATATTTTGTTCACAGAAACATCAGGTTGTGTACCCTTTCTTAGTACTTGACACTGTATCAACTCTATTAAGCATGTCCAGTGGCCAGGCTTTGCCATTCTGTTTTGCCAGAAGAAAAACAGGAATCAGTTTTTAAAATCAGGCATATAAACAACAAAAGGGGATGAGAAAAATTCCAACACCACAAGTTCAAGTACTGTGCATTGACAGCAGCATTGTGTCTAAACGTAAACTATCTTATCTTTACCCCAAATTTCTTGAAAACTCTGCCTTTCAATTTTTTTCCCTAACAGATTACTCTCTTTGATACCATCTGTCTTATGATTTCTGTCAATTTTCAAGTTTATGACAGGTAAATTCAATAGTAAAATTCAAAGTTGATATTGTTATTATTATTGCCCTTTGTTGAAAATTTGGAGGAAGATGAACTTTCTGATACAACATTATATAAGCACTAGTAAATAGTTCTCAATTGATGAGTGAAAATAGAGAAACGCTAGCGCAAGAGAAATGCTTTCAAAAACTAGTACAGAGACTTTGAGTGAGTCTAGCTATACTAATTTTGAAGAAGTATTGTTTCCATTATCACTGAAAGGAGAAAAGAACCCTCTCTCTCTTATTTCCTTCTTCTCTTGAATATGTTCTCTGGCAGACTGAAACCATACAAATATGCATGTGAATATTTACTTTGAATATTTTTGTTTATAGAATGCTGAAAACTTTTCTCCAGTCAAACTACTGTTAAATTTATCCCAATAAGAACAGTACATGTTCTTTGAAAGAAAAATAACTTATCAGCTATAATTTTTAAATTTGATGTTTACTATTTAAAATGGGAGAGGCATATTGGTCTATAAAACCACAGAAGATTCTTGAAGCAGTTACAAATATTTTTCTATCCCCACATATCACCTTTGAATACACACAGAATTTTCACTCAATAATTGTAATTAGTAAATGTTAATATTTTGGGGCCCAGCCCTAACCCCTAGTGGTTAGGTTCAGTGCCCTCCACTTCAGCAGCCAAGGTTTGTGGGTTTGGATCCTGGGTGCAGACCTACACCACTTATCAGCCATGCTGTGGCCACAACCCACATACAAAATAGAAGAGGATTGGAACAGGTGTTCACTCAGAGCTTATCTTCATCAGCAAAACAAACTAACAAATGTTTTTAAATATGTACTATATTTCAGAACCTTTATGAAATGCTTTATACTATATATATGAGAATATATATTTCAGTAAGCAACAAATATTCTACATGATTCCCAATCAATATTTATTCAAAAAATATATCTAAAATGCAATTTTATCTATTGTTTCTGTTGCTGTTTATATGCTAGCTTCGCTTGAATCCTATGTGGGATTTTTTAAATTTTAACCAAACCTTTGTTGTATAACTAAATACCACATCTGTTTTTCTTGTATGCACACACATAAGAAATGTGAATTATTTACAGTATAGTTCTTTGTAGTACAAAATACTATTAATAATTTTTGACCGTTTGATCTAGATTGATAATTTTGATTGATAATATTTGATCTAGTCCTATCTTTAATGAGGGAATTTTTTTTTAACATTTTTACTGTTTGGATACAAAAGATTTCCTGTATTCTTCAATCTGGTGATATTCCTAAGCAGACTGGAAATGTTAAAGAAGATGGAAATTGGCTGGTAAACATATTGGTCACTTTAGAACCATGTTTAAATCTATCTTCTTGCTGTCCTAATGAATATGGAAGCCTGCCTAGTGTGACTGGACGAAAGGTCAGAGGCTTTGTGAAGGACAAATCTTGCAAGGTCACTAGTGGCAACCAGAGTGTGCATCTAAAAAAAATTACACAAGAAAGTGTGATGTGTATGTATGTATATATTTATGTATGTGTGTGTGTCTGTATATACATACATTTACATGGAAAATTCAAAAGAAATGGTTAAGAAGATATTGCAATACCATGCTGAAAATTAAATATGAGCTGTAAGTCTTTTTGTGTTATCTTTCACTATTCATAGCACAAGGATTATAAATTAGATGGCTATTTAACATGCAGGAATTGTTTGATTGTAATGGGTTTCTAGGTTTCACAAAAGCTTGCATTGCTATTATATAAGCCATTCCTTTGAATCAAAGTACACCCAAAGCAAGTATCCATTAAAAAAGAACAGGAGAAATTATCTGGTCCAAATTATTTTGGTGCAGAAAACAAAGTACTAGTATTAGATAAACAAATATGTTAAGAACTCACCAAATTAAAAATGAAGGATTGGTAGTTAAACCGTTTTTCAGCCTTTGGGCCATGCTCAGTTGTAGAAAATTCGGAATCTCATGTATATATAAATAAGTATGCTACTTCTCAAATGGTATTTGACATAGCATTTAATTTTACCTTCACTAATATGTAAAACAAACAAATAATATGTAATTAAAAGAACAGTGGGATTTGAAAAATCATGTCTTATCCTAAATTTTATGGTTTAGGAAAAAATAATTCCCTGAGAATTCAACAAGATGTGTTAGCTGTGCTTACGTATTTAGTCTTAATTCATTGCACTAGTACACTAATTCTTTAAGAAATTTGCATCTTTAGTCTCTGTGGTGCTATTTACATTAAGAAAATGAGTAGGTGTGTAGTGAAAAGAAGACAGGTCAGTGTTAAATAGTAATTATCTAGTTAGTGGATTAAGAACACTTCATAGTTGTTTTCTGAAAATAATGCTGAATAGAAATAACACTTTAAATGATGAACAAAACTGCACAGAGAACACTAGAATAGTATAAAAAGAACTTCCAGTAAAATAATATTCTAACATTTCACAAGTAAAAATGGCATAGACAGTATATTGAGAAAATAATCATGATCTGTGAAATCCAGTCAGTATCAAATTTTTAACTTTACTAAAAAGTTGTTTGTAAGTAAAATGATCACTAAATCTCCATTTTAAACCTCCAAATCTTTTAACTTATAATGTTTTAGAGAATTGCATGTCTGCAACTAAAATAAAAAAAAAAACATATCAAGTAAACAGCTATATTTAAATGATAGAAAAAGTTTTAAAATGCATACGGTATAAAAAAGATAATTAGCCCTTTGAACTTTTATTGTATTTCTAAGTCAGTTGTTTGTAACTTATTGAATGCAGATATAACATATGCATTCAACACTATTATTTATTTATTTATTTATTTTTGGTGAGGAAGATTGGCCCTGACCTAACATCTGTGCCCATCTTCCTCTGTTTGTATATGGGATGCCGCCACAGCATGGCTTAATGAGAAGTGCATAGGTCTGCGCCCTGGATCCGAACCCACGAAACCCAGGCCAATGAAGCAGCATATGTGAACTTAATCACTATGACACCAGGTCAGCCCCTCAACATCATTTTTATAAATAACTATTAAAACTTGTTCCCAAAGTATTATAGCGTGAATACAAGCTTCCAACTTCCCTTTCAAACATTTGACCAAATGGATAAAGATAAACATATATGAGGAGGAAATATCACACATGCATCAGACCTGAAATGATGGGAAGGAACCAAAGCCATGGCATCAACTTTGAAGAACTGCCACCAAAACAAGCAAATGAGATATGGTTAAAAGAGCATCCCAGACAGATGGCCTTCCAGAGAAGGGAGGTAGAGGACGTCCTGGCAAAATCTTTACAAAAACCCTGAATTTGGAGAGATAAGAGTTGGAAGGTAAGTTGACTCATGTAAGAGAAAGGAACCCAGTCAAGAAAAGTAATTTTTGTCTCAGTAGATCAACTTCATTCCACGTGGCAGAGTGGGCATTGGGAAGGCCAATGCAGAAACACCAAAAGGTAAACCTGGGAGTGGCAGAATGTTCCTCTGACTTAAAATCTTACCATATGGAAGATTTTACATTAAAACATTTGCAAACTAGGTGAAATGAAATTGAGCCACCAAAATAGAATTAGACCTGTAGAAAAACTGGTAAAAAAGATAAGTAAGCACTCAATCTATTGATGTGGAGATTTCCTTTTAACATTTCACACAAGAGTATACTCTAATTTTATTTGAAGTCTTGCTGATCACTTTCAAAAGGTGCAGATATTCAATTCAAAAATATAGAGAGAGAGTAGTTCAAATAATAGCTTAATTTAATTTCTCTTATGAATATAGTATAAATTATGCATTCATTATTTAAATTCAACAGTATATTGAAAGAATAACCATACGTGTTCAGAAAGGGAAAAATCTAATTGTGCAAAAATTGTGTTTTTTAAATTAAGAAAAAAATTAGTATGGCATATAAGAACAGTACTAATGGAAACTATAACTTAATAGAAGATAGTACTTCAAATCAGTGAAGAAAAGGATGGATTATTCAATAAATGATTTAGGAAAATATAATGAGCTGTAGAAGCAAATTTGATTTGATTGACTTCATTGAATTAAAAATAGACAAATGTCATGACTGGACATTTTGCAAAACATGTAATACAGTTGATCAATTTAAATCAACGAATCAGTCAACCTCGTTATTTGAATCAAACTCAGTATAATTAATCAATTGTTTTGATTTCAAAACAATCAAATGATTGATGGTTCAAATAATTTACATATATTAATTCTGTAATTCTTATTTTGCAAATGAGGGAACCAAAACACGGAACTTCAATTATATGTATTTAAACAGTGGGATATTAGATGGAGTAGAATACTACAGATTTTGGAAAGATGCCTGTTCTTCTATTGGCTTAGAGAGAGAAAAACAACACTTATTTTTGTGTGTAAAACAAATCTGGGCCTGGGATGCCCTGACAACCTATTCCAGAACATTTGTTCATAAATTTCTTCTCTTTATCTCTTTGGATTTCTTCATCTCTTGTTCACTTTCACAGGTTCCCACTTATTTCTTCCCAAAATACTAGAAGAAAAAATGGTCTTACCTGCCCTAAAATACAAATATTCTATAATTTATCCTTGTTGAAAATAATGTATCTGAATGCACAGGCCAGGTTGGTTTTTATCAAAACCATATTTGCTCAATTCTGGAGAAATGGGTAGCCTCTCCTGTAAAACTACGGAGATCTGGTTAGAAATTTTCTAAATGTGAGAAGAATGAACGTTCTTCTTTGAAGTCAAAACACACAGGAGTATGAAAATTGTGGAAATAACTAGTGGGAACAAAAAGGAAACCTAAATAACAGAAGATCCTCAATCTTTTCCAACATTGTAAGTTTAGGATGGGCACGTAACTCAATCAGAGCCAATAGAAATAGAGTTCTTTGCCTGAGTTTCTGAGGAGAATGTGAGTGAGTCTTGGTGATGTCTCAAGAGTTAGTATGAATATAAAAATAAGACAGAGATTCAAGAGGCAAAGAAACTAAGTCTTAATGGTATGGCTGTTGTCTGAGCTTTCAGGTATAGTGTTAGATAAATTTGTTTTATTCAGCCAGTGAAAGTTGGGCTTTCTGTCATCTCCGACATAATCCTCATTTATGCAATTGTGTACAATTGAATATGACTGGATTACATTTCTAGAAAATATACATGGAAAATGAAGCTGAAAAGCACAGATTCTAAATGTTTGTTCCCTCTTTTTTGTCTTTGTACCATTTCAAATACTAGAATTATTTAGTCAACTGTACAGCAACTAAATGATTCAAAACAATACTAAAGTTAGTGATAATTACAACAGAATTATACTGCACCAATGTTCCTGGGTACCACTTCTCTCTTTATCAAACTCAGTGTTTAAAACTGGGAGAAGGCAATTTTACAGCCCTGATCACAGTCATGTGTTCTGGTTAAAACATGAACAACAGTTATTCATTGGTGTACTTGATAAATTTGTTTGCTATTTTAAACCTCTTTTTCACTGCAGCATATTATATAACTTGCTCAGCTCAAATTCTGTTTTCTACACATCTCCCTAACGAGTATGTTCCCTAGTTGTAGCATTTTGTAGTTTATTCGCCATTTGATTGAACACCCATGAAGGACACTATAGTTGACAAATATTGCTCTCAACTGTAACTTAGCTTGGAAATGTTTGCTCTGGAGGGTGTTTTATAAATTGAGGCTACATTCACCAATACTGGAATTTTCTGCAATACTTTCTTGAATGTTTTCATTTAAAAACATTGTATTTATATTTATTTTCCTTCATATACTTATGTAATGACACAAATTGAGTTGATAGTGAAGATTAATGTTATGCTCTCTAATCTTTCATGATCTGTAATCTAGGGATGTTAGAAATTAACCTGGGGAAAGTGACAGTAATAAGGAAAAACGTTTAGTTTAAGTGAAGGAAAACAACTATCCAAACATGTTTACTTTCATTTGTAATTATGCTTTATGTTCTTATTAGTAGAAGAGACATTGAAACATTATTGTTAAGCAGAAAAATAAAGACCTCCATCTGTTCTTTCTCACAGCAAGGATCATGATCTTGCACATGGTAGAGAGATCATGATTTAAGAGTGAAGCACATGTTAAGTCCAATATTCCATGCTATCTCAACTCTCATATCTCATTTAAAATTATAAGATTAAACTAAAACATTAAGATTTTTAATTTATTAACAAAAAAATCTAGAGATGGATCTTTTAACTATAACTCAGAACATACAATAGTAAAAAGGCTGCTAATATTAAAGATACGGCCTTTTATAGTTAACTTATCAACTGTCTTTCAAGAGATAAATGCAATTTTGGCAGTCAAACTCAGTCTTTATAATAAGAAAAGTTAAATATTTCATATTATTCTGTTTTATTTGCATAAGCCTTTCTAGTTTGCTTGCTTTGAATTTATCTTTTATTTTTTCCTATTTCACTTAAACTCTAGATAAATGGGATTACTCTGAAGATGAAATTTTAATAAGCTTCTAGTTATATCTACTCTTGCTTTCATTTAATTCTTAGAAGCACTGAAAACACACCTTATGGAGAAAAGAGGGAGGATAAAATTCTCAGTTAATTTCTGTCCATTTTCATATGGGAAGCAAAGAGAATTTTCAAAAGAATAAATTATTTCTTTATTCTACCCTCCACTTGTAAACAGTTGTTGAATAGTACTGCAAGTAACTTCCTCCTAGACTGTTATGATCTTCCATCTACTAGATTATTAACATTGTTATTAAATTTTAGATTTTTTAAGAGTAGATTATTTCTGGTTATATGACAATAGTATCCTAGGAATCTGAACACCCAAATATACCATAATCTGCAGTGTATAATTCCAACGACTGATATGAGGTGGAAAGGAGCTTTATCAACTTCTTCCCAATGTAGCAGCTCCCCTTCCACTCTTGATAAGAACCATTGATGCTAGTTCCCAACGGTTTAGAAAATGCTTGGCAATCTCGAGTAATGCCCTACCTCCTTTGTAACCTGATTACTCCCCCTAAATTTCATTTAAATAACAATTTACTGAACAGCCACAATAATGTTTTCCTAGAGTTGTGCCCTAGAGTGGAGGTAAATGGTAGAGATATTTACATGTGCAAAGGGTATTCTGAGGATAATCACATGGAGACATTAAAAAAGATGGTTTTTATTTATATGTTTTTTCTTTTCACTGCCAATTGAGAAGAAATAGAGTTACAGTTACCTCAGTATAAACTATGTAACTAACATAATATTTTATTGCTGGAAGACAAAGAGCAGATATTGTCATAAATTTACAGACCATTAAAATAATGTAATAATAGTGCATGTATCTAGCCTGGAAAACAAGCAAACAGGCAAAAACACTAGTCATAGGAATTATTGTATCTTCATAATCTTAAGAAGTTACAGCTTATGACGAAGATCATTGATTTGATAACAATTTTTATTAGTTCTATTAATATGAAGTGTGAAGATGGTAGCACTGAAACAGTAAACCATTAAAAAATACATTGATTGCCAAGGCCTTCCAATTTTGGAGAGATTATTAAGTGATAAAAGAAATACATCAGAGGCAATATGTTATCTCAAACTCAATTTCGAGTTTGTAAAAAAAATCCACCTGTCATTAAAAGAAATACTGAAGTAGATATTTGTCTGAATATGATAACACACAAGATGAAGTGATAGTAAAAATTAATAATAAAAATTTCCCTTTAGCAGATACTGTTATATTTTTCATTATTAATAATCATCATTACTAATGTTCAACAGTAAATACTATTCTAAATGTGGCCGAGTCATTGATAAAAGCAAGAGAACGTGAATTATAAAGCCAGATTTATAGCTCTAGACAGTTTGATGTGTGTACATAAGGAAGTTACTTCCGTTTTCTCACTCTTAGTCTTTTGATCTCCAAAACTGGTATAGTGGTACCTGTGCAATCCACCTGAGACTGTTGTTAATTTATTATTATAAATCACAAACATAGTGTGAATTTTTTTTCTTTTTTCTTTTTTTTTTTGGTGAGGAAGATTGACCCTGAGCTAACATCTGTTGCCAATCTTCCTCTTTTTGCTTGAGGAAAATTGTCCCTGAGCTAATATCTGTGCCAGTCTTCCTCTATTTTGTATGTGGAATGCCACCACAGCATGGCTTGACAAGTGGTGTGTAGGTCTGTGCCTGGGGTCCGAACCCACAAACTCGGGGCCACCAGAGCAGAGTGTGTACTTAACCACTATGCCACCAGGCCAGCCCCTACAGTGTGAAAATTTGCATCCAAATAATGTTTTATGATATCAGTGTACCATTTTAAAAAATAAAAAATAATAATACAAAGTTCATCAAGTTACTGAAACATAAAAAGGAGGCAATACTTGTGAAATTTCTAATGTAATTACTCATATAATAAGTATTCTAAAGCACATGTTTGTGCTTCTGTTGCAATTATAAACCCTGAACACTTTCATACATTGGACTATTTGATCTGTAAATACCATTCTAAATAAAAACATTATTTTATTATTCCTTTTAAAATACTTTACAGTGCTATAATATTTATATTACTCAGTTTTTTTAGTTCAGTCATATGATCCCTGGGCCCTTCACTTTGCAAACAAATAAAATAAATAAAATTATCAAGTAATGTATTAACAATATCATTCATTTAATATTTGTAAAGTTGGCATACTTCTTGAGCTTCAAAGAGCAACTTTTCAAATTTTAACCCAAATATTTTTAAGTTCCAGGCTGCTAGATGACATATTTTTTAAATGTTACATTCTAAATAGCAATTAAATTTTCTACCCCTTTGAGCACATTTAAATCTGACTTTGTTACTTTAATTAAACTGAATAATTCAAATATTAAATGAAACTGTGTAACCTCAACTAATTGAAAAAATGAGTGGGCTGATTACTGAGTATGAAGACAGACTTGAAAGTATAGAATTCTGTATTAAATCCATACTTATTGTTAAATATCCTTAAAGATTATATTCTTATGAATCTGAACTAAAAGAGAAATTCTCACTCTTGGGGTAGGGGTTTGTGTGTGTGTGTGCATGTGTGTGTTAAACAAAATTAGAACATCCATCACATTTTCTGCTTGATATGCACTTTCATGGATACCCAGTAAAAACGTTCTTCAGATATATTCTACCCTCCTTAATCAAAATGTATAAGTTTCAGTCTTGATAAGCATCATTGATTAAAATATGATTTTAATAGTAAAGTTGAATTTGATTAAGTTAGGACCGTTGCATTTGAAAAATCTTAACTGAATTAATGAATATATATGGAGGAGGAAAATGTCAGGAAAGCATCCCTGTTGCTTTTGTTTTTAATTTCAGTGGCATTAGAATGGTTTGCCTAAATATGAATGGGTCTGAGAAATTGTTGTCTAAAGTGTGTGTGTATATATATATATATATATATATATATATATATATATACATACATACACACAGAAAAAAGTGTTGTAAGACAGTAACACAAAAATGTTCAATAATATAAAAGTATTTGCCTTTAACATTTTTAAAAAGCAAAGATATGCATGTTTATTTATAACTTCAATAATAACAACAATAAAATTTAAGTTCTGATTCTCACAGTGAAATAAAAAAGTTATTAGATTCCTCCCTTCAATTTCGTATATGACCCAGTGAATCTTGTTCTCCCATGAAAATAGTCCTTACTTTAGATAATTCAAGTTATCTTGAACTAGAAATGTATCATGTTAGCTCGTTCCAGCTCCCTGTTCCTTTGTTAGTGTAAAATGATTTGTTTTAATATAAACTTACCTGTAAATGACCAACTACATTCAAAGAATAGCTGAGAATTTTCAAATTAGTCTTTGTTCCATTATGTTTCTAATTTCTTTTCATGCTACTAGTTAGATCAGAGAGAGAAATAACTATGTACTCTGTATGATGCCTATATGTAGAACTACTATAGGTCTTAGAAAGCTCAATTCTTTACCACATTTACATTTTGATGATTGCTCAGATCTACTTATAAATGCAAGCTGGCTGTTCCTGAGTATTGATTGTTGAGTACTGGATTTAGTTCTCTCTGCATGCCAGGATGGCCTCATAATCACCAGCAATCATTCACCTAGGGGCTTACAAGTTTTTCTCAGTCATGGGGACAATATTAATGGATAGTCAACTATCATCTGTTCCCTTTGGTCCCATCACCTTGAAAGCCATTCCGTCCTTATTAGTAATCTGGCAACTGTTTTTCATGCTCTACTGAAAAAGAAAAAAAAAACAATTAAATGACCCGGATAAAATGTGTATGCTCTATTAATTTAAGGAGTCTTAAATAAAGCAGTTGAATAGGAGATTATTGAAGACCATTTTAATTAATGGGAAGATAAATTTGTATCCAGATTGAGGAAACCCATTAATTAGCACCCTCATACATTGGTTTTTTTCACTTTGTATAGCACTTTCAAAATTTTTTCACATTCATTTTCTTAATTGGCAAATTTTGACACTACTGTGATGTAGCTAAAAACGGATATTATTACTGGCATAGAGATTAGAAAACTAAGACAGAAAATATGCCTGACATTACTAAATAATATCTGACAGAGAAAAACTCATTTTAAATTTCCAGACTTAGAATCCCATATTTTCTGTACTATGCACATGACAATTAAAGTTATCCCTAATGCAGTAATAAAATACAAAGTCTTCCACTTTTGCAGTAACAGATAATACGAATTATCGGGATTACATAGAAGTGCTATGTATACGTGGAGGCAGGATCTCATCTTGAGGCATTATCTTTGTGTGGACACCTATCTAGTTCCTTGTCTTTAGCTTTTCACATCTAAAAAATTCAACACTGAGAGTAAAACTAGACATAATCAGTCTCTTATACCCTTACCCATACTTAAGGAAGTTATGTTTATGCTGAACAGATACCCATTAATATCTGGCAGAAGAGACACCTTTGGAGCAAAGAGAACAGTTTTCACTCTTCCACATATTTCCTCCCCTAAAATAATTAAAAGCAATGTAAATTTATATTTAGGAGGTTTGCTGATGAATATTGAATCACATCAAGGGAAATTAGTTAGATGATACTAATGTCTGGTGTTACACAATTATGATGGCTTCATGTAACTCTCTCTAATTTACCAAGAGCTGCTGAAGGTATGAAAATCTGTCTTTATGGAACTGTGTTCCTGGCCAGTGCTGGTGAAACACTGGCACAGTCTACTTCTCCGTGTTTACCTTAGCAATTCTGTCATCCTCCTGTTAGTAGTTTCTTTGCATAGCACTGCACAGTAAAATTGTTTGCTTTACAATTCTGCTTCAACTCTGTCTTCCTGAAAGTGCACCTCGGTTTCTTTCATTGAATTTTTCAAAACATGCATTGTGAGTTTATACATATTGTGTTGGTCTGTTATTACAGTGAATTAATAATTTTGGCCATTTTTATTGGATTTTTCTAGGATACCACAATAACAGTATTCCTACTCTCCATCTTTTAGATAGTTTGAAGGGGAAATCAGTTATTTCAGTAATCTTTCCTTTGCAGTTTCATAAAATGGTTGTATTATTGTAGGAATAAAGTAATAAATTGGTGTCCAAAAGGGAACAGCATGCCGTTGTGACTGTATATGTTTTGAAATAGCAATGATTAAAGCATTACAACATTTTTCCATTTTTTAATAATGTAATTTATTTTTATTCTATTTTAAATTTTTTCATATTTTTAGAGGTGACCAATATGCCTCTTGGAATTCTAGTACTATTGTTTTATATAATAATAGTCAATCAGGTAGAGATCAATTACACTGGCTGAGATGCTGAGAACTCTCCAGAGATCAAACCTTAATGTCATTGGGTTTTCATATTTTAAATACCTATAAGTTCCATTCTGACTATGATTAAATGCAATGAATATTTATTTTGGTGAACAAAAATGATTGAGAATATACCATCTGCAAGTGCTACATTAAACACTAAAATCAAAGCAACAAATTAGAGAGGAAATCATCCCTTCTTTTAAGCAGTTTAAATTAGAGAGTTGATGCATGAAAGTAAAATTTAATGTTATTTATAACAATTTTTGTTTGAATTGACTAAAAGCTAGTGATGTATAGTTTACTTTCCAAAATCTTTCCTTTGAAGAATTCATGAAAACAATATTAGAGATGCAAAGTTTCAATAACCCTAAAAGTAAGAACTTTTGTCTATTTGCTTGTCAGTATGAGGAATTTTCAGAAGTAACCACAGAAATATATGTGGGATCACTGTGGATAAAATCAGTATGCAATTTCTGACAATTTATCTACCTCTTGTGATGACTGCATCACAGAAAGAACAAAGCTCAAGAAAACACCACCTCTCTAACAGCTTTTGCAGTCAGTCGGGACTATTTCACTCTCAATTTTGGTCCATTAATATCTTTTACTCAAACCAATTCTTAAGCCTAGTCAGTAAATATTATAGCAAAAGTTATTTAAGAAAACTGTTTTATTTCTGAAGCAATAAAGTCTGAAGGAGAAAATGTTGGACCTAGAAGAGTCCTGGATAGCACTTGCTGGCTAAATATTTTTTCCAAGTTCTTTGCAAAGTATTGCTGTACATGTTCTCAAAATATCCTTATATAAAATCTTATCTTCATCAAATATATTAACAGATAATATTAATTATCTGTAACTTTAAAAGGACAAGAACTTTACCTCTTAAGTCAATAATATGTTTAAAATTTAGGACCACAAAATATTAAACAGATCGATAGAAGCAATAAATGGCATTGAGACTTGATTTAAAAGAAATCAAAGCCCCCACAGCAAGCAGGAGCCCACTTAATAAAAACAAGGACAATCTAAATTACATATGTTTCCCACTTACAAAAATATGGATTATTTAGTCATCTTCTCATTTAAAGATGAATAAACAAGAAAAAAAATGCCTATAAGCAGCTGTAAAGGCATTCCATAATGTAAAAAATAGAAAGCCTAATATTAAGGATGCAAAGGAAAAAAATCTACTTTAAATAAAGAAAATCTACAAGACATAGATGTTAATTTTAGAAAGAACTACTTTATGACCAATCATATTCAGGATAACAAGGATTCACATTTTAAAAAGACAAAAGATGGGACTTAAAGAAACAAACTCTTAAGAGAGTTAGTGGAGACTACAATTTTCCTGGACAAAAAAATTTAAAAAGATCTAAATCGACTTAAAAAAAGTGCCTATCACATACTGGGTAAAATCTTATGGAGAGATTCATCTTCATGTACATCAAGATGAAATTTTTGAATTTTAAGTCTAAAGAATAAATTTTGCACCTACTGGGGCAATATACAGGGTGACAATCTATGCACAAAACACAGAGATAGCCTGACACCTCTCTATAATGTAATAGCTACCAATATAACTGAGCAATATATAGAGTTTGAGAAGAAAAGTTGTGACAATTATTCCATATTAAGTCAAGCTGCCAATTTTTATTTGTGAAGGAAAGAGAGTCATTTTCAAAAATTCAAAGATTCAAGACATACACATCACAAAAGTTCATTTTTTGTTCTTTTCATTTTAAATGAATAAATAAATATTTAACATACAAAAATTAAAAAAAAATTATAGACATCTACATAGTCACTGGTTAGTTAAAACAAATGTTATGCAGATGTAACATTTGTTACAATATGTTACAAATGTTACGTATGTGAGTAAAACCTGTAAAACAATTTCAACTTCTATCATCAACTCTACCTTTTCCAGCTAACTTCACAGTCCAGAAATGGAAGCCATCCCTTTTGTTTTGTTTTAGTCCCATGAACTTATTTGTAATTAATAATATGCATTATTGTTCTACAATTTTTTATTTTAAGTAACTATTATCAACTTATGTATCTCTTTGAAATTTGTTTTCTCTTTATTTTTTCAGTTTTATCTGTGATGATTTATGTAAAACTATTTCATAAATTTTAATTACATATAGTATACAGTTTATTAGTTTTCCTATGGAGGAACAATTCAGTTTTTCACTTTTTTCAAAATACAAACAGTTGCTACAATGAACAATCATTTATGTAAATTTCCCAACGGGTATATGCAAGAAGGTATCACAGATACATAGCTAGGAATGAAATTTTAAAAGTGATACGGTATGAACATTTTTCATACAGTATGACTGATTTATCATTGCAAATTAATTCTAGATACTTACTCCTGTATATCATGATTTTTTAAAATAGATTTGAGTATTTCTAAATTTCCAAAAAAAATGTGGATTCTTTACTTCTTGCCATTGATTTCGGTATAATTTTATTGCCGTCAGGGAACTTACACTCTCTTTTAGACTATTAGTGTATAGACATTCATTGTGTCCGGTTTGTTAATGTTGTTCAAATCTTCTCTATTCATATTAATCTTTCTACTTGACATAGACTTTCCATATCAAGTTTTTCAGTGCAATATTCTAAAATTTATCAGTATGATTGTCAATTTTTCCTGTAATTCTGACGACTATCATTGCACATACATTTAGACTATTTTGCTAGGTGCATCCAAGTTCAGTTTCCTTCTTTTTGTCATTATAGTGATATCTTTTTTATCATGACTAATTCCTTTTGCCCTTACAATTTACTTTGTTTTATTTTAACATAGCTATAAAATTTTATCTTTATTATTAATTTCTTGAAATTTATTTCCATCACTTTACATTCAAGCTTTTATATTTTACCTTGAGAAGATGTTTTCAAATAACTATAAATGTTGTTTAATTTTACTACAATGTTCTAATAAGCACTGGGAATGGAAATGGATAATAAGAGTACACAGGAATGAATGAAATCTATTAAAATATTCTAATAGTCTACTGAGGGCACATATGGAAATGCAATTAAGGATGAATTGGAACTCTAAACAATTTTCCATCGACATGAAGAACTTAAATAAACAAATAAAAGGAATTGACAGCTACTGTAAAAAAAATTACCACAAGGCCAGCCCCGGTGACTGAGTGGTTAAGTTTGGCGCACTCCACTTTGATGGTCTGAGTTTGGTTCCTAGGCATGGACCTACACCACTTGTCTATCAGTAGACATGCTGTGGTGGCAGCTCACATACAAAATAGAGGAAGATTGGCAATCGATGTAAGCTCAGAGTGACTCTTCCTCGGCAAAAAAGGGGAAGACTGGCAACAGACGTTAACTCAAGGTGAATCTTCCTCAGCAAAAAAAAAGTATCACAAATTGGATGGCTAAAACAACAGATGTATTCTTTTACAGTTCTGGAGCTGAGAACTCCAAAATCAATGTGTCAACAGGGCCATACTCCCACCAGAAGCTTTGGAGGAGAATCTGTTTCATGACTCTCTCCTAGCTTCTGATGGTAATACTTGGTATTTCTTAGCTGATAGCTGCATGAGTACAATCTCTGCCTCTTGCTTCATATCACCTTCTTCTGTGTGGACGTGTCTTTTCCATTCTTCTAATCTCCCTCTGCTTCACTCTTATGAGGGCACATATCATTGGATTTGAGGACTCATCCAGATAATTCAAAATTACCTCAATGTCTCAAAATTCTTAACTAATTACACACACAAAGACTTTTTTTTTCACATAAGATAACATTCAGAGGTCACATATGTTAGGATTTGGACATATCTTTTGGGAACCACCATTGAACTTACTACAAAGTCTGTGTCATAAACCCATGAAAACATTGTTAGTTTGTTTTTTGTTAAGAAAGTTTATGATGTCCTTCTTTTTGTGTGTGTGGGTGATGAAGACCAGCCCTGAGCTAACATCTGTTGCCAATCCTCCTCTTTTTGCTGAGGAAGACTGGCCCTGGGCTAACATCCGTGCCCATCTTCCTCTATTTTACATGGGACGCTGCCACAGCATGGCTTGAGAAGTGGTGTGTCTGTCTGCACCTGGGATCCGGACCTGCGAACCCTGGGCTGCGGAAGCTGAGGGAGCAAACTTAATTGCTATGCCACCAGGCTGGCACCTACAATGTCATTCTTTTATTGGAAATTTGAAAGTAATGTTTCAGTAGGAATCACACAGAAATATAAAGTTGAATAAATTCTACTGAGAAATATTACAAAAAATTCCATGGGAAAATTTAGCTAGCAACTTTTCTATGGAATTCCCTTTGTAAAAATAGCCAATTTGTATTGAGGTTGTTTATTTAAGCAATTGATTAACTTGTTTTTAATCTACTCTTCATATTAATTCCAAGTATATTTAAGAGGATTATTAATTTTAATTCACATATAATTTTATAACTGATTATTTCATATTTTACCATATTCCTTAAGCAACATAAATAAACAAGATCAATTACACTTCTTTTGCTGAAAATCCATGTCTACCTCCTAATGCTAAACCTTTACAGATAAACTATTTCTGGAATTTAACCAAGTTCTTGGTAAAGTGAGCATTGTATCAGAATATCGTTTTACTCTTATTTTCTTGCCTACTGTTTCCATATATTCCACTCCCATTAGTATTTATATCTTCCACTCAAGTGCTACCTGCAGTCTAAGTGTTGCAATTTATGTTCTGTACATTGTGCTACTGTCTCTGGGCAATGTGTATATTTTAAATAAACTAAATGAATAAATTAGTTTTGCTCTTCTAACTACCTCTTACCTCCAGTGTTTCTCTGAAAACGCTTTGCCTGAAGAAATATCTGAAGCCCTATTTGCTAGCAATTCCTGGCAAACAATGGGAGGCAGTTGCAAAATATTTATGAAATATAAATATTTAGATTGAAAATATTTGTCATAATGTATTTTACATATACTGACATTTAAAATATATAAAGTTGAAGGACTGTATAAGGAAAAAAATACAATTCTGAAAGTCAGTATACTTGGGGCAGAAGTTAAAACAAAATGGAAAATGTTTTGGATAAAAGTCTCCTTCCTTTTTATTTCATGTCGTTGTAACTATTTGAAGTATATCTCTGGAAAGACAAGGAGTTGAAAGATGAAATTTGTAATGATTGCAGTTAAAAATCTTATTCCATGATATTTCATTTATTGTTTTCAATTATAATAAAAATTAAACTAATTATTTTTTATAAAAGTTAATTAATAGCAGTCCAGTAACATTATGCCCAAAACAATATTTTCTGCTGTTTTATGTTATTCCTTGTTATTTGATTCTAGTTAAGAGTTTTAAGACTGTCAATTTGCTAACCAAATGTTTATTAGCGATCTCTAAAATGAAAGGCACTGAATGCAAAGTTGGAAAAGAGAGAGTCCCTACTCTCTTTTGAGTTACATGATATATTTAAGGCCTCTTTTTGGAGGCCGTGCATTTTATTTTGTTTGTTTTAAAACATAGAAGTGGACATGACTAATTCTGAATTGATATTACAGGAGTTTTCAAAGCAAAGGTATCACCAGACTTGGGTCATCAAGAATTTGTTTTCTGGGTCTGTTAGCAAAGACAATGAATGAACTGAAGGCACTCATAATATGGGAAGTGGACACAAATATGGAAAATGAAATTATTTTTGTATTAGCAGACATTATTCATTTCCTAGAAAATCAGGCAAAGCTGTCAAAAGAGAGGCCAGTAGGAATTTGTCATTTAGACTCATCACATTTACAAAAAGTAGAAGATCGTATAATACCAAGTACTGCAGAAATGTGGGAAACAGACACTCAAGTGAGCTTCTAATGGTAAAGTTACACACACACACGCCCATGTTTCAAAACAGTGCATATAATAATGAACACTTTAGAAAAATTGAATATATCTAAATGCTTAAAAATACATTTAAGGGAAGATCTCAAGGTGTGCAGGATGTGATTATATTTCTGATTGATTTGGGTATGAGTGACTTTTCCCCTAATATATATTTTATAGTCTTCTGCAATGAAAGCATTGTATTGTAAACTTTTTTATAAAGTAGTTTATCAATGCAAAATGCTATTTAAAAGGCCACAAGTAAATGACATTAGAAAATCTGTTAATTATGATAACAATATTCAAGAGAACATTTCCAATAGAGAGCTGAGAGTAGAAAAATTTATTAATAAAAATGTGAATCTTGGAAATTTAAATGATTGAATGAAAATTTCCACATAGGTAAAATTATGCTGCTATAATACACAACCTCAAAATATTAGTGGCTTTACAAAACAGAAGTTTATTTCATACTCACAAAGGATGCTCTGTTCTGTATCCAAATGTTTCCCCAGGGGGTTGATCATCAATGCTTTACCACATTTCAGGCTGGTTTGGTTTTATGACACTTTCCTATCAGCCTTCAATTCCCATGTTATAATGGTTGGAACAGAGACCACAGAAAATCACAAAGCAACTTTTGAATGCTTCCACCCAGAAGTGACACACTCCTCTTCATCTCACATTTTATTGGCCTAAGCACGTCACATGTTCATGTCTAATTTCAAGGGAGTAGGAAAGTGTAGTCTTCCTATTTGCCTGAAAATTTGCACACAATCTCAAATACTGGTTGGGATCTGTACAGTCTACCTCAAATTCCTTTTCAAGAACTTAAGTCTGCATTCCATAGGATAGCTCAATATGTTGGGTGATTTTTTTTGGTTTGTGTAAAGTTCACTCATTGTGATGTTCATTTGTCTGGGTTTTAACAAATAAATAAAATCACGATTCCACCAGCCCAATACTGTCTAGAATAGTTCCAGCACTCTAAAATTTCCCCTGTGTATACCCTTTATAGTAACTACTCCCCCTCCTCCAACCCTTGGCAGCTGCTGGTATGTTTTTTGTCCCTATAGTTTTGTCTTTTCCAGAATGTCAATTGTATGGAATCCCACTTATGCAGTTCTTGGGGGTATGGCTTCTTTGTTTCATCAAAATGCATTTGAATTTCATCCATGTTGTTGTATTAATCGATAGCATGTTTCTTTTTATAACTGAATAGCTTTCCATTTTATAGATGTACCACAGTTTATTTATCTATTCCTTTGTTGAAGTATGGTTTTTAATCATTCAGCTATGGGTTTTAGTATGAGTATACATTTTGAATTCACTTAGGTAACTATCTAGGAATGCTATTTCTGGGTTATGTATTAAGTCTGTGTTTAACTCCATGAGGAACTGGTAAACTTCCTTCCAAAATGTTGGTACCATTTAGCCATCCCACCAGTAATAAATGAGAATTCCTGTTGCTTTGCATCTTTACCAGCATTTGTTTTTGTCAAGTTTTGCATTTTAGCCAGTCTAAAAGGTATATAGTGGTGTTATCTCACTGTGGTTTTAACTTGTATTTCCCTAATGAGAAATGATATTGGGTATATTATCAAGTATTTATTTACCATCCTTATGTCTTCTGTCTGTTCAGATATTTTGCCTTTTTTAACTGTTTTTTATTTTATTTTATTATATATCATTTCAAGTTGTTGAAACAAGTATTTTTTCTTTATTCTGGATATAATTTCTGTTCAGATATGTGAATTTCAAATATTTTCTCCTAGTTCTGGGCTTGTGTTCTCATTCTCTTAACAGTATCTGTTGCAGAGTAAAAGTATTTAACTTTGATAAAGTCTAATTTATTATCTTTTTCTTTAGTGGGTAGTATTTGTGGTATTGTATCTAAACCTAATAGTCAAACCCAAGCCCATACATACTTTCTCCTATTAATTTTAGAGTTTAACATTTCACATTTAAACATATGATACATTTTTGGGCTAATCATGTATCATATGAGCTTCTTTTGTTTTGTTTTTGCATATAGACATCCAATTTTTTAGAATCATTTGCTGATATGACAAATGATGAATTGCCTTTATTATTTTGTTAAAAATTCATTGATTAAATTTGTATCAATTTATTTCTGGTGTCACTATTCTTTTTCATTGACTTTCCATATAAACTTCAGGATCAGCTTATCCATATCTACAAGAAAAAACTACTAATATTTTGATTAGTATTGCATTGATTACATAGATCACATTGGTGAGAATTGAGTACTTCAATTCATGAATATTGTACCTCTCTTCATTTATGTGTATATTCTTTGATATTTTTTGGTGTTTTTCCATTCACATACTGCATATATTTTGTTAGATTTATACCCAAGTATTTTGGGTTTGATTATACTGTAAATGGTATTTTCTTTAAATTTAAGATTACAAAGATTCACTGATGGCTTATAGGAATCTAATTCACATTTATGTATTTTCCTTATGCCCTGCAACCTTGCTAAACTAACTTACTACTTGTTGGAGTTTTGTGTAGATTATTCAGAATTTCCTAAATCTGAGTTTCTCATCCTTGGCACTATTGACATTTAAGGCTGGATAATTCTTTGTGTGAGTAACTGTCCTGTATATTGTAGAATGTTTACCATCATTACTAATCCAGCATTGGCATTTATCCACTAGATGTCAGTAGTGCAGTCTCAACTGCAGTGATCAAAATTGTCTCTAGATGTTTCCAAAGATCCCCTACAGACTAAAATTACCCATGGTTGAGAACTTCTCTTCTACATAGACAGTCAGGGCCTCTTCAGATAAAGACACTTTCGATCTGTATGCCTTTTATTTATTTTTCTTGCCTCATTACACTAGCTATGACTTCTAATATAGCTGACTAGGAGGAGTGAGAAAGGATATCCTTGCCTTAATATAGATCTTAGTGGAAAATCATTCAATGTCTTACCATTAAATATAATATCTGTAGGATTTATCTAGACATCATCTATTAGGTTAGGATCATTTATTTCTACTTTGCTGAGAGTTATTTTTTTAATTATGAAGTGACTTTACATTTTTGAGATGCATTTTTGACCTATATTGATATGATTATATGATTTCTCTTATTTATCCTTTTAAAATGATGATTGCATAGATTTATTTTCAAATGTTGAACCAGTCTTTCATTCCTGGGATGATATGGAATTGGTTGTTATTTATTATCTTTTTAGTATATTGTTGGATTTGATGTTCTAATATTTTATGAAAAAGTTTGGATTTATGTCATAAGAAATAATGGCCTGCAGTTTATGTATATATGTATATGTAAACACATGTGTACATGTCAACATATACATATACGTAATGTATGTATGCTATATGTTTACATATACATATGTACATGTATAATAATTCTGAGAGGAAATTGATATATATATCAATTATTATCAATGATATATATTCTGATATATATATGATATCAACGATATATATTTCATATTCTGAAATTGGTATATAGTGATATCAATTGATATATATCAATTTCTCATAATTCTTAAGCTCTGTGGCTCAAATTTTGATATATTCTAATTTTGTTTTATTTTTTAAAAGTCTCTTGATAATTTTGGTTTGATCCATATGCTATTTGGGAATGTATTGTTTAATTTTTAACTATTTGTGGAGTTTTCTGATATCTTCCTGTTTCTGAATGCTATTTTAATTACATTATGTCCAAAAATGTACATTGTATGATTTATAGTTTTTGAATTTATTATGTTTAGTCTAGAAAATTATCTACCTAGTGACTATTTCATGTGCACTTAAGAAACATGTATATACTGATGTTTGATGGAGTGATAGATAAATGTCAATTAATTCAATTTTAATAGTGCCATTTAGGTCATCTATATGCCTACTGAGTTCAGCCTATTTATTTTATCAATTACTGAGGAAGCAGTGTTTAAGGCTCCAACTATAATTTGGAATTCATCTATTTACTGTCCCAGATCAGTCAGTTTTTACCTCATATATTTTTGAAACTCTGTTGTTATGTGCATATTGTTTAGGGTTATAGTATCTCTTGAAGAATTGGGTCCTTTATTATTATGTATAGTTTCTTTTTATCCATCATAACTTACTTGTAATAAAATTAACATATTCTGAAGTTAATATTGGTATTTCAACATTTAATTTTTTCCTTAGTTTTTGCATGATGTATTGTTCTTATCTCTTTACTTTTAACCTCTCTAATTCTTTATATTTATGTAAGTTTCTTATGGAAAGTATGTAGCTTTTTCTTTTGTATATAATCTGACAATCTCTGTCATTTAGCTCATATGTTCAGACAATTTACATTTAAAGTAATTGTTGATATAGTTGGATTAAAATCAACCATCTTTCCAGCTGTTTTTTATTTGTTGTATTTGTTTTTTGTTTCTTTGACTTCTATTGTGCCATCTATGGTTTCATTTGAGTAACTTTTATGATTCTATTTTATCTCCTCTATTGACTTATTATTTACATATATTTTTCTGACCTTTAGGTGGTTTTCTTAGATTTTACAACATGAATTTATAAATATGCTCTGTCCACCTTCAAATAATATTTCACTGCTTCATTTGTAATGAAAGTATTTCATGACATATTCTAATTCCTCTTTCCATCTCTTGTACTATTGTTGTCATATATTTTACATTTACATATGCTATAATCACCCAATATATTATTACTATTATTGTTTCAAATGATTAGTTATTTTTCGGCCATTGAAATATGAAAATGAATGTATTTTACATTAATTTATTTCACTTTTGATCCTCTTTATTTCTTCATGCAGATTTAGTATTTTGTCCTATAGCATATCCTTTTTTTTTTGACCAATTTTTATGAGATTAGAATATGCTGGCACTTTTTTGGGGTTGGTTTTTTGTGTGTGTGAGGAAGAGTGGCCCTGAATTAACATCTGTGCCCATCTTCTTCTGTTTTGTATGTGGGATGCCACCACAGCATGGCTTGATGATCAGTGCATAGGTCCGCGCCCGGATCTGAACTTGCAAACCTCAGGCTGCTGAAGTGGAGTGTGCGAACTTAACCACTACACCTTTGGGCTGGCCCCAGCATATCTTTTTGTCTGAAGAACTTTCTTTAATATTTCACATGGGGTAGGTCTGACAGTGAATTCCATCGGCTCTCATTTGCCTGAGAAAGCCCTTATTTCTCCTTCATTTTGGAGAATATTTACTAGATATAGGATTATGAATTGAGTTTTCTTTATCTTTCCAGAATTCAAAGATGTCACTACTTTGTCTTCTTGCCTGAATGATTTCTAATGAGAAGTCTGCTGTAATTTTTATCCTTGCTCCTCTAAGCAATTTATTTTTAAACCATCTGATAGCTCTCAAAATTTTCTCTCTGTCTCTGGTTTTGAGCAGTTTGAATGATGAATATGTTACACTTAGATGTGTGAGTATTTGTGTTTTGGTATTTATCTTGCTGAGCTTGAGCTTTTTGATCTGAGGTTCAGGACTTGTCACTATTTTGGGAAATTCTTAGCCATTATATCTTCAAATACTTTTGCATCTGTCTTATTCTTTCATTGTTCATTTTCTGTTATCCATTTATTTTACATTTAATATTATCCCACAGCTCTTGGATGAAATGCTCTGCATGTGGTGTTCTTGCTTGTGTTATTTCATTCTTTTTACTCTCTATGTTTGTGCAATTTCTATTTCTCTACCTTAAAATTCACTGACTATTTTCTTGCTTATGACGTCTGCTTATGAACCCATGAAAATTATTCTTCATTTCTATGATTGTACTCTTGATTTTTAGGATTTTCTTTTTGTTCTTTCTTATACTTTCTATTTGTCTGATGAAATTACCTATCTGGTCTTACACATTGTCTACCTTTTCCATTACAGCCCTTAACATATAAATCAGTTATTTTAAATTCCTTCTCAAATAATTGCAACATCTGAATCTGATTTTACCATTGATGTTTCTTTTCAGACAATGCCTATTCTTGCATTTTTGTATGGCTTGTATTTTCTTGTTGAAAGCCAAACATATTTCATAAAAGAGCAGATACCGAGGTAAATATTTATTACGCATGGGGGAGAAAACTTGTTTTTGCCCCTGCTGGGCCTTTAATATAGGGCTTTTTGTTATTCTAGTCAAGAGTCGGTTTCTGTTTGAAATTCATTGTTTCTATTGTTATCAGAGCTAAAATGTATTGCTCCTCTTGGCACAAGTGACTTCAAGTTCCTCTGAGAGTATCTCATTTTTTCTTCCCTGCATGGCTTCATGTATTTTCCTCGGGCTGCTCCTCAGAGAGAGCCTTTTCCTTGCAGTTCTCCCAGTTATATCCTGTTGTCATTTTTACTCAAGGATTGTTTACAATGGTGATAGGAATGAGGGCTTTCCTGATGTAATGATTAAACTTTTGTTTGGAAGGCACAATGGATTTGCACATCAGTTTTGGCCTTTGCAAGTGTCCCTGCCTATTATCCAAGTGTGGACCTCCCCTCACCCAATTCCTTTCCCCCATGTGTAAACCTCAGAGTCCCTATGTTATAATGTTGAAACACTTCCCTCTGGATATTGATTATCTTGTTACTTTGGTGAGATAGGTTAGATGGATCAGTAGCGGGCTTCCTTCCTCTCTCCCACCTGTAATGGTATTCCAGCATTGCACTGGGCCACAGGCCTTGTTATCTTTTATCCTACAAATAACTATTTTGTTCTATAAGGTAGATCATGGAAAGGGATCTGGCAGGAGTTCATAATGGTTGCTGTCCCTCCACTAGCCTGAACTAAGTGGGATACCTTCTTCATATTCTCCCGAATCCTCCCTGCAATAACCTGGTAAGATTCTTGGAGGAAAAGCCTATGTATGGGTGAAAACTCTCCTATGACTTCTACTCTCAGGAGCTTCACACTTTCATGCTAGCCTAGCAATTTTTCAACATCACTTGTCTAACATCCTATCAAATTATATTATGTCTAGTGATGTTTGCCTCATTTAAGTAAATTCTCAGATTCCATGTCTCTAGATTTCAATATATCTCAGTCCTGGGACCTGAGTTTCCTGATGAGGTCATGAATAGTCATTTGCACTTTCCTACTTTTTTCCCCTGCAGGGATGGGAACTACTTCCAGCTCTCTTTATGTCTGCGCTAAAACTAGAAATCGAAATTTGTTTGTTTGTTTTTGGTTTTGATTTGTTTTTTTAACAATGCAGAGTCAATATTTTATATATTAACCCATTCCTGGAGCCTGGTCAAAAGGTTCACAAAATTGGGTGCACATCAGAACAGGTGATGTATATTATCTGGTGGGATGGTATAAAATAATGCCTGACTCTAAGGGATTTATAAATTTTGTGTTTTGATGTGTAAAAGGACACAAGCTGAGTGGATCACTGTTAGAGTAAGTGATAATAAGGAAGTACATGTGTTAAAATAAATACAATCCAATGAATTAAATTGTTTCTCTGTTTTTTTCTGGGGGGGGCGGTTCGGAGGAAGACCAGCCCTGAGTGAACATCTATTGCCAATCCTCCTCTTTTTGCTAAGGAAGACTGGCCCTGGGCTAACATTCGTGCCCATCTTCCTCTTCTTTATATGGGACGCCGCCACGGCATGGCTTGACAAGTGGTGCATCAGTCCATGCCTGGGATTTGAACCTGTGAACTGTGGGCCACTGAAGTAGAGTGCGTGAACTTAACTGCTGCGCCACTGGGCAAACCCCTATATTCAATTGTTTTAAAGTAGGTGTGAACTATACAAGGTGGGCAAGGCAAGTGCTATAATATCAACATTATTTTTTATTTCTTTTTATGTAAATTCAAGGAAAATACTACTCTTCTAAAGGTCTTCATTTTTTCCTGAGAATTTTAGAATTATAAACATCAAGAGATTATAGAACTAGTACATGGATTTTAGATCCTAATCTCTTAGATCTACTTATTGGAAGTTGTGAGTAGATTTTAAAAACCAGGATGAAGGGATAATAAAATTTTTGGCACAGTTTACATTAAATTATGATGATTAAAAAATTCCTTTCATGTTTTTTCCAGTAATTTTTAATGTGTTGTGTATCATTTTCTCATGATTGTACATTTTAGAGTTTTAAAAGCTACTATTGGCTTGATTAATTTTTAAGTAATAAAGCATTTGAATCATTATACTAACCAATCATTTCCTAGTGTCTTAAAATACAGAGTTAGTTTTGAAAACAGACATCTAGATGTTTGCCATCTTTAGCATGATCAATAAATTATGGCTCTAATACTTTGGTTTAGATAAATGTCCCCCAAAGTTTTTCTCACATGATCTACAATTGTAACAATCTTTTGAGCACAAAAGGAGGAGGAGGAACAAGAAAACTTCAGACAATTTGATGTATCTACTATGTCATAAAATTTTTTTATATTGGTCCTTTATTGAAACATTACCAGGGAGTGTAACCTATATGTACTTGTGTTTGTGTATCCGTTGATTAAAGTGGGAGCCATTATCAGCAGGTTCTAATATTCATCAAAATCTTTTTTCTCCATATTGTTTATAATGCAAACACATTGCAAAAATCTTTTTGAAAATAAAAACCCACAAAAAGATCAAGAGAAAGTGTTGACTACATGGCTTAATTTCTTCTTGCTGTTGTTAATACCAAATAATATTTTAAACACATTATGTTTGTTTTTGTATATTTTGTTAGGACTTTTCTTTGGTTTCAAACAGAATTATTTTTTATTCCTTTATACGGTTTATTATGTTTACCTTTTGATTATAGAAAAAACAATACTGAAAACAAGAACTCCAAAATTCCTATCTCAGATCATAAAAAATTATCTTCAAAGCCAACATTTTGCAGAGCAGATTTGAAGACAAACTTATCATCCCTATGGAGCCACTAAACATGTCTTCTTTTCTCATGCTTAAAGAGCAAAGAAAATCTCTTCCTTAGTAAGCATTATTGAGAGTTGTGACAGTCTGGCAGCTTATTTCATTACAAATATCTGTAATTTATTTTTCTTTATTTTTACAGATGCCCCAGTAGCTGCAATGAACTATAGCACTTACATGTGTTGATGTGAGATATTAAGGTTTATTTTTATGTCAAAATATAAAAGGTGTATCTTTATTTTAAGTTTAGGAAGTAAAGATTTCTTTTTCTCTTCCTTTCATGCCATTTCATTTCATGGTCAAACTTCTGCTGAAGTCACCATCATTTGTGAAACCTAGCATATATATGTATGGAGCTTTAAATTATAATTGTTTTATGTTCATTGGATTGGCTGGATTTGCTGCTTTTGCCTTATTTATATAGAGACATGAAAGAGCTTCTTATTATGTAATCTCACATTTCCATTACATAATTTTAAAGCTTCTGTATCAATTTGCTTCCAAATTTAAGAATAGTGATTATTTCTCACATTACATATATAATACATGTACATATATATTATATATACAAACATATAAATACATATGCAGTCTATGCATATATATATATATATTCATATTGACATACATACATATGTATATGCAAACACATATAGAACCTTAGTGGAAACAGTAACTTGAGTTGCCTCTGTTAGATCTTGGATAGTAATTAAAATTTTTTGCAATGCCTTATGAACCTTCTAAGCAACGCTGAAATTGAAGGCAATCTTTACTAGCTAATTAGAGTATTGCTTCCTTTTTTTGAAAGAAATGTCATGCTAGTCAATAGGCGATGGTGTGTTCTTACTTGTTAGGATTGAAAAAACGACTAATTATCAAAAGAACTAAAACATCTACTTACACTCCTTCATTTAGAGATATGAAGAGCTTTTAAAATCAAAGAATTCAATTTTAATTCAATTTAATGAAAACAAAAGCATGAATACATAAGCATAACACTAAAATAATCAAAACACACTTTTACAGGTAAGTATTTTTAAAAAAATATTTCTGGGGGCTGGCTCTGTCACACAGTGGTTAAGATTCGGGCTCTGCTTTGGCAGCCCAGGTTTGTGGGTTTGGCTCCCAGGTGTGGACCTACACCACTCATCAGCCATGCTGTGGAGGCAACCCACATACAAAATAGAAGACTGGCACAGATGTAGCTCAGGGATAGTCTTCCCCAACCAAAAAAAAAAACAAAAAAACAAAAAGAGGCAGACTGGCAACAGATGTTAGCTCAGGACCAGTCTTCCTCAGCAAAATAAAAATAAAATAAATTTCTGGTTTGCCTTGTTTGTTTTTTCCAAAATAATTTGGAATATCCAAAATTCAAAAGAATTAATTTGGAATATTCAAAATCCAAAGAATATCTAAAAGTTATGGTAAAACATTCAGTTAATTTAGCTAATGAGTGCACTTTATTAAAAATTAATCTAGACAGAAAAGAGATATACTGGGTAATTATATTCTCCATTCTTTTTACTTGAAATCTTTGTTACTCTCTTTTGCCCTGGATTCTTAAGAGAGACCAGAACCTTGAACTGCTCTGCTCGTCAAGCCTGACAGGATCTCTTTGACGCATAGACCTCATTCTACTCCAAGACGGATCTCTAGAGCATCTGCACTGGTGTTAGTTGCTTTCTCCTGGTCCAGCATTGGCTTTCATATAGCATATAGCTAGTTTCAAGGAAATGAGCATCATTGCAAGTGTCTAGTACTTACCTATAATGACAGCTAATATGTCCCAGACCAAAATCATGTGAAATATGACAAAGTGGGAAAGTTGTCTTTACCTAAAACTATTCAGGAAGATGAATGTTTGTGTTGGAAACCCTTAGGAGTGGCAGTGTGAGAACGATGCCTATCCCATCAAGGTCTAAGCTTTAATAAGGATAGATGGTCTCTAAAGTGCCTTCTAAAAAGAAAGGATCCGAGTAATGGTAAAACTATGATTATCCAAGTATGATAGTCAATTTGGGAGCAGACCCAACACCAGTAATTTTCTTTCTCTTGGCATCCTCCACATAGTACTAATTTCTTCTCTTAAACAAATGCATAAAGAATATATTAGTGAAGGTGAGAAATATTACATAAATATTTTGTGTGCTAGCATGTTCTGGACTGACACACTCCTAAGAGCCCCCAGAAGAAAGAGCATTGACACTTATAATCGCTTCCAGGAAGGTATTTACTCTCACAGTTTTTCCTCCTCACAATATCGACTGAAGAAGATAAAATGATTTCAAATCCATATGTGACTATGGTACCATAGAACGTAACTGTCTTCTATTGACTGACACAATGTATTCTACACTGGATGTACGTGTGACAGATGACTTCATGATTACACAAATAGAAGATAGCACAGAGGAGAAAAAGACATACATTTTATAGTTCTATATATTAAGTGATCTTTTTCTGAAATAAAGAAATGTGTTGTTACTAAGGAGTCAAAATTTACCTTGATTATAAATATATATAATGAAATGTTTCCCCTTTTGTTAATGGGACTGCTACTTTAGTTCTATTTTTCTCTTTAAACTATGAATTTTGTTAATTTCACTTCTCATTTTCTTCATAGTATTTAATGTTAAATTTTTGATAATTAAAAAAACTTCTTTGGAAGAACTAAGTCTTCATGGCGTTCGTTATTTTTATTGCAGAGTTAACAGCAGTTCTCCATGCTAAATTTGAAAACACAATATAAAGGAATAAAAAAAATTAAATACTGTGACTCATTCAGATAGAGGATTTAAAATAAATTTTTGTCCCTTTATAAAACAGCAAATTTGAGTGTCTTCCCTTCCAATTGTTTAATATTGTTTTATATTTTATCCTTTTGAAATGTAATAGCATAAATATTTACTTAGCCAAGTGTCTGACATATATTCTTTTAATGAATATCAGCTATTATTTAAATATCATTATTAGCTATAGTTAAATATTTTTCATATTTGAAGCATATTTTAAATGTACCTTTATATTAATATTTTAGTGACTACTATATTTAAAACATTTCTTATTAATATTATTTAATTATATCATATTATTGGGTACAAAACATTTCATTGTATTGACATACACTATATTGTGTACTTTATGGACAGTTACTTTTGAAAAAGTATTAAAATTGAGGAATCGGATTTTTATTTTACATGATAAATACATACACACGGAAAAGATAGTTTGAAGTATCATTTTTGTATTTTCTTCTTATTTGTTTCATAAATATTTCTATGAACTATTATTTGCTTCCAAGCATTCGGATAATTCTCTCTTGGTTCATATAAATCCCATCCTTGTTTTGGTAGAAATCAATTGAATTATCTATGCTTCAATTATGTAAGCATTAGCACTAAGTATTTCCTCCAACTATGAGAATCAACAAGGTTTTTGTGTTTAAACCATCAGAGTGTGAATATAGGAATGAGATTTCAATGCAAATAAGTGTTTCCAATTTCACTTCTCTCTTTGTTTCCTTTGCGTAATATAAGTATGGCAAAACTGAAATATGCAGGTCAAACATAGTGTTGAGGGAGTGATGGCATTTGAACAGTACCCTAAAGTCACACTTAATAGCATTCACAGAGCTACAAGTTTTGTTGCAATGTATTTTAAAGAGGTGATCCTATATTTTCAGATTATGATTTGTTTGATAGGGATCCCAGAAACTCAAACTATCAAGTAAAGAAATTTTGGATATTTGCAAGGTCTTGAAGAATCTTAGATATGAAATAATTGCAAATGACATACTGAATATCCAGAATCAGATCACCACCATGAGCATTTTTATTTTCTGTCTAATTTTCATTTTAATTCTCCATATTAATCAGTAGATTTTAGCCTATTATTTATTTACTCTGTTGAATAATGTTTTGTTTGTTATCTATAAGAATGATGAGTTACATAGTATTTCAGGTATTTTAAACTTTTCATTTTAAATATAATACCATGGCAGAGCTGAATTCTTCCTAAAAGTCTTTTAATTATTTTTGCCTATGACTGAAGAGCACAATGAATTCATTCATTTGTTTGTATATTTAAGAAATATTAATAAGTTGCTTATAATTAGCCCATCTCACTAGGCATTCTTTTGCAAAATGAGCTTGTGTAGCTTTCCTTATAGCTGGTGGAAATATGTAATTAGATAAACACTAGAAAAACAACAATTGCTGATGTAAGAGAACTATGGTATACTTTAAAATATATCTATATATGTATATATATACATATATATATCTATATATATACATAAGAGGGATATCAAGTGTGGAATGGGAGCGAGTTGTGAGGGAGAAATACTTCAAAGAGGAAATGACATTTCAGATTAAAAGAAGGTAGGATCAGTAGGAGTTATCAGATATGAATAATTACTATTCACTCTGATTTGGTAATTTGATTGGCATACAAGGGGATGATGCTTTCCTGACTTTTGGCCAATGAATTATCTGTTTTCTGTTTCTTCCTGGTACAGGTGTAAAAATGCTAGGACTCAACTCTCTACTCGTTGCTTCTCCTGCCCCAGCAATCATGGAAGCACATGTTAATGTGAAGACTAAGTCTTCAAGTGGAGGTTGGCTTCCCTGGGGAGTTTCCTCAACCAGAGGCATAATTTGCATGGGAAAATTTTAAACCTTTGGTGTTTTGAGTCACTCTAATTTGAAGGTTGTCTGTTCTTACATTATAACCTAGAATACCCTGAATAATGCGCCAAGCAAACATAAAGTGAGAGATTGTATGCAGAAGAGACAGGAATAAGAGAAAACTTTACACTCAAATGTCAGGGAAGAAAGAGGAAACGGCATTTTGGTGGAAAAGAGAGAAATTCTCATAGCTTGATTTTATAGAAAATACGAAGGTGGAGTTGAAAAATTAGGCTGAAGTGTCTTGTATACTATATTAAGAAGTGATATATTTAGATTTTATCATCAGGACAAATGGCAGCTACTGAAGAATCAGAAGCAGGAATGTTATATGAATATATTTGCCTGTGAGAAAGTATCTTGGCTGTGGTATGAAAAATCTGTTGGATTAATCAATTAAGTATATGAGGGAATGAGTAAGGAATTTGTTTGAGTTGATGAAATAAAATTTTTTATTTTGTTTTCCGTTTCCAGCATTTTAAAAATGTTGAACCATCATCCCTACCTTCCATTGTCAGTGATGAATAAACAGCCACTCTGCATATCTGATTTGCCCTCTGTATTATATCTTGTCACTGTGACAGCTTTTAATATTGGCTCTTTATCTTTTGTTTGTATGAGTTTGACTATGATTGTATAGGTATGATTTTCTTTGTATTTATCCTGCTAAGAGACAATTAAACTTGTTGAATCTGAATATTGGTGATTTTCTCCTAATTTTAGAAAAATTAATTTATTTTATGTTTAAATCTTTTTGCCCTATGCTCATTCTATTCTCCTTCTAGGATTCCAGTTACAGATATGTTAGACAGTTGGTATTGTATCACAGGTTCCTTGAGTTTATGCTAATTATCTTCAGTTTGTTTTCTTCTCTGTTCCTCAGATTTGATCTTTCGTATTGATAACTCTTCAAGTTCACTGTCTGTATTCTCTCAATACTCATCCAGTGAATTGTTCATTTCAGTTATTACACCCTTAAATTATAGAATTTCCATGTGGCTCTTTATACTTTCTATGCTGAGATCACCTATCTGTTCATTCATTAAGATCATATTTTTAAAGTCTGTGAACATATTTATAAAGATGTTTATCCATTTATAAAATAGTTCACACTTTCCGGTTTCTTTGCATGTCTAATACTTTTCACGTGTATGCTTTAGATTGCAGATTAACTATTGTGGAGACTCAGGCTATGATAGCTTCCTGTGGCATGCATTGTGTTGATTTTGGTTCTAGCAGATAGTTGAATTACTGGCTAATCATCTTGATCTTTTGTATCCTTAAATTTAGGATTTGTTAGGGCAGATGTACAATCAAAAGTCCAAGGTGTTTCCAAAGCTATTCTAGCTTGGCATGACTTAAACTCCAATCTCTGTATCCTGTGAAGATCTTGTCAAGCCTTCATTTTCGACTTTTTAGAGCCAGTCCAGAAGATAAATTCTTCTCATGTGTGGTCATTGTGATTCTTACATGTAATCCTAGTGTGTCAACCAGATGCTTTTGTGGTAAACATATTGCCTTGCTCTGGATGAACCAAAAATCTAAAACTCCCAGGAGTGTGTGGCTTCTAGTATATTTGCTTGTGTCTCAAATCTGTAATAGGTTTGGTAAATGGAAACCTTCTCTTATAAACTTTGATAAACCTTGAGGTTTTTCCCTGTATGCAGACTAGCTTTCATTCAAAGAGTCATGGGAAATCCCCACAATGATTTCTTGTGTGTCCCCACTTACACATCTACTTTCTCTCTACGGACCTACCCTTAGGATTCCAGATGCTTCTGCTGATCTGATCATTTTGCTCAAGGAACCATCACAAAATTTATGACTTTAGCTCAGTGCGTCTTGGAACAAAGTTGATTATGCTGTTCACCTAGTGAGTTTCCCTTCTATCATGAACTATACGTTTAAACTTCCTGTTACCAATGCCTGAAAAGAACTGCTTCACACAGGTTGTCTATTTTAAATTTGTTTATAATGGTAGGGCTGATCAAGGAACACTTAATCTATTATAGCTGGAGTGGAATTCTACATAACTTATTTTTTAAAAACAAGCAAATTGAGAGAACAATAGCTTAATAAAAGTAGCCTACTGATTTTTTCCCCTAATTAACCTGTCACTTTTATATTTCGGCAGTGTCTCTCTGTATGTCCAGACAGTTCACAGATGGGATTGAAATAACTAAGGTCCATTTATAGGTAAATAAACTCATAACAATTTTGTTAACAGCTTTGAAGCTTTCCCTAGAGTTCCTACTCTTCTTCTGAGTACAGCACTGTTCTCTGTTCGTTTAGCTGGACTTCTAATCTAGCTGAGCTTTGCTCACTCTGTCTCAGCATCATTTTGTTCTGCTCCAATGCTCACCCAGCTCAATTTATTTCCTTTAGTGCTCTCCAAGCTTAGCTCTGTTCCCTGGCCTTTCCAAATCTGTGCATTTATACTAAACACATGATTTGATGTTACTTATTCAGTAGATTCTGTTTAAGGTACTTAAGCTCACCTGGAAAATGGTTTAGCCCACTGGATTTTAAAGAGATAGATGTATTCATTAAAATAATGACTTGTGGCAAATGTACAAAATTAATTTTTACAATTAACTGAATAACATGTATGACTGATAATTTAGATTTAGAAATGTGATGGTGAATGGAATAAGAGACTACGTGATTCTAATACTATGGGGAATAATTATGATTTAGGTGAACACTGTGCAAATGTAAGTTCTAAGCAATTGCTGCGAGCTGCTTCGAATAGGAATTCACAAAATAAATTTGTACACATTTTACTTTTTGAATACTACTTTACAATGAAATAATTTCTTCTGATCAGTTTCTGATGTAGAAGGGGTTATAAATATAAGGTATTTGTGTTGACTAGAATCATCTACTCATTCACGATATCCTGGAAACAAATGATAATCAGCACAACAGGAATTTGATGCCAGCGAAAAAGCATATGGAGAACAGCAGTTCCGAAGAAAACATCTATCCGGGCTGTCTATTCACATTGGTCAGGCACAATAAAAGGCTCTCACACGTGAATTCTTACTTGAGGCTATTAAGATTCAAACTGGTCATTCTGATTCAAGCAAGAAACTATGAAGAACCAAAAATGTACACAGTTACTCCTATAGGTTTTTGGTAACCTACGTTGAAGACATTTTGATTATTTACTTGAAGTAAAAGAATACTTAATGCACATAATAATGAGATTAAGTTTACCACATTAACATTAATATTCTGACTTTTCAAAAAATATTTATGAGCAAAATGAAGGTATTTATAAACTTTTTGAAACATATGTTGATACTGTGCCAAACAAAATTATTTCCTTTCAAATAGTAAGGTCTTAAACGTCATAAATTTCTCAATCATACACTTATAAAAAATTGCTTTTCCCTCTATTTCAGGTGATAAATCAACTTCAAGGTAAATAAGTGTTCAATTTATTCCTCAGTTCACTTAAGAAATGTTTTCTTTATATTTTAAATCAGCATCTCTCTTGGATTTCAGTGCCAGCCAGGCCCATAGCAAAAGTAGCAATGAGTGTAAGACTGGAATTTTTATCTTACTGGGTGGAATGATGAAGAAGATCAACACTGGAAACAACAAATATGAATTCTAGCCTGGTCTGTCACTAACCAACTGCATAATATTAGAATATTTTCTTACCTATTTGCAAAAAATAGAGTGAATGACTGTATAATAAAATTGTTTCTAAAAGTTATACAATACCACCAAATACTGGCCTGATATGGCACCAAAAATATATTGGTTATAATTACACAGCAATTGAAGAATTAATGATTCCAGATGAAAGTGATGAATTCTCTTCCACTGCATTCATGCAATCAAACAAATACAATGGTATGCATTTATCAGGAATATTATAAAGGAGTTTCCTACATAGAATGGAATCCCTGCCCATCATAAACTCTACTAATAAGACGGAACCTGGGGCCAGCCCAGTGGCATAGTGGTTAAGATCGTGTGCTCCGCTTTGGTGGCCTGGGGTTCACAGGTTCGGATCCTGGGTGCTGACCCACTCACTGTTCATCAAGCCATGCTGAGGTGGCATCCCATATAGGGCAACTAGAATGATGCACAACTATAACATGCAACTATCTACTGGGGCTTTGGGAAGACCAAAAAGAAAAAAGGAGGAAGATTGGCAACAGATGTTAGCTCAGGGCCAATCTTCCTCAAAAAACCCAAAACCAAACAAAACCAAAAAGACAGAACTGAACTGTTGTGTTTAATCCTGTGAATAAATTTATTATGAACACTCTCTATTGTCAAATACTAAAGTACAATAAATTCTCTTTATTAATTCATCTATAAATATAATAATTTGTCTACTTTCCAAAGTACCATCACGGACCCACTATTAACGTCATTTTTTCTTATTCCTAAAGCTAGTAGGATAAAAACTTTCAGGAGAAGGCAGAGAGATAGCTAAAATTAAACTGCTTTCCATCCTAGACATAAATATTTTATGTTTTAAGAAAAAAACTAGCATCTCTGAATTTCCCAAAAGTGGGCTGGTCATATGGACAACATACTCAGGAATGAAGAATTAGCAAAACCATGTTGAATTAAAATCACATCTAATATGCGAGCATCTGCTTTTCCATTAAAAAAATCAACAAGAAAACAGTTCTTAATATAAAGAATTTCAAATCTCACGTTCAAGGATGTTGTTTTTTTGTAAGTTGAGGTGTATAATCTGGACAGTCAAACCATGATCACTATAAACACTGATTTCACAACATATTTTAATTTATTTAAAATGCTATTGATCTAATATTATAACTGAAAAGCATCAATCTGTATTTAAAATTAAAATATATAAAATTTTATATGTAACAGAATATTCCATCACAATTTCAATATCAATAATAGAAGTTATTTTATTAAATGTATTAAATAACCATTTCTACTCTTAGTGTATTAGCCACTTTTCACCATAAATGTAAAGTATAATTTCAGTAGTGTACATAATTTTTCTAATTCTTAGAAAATTGTTCTGAATTTTTTCTTAATAAATGCATTTTATAATTAACTTATGTGTTAAGGTTAATAAACGACTATATATTTTTGCTTTATATTCAAGGCTATGACAGGCATCCCCATTATAACTCCTTTAGCACAATGAGAATTTAAATTTATAGTTTTTTGTGCTCAGTTATATTTTTTCAGTATTCATGTCAAACATAAATGTGGTGGATTTAATGGTATTGTGTGTGTATGTGTTGTTGGGAGAAAAGTGGCCATAGATCTCTCATGTTTCTATGACTGGATACTAACAATTCTCTTCAGACTGTCTTTTCTTGTGTCTGTGCTTGTGTAAGTGCACAGCCTAGGGAAAATAGAGACAGCGTCTCTCAGTGAATCAGATTTACTCACCTTCCCAGAGAGCAAAGATAGAGACACTTCTTTCTTTTTTTGGAGGAGGTCAAATGGCATTCCAGAGTATTAAGATAATATCTTTCTCTAGAGTGGGAGAAATAGACAAGTTTATGGACAGCCTCCATATAAAACCAGGGTTTCTTAATCTCAGGGTTCGTCTCCGTAATGCACCCCACTGTCCGCACAGGCAATTCAGTCTTCACCGTGTCGTCATGGAGAATTAGGGCTTGAGGAACTGATTCAACATGTTATTCATAGCTATTGCTGTAATTAATAGACTGTCTTTTGTCTCTGACCCGAAGGCCTTGTGTTTGTCTGCCATGGTCTATGAAACTGTGACAGACTAACCACTAACTTTTGAGCCTACAATAGGGTAAAAATCTCAGACCTTTGCTAGCTTCTGAATTGAAATTTTAACATGTGAAAATAATATGTACCAAAATGGCCTATTTTAAAAAGAATGATATTAATGGACTTTTAAAATCATAATTATAATGTTTATATAGTGTATGTGTATATATATTAAAAACCTGGACAATTTATATACATAAATGTGTGTATATATGTATGTATGCATATATAAATATATGTATATTTAACAACAATGAAATGTAAAATGCAAATTATCCATAAGGACATGAGGCTTGAGTTCAAATGTAGGAGAAAATATGAATAATTTACATTTTTCAGAAAAGCACAACTGGGACCTGCCCCATGATGTGCTGGGTAAAGTTCTGCACAATTTGCTTTGGCAGCTTGGGTTCGCGGGTTCAGATCCCAGGCACAGACCTACACCACTTGTCATGGCATGCAAAATACAGGAAGATTGGCACAGATGTTAACTCAGGGCTAACCTTCCTCAAGCACAAAAAGAGGAAGATTGATAATGGATGTTAGCTCAGGGTAATCTTCCTCAGCAAAAAATAAATAAATAAAAATAAATTAAAAAGTAAAAAATTTAAAAATTATTTTAAAAAGGCACAACATATTACAGATGTCTAGAGAATATTGTAAATTCCTATTTTCTTATATTCTTTCACCTACTTCTAGTAACCTTTGTTACTATTGGTCCCATTTGATTGAGGTATGAATGGCCAACATATTACAGATGTCTAGAGAATATTGTAAATTCCTATTTTCTTATATTCTTTCACCTACTTCTAGTAACCTTTGTTACTATTGGTCCCATTTGATTGAGGTATGAATGGCCACAGATTCAGAACGACAGATAGTTACTGTACAGTTTATATAACAGATATTCCTAACAGAACACTAGGCTAAAAAGTGAAGCTATATAAAAATGAATATCATAATTCTTTTAAGGTCTCTGATAAAAATCTAAAAATAATTCTCTGTGCAATATTCCCTAATAGCCTAGTGAAATGTTAACGAAAAATGCCTTAGAATGGTGACAGCATCACTGTACCACTTAGAAGGGACATAAGAGGGGAGACAGGTAGAACGTACAACTGTATCGATAACTATAGCTGTGCACAGTAATCCTACAGCAGAAAAATAAAGATGTAAACCTGCTCTCCAAAGCTGTGTGAGTAGCAGCATCTAGAATTCTTGCCTTAGAGACACATTTTCACCATTACTACTTAAATTCAGATATTTTCAAGGATAAAAATGTAAGTGTAGAATCCCATGAAATTCTTCCTTCAACTTTATCAACTCAAAATCTAATCAAGATATAGCATCTTTCTCTAGAAAGTGTTAATCTTAATTTATGCTTGAGTGTGGCAGCAATGTAACTTTACAGAACTATCTACCTCATTTAAAGTTTCACGTTAGCTGCCATTTCACTGAGCTGGTGGAAAATAATAACTTGAACCTCACTTGTCATTTCACCCCCAGGGTGGTGTTAGGTTATAAGGAACTCATGTACTGTTAAAGCTTTGGGGAAGGGAGTCTAGTTGCTTCTACTTCTTGAGTAATCTTTAAAACTTTAAAACATCTTGAGACATGGCAAAACTTTAGGTTTAGTGACTTGGTGTCCATGATCCGATCCACCTATGGGAATCACAGGTCCATGTTTCTCCTGGTGTATTGCTGCCACCAGCTGTTTTGTTTGAGAAGTAGGGTGGTCATTCTGTCTGTATGGAGAACCACAAAATTATCTGCTCTAATCAGTTCTCCCTAGTTGGGGGACCCTCATTCTAATATATGGGAACCTGCTTCTCACCAAGATCATGCTACTCAGAGACTTCAGTTGTAATAATTGATATAAACAGTAGTTTTAATCTTATAATAGTTAATTTATAAGAGTTAACTAATTTATTGAAAGGATGTTTATGAGATAAATTACTTCAAATAATTAAAACACTTTCCCATTCAAACAGACAGCCAACAGCTGAGTACAATTTAGAAAAGTTCTTAAACACACTTCTCTCATATTCCACTCCCTTCTCTTGCTGGAGCTGTAAGTCTAGGAACTACATTTTTGAGACTCCATTGCCTCCAGTGCTACCTCATTTTTGTTCCACCACCGAGATGAAATCATGTGAGATCTGGAAGTTAGAAGAGAGATAAAAGAAAAACTATTCTTCCTCCAGGAGCATCAGACAGATGGGTAAGCTTGGGAGCTTGAAATTCTGCAATGGTTTTGAACCATTACCTTTTAATTGCCTTCTGAATATGGCAGGAAGATGTACACATCTGTAGTGAAATCCTGTAATGCTTGACCTGGATGAGAGGAACACCTTCCTGACTCTCTGAAAGCTACAGGTGAAGCTGGGAGTTAGTGGCATCCATGTTTGCCTCTGCTTCTCCAGGCTGTTCAATTATTTTGAAGCACCAAATTCCCTGTACTAAATCTCATAGTAATTAAACAGAGTGAAATTCTAGAATGGTTTCTGTGTTCCTAATGAAACCCTAACTAAAATAAATGAATTTATGTCTAGTACTATGTTACACTCATTGCTCAAAAGTAATTTATAATCCACCTGGGAAGACTAATTGTTTACACATACAGATTTCAAAAAAGGCAATATAATATGAACTAACCTTAAAAAATGATGATATGATTGATAACTGTGCCAAATTATGCTGATACCATTAGAGAACAAGACAATGTTACAAGTCACAGGTCAGATAGTCGTATAATAGGAATGTTCTTTATAGGGAGCCATCATTACAGAAACATCCTGAGGAAGTGCGACTTGGAGGAATGCTGAATCAGCCAAACAGAGAAGAGGACAGTGTACAGAGGACAAGTAGCGTCTACGTGTGAACAATGTAAAATAAATGAACAAAAGCTAGCTTAGTTGTAACAGAAGTTTCACTTTGGAGTTTAGAGGGAGGTGTACTTGGGCACATAAAATGATACTGCATTTGAAAAACCATATAATCTCAAAATATAATTTAGATTTAACATATCACTTTAAGTTTCCGAATGCTGTTTCTGTATCATGATGTAGCACCATCGCAGCAAGAAGACTCCTCCCCCAATAATTACACTAAATCACTGGAATATGGAATTATATTTTATTAAGTTATGTACCTTATTATCTTTCTCTTATATTTTTAATTTCCGCCATTTGGTGAACTACTTTTCCCCCAATAATTTCTTGTCATATTATCTACTACCAACGATAGCTAAAATACAATTTTTGAAAAGTTATGTTTCAAGTACCCAGAGAAAATTATGTCAGAATAAAACAGGATCATGAATTTTACCTTTATTAATATCTCCCATGATTAACTCCAACTAAAGTATTAAAACCAACCAACCAACCAAATAGTCGTGCTCACACCAACAGCATTCCTCTTTCTGAGACACAGCTCTCAGCAAAAATTCCTCCTTTTCAAACAGTATTGATTTGTGTGTTGGAAGACAGCTTGGTTTCTATCCAAGGGTTATTTTTACAGTGTTTGTTTATTTCTTAAAGTACAGCAGACTAAAGGATGTAGCAGTGGGGCCTCCAACCTGGATTATCAACTCAAACTTCCCATTGACTCCGATCTCTCTCTTGGCTGTCTGTACTTCATGGGGAATGACCACTCAGGACCTTTGTTTACATCTCTTGTCGCAGTTGGAAACCTTTCTCTGTTTTAGTGGACTCTCCCCACTGCTATCCCACCACTGATTTTTCCACCAGTCCTTCTCTGCTCTAACACTGCGTACCAGATGGTATAAAATGGCTGAGCATGTATTTGCTGAGTGAACATAAGGAAAGCTGTCACTTGGCTTACTTCTCTTTCATTACTAACATCACGCCATTAACAATTAGACAAGGCAATGCTTGATGGAAATAACGAGACCTGAACGTTTTGTGCTTTCTAATATAAAGTGGTTAACTTTTTATTCCCATTGTTGTGTAAGAGTTTTTCATGAAATCAGTAATTTGGTGAGAGTCATGTTTTAGCTTTTTATTTTAAAAATGTTTATAGACTACTAATAGTCAGGTTTCTTTTGTTCCTCAGATTTGCCTGTCTTCCTCCCTTTCATCCTCCCTTCATCCTTCCTTCCTTCCTTCCTATATCTCTTTTCTGATTTTTGCATAAAAGTTACACAATTTTAGTCATCACATCTCAACAATATATTTGGGCAATTTCCTAGATTCATTTGGCACAATTGGGGAAGGGAAGTTTCTCTTTTGTTTTGTCAACAAGTAACGTGCCAGGAAGGTGTGTCAGAATTGAAAAGGCAAGAGGCAAATGTGATTTTTAAAAATTTCCCCTGGGTAAATGGATTACCGCTTTCTACAACCAAACCTTCTGCATTTAAGTTTTAACCACAGTGCCATCTGAGGTTCCATTTGATTCGCATAGGAAGCCAGAGACAATACACATACTTCTTCAGCAGCAAACTGTAACCTCTTCTTCCTTACCCCCATATTTTATCAAACATATATAAACAAGGGGTAAATGTGCATGCATTTTAATAGCTTTTAAATTGTCATTAATATATTACACTTAAGGTGTATGCTCCTGCTCAAGATTGTAAAAGAGAATATTAAATAAAATACAAATTATTTATGGCATAGTTTTCTAAACAAGGATTAAATTTCTTAAACACAACATTCAAAACAGGTCCAATATTAAGGAATATATTTGAAAAAGAAAAAAATTGATTTCTTCCAAGATAAATACACAATATGAGAACTGCTGTACTTGTAAAATTTATTTAGCAAGAAATAAACCCCTTGCATATATTAAAACCATTAAAGAGGAGTTGATCATATCAGTAATTGTTAAAAAATATTCATGTTCAATAATTTGATTTTGAAGATAGTATCATTCTGCACATAACAATTTTTAAATTTTTTTATGTCCTATTACTTTAAGAATGCGAGCTTATAGCTAAAGCATATTAGCTATGATAGCCCATATTTGTTGAGTACTTAATTAAAGTCTAGTATTATTTTAAGTGCTTTACATATGTTTTCCAATTTTTCCTTATAAAACACTTCATGAGATCGAAAATGTATGTTTATTTTACAGATGAGTAAATTGAGGTGTAGTGAGTTCACCTAGGAAGAGACCTGTACTCTTAACTACTACAATACTCTGGTCTTTACTTCAATCAAATAGAAAATAGTGCACTCCAAAAACAGGTACGGCTGAAAGCTAGGATACCTGAAGATTAAAGCCCACATTTGATAGTCATCATGCACTTACTTACCAACTGTTGATAATGTTAAGCACATTTTCCTATAATTGCTCAAGAATAAATCATAAGCATGTCTAGAAGCATTGGTGCAATAAACCATCATCAACAGTATAGCATTTGTAAGAGACAAAAATAATTTCTTTTGGTTTATTTCTGATTTCCCAAAGTGAATCAGTGGGATTCACTCAATTAGTATGAGTTTATCTTATTTCAAATGCTAAGACTTCATGAAGAAAGGAACCACAAAGCCCTGTCTGTGTTTGAAAGCTATAGATCCTTCACGGAGGTTTGGAGACACTGAATTTTTCTTGGGCCTTAGAACAACTGAAGGGACAGTAGGACACTGGCAGAAAGGTTGTGGTCTCTGAAACCCCTCTACCTAGTGTATTTTGCTCGTGTCTGGCTCTGTTCGAGACACCATGATGGAAATGAGATTAGTGTTCCGCATTTGACTTATCTACCTCTTTGGACAATAAGCACCACATAAACACTCTCCAACTTCTGCTGACTCTTAAGTTAGCAAAGACTTTTTTTTTCTGAATATTGTCCTCAATATGGCAGAACAGACTGGTTCAAAGCAAAGTTTTGATGAAATGTTTTCTCAGGAAAATCTGTTTCTGCTGCTAAGAGACTGCCACCTACAACCATCTGTGGTTTTGTGTTCCTTGCCAAACTTTTCTGTTGTCTTTATGTAGATGCTGCCTTTGTCTCTTTTGTGGCATCCAAACGTGGCAAGCACTGCTATCAGTTGCATTCTTTTGTTAAAAGTGTTTTACCAGCCTACTAAATATTATAGTGCAGGTTCACACACATACACACACATATTACATATTTTAATAGATTAGGCACAATATCACTCTAGCCAAATATTCAAATAGAAGCATAAAACTGTCTTAAAGATTCTTATCCTCAACATTGGCAACAGAAATTTATATAAGTGTCACGAGTCGTGAAAGAAATTAAGAAGCATGAGGAAGAGATAAACTATATAATAGGTCCAGATGTAGTTCTAATGGAATAAAATACATTACATGGTAGATAAGAAATACTGGAAATGATAATTACTAGCAAGTTTCCAGAATTGAAGAAAGACATGTTCTTCGGTAACAAGCACAGGCTGATTTCCAAGCAAGATAAATAAAAATAAATTCTTGGCTTAATACAAGTGCAGTGAAACCATACTATATCTAGAAAAAGTGACAAAAGCCCATTAGCCACAAGGAAGGAAGTAAAAATTATCTAAAAAGGAAAAACAGGTTTCTACTTTCAGCTCTAACAGAGTAGTTCATATCAAACTAGTCCCTCTACTCAGAACAGTTAAAAAGCTAAATTCTTATTGTTGTTATTATTATTATTATTTACAATTACAACAAAACCCTCTCTGCGATGCATTGGAAGGCAATGAAGTCAGACAAGAACTTGAGGCACTAAAATATAAGGAAAATTAAGCAAGATGGATCCTACATATTTTTTTCTTTTTTGAGTATTTTCTGATTATTGGTGTAGGCCACAGTGGCTAATTAGAAAACAGCAACCTAGAATCTAGGGCAATTACAATGACTGGGGAGGCATAGATTGAAATTTAGGTCTATCAAGATGGCCAGGCATCAGAGGACCAAGAGCCTAGAGGAAAGAGAGCTGCAGGCCAACAGATCCATCATTCAGGACACAATTTTCCTGAAATATTTGTCACCTCCAAAGTTATGTCTGTTTATATGAGGGGGGAGGTGCTAAAACAAATCCAGCATAAAGAAGCAGTTGTAAATTTTTTTTAAAAAATGAGACAGAATTCTAGTAGTTTCTCTTAGCAGGAAGATAACAATTAGCTAGGGCTAATGGGCCCTAAGAAAAATCTCTGGCTTTCAGGCAAGATTCTGAAGAACTATACCTTAAAAGAGCAAGCAAATCAGGCTGAATTGAGGTAATATACTCATTCTCTATTAGCCTTCCAAAAGAAACACAAATACTCTCCAGAGGCAGATAACTGTTCAGAGTTACTGTTTGTTTTCTTACATGTATTTGGTGCCATGGTCTGCTACTGCTACAACATTTTGTAATAAAGTGCACCAAAACTCAGTGGCTTGAAACAACTGTCATATGTTCTTATATTCATAGGTTCCAACATCTGGAATCAGTTTTGCCTGATCCAGGCTTGGGTCAACTGGACTTGACTCCTGACCATTGATTGGATTCAAGTCTAATCTGCATTTCTTTGTGGCTAAGAGCCTTTTTAGGGTACATTCATAATAATAGCAGAGGCAAAAAAAAAACCCAGTAAATTGCACACACAATGACTTTTAAAGCTTCCACTCCTAACACATCCATTAATGTTCATTGGTCAAATTAGTAATAAAATCGATTCCAATTTTAATATGTCAGAGAAATCTGCTCTATCTCCAGTGAGAGGAACTAAAAGCCCATTGCATATGCTGAAAAATAATGCAATTTACCAATCCTAGCCTTCATTTAATACTTTCAAGCACAGCAAGAAAACAGAACACTATACTAAAAAAAAATAGGATATGGAAATAACATGTAAGTGATCCAAAAAATAGAGTTAACAGATATTAACAAAATGTAGTTATAATTAACATTTTGAGAAAATAAAAAAGATCGGAAAAGATGAAGACTATCACATGGAAATCTTAGCATTGACTTTAGAGAACTGAAATTAATATTCAGACTGTATTAAAAGCATACTGGACAAAGCAAAAGGGAAATTGGGTGAATATTTTGTATTCAAATAGAGGCAAAGATTAAAAGGAAAAGATTCAAATAGAGAGAAGAGTGGAAGGGATATGTAGGACATGGTCTAACATATATTTAATTAGAACCCAGAATACAAAAAGAAATGTGAGAAAAGGTAGAAGTTTAATTTGAAGACACAATGACTGCAAATTTTCAAAAAATGATGAAAGATATAAAGCTACAAATTCAGGAATATCAACCATCTCTAAGCAGAATAAATACAATGAAAATTAAACATAGGCAATCACATATTGAGATTTAAAGACAGAGAAACTTAAAATCAGTCACAAAGTTTATTCCACCTCTTCTTACAGTATATAAAACTTGAAAGAATGGTTCTTTCAACATAATAACAAGAAAAATATGGATAAATTAAATCATAATTTTTCTTGAACCCATCAGCATTACAGGGCAATAAAGTAATCTGAAGTCTAAGGAATGATAACCCCCTCTAGAACAAGCAAATTATTCACCTATGCCAAAGCTTGGGGGGAAGAGGTGCTGGGTGCCACAAAAGAATCCAGTTAAACTTTTTGTGTGTGTGTGAGGAAGATCAGCCCTGAGCCAACATCTGCTGCCAATCCTCCTCTTTTTGCTGAGGAAGACTGGCCCTGGGCTAACATCCATGCCCATCTTCCTCTACATTATATGGGACACCAGCACAGCATGGCTTGACAAGTGGTGCATCTGCCCGTGCCTGGATCCGAAACTGCGAACCCCGGGCTGCCGAAGCAGAGAGTGCGAACAGCTGCTATGCAACGAGGCCGGCCCCTCCAGTTAAACTTTTTATAAATTGCTAAAGGTCAAGTGTGAGCTAGCATAAGAGTACAGAAGCACTTGGAACCATGGATACAAAATCATTAATCTCTGTGAACAAATACGTGTTGCTCACAAAAAGGATTGGCAAACAGGGCATAGACTGAGGAAAGTTCAGTGGGTGCACAATCCTAAAGGAGGGGATGAACCTTTGCTACAGGAAATACACAGAGCCCCACACCGACCCTTAACCAGTATGAATCAAAAGTCTTAATCTACTGGGAGAGAGGGAGAAATGCTGTCACTGTCAGGGTCAGGGTAAAGACCAACTGTGTCTTGGAGAAGGTTAGAAGAAAACAAGCAGCTACTCATGGAGGTGAGATAGGAAAGAATACAGGACCAAGGATCCTATGCCATTACCGTAAGAAGTCTCCTACCATTGGGGGAGGAGCAGGAAATACTTTCTCTGATAATGACTACCAACAATACAAATTAGATTTTAGCTGCCATTGGAAAAAGAGGCACAGCCACTGAAAATGCTCTTCTCTTGAGCCTTGGGCACAAGTTTGGACTCAGAGTACAGAAAATCGCTTCTGCCCCTCACCATCAAGCCAGCAAGTGCCAAGTGACAGCAAAACCAGTCCAACAGTGGGGGAGAAGCAAGAGTGTGGAGAGTAACCACATCTGTGGTAAGAGCACTACAACCTAACCTTAAGAGTGAAAGCAATCAACAGATGCAGACCCTGAACCAGGCTCACAAATGACTCTGATGTTGACAGTACCATGAAGGAATTTTGCATGGCTGTGATTAATATATTAAATCCTCTAGTGGAAAGGTAGACAACTTGCATTCACAGATGGTGAATTTAAGGCAAGAAATAAAAAATATAAGAAAGACTCAGATGGAAATGCTAAAAAACAAACAAATGTGAGAACAAAAATGAAACATGCCTTAGATAAGCTCATCACTAGACTTAATTGACATTTATAAAAAACCCTACCCAGCAACAGCAGAATACACATTCTCTTTTAAGTGTGCATGATTTACCCAGGTAGATCATATACTACGTGATGAACACATCTCAACAAATTAAAAAGACTTAAAATTGTACAAAGAATGCTCCTTGAGCACATGGAATTATGCTAGAAAACAATACTAAAAATATAACCTTGTTAATAGAAATATTTAGAAATTAATCACACTTCTAAGTAACTTATAGGTTAAATACAAAATTACAAGAAAAATGGAAAAGTATTTTCAATTGAATAAAAGTGAAAAAAATCAAAATTTTAGAGACACATGTAAAACACCAACAGATGCAGAAAAAGCACTTGCAAGATTCAACATTCATTAATCATACAAAAAAAGGCTCAGCAAATTCAGAATTAAATGGAACTTCATTAACACAATGAGAGCCATTTACAAACAAGCAAATAACACAGTAACATCATACTGCATAATGAAAGACTGATTCTTTGGCCCTAAAATTGGGAACAAAGCCAGAATATCCACTGTCAGCTCTCCTAATCAACGGTTTTGGATCCTCACGAATGAAATAAAGCAAAAAAGAAAAAAAGACAGAGATTGAAAAAGAGCAAAGAAAGCTGCAACAGAAGAAACATAACTGTCTACATTTAAATTTTCTAACAAATATGCAAATTTTTTAAATTAATAAGTGAATTTAGCAAGTTCACAGAATATAAGGTCAATATACAAAAGTTAATTGTATTCCTCAATACTAATAATGAAAAATTGGAAAATAAAATGGAAAGAAGTATCATTTTCTAAAGCACACAAAGTCATTTAACAGCTAGATATAAATCTAACAAACATATGCAAAGTCTGTATACTGAAAAGTAGAAAAACTGATGAGAGAAATCAAATATATAAATTAATGAAACAAAACTTTTAAGATATCAGTTGTCTCCAAACAGATTTACAAATTCAACACAATCAAAACCCCAGCAAGATATTTTGTAGGAACCAAAGGTTATTTTTTAAATATGTGGAAGGAACAAAGAAAACAGACTAGGCAAAATAATTTTGAAAAGTGATTTTTAAAGAAGAACATAGTTGGAAACTCATACTATTTGATTTCAAGATTTACTCTAAAGCTACAGAATCAAAACAATGTGCTGTTGGCAAAGTAGAGATCAGCAGAACAGAATAGAGAATCCAAAAATAAACACACTCATAAGGTGATCTATTTTTAACAAAAATGCCAAGGTAATTCTATGAGGCTTTAGTATGTTCAATAAACTGTGCAGGAACAATTGAATACCCATATGCAAATACATATAAAATATATGTGAAAAATGTATATGCATATATATATACACATCTTAGAACTAAATATAAAACATAAAAAATATTAAAATTCTAGAAGGAAACACAGGAGGAGCTATTTGTAGCCTTGGTTACACAAAGATTTCTTAAATATTGCACAAAAGCATAGAAAAAGGTCATAAGTTTTCCTTCATCAAAATTAAAAATGTCTGTCCTTTTGCCTATTTAAAAATGGGAAAATATTTGAATATACACTTCATCAAAGGTATAAGCTTGGTAACTAAGAACATTAAAATATACTTAATATCATTAGTCATTAGGCTGTGCAAATTAAAACCACAATGTGATATTGCTACAGACCTTGAGGATGCCTAAATTTAAAAAAAAGGAAAAACAGACAAAAACCTGGCAAGACCAAGTGCTGGTCAGGATGTGGATATCAACTGGAACTCACACATTTCTGGTGGAAATGCAAATTTTGGGTACAGCCACATTTCAAAGCAGTTTGACCATTTCTTATAAATCTGTTTGTACATTTACAATTTAACTCAGAAATCTCACTCGCAAGTTTTTATCCAACAGAAATGAACACGTATGTTCACATTAAAACCTGCACGCAAATATTTATAGCGGCTGTTTCATAATTGAGAAAATTTGGAAACAATAAAAATATTTTTAATTAGCGAATGAATAAATACACTACAATACCTCCATACAATGCAACTCTACATGGCAGTACAAAAGAAATTAACTGATATACACAATACCATGAATGATTCTTACATACATTATAATGAGTAAGAGAAGTCAAATTTGATCACATTTTGTATTCTTCCCTTCATTTAACTTAGTGGGGAAAATGAACTGTGTACAGAATACAGATCAATTGTTACCATGAGGTTTGAAAGAGGGAGGAAGGGAGGTGCTGGCTACAAATGGGCATTTGAGTAATGCAAAGATTTCTGTATCTGTATTATGGTGATGGTTACATGACTACATCAGTTTATCAAAACTCATTAAATGGTAGACTAAAAAGGATGACTTTTACTCAGGGTAATTTACAACTCAATAAAACTAATAAAAAATCAGCTTATACAAAAGGACTATGATAAGGTGACAGCCGAGTTAGTATAAGGAGGGTTGGAGGCCAGAACACGGTACAATAACATCAGTCGAGTCAAAGGAAAATAACTTTTAACCTGGAAGTTTATACCCAGTAAAATATATGAAGGTAAAATAAAGATTTTCTTTACAAATAAAATTTTATGTCTAAAATATGTAAAAAACATATATAAATATAAAAGTAAAATAAATTTATGAAATCAAATATATAAAGTATAAATATAAAATAAGTAATGTTTCTCAACATTTAGTGGAACAAATATAAAGAAATACATTAATGTTTAAATGAATATTTTTGAAAGGTTCTGTACTTTTTGATGCTTACATATTTCATCATTTTTCAAATTACCAATTAGATAGCATTAGTTAATTAAATTAATTCATATAAGAGTATTCCTTATTATGGCATTTGTCTTCCATTTACCTATCCTGAAAAGATCTACCTATGCTCATATAACTACACTATACATATGGATTTTAATATTTATGTACACAGTATCATCATACATTTCCAAACCCTACAGTTGCATTTTAAGATTCTAAAATTGTGTATGTTCTTTCTAAGATGGAATTTTTAGATGTCAATATGACTTGATAATTAGATAATATCCTTGAGGCCTGTGCTTTAGGAGTGCCTGGCAAGTACAATTGCTTTATTTTAGGAACTTTTTTTTTTGCTGAGGAAGATTAGCCCTGAGAGTTATCTGTTGCCAATCCTCCTCTTTTTGCTGAGGAAGACTGGCCATGGGCTAACATCCGTGCCCATCTTCCTCTACTTTGTATGTGGGATGCTGCCACGGCATGGCTTGATAAGTTGTGTGTAGGCCCACTTCTGGGATCTGAACCCGTGAACCCCGAGCTGCTGAAGTGGAGCGCGTGAACTTAATCACTATGCCACGGGGCTGGCCCCAGGAACTTTTTTCTTGATAATTCAGAAAGGAAATATGTTCAGTTAGGATGTGTGTAATATTGAAATACAGTGAGTGAGGTACAGTGAAATACACACACACAAACACACACACACACACACACACACACACACACACACACACCCTATATATCTATCTATTAGATAGATAGATAGATATATCTGTAACTGTAAGCCAGGGAAAACCTGACCAAAAGAGCAAAACTTTAGATAGTTCTTCTTGCTTTTTAGCATATATGAACTATTTATTAGGTCTTCATAAAGCCCAAGGATGAAAGAGAAACATTTCATTTCCTCCACTGGGTTTATTGAAGATATGTATCTTCTTCACTTACAGGGAGGTTTATGAAGAAGAGTAACGAATCAATGGGCTGTACACTGCAACACAGTACCATCCTAACAGTTACAGTATAATAGTATCACAGGCAATTCTGAAAGATGGATTAGGAAAAATCTGTGAAACCAAAGCCGTTCCTGTTTGGTACTTAACATGAAAGTAGTAGATGGTCAATCTATGCTAATGTTTATGTAAGAAAAAATATATTTTAAAGGCAGCAGTTATGACTTTTGTATCTGTACTTGTAAAAATCAACTGATTGTTTAGGACATTGTTTCTCAGTTGGTCTGGGCCTTGTGGGGAGCCTCTCTACGCATCAGGATTGTTTGCATACATGATGAAGGTGTGTGGGAGTTTAAAATGCTTGCCAGGTGATTTTGGAGATATACGTGAATGACATCTACAAAAGACTTTTTCAGAAAGTATAGTGTTTAGAGTGGAAAGTATGGAAACTATTAGCGTTAATAAATCCATTTCAAAATAATGTGTTTAAGGAGTTCTAGAAATATTACTTGCTCTATATTTAAAAGGACATGAGATTTGATGTCACTAGGCACGGAACTGAATTGTGGTCTTGCTAATTTGCAATAAATGATGAGCTCTTCATAATATAAACATGATTTGCTGATGTGTGTTTAATACATCTACTTTTTAAAAATTACTGCAGAGTATAGGTTATTTGTTTTCTGACAATGTTCACATATTTGTTGAATGTCCTAATTTAGCACCTCAAAGAGAATGGTAGTCATCATCTAGCTGAAACTGGGTATGTAAGAATGACCTGAAAGACTCTTCATGGCAAGTACCATATCATATATTCTGTTGTCCTGGCAAGAGGATATACATATTAGCTTCAAAATGAGCCTCAATCAAAAGAGGGCAGAGTCTCTCTTTATAGATGATATTTATTTGCTTATGAGTTGGTTCTAAGCCTGGCAAGACAAAGCGCTGTAGTCTTAGTGGCAGGGATGTTTATGTCGTAATGATTATATGATTGTGACAAGAAACCTAAGAGATCAACCAGTTTGTGTTATTATGATTGCAGATATATATTATTTCTAGTCATATTTAATATAAAAAGTGCATGTGTCAAAAATATAATATAATAGTGAAAATAGTAAAGGATAAATTAACCTAAGCATCAAAAATATATATGATGGAAAAGAAATAATAGCTATATTATCTTTATGGCATTTCCATATTAATAAAAAAATATGCTCTTATAAAATCATGAAATTATTGAAGAGAAATGAAATATATGACACATAAACAGCAAAAATATAACATCAATTTTTATCAAAAAAGGTTACATTAAAAGCATTTCAAAGACTAAAAAATATTCTTTAAAAATTGGTTTTATCAAAATAACCTAGTTTGATGAAGATGTAGGAAAATGGGTAGTTCTGCTGTTATGAAAAAAATAGGTGAAACTTTATGTAGTAAATTTTGAAAATAAAAAAATACCAATATTTTAAAGCACTAACCCAGTCAAGTAGATTCCAACTGAACCATCTTTGAATCCCAGGGAGAAATCTCACTTGATCATGGTGTATGATCCTTTTAATGGGTTGCTGCTTTCAGTTTGCTAGTGTTTTGTTGAGGATTTTTGCATCTAGGCTCATCAGGGATTTTGGCCTGTAATTTTCTTTTCTTGGAGTGTCCTTATATGGCTTTGGTATCAGGTAATTCTGGCTTCATAAAATGAGTTTGAAAGTGATTCCTCCTTGTCTACTTTTTGGAAGAGTTTGGGAAGGATTGATATTAATTCTACTTTAAATGTTTGATAGAATTCACCAATGAAGCCATCTGGTCCTGAACTTTTGTTTGTTGGGATTTTTTTTTTTTTTTTTTTTTTGGTTGAGGAAGATTTGCCCTGAACTAACATCTGTGCCAGTTTTCCTATATTTTGTATGTGGGTCACTGCCAGAGCATGGCTGCAAATGAGTGGTGTAAGTCTGGGCCTAGAACCTGAACTCGCGCTATGGAAGTAGAGCATGCAAAACTTAACCACTAGGCCACAGAGCTGGCCCCAAGAAGTTTTTGATTACTGATTCAATCTCCTTACTTGTTATTGGTCTGTTCAGATTTTCTGTTTATTCATGATTCACTCCTGGTAGGTTGTATGAAACATTTATATGAATTTATCCATTTCTTCTAGATTATCAAATTTGTCAGCATATAATTGTTCATAGTAGTATCTTATGATCTGTTGTGTGTCTGTGATATCAGTTGTAATCTCTATTCTTTCCTTTCCGATTATGAGTCTTCTCTGTTATTTCTTAGTCTAACTAAAGGTTTGTCAATTTTGTCTATCTTTTCCAAAAACTCTTAGTTTTGTTCATCTTTTCTTTTTAGCCTCTATTTAATTTATTTCTGTTGTGATCTTGGTTATTTCCTTCCTTCTGCTGACTTTGGGCTGTTTGTTCTTCCTTTTCTAGTTCTTTGAGAAGTAAAAGTAGGTTGTCTATTTGAGATCTTTCCTCTTTTCTTAATGTTGATATTTATTGCTATAAACTTTCCTCTTAGAACTGCTTTTCCTGCATCCTATAAGTTTTGGCATGTTTTGCTTCCATTTTCATTTGTTTCAAAATATGTTTTTGATTTCCAATTTGATTTCTTTCTTTCTCTCTCTCTCTCTCTCTCTCTTTCCTCCCTCACTCCCTCCCTCCTTTTCTTCCTTCCTCCTTCCCTCCCTCTCTCTCTCCCTCTTTGTTTCTCTCTTTCTTTCTTTTTGCATGCTGGAAAAACTTTATTAAGTCATGGAACTGTTAAACTTTTTAAAAACTACTATGTGGACTTAAACAATTTTAAGTGACTTAGAAAACAATTAGCATGCCTTTCGTAAGCAAATTCCATTTACACGGTTTTCTCTGCCCCCACTCTCAATGGTCAGCTATAGAATATTAATTATTCTATCCTATTAGTATATTTATCTCACAGCCATTTGTCAAAGCTTTTGTTGCAGAAACACCATTCTTAAAAACTAAATACACAATGGAAATAAATGATTAGATATTTACAGGACTTGAAATCTTTAAAAATACATGATAGGGTTACAAGATGGGTGGTGGGTGGCACCTCTCAATTTATTTTGGCATTTTATTCTCTTTTTCAAACATTTTCTCTAAAGTCTGTCCAAGTCTTATTCTTTAAATGCATCATGCTCCTTTTTTCTTCTTCTTCAAATGTCAGTGTTTTAACAGTTTGAAGTCTCTTGCCTAGGGAAAAAAAAAGTTACTAACTTACAAGGGACATTTATTGATGTTTAGTTGTCCAACCCAAACCATAGCACAAAAGTCAGTCATGTTCAGGTGACACATTACACATGGGTGAATACCCATGTCTTCTGCACACTCTAGGAGAGGAAGTCTGGGTTCCTAAGGCCCATGGATCACATGATGACGCATGTGCCTAGCAACTTCTTGTTTGTCTTAGGATACTGGGATTTATTCTGGGGAGACTGGAGACAAGTGGTGGGCTTCTTCTCATTGTTCAGAAGCATGTGGAACAGCTCCTGCAGGTTGACATCTGTTTTGGCAGAGGTCTTCAAGAAAGCGTAATTCTACTCCACTGTATAGGCAGTGGCATCACAGCTAGCTTTCAGTGGCTCTCATCACACTTGTTGCCACCAGCACAACTGGGTACTTATGCAGGCTGTTGCCTTTAGTCTCCAGGATCAGCTTATAGAAGGGCTTAAGCTCCTCCAGGGTTTGCTTCTTGGTGACTGAGTAGACCAGTATGAAAGTGTGGCAATGGTGAGGTGCTGCAGGCCTGGGTAGCGGTGGCCAGCAGTGGTGTTGGTGATGGGCAGGGTGCCCATACTGTGGTAGCAACCCAGCACCTGGTGGTAGGTATCTTCAACAGTTGTCAGATACACATCACGGAAGTTGCTGGTGCACCTGCCTCTGCACCAGCACAATCTTGTCCATACCAGCGGACACTAGAGTCACCATTTGGTAGTCTTTGCTCCTTCTTTTGGGCATGAAGGCATAGATGACAAGCAGGATGGGTGGAGGCTGCAGCCATTGTATCAGCCGTTCCTTGAAGCTAGAGCAGGAGTTGCTTATTGTTGGGAACTGACAGGGAGAAACGTACACAACTTCTCTGGTACTTAGCCAGAAGTAGGGGAAGACTTTCAAAGAAAGGAGGTCACCAGATAAAATTCAACCAGGCCCTGGCCCACACACTTCCTGCAGCATTTTCTCTTTCCTCCTTCATCAGCAATTAATTCCTTTCTATCTGTGCTTCAAAAATTTGGGCACAGAATACAGATTAATGTGATGTATCTTATTGAAGAATGGGTTTTACTTCATTAGTTAACAAATATGTTATGTCAGTTATTGTTTCAGGTGTTGAGAATATAAACTATAAGCAAAATAGACACAAATCCTGCTTCATCTTAGAATATACATTTCAGAGGTATGAGCTATAAAATTGAAAAATAAACTATATGTTGCACCATCAGATGCTATGAAGAAAGATAAAGCAGGAAGGTAGAATAGATAATTCCTTTGTATGGAGGGATATATTATTTGAAAAAAATCACTGAGAAAAGTAATATTTTGATATTGATGTGAAGGAGGTGAGGGAGGGAGTTTGCAGTGCTCCAAGTAAAGAAGAGACAAAGGCCCTACGATTCCTTGGTATGTTGCAGGAGGGGCAGGGAGACAGGTGCGGCAAGAGAGGAAGAATGAGAGAGAGAGAAGTTTAAGGTAAGCTAAGAGAGATAGTGAGATGCAAGTGACAAATGACATAGGGTGTAACAAGCCTTTGTCAGAATTTTACCTCTATTCTGAGTGAGATGAAAAACTATTATATGATGATGGAGAGAAAAGTAGTCTCTTACTTGATAAAGACCAAAGACCATTCACTTTGTGGAAAGTATACTGAAGAAGCAAAAGTGAAGCAGATAGACCAATTAGGGAGTTATTATAATAAATCAGATGGAAGAAGATGGGGGTTTAGAGAAAGAGAACTGGCCAGGATGAATATAAGGATTTTGGTCTAAGTGATTCAGAACCAGAGAATGATGGCAGAGCAAGTCCTTACATATTTTTACACATTTTTATATTAAACCAAATGATGCTACATTGTGAAGTAGGATGAAAAATGGCATAAATAGTGTTTTAATTGAAACAAGAGATTTCAAAGATGCTTTGAGTTGTATAATGATAGTTTGAGGGCAGATCTAAATCTCCCACAGATCTGCAAACATCCTCCTTTCCTTTCCTTTTGTTGAAAAGTTTGAGAAGCACTTCTATGTAACACTTTTATGGAGCAAAGAGTTCTGTTGTGTTATACTGCTTTGATGTTTTGGAACTTCCTATACAAATCGGTCTGTCATTACAGAATAATTTATTTTATGCAATTTTCTATTCAAAATCATCTCAATTATAGGCTAATATATATAACATATATGGTTTGAAGTAACTGATTTATACATCAATATTTAAATGGGTTCACACACATTGCCTAGTAGTTTGATACTAACAGAATTCAAAGATCAGGAATAGCTATCTTTGGGGGGTATATGGTTTATATATATACATATATATATATATATATATATATATGTATATATATAACGGTTTGGGGAATAATATCTGTAGGAGGTCAGAACCTCCGTGTATCCCCGTATATACACACAAACACACACACACATGTATATATATATAGTTGTTTTTGTTGAAGTAACATTGGTTTATAGCAATATATAAATTTCAGGTGTACCTCATTGTATTTTGATTTCTGTGTAGACCACATCATGTTCTCCACCCAAAGACTAATTACCATCCATCACTATAGACATGTGCTCTAACACTCCTTTTACCCTCCTGCCTCCCTGCTTCACCTCTGGTAACCACCAGTCTAATCTCTGTGTTTGTTGTTGTTTTTATCTTCTACTTATGAGTGGAATCATATGGTATTTGACTTTCTCCATCTGATTTATTTTGCTTTGCATAATACCCTCCGGATCCCTCCATGTTGTCACAGATAGCAAGATTTCATCTTTTTTTATAGCTGAGTAGTATTCCATTGTGTATATATAGCACAGCTTCTTTACCCGTACATCCAATGATGGTCAATAAGTTGATTCCAAGTCTTGGCTGTTGCTAATAATGCTGCAGTGAACATTGGAGGGTACATATATTTTTACTCATTCTTGTTTTCATATCCTTTGGTTAAATACTCAGAGGGGAATAGCTGGATCATATGTTTTAAAACAGTCAAGGAGACTTCTGATATTAGTATAGTTTTATAATCAAACATTTTTCCGTTAGAAAAAAACTGAAAGCAACAAGGAAAATGAAAATAAATCAAAGCAAACAAAAATCCCTTGCAAACTCCATCTGCATTAAAATCTACAGCAGATATAAACATTTGTAGTGGATGTAATGCTATGCCACCCAAATCAAATGGTGGCGATAAATCAGTTACTTCACCTTTCCTAGAATTGACCTCTGCCAAAGGGAACTTCCTTGCCCATTTACAATCCACTGAATGAAAGTTTCACTTTTCTGTCTGCCAACTTCTACTATTCTGACCTCCTACAGATATTATTCCCCAAAGCACTTTCTAATAAACTTCCTGCATAGAAAACTAGATTTTGGAGTCTGTTTCCTAGGGAACCAACCTAAGACAGTTGGAACAAGAAGTGGCCTTATGGTGCAGGTTCTAAAAATGGGATTCAAGAACTTCATTGTCTATTTTCTGCTTGGCCATGGAGGAGGACCTCTTGACTGATGCATGGTGGAATCCTGGTAGCCAAATGTAAGCTGTAGTGTTGTAATTGCTATACTTTAGCTGATAGTGATCTGAAACAAAATACTGATGAATGAAAATGCTCTGGTAGGTACAATATCTCAGGCATTTGAGAGAGTCATGGGAAGGAGTAATTGCAATGACTGTGAAATTGGATGAGTATTCCAGAAGACTATCAAATTATTGGAGAAAGAAAATGTAAGGCTGAGAGAGATTTAACACCTATTTTGGGTAAAGTATGAAAACGAAAGGATTCCCTTGGTGGTGTATAAAGAGTCACTGATCTCCAGCAAGTGGAAGGCAGCTCATGAGGATCAGAATCAGGATTTAATTTATTGAACAAAAGCTCCAGAGAAAGTCGAATTCTCAACCTCAGCAAATGGGCTGCACTGACTGGGCAGGAGTGGGACACTGAGATTTAGGATTAGACATTCCAGTCAAAGCTCTCAAATATCTTGAATCCTTAGATCCCCTGTAGAATATGCAACTGCTGAAGTGACAGTGACCCATTCTCTCTGCTCCTTCATTGCTTAAAGAGAATGAAAATGCCTTTGTTTCACAAGACAAAACATGTCCCCCACTGTCCGGTCTTGGACTCTACCCCAACTTCTCTCCCAGTCACCAGACCAATAATTAGAGTAAATATAAAATACTGTCTGATCAGATATGGGCTGGACCTGCCACAGGTGGAAAGAAACTATTTACCAAAGCAGTTAAAAGATCTAACCATCTAGAACCAGCAGAAGCTGGGAAAGAATTCAGTACTGAGCCAGAACATAAAATTTGATAAAGTAGAGTTAACTGATATGTGAAAAAGGATTTAATACCCTGACAAGAACCAGAAGAGAGTGCTAACGTGTTGCTAGGATTGCTTTTGGAAAGTTGGATAAAGTAGTGGCCCACAGCAAGTGAGGTAGAAAGGTCAGAGCCACCATTGCATACAATTGAGGAAGGGATCAAAAAGCTTAGATAAATGAGCATGTCACATGGGACATATTATACAGAAAATCTACTTTTTAGTTTTCTAGGTCTGCCATAACAAAGAACCACAAACTGGGAGGCTTAAACAACAGACACTAATGTTATTATAGTTCTGGGAGAAATCTGAGATCAAGGTGTTAGCTAGGATGGTTTCTTCTGAAGGCAATGAGGGAAAGTTTGTCCCATGTCTCTCACCTAGCTTCTGGTAGTCTGCCAGAAGTCTTCGGCATCCCATAGTTTATTAAACGCACGACCCAATTTCTGCCTTGATCTCCACATGACATTTTCCCTGTGCGCCTTTCTCCTAATTTTCCTTTTTCATAAGGACACCAGTTATATTGTAATAAAAAGGGCCACCCTTCCCCATTATGACCTCATCTTAACTAATTACATATACAATGACACTATTTTTAAACAAGCTCATATTCTTAGGAAATGGGGTAAGAACTTCAACATGCATATTTTCAGGGGATATAACTCAATCCACAACACATACTATTTGCCTATGTAGTGTGAAAGGATCCAAAGAATACTCCATTCTCCAATGTGATAAGAGAGATGATAATTAAAGGAGTAGCAGCATCATTAAAGAACAATCAGTGGTGGCCAAGGCTGACAGTGGAAGCAAAACCAGGATTCTCTTATTCAATGGAGCTAATAGGATCCTGATACAATAAAGATCAGGCAGGAGCACTTAACCACTAGAAGCCAAGTAGGCACAATTACTGTAATGAGTTGCAAGGTCAGAGTATCCCTCCTGGTGCCCTACCTTTGCGAGTTTTATAAATCACTAACATACCACACAATTTTAGGACCAATATTGATGGACAGTCAAGTCCACTGTTTAATTTATTTAAATAATCAAGGACAAAATATCAGGAGACTGAGGGCCACTCCAACAATTCAATAGTTTATAATCCTTTGCCTAGTTTTAGGGCCTGAGACAATTTTCAGACCTGAAATTACTTGTCTGAGAGAAAATCCCATTCTCTCTAAAGAAGGACCTTACAGCACCAGAGCAACTTTATATGTTTCTTCAAAGGGCACTATACACATTTATTTTAATTGGCATACACTGGGAAAAGGTGAACACACAGACATTTGAGAATAATTTGACACAGTTAAAGTTGACAGAGATACTCAGAGACTTGTATCACTTTGTCCACTCTGGGAGCGTGTAGAGTCCTAGTCAAGTCCACCTTATAAACACAAATCTACCCATTGGTCATTCCCCTTTCTTAAAATACATCATTAGAATGTATATACTTAGTAGTTATGAGAATACCCATATTTGCTTCTAATCTTGTAGGTTAAGAAAATAATCCACAGAGAAGGCCAGATAGAAGACTCTGAATGCTTTCCTCATCCGAATGCCCACGTAAAACAAGGTATCAAGAACAATGCCACATACTAGGCAGAATAGCAGAGATTAGTGAATGGCAGAGATTAGTTAACAACTTAAAGAATGCCGGGGTGGTGATTCCCATCATACCCCATGTAAATTACCAGACTGTCCCTTACAAAAATTGAATGGATCCTATATCATGACTACTACAAATTCAACCAAATAGCAGCTCCAACTGAAACTATATGTGTGTCTTTACTAGAGATCAACATGAATTCAAATAATGCAGTATATGCATTTTATTTTAGCCCTATTATGAAAGAATATCATATCTAATTTGCATTTTGTAGGAATGGGCAACAGTACACATTTAGGGTTTTGCACTAGGGCTATGTTAACTTTCATGCCCTCAGTTATGATGTAGTTGTGAGGAACATGGACCATCTGGACAATCTACAGAACATCACATTGGCCAATGATATTGTTGGCATCACATTAATCATTCTGAATGAGCAAGGATTGGCAAGTATTTTGAAGACCTTAATAAGACAAATAATCTCCAGAAAGTTTGAAAGGACCATCACATTGGAGACATTTTTAGGGAAACAGTGGTTTGAAGCATGGTTGGACGCTCTATAGTGAAGGGCAAATTATAGCCTCTTGCAATTTCCATTACTAAAAAGGAAGCAAAACACCTAGGTCTCTTTAGGTTCCAGAAGCGGCATATCCATACTAGCTAACTGTCAAGAGTTTAGCTAAACCACTCCATGGGATTGCTGACTTTGCATCCATTTTGTTTGATTAAGCAGCCTACACTGACCTTAAACTGACACTAGCCCCCTTGTGCAAGCGCAGTGCCCTAGATAGTAGCCCATAGAGTCACAGGCAAAGTATGTAAATTCCTGATCCAATGACTTTTCCAACAGTCTCTCCTGCCTTCCAGTGCCTTCCCTGTGCTCCCTTAGTTAAGATCCCCACGTGGCTTACCAAAACCTAACTCTTTTGGTTTGAATTAACAAATCTAGCCTTAGCCTGGGAACCCCAAAGCACTCTACCCATGGACTCTAACAAAGGCATGTGCCTCAGGTCCTGACTCTCTCCCTCTGTACTCTGCCTTGACCTCCCCTGAGTGGTCCCTTGAGGCATGCCTGATACTTCCTCCAGGAACCATGAATGATAAACTTATCTATTTCAATTCCTCTTGTGATCTGTTGTTGAACTGTCGCTCATCATCTGGCAGGAACCCTGTGTTCCATTTATTAAGTGTTAATCTGACAAATTCATAACAGTAATTTTGCTCAGTCCCATTGACTGAATGACATAAAAGGCTATCACAGTTGAGTGGAATCAAAAGTAGGAAAGAGCTCTGCATCAAGTGTAGCCCTGCCAATGGATCCATATGAGCCAGCAGATCACACATCACTAGAGATATCTATGATAGAAAGACATTCTGTACAGATTTTTTTGACAAGGCCAATAGAAGAATCACAAGGTAGACTCCTAGAGGTCTAGAGGAAAGCTGTGCTATATTCAAATTCAGCTCCTGGTATGCCACTGGGTCATAGTAGATATGGCACATAAACATGAGATATGAAAGGCATACAGGGCCAGAGCCACTCTCATGAGCTAGGTTCTCTCAGTCCCACTATGTTATAAAGTTGAGGTTTTTTCAATAGTAATCTAAATGAAAGTTATATGTCCAGATTCAGGCATGAACAGAATAAGAGATCACAGTTAAATTTCTTATTCATGTCTTCCCCACCACCAAGGAAAGACATCAATGCTTGATCAGAATTCAAAATTAGAGTCATGATAATATGAATTTAGCAGTCAAATGGAATGGGATAAATTCCTGATAACTTCATGCTTTGGGAATAACTTGGTTTATTATGTTATCTAATTTAGCCTTAATTTCTTCATGTGTAAAATGAATATTTAAATCATCATCTCATATATTATGAAGATAAAATAACATAACCCATGTAAAGTACCTAGCATAAAATAATCATTCATTAAGTACTATGAATAGTTTATAATAGTAAATTATTCAAAAGTTAAACTAAAGAAGAAATAAAATTGCTTACATTTGCTAAAATTAGACTTTCCAACTCCTAAGAATTATAGCTAATTGGGTAGTTAGGGAGAAAAAAATAAGGAAAACAAAATTTTTAAGTAGCTAGAATGTCACTGATGTGACAAAATGTATTCTCTCTTTCTCTGTCTCTGCTTCCATCTCTGCAAAACAATATTTAGGACAGTGTCTCAAGTCTTTTTTCTGAAATGTTTACTTCCTAAAAAAGATGAGAAAGTGCTCTAATTAATTAAAAATTTCAGGCATACAAAATTCCATTAATCTTAACTATTAATTTATGTCTGACCCTCTCTCCTTTATTTCTATATTTTATATACTTATTTTGGTTTTGTTCATTAATTTTGTATATTTTTATAACACAACTTACATTCATGAACTTATCACCTACACAAGAAGAAGTAGACTGTCACCCAAATCATCCCACTATTTCTATGTTCCTCTCCAACTTATCCTCCTGCCTCCCTTCCAGAAGCAACGACTACCCTGGATGATATGTGTTTTATTTCTATGACTTCTAAAGTTATGTTCCATTTTTGATTGCTTGTTTTGTTGTGTTTTTTAATGGTTAACAACTCTGATGTGATTTTTTTTCTTCCGGCTTCAGGGATGTTTGATGAAAGTTAACCTCTGGTCAACTTTCTTATGGAATCCTCTAAAGGTAGGTATCCTTTAAGAAATTTTATCTGTGATTTCTATGTACTGATTAATGAGTCATTTATTGTATAATTGTGAACTTCAGGTGCACTAAAACACGGGAGCACAGCATACACCCCTCCAGGTGTTAGTGAGTTATTAAAGTATTTAAGCTGAGGCAACCAAGACTGTTTAGCATTCCTGTCCTCATGACTTATGTGTCAGCTCTTGTTATCATCCTGCACATATAAAATCCACCTTATATGATGTTTAAGGACATCAGAAGTTGCATCTGGGTTATTGAAGCTTCTGAGATCCTGCTGCTGTGAATGGTGCCATACCCTTTCCTAAAGGGAAGTAAATTTTGTGCTGGATTCCCCTACTGTGTCTAGTGAGTTTGATTAACAATCCAAACTAGAAACTCACTCTAGTGGTCATATAATGCCTTACATTATCATTATTCTCGTTGTTGTTAAACGTTAGAAAAATGATTTGCATTTTTCTGTCAGAATTGTATTACTACAACTCATACAGGTCAATGTATCTATCTACAACGCATTCATTTGTAGTGCTTTATAATACACTAGTGTGTGTAAATAAATAAATGGATATATGTGTATATATGTACGTTATATGTATATTATATATATATATATATATATATGTAAACTTAGAGAGAGGAAGAAGAGAGCATTATATGCTTACATAGAGATAATCTATCTATCTATCATCTATCTATATACGGCAATGGCCATTTGAGTTGTTTCCATACAGTACTGCTATGAACATTAATTTGCATGTTTCCAGAAATCTAAATACTCAAGTTTCTGTTAGGTATATGTCTAGGAATAGAATAACTGAATTTTAAGGTATACAAAGATTGAAGTTTTCCAGATATAGCAAACTGTCTTTCAAAGTGGTTTTACCTATAATGCTGATAATACAGCAAGAATTATGTTAATCATCATTCTCTTCAACACTTCATGTTGTTGGGCATCATAAGTATACAAATCAAATGGGTGAAAAATGATACTTCATTTTTGTTTTTATTTCACATTTCCATTATTATTTTATGGTTGAGCTTTGCTTCTTTAGTTTATTGGCTGTCTAGTTTTCCTCTTTTATGACATGCTTGGTCATGTCTTTTGTCCATTTTATTATAAAGCTATCTCTTCTTGGCCTTTTGGCTAAGATCAAGTGTGTTTTATTGTAAGGCTGATTATTCTTTTTTTATTGGTTTTTAGAATTTCTCTATATTCTCTATATTCTTTATTACAAGCATATTGATTTTTGTTTTCAATTTGTGGTTTGTCTTTTCAATTCCTTTATGGTGTCTACTTATTAAGAAGATATTCTTTATTAAAATGAAATTATGGTTATCATTCTTTTCCTTACTGGTAGAGATTTTTGTGACTTAAGAAATACTTAACCTCAAGGCCCTAAAAATACTCTCTTAGGTTGCCTTCTACATTTTATTTTTCCTTTTACTTTAGACATTTAACTTCCCTAACAATCTAGAGTTAATTTTTTTGTATGAGGTAAATCAGGGTTGTTTTTTTTTTAATTTTACCATATTGATATTAAATTTTTGTAGCTCCATTTGTTGAACAGAAACTCCTTTTCACATTGATCTGCTTGTTTATTGTTGGTCAGATATCCAAATTCTATTTATGTAAGATTTTATCTCTGGGCTCTCTCTGATGCTCCACTGATCAATATTTCAATCCATGTGATAATACCACATGTTTTAATGACTAGAGTTTCATGATTTTTTAAACATGGATAGATATTAAATTTTATCAAATGTGATTTCTGCAATAACTGAGATTAACTTATGTTTTCTCTTTAACCAATTAATATAATAAAAAAATTTAAAGATTTTCTACTATTAAACTATTCTTGAATTCGATTATGTTGTATTAGCTTTCTTATTAAGATGGATGCTTATTACTTATCTATTTATTACCATGATTATATATATGAGTTTGCAATTTCTTTAAGACCCTTGCTGTTCTCTGTCATTGGCTGGGAGCAGCCTGCAGCCTCAGGGCAAAACAGTGTGCAACAGCTAGAGTCATTGGTCAACCATGCTACTGCAATAGGAGAGCTGAGTGGAGAATTTTCATAGCTGTCACAGTATAAACAGAGATTTATAAATTTCATTGTACTTTTTAAGTAGCTATTGGCTTCATTCATTGAGTTTTCTCTATTGCTTGTCGATTCTTTATTTCATTGATTTCTCATTATTATTATTTTTTCCTTCTATTTATGTTAGCTTTAATACTTTTCAGATTCTTAGGGGAAAACATAAATAATTGATTTTGCATCTTTCTCCTTTACAATATAAGCAGTTAAGCTATAAATTTCTCTCTATTCATTGTATTAGTTGCTTCCCATAAGTTTTGATACAGTGTATTTTAAATATCATTCAGTTCAAGATTTTTTTATTACCTTGTTATTTCACATTTGAACTATGAATTATTTAAAATAAAGTTGTTTATTTTAGCTTATGTTAGATATCTTTTGTTATTGATTTTTAATTTAATTTTATTGTGATAAGGAAAATGTATTCTCCATATAATTGCAAACTTTTCATATTTTATAAAGGCTTGTTTTGTAGCTTATGGCCTATACTGGTCGCCATGCAATTTGCACTTGAAAATAAGGTTTTCTGAAGTTGCTAGATAAATGGATGTTTGAACAACTTTTTCCATCCTTTACTTTCAATCTATCTGTGTCTTTAAATGTAAATATAACTAAACAAATTATTCATCACTTTTAAACAGCATAAAGTTGTCTTACTATTTTATCCATAATAAAAATCTCTGCCTTTTAATTGAATTTTTATTCCATTAATATCTAATGTTATTGGCTTTGTGTCAATTTTGCTATTCATTGTTTTCTGTTTGTCTTCAGTATTATTTCCTTATTCCTCAATTTCTGTTCTTTTTTCATCATTTAGAATTTTTATAGAATTCCATTTTCATTCTCTCTTGGCTTTACTTGAAACAGTTCTATTCAGATATTATTGATATACAATAAACTGCACATATATAATAATTTTGAAATTTGTATATACCTGTGAAACTATCACCAAAATCAAGATAGCTATGTCCAATGTCTGAAATGTTTCTTAATTGCTCTTTATAATTCTGCTCTTCTGTATCTCCAGACACTCCTCTCCCAAGGCAAACATTGATCTCCTTTCTGGTGCTATATATTAGTTTGAATTTCCCAGAATTTTATATAAATGAATCAAACAGTATACTCTTTTTTGTTTTGTTTTGTTTATTAGGACTGACTTCTTTCACTCAGCATTATTTTGCGATCCATCCATGTTGTAGAGTGTGTCAATAGTTCACTCCTTGTATTTGTCAAGCAGTACTCTTATCGTATGGCTATACCAGAGTTTATCATTCACCTGTTATTGGAAATTTGACTTGTTTACAGTTTTGGCCCACTGTATACAAAGCTGCTATGGATATTTAAGTGAAGTATTTGTATGAACCTATGTTTTCCTTTCTCTTGGAGAATAACTGGTATATAATGGCTAAATCATACAATATTTGTATGATTAGCTTTTTAAGAAACTGCCCAGTTATTTTTGAAAGGGGTTATACCATTTTACATTCTTAATAGCTGTGTATGAGGGTTACAGTTCCTCCAAATCCTTGCCAACAGTACAGTCAGTCTTTCTTAATTTTAGACATTCCAATAGGTAAGGAGTTGTATCTCATTGTGGACTTAATATGCATTTTTCTTATTACCAATGGTATTGAGCATATTTCCCTGTGACTATCTTCATCCATATATCTTCTATAATAAAATGCCTATTCAAGTCTTTTGTTCATCTTTTTTTAATTGGGTGATTTGCTTCATTTTACTGAGTAGCAACAGGTCTTTATATATTTTAGGTACATGTCCTTTATCAAATATGTAATTTACAAATATATTCTCCCAATGCGTGGCCTGCTTTTCATTCTCTTAACAATGTCTTTTGAAGAGAAGAAGGTTTTATTTATTTTTTTATGAAATCCAATTTATCAATTTAGTCTCTTATAGATCATGCTTTTGATATCATAGCTAAAAGAACTTTACCTAGCCAAAATCACAAAGGTTTTCTTCTATGTTCTGTTCTGGAAGTTTTATATTTTTAAATTTTACATTTAGATCTGTGACAAAATTTGAGTCAATATCTGTAGAATGATGCGGCATATGGATTGAAGCTTTTTAAAATTTTGCATATGAATATCCAATTGTTCCATCACCATTCATTTAAAAAGATTATCCAAATTGCATTTGCACCTTGTTTAAAATCAGTATTCCATCATGTGTTTTTCTATTACCCGACTCTCTGTTCTATTCCATTGGACTATTTGTCTAACTTGACACCAATACCACAGTATTTTAATTACTTAATTTTATAATAAGGCTTAATGTTAGACCATGTTGGTACTCCAACTTTGTCAATAGGTGTGTAATATGAAATAGGCACTTAGAATAGTCAAAACAACATTCTCTCTGTTACTGCTTTTAAAACAGATTCTTTATCTTTGACTTACAAGAGCTTGAATCTAATTTTCAGTTAGCACAGCTTTTAAAATTGTTCATTGAACATCTAAATACAAAAGTTATACCTTCTATCAAATTTGTTAATATTTGGGTATTTAATAAATGATTATCTTCTCTACCCTTTTCCTTTTCTTCTTCTAAGACTTCAATAACATTTGTTAAACTCTTTCATAATATCTGTTCATAATATTATATATAACACATATATAATATTTCATAACAACAGTTCTGTAATTGTTCATGGTTTTTAATTTTTACTCTATTTCTCAAACTGGATAGTATCTTTCAAATTATCAAGCTCACTGACTATTCTCTTCTTAAGTCGATGCAATACATTTTTTTCAGATTTCTTTTATTTCAAGAATTTCCATTTGCTTTTTTTATAGTTTTATTTCTCTTTTGAGCTATCCTATCTTTTCATTGCTTGAGGATATATTTTTATTTTACATGATACTCATTTGGATCATCGTGAGTTGTTCATATTAACTGTTTTTTTTTTTTTTTTTCTTTTTTGAAAGGACTCCATTACCTTGTACTTCAAATGCTAAATTATTTTGGATTGTATCTTGGATATTTTAAACTTTATGCTGTGGAGACTCTAAATTCTATTTTCTACTAATTAGTGATGTTTCTTTTGTTTTAGCAGGCAACTAACTTTGTTGAACGTAACTAGAAGCTCTGTTTCTTGGGAAACAGCACTGATTCAGATTTTTTGTCTTTAGCTGAGATTTGTAGAGTCTTTTCTGCAAGTGTGTGCTTCAGGGATCAACAGAAATGTTGTCAGCAGAATTTGGACTCCCCTCTGCGGCTTTTCCTATTTTTGGATGATCCTGCTTCTCCAGTGGCCATTTTTGCTCCAAATCAGTACTCTGATTCATATGGACAGAAAGTTTGCAGTTTTCCCATCCCATCACTCTACAGTGACTGTAGAATATTTATTATTATTACTGATAGTAAACATTTCTCATCTTAGAAGCAATGAAAAGGGGCCCTTACTTTTTATATATCTCTTACTGTGAAAGTGAAATCCCTATACCAGAATATAACTGCTTCTCTTCAGTCTCTACTGCCTGCATGGAATGGCTTTTTCTATTATGCCCAGAAATTATAGGTATTTATGGAGGAGTCAGTCCAGTAGCATACTACACAACTGTAACTGGAAGAGGAAGTCACCATCTTCTATCTTAGATTTTTAACTTATGAAAGTGACTCAGCTCCAAGCTTTCCTGCATACACACACACGCATGTTGAATCTTTTGATTCTGACATTTGTTTTTACCCTGAACAGTTAGGGTAATATGACTTAAAAATGAAAATAAAAAACAGCAAAACAACAACAAACACTTTTAAAATTATAATTTCTTTCATCTTAAACCATTTTCGGAATATTTTCTTTTTCTCAATCAATGTCCTTTAGCAGTTCATTTAGAGCACACTTTTCAGTGGTAAATTTTATGTGTTGTAAATAATTTTATGTTGCATTTATTTTATTGTGGTAGGAACACTTAACGTAGGCTTTACTCTTAACAAATCTTTAAGTGTTATGGTATTGTCAGCTATAGGCACAACATTGTGTAGCGGATTTTTAGATCTTACTCACCCATATAACTGAAAATTCATATCTATCCACAATGAATTGTATTTATTTTTGAAAGATGATTTTGCAGGATACACAATTATAAATTAAATATTGTTTTTATGTCCTTTCTTTGCAAATATTATTCCACACCTTTGGCTTCCATTTTATTTATTTTGTTGCCACATATTCTGTCATTGTAATGATACTTTTTCTAACTGTGCTTTTTCCTCTGACTGATTTAAAAATCTTGTATGTCTCAAGTGATCTTTAGTTTCAGAAGACTTAGAAAACAAGGATTTATGATTATTATTTAGTTTGTGATATTATATTTTCCTTGGATCTATATATTCACATTTTTCATCAATCTGGAAAATCCATAACCATTTTTCTTTATTTTTTTCCTTGCCATTTTCTCACCTTTTTTTGCCTCTGGGCCCCCAATCAGATGTATGGTAACACGTCTGATTCTTTCTTTCTTATTTTTAACTTATCTTCTATGTTTTTGATATTCTTATTTCTTTATGCTGCTTTATGGATGTATTTTTCATGTATTTCTTCCAGATGATCACTTCTCTCTTTAGCTTTTTCACCCATCCATTGATTTTTTTCACCAGCTATGTTGCGCCTTTCTAGAAATTCCATTTGTTTGCTTTTGCAAATCTGACTCGTCATTATTGACGCTTTCTCCGTATATGGTTGACTTTGCAATTTCATTCATTTTTTTAACATTTTATAAACAACTATTTTATTTTCTGAACATGAGACATACAACATCTGTTGTTCTCAGACTTTAAATCTATTGTAAACACCTTCTACTGTCTCTCATTTATAGTACCTTGATTTCACCAAAGTTTGCTGATATTTGGGAAGTTGTGTGCATTTAGGTTCTTTCTCATGTGCCTAAAGTGCATCTTATGAGACACAGAATGTGTATTCCTATCTCTTTGATATAAGGCTTGGCCATTTGACTTCTTTTGTCTAGTTGTTTGTGGATGAAATGACAGAATGTCAGTTCTGAACCTAAGCCTTCACAGAGCATCATATGTTTTGTATTTGCTTTCTTATACTTCACCATTGCCACAATAAGAACATTCCTCATGTGTCTTACAGTTTCTAGAGAGTGAGAGTCACGAGGAATAATGATGCCCAAACTTATTCCCAGAGCTGATACTTAAAGCAAAGACATGCTGGTCAGCATGTAGACCCAAAATCTGTAGCAGAGTTTTCCCAGCTGAACAACTTTCCAGTACGCGTGATAGTAAGCGTCTATACGCTGAATTTTGAATTACTTTTGTTTGCTTCATTAGTAACTGATACTCAGGATATCCTAAATTGTGTCCTCTCTATAGTAGCCTCAATCTTTTTTTCTAAAACAATGGTCACCAAATAAACAATAAGGACTATAATGTGCACTCATGGTGGTCTCTGATATGTGATATACTTCTCATTGGCACTGGTTGAATCAAAATATTCTCCCCAACTCTATAGTAATTCAACACCTAATCTCCTCTGGACTCTCACTTCTTTGAAATTTAGGAAATTCTATCTTTTCCTGAGTTTCTTTATACTAATTCACAGGCCTTTTTTTTTCCTACAAGAGTGAATTTGAGGATCATTTAGAAACTATGTTTCTAACATAGTTAACTATGTATCTCTCCAAGTTTTCTGGATAGATTGTATTCCATTAATCACTCCTCATTCTTTTTAATGCTCCTTACTGCATGTCAAGTGAAAATGGGGCACCTAGGAAAAATTAAGACAAAATATTTCACCTGAAGTTGCCTTCCTACCTGAGTGTTTCTCAGTAATGCTATTTTTAAAAACTTTGTAATGATTTGAATAAAACTAGATTACAGCTACAAAATATCAGATGAAAGGAATCTTTAAAAATGGTTATATATATACACACACATATATAATTTTATTTTAGTCTATTTACAAAAACTTTTGTAATTATTAGAGTTTACAAGAATGGAAATAATTTACTTTATTTTAATATAAATGGCAGTGTGAAGTCTCTGTAGCCTCTTAGAATCCTCAGAATTTTATGTTTGATGACATATTTTTATATGTGCACACTACTTTAATTCCAGGATATTATTCTGATGTGAGTACTCTAATTTCACAGTCTGCATGTTGAGAAAACTCATCTTTATCTTAGCAGGAATCATCTCAGTTTTATTATTTATTTGTATTTAATTTAGTGCAGTCTTTACAGGAATCTTAATTTTATTTCAATATTTTCAAATGCAGGAATGTAAGTATCACAGCTAATCATTTGAAACGGACGGAAATTTATCTTTCTTATGTGATTTGAAGCAACTCTGAGTTAAGACAGAATTTTCTTTACAAAAAAAAGAAAATTAAAATAGAAAGTTTCACTTCTTTTTATCAAAATTAATTTTAATATTCAATTTAAAATGCCCTGACAGTTAATAGAACTGCAATCAAGGAGAAGAGATAGTAAAGAGGAAGCTGCATTGTGTTTTATTTAACTATAATAATGGGACAATCAAAACATGAAAATTTCTATATGGTTAATGGAAAAAATTTAAGTGCCTCATTTAAAAATTGGGCATGTGTAATATTCTATTGAGCTTAGGATAACACCAAACATACCTGGTTGTATGTAGATCTTCCTAATTACCTAGGAGGAGATTGTCTTCATCATGAACATAAACATCCAGAATCCACAAATTATAATACTGATGTCATTTAAATATATGTGTCTCTGTAACATGCCTATGGGTTAATTTTTGCTGATGAGTTTACTACTCTGATTTCATTGCATTGCAATGAATTCCTATAGGCAAGCACCTGGAAGTAATTACCTGAAAAACTTAACTATATGCACAGGTATGGCTTAGGAGAGCAAAAATATGCTTCAGCTCATGCAAAATTCAACAGCTTGCCTACTGTGTTACATTTCTGAGTTAAGTTAAAATCATCACACTGAACTTGTAGGATCTAACTAAAGAAAATCTATAAAATTCAAGCTGGTTTCCTTGCCCATACATATTTTTAATCTTCATGCTCTGTCTACATAACTAAGGTCGGTTTCCAAGACGAAGTATAATTTTAGAGAGGGGAAATAAGGACCTCTACCCTGTGATATGGATTTAAGTTCTGACAAGTGTTTATGATTTTCTGCCCTGTTCCCAAGGTCTCTGAAAAAGTAAATTCCCATATTGTAGCACCATTATTATAGTTAAGTAAGATTAAGCACATAAATGACTCAGTAGAGTCCAGGCACATTGTAAAAATGTTCAGTTATTTCAACAATGATCATCATCCTCGTCACTGTATCCACCCTAAACTTGATTATTACATCAAGGAGTACATCAAAGTACTCCTTACTTCAGGATAGGTTTCTATCCATGAAACTTATTCTCCTCAGATAAACCTACATATGCATTCTACTTTCCAGATTTGTTAAGAAAAACAATAACCTTATTCTTTAAAAAAATGCTATTGAAATAATTCAAACTGTAAATCACCCTCATAGCTTTTATTAAGCATTATATACCAACATTATATTTATTTGAGAAAAATTTCATTTCAGGAGATAATCCTCATTTGATGAAGCCAATACCAGTATTTCAACTTTGTTATGGCATATCGATAAATACGTGTCAATGGTTCATTCATCATTACCCATATTTTTTGAGCTCTACTTTAGCTTACTTTGAAATCAGGTATACAAATAGTACTTATAGATATAAACATAATTTATTGGAATTATAGTTTAAAATGCCTGCAATCTCCATTACTATCTTAACCATAGAAATTCCCCACTACTCTGAGCTTTCATGGTGATTATAGTTCATCCACCCTTATTCATTGTTCAATGAAATATAATTTTAAATCTGCCTGTTTTTAACTTTTCTGAAAGTTATTTTATTTTTCATTATTATTTTCTTCTTTAGGTTTATGTTCTCAGGATTCTTCACTCATAAACAACAAAAATCTTTGCTTACTAAATTAAACTTATGAATAAGTGGTTTAGCAAAACATTTAATAGCAAAGAGAATTAAATGACGATCTAGATACCTGGTGTCAGAAAGAGCAGGAAGTAACCCAGGTCCATTGATCTCAGCAAAAGGATGTGTGGAACAGCTCTTCAGCGCTGTGCCGTCAGACAACCCAGTGTTAAGTGCCCTCTGTCTTTGAAGTCTCCGCTCATGATTAAAGTTTTCAGGAAACAGAATGTGATTGTGTTTTCTTGGATCACATGCTACTTCACGTGGTCATTGAGTTGATGTGATTTAGGTGGGATTTTGGATTTAGAATCGATGCTGGAATGATTAAGACCTTTGTTGATATTGGGATGGGGTAAGTGTATTTTGCACATGGGAAAGACATGGATTTGGGGGGCAGACTCTTATGGGTTTAATTGTGTCTCCCCAAAGTCTTAACCCGTACATCAGACCATGACCTTGTTTAGAAATAGAGTCATTGCACATTGGATTAGTTAAGATGGGGTCATCTTGATGCCTAATCCAACATGACCGGTGTCCTTATAAAAAGCAGAAATTTGGACACAGAAATGCATGCAGGGAGAACATCATGTGATGATGAAGGCAGAGATGGGAGTGATGCTTTTTCATGCCAAAGAATACCAAAGATTTCCAGAAAACTACCATGAGCTATGTGAGAAATATGGGAAAGATTCTCTTTCACAGCCCTTACAAGGAGCCAAACTTGTTGACAACTTGATATTGGACCTCTAGCCTCCAGATCTATGAAACAACAGATTTCTACTGTTTAAGCCACCCAGTTTGTGGTACTTTTGTTATGGCAGTCATAGCATGTAATACAATTATAAAGACTTTTCTTTTTAGAAAGAAATTGCAATAACAATTTGGAAAATCTTATCTTTGAGTATGATGTTAGCTGTGGGTTTTTCATAACATCCTTTATTATACTGAGGAAGTTCCCTTCCATTTCTAATTTTTTGAGCACTTTTATCATGAAAGTGCATTTTATTAGGAAAATGGATTTTGTTAAATGTCCTTTCCGCATGAACTGAGATGATGTGTGTTCCTGCTGTTGTTGTTTTATTAATATGGCACATTACGTTGATCCATTTTCTTATGTTGAACCATTATTGCATTCCTGTAATAAATTTCTCCTAGTAATGGTGTAAAATTCATTTAACGTAGTGTTGGATTCAGTTTGCCAAATTTTGTTGAGGATCTTTGCATCTACATTCATAAGGGATATTGGTCTGTAATTTTCTTTTCTTGTGTTGTCTTTCCTCACAGAATGAGTTAGGAGATACTCCTCCCTTTTCAATTTTTTGGAAGAATTTGAGAGATATTGGGGTTAGTTAATCTTTAATGTTTGAAAGAATTCACCAGTGAAGCCAACTGCTCCTAGACTTTTCTTTATCGGGACGTTTTTGTTTATTAATTCAGTCTCTTTAGTTGTTTTAATTCTGTTAAGATATTTATTTCTTCTTGAGTCAGTTTAGGTAAGTGATGCATTTCAATGAATTGTACATTTATTTTATTTTATTTTTTTGTCAGGAAGACCAGCCCTGAGCTAACATCCGTTGCTAATCCTCCTCTTTTTGCTGAGGAAGACTGGCCCTGGGGTAACATCTGTGCCCATCTTCCTCCACTTTATATGGGACGCCGCCACTGCATGGCTGACAAGCAGTGTGTCGGCGGGCGCCTGGGATCCGAACTGGCGAACCCCGGGCTGCCAAGCGCGGACGAAACTGCTACGCCACCGGGCGGCCCCCGAATTGTACATTTCTTTAGGGCTTTCTAATTTGTTGGTATACAATTGTTCATAGTATTCTCTTATAAACCTTTTTACTACTGTAAGGTTAGCAGTAATGTCCCTACTATTATTTCTGATTTTAATTATTTATGTCTTCTTTCTTTTTATCTTTGTCAATCTAACTAAAGGTAGGTTTATTTTAACTTTTTAAAGAACTGACTTTTGGTTTTATTGAATCTCTTCATTGTTTTTCTATTTTTTATTTCACTTATTTGTGTTCAAATCCTTATTATTCCCTTCCGTCTGGTAGCTTTGGGTTTAGTTTGCTCTTCTTTTTCTAGTTCACTAAAGATAAATTTAGGTTATTGATTTGAGATCTTTCTTCTTTTTAAATGTAGGTGTTTCCCACTATAAATATTCCTCTAAACACTGATGCTCCTTCACCCCTTAAGTTTTGGTATGTTGTGTTTTTGTTTTCAATTTTCTCTAAGTATTTTCTAATTTCTCTTGTAATTTCTTTTTGATTTATTGGTTGTTAAGAGTTTGTGGTTTAATTTCCACGTATTTGTGAATTTTCCAGTGTTCCTTCCATCATTTATTTGTAGCTTCATTCCACTGTAGGAGAAGATACTTTGTATGATCTCAATCTTTTTAAATTTATTGAGACTTGTTCTTTGGCCTTACATATGGTCACTTTGGAGAATGTTCCGTATGCATTTGAGAAGAATGTATATTCTACTGTTGTTGGACGGAGTGTTCTATATAGGTTTATTAGGTCTAGTTGGTTTATAGTATTGTTCAAGTCCTCTGTTTTCTTATTGATCTTCTGTCTGCGTATTCTATCCATTATTGAAAGTGGTGTATTTACGTCTCCAACTATTGTTGTAGAACAGGTTGTTTCTCCCTTTAACTTTGTAAATGTTTGCTTCACATATTTGGGGACTCTTTGGTTCATAAATGTTTATTTTATCTTCTTGATGAATTCAGCCTTTTATCAGTATATAATGTCCTTATCTGTTTCTTTTAACAGTTTTTGACTTTAAGTCTATTTTGTCTGATATTATTATACCCACCCAGCTCTCTTGTGGTTACCATTTTCATGGAATATCTTTTTCCATCTTTCACTTTCATTCTATTTGTCTTTAGATCTAAAGTGAGTTGTTTGTAGATAGTATGTAGTTGGATCATGTTGTTTTTTAATGCTTTCTTCCAATTTCAAACTTTTGATTGGAGATTTTAATCCATTTACATTAAAACGAATAACTCACAGGGACAGACTTACTTCTGTCATTTTATTTGTTCTTTATTTATCATGCCTCTTTTGTCACTGATTTCCTCCATTATTGACTTATTTTGTGTTTAGTTGGGTTCTTTTCAAGTGAACCATTTTCTCGTTTTGTTTCCTTTTGTGTATATACATTAATTTTTTTCTTCACCTAGATTTAGATTTTTTTCCAATTCCAAGTCCACAGACTCTTTTTTTTTTTTAAAGCAATTTTAAGTTGACAGCAAAATTGTTTAACAGATGTTACTGTTATTGATGATCCCTTGTATGTAATGAGACACTCTTCTCTTGCTGCTTTTAAGATTCTCTCTTTGTCTTTTTATTTCAACAGTTTGATTATAATGCATTTCAGTGTGGATCCCTTTGCTTACCCTACTTTCAGTTTTTTGAACTTCTTTGAGTGTAGATTCATATTTTTCAGCAAATTTGGGAAGTTTTCTGCCTTTATTTCTTCATATATTCTTTTTGACCTTTTCTCTCTCTCTTCTATTTCTGGGACTCCCATGATCCATAAGTTGGTCTGCTTGATGGTTTCTTACAAGTCCCTTAGGCTCTGTTCACATCTCTTCATTGTTTTTTCTCCTCCAACTGGTTAATTTCAAGTGTCCTATCTTCAAGTTTTCTGATTCTGTCTTCTGCTTGATCAAATATGATGTTGAACCCCTCTAGGGAATTCTTCATTTCAGTTACTGTACTCTTCAACTACAGAATTTCTGTTTGTTTTCTTTTTATAATCCCTTTCTCTTTACTGATATTCTCTGTTGTTCATGCATTGTTCTCTTGGTTTCCTATAGCTCTTTTTCCATGTTTTACTTTTGCCTTTGAGCTATATAAGACAGTTGATTTAAAGTTTTTTTCTAATAAGTATATTTCCTAGACTTCCTCAGAATAATTTCCATGAATTTACCAGGTTCCTATGAATGGATGGTGTTTTCTTGTTTTGTGGTATATTTTATTGAAAACTAGGCATTTAATTATTATAGTGTGATAACTCTGGAAGTCAGACATTCCCCTTCACAGGGTTTGCTGTTTTGCTTTTATTTGATTGTTTAAGGCCCTAGTAATCTATTTATTTAGTAGCTTTTCTAAACTATTTTAGCAGAGATTATATATATATATATATATTTTAATTTTTTTTGTGAGGAAGACCAGCCCTGAGCTAACATCCATTGCTAATCTTCCTCTTTTTGCTGAGGAAGACTGGCCCTGCGCTAACATCTGTGCCCATCTTCCTCCACTTTATATGGGACGCCGCCACAACATGGCTGACAAGCAATGTGTCCGTGGGCCCCCCGGATCTGAACTCACGAACCTCGGGTTGCCAAGTGTGAACTAAACCGCTGCACCACTGGGTCGGCCCCTTATATTTCTTATTTAATGTGGTCACTGAAGTCTCTATTCCCTAGCTAGTGCTCAGCTAGTGTTTTCACAGATTTCCTTGAACAGTAGGGGTGAAACATGCAAACAAACTTCTCTCAGTCTTTGCAGATTGATTCTGTGCTAGGTGCCTCCTTCAACACATAGCCAGGCTTACACTGAGTTTAGAGATCAGCCCAAAGTGAAAACCTAGGGATTTCTCAGGTCTTTTCTGAGCATGTGTCTCGCCCTAAGAATGTGTGTGGCTTTCTACATTCCTCCTTATACATGGATTATTTTGAATGCCCTAGTTTCCAAAGAAACTCTTTCCAGCTTTTCCTTCCAGGTCATAGGCATTTTGTCGTATGTCTCAACTGTGATGCTTTACCCCAGTTTTCTGCTAGTTGTTAATCTGCCTTACAATATGTTTGAGTAATACTTACTGCTTCTCTGGACTGGGTGAGTTCTGTGTTAAGCAAAACAGAGATGAGCATCATGTATCAGTCCCTGGGGTAGCTCCTAGATAGGTTAGAACACATACACAATAATTTGTGGATGAGGTCTACTCTGCTGTCTCCAGAAGCAGGGACCGGGGTCCCATACTGGGAACAGGAGTTGCCACCTACAAGACTGTCAATAAGCCAGGGAGGGCGTTGGCAAAGGGCATCCTAAAATGCCACAAAACTTTCTTATAATATTCAAGCTGCCTTTTTCTTGATTCACCATTTACTTGGTTGCTATAAACTTCTGACTATTTCCAGAATTCTCACAAACTTGATTCTGACAGTTTACACTAGCTTTTCAATTTTTTTGTGGGCGGGCAGAAATTTGTTTCTGCCTACTCTATTATCTTGCTGTTGTCTCTACAAGATATAGTCATCTTTGCCTATTTGACGGTTAAAATTTGTAGCTTTAAAAAATTTAATATGCTAGATTTAATTTCTTTGCATTTTCTTCTTAATTAGTGCTTGTGTCTCCCAAATATTTTACCCCATCATCTCATTGTTTATAACTGTATTAAACAACATGCATTTTATTGAACTTTACTCATGCAAGTAATGTCACAAACATACTTCAAAAATTGAGAAAAATTGTTGTAACTCTGCTTTTTCTCTGAATTTTGAGTAGAAAATTTAACACTATATTTGAACATAAAACTTTATGTAGGCTTAGATTGTTGTGGATTTGAGGCTCTGCTTATAAGCTAATGTATATTGCAATTTTTTCATATCTTAGGTTTTGTGATATATATTATTTATTATTAAGTACATTCTCACAACAATGGCATAATAGGTACTATTATTTTAATTTTAGAGATTAGGAAACTATAAGAAACTTTGAGACTTTAGACCAAGGTCACACAGAGACAATGTGACAGTGCTAGAACTTAACACAAGTCTGTATTTCAACATCAAATCTGATTAAACAAGAAGCCATATTGACTCTCAGTTTTTTGTTTCTATTTCTTTACTCATCTTTGAATGAATATTGGTTTATTCAGTCATGACATTTGCTCAAAAATCCTATGCATATATATTTCTTGTCTTCCAATATAGTATTTAAATTCTCTTTCTGGAACATAAGTTGGATGGCTGGTTGATGTAAGTTTGTATTAACAGTTTAGTGATCTGTAAACCCAAGGGTTTTGGATTAAAATAAAGAGTTATGGACAAACCCAGTTTGTGTATAGTGAAGTCAGGGTTCTCAAAGCCAAAATTCTACATCCAGCATTGTGTTTGACCCTCACTGCAGTACATCTTAGGTCTGTGTCAGGCCTCCTTGCCGAAGATACCATTCATTGTTTCATGGCCAAGTCATTTCCAAATAGCAGAAGTTCTGCAGATTTCTATTCTTTTTTCTTTTATTTAAGTTTCATTGACATATAACATTATATTAGTTTCAGGTGTCCAACATAGTGATTTGATATTTGTATATACTGCAAAATAATCACCATAACATCTAGTTAACATTTATCACCATACATAGTTACAAAAATTTTTTTCTTGTGATGAAAACCTTTAAGAGCTACTCTCTTAGCGACTTTCAAGTATGCAATATAGTATTATTAACTGTAGTCACTATGCTGTACGTTCCACCTCCATGTCTTATTTATTTTATAACTGGAAGTTTGTACCTTTGCCTCCCTCACGCATTTTGCCAACCCCCAACCCCCACCTCTGGCGACCATCGATCTGTTTTCTGTAGCTGTGAGGTTGGTTGGTTTTTGTTTGTGTGTTTCTATTCCACATATAAGTGAGATCATGAGATATTTGTCTTTCTCCATCTTATTTCAGTTAGTATAATGCCCTCAAGGTCCCATCATGCTGTCTCAAATGGCAAGACTCCTGGCTCCAATAGCAAAATTTCATTCTTTTTTATGGCTGAGTAATATTCCATTATATATATAATATTTTCTTTATCCATTCATCCATTGATAGATACTTAGGTGGTTTCCATGTCTTAACTATTGTAAATAATGCTGCAATGAGCATAGGAGTGCATGTATCTTTTTTAGTTAATGTTTTCATTTTCTTTGCAGATTTCTATTCTATGTGGATATACTGGACCCTACTGGTGCTTCTGAATCATTTGAACGAGGTGCCAAGTGGAATGTTGAGATCCACAGCCACCCTTGATTGTAGAACTCACCCCTTAGTTCTGATACTTTCTTCACTACAACACTGAGTTGCTTTCTCTGCAGGATGAATTGCTGTGTACCTTCAACATTATAGCTAGCAACAAGACTCAAAATATCTCATACAGCAGTAGATGACTTTCCCTGCTTTCCATCAGGGATTCATATCTCTCCACATTTTTATATTTCTCTGGTGTTTTGGGCAAAGTTCTATTGGAAAGTGTCTGTCAAATTTGTCCTATAATCCATAACTTTACACTTTAATTAAATTAAATCATTTAATAGAATGAACTGTTTGCATAGACATGACTGCTGTTTCCCCATATGTTTCAGAATTAAGCACAGCACCAGCTATTTTATGTATATACTTTCTAAGAAATTTTATCTACATATAGACTTTAATAAGCTATGAGTATGCAGTGACTTCCCAATATATTCCTTGCAGTGTTTTGATCTGTTCACGCTAAATTAAGCTGATGTTCTCTGGCTTCTCTGGATTTGCTTTCTTTCAGGTATTGTGCTTTAGCTGTGAGAAGAGCATCTTCTTCAAGTGATTTGCAGATTTTCAGAAAAGATAAACATACACATATGTATGATATAAGTATATATGGATATAAAACATATATGTAAAATGCAAAGTAAGATATATTTTAACAAAATTATTATATCATCACTAATAATCAAAACTTTTAAATTTACCTCTATAACTAGTGAGCCCTACTGTTTGAGGAGAAATGTAACAGATACAAGTTGTAAAATTTAATCTTTTTCAGAAGCTTTACCCTTTGGGAAAATCAGTGGCCTTTGTGGTAGGCAATTCATTTTAATCAAACTAACCCTCTGAACTTTACTTGATTCACTCATCCAGTACGGTTTCCCCATATGGTTATGTTTGAGCATGGGTTGAGCTGACCTTGGGGCTTATGAACCATTCAGTCCCAACTGAAATCAGGCTGCTGTATGGTACATTGGACTTCTGTGACTGAGAAACATACATCATTTTAAGAATAAAAGCTTTTGAAGTGAAAATTCTAAAGGTGAAAACTGCAATAATAATAAATACCATAATATAATGATTTTCATTAATTTGCTGTGGTAAATGGAATTTGAACTTAAAAAGCTATAAAAATATCTAGTCTGAAATCAATTAATTGCACTTCAAGAGAAAAATAAAGCCAAGTGTTACTTTTATTGTAAAATTTAAAATGTTTTATGTTGGCTACTTGTACTTGAAAAAATTGCATTAAATTATATTCTTAGTAATACATTGTGTTTTAGCCATTGTAAGTGAATATTTTAGGGATCTATGATTCAGATAAATACTGTGGTCAGATTTAAGTTAATTTTTAATGCTTTTCTTTGGTGATTCCTCAAATGGAAGTTCTAGGTTTCCTAATTGCAATATATGAACGTTAGAAAAAGCTACAGAAATAAATTTTATATTTGGTAATATAAGTAAAAGTTTACTTTCAAATATATGATCATATGACACTTAAATACATTATGTTAAATTTATAAGTGACTATTATTAAATTGCATTATTAGAACTTTTATGTTAATCAATAGCTACTTTCATAAAATGCTTACGGACTCTTTTAAAGTACCATCAGAACACAGTATAGAACTCAAATATTTACAGGAATTTACGTAAATGAATGAATGAATCTCTAAGAAATCTATAATGTATGTATATTCCATAATTGTGCCATAAAGCAGCCAAATTTCAAATATATATGTACATATGTTTCTTAGAGATTCATTAAGAAATAATATCAATAACTAATCACCATTCAAAGAAAATGATATTGGTATACTAGATGTATCCTTCTTTAATTATCTATCTTTAAATTAACATATCACCCCAATTATGTATTTTTACTTATGCATTTTACATGTTACAGATATAGCATGCTTCAGCCCATACATTACTATTAAAATCATTAATTTTACTATACACATTTAAAATGTGATACAATTTCAAAATATATATGATTTTATCAAGTCAGTTGGGTAAATCACAAAATTCGATATTTATAATAAATCTATTCATAAGATGCTATAAATTATTTGAATACTTACCACAATGCCTGGCACATTAAGGAATTCAATATATACTTTTTGGATGAATGAATATGTATATTATAAAAGAATATTTTCATTTACAAAGAGTAAATGGAATGGTTAATACTTTACTTAGAATTGTTGTTTGCCATACTTCATGTTCTCCTAACTGTGGATTTGAGGATTGAAATCTATTCCCTAGACCCTAAACTGTCATAAGATCTACCCTACTATCACTTGTTATTTCTATCCCCTATATATTCCTTCTCTGTGGCAAAATCATGTAAATTACCTTTTAAACTCGTTGTAGGAAAGCTTTCATCATGTTCCAAGCTTTTTTAGCATGTGTGCACGAGACTTTTCAGAATTAAACAAATTTGTGGTCCGGAGCCTATTTTCAACAAAATACGGCAAATGTACATAACGTCACCTACCAATGAATTACTAAGATTTAATAACTGCTTAATGTTTTCCATGTACACAAATACAACATAGATACATGCCTGCTAACTGTACAAAATTATCAGTTTATTAGACGATAAAGTCCTTTTAAAATCTCTTGGTCTCTACTAAAACCAATAGTTTTTCCTCTAGAGGCTACTATTGTTACGAATATAGTTACAAAACTTTCATGTTATTTATATACATTTATGTAGTTGTGCCAAACTGTATTTTAATTAATACAAATGTAACCACCCTCTAACAACATATGCATCATTTTTTTTCCACTTAGCATTTCCACAGTCAGTATTGTAGATATACACCATTATTTTTACCTGATATGCAATATTTCATAGTACTAGTGCATTATACTAACTACAATATGTGAACAATTTCCCATTTTTAACGTAACAAATACTTCTGTAATTAATATGTTTTGATGTATTTCTTTATGTACTTGTACAGATAAACACATAAAAGTATAATTATCCACAAAGAAGTTATTTTATTGTATTTTGCCTTGAGAAAGCTGAACTCAAACTGGCTGTTGTAACAAAGAGGATTTAATGGCCCAAATGATATATATTCCGGAGAGACTGGGCAGTCTGTAGTTGGTTGAGCATCAAGTACCACTACTCCTTCTGTCTTGCCTGTAGCCCCCATAAGGCTCACATCATCAGGCCACCTTCTTGGTTGTAATTAGGCTGTGAGCAGCAACTTGGGCTGTGTGCTTTCCGATTCATACCAAGATCACAACAGTTAATTGTGTTTAGCTATCTTTTTTCATTTTTAGCAGAACTGTTTGCATTTTATTAGGCATTATTTATCTAGTAACTTGATAGTCATTCCCTGAAAACAAATACTGCAAAGTATAAATTCCACAACAAGCTGATAATCTTTGTAATAGATATTTTCAGTGAGAAGATAGTAGCTACAAAAAGTGATACTTGAATACTGTGCAATTGGTATCATCCATGGTGGAACCAAACAATCGCTTGAAATATGAGAATATACTTAGTAAAATCAGAGACTCCACTTCATCAGCATGTCTTAGGATATCACATACTTCCAAACGTATAAACCATATCCATTTCAGTTACTTTTGGAGTATTTCAATTATTAAAATTTGTTTATGTTTTTTATTATTTTCCATTAAATATTAAGGTAGTAATAAGTGTTTATTTAGGAAATATAAGTCCTAGGTGGTAATTCAGGTTTTGTTTTCACATTATAGACTTTTAGGTTATGCATGTTTCTTAGATCACAGATAGTAACAATATCTGTAGTTCTTATTAGACAGGAGCCTTATGAATATTTAATTCAAAATTGAATCAATAACAAAAACTATTTGCATGAATAGTAAGCAAAACCAGCATTTGGTTATTTGTCTAACAAATGGTATTTTATGTTTCAAATATCCATATAGCTCAATGATTTTTCTTTGACTTTTTATTGGCATCTGAGGATTAAAATGTTATAAGTTAAATAATGCTATGAATAAAAGCAAATGATATTCAAAGTTGGTGTTTTCTATGAATTACATTAAAATTTCATTTAATCTCTCATTTTAAAGGGAAAATGAATCTATATTTTGTGATTGTACAAAGTTATAAACATGATGTATTTCCTATGATACTTTGCTAAATATTAAAAGAAACAGTTTTATGTAATCTTAAATCTCATTGACATCAGAGATAAATTGATGGTGGCATTAATAGCTGATAGTTTACATTGTACTATTGCACTACAAAAGATGAAAATCATGAACACAAACTTGTTTTATATAAAGTAAAATTATTTCCAATATGACAAAATTTATCAGTATCAACTCACATAAATTTTGCAATAATATATATTTTCAAAAACAATCAATGACTTAGTTCAAATAAATAAATAAATGCATACAATACTCTGTAAACAAGAGTTTTTCCCCAAATCTTCTCTTTAGCTTATATGATTATCCATATTTTGGCCTTATATGAATATGGACTACAACCATATTTTTGGTGGCAAATTAGAAATACCAGGGCAGCATTATAAGACAAAAATTAGAAAAAATAAACATACAAGCAAACAAAACTGGCTGTGTATGGACAACAGTGCTCTTCCCGCCTGATGGGAAATGCAGACCTGTCTGAAAGTGGTGCCCGTCATTGCTTCATAGAGGTGGGGAAGAATAGCATCCTTTCCACTCCATTTACAGTCTTCTCTGAATCTAAAATCACACTGTTGGGGTTTGGTGAGAAAGAATTAGAGAAGTGTCCATATACAAACAGATATTATTTGAAAATGTGCATATACGTCATCTGGAAAAGGTCAGATTTAGAGCTTGAGAAGGATTCACTTTTAGACTAAGACAAAGAGAAAATCTGCTTCAGATGTATAATCATAAATGGGAGAAAGTGACATTTGTTCTTCATTTTGTGGCCAATACCTCTCAGAACAATAAAGATTGTCTAGTGGGATTTCTTAATTCCCAATAGCATCTTTGCACTATTTTGTATACACCTTCACTTATATATTTGAATTTTTAATATTTTGTGGATTTTTCCTCTAATTATCCTAAAAAGAAGGTGAAATATTATAAACTTGACTAAAAAAAAAGACTATCATGTTATTTCCACAAGAGATCTTGCCACATTCTTTTAAAACGACTGGCTAAGGATACAGTAAACAATGAGCTTTTATACCAGTTGCATATTGCATCATCTTCATTTTCATATATTGAAGCCAGGAATAGTGCAGGCAACTAATCATGTACTTGTTTATTGTCTTGGATTACATATATTTCACACACTTTTTGTTTAGAATTTAATTTAATTACAAATTATTTCTATGTGGATCAGTCATTAATTTAGCATGTTTAGAAAAAGAGAGACCAGAAAGAGAGAAAAGGAATGGCTTCCAGTTAAAATGAGGTGATACTTTGGATGTCTAGTTATTTTTGATCAAAGAAATAGAGCATTATTGTTAATATTACTCGGAACTGATGGTATTGACAAAAATTATTTACTGTTTTATGCATCAGACAACACAGAACCTCCAAACAGCCTTGTTCATATTGCTATTTGAAATTCACTGGCAGACTCCTTTTAAGATGATTGTAGTGAAAGACTTTGTACTTAAATTTTCAATTTTTAAAAATTGTGTGATTAAAATCTGTGGGGTGATACAAGAAAAAATATTTTTAAAATCTTTCCAGTAACCAATGGCTAAATATTAAGATATTGTATTTCATTGATTGTTTATTTCCTATAAACTTCAAAAATAAGGATTATTGATGAGTTTCTTATTCTTTATTAGTCTGAGTATTTTTAGACAATTTGTTTTTAGGTGTACTTTTAGATACACTTACATAAATCTAACAGTTTTCAAAATGTAAAATATAAATTATTTTGGACCATTCAATTTTTTTAAATGTTATTTTATGTAAACTGGTTTTATGAATAACTTATTATGAAATAGCATAGGGCTAGTCTGTTTCTAGAAACTCAATGTAAGTTGAATTCCATGACTAATTCCATGACTTGCTTTTCTCAAGTAAGTATTCTCAAATAAGAATGATAATTAAATCTTCAAATTTTAGTAAGCCAATAAACTTACAAAATAGATCAGTGTTGATTCTATTTAGCACAAGTATTTTGGTAATTGTGAATCGTTAAGACAATTTACAGTAGCAAGTGGTGCTTACATTTGTAAGGAAGCTTCACTATTTAAATTTAATATTATTTATTGAGTTGATATGAAATATTCATTCAATACCTGATACAAATTTCTTAGAGTAAACTGCCACTTTATTTTCATTGCTGGAATTCTTAACCTCCCAAGACTTTTGAAGATGTTGCTCTGTTTATCTTATTTCTTCACAATTTTGCTGATTGCAGATTTAATGGGTTTCATCTTTTTTGTTAATATCGACTTTCATTGGTTTGGTAGCTCTAGAACCATAATAACCACTATTTCAAGGAGGCCCAGGATGGGGGGAGGGAGGGTTTATACATCTTGTCCACTAGGGAAACTAAAGAGGAGGACAGATGGAGAAGCCAACCCTGTTTCATGGCTCTGCTAAAACACACCAGTGCCGTATACTTTTCTTGACTCCCTATTGTCCATTGTCCTTTCTAGACACAATTCTTTAATCTGTTTCAATTGTGGACTTAATTCAACGAGCTATCACTTCCCAAATTATCCCCTTTTGGTCACCATATTCATTAAATATTCTATTCCTGAAATGTTAAAATAAAGCAACTTTAGATATTTCTATGTATTGTTTACATTCAAATCAATCCAAAATCAGTAGTTTTTCATTTTTTAAGCTATAACATTTCTGAAACCTAAACTCTAATGAGAAAGTACAATATTACTTTGCATTTTCAATTTAATTTTAATATTGCCAATGGCGTATAGAACTTTGAAATACCATAATATGCTAATATTATACTTCCTAGTGATTAATATGAAATTATATTTGATTGATATAAGTGCCACAGACTACTCTGATAACTAAGGTTAAGTATTGTAACCATAAGAATTCTTCTTGTCACTGGATGTTTTTACTGATTTAAATTAACCAATTTGGATGTCTATATTCATTAAGTTAACTAACTGTCAGATTAGTGTTTTATTTTCATCATTTCTCTATGGTTCTATGTTTGTTTTCCACTGCAGTAGACTTAAATAAATGTAATCAGAAGAGGAAGACAATGATGGAGGAAAGGGAAAGAACAAGAAAACGGAAAGAATAAGAGACAAACTGACAGTCTTCTAAAAATTCCATTTTCCTTTATTCTGGGTTTATGCATAGTTTATTAAACTCCAATGAAGCTTAAACATGTACTCAGCACTGAAACTGATGTGTTACTTTTAATGGAAACAATAGACTTCAATTATATAGCACTTTCATCCATATCTCTGACATCTTGTCTGAAATTGCTTCAAAAATAAAAATAACAAATCATAGATAATAATTATCAGATGATTCAAATAAATGCAATGATAAATTCTAGCTTTTACAGTGCAATTAAAGTTTCTACTTTGTAGATTTAAAAACAATTCTTTTTCATTTTGCAAATTAGCACAAAATGCTCCAAATTCATAAGTTATGACAGATACCACTTAATTCAGCATACTAAGGAAAAGAAGGTATTATAAAAGATAACAGTGGTAAAATATCCATTTAAAACTCTAGAATTCATAAGTACTGCCCTAGAGGCAGTTTGTTCTTTGGGAATAAACACTGCAATAATTCAAGCTACAACAATTAATATTTAATTGATTCAGGGTCATATCACTTTATTTTAGTAGGGGATTTAAGATGAAATAATACAGGAATGAATGTGTGGGTTTATACACCCATAATATAATCATGTTTACCATTAAAAGATAAAATATAGGATGATCTTTTTTAGGAAAGTATATCAAAGATAATATTAAATTCCAGTTAGGCATACAATGAGATTCAACCATTTTCTGTTCTCTGCTCAATATTCTCATAAAGATGTACACATTTGTTTTTTTTAAACTCCATTTTGAAAAATTTAATAACTGTGTTTAGAGAGAACAGTACAGCTTTGAATTTCCCTAAAGTATTTTCTCAGAATTGTTATCAATTTCTAGATATCTTCTTCATTGTTATTTTAATTTCATAAGTTTCAAACAAATTATTATTGAAAATCAGCAGTATTTTAGGAGTATCTCAATTTTTCCAAGTGACTTTCTCTATTGACCTCGCTTCCATTTCTCTTATTTTTTTTCCAAAATTCTCTTTCTTCTTACATCTTTATTTTGGAAGTTTATGTGGGAGGAGGTATGGAATAAAAAATTATTTCAGCCTCTGATTTCTCCAACTATCAGAACAGAGAATAAATTTATCAGTTTTTTTAATACAGTGCTTTCTTGGGTTATTTTGCTCTACAAATATAAAAGCCAGGATCAAAAATATTGTTAAGTTTTCATTTTCTGAAAAGGTTGGAAACGTTGATAAAGTTTTTGGTTAAGACAAACAAGACTGAAAAGCCTTGGGATTGGTGGGAAACTGAACTATACTCCCCAGGGCACTATCAGTAACAGGGACTGCTTACATTTTAAGAAGAAACATTTTAACAAATATGGCTACATAATATTAAACATTTATATACAAGTGATGAGATTTTAAACAAAATTAAAAGACAAGACACCAACTAACAGAAGCCATTTACAACATACATAACAGAAAAAGCATTAGTAGTCAGAATGTAGAGTATTCTCCATATTGATGAGAACATTTTAAAAATCCAACTAGAAAACTTTTAAAAGATGGAAATGCAATTTATCGAGAGGAAATAAGGATGCATTATACATGTATGACTATTTCACATCCTTCTGACTTACAAAAAGCTTAAATGTTAACAGAATTGGTGAGACGGTGAATCAATAGTAACTCATATGCCTCTGGTAGAAGTATAAACTGATACAACATTTTAAAGGAATAATTAGGTGATATCTATTAAAGTTTAAAATATGTATTACAAAAGACAGTGGTCAAAGCTAGCGATTCGCTATGGAAAGACTTTTAGTGCTGTCTCATCAAACTCTTCCATTTTTCCCAAAACATGGTAGACTATAATTCCCTACCCTCTTTGTATTTAGGTTGGGCCATATAACTATTTCTGGCAAATGGGTTGTGAGTAGAAATGTTATTTATTATTTCAATCCAAGGCATTTGTTTGCTCATATGAAAATCCAGTGTTTTCTTCCCCTACACTGTAGACAAAAGAAGCATCCATGTTCTAGCTCTAAGATTCAGCTATGGAGACATCTTGAATCACCTGTGGCCACATTGTCTCAAGTGCTTTGTAAATTTTCTAAAATTATACAGGGCTTAGCATAAATATGCATTGTGTGAAATCAATGATATTTGAGGTTATTACTGTAACACAACATGGACAGTCCTAACTAATACTACTTCTTGAGAAACTGTTGTACATATGTAAAAGCAAAACATACATTGTAACAACCTTCATAATTTCAACTAAGTAAACATATGTAAATCATATAATGGAATGCAGCAATTAAACAAACAACCTATTTCACCACACATGAAAACAGTAATTTAGTGAATAATCAAGACTCACAGGCATACAAACTAGAAAACTTTTTTTTCTTTTCACAGACTTGATGTACGTTGAGCATTCATAAACCCTCCACTTAATGGCAGTATGAGCAGATCCCATGCCATCAGTCATTCTCAGCTAAAAGTGTGGTTTCTTTTTAAAAGTTCAGTCCAAACTAATGAAAATTTCAAATACACAATTCAAAGCTCATGCCCTACATGGAGCTTAGGCCTTACCAGTGAATTGAGGACAAATATTTCTCAGATTTGTTCTCTGGGGAACATCCCACAAAGCTATTTGCCGATGGAGCGTTTGTGCACTGGGAAATAGCCCTCCTAGGCAGGGCCTGATGGCTGATATTTACCTAGTAAATATTGGCACAGCAGTTTCATTCTGATTGGCCATTGCCTTGGCAATATTTGTTAAATATTTTAAAATTTACCATCAAGGTCCCTTTAAGAGGTGCAAGCCCATGTGCCTTTTCTGCAAATGGTCCTTAAGAAAAATCAACTAACCACACTCAGTGTTGCATATGCAGCTTGACTACCCACAGCATTACACGTTCTCTCCTTGCCTTTGGAGGCTGCTCCAACCATCCACCAGATTTCAGGTGTCTCGGGTTAGGGCCCAGGGACATCGAGGTTAACACAGGTAGCTTTCACTGAGCAGGGAGCTAGTCTATTTTAATGATGTTTAAACATCAAATACTTTAAAATCTATATACCTGTACAGAAAGAGAATTTCATATTTAACTTTTAAAAAACTAAAATATAGAGAGATGTTAGCTTTCAGTAAAACATTCCTAATATTCATCAGATATGTATTTTTAAATGGCTTAGAAATTCTGTTCTTATTAAAAGTGTTTGTCACACACTTGTCATGAAATACAAAATAAAAATGATGAGGGATATTACTAATATTGAAATGTTATTCTAATCATGAAGAGGTCTAATAATTCAGTCAATTATAATAGCTGAGACAGACTAAATCTCCCACTTACAGTCTCTGAAAAATACCAAAATGTTTTTTCCTTGAATCTGAGAAGTTATGATACTACACAGTAGTTTTTCTGTTACTTTTTTCATTCACTGCAGCTATTTTAGAATATCCCTATTAGTTATCAAGTTCCTTTGGAAGAGATTTAGTTCAGTGCCTTGTAAAACATAGGGAACTCACCATCTTCGAAGAACAGTGTGAAATTTAGGAATAGAGCTTTAAATCCTCACGTATTGATGTAGAAGACAGGTTTACATCATAAACTTATCTCATGAATTGTTGTGTTTCTGTGATGACTGGGAAACAATAATAGGTTTATTTTAGCATGAAAAAGCTTTGTGAATATTTCTTCCTTTTGTTGGGTTTGATCTGGTACAAGGTCATAAAATGGTGAATTACAAAAGGTAAAAAAAAGGACACTCATAAATTATTTAAGCCAACCCTTCTTCATCTTGCATAAGTGAACCATGAAGCCCAAAAGTGATGAAAGACTATATACGTATATTTTAAAAAAAAGTTGATTTTTTTTCTTGCAGGAATTTTGTGAGAATAGCATCCTTTTATATTTCAACTAAGTGTGCTTACTTGTCAGTGTTTCACCAACATATTACAATGTTAAAAGCTTTCTATTTATAACAAAATTTGGAAAACACTATTCCATTCTATTCCTTACCAGCAACTCTTTTTCTCCTTTCCTTTGAACAACCAGTTTCTCCAAATCTTTTTGAAAGTTTCACTCTTCTGCATCCATGTGCTCTTTTCTCATGTCTTTAAAGTTTTATGGCATCAAGTGTCTGTTCTATGTTAACCTCTTCTGGGGTTAATCATCTCCAGGAATCACTTTCTAAACTACTCCTGATTAGTGTACCATATATTTTCTATCTATCTCTGTCTATCATCTATCTATCTATCTATCACCCATCTGTCTATCTCCCACCTACCTACCTACTTACCTATCTTTAGTTCTATATTGCTTTCCCAAAAGACAATGGAAGTTCTTTAGAGACAGGATGTGTGTTTTCATCTTAGTGTAAAGAACACCAAATGGTTATTCTTATAAAAATTTACAAAACAAATTGTAGTATATTGATTAAGAGACAGAGAGAGACACACACACAGAGATGAAGAATACACATTAATAACGGTATAAGAATTTAAAAGAACATAAATTCATAAAAATATAAAATATCTCTAAGCATAGAAGAGTGCTAGGCACCTATGATACACTAACTAAATATTTGCTGAATTAAAAATAGAAAAAATTGTGAACATATTTGAAAACTTAGATGACAAATGTTGAAATTTCTAGAAAAATACCAGCTGTCAAAATTCACTCGAACAGACTGTGGAAAACCAATTGGGTCTAAGAACATGAAAGATATTAAATCATAGTAAAAAGAAAATTTCCCCTAAAAGCTATTTGTCCAACATTATAGGTAAGCTTTTCAGACTTAAAGGTGCAGATAATTCCTAGTTCCCTGAAACTGTTTCAGAAAATAGAAGAAAGAGAAAAATCTTTTCAACTGAGTTTATAGGTCAAATGAAATTTTAAGAGTAAAAATTACTCAGGACATTATAAGAAAAAAAGGATGTAAGCTAATTAAAAATTTAGACAGAAAATTCCTGAAATAAGTGTTAAAAAATAAAGTCACATATATATTATAATTTTTAAGCCTTCATAACCAAGAATAATTTATTACAAGTAATTAAAGATAGTTTAGTTTTGAAAACAATTTATTAACGTACAGTAACCTATTTAAGGAGAAGAAACATGATTATTTCAATAGATGTAGCAAACTCAATAAAATTCAAACTAAATGTATGGTAATATAACTTTAAAAATTAGTAAAGGATGGGAAATTCTTTGATCTTTAGCAAACAACATAATTAATGTTCTCTATTCCTCCCCATTTCCCAATCATCACATATGGTTAGACTAGATTTTGGACTTTATATTGATTCTGCATATATCTATTCTAGGACCTAACTGTACGCAGGTATATGATAAATGAGGTGGGGTAGAGAAATAGATCCTTTTCTTACAACTACAATAAAATAAATTGCTAATGAATTAAAGACCATTAGTGAAATTGGAAATTGAAAAATAATTTGAAGTACATATCAGTAATCTTTTATACAATAAAAAGATTCAGAACTCATAAAACAAAATAGAAATATTATTCATAAAATCGTAAAACATACAAATGACAAAAAAACAAATTACATTCAAAGAAAAGATACAAAGTGGATGGAGATATTTTCAGCATAAATAGTAGGGCAATAAAATTCAGAATATATACAAAGAAATTTTTATAAATTCGCAAAAAACAAGACAGGGGCAATAATCAAAGGTAATGCATATGAAATTCAGAGGAAAGGAAGTTGAAAATGTTATAAAATGTCAATTTGTCAAAGAAATTTCAATTAGAATGAAACAAATATTGCTCATGCATCAGACTGGCTAAAATATAAAAATATATTCAAGCGCTGGCAATGTGATAGGAAAACGGAAATTTGTATATAATTGCTGGTGAGAATATCCATTAGTGCAATCTTTAGTAAAGATACTTGTCATTTTCCAATAAAACTGATAGTGTATGACAAACATCTAGCATTTGTATTAGACAGATGTACAAGAATTGGTATCAAGTATTTGTCGAACGTCAAGTAGTGATAAAGTACGTGAACTCCAGAGTGAGGCTGTCTGTTTTTGGACCTTGATGCCATCAATTACTAGGTCTGTGACCTTCAGGGAGCTTTCTAACCATTCTGTACCTAATTTTCCAAGTTTCCTCATCTTTAAAATGTGTGTGTCCGTAGGGGTGCATACATGTGCGTGTACACGTATGCTTTAACAGGTATAGGGGTGTGGGAGGGTGTTTGTATGATAATTATAAGAACATGCCCTGCTCACATGACTGATGCGTGATGGTAGTTGGTTTTAGAGAAGTAGGTGAGCAGTGGAGTCTGAGAAAGAAAACAGAAAAGCAGTTTGAGATGTCAACTTTATTTGTAGTTTGCTACTTAAGGTGAAAGATATGAAGCAGGTGTAAAATATATTTACATGACATTTTTGTGGAATGTGAAGAAAGCATGTCCATTATATTATTTTTCATAGTTTATGTACACTTTTGTTAATCATAACAATGTAGAAACACAGAAAAAGAAGAGAAATGGGAGGTGAGGAAGTAGAGATAGCAATATACACAATGGGGTTGAGTAGGATAGCTCTGCTTTACTACAGATGGGAAAATGCTTGAATACGAAAGGGAAGAATTCTCTTGAGAAAAGAACTGATGATACAGGAGTAAGAGAGAGTTTCAGGAACGAGCTCTTGAGTAGAGTCTGTGATTGAACACCTAGATAGAGGTGTTGACTTTGGATTGCTGCGTGACTCACAGGCATAAAGCATACAACCTTAGAACTGGACCAGAGGAGTAAGGTGCATTTTGAAAAAAAATAGCTTTGAAGAGAAACACAACTCTCTTGAATCTTCTTCCTTCAGCAAAGTATAGGTGTTATTTGTTTCATACTTATTCTTGGCAAAAATTGTTAAATTGGTAGGATCGTCTCTGTGAATGTGTAGCATCTCAGTATATGTGCATGTACATAAAAATACATATTCATTCTAACCACAAAAGAATGAAAAAAAAATGATGTCTTTAATTATTTCATCATGTCCTCGGAGAACCTACCCAAAGGGCCACTTTGTGACTATGTGCAATTTAAAGTCCCTATATGAAAGTTATTTGCTAACTTCTATAAAAAATAGCTTAGTACTTGTGGTAGAAAGCTATTCTGTCCTTTGTGACAAAGCTCAATTATTTGAAATAATTGTATAAATAAATAAATAAGGTATTTTATATTTAATGTATTGATTTGCAGATTTGATACCAAAGGCTCCATGAATTAAATTGTACTGGCTTATTTTTCTTATTCTCTTCATAATTTGGTCATCCAGATCTTGAAATTTTTGTGTATAAATTTCATTCTAATGATTTAGCTTATGTATTTATAGGCCATGAGTCCCAAATGTTAAGAAAAGTAAGCAAACTGGTTGATAAAATGTCTCTACAATAGTACAACAAACAGAATGTTTCATTATATGTATATGCATGCGTATATACAAAATAGTTCCAAAAAGTATGCTGGTTTTCTTGTTCTTCCCATCATAAAAGTCACTCAAGACAAAAGGTTTTTTTTAATTACAAAATTAAACAAACTAGAGGATGCTAAGCCATAAGCTAGCCGAAAAGAAACCCTTGAATACATGATAAATTAAGCGTGGCTCCACCCAGCAATACTACTTTTATCCTTCAGCAACAAATGCAACATATTTTTCAATTGCATGCAATAACCAGAACCAAGATTACTCTAAAAGAACTGATTCAGTCTTTTAATGCTAAATCATATTTCAATATTTCTTCTTCCATCTTTGATGACTTAAGGGAAATTCTTTTTCAGTGTCAGTGATGGAAATGTGGCAATGAAAAATCCTATTTTAGAATTTATAAAAATAGTAAGTATAGACGTTTAAGACAAAGTGAGCAGTTGGTTACTTTTAACGTGATCATTCTGTATTATTCTCACAGTTTAGATTTCTTTCAGCCTACCTAAGCAGTCTATTTAACAAGTCAATATTTTCTTACCTATACCTATTTTTAACCTTAATTTAATTCATATTTAAGATAAAATATTATATTTAGGTTTGCTTTTTCAATTAATTAAATAAGAAAGAATATTAATCCTTCATTTTCCTCTGCAAATACAGATTTTAGAAATCACCTTGAAGAATTGCATGATGTGTGCAGGGATCATTGAAGTAATCAGTAATAAGATTGTTTTTATCTGTTAACTAGAATATTGTGTATACATTAATGTATTTGCGATTTGTAAAAAATTTAGTAAAGTCATGCTTTTAAAAATAAATTTTGAATTTGCGAGTATTTTAGAGTATACCTGCTTAGAGATAGATGAATAACATTAATCTCTGCATGTGCACATTTATCAGGATGTCTAACTTGATAGTAAAGTTAGTGACACAAAGCAATTTTATTTATTTATTTATTGTGAGGAAGACTGGCTCTGAGCTAACATCTGTGCCCATCTTCCTCTTTGTTGTATATGGGATGCCACAACAGCATGGCTTGATGAGCGGTGCATTGGTCTGCTCCTGGGATCCGAAACTGTGAACCCCAGGCTGCCAAAGCAGAACATAAGAACTTAACCACTACACCACAGGTCCAGTCCCAGCAATTTTTATTTTTAAAATATTTTTTCTTATAACTTCATTATGCTAAACAAAATTATGTCATTTTAAATGCAAAGATATTCCTCTGAAATTTACTCTGAATATACAATATTTCTCTGTGGTCATTCCACTTTTTTATCTAGGTTAACCAAATGACCTCCCACTTTGAGTAATCTTTATGTCATTGCACACAGTAAAAACTAACCAGATAATCTTACAAGAGCTTGAAACATGTAAATATAATTTAGTGAGTTATATTATTAACTAATTCAAATACAAAACCAAAATTTTAGAAGTATGGATTCATTTTTCACATTGAGACTGGACTTTTGATGTTTCTAATTATATTTCAAAGTAAATTGGAAAACCATAGTCTCATAATTAAATATAATAGCCAGGCAAATATGCAAAATGTCCCAGGGCTTGGAGAAAAACTGGATTAGTGGTTTTAATAAGCATGTGCTTCCACTAAAACATCATTATGAGTTATTTTCATGGATTGTTTGTAACCATGCTTCTAGAAAATGTTTTAAATAAGGTGGTAGAGAAATTGCTTTCTGTAGCACCACATTATCTGGCATTATTTGTGGATTTCTTTACCATTTAGAAAATAATTTCAGCATCATTATTTTATCTTGGTCCAGATGATCAACACGTGTAAACAATGTTCAGGAATAATTTGAGAGATATTCAAGTACTCAAGGCATTAGCTGACATAATATTATGCCAAAGAAGCCTTTCTCTCTCTCTCTCTCTCTCTCTCTGTAGCTCTAGGTAAAGGGCCATCCTCTCACCCTATCTAATCAATTAATATGTCATAATGTAATAATGCCTGCCTTGAAATATAGCACAAAAAATGTTTTGCAAAAAATACGTTTTCTTTATTTTGAACTTAGCTGTGACTTTTGGCTAAAGGCCAATTTCTTGAGTGGGACAAATTTAATATTCTTTTCTTTAAAATTGCTGAGCATGAAATAGTATTCTAAGCCATGACTGGCATTTCACGACAACTAAAACAAGCTTTCTAGCATGACAAAATAGTTTCCTGCGTTGAAGATCACCTTTGATCTTCCTCACAGACTTCTGCTACAATGTTGCATAGAATTATGGAAAGGAGCTTAAAATGCCACCTTCCTTTCATGAAATAATTGTACTATGGAAAGAAGCATCGTCCAAAAGAGCCTTCAGAAAATCGTGCTAGATGGTAACCCACATTTTTTACCAGACTGTAGCTCCTTCAGAAATTTTTGAAACAGTTATAAGTTTATGGAAACAGGTATATAATATTTTAATAACTATGCTTTCTATAGAGTGAAGTGATAACGGGCTCAAGGATAAATTTACTGCATCTGATAATGGCTGTAGAGATATGATAAAAAGCAAATATTCTGAGTCTACACAATGTGTCCTCAGACTCTCAGAGGCCAGATCTGGAAACATAAGTAATTGTCTCCAAAATATAGATGGGATATAAAAATAATGTCTAAAATTATGAAGTAGTACAGACCATCAATCTAAAGGTCAAAGAACTTAACAAAACATTACGCCTAATAATTTATAAATAAATAAATATTCAATAGGTCATACAAAATCATAATATACCTGTGGCCTAAATTAATACGGGTTCTTAATGTACTATTAAAGTAACAATTTTAATAGGATTTTTGAATGAACTATCAGAATACTTAATAGAAGATATTCTGATCTTTGGTAAAACTTTGTGCATGGATGTAGGGTTTCAAGAAAAGTTGTCCCTTGTACAGAAACATAATACGGACAAAATATTTCAGCATCTGTGCCTGTGTCTATTTTCTCTGTTACATGTATGTTTTGGAGATGTACCTTCTGTAATAGTGTTCTAATTTTTTTGAAATTAATATATATTTATATCATATGCTCAGATAATTTTTAGAGTAAAACACTTTGCATTTTTTAATCAATCAGCTTGATCAAAGGATTATTCATTTAGTCAAAAGTCACGCAAATCAGTTGATTAACCTAAGCAGTGAATACATATTTATGGTCTTCAATCTCAGATGGGAACACGACGCTCCCTAGCATTCTGCTATGTTTCTTGGGTAAATTAGTCCTTTCATACTAATTAGATTCAATAATTTCTTTCTTCCATAACAAATCATTCTACGATTATCTACAAACTTCCTACTTTGAATCTCAGGAATCAATAATAACAATAATAATAAGTTTCTACTTTGCCCTAGGAAACTCCTGAGCAATTCACTAAGAATAATCTCATTGATCCTCATAACGACCCTATGCGATAGTGGCTTGTTCATCACCATTTACCTTGTTGGGAAAATAGAGCACACAGCAGTTCGGAGGTGTTGATATCTCGGAGAATAAGTGACAGTGACCAGATTTGAAGTCAAGCAATCTGTGTGCACAGCCTGTATATTTAATCACTACACTTAAATTTCTCCTATTTCCTATGCAATAGAAGCCTTATACCTGATATCCATCAGTTCCCTTCCACTACACAAGAAATTTTTACTGTCTCCATCTAACTTTTTTCTTGTTTGAAAAGACAAGATTTTGATCTCCTAAAGCTAATTTTTCCACTTACTATCCAGACCATCCTCTCCACCCTCCCCAAGAGCATGTTCCATCCAGTATTTCCATTCTTCCCTGATCAGTGAATCTTCCCTTCATTACTAGCTTCTTTCCATAAGAATTTAGTCATGGTCAAGTCTCTCTTGGTTTAAAAAAAGAATAAAGAAACAACAAAATCCACAACTAAAGATCTCCCTTCAGCCACCACTTTAATTCTCTTCTTGCCATCAAAGCTTAATGTTAAGCAATAATAATCAAAAAATACTCTCCTCACTTTTATGTCTTCCATTTACTCTGGAGGCCACTCCTGAAAATAATTTAAATCTTTCATATCCTGTGTAAAATCCATAAGACAGTTTATTTTCACTCCATAATATTGTAATTTACTTTATAATTAATTACTTCCTTCCTGGAATACTCTCATATATGTTCATATCACTACACTGTCTGGTTCGCCAATAACTCTTCCTCATATGCCCTCCACTGAACACCTCTTTTTTCCTTCTTCAGATGGTTATTACTTAGGGATCACTCCTCGCCTCTCTTCTCTAGCTATTTGTCATCCCTAAGCAAACACATAATGTTCTCTTTTTAGTCACTGAAATACCCTAATGGGACCAGTCCCAGTGGCCTAGTGATTAAGTTCAGCGTGCTCTGCTTCAGCAGCCTGGGTTCAGTTCCTGGGCGTGGACCTACACCACTCCTCTGTTAGTGGTCATGCTGTGGTGTGGCTCACACAAAAAAGAGGAAGATTGGCAGTGGATGTTAGCTCAGGGCAAATCTTCCTCAGGAAAAATAAAATATATATACATATATATATATGTATTTCCTAACTTTTGTACAAGGAATCATGATCTAGACATTTGCTGAAGCCTAACTGTCTTTAATAGATAACATCAATTTTCCCTAGATGTAACCAAACACAATATCCTTTTAAGACAATTTCCTAATTGTCCCTAATTTGCCTATTTGTTACCCCATTCACTGTTATCACAAATAAAGGGCACATCCATTTTCATTTGAATTATGATGACTATTTCTTAATTTATACCCTTGATTAAAGCTTGGCCTTCTCCAACTCCTTTCATCACATACATGTAGAGTAATGTTCCTATAGCTTGAATCTGATTACGGTCACTCTGATCAAAACATTTCACTGAGACTCCATTACATTTCGAATCAAGTCCTATTCATTAACATGACTCCTGAGTTTTCTGTTGGCCTGGTTTTTATGAGCGATTTAGTCATCTCATCTTACTTTGCAAACAATCAACCCTTCTTAATGAACTGTCTCTAATATTCAGAGGCAGTGTAGTACATTTTATTCAACCATTCTTTTTTTCAAATATTGTTGCTTCTTCCAGGAGCACCTTTTTCCGGCTTTACCTAACTCACTCTTGTTTGCTTATCTAAGCTTTATGTGAAAGCCATGCTCAACTCTCCAAGGCTGGGTTAGGTGTCCATCCCGCATGTTTCTAGAGTTCTCTCTTAACACATAGTAATATGTATTGTAATTTCTGTTTGCTTGTCTCTCTTATCCACTAGGTTTAAGTTTCAAGAAGCAAGGACTATATCTGATTATCATATCCTCAATGATTAACATTTAGTGGTTTCTCAATAAACATGTGTTTAGTTAATTAATAAATTACTAAAAGTATATGTTAATTTCCCCAAGACAATAAAATTATTTCCTCTATGTGCTTTCATTTTGATGTATTGTAACTTCTACTGTAAATGTAGTTCACATTATTTTCTTTTGCACATGTCAGTTGTATCCCCAAGATGACAATATTGCCAGAATTCAATCCCATATGGTTGAGGGAATGATGGTGATAGTTACAGAAATCTGAAAGTTGAAGGGAAAAAAGATTGAAAAAAATGTTAAAGATGACTAAAATTGTCTCACAATTTTGAGTTTGTGGAACTAGTTAAGTATTTGGAAAGCAATTTCTGGTAGGTAATAGAATTTGAAAGCCTGGAGCTTAGGAGAGAAGCCAAAGCTGAAGATCTGAAATTAATCTGCATAAAGTTAATATATAAACCTGGGGATTTGATGATATGGTTAAGTAAGACGACTGAGAGAAATGAGGACTGTGATCCATAACCTGAGTTTCCTTCCCTATATTTAAGGTATGGAAAAAAAAAATAAGAGTGATGGAAGCAGAGAGGGAGAAGTCATAAAATTCAGTGGAGAACTGGAAATAGAGAAGACAAGAAAGGAACATTTTAAAGAAGAGTGATGTTTCTTTCCAGTATATGCTGAAGAAATATCAGAATGGTGGGGTCTGAAAAATAACTTTCACTTGGTTGTTAGGAGGATATCAGTGACTTTTTGGCCAGAAAATTCTGTTTGCAAAGCAATAATCTATCTTAAATAATTAAATGTATATTTATTTATTCAGCAATGACTATGTGAAAAATGCTATTGGAGCATAATAAGGAAGGTTTAAAGGAAGATTAACAACTCTTAAGACTTATTCTCTAATTTTTAAGGGCTTAAAATCTACTGGAAAAAATAGGCAAAATAGTGGTAAGTTTCACTGAACCATATCATGTACTAGATACTGTATTGAGTATTTCCTGCATTATGTAGCCTCATAACAAGCCTATGAGATAGGTTGTATATTATCCATACTTTACAGAAATATGAACTTTATAAATATTAAATACCTTCCCCAAAGTCACAAAGGTAATCAATGATGGAGGGTCTATTTGAAAATTTATCTGACTTCAATTCTGTTCTTCCCATTACACTTAATAGCAGAAACAATAATACAAGACATATTGCAATAAATATCATAATGGAGGTTTCGTCTATGTGATACAGTTGGTCTAACAGAGTTTCTATGTCTATATGGAGAAAAAGTTTGTAAATCTTCTGAGCATTTAAGAGGTCAAATGTCATAAACATATATTGGTTGTCTGCCTAGTGTGATAGAACATCCTACCCAACACAAGTACACATGTGCTACCAGAGATGACTTTTGGTAGTCAATCTAAACAATTTCAGCCTTCCTTCCAGACCTTTGCCTGTAGAGATAGTATTATCTAGTTTAAGTCAATGATACCATTTCTCATAAATTTAGACTTGGGACTAAAAGATTTCTTTTTAATCCTGTCTCTTTAATAGTTGCTGTGTAAACTCTGGTGCTCTGGGTAATAATTTTATTCCACATAAACAGTGAGGAAATGAAAGCTCATTTGTAGTAAGAAAAATGAAGCAGATGTCCAGAGAGGAGAACATATATGGAAAAAAAGAAAGTACTAATTACATGTTCTTTCAATGTTCCACTCCATTCCTTAATTATGGTTGCATTTCAGGTATTTTATTACAAGAAACAACTTGTAACTTTGAGGAAATCCCCTCTATTTACTTACATTAATGCCAGTGTATTTGCCACATATAATAAAAGTGTGCTAACTACTATAATTTCGGATGTGAAATATATTGCAAAGAAAGAAGCAACAACACTTGAAAACTTTTTGGCATTAGGGAGTGTTAGGGAGAAAATATTTTGATTTTAGAGGTTTTAATCAGATGAAGGAAAGAGATAAGAGATAATATTGAAATGAACTGAAATAGGACTATGAAATAAGAGAAAGGGACAATGATTTTGGAATCAATGTGTTGTATTTGATCTTCTGGTAGACTACTCAAGTGGAAATTTTCAGCAAAAACCTGGATTTAGGGTTGAAAAACTAAAGAGTGTTATCAAGATTTATACATATGATTTAATGAATGAGTGGTATCACATAGAGAGATCCTGTAAAGAGGGAAGACAGGAAAACTGAAGAGAAAATCGTAATTAAAATTTAATGAGTGACTTCTGTTTCCAGCAGGGGCAAAGTAGTGGGTATAAGCACAAACAATTATAAAATTTGACAGATTATATCGGTTTTTCATATATTAGGCAACAAAGGGTAGCGAGACACTGCCCTTGAAATAAGTAAAACAAATGAGGTGAGCTCCACAATTACCCTGGCTTTCCATCTATGGTCATTTTCCAAAACATAATACAGGGAAGTCAGTTTAGAACAGAACAAGATAAAAAAGGAAAGAGCTGCATTCTGGGATGCTGATGCAGCTGGAATTTGCAGGGCAGTGTACCAGAGATGAGGTAATCATGAAAAGAAAGAGCTGCAGTTGATTGAACAGGTTTTCTTGACCCTCTGGCTGATTATTAAGCTGTATATGGTCAAGGTGAGACTCCATGAGACTTGGTAGAGAATAGACACCAGATTAGCAGAAAACAGCCTACCAAGTGGTTGTGAGGTAATTGGAGGTTCTAGAGGTCTCATAGTGGTTGGACACATTACACTTACAATGAGCTAGGGAGGAAAAACCTCACTCATTGCCCAGATAATCAGGTGAGCTCTCAGAAAGGTCACACCTTAATGGTAGTGCTCTAGATCAGCACTATCAGAGGTGAACATAAGCCTCGATAGGACAAAGCTGATCCGTCAGTAAAATAATTGTGTGTCTGCTAGAAGAAATCTCAAAATCTTTGAAAAAATAAAAGGAAATTCAGACTTTCAGCAATTTAATATCCCTAATGCAAGCATACAAGAAAAAAATTTAGATACAGAAGAAAACAGGAAAATGTGACACATGACCAAGAGAAAAAATAGCTGATAGAAACAAACACAACACTGAAACAGCACTGGTCATTAACAGCACATATGTCATTAAATGGACATACAGACACACACGCTCAAACACACACACATATACAGTCATGCATCTCTTAAAATGGGGATATGTTCTGAGAAATGTGTCCTTAGGCGATTTCATCATTGTGCAAACAACATTGAGTGTATTTACGCAGACCTAGATGGTATAGCCTACTAATATCTACGCTGCATGGTACTAATCTTATGGGACCACTGTCGTATATGTGGTCTGTCATTGAAATGTCATTATGCAGCACATGGCTATATTTCTCATTTCTTAATTTATTAAAATATAAAGACACTTAGAAGATGAAAGTAAAGGGATAGAAAGATATATTTTTAGATATTAAGCATAAGGAAGCTGGACTGGCTTATTAACATCAGGAAATGCAGACATCAATATAAAGATATTTGCAAGCAATAAGAAGGGGTATTTTATAATGATTAAATAATCAAGTTATTTAAAATATACACAAATGTTAACTCTTTCTGTTCTTCAAAATATAAGATGGAAATAAAAAGAGAACTAGAGAGAGAAAAGGCAAATTCATAATTGCAGGTGGAGATTTTAATATTCTTTCTCAGAAGTTGGTATAACCAATTAAAAATTAGTAAATATTCTAGAAAACTGAAATGCTTTATAAACAAAGTGAACATAATGGCATTTACACTGCATTACACCTATCAACTATATAATACACTTTTTTTTCAGAAGTATATGGAACATTCATAAGTCTAGGTGATGGGTCATAAGAAAGTCCTAATAAATTTCAGTGGATTGAAATCATACAGAGATGACAACAACAGGATTAGGTTGAAAACCAATAACAGAAATTACATGGAAACACCCCACATATAGGGAAATTAAGCAAAATATTTTTAAATAAATGAGTCAGAGAAATTATAAAGAAAATTATTTTGCCCAAAATAATAATAAAAACACAACATAAAATTCTGTAAATTCTTCTTCTTCTTTCCTCTCTCTTCTCTTCTGAAACTGAACAATTTAATAAAATTAATTACAATTTAATAAAAACCAGCAAGTGTTATACTACAAGGTAGGCATCCACAATGGAGATTAAAGGAGGAGTGAGAGTGGCCACGAGTGTGGCGTTGGAGCACAAGCAAAGAGAAGAGAGTGTGTAGGATGGCTGCCTCTCGTGGGGTGTTAGAAGGTGATCAGGATTAGGAGGGTATCTGAATGGTGAGGTAGTTTTAGAAGAGTGTCAAACATAATGTCACCTTGATAAAGGGTGTCAGAGCCCATAAGGTAAAATTTAATCCTCATTTCAACCCCTGAATTATTTTCTCTATTCTCTGGTAAAGGAAGTGAGAAACTGAAAGCTTAAATAGCTTCTCCAAGTAAATGGGGGAGCTGGAACACTGTGGGTATACTACAAGTGTACATTAACGACACATTAATATTAGTTGATGACATCTGAAAATCATTTTTGCAAAATGAGGGAAATGCTTCCTCTTGTGTCGACATCATAAAAGAAAATTTCAACATAAGTTCAGAAAATATGCAAATTTCCATGCCTAGAATTCATTGAAAAGTGTTTTTAAGAAAAGGAAAGAAAGTCAGGGAATTATTAATGTATAAAATGGTAAATCATCCAAATAAATCCATGGGACTAAAACAACGTGTTGGAAGAAATTAAAGAAAAGCTGTCATTTCAAAGCTTCTGACAGTTCTTTGTGTTTCTAATGGTGGAGACTAAATGTAGATGACTCTTTTGTTTAGTATAATATATTAATCACCTTTTGGTTATTAAAGGAAAAGCATTGTCTGCGATGAAAAGTTTGAGATAAAAAGGAGCTGGGCTGCTTTGCATAAAAAAGTAAAATGATATTCTAGGTGGGTGCAAGAGTTTTAGAACTTTAGAAATTTTACATGACCGTTGGACTTCCTGCAGGTAGTTTTAGGAAGTTTTTTTTTTTTTTTTAAGGTCCTGAGATTCAAAAAGGAAGAAAGCTTAGAGGGGGATATTGGGTAAGGAGTCAGTCTTGGAACAGAAGAGACAAGAAGCAAGAGAGATTAAAAAACTATTAAATTTTAATTTTAATAAATACTAAATCTTAATTTGTTTTCTGTTCTAAATTACAGTCCCCTTTATTCTCTTTTATTAAACATGAGTACCACCTACCCACTACCACCACTGTATTCCATCCCCCTTTTCCTCTCCCTTATTTCATGAAGTTTTAGTTAATCACTATCTTTACCTGTATTTGTGTTAGCGCTGCCTTGGGAAAGAAAAAAATGGTTGTGTGCTTCCTAGAAACAAAGAACAACAGCAAGCAGGAAGACCAGAACACGGAAAAAGATTACTACAACTTGAACCATGAATATAACTGAGTTTTTAAATAGATAATATATTCCTAAGAATTAGAATTCTAAAAACATAAAAGATACGATGAAAAACATCCTTCCCAATCCTGTTTGTTCTTGCCATCCTCCCTCACAGGGGAAACCACTCACATTTTCTGGTGTATCAGCCCAGAGTTTGTCATGCATATTTAAAATGAATACAAATTTATGTATTTCCAATTACCTACAATTAAAAAAATTCTTATCCACAGTATTCTACCCTATACTTCCTTAATCTAAAGATACATGTTACAGAGTATTCCATAACAGTATAAAGAGACTTCTTAGAGCTACATAGTACGTGTGTATTAATATATTATATTTATATCTTAATATTTAGACTATCTCCAATCATATGCTTTAAAATAAATGATGTAGTGAATGATACTATAAACATATCTCTATATACTTCTGTAAATACATCCGTTGCACAAACACCCAGAAGTGGAAGTGCTGGGTGAAGGTTATGTGAAATGTGCTACGATGCTTTCCATAGGGTTTGCACTCGTTTATACTCCTATCAGCAAGTATGTGAGCTGCTCCTTCCCACAGCATTGCCAAGTGTGAGCAAAGGTATGCAGATTTACCAACCAGATGGACGAAAAGAGTATTTGTTTATGAGGGAGGTTAAGCATCTTTTCATATATTTAAATGATCTTTTTAAAATTTTTCATCACTGATCATGTATTTTCCAATATTTTCTTGGGTTTTGGTTTCTAGAATTCTTAGAATTCTTCTTAGGAAGTATAGCCCTTAATCTAAGGTATGAGATGCAGTTTTTTTTCCTAGTTTATCTTTAGTATTGTGATTTTGCTTAGGATGTGTGTATGTGTGTGTGTGTTAATATAGAAGGTTTTTTTTAGAAAGTCAATTTCATCAATCTTTTACTTTTATAAAGATTTTATCAATCTTTTATCATATTATGTTTAGTTTTGTATTTGGGATCAGAGTTAGAAAAGCCTTCTTTTATTCACGTTTTCAAAGAAACATTCCAATCCTTTACATTTTTTTTATTGTTTTCTTTTTTAAACTTAAATCTTTAAACCAATTTATCATTGGAGTATGGTATCATTAGATCCAAGTTTACTTTTTGTTTATGGTTAGAAAGAATACATTAGGTCTATTCAATGTCCCAACTGTTCTTTTGTGTAGTATTTTAAGTTTTTTGTTTATTATATATGTCTTCAACATTTCTTTTTAAATTTTTTCAGAAGAATATTATATTTTTATCTATGATTGTGATATTTTCTACATGATTGCTCTTTGTATGTATGAACATAATTGCCATGTATACAATTGACTTGTTATAATTCCCTTATTGTTTTCATAGTTCTTTGCGAGAATGATATTTTTCTCTCCTTTCTTCATTTTTTATAACTTTTGCTTCCTTCTCTTCTACTATTGCATTGGCTAATATACTTGTTTTATTTCCAGCTTTAGTAAAACGTCCAGTAGCATTATCCCATTAAGTATGATACTTACTTTAGAATTGAGTTAGAATTACTTTACTAATCATATAAAGAATGTATCTATCCAATCATATAATAATTTTAACTAATGGTTTTTCAGTTACTTTGTAAATGCTCTTTCATCATCTTTGGAAATTATCAGGTGTTTTTTATCTTTGATCTATTAAAGTGATGTGTTCAGTTAAGAAATATGTAAACGCATATGACTTATATCAATAGTTTTCCTAATGTTTACCTAAACTTGCATTCCTGGTATAAATCCCATTTGGTCAAAATACATTTACTTTTTATATTTTAATTTCATGTGTCCGTATAATTCATTTACTAGCTATAGTAGTCAATAATGATTTTCAACAAACATTTCTGGCTTTCTTTCTTCTGAGTATATTGTACAAACGTACTTTCCTAACCTTTTTGAAGTTAGGTATCTTAACAGAGCTTGAGAGATGGGTTTATATGTAGACATTTTATTTGGGGAAGTAATTTTAGGGGATAGGAATGAGGAAACTGGGAAGAATAAAACAAGAAAGGAAAGTCAATCCAAAGATGAGTTATTGAGCTATTCCAGTAGGGAAGGAATTCAGTCTCTCCTGAAACCCTCTGAGAAATCATGCAGAATCAAACATGGAATCGACTGCCTGGAAAGAAGGATGAAGGGGTTATTTTCATTCCCTGTTGGTCAAAGATTGATCCAGAGGATATCACCCTTTTGAAGGCATGTCTTTTTGCATACTCCAGAATGGCTGAGTGAGCTCTCTTACAAATGCATTTCAATGGCTGGGTAGGAAACTTTAACGAAGAAAAAAAGATACGCATCGTGCTACTAAGCCATGGTGCTGTAAGGCCGTACATATGTAGTTGGTTACATATAACAAAAGTCAAAGCCCAAAAGAGGGCTGAGAGGTTTTGAGATGAGGTATGAAAGATGCCCAACATTTTAAGTGTGGTCGAGCAACTTTCTCTAGATAGTGAAATGAGTGAAAGTGAAGTATGGCACTTCTAGGTGGAAACATAGAGAGCTACTGTGCATTTTTTTTTATCCTGTCCCTTCTCGCAATGACTAACAATATTCTCAATGATGACTTCTTCTTTATCTTGGGCCCACTGGTAAGCCAGACTTGAAAAGCCAGCTCACCCTTGATGGTCATGCAGATGAAGTAAGAAATCAACTTTCGTTGTTTTAAACGATTGAATCTGGAGATTTTTTTTTTTACTTCAAAATAGTTTATTAAAAATAGACTATTTTTTTTTCTGGTGAGGAAGATTAACCCTGAGCTAACATCTATTGCCAATCCTCTTTTTGCTGAGGAAGATTGGCCCTGGGCTAACATCCGTGCCCATCTTCCTCTACTTTATACATGGCACGGCTGCCACTGCACGTCTGCCCTGGGATCCGGGCCTGTGAACCCTAGGCCACCAAAACGGAGCACGCAAACTTAACCACTATGCCACTGGGCAGGCCCAGTCCTCGTGTATTTTTCTATGTAGTCACTTCCTAACTCTGTTTTTTCTGGTGATGGACAAGCTTTCTGTTGCTGGGAAGGAAAATCAATGTATGTAAAAAAATCTGATGGGGAAAAGAGAGAGAGAAGAAATAATAGAACCGCCATATGCTTGAAGAAAAAGACTTCTGGCTGTGCCCCAAACTGGCAGTGTGATCCTGGGCAAGTAACTTCATCTTTCTATGCCTCAGTTTCTCCATCTTTAAAAGAGCAGCTTGGTCTAGATCTTGAAGTGTGGCCCTGGAACAGCATTATCATCATCACCTGGGAATTCATTAGAAAAGAAATTCTTAGACCAAGGAATCAGAAACTGGTGGTGGGGCCCAGCAATCTGTGGTTTAACGAGCCCTCCAAGTGATTCCAATGCACACTCAAGTTTGAGAACAGCTGTGAATAATCCTATTATAAAAGCTCGAATCTCAGCTGCCAGAGCTAATGCTGCAGAAGAACAAAAACAGCTAGATCTTCTTGTTCCCAGAGGTCATTTCTGGATGGCAAGTCTGTGATTCCAAGATTCTACCTTAGTTTTTACATTACTCCTTGCATTTCTGTATCAATTTAACACTTACTGACTGTGGTCTCAATTTACCTTTCAGAATGCAAGAATGCCTAGTAAAAAACCTTCCAGTAATAGTACCATTCTGGAACTCTAGTTTTAGATCTAGAAAAGAAAGTGTTTGCAGCCATGAGTATTCAGTGAATGAATGAGGAGCATCACTGAAAAATGAATGTTCATGTTGGCTATTGTTGAAAAAGGATTAAACACAACTTAGGTGATACAAACAAACTTTACCACTTCATGGACAGTCTACTTTTGGAGAACTGCAAAATGGGGCAGAAGGCAGGAAGCTTTTATAGGATAAAGAATAAAGAGCAAGGAAGAGAAAAATAGAAAATACCTGATTGGCTGGGGCCACATAGTCAAGTCAACGTTGTTTTGGATGAGAAGGAACAAAGAAATAAGTGTAGAGCCCAGACGTGTCTTGGCGTTTGGGGATTGACTGGCTATATATACTGAATTTCTGGTCAAGTGGAGCATTTAGAGGGACACAAAAGTAAATTCTAAGTTTCAGTTTGCTGACCTGGCACCCTGGGCAAGAGTGATTCCATCTTGGTCCTAGAAATTTATTTCAACATATCAGATCCTTCCTGTAGTCTTGGGCTTTTCTGGTCTCGCCCCAATGGAGGCAGCATTGCCTAATGGAGGATTGAAAAAATAAATGCAACATAGCTTATCCTTTCCAGTACACTAATATTTCACTGAAGATTTTTTGAACATATTCAAGAGTGAATTTGGTCTGAGTTAGTGTATGTATGTGTGTGTGTGAGAGAGAGAGAGAGAGAGAGAGACAGAGAGACACAGAGACAGAGAGAGACAGAGAGATTCTGTATTTAGAACAATCTTTTTCTCTGATGCCTTAAATATATTATCTTTAAACATTTGGTAGTACTCATCTGTGAATCATTGAACTTTGTTAATATAACTTCTTAAAATTTTATTTATTTATTTATTGACAAATTCTGTATTCTATTTATTGAAAGTTATCTTTTTAGATAATTTCTCTGTTCAGAAATAACCTTAGGTAAACTCTATTTCCCTAGAAAGTAATCTAATATTTTAGGTTATCAAAATTTTTTTCAGAGTATTACAAAAGTTAACTCATGATAGTTATAATTCCCTTAGTTTTTGTGCCTATTTTATCCTTATCATTTCTTTTTTCTTTGCATTTTTGTATTTTTTCCCATTATCAATTTTTATCTTGAAATAGTTTACTATTTGAATGTTTTGAAAGTCCAAATTTTTGCAATTCTTTTTGTTCTTTAGGAATTCTTTATTTAGATTTCTAGTATTTTTTTAGATAACAATTTCTAATTTTAGCTGTATTAATTCCATGTTTTTTCCCCACTCATTTTGAATTTGTATGATTTCCAAGAGAAGGGGAGAGATGATGACTTATGCAGTTATGCTTGTACATTTGGAAAGAGACTTGGATCAAGATGTTTAATTCCCCTCATCCTGCAATCCAAATAAAATGTTAGAGAGATTGTTAGAGTCACTACTATCAACTGAGACGTTATAATTATTTGTGATGTTAAATAAAAAAGAGACCAGAGAAAGTTACAGGATTTAGGTATGCTTAGGTTACAGAAAATTGGCGGAAGCACAGGAGATAATATATGGCATACAAAACAGTGAAAAGGTGAATTTTAAAACTTCCAGATTTATCATTTAAATGTTTACTGCTGACACTTTTAGAACAGCTAATATAATAGATAATGTTTTAGAGCTTTGAAAAAAAATAATGACATCTAGGAGGCAAACAGTACATGTAAATTCACATAATGCCAAGATGATTTTATTTCATTTATATGCTTATTAGATTGTGTGTTCCAGGAAATATTTCATATTATTTCACTCTAGTGGGATAGATGATACTTCATTTATCTGTAGTAGTTGCTGATTGAATAATTCTACCTGGAGTGTTGATAAATGGATAGTTTTAAACCTGGAGAGAGGACCCTGAGGTTATGACACTGGATTTTATTATTGATTTTATACTATTTAGCTTGTTTATTAATGACTTGGCAGAATATAAATAAAGCATGCTTATTTAATTTACAGAGAACAAAATATTCTATACAGTAGCTAATGTTATTTGCTAAAAATAAGAATTCCAAATTGTTTTAAGTTATGAAAAGCCAACTAATGCAAGAAGAGTTTAAAAATGATACATATAAATTAAGACTTTTAAGTTCAAAAATTTTACTTAAATTGTTATAGAACTGAAAAACAGGTTTGAAAGAAATTTGTTGTGGCAAAAATAACTACAAATCCATGAATGATGTGATTTAATAGAATTACTAGTACAAAATTAGATTCAATTTTAGTATTGGTGCACTGGGATGACAGGAAGTAGGAATCCGTAGGTGGCATATAAATTGAGTGGGATTAATCCTACTGTACATGTGATTTATCAGATGTATTCAAACGTCTCAGAAGGAAATATGTGTATTCATTAAGAGAGAAGGCAGGCTTTGGATCCAGATTCCCAGGGCCTGAAACCTGGTCCTGCTACTTCATGACTGCATGACTCCAGACCATTTTTTGGGCTGTTATTCAAATCCTCATACGCAAAATTAACTAAGCAATGGTTCTTATCCAAATGAGTTGTTGTGAGCATTAAACTAAATAATAATACAAAAGAAATTAGACCAATCTCTTATGCTTAGTAAATGCTTAATAAATGTTAGCTGTGTTGATATCTTAGTGTACCTTATTTATGAGATTTGAAATCAGGAAGAATACATATAAAGCTAATTGGTTTCATGAGAAATCTATAAATGCCTTCATGTAGAAATCAAATACCATTAATCTAGGAAGACTGATTTTATGGTTAGTCCTCAATTTGATAATTTTAATAAAGCTAGCAAGAATAATAACATAACTTCATACATTTTGAAAGTGTGAATTATAAAATGTTTCAAGTGAAATGGCAGTCATATATCTTTATATCATTGAAGAAGTTATTCTCTTTAAATTAGCATGAAATTACATATAGGTCATGCTACTTTGAAAATAAATACATAGATACTTTGTGATAATGTTTATAAATCAGCACATTTGCTTTATGTATACTACATAAAAAAGTGACAGACAAAATTTTTAAGTTCCTTAAATTATGTATCCATACAAATCCGACTTCCCCCATGTCCACTTACCCCGTTTGTTCACTTGTGGATTTTGGTTTCCTTCTGTATTTTCTTTAACAGCAAGATGAAAGGTTGGGAGTGTACTTGTAGTTAGGGAAAGGAGTTTTGGCAGAAGTTATTTTTATGTTCACTTAAGCTACTTAATTTTGTATTGGTAAGATTATATTTTATGTCCTATGAGGTTCACATTTCTTGCAACTTTTAGTGTAATGTTTAATGCATATTTTCCATGTGTAGGTAATCTTTAGCTAGTTTGTCTGTCTGCAGTCATCATTTTTTCTTCTACTTCCATGAACTTGCTTTTGCGACTCTCCCACCAAACAGAATTAAAACTTATTTAGACATTTATATACAGGATATATTGTAGACCCACATCATATTAAAGTATCTTGCCCCTCTGAAAGGCATTGTTCCAAATAGAATGTGTTGTAACATTTTTGACCCAGTTCACCAACAAAAAATATTTATTCACAAAGCAAGATTTTTCCAAGGTTTACACAAATTTTCTTGCTCTTAATAAACAGATGGTGACTATTAATTGTTGCTCTGTTAAGTCATGCTAATATAGCATCATTTATTATTCAGGTGCCAGATATGTCTTTGACAGATGGAACAGCAGTGTAGCTAATGTCGGATGATATGAGCATTGCAAGCATGATACTAACGTGTGAGCTGTGGCACTGGCATTTGGAACTACAGAAGTGATCTTGGCAGAACCAAAGGTGCTGTAATAACTGGTTGGGTGTCTATGGCCAACCAAGCACATGGCTGTCAGTCTTATTATTTGGAAGGAAGGTATATTCAATACTTTAAAACTGGTCACTGCATATTTCTATTTAAACCCAACTCTGAATGTTGTCAAGTCCATATGCTTTATTCTGTTTTCCTTGTTGTTCGTGTAACATTTAAGATAAGAGGACATCTGCTAACTTTGGCTCAGAATGCTACATGGACTTGTTCGCAGTCATTCTGCTCTTGAAAGAATTTTCTACTAGGAAAAAAAAACTTTCTTTTCGGGATGCTGCAGGCCTACTCAGTCATTTCATATAATTCAATGTGTCTGAAAGGTCCTTTTTTTTTTTTTTAAATGATTTTTAGCAGGCTTTTCAGAGTTACAGTCGCAGGTTGTTTCCTCTTTGAAATCTCTGAACTAAATGGCCTTAAGCGTGCTCCAAGAACAAGCCGCTCTTCGGCACAAGCCATTTGACATTTATCTTACTTCCTGAGACTTGATTCATCTGGACTGTGACATCTTACTGAATTTAGCCAAAAGCTAGAGAATTTGCCTTCTAGCATTTTTTATGCACCTTATGGACCTGGATATAGGTTTGTTTACATTCTGACCTTCAACTTCTGCCGAGGTCTTGTAGACTTTCTGTTCCTGAGGCGTGTTAAGAGTCATCTAACATTTTGCTGTAGAATATGCTGTGTGCTTCAGTAATATTGATTCCAACTGACATACATAGAAAAATACTAAGTCATACATACTTTAACCTATTTAGTATGTTCCTTCTATCTTTCTAAGATTAAAAGTTCAGATTACAAGTGAGGAGCTGGCATTTAAAGTTGGGAAACCAAACAAAACAAGTCCTACTTCAGCTACCATGTCAAATTGCACTGAATTCTATGCACTGTGGTGAATGGATAAGTACATTGTACTTTCAGTGTCTTATAGGGAAAGTTTCCTTTCAAATGTGTACTAGTCCTTTAGCAGTTTCTTGTTTTGACTTCAGTCAATGTGCTGAAAAACCCAAAGGAAAATGGAAAATACACTCAATGTTTAAGATGTCAGACCTGGTATTCTGGTGAAATTATCTTTTTATTAGGAGAATGAAAATCAGGCAAAATATAATGGTAGTTAAATTTAATTAATAACTCAGTGTTTGAAATACTTTAGAAGTTTTCTATATTATAAAAGGTTAAAAATGTTCAGAATTGGGTTGGATACATATTTCATAAATCTGTATGCCTTTCATGACATACAATTATTTTTAAATTATGTTGTTGAAATATATGATTATATATTAATTTACTGCATCTTTAGACACTTGCTTACTTCTCCAGGTTACTAGAAAGATCAGAATTAAAATTTTATTGCAAATAAAATGTATATCAAACCTTAACTTACAGGCATGATAGTCTGTTTAGTTCAATCTAAATTTTCTGGAAAATGTGCCTGACAATTGTTATTTTTGGTAAACATTTGCTTGAAACAGCACAGTATCTGATTTTAGATAGGTGAAGCAGCTGTTTTAGCTTCACAGAAAATGTTGCCAGAAAGAAATTGTGTCCCTAAGGTGTGGGCTGAATTACAGCTTTAAAACATTAAATTAGCCCAGCACATGTCTGGCTCCCCCGTCACTTGGCTTCCTTGCACCATGGCCTCCACCATGGATTCCTATTTGTTTGGCCCAAACTCTTTTGTAGTTTATTGACAGTAGCATGATAAATCACAGTTTCCACTGGGCACCAGACCTGCTCACATGGTCTTCGTCTCTGTAAGGGGGCCAATAGTCATGCCTTCTCATGCAAGATTGTGAAATTGTTCTCTCAAAAGCTTAGATATTGAGGTTCCATGAAACAAACTATTCTTAATCCAGGCAGTAATTCTTAGGGAGTTGTGACTCTTCCCTCAAAAAAGACTACAATCCTGAATCCCAGGGGGCATCCGTTCATCTTTGTGTGAGGCTCACATAGTGAAAAATATTTCATGCGTGGAAGAGATGATAAATATAACGATGGAATAGGGCAATAGGCTTTCTGAGTTTTAATTTTTAAAAATACTTTAGGTGAATATTTGTTCATTTCTTAGACTTACATATCAATTCTTGAATGACAATAATAGAAAATATCCTTTGAATCTGAAGTAATTTAATTAAATCCCATTTGATTTTCATTTGCACCATGAATTTATCTTATCTGTGGGGGCAAAAAGGTGTCATGGTATTTAAATTATATGTACCAATCCTTTACTTACTTTAGGCTACCATCCAATTAAATTTTAATTATATTATGTGTGTTGAATTTATGGATAACTGAAGAACCTCTATTATATGAGACCATAACACAATCATAGAATAAAATTAAAGTCACTATGGCTATTTGGAGAGAAATGTCATTAAATCCCAATGGAATATTAATCAAATTGATAGAAGCCCAAAGGAAAAAATGAATAATGGGATATCTGCTAAACTGGCATTAGTGAAAAAGCTGTATGGCCACTGTTGATGAGTAGCAGAATATCTTACCCTTAAACTTAAAAAAAAAAAACATAATTCTACAGTAACTAAATAGAAAGTGTCATATGTATTTAAAAATTTTTCTATTTCTTGGAAGCATAAAAGAATTCACATTTGACTTCTCAAAGCATTGCTTAAGAATTGGATGCTCAAATTACATGAGCTGCATTATATCAAAACAATATTTTCTAATAGTTTCTGTCATATTTATTGATTCAACCATGTTTTAATAAATAAAAATAGAATTACATTTCACAGTGACATATATATGATAAATATATTAAAGTAAACTAAAAGTTTTATAGTTTCAAAAGGTAAGAGGTCAAATAAATTGAGTGAGGTTCACTGGCTGCTTTCAATGTAATGTTGCCCTCATGGTTTTACCCAGGGCTAACAGTGTTATCCAAAGGACATTTGTAGAGAGCGCTTCTTGCTATTTCTTGGGTAGTTTGTTTCCTCAGTGCTGTCACTAACCTAGTAAATCAATGTTACATGACGCTTTTCCAGTGGTATATAACATAATTCTTCTTATGTTGTCTGGTTTCAGAATGAAGCATATAGTAGATGAATGCCTTGCAGCCTGATTCATTTTCTAGTATTGATTTCCAAAAGTCTAGAATAGGATGGCAGCATTTCAAGTTATTGAACACTTAAAGAATAATCTGCTTGAAGTATTTTTTTATTCATCCTAAAACTTGATACTAAGCAGACCTTACCGATTTTTAGGTTATAAGGGATTTATGAAAGCAAAAATTAAAGATTTGTTTTCTTTCGAACCTTTTGGTTTTTTCGTCAGTTTGGTTGAGAACTAATGATAATTTTCTGCACTGTGCATGGATAAGGACCATGAAAACCTAATTGGATATCTGCTGTCAAAAATATATCCTCAAAAAAACCTACATTAAATAAAGCAAAACTCCTTAAGCCCCTTTTATTTTAATTTTGCAATGTGAGAGAGAACTCTAAGCCATATCGCTCGGTGTTGTATAGTTTCTTTTTAAGTGATATTCTTTCAGTTAAAATGTATTTAACTAATATTAAAGTGTAGTAGATGTTCTTAGAACTTCAGTTTTGGTGAGGGTTTTCTATATATAATCTAAGAACCAAAGGACAATATTGTACTAACTGGGATTAGAAATATTTTTTCAGGTTTCTATCTGTACCATGTTTTCGTTACTGATCATACTGCTTAGATTGACATGGTATTTTGAAAATATGTATCAAATGATAGCATAGCAGGGTACTCTGTTGTTAAATATTTCATCCACATCTTAAAATAACCAATTAATTTTTCTGGTGATCTATTAGAGTAACAGATAAATTCAAAGTTTCACCCCTTCCCCAGGAAAGCTTTTTGTTTTAAGCTCAGATTGAAGTATCATACCACTGACATTTGTTGAATGCTCACAGCGGGCCAGTCTCTGGTTAGGTTTTCCAAATATCTCATTTCATTTAATCCCCAATAACACTGTAAGGGAAATATTAATACTCTCAGTGTGCAGAGGAGGAAATAGAAGCCCCAAAAGTTTAAATCACTGGCCCAAGCAATATTACTCAGCTAGCTAGTAGAAGAACCAGAATTTGAACTGTGATATTTAGAACATTAAATTCCAAACACTTTCCATTTTACAAGACAGTGGTAAAAATAGATTTTTAAGTTAGTTTTGGTGCTGTTTTTACTTTCAGATTTTGTTGCATAAGCTCAAAAATTAAATGACTGACATTCATCCCGTGTTTATTGTCTGGAACAAAACTTCAAGGAATGGTCTAACAGGAACATAACATTTATAAGTTGAATTCTGTTTTATTTTCCCCTAATCAACTATACATTGGAAATGAAAATATTTCACTAATGTAATTAATCACAAAATCATTAACATTAAATAAAAATAAAACTTTTGATAGCAAATGAAGAATTCTTCCTTTGTAATCACTTTAAAATGTACCGTATGGGGCATTGGATGACCTATAATACAAATTAATGTAGTGGTTAGCAACATGACATCTGGAGCCAAATTGCTCAGGTTCAAATCTCAGCTCTGTCACTTAATCCTTGACACTGGGCATGTGGCTTAAACTTCCTATGCCTCAGTTCCCTCATTTGTGAACTGGAGATCAAAATGGAATCTCTCTCATAGGCTGTTTTGTTTTTTGTTTTTGTTTGTTTGTTTTTAGTACTAAATAGTTTTATAGAATTTATGTATTAAAAAGACCCTTTTTACAGTGCCTAACTCAATAATGGATAGTTATTGTTAATTTCCAGTGCTATTCTCAGGTCAACTGATTCAACTGAAATGATTGTGTATAATATGCCAACGTGTCCATACTGGTTTTATTTTGATTAGGATATACTTACACAAGAGATTAAATGGTATGAATGTATTAGTATATTTGATTTTACTTTAAGGAATGAAAATATTTAAAATAACAGAATACTATTTTATCCTTCATTGGAGAAATTTATTTTTCGTATCTGTGACGGCATGCATATTCAGGAATATGGAACATATTTACTCAGATATAGCTAAGCAAACCAGGGGACAAAACAAGAACAAGATTAAAACATTTTATTCTCTGTGGCCTTAGCAGACAACATCATAGTTAAAAATATTCTCATACAGGGGCCAGCTCTGTGGTGTGGTGGTTTAGCTTGGCACACTGCTTAGTGGCCTGGGTTTGCGGGTTCAGATCCTGGACGCAGACCTACACCATTTGTCAGCCATGCTGTGGTGGCGACCCACATATAAAGTGGAGGAAGATTGGTACAGTTGTTAGCTCAGGGCAAATCTTCCTCAGGAAAAAAAATCCTCATACAAATAAATAATTGTGCTTGAAAATACTTTCATTTTTGAGAATATAGAATTTAAATACTGTATATTAAAAAAGTACATTGTCCCAGCTTATTAAAATATCTGAAACACTTGTAAGCAATGTTTCTCAGTGCAGATTAATTAATCAGTGACTTCATTTATGCAGTTGTCCCTTGATCTCTTGAATCACATTCCCATGAGGACCTTACAGAGGTCAGTCATGCGAGGCAAGAGTGCTCCCTAATGGTGTTCCACTGGGCTTCTTAGGCTTGTGCTCTGAATCTCCACTTTGCTTTCCATTCCAAGTATCAGCACCTTCTCTTTTACTCTCTTCTCACTCATTTTTCCCTATAAAAACCTAGCTTTTAGTATTTTGCAAACTAATTATATCCTCTCATTTCTCCTACATTTTATAATCAACTGCAGATGCCCTGGTTACTCAACCTTTTTATTAAAATATTCCCATCATAGTATTTGGTAATTTCAATATTTATGTTGATGAACCTCTATATCAAAGCATCTCAGTCCTTAACTTTTTCAGGGAGCTTTTCCTCTACACTATTTCAGCAGTGACTTTGTCATTGGCAGCAATTATACGCACACCCTAGTCTCTGTTTCAAGCATCCCACTACCCGTGTAACTACTTTTGTCATTTTGGTCGCACAAACACCCTGACTCCAAATTTTTTAGAACTTACTAGATCTGAAAGTCTTTTGATACTAACAAACTTTGTACGGTTTTTTGTTTGTTTTATCTAATATGCCCAGTTCCCTTTCTCTCTCCTTCCAAAGAAAAGTATCACCTGTATTAAATTCATCTTTCTCTCTCTTCAGTAGCTGAATCTATGCCACTAAATGTGGCCAGAGAAGATAAAACACTATGTTAAATGATCTTTAAATTCATTATTATCAATAACTGCTGGGCCCTTAATACCGCCTAATAATTCTACTGTATGTTCTCATTTTCTTAAATATCTTGATAAACTTACATATTAGTTCTACTAATTATTATTTTTTACTTTTTAAGACATTGATTCTTTTGGATTTCTTATGCAGACAATCGTTCCATTTCCAAATAAAGGCAGTTTTATTTTTATTTATTTCCTTACTATTTCTTTTGGTCAATTTATTGGACTGGCTAGTATCTCTAGTCCACTGCTCCATAGAAGTGGTAAGAGAGGATATCCTTGCTTTGTTCCCAATCTTAGGATCCCGCCCTTTATTTAACTCACTACAATTGTCTTTCCCCCACACCACTGCATTGAAACTGCTCATCAGCATAACCCATGAACCCCATTCTCCTAATGCTAATGGTCAGGACTCGGACCTTTTACTTCACCTATTTGTAGTACTTGACTCCTTTAGACTCTCCTTTCTTCATTGGCTTCTGCAGTATCAAGGACACCTGATTTTATCCTTTCCTTACAAGCTGCTTCTTTTTAATTCCGTTTAGTCTTTCCTTCTTACCCTTTCAAATTTTAAATTTGATTTGCCTCAGGGCTCAGGACTCAGGGTTCTTCTATTCTCTAGATGGATCAGCTTTGTAGATTTTTCTCTCCTAGTTTCATGGTTTACATATTATATAAATACTGTCAAATTATATTTTCCTAATTTATATATCTAGAGTACATCTATTTTCCAAAGTATAGACTAATATATCTAAATGTGCATGTGACAAATTTTATTTGATTTCTAATAGGTATATTGAATTTAATAAGTCAAATTTAATCTCATAATCTTTGTCTAAAATTGGCTATTTTGCATTCTTCTCTTCCTCAATAAATAGCAACTTCACTTTTCTAGGTGCTTGGATCAGTAATCTTGGAGTCATTTTTGATCTTTCTTTCAATCATATCTCATAGCAAATTCATGAATAAATCCTGTTTACTTTATCTCCAAAACATACCAGAATCCAACAGTACTCAACACATCCGTCTCAATACACTGGTCTGAGCTACTGCTAACTCTTGTCCGAGTTGTCCTACAGCCAGTGAACTGCTATCCGTGCTTCTGCCTTTGGTTTCCCTCCCCAGTCCATTCCAAGCACAGCAGTGAGGGAGATCCTTTTCAGAGAGTCATTCTTCTAACCACGTCTCTCAAATGACTTCCTATTTTCTTCAAATTGAAATGAAAATTCTCACAAAAGATTTTCAAGTGCTCTGGCCTCCCTCCAAGTTTCTGACTTCATCTCCTACTGCTTCTCCCTTTGATCACTCTGATCCAGACACCTGAGCCTCCTTTCTATTTCTCTTATGTGGCAAATACATTGCAGTTCAGTACATTTCATACTTGCTATTCCTGAGTCTGGAACATTCTCCCCCCTGATATCCACATAGTTCAGTTTCTCATCTCCTTTAGGTGTCTTATCTAAAATGCTAATTTTTAATTGTTTATGTTGTCAAAGAGCAAAATTCAACTGAATAAATTTTAAAGATCTTATTGGCTTTATTCAGTGATTCATGAATTGGGCAACATCCAATCCAGCAGATAGAAAGGAGCTCCAAACAGCTATATAGGGCAAGAAATGTTATAGGCAAAAGGGAGCAGGAAGAAGGAAGTTACACTAGGCAAAGAGCAGGTTGGTAATTGCAAAGTGACTTTCCTTATGGAGGATGATGGGTTTATCAGAAGATTACCTAATGCTGATCAGGAGATTCCTGATTTGCTGGTTTAAGATTCCATTTCTGGAAGAGCTGAAACTGTAAGCTAAGTTTTGGTTTGGTGACATGGGACTTAGCATAAACAACTCCATTGGGGGCCTGTTGTCTTATCTTTAACAATGTTCTTCCTTCATAAGAATTGCAGCTAAGTAGGATAGCTCTTTGTTTATTTGCTTACCACTATGTCCCAAGTGTGTGAAAACACCAAACAAATATTTTTGAATGTATGAATGACTGAAAGAGAAACACTTCTCATTTCATTTTAAAAGTATTTTTTCTGTTATTTGAATTTTTTTGTTTGTAACAGCTCAGTGATAATTGTTATAGAAAAAGATGATGAGACCAAAATGCAAACAATTCCAGTTGTGTCAGAGCAACAAAATCTGAAGAACTTTGAGAGAATCTGTTATTGTGGGGTGCGTCATCAATATTTTTTCTACTTCTCATGGGAAATAAATTTTCAAAATGTTAAAGATGACCCAGAAAATAATTATAAAACAATGAAAGTGAGTCATTAGTCAAGAAATATATACAGATATGATAAGCACACAGTCATTTGATAAGCTTCAAGTTTTATAAAATACTTTTGGAATTATATTGTCTTATTATCAAAAAAGACAATTGTACATCATTGACTTCTATATTAATATTAGTTTAGACAAACTTTTATGTGGATGAAGGCATATATGGCAAAGCAATTTTGTTTTGACCTTGACAGAAGCCACATATTTTTAGTTTTACTACAAGTCTTTAATGCTAGAAACCACTACCTCAAGATACATAAGCCAAAACAACTAAAAATTTTAACTAAAACTGCATCCTTCCGATAAGTCAGTTCTCAGTCATTTTTACTGATCTAACCCTTATGTCCTTGGGTGATTAGTTATAAAATATTAGTGGTTTCAATAAAGATGAAAACCAGAAGACAGTGGAAAGCATAAATTACTTAGCAATTTAAAAAAGCCAGTGAAAATATAAATGCTTCTGTACCCAAGATATACAGTGTCTGAACATAATCTGAGGAACTTAAATACTTATACATATAACAATAAACTATTTGAAATGGAGAAAATATTATTGTATTTTTATTTTTTTCTCCAAATAGAAAGCACTGGAATATGTATTTTCTGCTTTGTTTGCTAATCAAAAGTGTCTGCCTCATAAAAACCTTCTAGCATCTAAACTATTTACCAACACCAAAAACAAATGGTAGATAGTATATAGAAGAACTTCCAGTATTTTTTTTAGGTTCCTTTTTTTTTTTTGTGGGGAAGACCAGCCCTGAGCTAACATCTGTTACCACTCCTCCCCTTTTTGCTGAGGAAGACTGGCCCTGGGCTAACATCCGTGCCCATCTTCCTCTACTTTATATGGGACACCGCCACAGCATGGCTGACAGGCAGTGCATCGGCGGGCGCCAGGGATCCGAACTCGCGAACCCCGGGCTGCCAAGCACGAACTAAACCGCTGCGCCACCGGGCGGCCCCCTTTAGGTTCCTATCCTTTAAGTAGCTTTGCATTTCGGGGATGGTGTTAAAGTAATTAATGTGCCAAATTATTTTCCCAGGTAGGCTAGTGCCCTACATAAAAATATTATAGAAAGAATAGCAATATGATTTTAGAATTTAAAAATGTATTATCAACATTAGAAGACATTTGTAAGCATGAGCCATAGCTACTCTTTGATAGCAATTTGTAAAAGTTTTGTTTATTTAGAGTTTCTTTGTAGCATAATACAAAATCTCTTATAAGTTACTTGTTTTAATTGTATTTAGATTCTTGGGTTGAGTGCCATTATATGACTTAGTAATGCTTTTTTTAATCTGTCATTAGTGATAGACTCACAGCGTCTATTCACTGCTCTGTGTAGAAAAAGCACCTCAGGATATGGCACCTGTTATCTTGAATGACATTTCTTACTTTCTAAATAATTATGTGTACACATCATATTTGCATAAGCATCCTGATGGCTTCCTCAGTAATCATCAGGTTTAGATTGTTGGCCTGTTCAGATTGTTTTCTATTTTTTAATGAGAAAATTGAAAACCTTACTTCACAAAATGGACTTTTAACTAAAGACAATGGGATACTTCTTTCTGTGCTGATCAACCAACTATTAAGTATAACTTCCTCAAATATTTTTAGACCATTTGAGGAAAATCTTTAAATCTCATAAAAAAGGGAAGGCACAATATGTGTAGTGCTATTTCTTTTCCCCTTTTGTGATTGTTTAGAATATTACCAAATGACATTTTGCTCTTTTGAAATAGAATCCATGGGGTTGGTACTGTTTGTTTGAACACAGTCACTCAAATGTAGTATGTTCCTTTGTCTCAAGAGAAAATAAAGAAGCTCTTATATGAAATACAATTTCAGCATAGCATCTCTGATGCTGTATCTCAATATGTTCTTCCTTTCCTATTATATTGTGGAGAAGAAAAGCACAATAAGAAACACCAGGAGATACAATGATGGATCAGCAGGTCTTGATAACTAGAGTAGTCTCTGTGAGTCTTTAGGATGTGTCCGTTTTTCGCGTGATACCTCTTATATTACTAATTATTCTTGAGAAATCAGAAATTGGCATCTTCAAATGGTGTCTCAATTAAAGTAGAAAGTCTTCTGATCTTCAGTTCTAATAAGAGAATGGCCATTTTTAATCAGCTTGCTAATAAAAATAATTAAAATATTTATAAGTCTGTTACATTAGGTAATTTGCAAATGGTATCTCACTTAAACCTTAAGGCACAGTTTTTTATAGTCATATTCATGATAAAGATGTGAAGGTTCAGGAAGTCAGTAACTTTTTCAAGGTCATAGAGTCAATTCAGCAATTTGAACTCTGGTTAATATCACTGTAGTTCTTACTATTTCCAAAATTGCACTGAGTTGCTCATTCTTTTTAAATTAGAATGGCAAAATAACATTTGTTAGGTACCTTTTATATGTATAATATATTGTACTTAGTCACAATAAACCTGAAAGTTTGGAGTTATTCTTTTTTTTTTTTAATTGTATAAGTGATATCAAAAATGTTATGCAAATTGCACAGAATCCCAGAAATAGGATTTAGTTACTTCTGATCTCACAACAAAAGCTCTTTTTCTGTGCCCCACGATCTATCCAAGCGTGGATCACAAACATGAAGTTATTTCTGATTTGTAGTGTGTTGGTGCTCAAAATGGTTTACAGAAAAAAAATGTTCTCAAGGAATAGAAAATGTTGATACTCTTCTATCTTTGATGATTAGATAGTGAAAATTTAGCAATTTACCTTAATTAGTATTTACAGGTGTTACTATAATCTAGTGTACTTTTATAGAGACTTTATATTCTCTTCACAAAGTATTTTTGAAGCCCAAAATAATATGAAGGAGCAAAAAAGAAACTTCTGAACTCTCTACCGTGTCATTGCTAAATTACTAGGGTGTATTTTAATTATAAATTTTGTCTATTTGCAAAATGATTCACAGTGAGTAAATTAATAGGAAATATTAGGGTGATTTTTGTCAGTATAAATTATCAATATTCATGCTGATACATACTACTGATAAATAGAGATTAATGTTGGTGTCTGTGTAGGTGTTATCCTGTTATTATCCAATATGACATATGGTGATGAAATTGAAAACTTTTTACAAGTTCCTTCCATATTTTAATGGTAAACAATATATCAAATGGGTTTTTTAAGGTCAAGTCAAAGAGAAATGGCTATTTCAGATGCCTAAAGTAGAGAGATCTGGTTTTAAAGGTAAGAGGTTATAAACAGAAATATTGCATTTTTTCATAATCACATTAGTCATATATAATTATATATAAAATTACCTTATTAACTATATCTCAGAATTATTATAAAATTTAAAATTATCTTTATTTTTAAATTATTTTTCAACTCCTATACTACAGCATTAAAATTAAACACTTTTTGTTAATTATGGCTAATTAAGGGTGACAGAACAAAAACAAAGTATCTGTCTCCTAAATAATGTGTTTTCATTAATATTGTTTTTGTATGGCATTATCAAGGAAAGTTATGTGGAAAAATGACTTAATTTAGTTATGGTCATAGACATTATATAAGCAAATTCTTAATGGTGAACAACAGAAGAAAATATTTATTTATATTAACACTGTATTTCCAAGTTGGTTTGATAATATCTCATCACAATTCTGTTTTCAATAGGGTGTTCATTTTCAAGGTAGTGTAAACTTGTAGCTGGACAGCTTGGCCTCTTATGGAGCCAATCTGTGACTCTTGGGGGTTTGGATAGCCTAGAACATCAAAACACACATTGCATAAAAACTAGATTTTCACATGTCAGAGAATATACTAATTTTATTATATAATTTTGAATATACTTTATTTTTGTAGAATGACAAAATGCATTATTTGGGATCATTTTATTGCCCCAGTTATAATGGTTATTTTGTTGGTTTTAGTGGTACGTTGGCAGGGAGACAGAGATTTTTGCCTACCTGTAAAATCTTCATATAGTGAGACAAGCAGAAGTAAAGGAGTTTGATTATAGAAAATTGGTGAGAATTTTGTATATGTAACAAAAGAACTTTGGCAACTGCAAGCTTGATAAGTGTTATTTGATAGCCCAAATTCAACAGCATATATTTTTGTGTGTGTGTGTGAGGAAGACCAGCCCTGAGCTAACATCCATTGCTAATCTTCCTCTTTTTGCTGAGGAAGACTGGCCCTGGGCTGACACCCGTGCCCATCTTCCTCTACTTTATATGGGACGCCGCCATGGCATGGCTGACAAGCAGTGCATCGGCAGGGGCCCAGGATCCGAACTCGTGAACCCCGGGCTGCCAAGCGCGGACTAAACCGCTGCGCCACTGGGCCGGCTCCTCAACAGCATATTTTAATATACATGTTTTTTAATGGTCTCATTGATTTATGGAGGCAAAGTACAGAGTGCATTGCTTATCTCCTCTTTCTCTGAACTCATTCCCAACTGCTATTCCTTAAGGAAATGGTATTCTTAACTTTAGAATGAGCAGGTCTCAATTATCTACTACCATTAAGGAAGTATTGAGTGGAATATGATGATTTTTGTTTGATTTAAATCTTTATAACTTCCATGATGTAACATTTTTATTAACTGTATTATTTCATCAGCACATTCTTCAGAACACTGTGAAATTATGTTAGAGTTAAGTACTGGAGTGTGCTTAAGAAGATCCTTCAAATGTTCTTCTATATGCTTAAAGACAAGTATGAAAAAAATCATTTCAATTAATATGTAAGAGATGAAGGTGACTTCAATAAGTTGTAAAAATTCCACTTCAAACTTTTAGATGGAGTTATTTCTAAATAATTAAAATGAGACCTCCCCACCTGTACCCCATTTTTTAGACACTACAGCCCATCAAATCTTTGCATTCAGATGAAGTTTTTTCTAGGGACAGAAGTATTACTGGTTTCCTAAGAGACACATGTCCTTCATATATATTTCATGTTAATGAGTAGGGTGAGTTGAGTGGAATCATTTTAGAAAGGGGAACAATTTTGATAAAAATTGAAGCATTATCATAAAAGTGATGCTTCCCTGACTGAAATGTGAAATATCCTTATTTGAAATACATATTTGATTTAGCTAGTAGTTGCTCCTTGCCTTTTAGGATGAGTGAACTCAGAGGTTAAAGCAAATTTTAAGCACAATAAAATAGCACACATTATATTGTAAAGAGAAGAATGGTAAAATTCCGTTATGCAATTTTATTATTATTTTTTTTTTATTTTTTGTGAGGAAGACCAGCCCTGAGCTAACATCCGTTGCCAATCCTCCTCTTTTTGCTGAGGAAGACTGGCCCTGGGCTAACAGCTGTGCCCGTCTTTCCTCTATTTTATATGGGACGCCAGTACGGCATGGTTGGCGAGCAGTGCATCGGCGGGCAACCGGGATCCGAACCTGTGAACCCCGGGCTGCCAAGCGCGGACTAAACCGCTGTGCCACCGGGCAGCCCCCGTTATGCAATTTTAAACCAAAATTAATTAGTAGCTTACATTAGAAAAAATAATATAATTTTATTGTATTCTCCTCTACATTCTATATGCTATGTTCACACAAGTTTTTCACTTATGATCAAACATATTATAATTTATAAGAAAAACGAATAGTAACATGAAAAACCATTTTAAAAGGTGAAGTAATTATGGACATTTAGAACTAAACTCATAAATTTAGCATTTTGATATTATAGATTTGAGTAAAATTATACAGATCGGTGCAATGATACAAAATGGTCGGACATTGTGAGAAATGAAAGGCCAATATTGGTAAGTGTGTAGAATGTTTGGCAAGAGAAAACAAATTGTTTATAGGAACTTTAACATATAAATGGTTATATTAGACTACTAATCTTATTTGTGTGAAATGTTTTGTTTTCTCTTGAACGGATCTGAGATATAAGTCAACTAGTGAAAACTTAGTTAATAGATACAATTATCAAATTATAATTAACTCTATAGTATTTTTACGGATAAAATAATTAGAAGGTGATAATCATTTTCTTTCCAAGCTACAATCTATATAAAAACGATAGAACTAGGAAAGGGTATGGTAGTCATATTCACTATATATATTTTTCACTCACACACATATATGTGTGTTTACACAGGTAATTTTGATGATACTACTAGTAGAAATGTGAGATTTACCTCTTTAATAGATAGAGGAAGATTAATTGGATTACACAGCCTCATTTTAATAGAATGATGGTTTTATAAACTCAAATGACTGAATAGTGGAATCCTAAGAATAATTAAAATGTTAAAAATAAATTGATGTAGTTATTAATTGTCCAGTTTACAATCAGCCTTAAAAAAATTAAGCAGTAATTCATGCTGATCAAAATTTTACGATGTATAACTAAGTTCAAGATGAACAATTCAATTCAAATGACATTAATTATGAAGCTCAACTTTTTCTATTTTTGTACGCTAATACTTTTCAAAAATTCTTAATTTGTGCCAAGCACTGTTAAAAATATTTTAATATATTACCTCAACCTGCCTCAATATTCCTATAGATAACTTGACCAGTACCTCATAATTAGGAAATAGCAGAGCCGGAGTTTAATCTGTCTTCATTTTCAACCACTGCCATTGAATTCTATGTAACTACAATTTATTTTATTTTTTTTACTAACAGACATTAAATTATAACCTGTATTTATAGTTAATATGCAAATATATGCACCAGGATTTTGATGCACTTCACTATTTCCTTAATTTAAATATTAGGCACTAATGATGTTATTTGTGTTCCTTTCTGTGTATCCATGTATATAAAATGTCAAAACAACCATCAAGACTATGTTTTGTGTATGCGCGTGTACCTAGGACAATATAATTATCTTTTTTTAATTTGTTTCTAAATCATATTTCCATGTCAGATAGACAGTGACAAGGTGTTTCAACTCAAGATCTACTTTATGCGTGCACCAGGAAAGGAGTTGGGTATTTGGAAGGCCTATTCTCATTACGAGTATGAAGAGATTGCCTGTCACTATGTTTCCCAGAGAAAATAGCCTGAGATACCTCAAGGATTTGTCTACGAGGTTGGTGCCCTATTCAGGGTCATAGTATGAATATTTAGATGCTACCTACAGAATATAGGCCAAATAGAATATGTAAAGAAGAACCCCAAATGTTGTAAACCATATATATTTTTTGAAATTGACATACTAAATTTACCTGCTTTGCAACTTACCTTAGAAAAAAAAGTCTTATTTTTAAAAATTTTCACATTAAAAATATATCATCCCTGACTATTAGCCAAAGGATCAGGAAATCAGCACATTTTTGTGAAGGAGGTATTTTTCATTAGCTCATTCATTTGTATATAAAGTTATTTAGTGCCTGATATGTTTTAATCATTTACTAGATGTTTCAGACACATCTAGTGTTCCACAAATATCCAAGTTTCTCGAATTTCCCAGCCCTTTTGTGGTTTGTCAGCCATGTATCACTTCTGAGTGAAATCAACTGGAGTGCACATCCTGACGACTGTTTATATTCCCTTCTGGGAGATCTAAAAGGAACCATTAATATTGAAGGGCCACAGAATGAAAGCTGTCTATGTTCCAGAGTAATTGATTGGAAGAATGTTGTTCAATAATCCTCAGAAGAACTTCATGAGTGTAAAATACATTTGTTATATTTGGCCATTGAGATTTCACAGTCAATCTGATACTGTAGCATAATGACTAACACATTAAGTGACAAAGTAATATATATTTGGTAAGGAGCAAGACAGACATGGTTTCTCACCACAGGGATCACACAGCTGTAGAAGAAAGACAGTAATAAAAAAATTGTATTCAGGTTAATCTTGCCCTATGATTGCATCAGTCAAGGTTTGACCAAAGAAAAAGGATAAGCCCTGTGTATGTGTGTATAGATATACATAAACATATATACATGCATATATAGTTAACTATTTTATATATATATAGTCTATATATGTTTTAATTGTTACAAAGATTGGCTTACACAATTGTAGGGGCTGACTAAGCAAGTCTGAAATCTGTAGGTCAGGCAGTCAGAAAGAGAAGATGACAGGCAGGCTCAAACTCCACAGTCATGAGCAGAAACTGCTGTCCACAGGAGGAATTTCTTGTTGCTCTCAGGAAAACCTCAGCTGTACTTTTAAGGCCTTCCAACTGATTAAGCCAGGCCCACCCAGTTTATTCTGAACAATCTCTAATTTAAATTCAACTCTTCTTTTTTTTTTTTTTTGTGAGGAAGACCAGCCCTGAGCTAACATCCGTTGCTAATCCTCCTCTTTTTTGCTGAGGAAGACTGGCCCTGGGCTAACATCCATGCCTGTCTTCCTCTACTTTATAGGGGATGCCGCCACAGCATTGCTGACAGGCAGTGCGTTGGCTGGTGCCCGGGATCCAAACTTGTGAACCCTGGGCTGCCAAGTGCAGACTAAACCGCTGCGCCACCAGGCGGCCCCTTAAATTCAACTCTTTAGGGGCTTTAATTACATCTGCAAAGTCCCTTTACAGCAACACCTAGGTTAATGTTTGTTTAAATAAATGGGAAATGAAGCCTAGCCAAGTTGACAGTTGACAAGTCAAGTCATCATACACCATTGTGAAATTGACAGTAATTAAAATGTTTAGAGGGTTTCTTTTACTAGAGTATTCAGGAAATTCCTTTCTGACAAGGTGACCTTTTATCATAGACCAAAAGACATGGTTAAATAATAAGGCCCTGGAAATCACCTGCCAATGTTCCAAAGCTGATTACATACACGTTCCCATGTTCTCACTTTAGAGGGAGAAGCGTACTTCACGAAATAACAGGAAGACCAGTTGGCTAGAGTACAGTGCGTGATGGGAGAATGAAAGGAGGTGTATTTGGAGAGGTGGCTGGGTGGCAGAGGCAGATCATTTAGGTTTTTTTAAGGTAATTAAAAGAAATTCGCCTTTTCCTCTGTGGCTCAGAAAGCTGTTGGTCAATTCTGCGGGGTTTACTGAGCTGACTTCTTTTAAAATGAGGACTCTGGATAACATGCGGAGAATAGTCTGTTTGAAACAAGGATGGAAGTAGGGAGATTATTTAGGAGTGTAGTCCAATATTCTAGGTAAGAGATTATCATGACTTGCTCTAGGATGGCAATGTGCAATAGTAAGAATCAGTTGAATTTTAAGTATACTTTAAAGATAAAACATATGGAATTCACTCATAATTTGGATATTGTACATGAAAGAGAGAGAAGAGCCAACTACATCTCCAAGATTTTCGATTTTAATGGCTGTAGGCAAATTCTCAAAAATGAGATTGGAAGTCAAGTCCCAGAGTGACTATTTTTTGCTGCCAGTCACGGACAAACGACTAGTTTTAGCCTTAAACCCTGGAGGTCATGGGTCAAGTATGTAGTCTCACATCTAGTTTGTTCCACATACTTGGTTCTGATCTTCCACCGTGAAACTGTGGCTCCTTTCTCTGGCCAGGCCTCAACATCACATTTTAGCAGGCCATGTGTATGCCAGGTCTCGGCTCTCGTTGCTTGGTTATCGTGTGTATGTGTTTTAAGGCAGAACTCTGCATTCCGGCCTACAGTTTTTCTTTCTTTTTCTCATTTTCAAATGAGGTTGTGATTTTTTTAATTGTTTCTATATTTTAACTCATATTTCTGGAAATCAAACAGAAGGGCTCAATCAACTGTCAGTTCTTAGGATGACAAAGATTTTGGTTTTTTCCCTGCAAAATTCTTAATAGTTCTGTAGAGCATTAATTATTTTCGTGTTGCACTAAGGGGAACTGAGGCTTTAGGAAAGCAACCAGAACCAGAATTTTTTAAATTATAATATATTTTGATATTTTACATACAAATTTTAGACTTACATCTATCATTGTTATAATATAACCTTATAATACAATATGCATAGTTTTACAAATACACTTAATTGCCATACTTATAAATGAACACATATCATTATTATGTAACAGTATCCAATTGTTGAATATTTAGGTCTCTTCAAATATTTTATATTCTAACAAGCCTGTAATGCAGATGCTATAATGTACTATACTCCATTGGGGAAATGTTGGGAGGATATAGAATTAAAGAAATAAGATTGTTCTCAGAAAAAAAAGCATAATCAATGTGGCTTGCCATCTATAGAAGTAGTCAAGGTAGTCCCAGAGAATACTGATAGAGATGATGATATGGAGGAGTGGGGAAGAGATAGCTTCCATAAAACTGAAGAGGTTCTGATGACTTTATAACCATGTCCTGTAGCCTGTGACTGAATTAAAGACTCTGATGTGAGATCAGTAGTTAAGTAAAAATCTCTCTCAAGGAACACCCATCACCAAGAGCATGAGGCCAATAGAACTCTTGTGACCTGTTTTCCCCTTCCTGAAGTGGTAATATAACAACAGGAACTGAGCAAAGAGAAGATAATAAAGCCATTACATACACAATTCATTAGGAGAAAAGTCACTTGAGTGCCAACTTTTTTGCTTTTCCTAACAAATATTTTTACCTAGAGAGCAATAAATATTTGGCACCTAATCACGAATACAGTTTCTGGAGATAATGCATAATTATTCAACCATCTTGGGTGGAATTTCTTCAAATCTCAACTGAAATGAGAACTTGGTATAAGTAGCAATGTATACATATATATAGGGGATTTTGTTGCCAACTATATAGATTTTGGGACAAGTTTTTTTTTTGTCAACAAATCCATTTCTCAGTATATAATTTTGAAATATATTGGTCAGTTTGATGGTAAATGATTAAAAAGTTTCAACTAGCTTTCTCTAGAGAAATGCATTAACAAATGTGTCATTTTGAAGATGGGATATTGTTACCATTAACGAAATATATCATACTTCACCCACTTGGCATTAACACTGCCAAACTAAATGATATTCCCACGTTCTGAAACTAGAGCCTCTGTGTGATACATTAAAAAAGTAGCCAAAATAATTTGCATTTTCTACCATCAAAAGGTGAATGTTATTTCTGTATCCATTGAATCTGGGCTGTCTTTGTGACTTGATTGGCCAATGACATATTGCAGAAGTGCAAGTTCAGAGTCCAGGACTCAAGCCTTACATGTTTTCACTCTGGATGCTCTTAAACCCTACCATTGACATATGGAGAAACCTTGGATAATCTTCTGGAGTAGGAGAAAACACATGGGGAGAAGCCCCAGCGCTATAGTAGTCACGTCTTTCTTGGCTATGCCAGTCCTCCGAGGTGAGGCCGTTGACATGTGATGAGATGATATGAGAACAGATGAGCCTGGCCCAGACCAGAAAATTGCCACATTGATGACCCACAGAACTGTCATCTAAAGAAACTAAGTTGTAGGGTGATTTTCTATGCAGTAAATGACCGACACACAGCACAATCCAAATTTAAAGAGTTTTTAGTCTTATTCCTTCCAGGATCCCTCCTTTAATACTTAACAATCACCAAAGTGTGATAACTGGGTGTTAAGGTTCAATTATGCTTACTTTTAGCTAGTGGATGGTGTTCAAGCTCAGATTCATTGCCTTGAAGACAGAGATTGTACAATCAAGGGTCTGAATGCTGTTTGTTTTAAACAAATTGCCACATCACTGCTGAAGCCACATTAGCGTCAGTAGAAAAAGATGGAAAATATAAAAATATGTTGCTTTGGCTATTAATTTTCTGGCCACTGCCACTACTGCAAGTGCATATTTGCTGTAACGGTTTCTCAAGGAGTAAAGTGAATTCTCATATATGGTGATGGATGTTAATTAGATATTGTGATGATCATTTTGTAATGTATACAAATATTGAATCATGCTGTACACCTGAAACTAGTATAATGTTGTATGTCCACTATACCTCAATAAAAATAAATTAAGAAAAAGAAAGTAACTTCTCTCAGGGGTACCTTAAGTCTGAATTATGCCATAGGAAAATTGGCATGGTGTCATGGTATTATAGCACATTGCTTTCACTCAAAGTACATATCTGTCTTAATGAGGAAAGTTTTCTACAATCTCCACCTGTGGGATAATTATAGATCCACTGGTCCTTATTCTTCTGACATCCCCGGAAAAAGTCAATCTCGGGGGTCTGGTTAACTTTTTTGTCGTATGGCATTAGATAGGAGATTTCCAGTGCATGAAATGTATTTTATTATCTTTAAACCTCAGAGACAGGGTCTTGGCATTGGTCCTCTTTCTCTCCTAAGGTCTCTTTCTGTATTAATTTACCCATCTCCTTCCCAGAAAGCTCTAAACAACAATGTGTATATCAGAACACCGGTATTAGTTAGAGTTCTCCAAAGAAATAGAATCAATAGGGTATAGGCTGTGTACTAGAGAACTCTGACTAATAGGTATGTGTGTGTGTGTATATATATATAGAGAGAGACAGACAGACAGACAGACAGACAGACAGACTGTTGGGGCAGGTATGTGTGCTTAGCTTTGTGACCAGAGGTCTGGTTTCTGTATGCCATTCATACCGCCAATGTGAGAGGCATTAAGAACTGACACGGTTTTCAGTTCATTTTGGAAGGAATTCATCTTGTGCTTGTATATTCCTGTCTGCTCTGTGCTCCCTACTTTTACATCCATCTTCTCTTCCCAACTGCCTGCCCTGTGGACATCTGCTTCATCATCAGACACACATTGCTTACACAGCTCCCACCATTGCATAATGCCAAATCCACATATATGTCTTAGTGGCTCTGCTTCTAAGTTGAACCTTACCTAATACAGGTGGTCTGTCATTTGTTGTCAGTTTGTAAGAGGACTTTTTATATTACAGATCAGTGGTTTCCAAAATTTACCATGCATAAAAATTTCCTAGAGGTGTTTAAACTCAGATTTCAGGACATGACCTCCAGGGTTGTTGATTCATAGGTCTGGGATGCCTCCTGAGAATTTGCATTTCTAACAAATCCTCATGTGATGCTAATACTGCTTGTCTGTGGATGGCAGTATTTTAGAACTGTGAATTTAAATATTAATTTTTTTTTTTTTTTGGTGAGGAAGATTATCCCTGAGCTAACGTCTGTTGCCAATCTTCCTCTTTTTTTGCCTAAGTAAGATTAGCCCTGAGCTAACATCTATGCCAAACCTTTCCACTTTTCACATGGGTTTCTGCCACAGCATGGCCAATGAGTGGTGTAGTCCACACCTGAGACCTGAACCCTCGAAGCTGGGCCACCAAAGCAGAGTGAGCAGAACTCACCCACTACTCCTCAGGGCTGGCCCCAGATAGTAAATCTTTTTAATGGTCATTTGAATAGTAATTTTATTTTTGAAATTTGTTTTCTGACATATTTGTCAGGTAAATATTTTTAAGTTAACATAAATAGTAAATTAGTTTCCTGGACCCAATTCCAATGTGTGTGTGTGTGTGTGTGCAGGCTTCTCCACATCAACAAACAATTCTTGGAACACTAACTTGGTGTCCTACAATTCAACTCAATTCTGATGCTATCTACTGGGAGACAGCATGAGACTCCACAGGTTGAGGGTTCAGTCCGACAAGACTGCCCCTTATCTCCCACATCAGATGCCAGTTGAAAGAAGCTGAGGTTGTTACCTGTACTTCTGACCTCTGAATCAGAGGTTCCCATCATCTCCTTCATGGGTTCAATTAATTTGCTACAGTGGCTCACAGAAATTGGAGAAACATTTTACTTAATAGATTGCCAGTTTATTATAAAAGGATATAACTCAGGAACAGCCATATGGAAAAGATACATTGGGCAAGGCATAGGGAAAGACCATGGAGCTTCCATGTCCCCTCCAAGCTGGCCAGTCTCCCCAATCTCCATGTGCTCACCAATCCAGAAGTTCTCCAAATCCTGTCCTTTTCAGTTTTTATGGAGGCTTCATCACTTAGTCATGATTGATCAAATCATTGACCATTGGTGTTTGATTTAACTTTCAGCCCCTCTCCCCTCCCTTGAGGTCAAGGGGTGGGACTGAAAGTTCCAAACTCTAATCACATGGTTAGCTCCACTGGCAAACAGCCCCCTTCCTTAGGTGCTTTCCAAAAATCACCTCATTGACACAACAGAAGACACCTTTACCACTCTCAACACTTAGGAACGTCCAAGGGTTCCCAGGAATTGTGGACTAAGACCAATGATATCTGAGAAATATATTTCAGTCATCTGAATAACCAAATATATATTTCTTATAAATCAAAATATCACAAATAGGTAATTTTAAAAATACATTGCTCCTTTTTTTCTTTATTTAAAGATTTGTCCTACTCCCAGGTTTTACATATAGTTTAATTGTCCTCTAATGTAAATTTTGTCACTTTACAGTATTAAATTAATTACTTTTTTCCCATGGGGTATAAGGTAAAATAAAAATTAAGTCATACATTGAAAGCACTTTACACTCCCTGGATTATCCATTCTGTTCAATTGATACATTTGACAATTTCAAATCAGTGTGGTTTATTTGATCATGGTGACTTTATTATGCACTCTGATATTGGTATTCTTCAATCTCCAGTCTTATACTCTTCCCGGCAGCTGGTGAGATTATTGTCTAAATAAATTTTGAGATAGTTTACACAAGGACAGGAAAAAAATTACAAGTTATCTTGTGAATGTAGTTTTTAAATGTTACTTAATTTATATGCTAATTAATTCTATAAATTAGAGTTTAATTTCTTATATCATTCTCTCAATGAATATGGCTAAACTTTCCATTTCTTTAGATCGTAAACTTGTAGGTCTGATTTTTATCTTGTTTGAATGTTGCACAAAATATTTCATTTTACCATTGTTATCTTCCAAAGTATAGCCAGAATTCACATTTTTTTACTTAAAATGGCATTAGACCAATAAGGAACACTTGCTCCCTTTCAAAGTTGACACACTTAGTTTTGCCGGGACCAATACGTAGAAGAGAGAAATTGAAAAGCACAAGTTGATTCTTTAGTCTGATGACTATTCGTCAAATAGAAGCCAGATGGAGGTGAAATTGGCAGTTAGCCGTTGATGATTAAGTAACTAGGAACTAAAGTTTTTTTTTTTTTTTCTTTATGCAATTACAGGTTATAGCTTTTAGCTGTTTATCCACCCATTGTTGACTGTGCTATTTAGGCAATATGCTACCTGACTCCCACTAGCTTCCTATAGATAACATCTCCCTGGAGCCTGGGTCACCATGGTAATGGGTGTTTGAGCTGTTTTTTCAGGAATTAGAACCACTTGTCCACTTCAGGCCAGTTGAGACCACCAACTCATAACTGGGCCCACACAGATGTCCCGATAAGCAAATTTTTGACGTCAAGAAGCTAAAAATTCCACCCTCAAGTCACACTAATGCCACTATTTTGTGAACATGAGTTCTATTAAGAAGCATGAAGTCTGAATACACTTGTGCAGATCATCAGTTACCTCACCTCTCCTCACCTTCAATCATCTATCTCCACATTTCAGACCACCTTGCCCCCCCACCCCATAAATATCCCTGAGTCCCCGTTATCAGGGAGGCAGCTTTGAGACTTGTTCTGTTTTCCTCACTTGGCTGCCTTGTGATTAAACCCTCTCTCTGCTGCAATCTCGTTGTCTTGGTGTTTTGCTTTCTGGGCGATGGGCAAAGCAAACCTGGTTCAGCAACAGGGGAATCTTATATTCACTTTCTCATAAGTTATCCCATCTGTTAACAGAATTGCTTCATAACTATTCAGAAAGTAGTACAGAACATTGAGCTAGATGTAAATTCATTTGTTATGAGACTATACTTTTCATTGTTTCTTGAATATTTAGAACCTAATGGATGAGGCATTTCTTAATTAAGAAATGTAATAGCACCAAGATAAACGAAGCAGAGATCTTCTCCAGTCCAAACGTCTTTAAATGAAAACAGGATTGCACTATCAATGTGAAACTAATAATAGGACATATAATTATTTGTTACTAGACTCAAGTAGGTGATTAAAATAATAAATCAGGAATTTATTGTCCTTTCTTTCTTCAGGGCTTGAATAATTCTCAGTCTAGCTGGTTCTCTAGCTATTGATTTTTGTTCCACTGTTTCTGACTCTATGCATCTTCTGATGTCTGTATCTCTAGAGAATCATAGAGTTTGAATTTTGGGCCTTAACAACTAGTTGGTAATAGAACTATAGTAATACGAATCTTTTCCGTTTTTCTGATTCTGATCCTAACTGAAAGAATTATGTAGTGATATCAGGCTAAAATATATTTTTATCATAGTATGAAATACAAGACAATTGGGTTTAAGAATATAGTTAATGCGGGGGCTGGTCCAGTGGCGCAGCAGTTTAGTTCGGGCTTTCGCAGCCTGGGGTTCGCAGGTTCGGATCCCAGGCGCCAGCCGACGCACTGCTCGCCAGCCATGCTGTGGCGGCGTCCCATATAAAGTAGAGGAAGATGGGCACAGATGTTAACCCAGGGCCTGTCTTCCTCAGCAAAAAAGAGGAAAATTGGCAATGTATGTTAGCTCAGGGCTGGTCTTCCTCACACACAAAGACAAACAAACAAACAAAAGAATATAGTTAATATATATTTATCCTGTTTATTTAGTTATATTTATATACACACACAAAAGGACAGAAAACTGTATTATGTTCTTCACCAAATTCCTTCTTCTCAAGTTCCCTGTAAGTTGAGAACAATATTTTCCAGTTTGGATCATTGTGTTACACTAAAAAACAAGAAAAAGACAGGAAAAAAAATAAAACTACACCATTTCAATAAGATACTACATTTAAATAAACTCTTGCTTCCCCAGCACAGTAGGGACAGCTCTAGAGGCATTAAGTAACTTGAGCTTCCTTGAATGGAAACACAAAGCAACTTTATTCCTCCACTCGATTACCTGGTATGCACCAAAGCGAAATGCAAAAATTCTCTGCTTATGCAGAGACCTATAATGGGGGGGGGGGTTGGGAGAAGGTAAACAATAGTCACTAAATTATAGGCACAACCTATTCAGAGGCAGAAAAGACTGAGACTGTCTGGGAAGTCCATGCTGGGCAAGCATTAACCCTCCAATTGCTAGATTAGAAGAAGAGAGTGGAGTGGGGAGGGTGACATTACTTGGGTGAAGAGAGTTTAGGGCAGCAGAAATTTTCAACAAGTACAAGGGTATTTCAATATTTTAACAAACGGTATAGCTGGGCAAGTGCATTCTGTCTGAATAAAAGCCTTGATTATAAGTTCAATATCTCCTCTCAAATTAAATATTTTATAGCCTTGGTTGGTCCTGCCCCTGTCATAATAACTTGGATTCAGAACTCTGAAATATAACTTAACAATATGCAGAAAAACAATGTACTTTATTCCATGCAAAGAAACCCAATAGTTTAATCACTTTGATGTTGGTAATATGGCATGCTTCTGCTAAGGTTTATGGGAACCATATATATACCCTCTAAGTTCAGCAAAAATTGATTTTTAAAAATGATATAGGAAATGTGGGTGTGAAAACATCAGGTCATTTTTTTTTTTAGTTGATAAAGATTATTATAGAAAACATGGTTTAGACCTGCAGCCATAAAGGTCACTACTGTTATGATTTCTGAAGTAAATTTAATACCATCTCTTCACTCCAAACCTCTCTCTACCTCCTCACCATTACAGTCTTATTTGCAGACAGGGAGAACTAAAAGAGAAATCTCTTTTAGATAGTTCTGTTTAGAACTCTCTGTTCTAGGAATAAGCCCTGTTTCTTTCACCAAATGCACCAACTAAACAAATCACTTCTCATGCCCTGGGAAAGACTGACCTCATCCCTGAACTTATGGGGTTTATATTGTAATTGAGTAAAAGTTTGACACTGACTGTTAATGCTCACTCATTCCTCGTTCTGTGACTGGTTAGACGTGTGGATATGTTGCGATAACAATTATAGTTAAGAGCTGAAATAAAAAGGGTTTTAAATAAATTATATTTTTTCAGCTGTGAACAAATATTAGTTTCTAAGTTTTGGAAATATATTTGTTGAGTAATGTATAAAATATACTACAAGATTTTGTATTCTGTAATCAACATGTATCACACAGCATATGGCTTTCAATAATTGATCCCCTTTTATAGACCATGTGATTTATATTCCTCCCAACAATCCTAAACAAAATTCTTGTAACCCCTAACTTTATCGATGAGGTAACTGGGACTCTAGCAGGTTAAGTAATTTGTGAAGAATCACCAGGCGGCCAGAAGGGCTGAATCACACCCAGCCTGAGTGACAGGAAGATCATTATGCTCTTCAGCAATTTCCCTTGATATTCGTCACGAGCACTGGCGGCTTACAATTCTTTCTTCCCAAAGGAACTAAAAAGTTTAATTTTCTCTGTCTTTTTTTCTTATGATATTCATCCATTTGCTTAGGATTCTTAAATTACAATTTTTCCAATACTATTTTTCTTGAACCCCACACCCACCTTTGGAAGATTGCAAGAGGATAGCATCCTTTGTAATGTATATTCTTCAGTTTATTTGGTAACCTGGGCATACTCGTAGGAAGAAATTTAATTGAAAGAAAATAGAAATGGTAACCATTTTGTTCTCTATATACTCAGTAACAATTAAGAAATGTACGATTACCATTTTTCTTTTGGCTTGAGGCAGATTAGCCCTGAGCTAACATCTGTGCCAATCTTCCTCTACCTTATATTTGGGTCACTGTCACAGCGTGACTGACTAGTGGTGTAGGATCATGCCAGGGATCCTAACCCGTGAACCCGGCCCACGAAGCAGAGCTCACCAAACTTAACCACAACGCCGCAGAGCCAGTCCCCAAGTTGAATATGATTATGTAAAATTACATGTCTACCAACACTTTCTAAACTTTAATATGTACACTAATCAATGAGGGTGGGGCTGGAGATTCTGCATTTCTAACTAAATCCCAGATGATGCTGAAAATCTGGTCTATGAACAACACTGAGTAGCAAGACCCTAGATTTTAAGTTTCATAAGGACAGAGCTGTATCTGGTTTTGTTTTATGTGGGAATGCATATTAGTGTTTGCCTTCTCTTGTGGTTTCATTTTTTGTGGGTTTTGATATTTTGTTTAGCAGCTAACCCAGGAGGTAACTGATATAATATTTGTAATAAAACAAGCAGCCAATAAATATAGGCTGAGTGAATTAATTAGCAAAAGTACTTGAGACGAAGAGTTAATAGGGATCAGAGATTGAAATGTATATATTTAGTCTTTTAGAGAACAAAATATCTATATAAGCTGTACACAATAGAGTTATGATTTCTTTTTCTCTTCATTGTCTCCTTTGAAAACAGTTGATTGGGCCATTAGAAAACCGTAGGTTCTTTATTTAATTTTCTTAATAATCAAAGACCAATGGTCAACAAAATTTTAAGAAACTTGATTTTATTTTTTTAATATCAATGATTTCTAATATGACGGGTTGTGCTAGGAGAAAATAATCTTGAGGAATAGTTAAGAAAATACTAAAAACACATGAACAACAACAACAAACAAACCAGGCCTTAAATAAAATTTAAGTTTTCTGGCACTTTTGTCTTTGTGCTGATTAATTTGGCTATTATTATTCTACAGCATACTTTAGTTTGCTTGACTAAGTTTTAAAGAAAAATTTGACCTACAACATAAAGTATCTACATTAAGCAATAATTATCAGGACTAGGCTCACATAAATTTAAACTTTGTCAGTATTGGAAGCCTTATCTGAAAATCTGGGCTATCACAAGTCTACCTCATTGGATGACTTTGAGCATCAAATAAGACAATGATTGTGCTGTGATGCATAAACTATGGAGTACGTATCACTCTGGGCTATCCTTTCAAGGGGTCAGGAGAGAAATGGGGGTACTATAGAAATCAAAGCCTGGAATCTTGCACTCGGGATTATCTTTTCTTCCTCTGATGTCAAAAAAATTCTAAAATATATGTGATCTAATAATAATAAATCATAGAATTTCTTTAAGTGATTTCTTGACAAAGCAGTCTTATTGTTTATGAGCAAATTTGAATTCAAAGGATAATTCAGGTGTAAATTGTATGTGGCAGATTTGGGCCGATACTTGGAGTTGAAAGTACCTGCCACAGGCGATGTACAAGAGCCTCTAGAGAAATCAGTCTTTAGAACTTATATCTAGGCGACAACATAAGAGCAGAATCGTTAGTAAAAGAGCCCTCCTGGGCTGGCCCGGTGGCGCAGTGGTTGAGTTGGCTTGCTCCGCTTTGGTGGCCCGGGTTTCACGGGTTCCGATCCCGGGTGTGAGTTTACACATCGCTTATCAGGCCACGCTGTGGTGGCGCCTCCTATCAAGTAGAGGAAGACAGGCACGAATGTTAGCCCAGGGCCAGTCTTCCTCAGCTAACGAGGAGGATTGGCAGCGGATGTGAACTCAGGGCTAATCTTCCTCACCAAATAATAAAAAACGAAACACTCCTATTGTAGGACAATTATTTAATCTGGGGGAGAGGCAGCATGCGTTTTTTAAAACTGGTAAGACTGAAATTACATTGTTTATTTACTAGGACTTTAAACGAAGAGATTATTAACCTAATCTATTTAATATCCTTAATTAGGAATAAAATAGAGTGCCAGCAAAAGAGTATCCTCCTATTCTGTCCTCTCTCTCTTCACCCAGGTTGTTAACCAGCTACGCATGTTTTTTCAAAATGAACAATAAAAGGCTTCTTCTAGTCACAAAATTTATCTTAGTTAAATAAAGAACACATAAATATACACAGTTTTTTCTGAATTCCAAATTTCAAGTAACATTAAAAAGTTCTGAATTATTTAGTTACAAATAAAAATGCATTTTTACCAATATAAAAATAACTAAATTCTCTCATTCTTCTGCTTTAATCAATGAGATCTACTCTTTACTCTGAATTGCATTTTTAAGGTCCTATGAATATAAGTTCAGTTATGTATTACCAAGTATCATCCACTAAAAATAAACTTGCAAATAAACAGAAGGAAGGCAACTTCTTTACCATAGAAAAAAAATATGATTAAAGGGAGACAAATGACAGAAAGTGGTTGCATTAGATCAGGGGCAAGACCAATATTCCACTTAATCCAGCCTAGAAGAGAAATATTTAGAACTAAAAGAGAATTCTTATAAACACCTGAGCTAGTATTTACTTGTTTTGAAGACCTGCCTTGTGAATAGTCACATGGTATATGTGTGGTTAGTATAAAATATCCAAGTTTTATTATTAAATTTTGAAAATTTGTTACAAACAAATTTTATTGGATTGAGGCATCCATAAATACAGTAGAAATATATGTTTTTTTAATAAAGTAAATGATTAATTGTATGCACAAATTAGAAAAATAATAAAGTTTACTTCAATAGTCAGTTTAAATTATTTTGTTATCTAAATATAGTGAGCAATTGCAGTGAATACAAGCACTGATGAAAAAAATTGTATTTACAAAGTGCTTGTTTGCCTAATGTGATTTTTAAATGTGTGCTGTTTATATGTACACACAGATTATACAGTAAAGATTAATTGGCAAAAGAAAATAGCAACTAAAACAGTACTTTAAAATCAGCACATACCAAAATACACTCCTTAAATGGCTCTATATCATAAAACATATCTTGAAAGTTCAATGTAGGCGTAGTATCAGCTAGGGCATACTTTAAAGGCTGTAATTGGACTTTATCCCAGAAATGGCTAAATAAATTGAAATATGTTTTATATCATTATGTATATTCTTCTGTGATAAAAATAGCCTTATATTTCTTAGCAGCATGAAAAATTGTCCAACAAGGGAAAAAATCAAAACAGAAGGAAAAGAAGCAATCAAAAGAGAAAAGGGAAGAATTTTAGCATCCTTGAACAAAGAAAGCAATAAATGAGTTGTGTGAATAATTTCAAAGCCTTGAATAAGCTGCTTGTACCTCCCAGAAGACTTGTGGAAAAAATTAAATGTTTTAAACCCTTCAAGAGAACATATAAGACAATTTTCCTGTTTTTTTTTTTTAATCTAGAATACAAAAATGTGAGACGCACAATATTTACCATACAAAGTCTTATCTGAGAAACCATTGAAAGAACACAGAAATAGCTTAATATCGCAAGTCTATAGCACATGAAATTTCTCCGGTAAACAAAAGATCCTCCCTAATGTGTAAATTCATTTTAGTGGTGTTCAATGTAGAAATTACCTTCCTATTTCCATAAAGATTTTGTAAACGGCTATATTTATGCATTACAAAGGAGGTGGGATCTACAATTTAGCATGTTTTCATGTTTGCTGAAAGTGAAATACAGGGTTCTACCACAATTATAGCCTTTCAATTTCTCAATTTAAATTTTTTAACCATATGGAGACAAAATAATGTGAATATACTATTACTGGGATCTACATGATTATTATATCTTGTAATATTTCTGCATATAGGCTTAAAATAATAAACTATAATCAAGTGGATCCCAAACTTCTAACACAAATACACAGGGTGAGAATACTTACTCAATTATATGGACAGTTTATATAATATTTCAAAATAGTTTTAACGTTCTGAACAATACTTTAAAGCCTCAATATTAGTAAGGTAATCTTAATATTATGAATTGTAATTTACTTTTTGTCTTACAATTTTCTAAGCCTATCTTTTTGCATTCAAACTTCAAAAGAATAAGAATTCTTTCTTGAGTGGATTACAGTTTCTATTAGTCAAGCAAAGGAATAGCAGAGATTAATTCTCTTAAAAATAAGACTGAGTCAAAAAATTATAGCATAATTTTGAAAAATAGGTCTTCCTTCCATTTAGCGATCTTTTTAGATATACTCCAGTCCCATAGGTCTGCAATCTTCAAATCATTTATGTTTTACCCTTTTTCACAATTACCACCAACTCCTTGATTTCTCTGGTCACCAACTCATACCTTTCAATTTTTTTTCCTTCTTTATTTCTTTATTTTTTCTTTTTAAGGCCATTGAATGAACTTATCATTTTAACAGAATATTGAATTATTAAAGCAGTTTTATGTGTGTGTGTGTGTGTGTGTGTGTGTGTGTGTGTGTGGTAGTGTCCTTGCCTCTAAGCTCTTGCAATAGTTTCTTCACATAAATGTAAAACTTATTTTATGCAAACCCTAAACAGACATTTCCATTATTCTTCAGCATAAGAATATATAATCTCTCCTTGCTGCCAGTAATTCCATATCAAAACTTTTCAACCTACCAAGCATATTTATTTGGTTATAATATATGAATAAACCACCTACTCATAGAAGGATACAAGGCAACATCTAAAATGAGTAATTTAGACTAATTTTCTTTAAAAACAGAACAGATTTCATACCAATGAACTTCATGAAAATTAAATTTCATTCATTTTCTCAAAGCTTAGTTTAAAAAGAACATAGATTTAATTAAATAGAAACTGTTGCCTTACAAAATAAAGTAAATAATTTTGAAAAGGTTTTTTGAAAGACATTTTAAACAAAATTTACAGAGGAATTTATCATATTATAGAAATATCCCTTCACAGTCACTTTGTAAAGGAGTCATTGTAATTCCCGGGTGGTTAAAAAGTCAAAGTGCATGTGAATTAGTGGAATTTCTGTTTTCAAAACAGGTTGTTTGAGAGGCCCCAATATTTTCACTTTTAATAATCATCTAAGTGATTTTCAGGAAGTTGTTTTACATTTTTCATTTTCAGAAATGTTCTGAATAATGTTTAAAATTTTAAGATTTTGTAAATGAGTCTAATCATTCCCCTTCTCGTTGGTGATTGGAGTTAGAGACCCTTTTGGGCAAATAGTTCAGGGGAAAATAATCTAAACTATAGGTCAGGATCAGGCTACAAATCAACTGCAAGTCTGTCCATGTCTTTTCTTCAATATGAGATCCAGTCTTAAGCTGCAGCCCACATATAGGATAGCCAATCTGCAGAAGAAGGAAAAGTCCAACAGCATTGTGGAATTTTGTGAATTCTTCAAAATCCCAGTAGGTCACTTCCACTCACATTTTATTGTCCAGAGCAAACCCATGACCAAACATAAGTTCCAAACTCAAGAAATTATTCTTCCTCAGTAAGACTCTTCAAATTACACGGTAGTAAATAAGGATGCATAATCCTTTTAAAGGCTAAGAGGAAAAAATTAATTGGGCAAAAGGTACCATCTACTAGACATGCTAACTGAAAATACGGCTGTAGGTGAGATCTCCCAGGGAGAGATGGTAAGTAGACTAGGGGGAAGATGACCTGGAAGAGACCCCCTAAGTGACACTAAGAAACAAGAGAATGGGAATGGGGAGAACTAGACTTGAAAGAAACTGAGAGGAAGTGGCCAAAGGTTTGGAAGGAAAATCAAGAAATCGTGCCATTTCAGGAGCCAAGAGAACACACACACACACAGAAGTTTTCATTAGTGTCAGAATCTGCTGAGCATAGGATAAGAGAAGAATTGAGTGTCTGTTGAAGTAACTGTTTGGGAATAATTGGTCGTGACTATTATCGGGAGGGAGGATGTTATACAATTTTGCTGCCTGAAATCCAATGAGAGGAGATTCCAAGAGAATCACTGCAAAATACTTGGTGTGCTGGCCTAAAAGGAGACTAGCCTCTAAGCCCCAGTTAGATGTTTGCACTCTCAGTAGATTTGACAATCTCCCTGTACCTATTGAGCAGGTGCAAAGCAAACTTGGGGAGATGACAGGATGGAGAAGAAGAATATATCAGTGGAGCAGACCGCACACTTACAATCTAGAGTGGTAGAGATATGTGAGTTTTCTAAGAATCACAATATTATTTTAGAAAAGAGTGAAATTTAAGCTCTTTTCCTTTTACTCTAACCAAGGTGGAAAAGGGACCCCTCTAATAGGGAAACAAACTAAAAGGGACTGTGAATGATGTTGAACTCGAGCCGTATCTCCACACCAGAATACAACATTCTGATCCACATGAGAAGGCAGCCCCTGTGGACCACGGTCACAGACAGCTCTAATTGCTGTCTATGAAAACAGTGAATAGTAACAGAGGGTGAAATGCCACAACAGATACTTAGGCGAAGAGATACTTGTCCTTTTTCCTCTTTTGTTTCTACTAATCCTAACACACTGGAAGAACCATATCCAGAAGAGGAAAAGAAGCATCTCAGAGCCTGATTAAATCTCCCTAACTTAACACCATGGAGGAAGGCAACTTTTAAAATTCAATGTAAGCATTTTAAAATGGAGTATTTTAATAATTCAAAGTAAATATAAACATATGGAATAACCCACAAATATCATCAAAAATTAAAAAGAAAAGTTTTTAGAGTGCAGTTGAAAACAATGCAAAAAATGATTTCACGTTTGTGATCTGCTCAGTAGCAGTTACTTTTGTAACTCCATGGGTTTCAACAATGGAGACACTGTGTCAGGGGTTTGAAGAGAACCCCAACAACCCCCCATTTGAGAGACAAAACTCAAATACATTCACTAGGACATCCGTTCTAGAGGTGGGGGTAGCAGGGCCCTGCAGATCCATGGAGAAGCTTAATCCACTTCAGGTAACAATGAAACAGACAGATGCTAGCACTTTTGGGTTTTGATGAGAATGCATGATGATGTGAAATACAAAATCATCATGGAGGTCTGAGTGTGTCAAACCACAGAAGGTAAAACACAGGTCCTGATGACCTGTTTCTCTGGTTAGTTTATAACGACATGGTTATGCCATGCATATGTTGGTTCTTTGGACAGGGATAAAACATAACATAAAATACTATTCATTCTTCTTCTTCCTTCTCAAGGATGTAGTATCTGACTAAGTCGAGAACTCCAAGACTCTTGAGGCAAGAAAGAACTATATGAGGTGACTTTTTGTGTCATGACTTTAGACCTGAAGTGACAAATTATTCAGACTTTCATCCCAAATTTGGGTAACATCTTTATGCTACTTTCAGATTGCTTTTTGTTAGGAAAAAGATTATGGCTCTTTCAAATAAATTTTCTTTGTAATTTACAGAAGAAATAAGATGAACTGGAGAAACTTGTTGCATTAATGAGAGATAAAAGCGTTATCAGTAAAACTTTAAAAAAAACTAAGCGAGAAATATGTAACTTTGCACTAGACAATAAGTGGGATAAAATTACATATTTGATATAATTAGTCTAATGACATTTATAAGGGATCAGCTGTAAATATTAAAGCTCAAAATAACAATATTTTGAATGATTATGTATTATAGATCACTAACTCACACGAGATATACTTAGAATATATAAATATACAATTAAGTTTTATGAAGTTTATAATTTTCTCATTGTTTTGAATTTTCTAGAAAAGGCCCATAGTTATTTGATAGAGCTACTAAAATCCTCTGACAGTAATATTATCAAAGAAGGTATGATAACTGTTTTAGTCAACTGTTAAGAACCTATTTGGAGTATTGCAGCAAAAAGTCTTTAAAGCATAATATGACAAAATAATTGTCAAAGTACTGTCTGTTAAATTTCAGAAATAAAATATTCCTAGCATATAATGAACCTTAAAAGTCAGGACATCTTATAAATATCAAGGGCCACATTACAATGATCCTGTGACATTATTATTATTAAATGTACTTTTGGCATTGCTAAATCCTTACAAATCACTTAATTTTTTAAAACTCCGGATGGTGTCCAGATGGAGGGGAATAATATTTGAATATTGTAGTTAAAAAGTTCTCTACGTGACTAGCAGTTACATCATACAGAAGAAATTGTTGAGAAAAAAATAATAAAACCTCCAGGCATGAAGCAATTTCCACAATAAAATACACGGGATGCAATGATTCTCTGGTACCAGGCCTGAAAAGAACCGCCAGCTAGACATTAGTGCTGTAATTGTAGTCCAGAATGTTTCAGTGGGGAGGGTTGATTAAGTTGCTTTAAATTAGAGGTGTTCAAATAGTGAAATGTCCTTTATTCATTTATTGCCATAGGGATCAGTGCACATGGGAAAAGAAATTATCTGAAATCTAGATTAGGCATTCAGTAGCCAAAAAAATCTATACCAAATTTAGCAAACTAGTTGCTTGACTGATGCTGTGCAGGGACCCCAGAAAATAAATCTAAATTTTAGGCTTGTGATACCACAACCTAAGAATTTTACTTGGTGTGTTTAGAAGGAAAGCATGCAGTGTCAGATTTGAGTAATTAAGATAACTTTAATAAGATAGTCTCTTCTAAGATATTGTAATAATTAAAAATTTTTCTGAGACAGTCATTTAAACATTGTTTATGCCCTACAATGGATATTTATTTTATGTTTTTAATATTTATTTTATTACAAATATCTTTTCTTTAATTCTTTAATTTTATCCCAGGTTTATTGAGATATAATTATCAGACAATAAAATTCAGTCAATTTAAGTGTATAGATCAGGAATTTTGACATTCAAAGACAGCTTTGTAATCACCTCTACAATCAAGATATGAACATTTATATCTTCTCAAAAATTTCCCTTATGCTGCTTTGCAGTCAATTCCCTTTCCCAACTCTGAACCCCTGGGAAGCACCGATCTGTTTTCTGTCTCTATAAATTTGTGCTTTTTTGAATTTCAAATAAAGAGAATAATACAATATATATCCTTTTGAATTTTACTCCGTTAACACAGAATAATGTGTGAGATATATTTTTCCATCCATCAATAATTTATTCATTTTTATTACTAAGTATTATTCCAGAGCACAGATATACCACAATTTAGTTATCCATTGACAAGGTGATGGGCATTAACACTATTTCCAGTTTTTGTTTATTAGGAACAAATCTGCTATGCACAGCTTTGTGCTGTCCATGTAGAATATATTTTATTTCTCTTGGTTAAATACCAAGGATTGGGATTGCTGAGTTATATGCTATGTGTATGTTTAACTTTATAAGACACTGTCCACCTGTTTTCCACAGTGACGGTAGCATTTCTCATCTCCATCAGCAGTGTATGAGAACTCCAGCTGGACCACATACTCACGAACACATGGTAGTCCAGTCTCCCTAATTGTAGCTCAAATGTAATGGTATCTCATTGTAATTTAAATTTCTATTTCCTTAATCACTGATGGTATTGGCAACTTTTCATGTACTTACCAACCCATATATCTTTGTTGAAGTGTCAGTTCAATTTTTCCCATTATTCAATTATTTTTTATTGAATTTTTAAAGTTCTTTATAATCTATAAATAAATTTGGGAAGAATTTCAGTCTTAGCAATATTGAGTCTTCCAATCCCAAAATATGGTATATATTTCCATTAATGTAGGTATCTGTTGATTTCCATTGGCAATGTTGTGTAATTTATAGCGTAGAGGTCTTGCTTATCTTCTGTTAAATTTATCCCCAAATATTTAAATTTAAAAATTTTAAGCTTTTGATAATTAATTTCATAGAAAAATCTGATCTGACTTGAACTCATCAAGTGGGAAATCAGATATGAATGATATGAGAATATTTTGGGTTATTATTTATCCCAGATGTGTAAATATTTATATTTTTTGCTACTGAAATTTTAATTAGGTTCACTACAAAGTATTGCCCTTGACTACACTGGGGATGTAGTGTAATACATTGTGTATCTGCAGTATTTCCTTTTTAAATTCCATAAAATTCGGAATTTTGAAACACACTTGACCTCAAGAGAATTAAATGGATAAGGAATTGTGGAAGAAAACTTGAAACGGAAAGTTAACTTTACAGAAATTGAATTTTTCTTTAGGAATAATAGATTCATTGAAGCAGATCCACAGATAAATAGAAACTTGCTATTTTCAACTATTTACAAGCCAATGATTAAATGACTGTTTACAAATAGTCCTAGGACGTTCACTTATGATTATGCTATAAATTAATAGTAGATCTCTGCATTATATCATTTATAAAATAAAAGACCTAAATGTATTAAATAATTTTTAAATGTACAAATAATTTTTTAAATTAAATAAGAAAATATTAGACAATAATAGGACCTTGGTGTTTTGTAGGATTGTTTAAACAAGACACCAAAATGATAAATCATAAAATATGTTGAAAATTTGACTCTATCAAAATTAACATTCAACACAATAAAAGAGCATAACCTAAGTGAAAAAGAAGTTAAGGTATATACAAGGAGACATTTCCAAACTATTCAACTAATAGTAACTTAGTATCCAGAATATATGAACAATTTTTACAAATCAATATATAAAAGACTACAAAAGTGAGGATGAAAAAGAAATGAGATTAACAAAAGATGAGTCTAGAAGAGAAAACACATAGATGTTCACTTTCACCAAGAACCTGAAAATTGTAATTAAATTATCAGTAAGGAAACATTTTTAGAAAAGGAGAAAGTCCCATTCTCTCATTGTGGGCAAAGTATTTTTTGCAAATACTTTGGAAAGAAACTTAGAAATATCTACTAAATATGTACCTGTGATTTCCTATGAATATTAATTTACTGTCTAAGGATGAGTAGTGTGGAAATTGCGATACTGACTGTACAATAATTCCCATTAAATTAGCAAGGATAAATTGTTTAAACAGTGTGTGATAAGCTAACTTTAACATACACCTTCTGGATGGTAGCCAGCATTACATGTGCTTTGATTATTGTTATCCATATAATCTCCAAACGTGAACTCTTTTGCCTGAGCCAAAAAAGAATATCATTGATCCTATTCTCAGAACATCATTGTATCCACTTCAGAGTGACCTTTGCGTGCAAGGTTCATCTCAGACTGTTCAAGATTAGATAATGGTTTCATAGAGCTTACTGCAATGGGTGAGCTTTACATGATTGCCAAGAATGAATAGTGTCTTTATTAAAACAAACAACAACAAACCAAATTAAGCAAAATATAAAAAGTAAATAAACAGAATGTTAAGATTTTCTTAAATTAATAGGAAGGTACACAATTCTTCACTATGTAATTCTCTGATCTTTTCTTCTATGTGCAAAATATTTCAAAATGAAAATCCAAATGTGTTTGTTCCTGTTTTCATTTCCACATGGAATAAGCTCGGAAGTTGCCAAGCCATTGTAAAAACAGGTAAAAGTTGAACAAACTGAAAAATTGACAAATCCTCTTGGACCTCTAAGAGATCAGAGGGCACAGGGCAAACTGCATTCTCCAAGAAAGACTGGAGAGACAGAAGAATGCAGGGAGTCATGGCCTCTCTGAGCAGAAAACTGTGAACAGAAACCTCCATGAGAACAAATGCTGGGACAGGAAACCCTGAACTGTAATTGATGAGTTGCTGGAAGTTCAGTGTAGACAAGTGTGAGGGTTAAAATCTCGAGGGAGACCCAGTCACAGGAGGCCTCCACAATATAGTGAGATTTAGCTAGAGGATGTCTACCAGGTTCCCACAGTAAATATCAGAGAAAAATCCCCTGAGGCTCCTGGCAGGGGAAGGCAAAGGGAACAATTTTGAAATACACCAGAGAACTCTGTTCTTAACAAGGCCTGACTTCAAGGGAAATTAGTTAACCTACCTAACTAGCTGGAATGTTATCAGAGCCAAACTGACCTGGGGAAAGGGCAATACCCAACTCCAGCCACTCGAACCATCCTGTTCTACCTAAAAGGGGAGGGAAAAAAACCTCAGAAACTATTGCGTAGTTCACAGTCCAAGATGACTAAAAGACTGAGGCCTAATCATAGTACTATAAAACACTTTCTCTTACCCCACACCTCACCATCACATTACTAAAGAACTATTTATGGCAGTTCCTTTTACCTGGTTCATCAGGTAGGATTATCAAGAAACACTTATAAGGCATACCAAAAGCAAAATACACAATTTGAAAAGACAGAGCAAGCACCAGAACTAGATATGGTGGGCATGTTGGAATGATTAGACTGGGAGTTTAAAATGACTATGATTAATATGCTAAGGGCTCTAGTAGACAAAGTAGACAGCATGAAGAAACAGATGGGCAATGTAAGCAGAGACAGGGGATCCTCAGAAAGAACAAAAAAGAAGTGCTAGAGATCAAAAACACTAACATAAACGAAGAATGTCTTTGATCAGATTATTAATGAACTGGAAAAGGCTGAGAAAAGAATTTCTGAACCAGAGACTATATCAATAGAATCCTGGAAAACTGAAAGGCAAAAGGCATAAAGACTGAAATAAACAGAAAAGAATGTTCAAGAATTATGGGACAACTACAAAGAGTATAACATATACTTAATAGAAATACCAGAAAGAGGAGAAAGAGATAGAACAGAAGTAGTGTTTGAGACAATAATGGCTAAGCATTTCCCCAAACTGACATAGATACCAAACCAGAGATCAAGAAAGTTCAGCAAACACCAAATTGGATAAATGCCAAGAAAACTACACCAAGGAATATCATTTTCAAACTACAGAAAATCAAAAATGAAGGAAACTTCCTGAAAGAAGCCAGAAGAAAAAAAACACCTTACCTATAGAGCAACATAGATAAGAATTATGTGCAACATCTCCTCAGAAGCCATGCAAATAAGAGAGTGGAGTGAAATATTAAAAGTAATGAGAGAAAAAAACCCATGAAACTAGAATTCCATAATCTGCAAAATTATCTTCAAACATGAAGGATAAATACTTTCTCAGCCAAATAAAAATTGAGGGAATTTGTTGCCAGTAGATGTGCCTTGCATGACATGTTAAAAGAAGTTCTTTAGAGGGAAGAAAAGTAATATAGTTCAGAAAGTTGGATCTACATAAAGAAAGGAAGAGCATCAAGAAAGAATAAATGAAGATAAAATAACAACTTTCATTATTCTTATTCTTAATGGATTTAACAGGTAAGACTTTGTACAAATAATAATACTAATTATGTACTTGATTATGTATGTTTATATCTTGTGTATTCTATATAATACATAATTATACATTTTATAATATGTATATGTAATAATTAATTCTCTTCATATATGCTTATGAATGCTTACATATAAGTGAAGTGAATGACAGCAATGATACAAGGAATGGAAGGAAGGAATTAGTATTATTTGTATTTTTACTAACTGTGAAGAGATGTAGTGTTATTTGAAAGTGGACTTGGATTAGCTATATATATGCGTATTGCAAGCTCTAGGGAATCACTAAAATTTTTTTAAAAGGAGTATAGCCACTATGCTAAGGAAGGAAAGAAAATTGAACCATATAAAATGTTCAGCTAAAGCCACAAAAGGCAAAAAAACAGCAGAAGACAAAATAGGAACAAAGACCAAGAACAACAAATAGAAAACAATAATGAATATGGTAGATATTAATCCAAATGTTTCAATAATCATTTTGAATGTGAATGACTTAAATGCACTAATTAAAAGATAGAGATTGTCAGAGTGTATCACAAAACAAGATCAAACTATATATTGTCTACAAGAAACCCATTTTAATTGTAAAAACACATAGAGAATAAAAGTAAAAGGATGAAGAAAAATATACCATATTAACACTAATCAAAAGAAAGAAGGAGTAGCTATATTAATTTTGACAGAACAGAATTCCTTCCTTCTAAGCAAGGAAAGTTGTCAGGGATAAAGAAGGGTATTACATAATGATAAAGGAATCAGTTAACCAAGAATCATAACGGTGACTAAAGTGTGTGTGTCTAACAACAGAACATCAAACTACATGAGGCCAAAACTAATAGAACTGCAAAGAGAAATAGATGATGGATCCACTATCATAGCTGGAAACTTGAACATCCCCCTATTGGAAATGGACAGATTTAGCAAGAGGAATTCAGTAAGGACATAGTTGAAATCAACACTATCAATCAACTGAATATAATTGTCATCTATAGATTACTTCATCTAATAACAGCACAATACACATTCTTCTGAAGCTTACATGGAAAATTCACCAAGAGAGACACATTCCGGGTCATACAACTCATCTTAACAAATTGAAAATAATAGAAATCATACAATTGAATCTGTGAGGCTGTCATTACCCTAATGAAACTGGACAAAGACGCGACAAAAAAAAACTGCAGACCAATCTCTCTCGTGAACATAGATGCAATAGTCCTCAAAAAATATTAACAGATCAATTCCAACAATTTACAAAACAATTATATACCATGACCATGTGAGATTTATCCCAGGTACATAGGCTGGTTCAACATTCAAAAATAAATTAATGTAATCAATCGCAATAGGCTAAAAAAGGAAAAAGATCACATTATCATGTCAATAGATGCTGAAAAAGTACTTGACAAAATCTACCACTCATTGATGATAAAAACTATCAGCAAAATAGGAGTGGGGGGAAATTCCTCAACTTAATAAAGAATTATCTACAAAAACTCTACAGTTAGCATCATAGTTAATGGTGAGAAACTTGAAGTTTTCCCACTAAGATCACATACAAAACAAAGATGTCACTTCTCACCACTCTTTTTCAGCATTGTGCTGAAATTTCTAGCTAATGAAATTAGACCAGAAAAGGAAATAAAATGTATACACATTGAGAAGGAAGAAAGAAAACTGTCTTTGTTCACAGGTGACATGATCGTCTATGTAGAAAAGCCAACAGAATAGAAAAAAAAATTTCCTGGAACTAATAAGCAACTATGGTGAGGTTGTAGGATACAAGATTAATAAAAAAAAAAAGGCAATTGTGAGTCAGCCCTGATGGCCTAGTGGTTAAAGTTCAGTATGTTCTGCTTTGGTGTCCCAGGTTTGGTTCCCAGTCATGCAACCACACCCCTCATCTGTCAGTAGCCATGCTCTGGTGGTGGTTCACATCAAAGAACTAGAAGGACCTACAACTGGAATATACAACTATGTACTGGGGCTTTGGGGAGGCAAAAAAAAAAAGAGGAAGACTGGCAACAGATGTTAGCTCAGGGCAAATCTTTCTCAGCAAAAATAAATAATTAAATAAGTCAATTGCTTTACTATAAACTAGCATTGAGCAAGTAAAATTTGAAATAAAAAAAATACCACTTACATTAACACTCCTCAAAATGAAATACTTACACATAAATCTAACAAAATATGTACAAGATAACTGAGAGGAAATCTACAAAATTCTGATGAACAAAGTCAAAGAACTAAATAATGGAGAGATATTCCATGTTTATGGACAGGAAAACTCAATATTGTCAAGATATTATTTCTTCCTAAATTTATGTATTGATTTGATACAGTCTCAGTCAAAATCCCAGCAAGTTATTCTGTATATATCCACAAACAGAACCTATAGTTTCTGTGGAGAGGCAAAGGACCTAGAATAGCCAACACAACAGTGAAGGGAAGAACAAAGTAGGAGGACTAACACTACCTGACTTCAAGACTTCATATAGAGCTACAGTAATCAAGACAGTGTGGTACTGAAAGAATAGACAAAAACTTAGTGAACAGAATAGAAAGCCCAGAAATAGACCCACATAAATATATTCCACTGGTCTTTGACAAAGAAGCAAAGGCAATACAATAAAGATAATCTCTTCAACAATTAGTGCTGGAACAACTGGGCATCCACATGCAAACATATGAATCTAGACACAGACCTTACACCCCTCACAAAATAAGTCAAAATCTATGACAGAACTAAATGTAGAATGCAAAACTATAAAACTCCTAGAAGATAACAAAAGAGAAAACCTAGATGACCTTGAATATTGTGATGATTTTTTAGATACAATACCATGATCCATGAAATTAATAGGTGAACTTCATTAAGATTAAAAGCTTCTGCTCTGCAAAAGACTATGTCAAGAGAACAAGACAAACCACAGACTGGGTGAAAATGTTGCAAAAGACTTATCTAATAAAGGATTGTTATTCAAAATATCCAAAGAACTCAATTCCAATAAGAGGACAGATAATGTGATTAAAAAATGGGCTTAAGATCTTAACAGACATCTTATTAAAGAAGAATACAGATGGCAAATAAGCATATGAAAAGATGTTCTGTATCATACACCATCAGAGAAATGCAAATTAAAACAACAATGAGATCCCACTACACACTTATTAGAATGGCCCAAATCTAGAATAGTGAAAACGGTAAATGCTGGTGAGATGTGGAGCAACAGAAATGCTTACATGTTGCTGGCATGAATGCAACATGAGACAGCCACTTTGAAAGACCATTTGGTGGCAATGTACAAAACTAAACATAATCTTATCATAGAATCCAGCAGTCACACTCTTGGCATTTAACCAAAGGACTTGAAAACTTCTGTAGACACAAAATCCTGTACATGGATGTGTATATCAGCTTTATTCATAATTGCCAAAACTGGGAAGCAACCAAGATGTCTTTTAGTAGGTAAATGGGTAAATAAATTGTGGTACATCCAAACAATGGAATATTATTCAGCACTAAAAATAAATGAGCTATCAAACCATGAAAAGACATAGAGGAAGTTTTAATGCATTTTGCTTAGTGAAAGAAGCCAGTCTGAAAATACTACATGCTGTATGATTCCAACTACATGACATTCTGGAAAAGACAAAACTGTGGAGATAGTAAAAGGATCAGTGGTTGCCAGGGTTTGGATGGTGAGGGATGAATAGGCAGAGGACTGAGGATTTTAAGGGTGGTAAAATGCCCTGTATGCTACCATAATGATAGATATATGTCATTATATATTTTTCCAAACCCATAGAATGTTCAACAGGAACAGTGAACCGTAATGTAAGCTATAGGCTTAGGGTGATTATGATGTGTCAATGTAGATTCATCAGTTGTAACAAATGTACCACTCTCTTGGGGGATGTTCACAATAGGGGAGACTATGATTGTGTGGGTCAGGGGATATATGGAATCACTGTACCTTTCCCTCAATTTTTCTGTGAACTCAAAACTACTCTAAAAAATAAAGTCAATAAAAATATTTTTTAAAAAGAGTGTAATTAAACAAAAAATATTAAATCAATAATTATCACTGGTCTAAGGATGGCCACAATTATGAATTTGGCTCCTAAATCACTGACCTTTTGGAAACACTAAGTTATGGGAATACTTCACATGTATTGCATTTGAAATACAAGGGACTTAAAAAGGTAAAGTGGGATTTCTATAGTTTTTCTTTTGCAATGTAGCATTTCTATTCCACACATTCCTACATTATAGATTTCTTGAGGGATGGGGGGATGTGGTTCTTCAGAGGGAGATAAAGAACCTGTAGAAAAGAAAACCTATTACTTAACATAATGAGGAATATAATACAAAATTTTAAAAGCCATATAATTGTACTCTATCAGGGAAATGACATTTTTAACAGTTTATTGCTTTTCTGAGACCAACTCTCTTCCTTTCCATTCTGGGAGAAATGGGTCTCAAGGTCTTTTATAAAGCAAGTTTGAAATGTTACTCTCAGATCCTTCCTTGTCAACTCCCACAATGCTCACTTGCAGTTCTTACAAATGCAAAATTGTCTAAGACCTGCAAGAGCAAAGCAGAAGGAATTTTATTCCTACATCTCCAACTCCCTCGCTCTTTCATACATTTAAAGGGCTTGCAGCGTTTACTGACAGCTTTGTTGCATGATCTCCACAAGAACACATTCACTCTGGGGTATTTGGGAGGTCTAACACTAATCTCTGATTTTCACAGGTGCTGTAGAGGAAACATGAATTCATTACCATCATAGAAACTCGCTTCTTCTTTATTCCTTCCAGAAAGTCCTGCAAAGGTTAAACATATGTGAAACTGATTAGTCGATAGAGAAGAGTATGAGTTATCCATAACAGAGCATGCCTGTATACCTTCCTAGAGACTGGTTGGAGCTATACACTTTAATCTATAGCCTTTATTCTCAAACTGTCCCATTATCTCTGAGCCCTCTTCCAAGTGCATTTGAAAATATGTAAGGGCATCGTTGATGGTCACAAGAATTGAGGAGAATCATTGCATTTAAGAACAGTGAAGCATCGGTCCACCAGAATGTCAATAGTGCCTGCGGTGAGAAACACTACTGAGAAGAGTTGATAGGGGTTTGTGTTTTTCCAAAACCCACAGATGTATACTTGATGGCCATATGATATAATATGAATTTGATAAATCTTCAATATCCTTCTCATCTTCCACAAAGTTTATGTGTATAAATATCATATGGACATTCATTAGTCTTCGTATTATTTATTCCAGTATACTGTAAAAGTTCTAGAAAAAAAACGAAGTGATGTAGATTTTTTTTTTTTTAGTTCTATTAAGATATAATTGATATACAGCACCTTATAAGTTTAAGGTCTATAGCACAATGACTTGACATACATATACTGAAAAATTATTATCATAATGAGTTTAGTTAACATCCATCATTTATAGAGTTACAAAGAATTTCTTCCTTGTAATGAGAAATTTTAGAATTTACCCTCTTAGCAATTCTCAAATATACCATACGGCTATATTAACTATAGTCATCATGCTGTAAATTACATCCCCAGTACTTATTTATCTTATAACTGTTATATTAATTAATATTTTAACAACTTCCTCCAATTCCCCCAATTCTTACCCCCTGCCTCTGGCAACCACAAATCTAACCTAATGTCTTTTTCTATGAGTTTTTTTTTTTTTTTTTTTTTAGATTCCACGTATAAGTGAGATAATATGGTATTTATCTCTCTGTGTCTGACTTATTTCACTTAACATAATGCCCTCAAGGTCCATCCATGTTGCAAATGACAGGATTTCCTCATTTTTTATGACAATAATATTCCATTGCAGATACATACATACATATATATGGTATATATTTTGGTATATATATATATATATATATATATATATATATATATATATATATATATATTCTTTATGCATTCCTCCATTGATGGACACATAGGTTGTTTTAGTGTCTTGGCTGTTGTAAATAACGCTGCTGTGAACATGGGGGTGCAGATATTTCTTCAATATGTTGTTTTTGTTTCCTTTGAATGTATTCCCAGAAGTGGTATTGCTAGATCACACGGCAGTTCTATTCTTAATTTTTTAAATATATCTCATAGTACTTTCCATAATGGTTGTACCAATTTACAGTCCTACCAACAGTGCACAAGGTTTCCTTTTTTCCATTCCTTGCCAGCATTTGTTCTCTCTTATCTTTTGATGATGGCCATTCTAACAGGTGTGAGGTGATAGCTCATCGTGGTTTTGATTAGCATTTCCCTCATGATTAGCAACCAGCATCTTTGTATGTACCTGTTCGCCATTTGTATGTCTTCTTTGAAAAAATGTCTATTCGGGTCCTTTGCCACCTTTTTAACTGGATTATTTGTGTTTTTTGCTATTGAGTTGTATGACTTCTTTATATATTTTCTATATTAATTCCTTATCAGATATATGGCTTGCAAATATTTTTTTCCCCATTCTGTAGGTTGTCTCTTTATTTTGTTGATTATTTCTTCAGCCGTGCAGAAGCTTTTTTGTTTGATGTAGCCCCACTTATTTTGATTTTGTTGCTTTGGCTTTAGGTGTCATATATAAAAAATCCTTGCCAAGACCTATGTTAAGGAGCTTTGTTTTTATGTTTTCTTCTAGGAGTTTTATGGTTTCTGGTCTTACACGTGAGTCTTCAATCCATCTCAAGTTAATTTTTGTGAGTGGTGTAAGATTGGGGTCTCGTTTCATTCTTTCACTTGTGAATATCCAATTTTCTCAGCACCATTTATTGAAGAAACTGCATTTTCTCTACTGTATATTCTTGGCTCCCTTGTCAAATATTAATTGTCCCTATATGCTTGGATTATTTCTGCATTCTTGATTCTCTTCCATTGGCTTATTTGTCTGTTTTTATGCCAGTACCACACAGTTTTGATTGCTATAACCTTATAGTATAGCTTGAAATCAGGAAATGTGATGCCTACTGCTTTGTTCTTCTTTCTCAGGATTGGTTTAGCTATTTGGGGTCTTTGTGGTTCCATATAAACTTTAGTATTGTTTTTTCTACTTACTTTAAAAGTAAGTAGGAAGTAGAATAGGCATAGGAATCTTGATAGGGATTGCATTGAATCTGTAGATGGCTCTTGGTACTATTGATATTTTAACAATATTAATTGTTCAAATCCATGAACACAAGACACCTTTTCATGTATTTTTGTCTTCTTTGATTTCTTTCATAAGTGTCTCATAGTTTCAGAGTAAATATCTTGCACCTCCTTGGTTAAATGTATTCCTAAGTAATTTATTGTGTTGATGCTATCCTAAATGGGATTATTTTCTTTATTTTTCAGATAATTCATTGTCAGTGTATAGAAACGGGACCCATTTTTGTACCTTAATTTGGAATCCTGCAATTTAACTGAATTTATTGATTAGATCTGTTTGTGTTTTGATAGAGTCTTTAGAATTATATATATATATATATATATATATATATATATATATATATATATATATATATATGTCATGTCATCTACAAATAGAGACAGTTTGATTTCTTCCTTTCCAATTCTGATGCCTTTTATCTATTCTTGCTAGTGGTCTAGCTAGAACTTCCAGTACTATGTTGAAGAGGAGTGGTGAGAGTGCGCACCCTTGTCTTGTACCTGATCTTAGAGGAAAAGCTGTCAACTTTTCACCAAGCTGTCGGCTTACCACATATGGCCTTTATTCTGTTGAGGAACATTACTTCTATATATAATTTGTTAAAAGTTTTTATCATGAATAAATGTTGAATTTTCTCAAATGTTTTTTCTGCGTCTTGAGATGATCTATGATTTCTTTTTCATTCTATTAATGTGATGTATCACATTGATTGACTTGCATATGTTGAGCCAGCCTTGCATCCCAGGGATAAATCCCACTTGATCATGGTGAATGTTCTTGTTAATGTGCTGCTAAATTCAGTTTGCTAGTATTTTATTGAGAATTTTGCATCTATATTCATTAGGGATTTTGGCGTGTAGTTTTCTGGTAGTATCTTTTTCTGGCTTTCCCATCAGGGTGATAAATGCCTCATAAAATAAATCTGGGAGTGTTCTCTCTTTTCAATCTTTTGGAAGATTTTGAGAAGGACTGTCACTAATTCTTCTTTAAATGTTTGGTACAATTCACCAGTGAGTCCAACTAGTCTTAGGCTTTTCTTCTTTAGGAGATTTTTGATTACCGATACAATCTTACTATTAATTGGTCTGGTCAGATTTTCTATTTCTTCCTGATTAAATATTCATAGGTTGTATGTTTCTAAGAATTTTTCCATTGCTTCTAGGTTGTCCAGTTTATTGGTGGAGAGTTATTCATAGTAGCCTCTTAATGATCCTTTGTATTTCTGTGGTATCAGTTTTAATGTCTTATTTTTCATGTATAATTTGTTGATTTGGATCTTCTCTCTCTATCCCTTGATTAGTCTAGCTAAAATTTAGTCAAATCTGTTTATCTTTTCAAAGAACCAACTCTTAGTTTGGCTAATCTTTTCTATTTTTTTTTCTGTATTTCACTTATTTCTGCTTTAATTGTTATTATTTTCTTCCTCTTGCTAACTTTGGGCTCAGTTTGTTGTTCTTTTTTAGTCCCTTTAGAGGTAGGTGTTTATTTGGGATCTTCTTGTTGCTTAATGAGCATTTATTGCTATGAACGTCCCTCTTAGACCTACTTTTGCTAAATCCCATAAGTTTTGGTACACTGTGTTTCCATTTTCATTTGTCTCAAGATATTTTTCTTTTATGTCCCCTTTAATTTCTTCTTTGATCCATTGGTTTCATAGGATAGTGTTGTTTAATTTTCACATATTTGTGAATTTTCCAGTTTTCCTCTGTTATTGATTTCTAGCTTCATACTATTTTGATCAGAGAAAATATTTGGTACTGAAATTCAGTCTTTTTAAATTTGCTAAGACTGTTTTGTGGTCTAACATACAGTCTATCCTAGAAAATGTTACATGTGAGTTTGAGAAGAATGTGTATTCTGCTATTATCAGACGGAATGCTCTATATATGTCTTTTAGGTCCATTTGGTCTATAGAGATGTTCAAATCCACTGTTTCCTTATTGATTCTCTGAGATCTATCCATTGTTGAGAATGGGTTATTAAAGTCCTCAGCTCTTATGTATTGCTGTTTATTTCTCCTTTTAGCTCTGACAGTTTTTGCTTTATGTCTTTATGTGCTCAGATGTTGGACACATAAATATTTACAATTATTATATCTTCTTCATGTATTGACCCCGTGGCCATTATATAATGTCCTTCTTTGTCTCTTTTTACCCTGTTTAGTTTAAAACCTATTTTGTCTGATGTAAGTATAGCTATCACTGCTTTTTTTTTTTTGGTTCCTATTTGCTTAAAATATCTTTTTCCATCCCTTCACTCTCAGCCTATGTGTGTCTTTAAGGCTAAAGTGTGTCTCATATAATCAGCTTGTTATTGGATCTTGTTTCTTCATCCATTTAGTCATTTTCTGTCTCTTGATTGGGGAATTTAATCTGTTTATGTTTAAAGTAATTATTGCTAGGTAAGGACTACTGCCATTTTGTTAATTGTTTTCTGGCTATTTTGTAGATCCATCACTCTTGTTTTCTTATTCTTCTGACTCTTTGTGTTTTGATGTGTTTAGTATCAGTATGCTTTTACATCTTTACGATGTTCTTTTGTGTAATCACTACAGGTTTTTCCATTGTGGTTACCATGAGGCTTACATAAAACTTTTAAAGATTATAACACCTTATTTTAAGCTGATAACAACTTCAATAGAATCCTTAAACTTTATACTTTTCTTCTCCTTTCCCTTACATTTTAGGTTATCAATGTTACAGTTTGCATAATTTTTATCTTGTGTAGTAAATAACAGATTATGGTAGTTATGGTTATTTTTACTACATTTGTTTTTTTTAACTTTAAACTAGAGTTGTAGGTGAATTATGCACCATCATTACCATGTTACAGAATCTAACTTTGACTATATATTTACTATTAACAGTGAATTTCACACTACCTTCTTATGTTTTTGTGATGTTAATTAGTGTGTTTTTATTTCCACTCAAAGAACTCCCTTTAGCATTACGTGTAGGCAGGTCTAGTGGTGGTGAACTACCTCACCTTTCATTTGCTCAGGAAAATGTTTATTCCTCTTTCATTTCTGATGGACAACTTTGTCAGGTATAGTATTCTTTGTTGACAGTTTTTTTCTCTTTGACTATTTTGAATATGTCATTCTCTTCTGGACTGAAAAGTTTCTGTTGAGAAATGCATCAATGGTCTTATGGAGGTTCCCTTGCATGTAACTTCTCTCTGTTCTCTTGTCACTTTTAAAATTCTTTTTTTGTCTTTGACTTTTGACAATTTAATTATAATGTGTCATGGTGTAGTCCTACTCAGGTTCAACATATTTGGTGTCTTTTGGGCATCTTAGATCTGGATGTCTATGTGTCTCTTCAGTTTTGGGAAGTTTTCAGCCATTATTGCTTTAAATACACTTGTTGTCTCTTTTTCTTTTCTCCTTGTGGAAATTCCCATAATGAGAATATTGTTTCTTTTCATTGTGTTCCATCAGTTCCATAGGATTTTTTACTCTTTTCTATTCTTTTTTCTCTTTGTTCCTCTGACTGGATAATTTCAAATGTCCTAACTTCAGGTCACTGATTCTCCTGTGTTGTCAAGTCTGATTTCAAAGCTTTCTATTGAATTCTTTAGTTCAGTTGCATTTTTCAGCTCTAGGATTTCTGTGTTTTTTTTTAATGGTTTGTCTTTTTTTGTTATACTTCTCATTTTGTTTACGTATTATTATCATAAGTTTGTTTAGTCTTCTGTGTGTTCTTGTAGTTCACTAAACTTCTTAAGAGGATTAGTCTGAATTCTTTGTCTGACAGTTCATACATCTCCATTTTTGGGGTCTGTTATTGGAGTTTTATTCGTTTCTTTTGTTGGTGTCATGTTTACCTGATTTTTCATAAGCCTTGATTCCTTACATTGGTAGTTTTGCATTTGGGTAAGTGGTCTCCTCTTCCAGACTTTACAGATTCACTTTGGCAGAGATAGTTCTTCACCAGTCAGCTCAGTTTGGGTTTCTGGATATGTCTGTTGGTAATGTCCTTGGGCAGGCATGGCCTGCTATCAGAGTCTATTTTTAGTTGAGGCAACTGCCCAAGCTCTGAGGTTGGGGGTGGGGGGATGTTCTGCTGTTGGATGGGGCTACTAGCTTGGTTTCCTGTCCAAGTGAGGCTGTTGAATGAGCTCCACAGTTGCCTGGACTCTCTGGTCAGGCTTACTAGACAGTCAGGACTGGGTGCTATACTCAGCAGTAGGCGGAGCTATGAATTAGCTTCCTTGCCTTGGTGAGGCAGCAAGATGGGACCCAGGGCCTGCATGGTTCATTGTTTGGGGACTTGAATCAAGCAACAGTGTACCCTGAATTCCCCAGCCAGGTGAGGCCACCTGATTTTTCTGTGGATGGTGAAAGCTATGAGCTCTGCTCTCTGTTCAAGTGCCACTGTAAGCAGGGCTGTTGGATGGATTACACAGCTTACCATGTGCTCTGGTTAGGTTCTTTGGTTGTGTGGGCTGAAAGTTGTATTCAGCAATGAGCAGGACTATGAATTAGTTTCCCTACCTAAATGCAGTAGGAGAACCAGGTCCAATGCCAATAAGTCTCTTTGTAGTCTTGACTAAACTGACCTGCACCCCAAGTGCCCTGGCAGAACAGGGCCATTAGCTTTGTTTTGCAGACTATCAACTCTGCCTGCCCACCTCTTTGCTCAGCCTTGCTAGGTTGTGCAACCTCCAGGCATTTATGCCAACTCCTCTGGCCAGACGGGCCAGCAGCCGCATGCAGAATTGCATGAGGCTGTGACTCAGCTCTCCTTCCAGCATAGGATGGGAAGACCCACTCTGGGTACCTCCCAAATTTTCCTGAACAGGCTCTCCAGTCACTAAGGACCAGGAGCTACACTCAGCAACAGGTGGAGATATGAATTAACTCTGCCATCTGGGCATAGCAGGCAAACCCTCCATGCCTGGTACTGGCTTTGCTCTGGAGCAATCAGCTCTGCCTGCCTGCCTTTCAGCTTGTGTTTCTGGGCTATACAGCTTCCAGGTGTTTTCTCTAGCCATTTTGGTCAGATCGGGCTGGGAGCCATACTCAGGAGTCGTTGGGGCTGTGACTCAGCTCCTTTGCCTGGGTGAGTGCAGACCAGGCTCCAAGGCTGACATCTTGATTGAGAATTGAATCAGACAGACCTGCACCCAGCCAAGTTCCCTAGTCAGACTGCACCACAGACTAGGTTCTGCAGATGAGCAAAACTGCTGGTTGGGATTACTACTAGGCTCTGCAGGTAGGAACTCAATCTTCCAAGATCCAAGATCTGTGTGCTGGTTGTTATAAGCTTCCCTTCTCCATCACAATCAGATTCCTAGTGGTCAAGCCCCACAGATTCCCCTACAATCCCCACAGGCAATACTTGAATAGCAGCTCCGTGAATCAACTCACATTGCTGGGGATTGGCTAGAGATTCCCCTGGGATCTCTTTTCCCACAGAAGGAACTGTAGGTTCAGGAGAGATCACTCCTCATGGTCCTGCAGCAGGCTGGGGGAGGAACAATGTGGTCAGCATGTAGCCATTCCTCTTACCCTTCTACTATAGTCTGTCTTGGTCTCTGTGGTGTGGTAGGTGCTTCAGCCTCATCCCAATTTCATAGGATTTGCTCAGTGGTGTCTTGTCTATGAATAGTTCTTCTTATGAGGAGGAGCAAAGTCAGGAGGGACCTATGTTGCCATCTTGGTGATATACCTCCATGTAGGTGTTAAATGAATCTCAACACTTAAAACATATGCAAAAAGACAGTATTGATCAAACATCTTGACCTATTAAAAATAGATCTATAATTGTGTGTCTGTGTGTATGTGTTTGTGTGTGTGTGTATATATAATTACCTTTATAGTACAATTGAAGTATACTAATCCCAATGTTATGGATCATCTGAAATAAAAAAAAAAATTTCTCAAGTCTAATAAAAGTAATTTGCTATGAGTTGCTTTGTTTAAATTTTTTAAATTAAAAAGTATGATAAGAGGAAAAATATGTTGGAAAAGCATAAACAGGAAAACATTGTTTTGGTTCCTTATTTTCATAACTTGGTCATTATATTTTCAGTTACAGATTTTTTGTGTGTGTGTGAGGAAGATTAGCCCTGAGCTAACATCTATTGCTAATCTTCCTCTATTTTGTATGTGGGTTGCTACCACAGCATGGCCTGATGAGTGGTGTGTAGATCTGCACCCAGGATTCGAACTAGTAAACCAAAGCAGAGCACATGAACTTGATGACTATGCCACTGGGCCAGCCTCATAAATCAGTATTTTTAAATTACTGATAAAATGGCTTCACCTCTGAAGAATCAATTTGTTTTCTAAGAAAGAAACAAAATGAAACTTACTTGGGAATTTAAATAATTTGCCAGGAACAGGTCTTGGTGTAGGAATGTTTAGCAGATTTTTAAATTTCATCTCAATATTACGTATTATCTTTGCTTGTTTCAAACTACTTATGGCTCTTTTTGCATCTGTTCCATTTCATCCCAGGTGGGTGTCCTGCAATTCAATTCTGATGCAAATTATATTAGTTTTCAAGGGCTGCCACAACAAAATACCACAAACTGGGTGGCTTAAACAATTGAAATTTATTTTCTCATAGTTCTGGAGAGAGAAAGTCCAAGGTCAAAGTCTTGGCAGCGTTGGCTTTCTCTGAGGTCTCTCTCTCCTGGGCTTTCAGATTGTCATCCTCTTCTTCCTCTTCAAATGGTCATCCCTCTGTGCATACATGCATCTGGTGTCTCTTCCCCTTCTAAGGACATCTGCCATATTGAATTAGGGTACCACTCTAGTGGCCTCATTTTAACTCAATAACGTCTTTAAAGATCTTATCCGCAAATATGGCTATATTCTGAGGTACTGTGGATTGGATTTTAACATAACGAATTTTGTGGGGACAGAATTCAGCGCATAACATCCCATCCTCTGGAAACACAAAATTCAAGTTCTTCTCACTTACAAAGTACATTACTCCCCATTCCAACAGTCCAAATGTTTTAACCCATTTCACCATCAACTCTAAGTCCAAAATTTTATCTAAATATCCTCTGAATCAAGTGTGGATGAGACTCAAGGTATGATTTATCCCGAGGCAAAAATTCCTCTCCAGCTGTAAACCTGTAAAACCAGACAAGTTATGTACTTCCAAAATATAATGGTGGCACAGGCATAGGATAGACATTCCTGTCCCAAAATAGGAGAAATTGGAAACAAGGGGTTGCAGGCCCCAAGCAAATAAAAAACTTAGCAGGGCAAATTCCATTGAAATTGAAAGCTCATGAAAAATCTGATTTGGTTCGATGCTCTGTCTTATTATCTGCCTGGTTTGTGGTCCCACTTTCCTCCAACTGGGATGGCAGTGTTGCTCAAGCATCCCTGGATGGCAACCCCACTCCTGAGGTCCCAGTCAGCCCCAGCCTGGTCTGAAAAGAAGGAGGTGGCCTCATCCTCTGAAACCAAGGAAGAGACAGCCTTGTCCACAGATCTAGGATTGCAGTGACATCTTTTAGTACTCCATTCAGGGTCATTCTTCCCTTTTTGTAAAGGATAATGGTTGTTCACAGCCAGATAACTCTATTGACTCTTCTTGTAGAATTCCAGAAATCTGATAGCCTCCCTTCATTTTGTACCATTCCTATCCCCTTTAGTCCAAGCTGGTAATATTTCTCCTGGTATCACCCCATCTGTATTCCTGGCTTCTGCTGAGATGGCTGATTAAATCCATGGGTAATCTTTCTATGGAGTAACTGTTCAGTCATATCATTGGTATTCTCTCCAGAGCATGCTTTCTCAAATTTTGCAGTATGGAACTGCTGTGAATTTTCCAAATTCTTCATTTTTGTTTAACAATTCCTTCAAGTTATCTCTATCCTCTTGCAATTTACTATAAGCAGGAAGGAGAAATCAGGCCATGCCTTCAACATGGCTTAGAAATCTCCTCTGCTAAATATCTGAGATAGTCACTCACAAGTTCTACCTTCCAGAAAACACTAAAACACAATTCAGCCAAGTTCTTTGCCACTTAATAGCAAAGACAGACTTTCATCTAGTTTCCAAAGCTATCTTCCTCATTTCTATCTGAGACCAGCAACAGCTTTAATGTTCCTATTTTTACCAAAATTCTGCTCCTTATGATACATGTATTCTCTAAGATGATAGCTACTTTCTATACAACTCTCCTCTTTTTCTTTGTGAACTCTCACCAGAATCATCTTTAATGTCCATGTTTCTACCAACAGTCCCTCCAAGGCAATCTAGACTTTTCTAGCAGTACTTCAAAACTCTTCCAGCCTCTACTCGTTACCTTTCCACCCCACTTCCAAAGCCACTCCTACATTTTTGGGTATTTGTTACAGTAGCTCCCAATTTCATGGTAACAAATTCTGTATTTGTCAGTTTAGGCTGTCATAACAAAATACCATACACTAGATGTGCGAGGTCAAGGTGCCCACAGGGTTGGCTACTGGTGCATTCTCCTCAGTTTGTAGACAGTGCCTTCTCCCTATGTCTTCACATGGGCTTCCATCTGTGTACACACATGGAGAGAAAGAGAGAGAAAGCACTCTGGTATCTCCTTCATTCTTATAAGAACAGCAGACTTATCGGATTAGAGCCCCACCATTATGACCTTATTTAACCCTAATTACCTCTGTAAAGACCCTACCTCCAAATATGACTATATTGGGATTAGGGCTTCAATGTAGAAATTTGAGAGGGACACAATTCAGTTGTTAACAACCAGATACACTGTATTAAAAAAAATAATTTGGCATATAGTTATGTTTCAAATAATAGCAGCTGCTATTGCTGATGCTGATGGTGCTATATGAATAAAGGCAGTGGCATTGTGTCATTAAAAGAGAAGCATGAGTCACACATAATTATCACTAGAAAATTGCCAGTTGCTTTTCCCATAAATTACTTTGAAAATTGACTATCATTGAGAAAAAAATAAAAAATATTATTGTATTAGTTTGCCAGAGCTGCCTTAACAAGATACTACAGACTGAGTGGCTTAAACAAGAGATATTTATTTTCTCACAATTGTCGAAGCTAGAAGTCTAAGATCAAGGTGTTGGCAGTTTGGTTTCTTCTAAGTCCTCTCTCCTTGGCTTGCAAATGGCTGCCTTCTTGCTGCATCCTCACACACACTTTCCTCTGTGCCTGTACATCTCCGGTGTCTCTTCATGTGTCCAAATTTCCTCTTCTTATAAGGACACCTGTCATATTTTCTTAGAACCCACCCATATTACCTAATTTACATTAATTTAAAATTAATTCTCCATAACTAACATTAAAGGCAAATACAGTAATGTTATGAGGTACTGGGGGTTAGTGTTCAACATGTACATTTTGGTAAGACACAATTCAGCCCATAAAAATTATCATTATTTTAGTGCAGTGAGTGTTAAAAAGTTACAAATTTTAAGAAAACTATACTATCTGCCTGCTTAAAACTATTGATGGATTTTTAGGCAAAAAAAAAAAAAATAGTCCTGAAAATTTTGCTGTCAGGACTTTTAAATTTACTTGGGGGTCTCTTAGCAAGAGAAGATAAATTTATAAATAACTTCATCATTTTGAAGTAAATGAAACATTAGTAAAAATGTTAATCATAGAAGAAAGGGGTGTTGGCATGAACAGCTAGGAGAAAAAAAATAAGAGGAGTGCCTTTTCCTTTCTGTATGGGATAGTTGAATTGATGCCATTATTATTGCTCTGAATTTCAGAGAAAAACAGGACTTGGTAAAGAAGATTTAATGATTAGCATATCTATCCAGATACCATCTTAGGTTGTATTCATGTATTTAAAAAAAAAATAACTCAATGTTCGTCTTCAGTTATTGGAGAAATTAGCAGAAACTAGCTTGCCAGAAGCAAGCCTTTATGTTCCTGATTTCAACAAAGCGGGGTCTGAAACTTCGGGTAGAGTTCATGCTTGGGAAGACTTTGACCATAAGAACATTTCTCTGCATAATATTACCATTGCTTCATTTATTCAAACAATATTATCAAGTGGTTTTCGCCATGCACACTGCTCTAGGCCCTTGGAATCCATGGCATAGTAAAGAAAAAAGATCACTGCTATCAATTCTTAAAGATGTTGCCTTCTAGTTTGGGAGGGGTGCAGTACAAATTAATGTGAAAAATAAGTAATATAAGAAATATGTTAAAAGGTGAGAATTTCTGGGTAAATGTGGTAGAGAATGATCAGTGAGGAAGGGATAGATAACAGTACAAAATGTATAGTCAAGAGAGGCCACTCTGAGAAGATGTCTGAGTAAGGACTTAAATTAGGATAAAAAGTTAATAGGAGGCTTAGAGAAAAGACCCTAAAATGGGAGGATATTCATCTTCCTGAAAATCCTCAAGTTCATTAACCAGAAATAACATGGTGCACATATACATGGAGTAAGATCTTGACATCAAAATGTGTCAACATTATACCAGACCAGAGATTGCAACTATGCCTCCCTAAGACATCTACCCTCATTGTTAGTGTTGAATAAGTAAAGGATAGAGCAAGAGGGTCAGCCATCATTGCTTGTGTTTTGGTGGAGATTCAAAGGCAGGCAGAAGAGTGGGAAAGCTTGATAGTGGGAAAAAGAGAAGGGTTCAGGTGTGCCCTGTTTGGGGGCTGTTGGCACAGGGAAGCTGTAGGCAGGCAAACTAAAAGCAGGGACTCTTATGTGATTGGTTATTGGTGCATATCTGGCTTTCTCTAGTAGAAGTGGGACAAAAATTGGGGAGGCTGTCAGTTGTCATTCAAGTCCTGGCCATTTGGGGCCAATTATTACAGAGGTCATTGTTTGGCTTCCTGGATTGTTACTTGAGACAGCAGTCTGAATTCCTATAAGTCCAACATACAGCAGGCTGGCTTCCTGGGCTGTTTATTGCAGATAAGGATTTGGTTTCCTGGACAGATTGCTGCAGGTTGTGGGTCAGAGTTCTACTTTTATACAGAGTCTGGCCATTGTCTGTTTGCATTTCAGTCTCTCAGTATCAACTAAAACCTATGCCTTCCAATCTCCTCCTATTTAGAACTTTGCCATGCTATCTGCCTTGAATCCACATCATTATGCCTTTTATGTTTGATTATGGCAGCCAAAACAAGAACACCTAACATCCATGCAAACTCTCATCTCATGGTCTATAAGACCCCATATTTTTCTTATTCTTCCTCCTTCTCTCATTTTGCCCCAGCTCTATTATACTCTGGAATTTATGATCTATTGTCAGCAAAACCCCAAATATATTTAATTTTTCTCCATATATTTCTTTCATCTTCACCTTCTTGCTCTAATAAAAACTTGACTCTCCCTGGAGGACATTAATTCCCCTCAAGCCCTCTCAAGTGGCAGTTCCAAGTAGTCCCTTTCAGACGATTTTTTCTCCCTCTCGGGAAAACACACATACACACATGCAAATAGTTTTGAATCTCATATACTAAGATCATATTACTCACTAACTCTTGTTATTACAAGTCATTCACCCATGCTTGCATATTTCCCTATTTTTTCATGATTTTTAACACCTAGATTAATCTACTCTCCCTAATACTACTACCATTCTTGATGGTAGTACTTCTTGATGTCTTGATACTGTAATATACATGCATATGATCCTTCCAAAGTCCAGCCTCTCAATAACTTGAATTCCTTTCTTCCAAAAGTCTTGTAGCCAGCTTTCTCAGTCACTTACTTGCAGATACATAACTCAGAATTTGTCAGTACTAATCATGGTAACCCCTCTATATTTGCAGCTTTATACATCCAACTCCCTAACCACCACCTTCTATCACTCCAGCTCATTCTCTCTAATATTAACTCCCTGAAAATCCTTGGATTTTTACTGTGACCATCAATATGTTTACCTCCCCACTGTTTCAATGTCTCTCACCTCCTGTATTGTTACAGTCATCTAGCTTAAATTTCATGGTCAGTAATTATAAACACTCCCTTGTCTATATACTTGACTCCCTTGCCCTTCTCCCATGTCATTACACTGGGTTGGCAAAAAAAGAACTTTGGCTTAATCTAACTTCCTGACTAATTTTTATCTGTTCCAGAGACTATAGACTGAAAAACTGTCAGATTATTTTATTTTCCAGTTAGAATATATATGTTGTGTAATGGCCCTTAAATGTCCTTTTGATTTAGATTTTATCTACCCAGACATGTGAATTTTCTGTCAGGTTCTCTTCTTTCTAATCTATTAACTGTTATTAATGAGTTATCTGTATGCTCCTCAAACCATCTCTTGAAAAATATGAGATTCCAGGAAATCAATTTATCAATGACAGTTGCTGATTCTGCAACTACATTTTGTGACATTGTGGAAGCTATTTAATCTTTGTCCATAAAATGAGTATAAGAGTAGTTGATGTAATGGTTCAGTATAACATCTTAACAAATGGTAGACTTTACTAATTTTATAACTCTTACCATTATTATAATTATTATTTGTCATTACCATCATTATCAAACAGAAGGATCTGGAGTGTTCATCAAAAAACTTAAGGAGATGGTTTGTGTTTAGTTTGATAGGGCTGACATAAAATAACACAGACTGGGTGGCTTAAACAACAGAAATTCATTTTCTCACAACTGTGAAGGCTAGAAGTCCAAGATGAATGTGTTGCAGGTTTGGTTGCTTCTGAGGCATCTCTACTTGACTTGTAGCTGCCATCTTGCTGTATCCTCAGATGGTCTTTCCAACATGCATTTTCATCCCTGGAGTTCCTTGTGTGTCCACATTTTCCCTTCTTATAAAGACACTATCAGTTAGATCAGGGCACTCTTTAAAGGCCTCATTGTAACTCAATTACCTCTTTAAATCTTTATCTTTAAAAACAATAGTATTCTGAGGTACTGGGGGTTAGTGCTTCAATACATGAATTTGTACGGGGGAGACACAATTCACCCATAACTGTTTGTATCATGCATCTCCTCAGAGCAATATCTTCTTATGAAATCCCAACTAAAGTGGACACCAATTGTCTTAAGCCTGATTCTTCATAAGCAACACTGTCCTTCCTAAAATGTAACCACATCCAAGGTCTCTGAGACAGATCCCTGTCCTCTGCCCAATCAACTCCTATAAACCTATTTGCCTACCCTACCACTCTCAACCCTGAAAATGTCACTAGTTCCATTCTATGCTTTTAAAGGCATGCTCAATCCCATTTCCTGGATCAGAACTTCCCTGGATCTAGGCCAAATTTGCAGGGACCCCATTAGGCCCTTCTCCAATTATCACCACATCCTGCTTGTGTTAACACATTCATGCAAAATTTTCCATCATTGTGGCAATTTTCACAACTTCTTGCTCTGCAGTAACATCATGAAATTTGGTATCAACTTGCTCTGCTGTAACATTATGAAATTGAGGGTGATAACCTCTCACTGAGATTTCTTAGAATAGTATACAAAATTAGAGAATGCTAATCTTTGTTCCCTAAAAAAATAATGACTGTTTTCATTAAAATTATGACAACTAATTTTTAGAGCTCAGAAAGTATTAAAAAATAGAATTCACAAATATAACCCAAAATAAAATGACTGGACATATCACAAATATACCATTTCAGATCTTTATTGATAAAGAATTATTTTTGAAGCAATCTGTCAGATACACACTTGCTCCTGACCTCCAAACTTTCCTCTCCTTTAGGATCCCTTAACCTGATATTCCTCCTAATTCAGAGGAAAGATTGACATTCTTTCTAAGGCTTTGTCGTGTTGTTCTTGACCTTATTTGGTCTCCAGGGCTGTTCTTCCTGCCTGTCCAGTTTCTCCCTCTTCAGTGTATTTTCCCTCAATCTACTCACATGTTAGTCTTTCCCATGCTAAAAAATAAAAAGAAAGGAAAAAATCCTTCCCTTGAAACTGTCTTACCCACAATGCCATGCCCTATTTTTCCTTTCATGATAAAACTCAGTGATTGAAACAGTTAATGTCAATGACTCTATTTCTACCTCATTCCCCAATGCATTAAATCTGGTCCCTATCTCTATGACTACACAGTAAGAGCTTTTGCTACAATTACTAATGAATTCCTCATCAATAAATTCAATCCCTGGGTTTTGTTCTCATCCTACTTAATCTTGCTGCAGTATTTGGCACTGTTAAATACACTCTTCTTTAAATCTTCTCTTTCACTTCAGAGAATTTAATTTCTATGCTTCTTTTTTTCTTTGTACTTTTTCTCACTTTTAATACAGCTTATGTTTCTCTACTCTCCTAAAAATTTATATTTCCCATGGATATATTTTGATATTTAGCTATTCTTACACTACTCATCCTTCCTACCAGGTAATCTCATTTATTGCAAAGACTTTATCATCAGTAGAAAGAAATTCTCAATATAAGTTCAATAGGGGAAAAGTCTGGCTATATTTATTTACTTCGATACTCCTAGTAACTAGTTTGAGCCTGCAAAATGGAATATTCTATTTAAAGAATAATATGTTACTTAAATTTAAAATCTCTACCAACTCCATATTTATATTTTTAAGTATGTACTATACATCTCATCTCTAGTTTCATGATCCACAAATAGCACAAAGTTAATAATAAAGTCATTTTTCCTAAAAATCTCTCCTTGTACTGCATACTACCTGTCACTTCAGTCATTCATTTATTTATACATTAAATAAATATTTACTAAGCTTATATTTTGTATCAGGCACAAGTTACAGCAGTGACTAGACAAAAATTCCTACTCTAATGGAGTTTACATTGCAATGAAGTAAAGAGAAGATAAACAAGTAAATATCTAGAGGGTTGAGTATTCATGAGTATCAAGAAAAATATAAAGCAGAGATCAGCGATATAATGTATACAACGGAATTTAATTCATACAAAACTCTTACATAGACACCTAGAGGAAATAAGGGAGTCTCTTTTAACCACCATATATCTGTGGGACGTGCAAGCAAGTGCGAAAGACCTGAGAGTTTGCCTGTCTGTATTTGATGAAGATCAAAGCCGCCAGTGGGGCAGGAACAAAAAGACCTAAAGGGAAAGTAATAGTAGGAATTGAGGTCAGAGGGGCAACAAAAGGGACAGTTTATGAAGGGCTTTATAAATAATGGATTAAGTACTCAAGGATGACATTGAGATTTTTGGTCTCCACACCTGAAAGATTAAATCAAATTCGTTTTAACTAATATAGAAGAGATTGTGGGAGAAGTGAGTTTGAGGATGATTATCAAATGCTCAGTGTTGAACATTCAGTGTGATGCATCTACCTAGTTACATATACCCACCTTGAATACCGGTGAGGGAACTGCACTAACAATGTTTTAGTAATTCCTCAGTAAATATATGGCATTTAGAAACATTAAAATGGACAATACTCCAAAGGGACTAAGTGAAGGAATAGAAGAAATGTCTGAGTACAGAGTCCTAGATTCCTCCCAAATTGAGAGGTCATAACAATTAGGAAGAACCAACAGAAAGGAATGAGACAGAGAGAGTACCAGAAAAGAGAAAACTAGCCAAGTGTGGTGTTTTCAAATTCAAGAGACAAAGAATTTCAAGGAATAAAGATTGATTAATTGAGACAATTGCTGCAGTTTGGTCAAGTAAGAGGAAGCCTGAGAAATAGCTAATTTCATTTTAGTATCTTCTACATTTCAGCAAGGTGGTCTTTGTCAAATTGTGAGAAATACATGGCTGGTTATATTTGTTTTTGTGCTAACTGCCATTCATAACTAATGTCTATGTATTAATTCTTTAGCTGTGGTAAAACAGTTATACTCTAATTCTATAAATTTTTCATGTATTAGTTGAGAAATGTAATAAAGATATTGCAATGGATTGAATGCTTTTATTCCCCTAAAATTCATAGGTTGATGGGATTGGTGTCCTTATAAGAAGAGAGATGAAAGAGTTTGCTTTCTTTCTCCCTCTCTCTCTCTCTTTCTCCACCATGTGAGGATACAAAGAGAAGATGACTTGCAAACCAGGAAGAGGACCCTCACCAAGAACCGAACAATGCTGGCACCCGGATCTAGCACTTTGAGCCTCCAGAACTGTGAGAAATACATGTTTGTTGTTTAAGCCACCTGATCTATGGTAATTTGTTTTAGCAGTCAGAATTAAGATAGAAACTGGTACTGAGAAGTGGGGTGTTGCTGTATAGATACCTAAAAATGTGAAGGCAGCTTTGGAACTGGGTAATGGGTAGATGCTGAAGAGGTTTGAGGTGCACACTAGAAAAAGCAGAGATTGTTATGAAGAGATTTTAAAGATGATTCTGGTGAGAACTCAGAAATAAAAGAAAGCTGTAGAGAAAGCTTCTATCTTTTAGAGAATACATAAATAATCATGTACAGAATGTTAGTAGAAATATAGATGGTAAAAGCCATTCTGATAAGGTCACAGACAGAAATGAGGAAGGTTTTATTACAAACTGGAGGAAGAGCAACACTTGTTATAAAGTGACAAAAGAACTTGGGTGAATTGTGTTCTCGTTCTAGTGTTTTGTGGAAGGTAGAACTTTTAAATGACGAAACTGGATTTTTAATTGAGGATATTTCTAAGCAAAGTGTTAACGAGTGGCTTGATTCCTCCTGACTGTTTATCATCAAAGGCAAGTAGAGAGAAATGAATTGAAGATGGCATTTTTAAGCAAAAAGGAGTTGGAACTTAAAAATTTGGAAAATTTTCAACCTATTCATATTGAAAAAATGAGAAAACATTTTTGGAAGAGATCACCAAGGATGGGGCTGACCAATCATTTGGTAAGGAGGTTAGTGTGGGTGTGAACCAAGGACTTAATCAGCTGTCTCAACAGAAGCCAGGAAGAGAGATGGGATTATGCCAGCAGAAACACTTCCAGCAGGGACTAAAGGAAATAACAACAATGGAAGTAATGAGAGAAGGCTGCAAATATGTGGTATCATTCAAGAAAGGGTAAGAAGAACCCCCAAAGGCAATTCAGAGATCATCAGGGCCACAGTCTAGGTTTCAACAGGGCAGATGCCTCCAACAGAAGCCATAGGGACAGAGCCACCCAGAGGAGTCTTAGGGTTAAGAGCCACAGTATCGGCACCATGCCATTGTGCTGTGGATGTGACATCATCATCTCAGTGGGTCTGGAAGGAAGAGGACGGAGCCAAGCATTATTTTTGAACCTTAAGATCTCGTGGAGTTAATCTTGTTAGGCTTTGGACTGGCTTGAGACCCATTGTCCTTTCTTTCCTTGTTATTTGTCCCTTTTGGAATGGGAATGTCTATCCTGTTCCTCTCCCAACACTGTATTTTGGAAGTACATAACTTATTTAATTTTACAAGTTCATAGCTGGAGAGAAATTTTGCTTCAGATGAATTGTACCTCTAGTCTCATCCATATTTGATTTAGATGATATTTAAGTGAAACTTTGGACCTAAGACTTTAGAGTTGATTCTGGAATGAATTAAGACTTTTGAGAGTCTGGGGATGGGAAAAATTTTTGCCATGTGAGAAAGACATGAATTTGAGGGCACCAGGCGTGAAGACTGGAATATATGGAGTGAAGATCTGTGTCCCCACAAAGTCCATATGTTGGAACCCTAATCCCCAATGTGATAGTATTTGGAAATGGGGTCTTTGGGAGGAAAATAGGTCAGGAGGGTGGAGCCCTCATGATATTAGTGCGCTTGTAAGAAGAGACGTGTGAGAGATTGCTTTCTCTCTCTCTCTCTCCCTCCACCACGTGGGTCTACAAAGAGAAGATAGCCTGCAAACCAGGAAAAGGGCCCTTGCCAAGAACCCAACCATGCTGGCACTCTGATCTGGGACTTCTAGCCTCCAGAACTGTGAAAAATAAATGTTTGTTGTTTAAGCCACTCAGTGTATGGTAATTTGTCAGCCTGAATTGACTATGACAGATATATTTTCCTTCATCTATCATGATTATCCAGTTGTATAGTTCATCTAGGAAAACCAATGTAAATGCTTGATTCTTTCCTTTTATTTGCCAGTTTTTAAGATATTGAATTTGCTTCCTATCTACATCTGAAGGTGACCATTTCCTTTTTACATATTTAGTGTTATAACAAACTCATTGATTTAAACATCTTTTGTGGGTTTCAATACACTGCAATTATTATCATTACTGAAACATAATTTCTCTCATCTTTAGCTAGTGTTAGTTTCTTTAAGTTGTCTTCAAATACCTTTAACATAAACTTCATAGTCTTTCTAGATATCTTGCATAAAAAGGAGTATCTTGTCTAGGCTCATCGTTAATATTTCCTACCCCAATTCTGGAATCAGTCATTTCTTCTAAAGCCCTTTGTATTAAATGGTATTACAAGACCAGAATCAGCTACTGGATTCTCATTGTTTGATCATTTTCAGTGGATACTTTTGGGAGGATAAGAGTGTGTGTGTTTGAATTGGAATTATCATATATGTGTATGTATATATCATATGGGATGATTTTATATTGATAATTCCAATCAAATTTAAGAACACATGCTTACTTAAATTTCTTTACTACATCTGTATCTTCTTTCTTCCACACTGAAAATTATGGTGATCAAGGACATTGTACATGATAGAATTCAAGTATCCCAAATTAGTCACTTGCTTTGTCCTATTGTACCCATATAAAAGTCTCAGAATAACAATAGTAATCACCAATGTGATTTCTTAAAACAATTTAAAAAATTGTGCATATGCATAACGATTCTATTATTATTTTTATAATTGAACTTTATCTATATTGTCACAGGATATAGTCATTACAACTCATATTCTCTCTCTGTCCCTCTTGTTCCATATTTTCTTTTAATTAAGTGGATAACAATATGTTTAATGCTCCCCACCAATGCTTGATGCCTTCGTTTCTCTAGCCATTTGGGTTGTCCGAAGCTCACTTCAAAGGGGATTATTGAAACAATGTACCCCGTGACCGGGTACCTTGGTTAGTTTGCCTGTGTTCTTTATCCTTACAGTCAGATATGCTAGATATAAAATCCTTGCCCCACACTGTCTGTGTATGTGTAGACCAAATGGTCATCTTCTTTTGTTCATCTCTTGTCTCTTTCCTGATTAATTTAAACCCACTTGTAGCAGTTTTTCATCAATGTATCCAAGAAGGGAACTTAGGCATGTAAATTTTGAGAGTTAATAGGAACAGAATGCTCCAGACTTCAGTCCTTTTTACCACAGGCCTTTGAAGTCACCCAGATTGACTCTTTCTCATGTTTAGCTGCTGTTTTCAAATTTACCTGCCCTGTTCTTTTCAGTGAATATCCTTTGTTTATGTTGGTGGTTTTCCTGATTGTAAATCCATCAGATTGTCTCCTTACTTTCTTACTTTTCTTCCCACAGAGATATTGACATAATGCAGGTATTATGGTTGGTGATGGTTTATTCTCATCTGTTTGAATTTTGGGGCAAGTATCTATACTTTTCCACCTAATTTTGTTGGCAATGTTGTCCACAGATTTCTGATTTCACTATCTAGTTGCTCTACTGGAAAAATTACATTGCCATGACTACCGTTTTGCCACAAGTCTCTCCAATATAATCACACTTGGCTCTGAGCCTCTACTTTGATGCCAGCTTTTGACATCTGAGGGCTACTTGCGATACTTGGAAGAGTATGTGCAGTGACTTGGGTTTTCAGTTCATATTTATATTTTAAGCAATACATTTAAAATCATATAAAAATCTTATCATTTTAATTAGTAACCTAATAATTTTATACAAAATATAAACAATCATTTTTACAGGTAATTTTATTAACACTGTTTATAGGTAAATCAAATAGACTAAATGATCCTTAAATAGTTTCATTTGCAATCCCTTGAAATTCCCCTAAACAGGTTGAACTATATATACATAATTTTAATATATTATATGTTCCTTGTTAGTACTATAAATATTAGATTGAGTAGTGTAATATCCATATATATATTATGACTATATCCAAATGAGACAATCTAAATTCAAAAATATTTAATAACTCTTATAAATCTCATGGGGAGATTTATTAAATCTAAATAATTTATATACAGAAACTGTACAAAAATTTTCAGATTTGTTTCAAATTTCCATAAATTATCTGATATATTTCTACTTAAAACCCAAGTTTAGAACAAAGTATACATGCCAACTTCTCTTCAGAATTACAATCATTTTAATACTAAACATATCATTCTTAATTTTAAAACAAAATTATAAATACGAATGGATTTAATTTGCTTTATTTCACCTATTTTAATTATAAATCATTATAGGGTTGAAAAGACAGGTATTCCTTAAAAGAAAGATCAAAATTTGATATCTTCAAAGAGTTTGATTATTGAGTCAATAATTCATGACAACAAAATCTCAGATGGCCTGAGGATGTGTACTGATCAGAATTTTAGACTATAGTTTTCAGAACTTGAGCTAGTATATAACCAGTGTGATCTCTTCTGATTGGAAATATTGAGTAATTTTTGTATTCCTTACTGAAAAATGTCTTACTTCATAGACTGTTAAAGGAGTTAGTTTCCAGCTTGGGTCTTCTGAATTCAGGTTATAACTATACACTACTCTTTCCTCTGATTTAAGTTGAAGGAAATCTATTCATCCATTTAGGTTGTAGCTAACTACTTTATTACAATCTCCATTTCTTTTGTTATCTTAAAAATATTTTCTCATTGGTTTTTCTTTGTCAACTTTAGTTTGGTATAATTTACATAAAATAAAATGCCTCAATTAAAATGTGTAATCTGATGAGTTTTGACAAATGTATACACCTGCGGAACCGCAGCCATCATCCAGCTATAATGCATTTCCATCGTGCACAAAAGTTTTCTCATGTCACTTTGCAGTCAGTCTGCTCCTCTAGGCCAGAACCAGGCAACAACTAATCTGCTTTCTGTCAACATATATGTTTATATTTTCTATTATTTTATGTAAATCGTATCCAACAATATATGCTCTTTTGTATCTACTCTTTTCACTTAGCATAATGTTTCTGAGAGCTATCCATCTTGTGGCACGTGCCATTAGTCCATTCTTATTAATTAATGTGTAGTGTTCCATTGTATACGTGCAACACAATATGATTATCTATTTACCTGCTCGTGGACACTTCAATTCTTTACAGTTTTAGGTTATTATAAATAAAGTTGCTATGAACATTCAGGTACAAATTCTTATGTAGGTATATATTTTCCTTTATTTTGGGTAAATACACAGGAGCGAATTGTTGGGTTACACAGTAGGTACTATTTTGTTGCATAGTAAATGTCTTTCATACATTAATACTGAGTGGTTACAACTTGTAAGTTGTGCTAGTGATTTAGCTTCTTAGATGAGTAATCCAACATCTGCTATCATTGGGGCAATATGTATGCTGCCATTTAAGTGAGTGCTGCCAAAAAGTGACCTTTGCCTGCTGGGTACTTTTGTTTGACTAGTAAAACATAAACACCTTAAAAAATGGTAAGGTTTCCTGTAAAATGTGGGGATTTGAGAAGCATTTTACTTATTCCTATATTTTTCTATAGCTATGGGAGTAAACCATAAAATATCTCAGTGATTTTCATGTTACCCAAGTGAAGCACAACAGTTAACATGGTTTGATAAAATAGTTATTAGATAGTCGTATACCTAAATTTAAACCTCTATCATCAAGTAAAATAAAATCTGAACTACAGTGTATCTGAAAATTGAAGCTTGCAGGTGTTTCCCTAAAGACAAAAATGACAGAAGAGTCAGTGGCCTGATAATTGTACCCCACAAAGATCAAAGACCTGAAAGATAAAAAGGGATCCTCTCACAGAGCTAAACCGATCCTTCAGGACAGTGGTTGACAAAATCATTCTTCACCTCAGACACACATTGGGAAGATAATGAGGTCACCAGAGAGGACTGAGCATGCTTCTTGGATTTTGTATAAAGGGTTCTGAGAAAAGATTTTCCTGGGAGTACTTAATTCAAATACTTACATAAACCATAGTGGCCCACCATTTCACTAATAAAACTATTCTGAATGGAATATAGCTATTTTTAGATATCTAGGCAGGATATTTGTATACAAATATGATCAAATATGTTGCTAATTTAAATGCTTGCTTTTCTGTCTTAATCCTTCATCCTCTGATGAAGAAACTGCCATGAATCACTAAGAAATGGATCCAGGATGTTGTGTTTAATGGAATGAATGGATAAGGAATTGGATAGTCTTTCATAGTGAGAGAGTGAGTGCTGTATGAGTGTGTGTGTGTGTGTGTGTGAAAGGACAGTGAACCAAATATTTAGTGATGAGAAGCATGAAATGTAGTCATTAGTGCTTTCATCAAATATTCCAGGTCTCCCCAGGCACTTTTAGGATTGAACTTCTCTGACCCTTGAAGTTATATGTGACATGTGACTTCTTTTGTACCATACAACATGAACGTAAATGATAAAAGTCATTTCCAGGCAGGAGTTAGAATAGGCAGTTTGTGATTTTCTCTATTTAGGATGGAGTTTGTAGATGGCTCTTACCTCCCATTGAAACACTAAGAAAAAAAAAATCACAGCAGGTCAGCCTGCTACCAAGAAATTTAATATCAAATTATAGCAGTATAGTGTGAAATCTAGAAGCCCTCTGTGGCAACATTTAAAGATACCTTCTCTTCCTGGAGGGCAGATGTGCTAAAAATTAGAACAAAATCTAATTATAAGAATAATAAAATTCACAGCCCTGGCAAGTCTTTGGAAAAAAAAAAATGTTAATACTCTATTAGAGAAGGAGTGAAAGCCTCAAACATGGAATGGAGACATTTAGGTATATTCTCCTAAGAACTTTGAACATCCAGATTCCTGAACTATCTGGGCCCACGGAGCTGTCTCCATCCCCCTTGCTACAGGTTAGCAGAAACTTTTTTTCTCATAGACTGTGAGGAGGACGCACCTGAGGCAGATGCCTTCCAGACTGTTGCTTGCTGGGGGCGGCCTGGTGGTGTAGTGGTGAAGTTCGCGTGCTCCGGTTGGGTGGCCTGGGATTTGTGGGCCCGGAACCCGGGCACAGACCTACGTACTGTTCATCAAGCCATGCTGTGGCAGCATCCCACATACAACATAGAGGAAGATTGGCACAGATGTTAGCTCAGGGCCAATCTTCCTCACCAAAACAAAAAGAAAAATAGTGTTGCTTGCCTTCCTCCCAATCTGTCCCCACCTTCTCTCATTCCTTTGACTCAGGCAATTCCTAAAGTAGACCAGCAGCATCAGATTCACCTGGAAATATATTGGAAGCGCCAATTCTTGGGGCACATTCCAAGCCTAGTAATGGGGGAAGGGCCACCAATTTATATTTTAACAAGATTTCCAGGTCTTTCTGATTCATGACACAGTTTGAGAACCTGTTTTAAACTAATAAATAGGCTAATATTTTCCCTGCTTTGGAGGAAAAGGCATTACACCTTAAAGGATCTCCAGGACCTGGCTAATATGTCCTAGCAGAAAATAGGAGAAATGAAGGTGAATGACTATTTAGGGTGTTGAATTAGAGTTAGAACATAGACTATCAAGCTGGGTAGTGGATAGTTTTTGATATAGGAACTGTCTTATGATTTAGAAAGCCTATGATGAGTCCTGATGTTTTTCTATAACAGTTCCTAGAAACTTGAAAAATATGGCTTATAGTAAACAATGTGGAAATTTTGGAACTGCCTTGAAAAAAAACTGAGGGAGGGTCAAAATATGCACAAAGTAGAACTTTTTTTGTTTTAAGTAAAACTGATAATCTACCACCTGACTATATTCCACAGGAGAGAACTCTCAAACAGAACCAGAGCTGGACATTAAAGCATCAAAGACAGATTCTATTCAGTAACTATAGTAATAGGGGGAAGAGATTTCAGTATAGAACTGAATTCTATTCCAAATACAGCAAAGACAGCTGGGGATTTATAGCCAAGGAGCAGGGTGAGGGGGTCAATAGATGGAAAATTACTAAGAAGACATCAAGGGCAGGAGGGTTGGGTTTTGCTAAACCAGCTTAACAGGATTCTTGCTGAAGACAGGCCAAGTTGATCAGATACCAAGGGTGAGGGGATGGCTTAGCAGGATTCTCTGCTAAGACTGGGAAGGGCAGGTCAAAGACAAGACAGGGGCCAAGATTGAAGCCTAGTAGAGAAGAGGGCTCAGAGGAACCTGACTGAAGCTTGGTCGGGGAAAGAGTCTTCGTCAGTCCAGAGACTCTACTTTACATAAGTAATGAAGAATTCAGTGGTAGCTGTCTCTTATGGATGAGGGTTGATGGAATTGGAGTATAATCGTGGAAATGGATTCCTTCTAGCAAGGGAAATTGTGAGATTCTAGAATAACAGAGGTCACAAGGTGGCATTGAACTCTTAGATGCAAGGGATAAATAATTGACGTAACAGGCAGCAAGACTAGAAGCACAATCAGGAAAGATCTGTAGTGATGGTTAATATATCATGGTGTGCCAAGGGACAATATAAATATTCAGACAACAAGGACATTTCTTCTACAACTTAAAATGATCAGAAGCCTGCACTCAAGACTGATATAAGTTACTCCAAAGAAAAATAACAATTACTCACTCACTTTTCAAACTTGAGCCAGTTCTCAGCCACTGACTTTTATGGTGATATTATTGATCCAGGAAATACATCTTTAGTCTTCATCAGAGATGAGCATCAGAAGCAGTTCTCATGCACTTGGATGGACAGCAGTGCACACAGTTTTGCCAGGTCTCCATGATCTCCTGCTTTATGTCACAATATAGTGTGAAGGGATATTTACTGTCTGGGAATTCTGAAGAACCTCACAGTAGGTCATTCTATTGATGACATCATGTTGAGCAGACCTGACAAACAGGAGGTTGAATGTCCTCTAGCTGGATGCCATGATTAGACATATGGACTTCAGACGGTGAGAGAAACATCTGACAAATATTCAGGTGTCTATGACATTGGTGAAATTTATAGGAGTCAATTGAAATGCATTATACTGAACTCTCCTCTCTAACGTATAAGGGGAAAGATACTGCATCTTGAGCCACCACTACGAAAGAGGCTAGCACTTGGTAAGCCTTCTTCAGCTTGCTCTGGCTTTGTGTGGGCCAAGCAGGAATTAGCAAATGGTGAATTTTCCCAGAGAGAAGCAGCTCTAACAAATGGTAGGCATGGATTTGGTTGATAAATATCCTGGCTTCCTTTCCTCGTCGGTGAGATAACGTGAAGCACGATTTCCCCGTACCTGTGCAGCGCGATTAAACTTTATTTCCCATGGTGGTAACTTGCTTGATAACGTATTCTTTTAGGACTTTCCTCCCCTCTCCATCTCACTTTCCCAACCTCCCAGCAGTGTTGCCTGGGATTACATCCCAAATAAATTACTTATACTCTAATCTTTGTTTCTGTGTCTGCTTCTTTAGAATCATATATTAGATAACCCTTAGGAGGAAATTTTACTCTTAACCACGTGAAAGATAGCTATGTAGTGACACTAGAATTTTTAGCATTTGTCTTTTGTAAAATTTATACAACTTTGCCAAATTTTCAATAATCAACTAATGGCATCTCTTTTCTACCTCCACCCAAATGCCAGAAGCAATTGAGATCTTGCATCCTTTTGAATTGTATTTCTCTTAGGTTTTCTGTTATTCCCTTTTGTCCTTATATCATCCTCTGCTTGATAATAAACTTCTTGAAGACTAGGATGCTTTTATAATTATCCTTGCATTTCTGTACTACTTAGCATAATGTCTTACACATTTTGGAGCTCCATAGATTGGTTAAATTAAATTACCTTGATTTTAATATTAGTATACCAACAATGCTAAATGAATATATTTAATATACTTCTACCCAAAGGGCATCTCTTAATTTTGTGAACATGTGGGTGGAAGATAGAAATTAGTTTACAAATAACCCTATGATTTTCTCATCTTCAGTGCCTAGAAAAATAGCTTTGCTTTAGACAAAAGCAGGGAAGTTGGAGGACACAGCTAATATGAAAAGGCAATTACTACGACCAGAGGTTTGGAAATTGAGAGTGTGACATAGTGTTGAGTCACGAATATGACCATATCTAGAGTGCTGAGAGTGTTTGAGAGACATGGATTTAAGACAAAAATCCAGAGGCAGGGTATTATATTCAAATAGACCATGGGTTTTTAGTTAAAATTGCCTGATACTATGATTTACTTGCTGGAGGTCATGAGCAAGCCACTTAGCATTTCTGAGCTCAATTTCTTTATTTGTCTTAGTGATAATAATAATAATATCTACTTTCCAATGTTCTTGAAAAATAAGATAAATTTTTATGTAAGTTATCAGAAAGGAATAATTTAAATCAAGATTTGGGGAATAAATTTTAAATTATTTAAATTATTTTAATTTAAAATTTGGTAACCATTTAAGAAATTATTTCATATTTCTTCTTGAAATTATTCAGAATCTACTAAGATAGTTTCTTAATCCATTATTATTATTATTATTAGAATATTGTCTTAACAGAAGTAATTACCACTACCCTTTCCCCTATTTATTTCCAGATTACTTATAAGCCTGGTAGGTAAATTTTATAATAAACAACCATTATGTTAAACCTTAAATCATCATATTATTTACAACTTCTGTTAATCAGATTACATATTTTATTAATATAATTGTAAAACAGTATTTTTGAATAATAATTGAAATATCCAAAATAAATGTAATATATTTTGCCAATCTGCTTTATTCCCAATGCTTTTATTCTCTTCCTATTTATTAATTTATGCATTTCAATACATTTATAGAAAGTTATAACGATGTTTTTAATTGAGCAAAACTGCAAGGAACAATGCTTCAACAATATGTATGTGATGTGAAGAATAAGTTAATGGTGTCTCTGATAGTAAGTTGACTAATTTTGATTCTTAAGACCTAAAAGAGGTGAAGCCTTATACTCCTTAAGTATAATAAAGTTAAAATTTGAATTATTACTTTTTTCTTGTTCCATCCTGAATACTATATTTTAAACGATCTATTGTAGGATAACATACAGATAGAAAATGGACAGATATTAAGAAAATTATCCTATGAACTACTTAATAAATTTGCACACACATCCTTATATTAGTTACTCATAATTGCTAAAAATTAGAAACAATCAAATATCCATCAATATTAGACTAGATTAAATGTGTTATATTTATATGGACTGTTAACTAGCAATAATACTGAACTACTATGCTTAAAAACACAGATTAAAATAATTGAAAGTATAATGACAAGTGGAAAAAACACATCAAATATTATATAGTGCATGATTCCATTTATATATGAAGGTCAAGTTCAGGTAAAATTACTCTATCTTCATAAAAATCAGAATAGCTGTTAGCTTTACGTAGGGATTACTGACTAAAAAGGAACACACAGAGTTCATATCTGTTAGAACTATATGTGTAGAGAATAGTTTTGTGGCTAATTAGCTAATTATGTTATTTTCAATAGATGTCTTCTAACTTGGGTCTCAATACATATATTTGCAATGGTGAATGTTTACATCAATTATTTTTTTATTCCCCAAAATTAAAAATTTGAATAGATGTCTTTTAAGAGATGGCAGAATCATAAACTATTTCAATTCCATTTGTAAAATTGGGTATCTTTCTTCCTAGGTTTAAGTAATAATACTAGAAAGTTATTCTGTTGATTCTAGAAATGTATCAAAATGATTTAATCATAACACATTTTATTTTCAAATTACATATCTTAGTAAAACTGGACAAATAACTCTGCATAAAGCAGTAAAAAGCTCTTCCAACTATTTTCCCAAATTCTATTCCTAAGGGCATGGGGCTATGATGATTCAAAGTAGTAGGAGATCCTATCTTAGCTTTAACGCCAACCAGGGAGATGGAAACAGCTATACAGTAATAGCATAATTTACCAGCAAATGCTTGTGAGATTCAGAGATAAATAAAATATAGATAAAATTTTGTAGGACATAAATTTGGTTTGGTATGGAAAAAACATGAAAAATATTTCAGGTAGTTCAGTCAACGTGAACAAAGACACAGAAGCAAAAATTTGAATGATATTAATAGGCCTTCCTAACTACCTTAGTTACAGCTACAGATTAGGGAATCCACATTACTGAACCTTCGTACCTTCATTCTAGATGTTCCTTCAGCCTAAAATTCTAATCAACAAATGCATGCTTGCACAAGATACTGTGTTTTTTGCAGATGATATGCAAATTAATGAGTGTAAATCAAAGTGTGATACATTCAGAACAAATAAATCAAAAAAATAATCAACTGCAAGAAAAATATATAACATATATATGATTTGCTCAATATATAACAGCAATAAATCACCTACAAAATAATATAGAATAAATAAATCATTCATAAAAGCAGCTAACATTCTAAAATTTTAAAATTCTTAACTGCCTTAAAGTAAAGTTAACCAGAGCTAACTAAAACACAAAACAAAACAGTGAAATTTGGTTGAAATGCAAAGAATCATATATGGGAGTAATATATGTCATAGGAACAGATAATATTGTAAAGATGTTCTTTTTCCAAAGTATTCTATAAAGAGAATACAAATATGTATGCAGAATAAATTAGGATTTAAAAAACTACAAGCCTGAAAAATATCCTAACTTTTTTTAAAAGAGAGCAATAAATGAGGTTACCTTTCAAGCATATTGAAACACTTTATAAAGTTAGGCAATTAAAAGTGTGGGCTTTGTAAGATAAAGAGATTGAAGAATAAAAATAAGTGAGCAGAAGTAGATGCATAGATTATTTACAGGGATTTAATGTATGATATAGGTAGCATATCTAAAGAATTGTTAATGGATAGATTAGTCAATACATAATCATGAAATGCTTGACAATTTATTTGAAGCAAAAATAAAATTAAATCAAATTCCAAAGTCATGCATAAAAATGAATTCCAGGTTGATTAATATATTAAAAAAGTATTATTATGCAAATCATAGGAGAAACCAAAAGAGAATGATTTTATAACATGTGAGTAGAAAATACTTTCCTAAGCATATGAAAACATCAAAAGACTATCAACAAAAATAGATACATTTGAATACATAATAATTAATAAATTGTGTAAAATGAAACACACCTTAAGCAAAGGTATAAAACAGTTGAGTGATTGACAAATCTGATACATAAATAACAAGAAATGGATTAGTACCCTACAAGTCAATAAATAAAATAATCCAGTAGACAAATGGGAAAAGATATGAACTAAACAGAAAAAATGAAAATGACTATTAATAATATAAATTACATATAGAATAGTGTAGGAATCAAGGAGAAGGAAATTGTAACAAAAGTAGATATCAATTTCCTGCAAAAATTTAGGAAATTAGCATCCTGGTAATGTCTTGGGTTGTAAGGACAGGTTTATATTCACAGTAATATTCATTGTATTCACAGTAATATTCATGTATTCATTTTTTGTTATACAGAAAAACTGGAGACAATCTTAAATTCTAATAATTCGGACATTATTAAATAAAAGATAGTTCAGCATTGCAGTGTTCGGTGGAATGCTCTCCACAATGACAAGGTGTGAGGAGGAAAAGTGAGAGTGAGAAAGAGAAAGTGAGAATGAGGGAGACAGAGATCTGATACATTTTGTTAAATATATTGTGAAAAACAGCAAGTCATAAGTACTGAATTAGACTATGATCCCATTTATATAAACAAAGCAACATGCAACATGAGTGTGTATGTGTGTGTGTAAAATGCTCAGAAAGATTACATACAAATTATAAGCACTATTTCTGGGGAAGAATTTGATTATGAGAATTTTCCTAATGTGAGTTTTTGCATGTTACTTACACACTAACATACAGCTAAAATTGTAAAATTTGTGGAAAAGTAGGAAAGAAAGGGAGGAGTGAGCAGAGGAAGAAAGCAAGCAAGGAAGCCTATTGTGAGATGATCTAGGTTGTAATGTCTCTACCTTTCTTCCTCTTTGGAATAGAAAGATGTAGATAAGACAGTCTGGAGATTTTGACGGTTGCTGCACCATAACTTGATTCCTCTGGATTCCTGACAAGATTCCTAAGGGTTGAAACTGGGTGAGCTAACACATTGAATAGTGCTGTAATATCAGACGACATGAATCAGAGATCTTAATAAATATCGAGTTTTACTAATAATTTCAAGAAGATAAGCAATTAAGAGGCAGAGGAAAGTGGAGAGAATGTTTGGGACCCCAAGAGCAGCTCCCAGAGCCCCTTGTTCCTGCACCAAACACACATCTCTAGACCAGAGTGTGAGCAGGGAGTGTATAGGTTATAAACCACCTCCATTTTGCACATCAAATACTAGCATAGATATGTGACATTTTTCAGGGAGATATATCTCATAAATCAATATGTTCTATGTTTGTTTGCAATAATCAATGCTAAACCAGGAATAAAAGCATTACATACAAAAGGGTCCTTTCTTGCATATATCACTGGTCTACCTCAGAAGTTCCAGTTATCACATTTATAATGAAATGAGACCAAACCTCTCCTCCTCTCCCCCTGAAGCCCCAGTATTAAGAGAAAAATAGGTCACAGGCCAGTTGCTTTAACTTTTTTCTCCTCACTGGTCATAGGGCGTGACCCAAACAAGGTCCGTGTCCTGGGAATAGAGTGATAAGAGCATCTCTTTTTCTGAGATTTTGGCAAAGTGCTATAGAAAAGTAGCATTTCTGAGAAAATTAGCATAGTAATTTAAATACTTTCAAACTTCAAAATCTAATAAATGATTGTTCTGTTATTTTCAAATGATGCAAATGCATGCATTATCATTGGGCCATGTCAAACATTATTAGTCTATTAATATAAGTATGTCAAAATTGACAGTTAGAAAGATAAGTCCTATAAATTATTATGCCTTTTCTCTGTGTCACCACAAAACTAAGTTAAATAAGAGTGCTTGTGTTCTTTGATGTTAGGAGAGGGTTTGTATTAATTCAAATACAGTTTCAATCTTTAGGTGTTTATAAGAATCATTTTTGAATAAATTTCATGATAGGAATTTATATTTACATCTTCAGTGTGACACAGATAAGATTGTTTGATGCATGAAACAGCAATAATATGTGACTCATGTCCTAAAAATAATTCTAATACAAACATGCAAATAACACAAAGGACATAATTTAAAAGATAACCCTGTGGAAAATCATAATGTACTTGAACAAGATCAAATGAATCTTTTATAATCACATGAAATTCACTGGGACAAATAAAAAGAACAAATAATTAATTCAGTACTAGAGCTTACACGATGCTAGAAATAAATGAAAACACTCTGTGAACTACAATCACATAACAAGAAAAAATATTTAAAAATATAGTAGAATCAAATGCACTAATTTCTTCATCAACTCTCTCCAAAAAGGATCCTGGTCTAATAAATTTGAAGTCACTTTTTGGGCAGTGCACATAATATTCATAACACAATATTATTAGATAGTATTTAAAAAACAAACTTTAAATATAGTAATATTTTTCTGAGTTCCACTTTGAGATTTTTCATAATAAAAGGAGCATGAAAGTTCAAGGATATAGAACAAAAGGCAGTATACTGAAAAACATTGATCAATCTGGATATAGACTTGTCTTTCAAAACTAGGCTAAGAAGTTCCTAATTCGAATGAAGACTAAAAATCCAGCATAGTTTTTTTAAAGTTCATCAAAATTTATACAGTTTTACTAAGTACCTATTATGGACCAGACTCTAGGTACTGGGATATAGTGGAAAATGAGACAGAGGATGTCCCCACTTTTTCAATGCAAATTCCATCAGGGAATCATGGAAAACTAAAGAAAAACACTCTCAAAAAGCAAATTATCACTGAAAAGGTCTACGCAGAGATGTTATAAAGAATGATATACTAGACAGTGATTTTAGGACTACTTTGAATAAAGAGAGGAATAAGTCAGCCTTCTGAGATGGTGACTGACGCTAAGATTTGAGTGCCATGAAGCTGGCAACATAAGCCATTCCAACCAGAGGGGATACAAAGGTCCTATGGGGAGAACATGTTTAAAATGTTCAAGTGCTGAAATAAAACTAGTATGGCAGGAGCAAGGAAAGCTACTTTAAAGAGACAGGAGATGAGCCTAGAAAAGTTGGCAGAGTCCTTATAAGCTAGAGAGAGAATAATGTTTCATTGTATTCTTTGAGTGTGTGGATCATAAATGTTTAGTGAGGTAGTGACACAGGATACTTTTTAAATAAAATTAACTTCATAATTATTAATTTATTCATTTTCCCTGCTTTATTCATCCCTTTTCAATATCTCCTCACTCCTCTTTCTCTTCTACATGTTTCTATAAGATTCCCTATCTTGCTGTATAGCAGTGATGTGCACTTTTTAGACTGGAAGGCTTTAATTGTCTTCTTTTTATTTATTTTTAAATATGAATATATAATTTGCTTACAATGAGAAACAAAAGAAGATAAAACACAATTAAATTGACATAGACTCTCTCATGTCAGGATCAGGAAACACATTTTCTAAAGTAATTATATTTATTTTCTTTTATAATGTAACACATTACCACACATTCAGCAGCTTAAGACTTAAAAGAAAAAAAAACATATCTTACAGTTTTTTTAGGTCAAAAATTGGTGCAGAGATTAGCTGTGTTTGCTACTTAGGGTTACACAAGGCTGTAAAGAAGACATTGGTTGCTCTGTGTTTTCACCTGGAGGCTGGACTCGGGAATGACACCCTTCCAAGCCCCCTCAGATTTTGGCAGAATTCATTTCCTTATGATTGTAGGACTGAGGATTTCATGCTGCTTTCTTGCTAGATTTCAGCTGGAAGGTTTCTTGGTTCCTTGAAGACACACACATAGCTCTTTGCTATATGACCTTCTCACAACATAGCAGCTTACTTCCTCAAGGACAGAAAGAATCCTTTGATTTTGTCTTCTAAGATAGAGTCTTATATAACACCCAGGCTAGTAACATCCCATCACTATTGCCTGATTGTATAACCTAATCAAGGGAGTAACGTGCCATTCACCTCTGAAGTAAACATAGCTTGATCAAAGGAATGCCATCCATTACTGTCACCATATTCTATTGATTAGAGGCAAATCACAGATCTTGCCCACACTCAAGGATTATAAAGGGTATAACACCAGGGTGCTATCATGGGACCATCTTAGAAATCTGCCTACCACAGTTATTAGATACTCTCAACACTTACATGCAATAGACTCTAGTATCCTCAAGTTACTGGGGATTCAAAATCAGTATAGGTATTCTCCAAGACTCTGTTATGTAAACTATAACATTAAACATGTTATAGGTTATCTAAAGAAAAATGTCCTTTATCAGTTACTGAGATGTGTGTTCATATCAACTGATATGGGTTTGTCTATTTCTTCCTTTTTACTTTTGTCAAACTTTGCTTTATATATTTTGAAATTATATTGGGTATATACAAATTTAGAATTGCTTCATTGACTAATTGAATTGACTTTTAATCACTATAAAGCACTCTTTTTCTCTCTAGTAATATTTCTTGACTTAGGGTCTAATTTGTCTGATATTAGGAGAGCTACACAATCATTTTAGGATTAGTATTTTCATGGTACATATCCCTTCATATTTTTACATTTAATATTTTTGTATCTTTATATTGGAAGTATTTCAGGTACAAACAACATAGAGCTGCATTGTTATTTTATCACAACTGATAATCTTTGCCTTCAATTGGAGTGCTTAGTCCATTTACACATAATACATTTTCTGATATAGTTTGGCTTACGTCTATCATGTTTCTATTTATTTTCCATGGGTTGTTATTCGTTCTTTAATTTTCTTTTATTCCATTATATGGGCATCATTAAATGTTTCTAATTCTCCCATTATTCTTATAAATTACATTTTTACTTGTATGGTTCCTAAATGTTCACACCAGATATTTGAATATGCTTCTTGACTTATTACACTCTATCTTCAATTAGTACTTAAATCATTTCTCCCAAATGGAAGAACTTTAAATCAATGTTTAAAAACCAATTCTATTTTACCTCACTCCTGGCTGTGTTTCCTTTTTTATCAATTATTTTAGTTCCATATTACTTATGCACATCAAAAGCCATTTTATTGTATCCTTTACATTTGTTCACATATTTATCCACTATAGTGACCCTCTTTTCTTTCTATATTTAATGTTTCTATCTGAGATTGTTTTCTTACAGTCTGAACAACTCCTCTAGTAATTTTTATAGAAAATATCTGCTGACAATGAATTTTCTCATCTTCTATTTTTGAAAACCTATTTATTTCACTTTTATTTTTAAATATTTTTCTCTGTTTATACATTTTTTATTGAAATAAAATTCATATAACATAAAATTCACCATTTTAACTATTTTAAAGTGTACAATATAGTGATTTTTTTATGTTCACAGTGTTGTGCAACCATCATCACTATCTAATTCAAGAACATTTCCACAACCCCGAAAATAACCCCCAAAACTGTGAACAGTCAGTTGAAATTTCCCCCCCTCCTCTCTCCCCTGGCAACCACTGATCTATTTTCTGTCTCTATGGTTTTGCCTAGTCTGGACATTTTATATAAACGCAATTATACAATATGGACTTTTGTGTCTGGCTTCTTTAAATTGGATTTTTTTTAGGTGCATTCATGTTGTTATAGGTATCATTACTTCATTTCTTTTTATGGTTTAATATTCAGTTGTATGGATATACCACGTTTTGTTTATCCATTCATCAGTTGATAGACATTTGGATTTTTCCACTTGTCTATTATGAATAGTACTTCTATGAAAATTCATGTACAACTTTTTGTGTGAACATGTCTTTTCAGTTCTTTTGGGTATATATCTTGGAATGAAAATGTTGGGTCGTATGGTTAGTCTTATGTTTAATCATGTGAGGAATAGCCAGATTCTTTTCCAAAACGACTGCACCATTTTACATTCCTATTCGCAGTATATGAGGATTGCAGTTTCTCTATATCCTCTCTAATACTATTTTTCTTTTTTTGTTTTTTTGGGTTTGTTTTTTATTTAAATATTATTATAGCCAGACTAGTAAATGTAAAGTGATATCTTATGGTGGTTCTGATTTGCATTTCCCCAATGAATAATGATGTTGAGCATTTTTTCATGTGCTTGCTGACCAGTTATATATCTTGTTTGGAGAAATATCTATTCAAGTCCTATGCCCATTTATTAAATGAGTTGTGTATTTCTTCAATATTGAATTGGAAGAATTCTTTATATACTTTATATACTTGACTCTTAACTGATATATGATTTTAAAATACTTTCTCCTGTTCTGAGGGCTTTTTACTTTCTTGATAGTATACTTTGACTCACAAAAATGTTAATTTTAATGAAGTCCAATTGACAAAATTTTTTGTTGTTGTTTGTGCTTTTGTTTTCATATTTAAGAAACAATTGCCAAATCTTAGATCTTGAAGATTTACACCTATGTTCATGTCTAAGCATTTTATAATTTTAGCTCTTACGTTTAGATATTTGATCTGCTTTGACTTCATCTTTTTTTTTTTTTTTTTTTGTGAGGAAGACCAGCCCTGAGCTAACATCCATTGCTAATCCTCCTCTTGTTGCTGAGGAAGACTGGCCCTGGGCTAACATCCGTGCCCATCTTCCTCTACTTTATATGGGACGCTGCCAGGGCATGGCTGACAAGCAGTGCATCGGCGGGCGCCCGGGATCCGAACCAGCGAATCCCGGGCTGCCAAGCACTAACTAAACCGCTGCGCCACCGGGCGGCCCCTGACTTCATCTTTCTATATGGTATAAAGGAGGAGTCTATCTTCATTACTTTGCATATGAATATCCAATTGTCACAGTGCCATTGTTGAAAACACTGTTCTTTCCCAGTGGAATGATTTTGACACCCTAGGCAAAAAGCAATTGACCAGAGATCTGTGAGTTGACAGTTGGCCCTCCATATCTGCGTGTCCACAGATGCAACCGACCACAGATCATGTACTATGTTTACAATCCAAGGTTGGTTGAATCCACAGACGTGGTACTCAGGGATTCAGAGGTCCAAATAAGGCACTTGAGCATCCATGAATCCATTCACTTGTTAGCTACAATAGTATTTTAGTGATTCATTAGGGGTTTCCATATGTAAGATTTTTTCAACTGTGAATGGAGTTACACTTCCTTCTTTGAGGTCTGGGGATGCCTTTTTTTTTTTTTTTGCCTTCTTGCTCTCACTAGAAATTCTAGTACAATGATAAATAGAAGTGGCAAGAGTGACCTTCTTGTTTTGTTCCTAATCTTAGGGGGAAATTTTTCAGTCTGGAATCATTTAGAATAATATTAACTTTGGGTTTTTAATAGGTGCTCTTTATTGGGTTAAACAAGTTCTCTTCTATCTCAAAAATGATTTTATCATGAAAGGGTTTTAGATTGGGTCAAATGCTTTATCTTCATCGATTGAGAGAATCATATGCCTTTTTTTCTTCATTCTATTATGATGGTATATTATATTTATTGATTTTCGTATATTAAGCCAATCTTGCATACCTAGGATAAATGCCACTTGGTCATGTTGTATAATCATTTAAATATTCTGGTGGATTTAGTTTTTTAGTATATATCTAGTTTAAGGTTTTTGTATCAATATTCGTAAGTGTTATCAGTCTATAGTTTTATTTCTTGTGATGTTCCTTGTCAGACTTAGGCATCAGGGTAATACTGGCCTTATAGAATGGTTAGGAAGTGTTCCTTCCTCTTGTATTTTTTGGAAAAGTTCAAGAAGAATTAGATTGGTATTAATTCTTATCTAAATATTTAGTACAATTCACCAATTAAACCATCTGCTCCTGGGTTTTCTTTGTTAGAACTTTTTTGATTACTGATTCATTCTCTTAACTTATTATAGGTCTCTTCAAATTTTCTATTTCTTCTTGAGTCAGTTTTGGCAATTGATTGTTTAGAAATTTTAAAATTTTATATAGATTATCTAATTTGTGGCATATAATTGTTCATAAGAATCTCTTATAATCCTTTGTATTTCTGTAAGGTGGATACTAATGTCCCTGCTTTCTCTCTTAATTTTAGTAATTTGAGTCTTCTCTCATTTTTTATCAGTTAAGCTAAAGATTTGTCAATTTTGTTGATGTTTCAAAAAAGCCCCAGCTTTTTGTTTCATTGAATTGTTTCTATTCAATATTTCATTTATTTCCACTATAATCTTGATTATTTCTTTCTTTCTGATTGCTTTGTGTTTAGTGTGTTCTTATTTATCTAATTTCTTAAGGTAAAATTTTAGGATATTGATTTGAGATTTATTTTTTAATTCAAACTATGTATTCCTTTGTGTCTAAAATGTGTCTTATGTAGACAGCATCAAGTTGGACCAAGTTATATTTCAGTTCATGCTGCCAATCCCTGACTTTTAATTAGAGATTTTAATCTATTCACATTTAACATAATTACTAATAAGAAAGAACTTACTTTACCTTTTTGTTATTTGTTATCCATATGTTTTATATATTGTTGTGTCTCCCTTTCTCTCTTACTGCTGCATTTTGTGTTAAAAACATCTTTTATACCATACTATTTTAATTCTTCTGTTATCTCTTTTACTATATAGATTTTTAGTTGTATTCTTAGTGGTTGCCTAAGAGTATAATTAACCTCATAATATAAAACAATTGAATTTGGACTGATATCAACTTAAATTCAACCGTAGCCAAAACTTTCCTCTTATATAGCTCCCTCCCCCTTTTTGTGCTGTCACAAATTACATCTTTATACATATGCCCATCAATATAGATTTATAATTATTGTTTTATACAATTGTCTTTTAAATCAGATAAAAGAGGAGTTACGAATAAATACACAAATACTGTTTTTGTGTTTACTGAGGTTGTTACCTTTATCAGTGTTTATTTATTTGTATGGATTTGTGTTAATGTGTATTGTCCTTTCATTCCAGTTGAAGGATTCCCTTTACGATGTCTTGTAGAGAAGATCTGCTAGCAAGAAATTTTCCAAGATAAATTTTGTTTGTCTTGGAATGTCTTAATTTCTCCTTCATTTTTAGAAATACAGATTTGCTGGATATAGAATTGTTGTTTGGCAGGTTTTTTTTCCCTTTCAACACATCAAATATGTCATTCTACTGTTTTTTGGCCTGCATGGTTTCTGATGAGAGTCAGCTGTTAATGTAATTGAGGAACCCATGTGTATGATAATTGCTTCTGTGTTGCTGCTTTCAAGAGTCTCTCTGTCTTTGGTTTTTGACAGTTTGATCATGACATATCTTGGTGTGGATCTCTGAGTTTAATCTACTTTGAGTATGTTGAACTTCATTATGTGTAGATTAATACTATTCATCACATTTGAAAGCTTTTAGCCACTATTTTTTCAGATAATCCTACCGCTTTCCCTTCTTCCTATTCTTCTTGCACTCCCATTGTTTATATATTTGTATACTTAGTTCTTTTTCCTATCTATTCTTCTACCTGAATAATCTCAACTGACCTATCTTCAAGTTTTCTAATTCTTTCTTCTGCTGCTTATATCTCTTCTGAATTCTTTTGGGGAAATATTCATTTCAGTTCTTGTATTTTTTTTTTTTTTTTTTGGCCTGAGCTAATCTGTTGCCAATCCTCCTCTTTTTGCTGAGGAAGATTGGCCCTGGGCTAACGTCCGTGCCCACCTTCCTCTATTTTATATATGGGACACCTGCCACAGCATGGCTTGATAAGCAGTGCATAGGTCCGCACCTGGGATCTGAACCTGCAAACCCCAGGCTGCCAAAGTGGAGCGCGTGAACTTAACCACTATGACACGGGGCCAGCCTCCAGTTCTTGTATTTTTTTTAACTCAAATTTTATTGGGATTCATGTCATAATTTCTATGTCTGTATTGATATTTTCTATTTAGTGAGACACTGTTCTCATGGTTTCCTTTAGTTCTTTAGAAATGATTTTCTTCAGCTCTTTGAACATATTTAAAGAGCTGATTTAAAGTCTTTTTTAGTAAGTCCAACCTCTGGACTTCCTCAGGGTTAGTTACTGTTGATAACATTTCTCCTTTGCAGGGGCTATACAGTCTATTTCTTTGTTTGCCTTATAACTTTCTGTTGAAAATTGGATATTTTGAATATTATAATGTCAACTCTGAAAATCAGATTCTCTCTTCTCTCAGGGCTTGTTGTTTTTGCAGGCTGTTATAATCATTGTTGTTTATTTAGTGAATTTTTAAAACTAATTTTATAAACTTTTTATTTTTTGTCCTGTGGCCACTGAAGTCTCTGTCCCACTAGCTCATTGTTCACCTAGTGATTGGACAGAGACTTTTTTTAAATGCCTGTAACTAAAAAGTTCTTGCAGAGGGGCTCTGTGTGTTCCATGCCATCATCACTCATTCAGGCATTTGAAACTCATTCTTTGCCTTGACTTCCTGTTTGCACAGTTCCTGAGGGTCAGCCAGGGGTGAGAGCTCAGAGCCTTCTCTCATCTTCCATGAGCATGCACATAGCCCTGGGTGTGCTTGTGGCCTTATACTTTTCCAGAAATATGTTGGAGCTTTTCAAAGCCCTTATTCCCCAAAGCATCTCATTTCTCAGCCTTTTCTCTCAAGCTTTTTGGTTAGTCTATTGTGTATTCAAATCTTATCCACTGCTTCAGGCAGCAGAGACTAAAACATTTGCCTGTAAACATTTTCAGCAAAGCCTGCTGGGATATTTGCTTTAGCACTAGGCTGGTTGCCAGATAGGTGAGATCAAGACACATATTTTGAGCACGCCTTTTGGGGAGTCGTAACACACATCAAATAAAAATTCATTGCAAATGAGATCCATTCTGTCCCATCAGGTACTAGTACCCTGAATGCAAACTGTTCCTTTCAAGACTGCTGCTGAGCCAGGGAGCAGAGCAAGGGACGAGGATGAGTTAGGACACAACATTCACCCTTCTTACCAAGGATCCATTGTTTCATTGAATAAAAACTTCCCAGGGTACTGCAAGCTTTTGATTACATACCAGAGCCCAGGAAACGTTAATTTTGAGAGTTTTCGCCAGATGTTTTTATTGCTTTATGGAAGGGTAGACTTTTGGAGTTCCTTACTCTGCAATTTTTTTCTCCTAACTCTATTGTGTATAAAATTCTGGTTTGGCAGTTTTTTTTTCTTTCAGGAATTTAAGTATATCATTCCACTGTCTTCTAATTTTTCTGCTTCTGTATTTTTTTTCCATTTGAAAAGTCAAATTTTCATCATATTTTTTCTGCTCTAAACGCAGGTTATTTTCCTTCTGGAGATTTTAAAGGTCTATTTGACCTTTTTATTTATTTAGTACTTTTAGAATAATGTATGCTGATTGAGTTTGTAGAAATTCTTGAATTCATGGCTTAATTTCTTTAGTAATTTTTGTAATATTTTCAGTCATTTTATTTTCAGTTATTGCTCCTGACCTCTCTCTATGTTCTCCTCCACCCCAGAATCACTAATTATTAATATGTAAGGTCTCTTTTATCCTCTTTTATATTTTAATTTTCTGTATTTACTATGATTTGTTTTCCTTTGTATTTCTGTCTGGATATTTTCCTCTTCTTATCTTTGACTGATTAATCCTTTATTTATCTGTAACCATAGTGGTGTTAATTATCATTTATTGCATTTTTTATTTCAGAATTTCCGTTTTGTATTAATTTACATACTCTATAATACTGTGCTGAAATTCTCCATATTGTCTTTTAATTTCTTGAAATATTAATTATAATCATTTTAAAGTCTATTTATTTATCCCAGAGAACTGCTTTAAAGATCTAAGTTTTTTCCTAGTTTTTAGTCACACTTAGTTGTTTTTAATGCCAATCTTCTTTTTTTCCTTATATTTTTCTTATTGAAGGTTGGAAGTTGAATATAAAATATTTTAGCAATGATAATGTAATGCTGTGCAATCTTTATAGAAGTTATATTTTTGCTTCTAAATTGCAACTTGGTTAAGGGCACTATAAACGCCAAGTCACCTCAATATAACAAAGGATCGAGACAACTCAAAACCAAACAGCAGTCCTGTGATGACCAGTCTATTTTACCTTTGGACTTGTCTTCTCTGAGTTCCAACAGGATTCTGGAGGTGTTACCCAAGTTCTTTCTCCCTGGCGGGCTCTGAATTCCAAGTTGTGCCCCCCAGGCCTGTGAGTCTGTCGAAATGACCGCTTAGCCTCTTAACCTCTGAACTTCAATTTCAGAGTAGGTCTCAGAGGGAAAAATGGACCAAAATTCTCATAGCTGATTTTTTTCCTACTGTTTACTCGTTGCTTGTTAGCTCTCCAAAATCTTCAAAAATGTTAATTTGGTTTCTATATTTTTTCAAATTTCTTAAATTATTTTCAGTGAAATAATTTGTCTGAAATCAGCTAAAACATCAGTTCAGGAAGAATAAATTATGAATCTTAATATATTGCTTGGCTCATTTATTTTTCATGATAAGTTGATCTTTATTGTACAGTTTATACTTTTCTTATTTGTTGTGCTATTTAATGGCCCAGAATTCATGCTTATTTGATATTAATAAATTGTAATCTTGCTTTTCTGGTTATCCTTTCCCTTGCGTACTTTTGCCTATCCTTTTTTTAAACATTTTTCATAATTTGTTTCTGATATAATTCTTGTGTTCAGAATAGAGTTTGGTTATATCATATAATATGGTACATAACTTTTAAAAAGTTACTTCTAACTGAAGTAGTCCAATTCCATTTATTTATAAGATAAAATGTGGTATTTTATGCAATAATTGCTAGTTTATTACTTTTATTTTCTTTATTGTAATTTTGTGTGTTTCTTTCTGCTGCTATTTGGAATATTTATAAACTCTCCTAATTGAATCATGACTTTATCACTTCCTATCTGTGTGAGCTGGGCAAAATTACCTAGTCTCTCTGTGCCCAAGCTTTCTTAAATGTAAAATGAATGTAATAATAATACCTAACCAAGATTACAGTAAAGATTTAATATATGGAGAAAAAAACTTTAAAATAGTCTCAATAAAGAGTACATTTTTAATAAATGATCATTTTGTTATGAACATTTTGCCCAAGAACAGCGTAACATATTTCCATATGTTTCAAGTCATCTTTTGGTTTTGGAAGGATTTCTCAGATTACAGTAGTTTCCACCTTATCCACTGTTTCACTTTCTGCAGTTTCAGTTACTCATGGTCAACCACAGTTTGAAAACATTAAATGGAAAATTCCAGAAATAAACAATTCATAAGTTTTAAATTGAATGTTATTCTGAGTAGCGTGATGAAATCTCTGCCATCCCACTCCTTCCCACGAGACATAAATCATCTCTTTTACAGCATATCCACACTATATAGGTGACCTGCCTGTTAGCCCTTTGTCAGGAAAAAACATAGTGTACATAGTATTCAATACTATCTGAGGTTTCAGGCATCTCCTGGGGGGGTCTTAGAACATATCCCTCATGGAGAAGAGAAGATCTATTGTATACATTAAATGTTTTTGGAAACATGTTTCCTTAGAAAATTGGTTGTATCTATATTGGCTCTTGTTGCTACACTTCTCAATTTTTCTCTAATTTCTTCTTTTAGTCTTTTTCAATTTAATTCAATTTTGCTTGCATTTCTCAATCTTGACCTTTATTTTCTTTACCTTTTTTTTCTTTGCTGAGGAAGATTCACCCTGAGCTAACACCTGTGCCAATCCTCCTCCATTTTGCTTGTGGGTCGCTACCACAGCATGGCTGACGAGCAGTGTAAGTCTGAGCCTGGGATCTGAACCCAGGCCGCTGAAGCGGAGCGCACCTACCTCAACCACTAGGCCATGTGGCCGGCCCCTCCTTTATTATTTTTTATACATGATACTTTTCTTTATGATGATTCTAATAAGACCATTACTTCTCTGATTTTTTAACTTCGAAATTTCATTCACCTTATTTTTATCCCTTTTCAGTTTTTTGTCAGACATTTCCAGCTCAATTTTCTAGCTGTTTTGAGGTCCTTGGTTTTATCGTTATGATCTTTTAGTTCATGATTATATATTTGGTCATGAGTCTTGTTTTTATCTGTCTTGTTTTTCCTGTTCATTTTTATATCTGTCTTTTGTTTTTCCTGAATTACCTTTGTAGAGATTCTGTGCTAGTTTCTGTCAAATAAAACCTATCTTTTGATCAGGTATGTATTTTAAGCTGTTCTTGTATGAGAAGATGAGGGCAGTGTTGTAAACTAGGAGGAATACTCATTGATTCAAAGCAACACTCCCTTTGACATGGGTAAGTTGTGTGCATATGTGTTTTGCAGTGTGTGTGTAATTCCCTGTGGAATTTACTCTTCCCAGTTGACAGTGTTCAGCTGCTATATATCTACTCACACTTGTCTGTTCAACCAGCATCATCAACTGACTGCTTCTTGCAAAGTAGCATACATGGGTATCTCCACTTTCATTCTTTCCCTGCTTATTCTCTATTTACAAAATGAATCCAGAGAATTTCTTGGAGACAACCCATAAAATGTATTTCAGCTGTTGCAAAGGAGGGTGCCTTTGAGAAAAGGATCTTCTGGCTTTGAGCTCCACTGGAAAGAGCATACCCACCCTCCCTTTGTAGCATTTGCCAACTACTTCCTTTTAACTTTCCTTTATAAAACGTTTTCTGGTAAATCCATAGGATAGAAAATGAGAGGCTTTTTTCCTTTAAATACCAACACAGCATTTATAGAACGAACAAATATGAGAGGTGTAGAAGGGAATCTACACAAATAAAATGTGTTGTCAATTGCTACATACAAGTCCTTAAAATGCGTACAGCAGGTAAAACTGTATTATTTAAAATAATCCCCGCTACTGAAAAGAAAAAACATGTTTAAAAAAATCTTTTGATGAGGTATTTTGATGTATAAAAGTAATTTTGAGAGAAGGTTTTGAAGATTAAATTTTTCTCAGTATGACACTTTGAGCTGTTATTAATTGAATGGTAAGAGTGACAGGCCTTAATAAGATTAGAAAAAGACTAAGGCTCAAGTGAATAGCCATTGAGAAAGTCTCTGTTATATCAACAATCTAAAATAATTTCAAGATCAGTTACTTGGATTATTTAGCTTTATGTTATTTGTGGTATTTTGTGCCTATGTTACTCACAGAATTTTGACAAAAGTTTGCAACATACATATGCACTCTAGCAGTGATACTTTGGGAAATGAATAAAGAAGTGTATCTCTCTACTATGTTTGCGCTGAATTATTTGCACAAATAACAACTAAAAAGGAGAAACAAAGGCTAGAATCAGGCAGCAATGAAAAATCCGTCTGGTGATGGGTTGACTGAAAAGTGAAATAAAGACATCTGTTTTAGGGAAGATCTGGATGGACCCACTAACTTGAAAATTTGAGCCATTTTTTGTTTACATAAAGAATGAATGTTTCCTTGTGTAGCTGAAGATTTGAAAACCCACGGGCCATAGGCATCAATATTACACGTGGGCATGCTGTAGGCAAGTTTTCTCACAGAGATTAATCAGTCTCTCTTATGAGTAAGATAAATTTTGTAACAATGAATGAGTGAAACCCAAGCATGATGAATAAAACTCCGTTGAGCTGAATGTTATCAGATAAATGAAAACACCACATTCCCCAAACATTTACTCTATGGTGAGCTGAAGAAGTAAAATTGTGAGAAGTGGGAAAGAATTATAAATTTAAGCATACTAGAAAGCACAATTTCATGCAATACACAAAATTTGTGGACTGCTGAGAAATAGTTGCAACAGTCAATCGTGAAATAAAGCAATATAGAAACAGTTTATTCTTTTTAAGCTAAGCTGTTGAAAGTGTCATGAGTATCAGAGACATTCTTCCAAACAGTGACAGACTTAGTTGTTTTATTCTTAAAATAAAATCAGTAATATTATGTATTGAACTTATGAATTTGAGCCCCACCTTTGGTTCTACTCTGAAGGGAAATAATATGTTAAGGTTAAGAAATACCATTTACCAATAAAACTGGTGTTTCTGGAAAATATTTGAGGAAGCAAAGACTCTGCTAAGAAATATAAGGATAATCAATTCACATAAAATACAGAATTTAAGAGTTTTGCCTGTTAAATGTTCCTTTATTGTTTGTTTTTTTTTTAATCACCTGGGTGACTATTAGTTAAACACTTGATTTGGGGGATATTTTTGCATTCATAGACATCAAGCACTGTTCATACAATATTTTAACCTGAGCCAGAATGACAAATGGCCATCATTGTTGTTGTTTGAAATGTCTGAATTTTAGGCTATTTGAAAAGGAAATAGAAGGAAATGACCCACTTTGGTACCTGCCCACCAGAACTGACACAACCACAAGGACAGAGAGTAAGTCGTGTAGGGACAGGCGGCATTTTCCAACTATTATTTTCTAAGTACCAGGGGCACCTATCATCTTTGTAAATACATACTGCATTCTTCTGAATATTTTAATTGATAATCCTGTCTATATTAAAACTTTTCAGGAAATTAAATTTGTCAAATATTCATTTTTATGAAATAAAAAATCAAAGTTTAGATTGAGTTTAGATATTTATCTTAAGCTCAATGCAGAGATTTTCTAAGAAGTATATATTTTGTCGGTTGCTTAGTAACGCTGCAGTACAAAAAGCTAGGGAGTGTTTTTATAACTTACTTTGTGTATGATATTTCAAAGATTTTAATAATCCATTGTTGTCTATTAGGTACAATATGCTGCATTCTGTTATTGCTATGTGCCCTCTGAGCAGTAATTGTATTATATTTTCTTTAAATATCCCTGAGATTGATCATTACTGACAACACATCTTTTCAGAATGCTGTCTATGGTTAGAGCTAAAGTGTTTTAACACTGTTTCTCCATCTGAGGAAGAATAAACAAGGACAAATATGCATTCTATATGTTACTCTAGTAACCATGGTACTTATAATTTATTTCCAAAGTGTAAAAGTTATTGAACTTTTCTAATAAATGAAATTTCATATAAATTTTTAAAAATGAAATTGAACTATTTTAATTATCTATTAATGTCCACATATCATTTTACTATATAGTATCTACCTCAGTGTGTGTGTGTGTGTGTGTGTGTGTGTGTGTGTTTACACACAGAATATATGAAATTCTTACAGATTTTTTTAAGGAAATTAAAAATCCATTTATATAATGAAGAAAGCATAGAAAACAACATCTAATATAAAAATACAGTTCAAAAGCCCAAATTTCAAGAAACTTAAAATTTTTTCAAAAGTCTTATTAAGCACAGGAAAATATAGAAAGATGGGAAATAAGTCGAAATAAATATTAAGTCTGAGAGTTAGTCAGGAAAGGTTAAGAAATGCTACAATAACATTCCATCTCAAACTTCAGTGGCTTGACACAGCGAAAATTAATTTCTCCACTATACTACATGTACAAAACAGAGCAGGAGTGTCTCCAAAATTGTGTTTAGGTGATGCTCATGCTATAGATACCAAAAGAATAATGATCCAGTGATTTATCATTTATAAAATTCTTCAATATATTATTGTTGTGACCTTAGAGATAATTCCATGCAACAAAAGAATATATAACATGGCGGAGAAAATAATATTCATTTTTGATGAAACCCTCTTTGTGTTAGTTATTCTGTTAGAGAAGATAGTGTAACATTTGCTGTGGTATTAAACAGTCTCAACACCTCAATGTCTAAACACAGTGCAATTTTCTCATTCATTTTTCATTTCACTTGAGGGAGTACTAGGGCCATATTTATTATAGTCACTCAAAGACCCATATTGATGATAGCTTCATCTCAACATGTGTTTCTACAAATACTGAAGCACAAAAGGAACAAATAAAATTGCATATTGGTTCTTGAACTGTTTGTCTAGATATGACCTTTATATCTGCTCTCAATTATTTGGCTAAAATGAGTCACGTGGTCAATACTTAACAGTTCCTGAAGAGAGAGAAAATCAAGAATATTAGGGAATTGTGATGATTATCACAACAGCTTAACTAAGAAAATTAAATGACCCTAAAGGATAATTATATTAAGATAATTTTGTTTCAACTTTTTTTATTCACATTATTTCATACAACTGTACCTGTGTGTGTGCATACACAGACACACACATAAAATGAACAATTTGGTGTTAATGATGTTAAGATGTATTGTCACATTTATATGTGTTCATAGTCATTTATAATTACTTTTGGTGTCATTTTAAGTAAGAATGTCTTGATTGATATACCTATATTGCATGTCACATCTATTCTGTCCTGGGAATATTACATGAATGTTGCCCTATGAAAAAAGCTACTGTTGTTAGTGAAATACACAGAACAACCCTGACAGTGATTGAGAAAAATCAATTTCATCATAACTACGCACTCTAGAGAAAACACAAAATTTTTCTAAAGAAAAACTGTCATTGATTTGTTTTTTTATCACGACACAAGCAAAATGTTTAATTCCATACACTTTTTTCCATCTCATTCATTTTCATTCATTCTCTACTCACCAAGGAAAAACAAAATTTCTCTGTCTATGTTTCATTGAGCTATTTTACTTTTAAAAAGTTTGTATATATTTTACCTTTGAGTTTTATACTATGTTTATTCAGGATGATATTAAAATCCTTGATGTGTTAGGTTATTTTGTAGCTAGTTAGAAAGTGTAAATAAATCAAGGAGATTTAGCAATTAATGAAGTATCTCAATAGTTTAAAAAATGAGAGAAAAGGTAAAAACATATTCTGAAATATAGACCAGTGCCATCCACGAGCTCATCACTGTTACCCTGTAATATGATTAAATGAGTGCACCTGATGCTTTGATACCATTGCATTCCAACTATGTGCATGAAAATAATCATACAAAGATAATAAAAAGGAGAGGGATTCCATTATCTTCATGAATGCCATTTAAACTACTGTTGGAGGAGAACTTTTAAAAAATCATGACAGAACTGTCATTCAATAAAGAAGTCTATGAGATTTTTATCCAGAAGTGACAAGAAGCAATGATGTGAAACATTCTGTGTGGAAAACAGCAGTTTTATTTTTCACTATTAAATTCAGACAGGCATTAACAGAAAATTCATTAATAAACTATTCTGAATGTTTAACACAGAGAGATACTGTAATAGGCACTGGAAAGTGGGCAATATTTGATTAATCAGTACTGTTATAGCTCACAGCCCAGTGAGAAAAGAATAAAATATATTTCATTGGAGAGTATAGTTTATAATCTCAATTAGTGCATTGGCAAGTTTTAAATATAATATTTTATTTGAGAAAGAAATGCAAATAAAAAAAGTTAAGCTATGTAAGGTGAAAAACAATTTTAATTGTAGCAAGTACATTGGCATAAATCTTAATTTTTCACTAAAATAAAAAAGTGGCATATATACTGTCTATGAGAAAATATAGCAGAAGTTGAAGTCAGTACACTAAAGAAGCAATGAGTAAATGTTGGTTTCATGAGAGCATTGTAATTTAATAACGAGACCGTTTCATGAAGTGTGCTGACGATTTTTTTTCACCAAATTACATAATTGGATATCAAGGTCTTAATCTAAAATAAGAATAATTTTTGGGGAAAAAAAACGGAGCAAAATGATGGATTGTGTCTTTATACTGATATAACATTTTTGCTAAACTTTTCTAAAGGACTTTCTGGAAGAAGAGTAAATTAATTATTACTACATAGAGAACTAACTGGGGAGAATTTGTGGCATATTTAAGAATTTTTGGCTTATGTTATAGAAACATTTTTTAAAAATTTAAACTATACCTTGTGCTGCTATTTCTTTAGATCCAGACATACATTTATATTTGCAATCACTTGTTAACATGTGATTTAAATAATCATCACATGATCATATAATTTTTTGTTAAATGAAATGCTTTAAATCAAGTAATTATAGTTAGAATAATCTCAGAAAAAGCATTTTATAACTTTCTCCCATACAAAAAAAGAATTAGTATCTTCATCGAGCTGTGAGGAGGAAATGTTTTGAATCCTATTACGATATCTAGTGTGCAATTATTTGATGCTATTCAGGGGGTATCTGTTTAGTATATTTTAGGTACCTTATTCAATAGGTATTGATTTTGCACCTTGAGTTCTAGAAGGCAACCATCATAATGTAATACATATGGTCTGCCTCTACATATTTAAGTATTCTTTGATTTATTTCATTAATATTTTGTCATTTCTATCATACATATATCATTTACTTGTTTTGTTAGATATATACCTATTTCATTTTGTTGGGAGTAATTGTAATGGGTATTGTTTTGATATTGGTTTCTAGTTGCTTGTTGTCATTGTGTGAAGATGCAATTAATTTTCATGTTGGTATTTTATTCTGCAAACTTACTGACCTCACTATTACTTCAAGGATATTTTGGAAATTCCTTGAAATTTCTGTATATGTAGTTTTGCCACTTAGAGAGAGACAGTTTTATTTCTTCTTTTCTTGCCCATTGCCTCTGTCTAGAACCTACAGTACTACATTGAATAAGAGTGGTGAAAGATGACATTCTTGCCTTGTCTGTGATCATAGAGAAAAAGCATTCATTTTTTCACCACTAAGTATGATGCGAGCTGCAGATTTTTTGTAGATGTTTTTAGGAGATGGAGTAAGGTCCTCTCTATTCTTAGTGTACTGAGAGTTTTTATGTTGAATTTTGCCAGATGCTTTTTTGTGTGTCGATTGATATAATCATATAATTATTCTTTTATCATCTGTTCATATGGTGGATTATATCGGTTGATTATTAAATATTGAACCAGACTTGTATACCTGGAAAAAAAATCTCACTTGGTCATGGTGTATTATTTATTTTTAAGTTTTGTTAAATTCACTTTGTTAAAATTTTGTTGAAGTTTTCTTCATCTAATTTCATGAGAAATATTGATTTATAATTCTTTCATTTTTTTCTCTTTCATTCATTCGTTCGTTCATTTGTTCTTTCGTTCTCTCTCTCTCCTGTCTTTGTCTGCTTCTGCATTCTGGTATCAGGGTAATATTGGCCTCATAAAATTAGTTGAGAAGTGTTTCCTCTTTTTCTCTTTTCTGGAAAAAAATTATGTAAAACTGCTATTAATCTTTGAATGTTTGGTAAAACTATACAGTGAAACCATTAGGCCTTAAGGGTTCTTTTTTGAGAATTTTTAAATTATAAATCCAAAATCTCTAATAGTTACAGGGTAATTCAAGTTATGTATTGCATCTTGACTGTGTTATGGTCATTTGTGTTTGAAGAATTGGTCCATGTTTTTTAAGTTGTCAAATTTATGAACATAAAATTGTTCATGTTATTTCCTTATTATCTTTTTAATGGCTTCAGGATCTTTTGTGATATGGCGTTTCTCCTCATATTGGTGATTTTGTCTTCTTTCTTTTTATCTTTATCAATATCACTGGAAGTTTATCATTTTAATATTTTTAAAGAGCCAGTTTCATGTTTCTTTGATATTTTCTTTCATTCTTCTGTCTTTGAGTTTATTGATTTTTGCTCTTTATTCCTCATTGCTCTAAATTGAGTTTGCTCTTTTTTATCCCTTGGTTCTTGAGGTGAGAATTTAGATCATTGATTTGTGCCTTTTTCTCTTTTCTAATATAAGCATTTAGTGCTCTAAATTTTCCTCTAAATGCTGCTTTGTCTGCGTCTCATAAATTTTGCTATAGTGTTTTTGTCATTTTCATTAGGTTCTATGTATTTCATTTTATTTTATATTCCTTTGACCCACGGTTTATTTATAAATTTGTTTAATTTTAAGTGTTTGGAGATTTGTCTGTTGTCCTTATGTTATTGATTTCTAGTTTCAGTCCATTAATGTCAGAGAACATATTCTGTATGATTTCAATTATTTTAAATATGTTAAGGTTTGTTTTATGACAGAAGATATTGTCAATTTTGCTCAATATTCCATGGACACTTGAAAGGAATATATATTTTGTTGATGGATGGAATGTTTTATACATCAGTTAGATCCTGTTTTGTGATGATATTCGCTTCTGTGTCCTTACTGATTTGGTGTCTAGTATTTCCATAAATCTCTGAGAGTGTGGGATTGAAGTTCCCAACTGTAAATGTGGTATTGTCTATATTTTAAGTATATCAGTTTTTAGCTCATGTATTTTGAAGCTCTGATCTTGATGCTTACACATTGAGAATTGCTATATCTTCATGGTAAATAGATCCTTTTATCATTATGTAATGTCCCACTTTGTCTCTAGTAATTTTTTATCTGAAATTTCCTTTATCTGATATCAATATAGTTACTCTTACTCTTTTTAAATGAAGTTTTGCATAAGTAAAGCTTTTACATTCTTTTATTTCCAAACAATTTCTGTTGTTAAGCTTAAAGTAAGTTTCTTGTAGACATAATATAGTGATTGTGTTTTGAATACACTCTGCTAATCTTTGTCTATTATTTAAAGTAATTATTCTATTAGAGTTTCAGACTGCCTTTTTATTATTTGGTTTTTGTTTGTTTCCTGTGTTTCTCTCTCTCTCTCTCTTTTTTTTTTACAGGGAGGGTTTTGCCCTGACCCAACATCTGTTGACAATCTTCCTCTTTTTTTTTCTCCCCTAAGCCCCACTTCATGGTTGTATATCCTAGTTGTAAAACTTTTAGTTCTAGTATATGAGCCACCACCACAGCATGGCATGGCAACTGACAGGTGACTGGTGTGGTTTCACAACTGGAAAACGAACCCAGGCTGCCAAAGGGTTGAGAGCACCAAACTTGAACCACCCATTCAATTGTCTGTTTCTTCTTGTGTGAGCTTTTGCAGAATGTGTCTTTCAAGGAATTAGTCCATTTCATCTAGGTAATCAAATTTATGGGCATAGAATTGTTCATAGTATTTCTTTATTAAACTCTTAATGTCCTTGGGACCTGCAGTGATGTCCCTTCTTTCATCTGATATTTGTAATTTGTGTCTTCTCTCTTTTCTTCTTAGTCTGGCTAGAGGCTTATCAATTTTATTAATCTCTACAAAGAATTAGTTTTGGTTTCATTGATTTTCTCTATTGATTTCCTGTTTTCAATTTCATTGATTTCTGTTCTAATTTTTATTATTGTGTTTCTTCTGCTTACCTTTGACTTAATTTGTTCTTGTTTTTCTAGTTTCCTAAGCTGGAAGTTTAGATTGTCAATTTCAGATCTTTCTTCTTTTCTAATATATGCATTCAAGCACAAACTTCCCTCTAAGCACTGCTTTTGCTCCATCCCACAAATTTTGGAAGTTGTGTTTTTATTTTAATTTAATTCAAAATATTTTAAAATCTTTCTGGAGATTTCTATTTTGACCCATGTGTTATTTAGAAGTGTATTGTTTAACTTCTATGTGTTTTGAGACTTTCTGGTTACCTTTCTGTTATTGACCTCTAGTTTAATTACATTGTGGTCTAAGAGCAAATATTGTGTGATTTCTTTTTTAATTTGTTAAGGTGTGTTTTTTTGGCCCAGAATGTGGCCTATCTTGGTGACTCTTCCATGTGAGATTGAGAAGAGTGTGCATTGTGCTGTTGTTGGATGACATAGTCTGTAAATATCAATTTTATTCAGTTTATTCACAGTGTGGTTCAGTTCAACTATGTCCTTACTGATTTTTCTGCTTGCTGAATTTGTCCATTTCTGATAAAGGGGTGTTTAAGTCTCCAACTCTGATAGTGGATTTGTCTAATTCTCCTGGAAGTTCCATCACTTTTTGTCTCATGTAATTTGATGTGCTGTTGTTAGATGTATGCATGTAAAGAATTGTTATCTTTCCTAGTTAACTTATCTCCTTATCATTATGTAATTCCCATCTTTATCCTTGATAACTTTCCTTTCTTTGAATTCCATTCTATCTGCAATTAAATAGCTATTCCTGCTTTATTTTGATTAGTGTTAGCATGGAATACTTTCCTCCATGCGTTTACTTTTAATTGTTATGTATCTTTATATTTCAAGTGTGTCTGGTTCTTGGATCCACTTCAGCAATCTGTAGTTGTCCCACAGTCCTCAGATATTCTGTTATCTCTTTTTTCAATCTTTGTTCTCTTTGCTTTTCAATTTTATAGGTTTCTATTGAGATATCCTCAAGCTCAGAGATTCTTTCCTCAGCCATGTCCAGTCTACTAATAAGCTCATCAAAGGCATTCTTTATTTCTGTACATTGTTTTCGATCTCTAGCATTTCTTTTTGATTCTTAAGATTTTCATCTCTCTGCTTACATTGCCCATGTTTTTCTGTCTGCTGTCTAATTTATCCATTAGAGTCCTTAGCATAGCAATTATAATTTTAAAATCTTGGTCTGATAATTCCAACATCCCTGTCATGTCTGGTTCTGATTCTTGCTCCTTCCCTCTCTCTTCAAACTATGTTTTTTGCCTTTTAGTATGGCTTGTAATTATTTCTTGATAGCCAGACATGATGTACTGGGTAAAAGCAACTGCTGTAAATAGGTCTTTAGTAGTGTAGTGGTAAGGTGTGGGGGAAGGGGAAGTGCTCTAGTCCTAAGATTAGGTCTCAGTCTTTAAGGAGCCTATGCCCCTGGACTGTGAACTTAACAGTGTTTCTCAGTTTTTTCTCCCCCACTTAGGTGTGATAGGATGGTTAGAGTGGATTGGAGTTAGGTATTTCCTTTCTCCCACTTGGAAGGCTAGAGTTGAGTGGGGTTGGTTATTTTCCTTTTTCCAGGTTATTTAGTCTCTGATAATGCCTTAGCAACTTAGGCTCTGGTTACTTAGTTTTTCCTGAGGGCAGGCCTTGTGAAGAACAGAGCACTATGACGTATTTTAAATTCCCTGTACTCACCTGTCTGTCATTCCAATCATGAGGATAGTTGTTTGCCCTGCATTTTCTTGTCTCTTATAGATCCAAGAAGATTTGTTGATTTTTCAGTCTGTTCAGCTTTTTAATTGCTATTAGGATACAGTGGCAACTTTTAAGCTCCTTACATGCAGAAACCTTCCCAGTTTAATTTTACCTGAGAATCCTCACAGATATTCTCATAATTGCCTTACTCACATGACAGTATCCTTGATTGCCCAATTAGAGACAATTTTGATATCCACATTAAAAAATCATTTGCTAAATTTTATGAGAGTATAAATATCCAATTAGCACTCTGGGGACAAGAGTCCAATGATTTTACCACCAGATATACTAACCCTAGATTTTCTCATTGTGAATATTTACCCTTGCCTTCTTCAACTAGGGTTTTACTGGCCACATGAATATGAAAGTAGAATTCCAATTGCCTCTGTTATTTATTTAGGAACTTCCTTCAGTAAACAAGGTACTTGCTATACTATCCATTCATCATTAGGAGCTTTCAGTTCTTTAGAGTTACTATTAACAGACCCAAAGGCAGGAGTACAATGTTCTCACAGAAGTCATGTATACTACAGAGCCAATATCAGTGTCATGCTTCTACATTCGTGCATCTATATCATTTTTTTGAGTGCACTCTGCCGGCCTGCACAATTGTTATTGGAACTTCTCTCTATCATTATACATGGCATTTAGGTATTTTGAGTTTAAAATTATCTGGGAGCTGTTTCCACCAAATCCCAGTAATGTTTCAGTGATTGCTCACTCTAAGAGATATATATTAGCCACTGCATCAGGTAAATTTTAAGCTCAAAATCCCAATGTTTATCACTGGGGCAGTGTTAGAAATCTACCAGATACTCCAGTCAGAATACTTCCATGCAGTAACTATTTTCAAAATCATTTTTATGTTTAGATCATAGTGCTCACACTGTAAATTCACGGTAAATTAACAGCAAATAGCTTAGACCCTTTCCACCAAAAAGTCTCTGAAAGCCAGTGATTGTCTGAACTCTATTCTAATTCAGCTATCTCTTTGAACATTTGAGGAGACAAGGTTAACTCCATGACCAGGTGAGTGTCCTTCAAAATCTAAAATAGTTACAAAAGGCATTTGGTATCTTTTTTATTGTTAGTGTTGGCAAAGATAGCAATTTATTTTGTACTTTCTGAGGAATGTTTCTCATGCTCTCCCAAACCGTTATCCCCAAGAATTCAAGCAACTGGATGAAACTATTATATTAGCCAGGTTAATTAGTTATCCTTGGCTAGTTCATATAAGTTGTTATAATTCTTATATCTTCCTTAACTTCTGTGTCTGACAGGCAAGCAATCATTATATCATGAATGTAATAATTCAACTTAAATAATAATCAAATTCAAATCTTATCTCACCAAGTTGTGATAGTATACTGCAAATTTTAAGTACCTCCAGAAAAATGATGACTGCATATCACAATTATTCTCATAAAAAAGGTGAATTGTGCGTGATTTTCACCCAAGTATGGGATATAGAAGAAATTATTAGCCAACTCTGTCACAGTGTTCAGCATTTAGCAAACTGAGTTTTCTATACTGCTCTTATCACATCTGGTATGGTGGAGACTAAGAGTAGAAACGCTCTTTAAGCCACAGTATTCAAGCTCCCTTCTTTTGTTATGGGCCAGATAGGACTGTGATGGAGATAATTCATAGGAATGAGTACTGCTTTTTCTACTTCTTCAATTAAGTGAAACAATTTTCTTGTTTTCCTCAGATTTGGTTCTACATAATATTTATTTTCAATAAGAGTTTGGCAATTCTAAAGGTTCTCATGGAGCATGACCAATTAAAACTGTGTGAAGAGCAAAATTTCCAGCATCTGATCATAGATTGGTAACAATAAATTTCTTTGTTCATGCTCTCGTACCTTAATTATGCATTCAGATATAGTTAATAAATATAGGTAACCTTGCAATCTAAATTTTACCCTATCCCTAGGATTACCCTAGTATTACAATGCTCTCCAGGTTTTAGTTTTGGCCCTCTGATATTGCCTTCCTGTTCCCTACAGATAATACAGTAGTTTCTGTGCCATTATGCAGACATCCCAAAACTCTTTGTTCACCAACCTTAAGTCATTCCATCTTGACCATAACGTATTGCTGGATTGGTTTCCTAGGGCAGTCATACGAAAGTACCACAAAGTGTGTGGCTTAAAAGAACAGAAATGTATTCTCTCACAGTTCTGGATGATAGAAGTCTGAAATCCAAGTGCTGACAGGGTTGGCTCCTTCTCAGGGCTCAAATTATCATCTTTTTCCATAGGCAGCTTATTGAAAAATATGAGAAATATTGCCAGAAGGCCCAACTTTGAGGAAGGCATTAAATTTTCCCTGGTTTATAAAAATAGAGGAGCAGTCTTGAATAGGGAGACCAATGGGACCTCCATGATCTGCAGAAACAATTTGGAGAACACAGTCACGATTGTTTAAATTTTGGTCAGGTGACCAAAACAAGAAATATGTGGGCAAATAATGACAACAATAAATTATCTGATAGTTCACATTGATACCTTCTGTTCTCTGGGTTGAATAATTATGTCAGCTGGCTACATGAAGAGTAAAAAAGTATAGATGCTCTTTGGGATAATTTTCTGTAGGCCTAGTGTAGACAGATGTCTAGGCATGCTGGTAAAAGTCCAGGTACGGTGGTGTCCTACAGGTAAAAAGAGTACAGTCAGTAGACATGACAGCAGAGGTAATGTCCTCTTAAGAGTGTTCTGGTGGCAAAATCTTTGCTTTGTTTTGATTTATTCCCTCTAATTTTCCTGTTTAGTCTATGACTTTCCAAATGCCTTCCAAAAAAGTTCCTTTATTGTCTAACTTAGCTGAAGACAATTTATGGATTTTTGAGGTGGTAAGAATTTGGGGAGTGTGTAATGAAGAGAAGAAAGCTCCTTGGAAAGATTTTCTGGAAAGTCTAATTGGAAAAATGGAAGTCTGAAGAAAAGAGGAAAAAAATGAAAAAACACATGAAGAGATACTTAGTGACTGTTGTTATATTCTTAGGTACTTCCACACATTCAAAACCGGAGTCCCAAGAAGGGTAAAAAAGAAAATACAACAGAAAGTAACTTCAGTACTGGCCAAAAGATTTCCAAAATGTTATCAAAATATCAACATGATATCTAAGAATCTTAACAAACCTCAAGCAGGATAAATATAAAGAAAACTACACTGAAGAACATATGGTTAAAATGCTAAAAACAAAAGATAATGAGACAATCCTAAAGTATCGAGATAAAAAAGGGAAACTACAATAAGAATGATGGCTCACTTTTAATCAGAAACAATAGAGGTAAGAAGTAACAGAACATTACTAAAGTGATGAAAGGAAAAGAAACAAATAAACCTGTCAAGAAAGAATTCTATACTCAGAGTATATCCTTCAAATATGTATGTAAAATAGAGATACTTTTAGATACAGTAAAGCTAAAAGAATTTGTTGTTAATAGTTCTACATTATAAGAACTTCTGAAGCGAGATATTTTTACTGAAAAGTAATGCTAACAGTGAAATTTTCATTTACAGGAAGGAATTAAGATTATCAGAAGTGGTAAATGTAGTTGTAAATTCAAAAGAATGTAATTTTTCTTAATTATTTTAAAATAAAAGAGACTATAAGACAATAATAATCACAATAATGAGTGTAGGGTTTATCATTTATGCAGAAATAAAATATATGAGACAGATAACATAACAAAGGGGGGCAAATGCAATTATAATGCAGTCATTTGTTACTATACACGGGTAGAGGGACAGTATGAATTCTAAGTAGACTATGATAAGTTAAAAATTCATATTGTAATCCTTAGATCAATCATTAAAGAAAATGCAAAGAGTCTGAGCAAAATAAGTAGATTTTTTTAAAAATAAAAGAAATATTATGGAATAATAATTTTTAAATATACGACTAACTCAGTAGAAAATAGAAAAAGAAGAACAAAGAACAAGAGAAAGAAAAAAAGATGAAAATAAAATAGCAAAATGGGACTTTAATCTCACCATGACAATACTTACATTAGAATTTTCCTTAGTAAAAACCAAAGCATGTGGATTTGAGAAGAGAAAGGACAATAACATATATTAAGTGAGCAAGGTCTCTATCATTATAATAGGGATTCAAATTATATTACGTGTGAAGATAACAGTGGTAATTAAATGGAGAGTATATTCTATTGAGTTTTTATAAAGTACACCATTACTAAAACCATGCATTTTTGGAAGATATGGCCTTAGGAAGTGAAACCAAGGTTGACAAAAATGTAGAATATGAATCTTGCTTATCATCATAATTCCTTTTGTAATATTGGACTTTATACTTATACAAAAAATACCTAAAGCACACAAAAAGAACGAAAGTGAGTATACCTCATTTTCTAATTTACTAAATAGTTTTAACAGCGGCTGTGACATAAAGGAGAAAATTCATGGTAAAAGATAAGATTGTTTCATGCTAATGATTTCAAATTTATTCATTATTAATTATGAAGCAGGCAATAGATTTTAAGTAATGAAGTAAAATAAGCATAGACACACTATAGTCAGTTAACTATATGCTTGGTATAGTTTGGAAGGGTAAGAAGTTACAGTCAATCAATCTAGTTGTGACACTAGTAAAATAACCCTGGTATGAGAAAATGCAGAGCAAACTAAGGAAATGGTGGTCTCATGAAGCAGAGGTGACTGAGCAAGAAGTTAAAAGCACTATGATTTAGCTAGTGGTGTATGTGGGGCGAATGAGGGAAAGGGTTAATATAAATGTTCATAATAAACATTGGTGTGGATGGTGGTGCCATTCAGCAAGTGATAAAACATTGAAGGGTGAAATGGTATGTTCAGTTTGGGCAATGAAGATCTCTAGGTTTTGTAGTTTTGATGTTGAGATTGTATGGGTGATATGTTATTTATATTTTTATTTTTGTGTTGTTTTATGATAGAATAGACCTCTACATCTTCATAGCAACTGAGGAAGAAATTCACAAATAGAGTTTGTAAATCTGAGAAGGAAGGACAGGGAAGGAACTCAAAGGAATGGGAAGGACCACGTCATGAAGTAGATAGAAATTGGGAACCACATGAATCAAAATCATAAGTGGAAGGATAATGAATTTTTTTCTGAAGTGACAAAAGAAGACACTTGTATCATAGAAGAAGGTGTATCAGTAAGTAAGGAGGTCATAGATTTATTACTTTTCTGTGACTGCAGGGACGGTCATTGTCTCTTAGAGAGAGGTGAGAAGTAGGTCTGTGATTATCTGTGCAGTTTAGTGTAGATTTGAAAAGCTGCAGTAGGGAATAGAAGAGAGATCTGAACTTGGATACACAAGGTACTGTAGTGCAGTCTTGAGAACACAACTCCATTTGCATAACAAGAGCTCGTGGTGGTAATAATCTACAGTGTTTTATGACTCTCATTAGAATTTTTAGCTTGGAAGCTTTGAATGTGAATAGCTTGATGAAGCAATTTTGCTTAATCAGTATTGACCATCAGTAGGTCAATGTGGTAGAAAAACAAGGAAATGTGGATGTCCAGAATTTATAATAGAGTGGCTTGTTTTTCTTTCATCGTTTTGAATGTAGGCTAATTAATGAAGGAATTCATCAATGAGGGAAATGATGAAAAGATCTAATATATACTCATTAGTGTGCATTCTAGAAGTGGTTATAGTTGGTGTGATCATATAATGTAGTGTCCAAACTAAGACAATTTTAAAAGCATAAATGGGAACTATTGATAATTCTATTATGAGGGTGTGAAGGAGAGCTATTACAAATAACATCAAGACAGGAGTCACAAACGTGGGTACTCTTGACCAACCATCAATGTATGGTCAACCTAGTCATGGCAGAAGGCCCTCAAGAACATTCTTGGATGAGTCATTAACATGGACCTTAAAGATGCTTATTATGACAAGAGATGGAGTGGAAAAGATATGTGACCTAGATCAGATATGATGTGAAATCAACGGAGACAGGTATGCACAGTGTAAAAGATATCATTCTTCTCAAATAAATCAACAACTAGAGTTCTCGTTGCTTAAAAGCTTAAAATCTCACGTTTGAAAGAAGGCACAATAATAGTTATAACTAAGCAACATAAAGAAATTATTAAGGGTCAAAAGAGATCTTGTACACATCAAGTTTAGAAGCACTGTAATCATTATTATTCACAATGGGAAATTTTCATGCAGAAATTTGAAGTTATAAAATTTTCAATTTAAATGTATTTTGCACTCATATTAAGTCGATGTTGCTAATATGTATAAAATGTATTGTTCTGCATAGTGCCTCAGAGTTGGAGAATTACATAACGATGATCATTCATTTACTCACTCTGTCTTCATTTACAATAATAGGTTTGTGTGTCTTCATTAACAATGACTTCCATAGTTAGACTCAATGGATTAATGACTTTAGTCAAGTAACTCATTTGAGAGAATTTTTTTTTGCCTAAGGAAGAAACAAAGTCTTTTACACTTTAACCTTTATGAAAGGTAAACAAATCTGATGAATCCTACCAAATTCTTCAAAGATAAGAAGTTAAAACTGTGACTGGTTACTCAAATCCTTTTTTCACAAAATATCCACAATATATGATGTGAATAAGTGACAATAGAGAAGCAACAAAAAATAATTATAAATAAAGGGAATAGCACTCTTCCTAAAAATACAAAAAAAAATCTCTCCAGTTAATTTTCACAGACCATATAACACACCAGAGAGAGGCAAATTATAGGCAAATTTTTCTCATAGGCACAAAAATTCTAAATAACATGTTAGGAAAAGAAACTCAGCAATTCATTAAAAGGTTAGTATATCATAATGAAGTTTTTTCCTCCTTCAGAAAAGTGAGATGGGTTTAAAGTTTGCAAATCAGGCAATGTGACTTACTGAGTTAACAAAAGAAAAAAGGAAAAAGAGAATATTATCATCTCAAAGGATGCAACAAAAAGCTTTTGATAAGATTCAATATAACAAAAAAATTTAACTAATTATGAATTTTAGGAAACTTCCTTAATCTGATAAAGAATATCTACAAAAACGATCTTAAAATCATTTGTAAAGAGGAGATATGAAAACTTTTTCCTTAAGGTTAGGAATGAGCAGCTCCATTTGCTGCTATTCAGCAGTGTACTAGAGGACTTATCTAGTATAATAAAGAAGAAAGAAGCAGTGAAATATGTAAAGATTAGAAAGAAAGAAACATTTGCAGGAGACACAATTATATATATAGCAGGAAAATGTAAAAGAAATTTATAGTAAATTTACAACTAGGAAGTAAATTCAGCAATGTTGTGGTATAGAAGGTCAATGCAGGAAAAATAATTATATCAATATCTGGCAATAGGAAATTAGAAAATGACATTTCAAAATCCATTTACACTAGCTTCACATATTACATACCTAGGAATAATTCCAATGAATTATTTACCTCTACACCTACCACTGCCAATAAGAATGTAAAAATATTACTGAAAAAATTTTAAAAGAATTAAAAGGAGGAATATATCACATATGTAAGTTATAAGACTATTGCAAAGATGGCAATTCTCTCCAAATTGATGTACATTTGAAGCAATACTAATAAAATTTACAGGTTTTTTTTCTAGTGAATATTTACAAGCATATACTAAAATATATATTGAATTGCAAAGGTACAAGAAAAGGGAGGGGCATCTTAGAGAAGATGAGTAAGTTGGAGGTCTTACATCATAAAATATAAAGCATACACTAGTCTGGTATTAGCACAAGGATACACAAACTGAACAACAAAGAGGAATAGAAAGTTTAGACGTTTACCTGCTTCTGTGTTGTGATATGCATGATCTGCAGTACCCTGAGGAAATGAAGATATTTTTAATAAATAGTGCTCAGTTATTTGAAAACTAATATTAAAAAAATCTGAAATCCTACCTCACAGCATACATCAAAATCGAGCCCAGAAATATCATAGAGTTAAATGTGAAAGGTGAAAAAAAAGCTTGTAGGAAATGAGAGGAGACTATCTATATGACTTGGGGTAGAAAATTATTTCTTCCAAAAAGAAGAAAACCACTAATCAAAAAGAAAATGCTTGACACAATAAACTCTATTAAAATTAACATCTTAAGTTTCTCAAAACAAACAGACAAACACGGGTTGGAAGAAAGGAATCTGTATCTGAGAAAGGAATTACATTCAGAATATATAAAGAACTCCTATGATTCAGTAAGGAAAAAAGCAAAAACCTCAATATAAAAATAGGCAAAAGATTTGCATGGGTCTCTCACTCACACACACGCACACACCCATCTGCAGATTTGGCAAGTTTTCTTCTCACAAGTTTAAAACACAGAAAATAAACTCAGAATTGTCCTAAGCATAAAATTTTTAAATGAAAAGATTAGTATGTTTTTAAACTCTTTAAAAATTAATATGTAATGTAAGTTTTGATAGTAAAAACCATTTTTAGAGATTTAACGTTCAGCATCAAGATCTTTTATCCAATTTGCATCTAATGATCTCACTTACATGTGACATCTAAATCTAAATAATAACCTAAAAAATAATAATAATCTAATAATCTATAAAAGCTGAACTCATAGAACCAGGGAATATAATGGTGGTTGCCAGGGACGAGAAGGTGGGGAAAATGGGGAAAGATGTTCGTGAAAGGGTACAATCTTTCAGTTTGAAGATGAGTAAGTTCTAGGGATCTAACATATAGCGTGGTGATTATAATTAATATTGTGTCATATACCTGAAATTTGCTAAGACAGTAGATCTTAAGTGTTCTCACTACACACCCAAAAACTTCCCATGTCCTTGTTAAGAAAAACCCTGCCTAGCCTAAAAAATAAAGTGTTTAGATAATATTGTGAAAAGTTAGAAGTTCAAATTGTATAATATGCCTGTACTTTCAGGGTATTTAAATTTTTTACAGTGTCAAATGGATCATAGCAGTCTTAGCCCTTAATTATTTTTATCATCCAAAAATGTTGGCATTAAAGGAAATATTTAAATACGTTAATTCATGAAGCAATATAATCTAGTGTGAGTCTAAAAATCATCCTGGACATTTCACATGCCAGGAACTAACCACATAAACTGGGGCTTTCAGTTGATTTTTTTTATACTTCCGATGTTGAGTTCATATATTTCATTTATTATAAATGACATTATATTGCATTCTGGGAAAAAACAAGGTTTAGAAGATTTAAAAGTTTTGCTTGGGTGCCCTTGGTCAAATCTTCCTCTGAGTAATTCATTACCTGTGTGTGCTACTGTTCTAATCACCATGAGTTAAGAGTTCTCGGAAAATGCTTTTGTTCATTAAAAAAACCCAAAATACTTTGCAACTATGTGCAGGAAACCTCTAGTTCCTATTTCTTACGGAGTGAACATAAGTGCTTTCATTATAGAAATTAAAATCATGTTAAAATTCAATATATAAAATTTCAGTGGTACTAACCAGAAGAACAATTGAAATAGAAGAAAAATAATCAGAACTGTTAGAAGATCATTAGCTATTTTAAAAGTCCGAGTTGCAGTTGACTTTTTTCATGCCTTTGCTGATAGTCAAAAATCCAAAAAAATAACTCATCAAGCCCTGAATGGTTGGTGTTTTACTAATGCAGTTTCTTTTTTTAAAGTATTTTATTATATTGTTTGATTACCAAACATAGGAGTATTTGGGAGTAGAAAAAAGTGACTTCATCATTCCAGAATAACTATTTTAGATCAGATTACACAACACTTTCTAAAAATAGCCAATTCATGAAGTTAGGACCTCAACCACATGGTTTAACTGATGTATAAAATTAAAACTGAGAATGAAGGAAATGTGATGTAATTATCACTAAAATGAGTCTGGAAGTAGAAAGAACAGCATAAACTATGTTTAAAAGCCTTAGAAACTGGCAGCTAACAGGCAGAATCTATCCTACAGACAAGTGTTTTTGTTTTTTGTTGTTGATTTTTTGAACTAGCAGAGTGTAAAAATTAAAAAAACAATTGAAAGCAGGATACCCATTCTCTAGTTTGCTGGCATCTTTGGCACACTGTGTTACCTACGTAAGTTTTCCAGTTTACTCAACTCCGTGGCTCTCAATCTTGAGCGTGCATTAGTAGCACCCGGGATACTTGTTAAACCACAGTTTGTTGGGTCTCACACCCAGATTTTTTTTATCATTAAGTAGGTGAGGATGGGGAGGGGGGAGGATGTTGGTTGAGGTAAGGCGGTCAGTCAATTTGCTGTTCTAAAAAGTTCTCAGGTGATACTGACTCAACTCACCTGGAGACTGAACTTTGAGAACCACTGACCTTCCTAGGTCCTGAAGATGTTTTAGTCTGCAGTCTCTTCCAAAGCAAATTAGTCAACTCAGTTGCAGGAAGTGACAAAAGACATAGACATCTCCAGAAGAAAAGAGCAACCAATATAAATTACTTAAGTTGTTAAAATTCAATTTTTTTGTGTAACCAAAAATCATTCCATTCACCTATTTTCAAACCTATCATTGTCCACTTAAGGCCTAGGCTAGGATTTAAAGCTTAAACACACACACACACACACACACACACACACATTTTCAGAACAATATAAAAATAAACTACCTAAGATAAAAATAAAATAACCAACTAACTTTCAGAAAACCATGAAGGGAACAAAGTCTTCTAAGCTTATCATTTTTCTCACATGTCTGACTGATTAATTGATTATACCTTTGAAAGACTTCATATCTGAAAGATAACTATTTTCATCTCACGTGATGATTTATAATATTATTTTGACAGCACACAAATAAGAAACATTGCAAAAAGATATTCAAAGTTTCTTAGAATTTCAAGTTGCTAGATATCTGATGCTCGTTATATTTACACGTTTTTAAGCTTATCTTTTTTTTGGAGAGATTGGGGGGCGTCTCAACAATATGAACTGTTGTATTTTTCTAAGAGTGTAGATGATTAAGCTTTTAGTAGTAATTTTAAAATCATTGCTCATTTTCCTGTATACATTTTTACATACAATTTGTCGACTGTAGAGACATGAAGAAAACCATCATGAGGAAGCCCAGGTTGGACACCAAGTGTTTTCAGCACATAAAATAGATGTGTCTGGGCATGTTTGGGAGGTTCACTGACAGGCAGGTACACTGTGGGCACCATAAAAGAGGAGTCACCCAGGCAACCTTTTCTTAGTAATAAAATCTTATTTGGAGGGAAATGTGATTTTTAGTGAAAGTATTTTTTTCACTCAGATTTGCTCCATGGATCAGCTCCACGTAATGATACTGAAATTCTACAGCAGTGGTTCTCAACCAGTGCTCTCAATTTTGCCATTCAGAATATTTGGCAACGTCTGGAGATATTTTTGTTTGTTATAAATTGTTAGAGTGTTACCTGCATCTGGGGAGTACTGGTCAGGGATGCTGCCTGACATCTACAATGCAGCAACGTACATTGTACATCCTACAAAGTCGGAAGCCTCCTACAACAACAATGTAGCCCAGAATAAAATAATGCCGATTTGGAGAAACCCTATTCTAGAGAGATCCAGGCTTCAAGGACAAATCAATAGAGATTTTTACATGACATCATCTATTTCTGTAGCACCCTAAGAGTCTGAAATGCAAATAGGGAGGGAGGCATATCCTTTCTCATTATGAACTGAAAATTTCAAAGAGCGCAAGGCATTTTTGGCTCCTTGAAACCTCAAGAAAGGTACTTGATGGTAAAGTCTGTCCTGTCAGAGGTCTTCTTGATTATAAGGCTTCCTTGGGGAGTAGAGGCGTCCAGCTGGGATGGAACAACTCAGTACTTGTGGCAGATAACCTAAGAGGGAAAGGGAAGGATCAGCAGCAGAAATGGCAGTAGTGACTTTTAGAGACACATTTCTTAGTACCAATTTCAACATTCTCAAATAGGGAAATACAGTAAAATAAAAATAATAAAGTCCTCAAATGAATGTGTATATCAAAGAAGTAAGGAAACCCCACTGAAACAGGAAGGAGGTGGTTAGATTTGAGAGTGAGATTGAATAGGATATGAAGAAAGCAGTTGACAAAACGAAAAATAAAGTTTTGTTTTTGATAACAGTCTCTATAACGTGCTGGTGGAACAATCTTACAATTTGGAAATTGTCTTTCTATTTTAAAAGAGATAAGACTGTCATTTAGAGGTTACCTTTTTATGATTAGACTTTACTAAGACCAAATGACCATAGATTTAAAAGTTGACTGTTACTTTTGCTATTTCTTACCGAAGAGGCAGGTTGCACCTTAAGGAAACTATTCCTAATGATGTTGATCTTCAGATTGTGAGAAGGTAACCATTGTCCAGAGTGTGTAAAAGGCACTCCCCAACCCCTTTCACCTTGTCACTTGCAAGAGCAATGTTGACTCAATGCCAGTGGTAAATTATCACTCTGGAGAGCGAGGAGAGTATACCAATTGCTTCTACTCTTCATCCTTGATCCTATGAAGATTTGGAGTTGTGTCAATCAATTATAGAAACAGTTCTATTTGTGCTGTTATCTCTTTGGTGACTTTGCTCTTAGGCTGGAGGGAGATGCAGTACAAAGACAACAGGCCAGCTTATCATAGAGTAGTACTGAATAATAAAATGAGACTAAAATCTTGCCTTGCTGTAAGTATGGGTTTTGACATGTCAGCCTGTGTATCAGGTCACACAAAGGCTCAGAATCTTCTTTGATGTCTGCTTCTCAACAAAGAGATTCAGCCGCAAAGAGAGCACAATTAAATCAACTGCCAGTTTTGCTTTCTCATCAAAGGGAGATGATGAGAAGGTATCCTCAGAGATACTAGCAGCTGTCAATGTCCTCCCTTCTACTTGAAAGAAAAGGAAGGATCCAGCCTCAAAATAATATCATCTAAACATATTATTCAGATTTTTGTCGAATATTAGTTGCTTAATCTGATAAAACTACCTTCTCCTGAATAAAGAAGTTGAGATTAGAATTTTGTGATAGACCAGGTCCCTTGGATGGAGGAAATGAAAATAAATGGAGACAATTGGAAGAGTCTCAACTCACTGGCAATAGCAACTCATGAAGGAAGAGCCAAGGACTTCGTAAGATTGTTTGCCTCATGATTATCTGGGGACCAAAATGAAGAGTTCATTTTTCATTAGGTCTGGGTAGGGATGAGAGCGTGGTATTTCCAATGTGGAATGTCTGAGATGATATCTTTTGGGAATCTCAGTGAATTAGTAAAGTACAACCAAGACTAGACAAAAGCATTCTCCCTATCTGAAGTTGATCAAGTTCTGTGATGTTGCTCAAGAACACTGGAAATCTCTGGCATATTTGATGGTCAAACTTTATCAGAAGATTTTATCAGATTTATCAGAACATATTAACGCAACAATCTACAGTAATTTTCTCCTAGTTGATTAATGTCCCCCAACATAACCTCTTTATACATCAGGGACACTTCTGGTATTGAATATTCTGAGTTCCTAAGAAATGGGCAACAAAACACTCAGAAATATCATAGTCAATATACCAAGTACATGAATTAGTTAGGCAGACACTCTTAGTATTATTATATTTGCATCAAAGATACATACAAAATTTTATGTTTGAAGTTTAAATTACAGAGTTTTGTAAACAAATTCACATTCATATTCAATTGCTCAATTGGAATGATTTAGTAAAATTAATCCTATCATTTATTTAGTCAAGGGAATTTATTATTATAAAAATTTATATCATTAAAAATAAAGAAAAAATCTTATTTTAACATATTTCATGAGAAATAAATTCAAGTCCTAATAGAAGACAATTACAAATAAGTTATGTCTTTTTTCATGGTGTAGAGAGATTTAGAATATCCAAATATTTTTACAAATTAGCAATAGTCTATCTAAAATATTTTCAGATGTTTTTTAGGACCACCAAAAAGTACCAACCTACAAAATGGTAATTCTGAATTACACAATGGATAGGATCTAGGTAACCCGCTATGGCGTCACAATCAGTGATTTCACTCATTTACTTTTTGAAGGTAGCAGTTGTGTAACCATCTTTTTCTAATTGATCAACTCCTCTGGTTTGAATCAGGGAATTTGGCTATGTGTCTCTTACTGGTAGTTTTAACTGAAAAAACTAAGACATCAGTGTTCCTATCCAAAGTAGAGTTATTCTACCTAAAGCTGCTTGGCCAGTTTGATAGATTTTGTATACTTTACATGATAGGAATAAAATCCAATCTTTAACAAACTGGCCAAGTAGCTTCAGTGGTATAGTAACTCCACAGACAGATTTTTCCATTGAACACAGAGTCAAAGGAAAAGCAACTAGATGTTAATACTAAACGTTGTAATTTTATTCTGCTGCATGATTAGGTTCTTGTTATCAATGAGGCCCCAGACTCTCACCACTCACTCACTAGATTGTTCAACTCTAGTTACAGATCTTGTCTGATATTCTTTATCTTGAAATAATCAAAGAAACAAATAAGAATTGTATAGCCTTACTTTGAGCTAGATATCTCCTAAATATGTTTTCTAATCTCCTACTACACGGCAAACTCATTAAGAAATGTGATTGTGTCTTTGGACCATCATTACCCAGGATGGGTCCTTGCATGTTGTAGTGACGTAGTAATTACTTCTGAGACCAAAATGACTAATTTCATCACTAAACTTCTTGACAGATTGCACTACGCAACTTGTTCATATTTTCATGCTGACTTTATTTCTTGTAAGATTGCTTCAGCTCTAAAAATCCCTTGGAAATTAATTTTTAAATGTTGAATGTCTTCCTAATTGGCTAATCCATAGTATTATTCTACAAACTCCACAATCTAATGGTATACAACTATCTAACTTCTTAAAAATTTATCTCCCATTTAGTGTGAAGTTCTGAAATAATTGGGATTTCCTTTCTCTATTTTCTTCTATTGACTCTATTTGATTATTCTGCATCTTATCAATATTAATATGGTGAAAGAATATCCTATAAAATGATTTGTTCTTTCAGATCAAATGCATTGGATACATCTGTATTATCTAGTTTAAAATATATTATAAAATGTGGCTAATTATTTCTACCAGTTATCTTCAGATTATAAGAAAACACCCTGAAACATATAGGCTCTTAAAAAAGGTATTCCTTTATCTTACATTTCTGTGGGTTGGGTAATTATACTTCAAGGTTGGATGGGCCCAGATAACTTTGGTTGAACTTTCCCATGTGACTGACATCATCTATTAGGTCAGCAGGTGGCTAGACAATGTAGGATGGTTTTAATCACTTATCTGAAAGTTGGCAGGCTGTTGTTAGGTGACACAGCAGCTGCAGTTGAGATACATATCTCTTATCATATAGCAGATTAGTTGAGAGATTTTCATATAGTGGTTATATGATATCAAGATGAGCAAAAGAGGGCAAGCCCAAATGTACAAACATTTTTTAAATCTCTGCTGGTTTGAGTTTTCTTGTGTTCCATTGTCCAAGGAAGTCTGATGACATATTTTACCAGGATCAGTGTGGAAGGGAACTATCAAAGGGTTTGCACAAAAGGAGGAGTGAACATATTAATGCAGCAATCTACAGCAATTTACTACCAGTTGATTTATGTCCCCCAACATACAAAAATACACATATTGACTCCCAATACTCCCAAATGTCTCATTCAATCATGGTATCAGACAATGAGCCCAGAATATCATGCTTTAAAATTATATGCAGAGATTGCCTCTCTGTTGTGGCTTCTATTGATTCAGAATGCAACCAACATAGATTGATGATATAAGGATAAAGTAACAGTAATAATCACTCACATTTTAAAATGAGAAAAATGACAGTACATGGCAGCCACATAGTTCTTCCAATTCTGAAGTCATGGAATATTTCTTGATTTGGCCTGTGTTCGGCCCTAAATTATTTTCTGGTCAATTGTTGTCTATGGATCTCTTCCCTATAATGTGAAATTTTTCTTCCATAAAAATAAGTCATGTATGTCGCTTAGTATCTTTCTTAACCTGCTTCCTGTCCATAGCATGACATAGGCTGAAAGACCCTTTTTCATTTTTCTTTTGGATGCTTTTAGTCCAAGCTGGCATTACTTTCACTAGTATAACTTTCTTAAACATCCTGTGTATTTCCTCTAAACCTGATTGGTTCCTTTGTGTGCCTCAGTTGCCACACTTACAATTTGGGCAGGTGTATATAAACCTTGGGGATGTCAGGCTGCTGTGAGACAATGTTCTCTGGAGCCTGTTTGTCTAGTTGAGTGAGTACACTAAGAAACAACTTAACTAATTCAGTAGTCTTAACCATTGGTCTTTACCCACATTTTTAATTTTCTTTGGACCCTGAGGCTATTCTTTTTTTTTTTTTTTTTTTTTTTTTTGTGGGGAAGAGCAACGCTGAGCTAACATCTGTTGCCAATCTTCCCCTTTTTGCTGAGGAAGACTGGCCCTGGGCTAACATCTGTGCCCATCTTCCTCCACTTTATATGGGACGCCACCAAGGCATGGCTAACAGACAGTGCGTCTGCGGGCACCCGGGATCCGAACTCACGAAGCCCAGGCTGCCAAGCGCGGACTAAACCGCTGCGCCACCGGGCGGCCCCTTGAGGCTATTCTTTTTTTTTTTTTGGTGAGGAAGACCAGCCCTGAGCTAACATCCGTTGCTAATCCTCCTCTTTCTGCTGAGGAAGACTGGCCCTGGGCTAACATCGTGCCCATCTTCCTCCACTTTATATGGGACACCGCCACGGCATGGCTGACAGGCAGTGCGTTGGCGGGCGCCCGGGATCCGAACCTGCGAACCCCGGGCTGCCAAGCGCGGATGAAACCGCTGCGCCACCGGGCCGGCCCCTTGAGGCTATTCTTATTTTAAGAATCTTTTGAAACTTGAGGTCCTGGAATTGATAACAAGTTTTATTTTCTAAGTCAGAAAGTCCTGGATCATCTACATTCTCTCTAAATTATGTTTGTAAACTGTGATGTTTGAGTTTATTTCATATCTTTCTTGCATATTATCATAGATAACTAAAAGAAGCCAATTATCCTTCCAGATTTCCACCTGAAAATCTTCTGCCAATCCACAAGTGCATTATATGCGTTTTTTTCACATTCCAAGTTATTATAGTCAACTCTTGAATTATTTCACTATTACATAATGTGAATTGCCATTTTTCAGGTTTTTCTTATGGTTTCCCCATTACATTACCAGTCCGAGCTTGTTGCCTCATATCAAATTCAACCCACATAGTTTAAATTTGGTTATGACAGCAGCCCGTTTCTGTGTTATTTCATCTATTTCTGTAGCAGTAATCTACATAACAAACCTTCCCAAAACTTAGTGTCTTAAAACAAAAATTATTTATTTTTCTCATAATTCTCTGGGTTGGCTACTATATTACTTATTTTAATTAACCGAGGTATACATGCAATTTAACAACTTAAGAGAAAGTTCAAGTAGAAAAAGTGCTTTATGTTGAATTTGAAAACAGATCGAGTTAGAGTTTAGTCATTTCAATATTATTAAAGTTCATCAGATGACTAGTGAATGAGGATAATGGAAATTTGGGGAAAATCCATAGAACTATAGGCAGCCAAATATTTGGTACTGGGCAAGTCTTTCGGCTAATATGAAGACCCTGGTACAGGTTTTGAGATTAAATATAAGACTATTTTCCAGTAGATTATATCAAGAGGAAATCTTAGGAGAGTAGGCTGGTCCTGTGATACACTATGAATTTATCTATCAATAACTCAAGCATATGGATTAAAAGAGATGTGTTTTAAGTTGGAACAAAGGGCAAGTTAATAATCAGCTGTAGTGTTTTTAGTTTAGAAGAACATCAACCTTAGACACCTAGGTCCAGTACTTCACAAAATCTGGAGGTTGGAGTCAGGTAGCATCAGCTTTAGGAAAATGTTGGGATTCCACAAACCAAAAACAACATGGCAGTTCATGTTAGATGAAGGTAAGTCAGAGGGATATGGTTCTCCTCCAGGTACACAAGCTATAATCCACATGTAATTTTTGACTAGGAGCACCAAAAATTATCACTCATTATCTGCTTCCAATAATTTGGATTTCTGGTGAAAGGTTTTCTACTTTCTCTCTACTTGAAAATATTAAGATCATAAGTCTAAATATGTCTTTTTCCTTTTCTCATGGATCTCTTTATAATATTGCTTAATCAAGTTTTTTTCAATACTCCTTCACTTCTTGAATTCTTGCAGCTACATGCTATATTTATTTTCTCTTTTCAGCTGGGGACTTTGTCTTCCAAGACTGGAGATACATTGTACTAATTAAAAAAAACTCACTTGTAAATGTCCATTGATTCATCCAGATATTCAGTAATTTATATCTCCAAGACAAAGGCTACTTACATTTACATCATGAAAAGTCTCTTTATTTGACTAAATTAATCATTTTACATTTCCTAAATAAATGGGTGAAAAGATTCACATTTATTTATATAACTCTCCTTACCATCTGTTGCCTTATGAAAACTGCAAAAGTGTGTCTGCAAAGGTTTCAGAACATCTTAGGGTTATTTTCAGTTATTTAGCACTTTTATCAGCTACTGCTGAGTTCTATTTCCTCCTATAAGACTCATCAAATCTCATCAAATCTCATCCTCACCCCATTTGTTTTTATCAACATGAAATATTGATAAATTCAGTGGGGGGTACAGGTTGAACTTGAAAAGGATGGGACACGTTTATGATATTTTCTCCTGGGATATATTGACAAACGTGGTCTATGTTATTTCTTCCTTGTCCCAGGCAACATGAATTACTTGAGAGAGAAAGAGTAGTATTAACCGTTGCAGTGTGAGAGAAGTATTCTTATGTATCCAAACAACGAACACTCTCTACACTCCTAGGGATTTATTCTTAGAACAAAAGTGTTGTTTAAAGGAAAAAAAACTGACTGCCAAGATTCCTGAGGAATTGGTGCTAGCCACATAACGACCAGAGAAATTCAGAAAATCCCTGTGAATCCACATTAAGGATGTGTCCATTAGTCTATATCCAAATGACTCTCCACTCTTCTCTTAGTTTCTCAGCAGCTCTAAAGAAAAAAAAAAAACAAAAAAAACAAAAAAAACTCCAGGCATTGCAAAATCAATAATCACAGCATCAGTTCTTCTGATCAATAGTGAGAATTATTAAAACCAACATTAAGTTAGCAATACTAATATCGTATGCTTATCCCTTTCATGTATCTGATATATGGTATGATAAATATCTTTTTGTTTTTTCTTCAAAGATTACTGGAACTTAAGAGCAGACACTGTGCCTTAGTACAGGACCTGGTGTGCAGTAGAGTCTAGCTAATTCTTTCACAAAATAAATAGTTGGATAAATGAAGAATGATTGAATGAATGATTGAATAGATATATTACTCCAGTATAATAAAAATACTGATTTTAAAACAATTCTGTAATATTAGAGCAAAAAGATTATAATTGCTTTTACTTGATTTCTTTGATTGGGTTTTTTAAAAAGCTATCATGATTGAGCAGAGTGAGGAAAAAAATCCTAGCCTGAAACTATAAAGGTCTTGAGCTATTTGACATTCTTTATAAATAACTAAGAAGCATCTAGAAATCTCCCACAATGTGTCAATATGTCATATAAATGGTAGGTTGATTTATGAATGCATCTTTAAAGTTTTTATTATTTCCTTAACTAATGAAAAATAAATATGTTCATAATTAGTTGGAAGATTGTGCCAGGTAATTGGTAGTATGTAAAAAATAACACTGAAAAAGAATTTTGTTAGAGAATAAGTTAGTGGGCCATTCTATGTAAGTTAGAAGATTTGTATAGAAGTGTGGAAAGGTGCATTGTGATCAGACACCAGAATTTATCTAAAACAAGTGTATCACTTAAGTTTAGATTCACCTGTGAGTAATAAAAAATCCAGTATAACAGTGAGTTAACGTGGAAATATCTTTCTTTCTCATGCAAATTGAATAGGGCTATTATGTTAGGAAGCTCATTTACCACTATCTGTCTGGTCTGCCATACTTAGCATGTTAATTTACTCCAGATTCAACTTAGATAATGAAAAGCTGAAGAACACACCCATTCCTATTAAAGACACTTGTTAGAAAAGACATCTGGTTAATTTTCTTTCATTCTATTGACCAGATCTTAGTCACATGACTACAACTATTTCCAAATAAGTCTTGGCAATACAGTATTTATTCCAAGTGGCCATGCACCTAGATAAATCCAGGATTCTATTTCTGGGGGAGAAGGGAAGAAAATATTCTGAGGGAAAATGCACGGTTTGGGCTCTAAAATGAGCTAAATGTATAATATCTGTTTTTGGTTTTAACAGGGTATTTTGACAGTACTAGGCCTCAGGTTCAGACTCTGTAGGCAGATGAAATCATATACCCAGTTGTGATGGTTAGTCTTAGGTGTCAACCTAGCTCTCCACTGTACTCAGATATTTGGTCAAACATTATTCTAGATATTTCTGTGAAGTATTTTTAAATGAGATTAACATTTAAATCACTAGTCTTTGAATAAAGCAGATTACATTCCACAATGTGAATGGACCTCGTCAAATCAGTTGGAGGCCTTAATAGGAAAAGACTGACCTCTTCTGAAGAGGGAATTCTGCCAGCATATTATCTTCCCCTCAAACTGCAGCATCAACCACTAGCCTCCATGGCAGATTTTGGACTCACAATAGCATAAATCAAATCTCTCTCTCTTCCTCTGAATATATATACACATACATTATATATGTGTACATATATATACATTTTATATAGAGATGTGTACACACACACACACACACACGAGGTAACAGAACAGTTTCAAGTCTAGCTGCTGCTTTATGACAAGAAGGTGAATCAACAAATCAGCAACAATGGGTGTGAGCTACCAGATGATTGCTCCTTTTCTTTGATTCTCCAAATCTTCCAAGAATCTCGTTTGAGATTCTATTGTAACCAGAAACATACAAAATATGGAATTCTGGGAAATATAGTTAAGCCTAGCCAAACTGACACATTATAAATCTACTACATCACCCAATAGAAAAATGGGCAAATGATAAGAATTGATAATTCACAAAACCAAATACAACTGGACAAAAAAATCAAAGTTTATTTAAAAATCTCTATTATGAAATATTTTGCAAAGTAGAGATATAGAAATTTAGGTGAAGTTGCTTTGCCATTTTATCATCATCAGACTTTCAAAGGCAAATGTTGGGGTGCTGTTATTTCATTGTCAGGGCAAATGCAAACTGTACCATGATATCAAAATTTAGAGATGCACCTGCTCCTTTATTCATCAACCCTGATCCTGTGATTTAAAAAAAAATGAAATGGAATCATTAATGCATATGTGTATGTATTACAACACAGTAATGGCAAAAGAGGGCATCAAATGTGAACTGAGACCAGTTGAGGCATAAGTGATTAATTTTGCCTATTTTATACAAGCATTAAAAAGAAGTAATTAAAACTATATCAGGTGATTTTAAAGTATTTCCACAATGATTGAGTGAGAAAAAAATTTAGAAAAATTTCTCCAATATAATCACGTTTCTAAAAGCAAATCTTAACAGAGGGTATATATGTTATAATTTTCTATATGTATGATGATGTGGAAATATGAAACATAGCTTGATAGTTATTATTGAGTGTATGCGTGGTGTCGGACAATACTGTGGGAGGTTAAGAAAAGGAAAGAAAAAACAAGAAAATAAACTTCTCAGAAACCTCCCCCATGTATCATATGATGTCATATTTGTGAAATCGTGTGTGTGTGTGTGTGTGTGTGTGTGTGTAAGTAAGTAAGTTAAGGAGATAGTATTAGATCAGTATAACTCCAGACTTGTAGGTATATCCATGATTTATCAAAAGAAAAGAAAAACAAAGTTGAAGATTATGTTTATAGTATTTTCCTCTTTAGGAAAAAGCTATCAAAGAGAGCTTTATCAATATATATGCATGTATGTAAGTACACAAACAAAAGAAAATGAAACAAAACAATTTATTTATACTACTGACACTAAAGATGGGGTCTTAAGAAAATGTAAGGGAAATAGAAAATTATGAGAAAATATTTCAACCAATTTTTGAGGGGTCATTATTTCTAATTTTCAGTAACCTGTCAGTGCATATTTTAATCGCATTTTTCTTATTTAGTGGTGTTTAATTACTGAGGTTTTCATTAATTCAATTAGATATTTAAGCCCAGATAGTGTACAATAGCTCAGGTACCAGATTTTTAGAAACTCAGTTTAGTGAAGGAAACAAATCATAAAAAAATTGTGAAATTAAATAATAATTTTATAAACAATATATTACATATTACTTTAGGAAAGGAACAGGAAATGCCTAACTACCCAGGGAGTCTAGGCAATGGATTATCAAGTGGGTGATGTTTAATCAGAATCCTGAAGAATGAGCACGGGTTTAACCATTATGGAGCAAGTGGGATACTAGGGTTGGAGTTTAAACTACTCATGGAAGTTTGAGGAAGATTAGTTTGAAAATGTAGACAAAGTCTCAAATATCAAGAGTGTTGTATAACTTACTAAAGATATTGAAAATGTTCCCATTCGTTAAGCAGTTATATGCCAGTCACTGGTCTTAGTGGCTCATGTCAATTGTTATTTAATTTTATACTTAGAATGACATTAAAACATTGGTAAATTAACCTTCATTTTACAGATGATGAAAGGAAGCTAATACCTTAGTTATGGGTTTTCCTTTTAGCCCACGTGAGCAAAAATATTGAACAAATCAGAATTAAGTAAATAGTGACATGGTTATTGTTTTAGAATGCTAAGTGATACTATCACAATATTCTGAGGAAGAAATACTAAAAACATAAATTAAAACAGTAGCAAAAGAAAATGGAGATAGTGGATATGATTTAAGTGATATTTGGGTTACTTAACTGGCAGGATTTGCTAATCTGCTGGACATTTGAAATCAGGAGAAAAAACACAATCACGTTTGAGCGTGTGCTTAGGTGCCTGAGTGAATAGAAGTGCTATTAACTAAAATCATGAAAGCAGTAAAAAAAAAATTTGTCTCATTCTTATCCTGGGGAGATCATAAATTCAGATTTAAACTTAATGAAATTGAGTCACCAAAGGATATTCAATTGAAAAATATCAAGGAAAAATTAGAAATATATTTCTGGCTCAGTAGAGATATGTGGCAGGACTCGAGGGCCATCATTTTCTAGATGAAAATTGAGATCATGCATGTGATATTATTTCCTTGATGAACAATGAATTCTGATTGAGTCAATCCTACTGCACTGATGAGATAATCCCCAATTATAGATCAATCCCAAACACTAGAGTCAGTCCTACTGCACTGATGAGATAATCCCCAATTATAGATCAATCCCAAACACTAGAATCAGGATAGGAAGCATAGTCTTTGAGAGGTCAGTTTGCTCTCTCTTCTCTGCTTAAATGCAAGTTTATTATCTGCCTTGATTTCTTCTCTGGGTGATATAATGCCTTAGAGATATCTTCATAAAAATAACTTAAGAACCCAGAAATAGATCCACATAAATATACCCATTTAATTTTTTAAAAAGCAGCCAAAAGCAATTCAGTTGAAGAGGAGTTTTTTAACAATTTTTTTAACAAAATGATGCTGGATCAGTTGGGCATTCATAGGCAAATAAATGAACCTTAAATTAAACCTCACACTGTACACAAAATTTAACTCAAAATGGATCGTTGATTTAAATGTAAAACACAAAACTATAAAACTTCTAGGAAAAAAGATGAGAGAATTTTTGGGAACTAGGATTAGGAAAAGAAATCTTAGATTTGACCCAGAAAATATAATGCATGAAAAAATTGATCAATTTGACCTCATTAAATTAAAAACACTTGCTCTGTGAAAGATCCTGTTAAGAGGATGAAAAGACAAATTAGAGATTGGGAGAAAATATTTGCAAATCATGTATCTGACAAAGGATTTGTATCTAGAATATATAAAAAACTCTTCAAATTCAACCTTAAAAAAAGCAAACAATCCAATTAGAAAATGTTCAGGGGCATAAAGAGATATTTGACTAAAGAGGTTATACAGATGACAAATAAGCATATGAAAAAAGGTCAACATCATTAGCTGTAAGAGAGACGCAGAATAGAACTATCACAAGATATCACGGCACGCCTATCAGAATGGCTAAATATAAAAGTGATCCCATCGAATGCTGATGAGGGTGTCGAGAAGCTGGATCACTCACATACTGTTGGTGGGAATGTAAAAGTGTATAGCCACTCTGGAAAATAGTTTGGCAGTTTCTTTTAAAACTAAAAATTGACTTACTATATGACCTGGCAATTGCATTCTTGGGCAAATATCCTAGAGAAATGAAAAAGTATTTTCATAATGAAATGTGTAAATTAATGTTCATAGCAGCTTTATTAATAACTGCCAGTAGCTGGAAACTACCCAAATGTTTTTCAATGGTGAATGGTTAAAGCAATGTGTGGTCCATCCATACCATGGGATACTGCACAGCAAAACATTACAACTTGCATGAACCTCAAAAAAATCATGATGAATGGAAAAAAACTAATCAAAAAGAATTCATATTGCATGATTCTATTCATATAACATTTGTGAATATATACAACACTACTATAAAGGTGAAAAAATGTTAGTGGTTGTCAGGAGTTTGAGATGGGGCAGGGGAGGATATGACTCTTCACGGGTAGCGCGTTAGAGTCTTGGGGTGAAGGTGCAGTAAGTAATTTGATTTTGATGGTGGTTACATGAAGCCTCACTTGTGATAAAATTGCGTAAAACTACACACACACAAACGCATGCATGTGTAATTGGCGAAATCTGAATAATGGTTATGGTTTACATCAATGTCCATTTCCTGGTTTTGCCATTGCCCTATGGTTATGCAAGATGTTAACTGGGTTAAACTGGAGAAGAGAGCACGAGACGTAATTTTCTGTGAAATCTATAATTATCTCAAATTAAAAGATTTAAAACATTTTCTCTTCCTGAGTCCTTGAAATATTATTGAATCATTGAATCCATATGTGGCACTGGATGACTCTAAGAAGCTTGTGTTAAGAAGGTTTGTGTTGTCAATCTCCTGTAAATTTCCGCAACATGAGTGTTAAGTTTTTAAAATCTGTATGTATTAATATTATCCTGACTGACAGCGCAAGGTATATGGAGAGGAGCAAATTAATTATTTTTTATGTACAGCAAGTAATAAGCATGCCTTTCCCCATTGCCCCAATTCTTCACCCTGGTGTAGAACAAGGAGAATTAGATGTCATCCTACATGTCACGGAGTCTACTGTAAATGAGGATTTGCAAAAGTGTGAACACGAATATTTATATAGGAAAGAGAGGCAGCTGTCTCCTCTCCACCTCTGAGAGAGTCTCCTCAGAAATATAATGGGAAGGATCCTGGGTTCTTACTCTAATCCTTTGGAATGTAAATACATTTTTTAAGGGGAAAGATGATACCAGTATCTGGAAACTTATTGTCCAGGGATATCTTCAAAGACAGGGTGATTTATCTGCTCTTGAAATGTAAACATATAACTCCAGGGATGTCCATCTCACTAGCTAATTGGTCGTAATTTAACTTTTAGGCTTTTATTTTAGAGCAGGTGACAAGTTTTAGTAAAATTTACTCAGAAAGTCCGAACTGTGCAGAAACACAAAATATTTTTTCTCCAGGCTCACAGAAGATAGGTGCATGATCAGAATTTTAAAACAATTTTAAACACTCTTCTATATTTTCTAGAAATGATTTCTGTTATAATTCTTTAAGATCATGTTAAATTCAACATCCATATATCACCCTTTTCAGTGAACTTGACAAGTTACTAAAATTATTAATAGACTGTATTCTGTCCGAAAGGTGGATCATTATAGTGGGGATGGTAACTTCAAAATTTTACTTATCTTCCCCCTAGGAACTGAAGGAGAATTGGAAATATTACATGGGCTACTTCTCCAACTGTCAAGTTGATTAAGTTTTGAAAATAACTGACCTAAGCAAATCTATCTCCTCTCTTTGAGAAGTGCTTTCCTGACTTGTATAAGGAGTTTCCTCTCCTTATGCTTCCTCGATACAAATTTGTGACTTATGTGTGAAAAAGAACACTAATTGAGAATGTTTTACTATTCCTCATTAAGCTATGCCATTATTCCTGATTAGCCTAAAGGGACAATATGTCCAAAGATGTGTTTAAACTTGGTGATAAATATTTGTCTAACACATTAAGGATATTAAGAATATCAAGAATCAGTTTATATTTCAATTTCAAAAACCCCGAAGAAATATGAGTCTCATTGTAAGCCCCAGTAAATGCTAGAAAAGTTTTATTGAGTGTGTCACTTTGCTTATCAAAGTTCACTGAAGCATTTCTTCTTGCAATTGATGTGGAATTTAAGTGTGATTAATGGTAACTTGATCAGATTCTGGTTAGAAAAGTTTCCTAATGACTTCTGTAAACTGAATTTACAGAAAGCTTATTTTATTTTGTAATATCTACTTTAACCTCAAAAGGAAAAAAATTAAGGGGCCGGCCCAGTGGCATAGTGGTTGGGCTCGTGGACTCTGCTTTGGTGGCCTGGGATTCAGGGGTTCAGATCCTGGGTGTGTACATATGCACCACTCCTCAAGCCATGCCGTGTCTCACGTACAAAATAGAGGAGGATTGGCATACATGTTAGCTCAGTGACAATCGTCCTCAAGCAAAAAGAGGAAGATTGGCAACAGACGTTAGCTCAGGGCCAAGCTTCATCGCTCCGCCTCCCCCTAAAAAAAGGAAAAAAATCGATAGGTACCTGCAGCTTTGATTTTGAGGAGTTCTTATTGGTTCTTTTTTTTTAAGGTAAAAGAGGTAGATCCATAAGTAAAAATCCTATTCAGAGCCCCTTGGAGAGTAACTGAAATGACCAACATTAATATTTCTGGCAGGTGACTTGTCCATTGACAGTTAACCCTCTACAAATTAAAGGACTAACATTCTTCAGTATGCGCACAAGATTGTAAACCTTCTTTCTCTGTGAGCCTTTACAATATTGGCCTAATTTTATTGACTGTAGCTCCAGCACCCAAGATTGTTTGTGCAAAGTAGATTTAGGAGCAATCATGGAACGTTTGTTAAATGATTTGAAAAGACTGACATCCTTATATACTTTATTGAATATGCATGAATATGCATCAATGTACCGCTGCAACTGATATCCACAATTACTGATGATAAACGTCAAGGAAGACAATATAAATACAAAAGCATCTGTTTAAAATGCCTCTTAAGCAGAATCTCCAGAAAGGAAAAGAAATAACTTCTGTGGAGAAAATAAATATATATTATATTTTTGTACTCTTTTATCTTATTGTTCATATTTAAAATAGGAAAGGCTGTTTGTACTGGTGCTATGTTAATCTGAGCATCACTATAGTAAAAGTTCAGAAAAATGACAGCAATAAACACTGTTAATCAATAGCGAGGCTTTAGTGACTGATTGTGGTTTTTTTCCTTTATGTATTTTGCAACTTCTTTATTTATGATCAGGTATTACTTTTAAAAATATGGAAGTTTTCTAAGCATACATAAATGTAGAGATAATGGTGTATGACTTCCTTTGAATCCATCTTCCAATTTCAACAATTATGGTTATTTTAAAATACTGTTTCATGTATATGCCTGCTATTGTCCACCTAGAAATTATTTAAAGGCAATCACAGATGTCATACCATTTTTTCAATAAAAGTCCCACATAACATGAACACATAAAGACCTTTTAAAATAACCAATTCTCTAATAATATCCAGTATCTTGTTTATGTTCAAATTTCTCTGCTTATCTGAAAATGTGTATTTTTAAGTTAGTTCAAATTTGAATACAAATGCGTCTCATCTATTACATTTGGTTACATGTTCCTTAACTCTCTTTTTATCTATAATGTGTCCATCATTTCCACCTCATCACCTTTTTAGTCCTAGTTTTTTGAAAAAAAGAAAAAGATATACATAATATATTTTTAAAAATTTGTACTATTAAAGATAACCAGTACCTCTGCCTAAAATGTACTACTTAAAAAGAATGTCATTCTTTTTTTTAAGGTAAGTTTTCTTACTCAAATCTTTTATTTATTTATTTTTAGATGTTTTTAAGTTGTAGTCATACAATGAAGCATCTAGGAACAATCCCAAAGTATATTTTTGTCTAGTATATTTTTAATAGCTGAGTAAGCACATATTTGTGATAGTTTGAAGTAGACATGCAAGGTTTCACATTACTTTTAAAGTTGACTATATTTGAAATTAAGTCACAGTCTTAGTTTTGAAAAGTATAAAAAAACATTTCGAGTTTCTCTTACACTCATTTACAATTTTTTAATATATTTCAAAACATTTCTAATTTTTGGAAGCCACGTCTCAATAAGAGGAACTACAGTTTACTTTCTTTTTATTTTATAGTTGAGATCTTCAACAGAAATTTAATCAGCGTATTTCATAGGTTGGATATACTTAACACAAACCACTGAGTGTGAATTTCAGTAACTTGTTTTTAGAGGACCACCTTAGGCTGCAAGAATATACACCGTGGTTCAGTTCAAGAAAAGCTTGCACTGGTGCATTAACATAATCCATTTGTAAATTTCAGGGTGCTCTTCTGCAGCGTTTCTATCTGTAGACCACCACCTGACTTTTCTGTACACAATCATAAAACTATACCAACAATTCAATGCTGTCTAAAACTTCACCTCAGACTTTAATATATTTTTTCTATGTACAGAATCATAAAATATGAGAAGATAGAAAAGGAAAAGACTTCTAGGTCATCTTGTCACTCTCTGTCCCAATATGAGATTGTTCCAGGCAAAATGTTCTTAAATATTCTAAGAGAGATTTTAAATGATTCAAGTAAGAGAGCTTCTGCTACTTCCCATGGGATGCCATTCTGCAATCTAACACACTTCAGTAGAAACCTATTTCACACTCTCACTTAGGTTATCATCTCTTCCCTTTTGCTGCACTTTGTTGGGGTTTAGTGTTGGAATGCTTCTTTGTCATGCTGTCCTTCAGATATGAGCATCTCTGCTGCCACACCACTGTTTAAATCCATGGGAAAGAAAAACATTATTCAGATAATAAAGGATGCATACTGTGTCATAACATGTCTAATAATACTGTAGAAAATGCGTTAAAATGTGATGGCAATGTAACTTCAATAGAGAAATTGAATGCCTTAGTGACATACTTATAATGTGCATTTCCTAATCTAATGTAATATGCCTGATTTAGAGAAGCGGCATGAAAAGTATGCTAAGCCGGTCTAATTTCTTAAAAGAGAGTGGTAGTTTGTCCAAAGTCAGCTGAAACTAGTATTCCACATGAATTCATATTTTGGCATTCCTAAACCTCTGAAAAATGAAAACATTGGTAGAAATAAACGCAATAAAAGAGGGCTCATTGAGCAAGAATCCTTTGATTGAGAAAAATCTGGACAAGCCCTCACTGTAAAGCAGAAGCACAATGTGGATTGTTCTGTGCACACAAAAACATTCCAAATATTAAATTATTCTTTCAGCACAGCCTAAAGTGACGCTTTGCATTAGTAAATATTTTCTCCTATCAAGAAAACATTTTATTCTTGTCTAGCATAACCAATGTATATACTGCAGTCTAATCAGGGACGAACATACTTCTATCATATTTTGATTAAGTACTTCACATTAGCTATATTTTTGTCAGACTTTAGGCTAATCAGAGTCCTTTTAAGATTATCAGCCCATTTCAAACATTTAAATGCTCTGAACCTAGAAGACTTCAGTGAAGAAGCAAGTTGCTCCCCTGCCTTTTTAAAATAAAAATGTTAAATATCAACAGTTCAACCCCCCCCCCTTTTTTTGCACTCAATTCCATTCAATAAAAGTCTGGGATATTTATCTATAATATCTATATAAATACAGATATAGATAATACAGATATGTCTATCCCAAGAACATTTCATTGCAACACATTTTTTAAAGAAAAAAGTTTCAGTATCCCTTTTCATGATATCATTGATGATATTTGCGTTTTTAAAAACACATTAAAAATTAGTATTTCAATTGTTTTATCTCCCATTCTATCTAAATTAAGATGTATCTTGTCCAGAAAACATTGAATTGGAACCTGGAATGACCAGATTTAAGTTCTAATTCTAATTAGGTTGGTAAATAGCAGGGTAGAGGTTCAAGATGTTTGTTGCTCTGTGATTTCATATTCAAAACAACATGTGTAAGTTGAATATCCACTAAATTTTCTGTAACTCATTGTCTTTCTTTATAATTTTTGTTGTTGTTTTTCAAATATACACCATTGAGTGGGTGTTTTTTTGATTTAGAGAGGTTTGAGATATTTTGTTTTTTTTACCATGCTCCATGAAGCATTTCTTTTTGTTTGTGACACAATTTATATTAATAACTCTGTTGACTTCCTGTATGCTAATCTGTAACAACCTATCTCTCAATCATTTGCATTTATATAACACGCCTCTTGTTCACACTTTAGAGTGCTTTACAGATCAGGACAAATTAAGAAAACACCAATCAAATAAAAGTGTTTAATTTTGATTTAGATTGTGACAGAGACTATGAGAATTTAATCCTGAGAGGAATAAAGTAACGAAAATTGAATATTGGAGATGATTATACAAACACTAGTCCATTTTACAACTAATCTATTCCTAAACATGAGGCATTTAAAATTAAAATAAAGAAAAAATGAAGAACAATTATAATATGTCAAACATGCGACTTTATTCTGAGGAACTGAAAACACGCCAATTTCTCATAGTGTGAATATTCTAGAAGGAAGTAACATCAAATGAAAAATTTGAGGCATGGCATGCAAAGCACTAGAGTCACATAACAAATTATGCTAGTATCAATATTGAAATAAGGATTTTTACTGTCAGTATTATATCAAATCTTTGTAAAGTATATACGCTGCCAAACACAGCAAAGCCTACTGAAAAAATTGTGATACTCTTTAGCTTTGATTTTTTATATATAGATTTTCTGTCTGCCAGTCTGTGAGGTTTTGTAGTTCTGTAAGTGGAGTTGGAGAAAAAAGCTACAGAGAGTAATAATAAAGTGGCATATATCTAACCTTCTAGAAACTAACATAGAATGGCCTAGAAGAAGACAGGAATCAGCTATACTAATAACATAGCTGTTCATTTTGAATTTCTGCCTGCCATGTTGTATTCTTCTTATTGATAGCCTTACCTTGGTTAATAAATTGTATCAGTTAAACATATACATTTAAATTGTGTCTAATTTAGACAGTATATACGATCTTTTGAAAACAAATAAATAATTTTAAATTTGCCTAGTCAACCACCAAGAAAAAAAATACCCTTAATTTGATTTTTCCTTCAGTCATTCTGTTCTGCCCATCTACTTGTCTACAGGAGACAAGTCACCACTTGTTCAGGTGTTTTACAAAGATAGCGTCCATCTACTGTTCACTGATCCGCCTCTATCTCTGTGATGCATAAACTGAACATACTTCTTAGTCATTGAATCTTCTTTTGCAACTTGGTTATAGCTCTTAATGACTTTGTACAATTTTATTACAAGCAGATATACCAAAACAATATATTATTTTCTATCACAGGTCATTTTATAAATATTGGCTTTCCGCAAATATGAATTGATGACCAGCTTTTAGAATATATTTACTTACTTGGTGTGCATTCCTAGAAAAAGAACTTCTGTTGCAAATAGTTTAAATATATTTTAGGATTTGGTAAATATATGAAATATATTTCCAAAGGAAAGGTTAACACATACATGTAATGGAATCAATGCATATTTAGAATGCTATTAATTTTATTTTTATTCTCCTATAAGCAGATGATGTGATAAATTGTGTTAAAAGATTTTATGGTCTTAAACAATTCTATTGCTATAATAAACTCTCTTAGACCATGGTGGATATTAATAAACAGTTATTAATCAATTTATTATTTCCCATTTTGCATTAATATTCATATTTGAAACAGATCTATAGATTTTTCTTCCATCCAGCTTAGAAAGCTAGGCTATTAGTGCATCATAATATATTTACGCACTTTTCCTCTTCTAGGTTTTTAAAATATAGGGTAGCATTTATCAGAAGTATTTTAACTTAAATAAATAGAACAGAATATGAAAATGTACTTTTGATACATTGAAAGCTTTTTTTCTAAATCTTCTGTATTATTGGTCTAATCAAATTTTCTGTTCTTTCAGTCAATTTCAATTCATATTTTCTAAGAAAATAATTTGTTTTATAAAAAATTTAAATTCATTATTATGGAGTTGCATAATTGTCTAGTCTAGTTGAAAAAAACTACAGAGAAAAATAACACAAAAAAACCCTTTCTATTTTTTCTTATATCCCATTTTCCCTTCTTATGTTTGTGTTTGTAATTTCTCTCATTCTTTATCATGTTTTCCAGGTTTTTTGTTATTGTTTGTTATTTTTATTTCCCCAGGAAACAGAATTTAGGGTTATTAAGTAATAAACAGATTCTAAGATTGCTTTCCTAATTCTTTAATTTGATTTTAATCTTAACTTATTCAATTTTCTGTCTTAGGTTTGTGTTCTTTTTCCTTTTTTCTCTGCTTTGGTGTTTGACAGAAACTTCTGTTTACATTAATTCTTTTAGTTTGCAATCAAGGGGTTTTAGGCTATAGATAGGGTTCTAATCAATTTGACCTGGTACATATATTTTCATATATCACTTTTTTATATGCAGTATCTGTTATTATGAGTATCACTTTAACTTCATAAATGATAAAATAGATTTTCTTCCTTCAGAATTTGTTGGCTTTTATCTGTATGATCTTTTAAAAAAATATTGCCTTATTTTACTAAAATCCGAGAATGTAAACAGAACAGTTTTTATTTTTTGGACGCAAATGGGCTTTTTGGTGGCCTAGTTTTAAAGAATTTTCAGTAGATAAGGCACAGTATTTGATACGTATTGTCAAAAATTTAAAATATACATTTAATTATTAGAGTCATTTTATTCATTTATTGCTTATTCAATTTGTCAATGACAAGAGATGACCATTAAAATCTACAATTTAAAGTGTTCCTATCATTTTTCTCTCATATTTCAAAATTTTTCTTTATGTATTTATGTTTCTTGTGTTCATAGAAACACTTGACTCACATTCTTTATCAATTGAAACTCTTACTAAAGTAAAATTGCCTTTACACTGTTTAGGCCTTTTGCTCTGATAAACTTTTTTTGTATTGCCTTTTTAAAAACTTGTGTATTGTCTTTTCATTGTCACACCTTCTAAACTGTATTTTGTTAGCAGAGAGTGTGTTGAACGTTCTTTGTGAAGAAACTCTGTGATTGTGTAACTTGGATTTGGTGTTTTATAACTAAAAATAGTGGCTTATGTTACATTAGGGAATGATAGCCACCTTCTAGAGTGAGAAATAGTTTTCCACTACTGCTTGCATTTCTTTCCCATTGGACTGGGATCAAAATGTATAGATAGGACATACATTCCTGGGGTCAGAAACACTTCTCTCTGCAGAATTCTTTACTGGAAATGGAAAGAATTGTTTATTTCCAAGCAAAAACTCAGAACATGCTTTTCTACTAGATACAATGTCTAAATGATTGTTTAGTTCTTAGGCTAGTAAGTGACATTTCAAATGGAAAGAGAGAAAGAAGACTGAGTTGGAGCAAAGGAAGAATTTAATAGACTTGGCAATTTATAAGCGGGAGAAGGGAAGGGAAAGATGATGTTTCTTCATACAATGTTTCAAGCTTGAAAACTTGAGGGGAAGGCCAAGCCACTGTTTCTCTAAAAATAGAAGAATCTTTAAAAGAATCAATTTAACTGGATAAGAACAGAAGGGTGGTAACAGCACTTATTTTGTTCTAAACATTACCAGTTTAAGAAGAATGTTCCAACAGATGCTGAAATTTACTTTAGAATATGTCAAATGTTATTCAGCTGATGAATAAACAGAATGTGGCAAATCCATGCAATGGAATACCACTTGGCAGTATAAAGAAGCAAACTACTGATACATGCTATGGCATAGGGGAACCTGAAAAAACACTATTCTAAGTAAAAATGCTAGAGGAAAAATACGAAATAGTGTATGAGTCCATTTTGTATGAAGTATCTAGAAAAGACAGATTTGTAGAGATGGTAATAGATAAGTGGCTGCCCAGGCCTGGGAGGGTGTGAATTGGAACTGATTAAAAATGGATTTGAGAGATATTTTAGGGGTAATAAAAATGTCCTAAAACAGAATTGTGATTATATTCGCACAGTGTATAAATTTACTTAAAAATCATTCAACTTGTATATACAAAACAGTTAAACTATATGGTCTGTAAATTATAATACAATGAAATCATAAAAATATTTTAAAATCCTATTTTGTTGACTCATTGGCCAATGGTATTGGATTGTCATTCCTTATCTTTTAAAATGTTTAAATTCAGTGTAATTTTTGGCTGATCAGCCTTTTTACATGTAAGACACCTATGAATTTTAGTGTTTATATTATTTTTTGAAATGAGAGAGTTGTAAAGCGAACCTAACTCTTCTTTTTATCTATTTGGCCAGCAGCGATTGTTTTTTTGATAGATTTGTTGGGAGAGTCTATCTATTCCTACGCTTCCATACACTTAATATACTGGTAATTCCAAACACTATAACTCCTTTCTAACTTTCCTTCTCAAACTCTATATATTTACATCCCTCTTTCTAGTTAGGTTTGTTTAGATGAGTCATAGGTATCTTCAGTTCATCAGGTCCAAAACTGAACTCAGAGTCTGTCATACTAAATGTGTCAATTGTTTGTTCTCCCATTTCCTAACTAGTAGCATTATTCCCTAAGGCCTTAAGACAGAAACTTGGATGTTGTGTTTGACTCCAGCTATTCAATTGCATTGATACCTAATTGGTTTCTAATGTCAACTAAACTATCTAATAGATGGAGAACCTATATCACAACTTCCAGTGATATGCTTTTTTTTTTTTTTTTTTTTTTTGCTGAGGAAGATTTTCCCTGAGCTAACACCTGTTGCCAATCTTCTTCTATTTTGGATTCTTCTATTTTGTAAACTGACAGATGAGTGGTGTCAGTCTGTGCCCAGGAACTGAACCGGGAACACTGAAGCTGAACATGCCAAACTTAACCTCTACACCACTGGGGCTGGCCCAGTGATATGCTTTTTAACCAGTCGAACTAATTGATTTTGCAAATATGAAAATTTTGCCCATTTTATATAAAATTTTATGTTAATAAATACTAATACAAGAAAGGAAAATAGGGTAAAATGATAAGGTACACAGAAATTAGTGGTTTCTACCTACAATTAAAGATTGATAGCAATTAATATCTAAACATGTTAGAAGTGCAAGTGGATTGGGAAATATGTTACTTGCAAAATTTGCATCAGCAGAGTGATGTGGTTGAGATGAATAGGTGTCTCTCTCTCTCTTTCTCCCTATTCTTGCCTATGAGAATTGGGAGACCTTTTTCTTCCATGAATCATCATATGTAAGTGTTTAATATCTTCAAATGATTATTGTTTTTGGTATAAATTTTAAAATCTTTATCATATCCCATAAGAACCTATAAGATATGGTCTCTATCTTTTTTATTATCTCCAACTGGCATATTCACTGTAGTAATTGTGAATTCACTCCCCAAATATTTCATATGACATGACTGTTGTACTGCTCCCTATAGAATTTCCTCTACCAGGAATACCCTTCCACTACTCTGCTGGCTAAATTTCCACTTGTTCTTCCTGATTAACTTTGGGTGTTATATTCTCTAATGATTGTGCCCTAACTTCTCCTTCTTTCCATTCATTCTAGGAAAGATACTCTCATGTCCTCTTCATCTCACTGTTCATATTATGTTGTATTATATTTGAACAGTTATCTCTTTTTCCCTGCTGGAACGTGAATTCTATAAGAGCAGGGAATCTCTCTTATTCATTTCTGTAGCTTCAAACTCAAGCACAGAACAAAGCACATCACAGAAGCTCAAAAAATATTTGGTATGTAGTTGAAGTAATGCATGTATATAATGAAAATACACTAATTAACATGTAAATATATTATTTTACCTTCCCTTTTTAAGAAGAAAATCCCTCTTTCTGCTGGATAGCCTCACCATCCATCTCCCCACTACCACATGCATGGTGGCCTAGCAATGAGTTTGTTCTCCAGTACTCTGTGGCTCATCAGGAAAGGCTACAAGATCCCTATCTCATAGCATGCTGATATATGAACTTCCCTAAACAAATGTCTTAGGGCCAATACTTTGGTGAGAGAATTTACATTTTCCCACCCCTGTGCCTCTCCTAACTGCCTGATAATATTTTAAGCAGCATGGAGAAGATTTGCTCTTCTGTAGCCCCTCCCATGGTGTAACCATCCTTGGCTGAGACAAGTGCACTTCTTCATGGCCTGATGGGAGCTTAGGAGACTGTGTGCTTGGCCAAGTCTTTGCTTCTAACTTCTGTGGAAAAATTTATGTTGGATTATTCCCAGAAGTGAAACAATAAATCATTAACAAACACAACCAAATATGTTTAGCTTTAAGTGAAATTAAAACTGCAAATTAAAGCAATGATAAGATACCATTATTTGCCTTAAAAAGTGGCAAGGACTTTAAGTGATAAAGGTTTTCTAGAATTAAGTTTAAATATTGCCCGTTTATCAGTAGTGGTTTTTGATACCATTCTATGCCCGATTATTCAGGGGGCCATTATATTCTCGGTAGTTGAGGTTCCATATCATTTTTCATGCCAAATAACTACTGGTAAGTTTTTCTATTTAGTAGAAATGGTTACACACAAACACAATTACAATTTCAAATAAATTATTTCAACACTTTATCTTGCAAGATACATATAGAGAGAGGTTTTCTAAATGTGTTATTCAATAGAACCACATGTTTGTAATTTATGGGTATATTAGTTGAAACATATGAAACTGACAATTTTATAGGTCAAAATGGTAAAATATCAGCAAATAGGTAAGTTTTGATGTGATAGAATACAGTATATTTCATCTTTTTAATATTATTTATGCACTAATAATTTCCAAATATAAATATTTCATTCCATAAGCTAGTAAGCTATGATAATAATTAATAAACTAATATAATTAATGCTTTTCAGATAAAAAACTCATTGTATGATCCATAATATGTAAAATCACCTCCTTGTAAAAATTTCTCAAAGCATATATAGATATAAGCAGCAGCAAATTTGCTATTGTTTAATTAAAAGTCAACTCATTCTGTACTCCTTAAACATTTAAAGGGAGATGGATTTTATTGTTATATTTCAACTTATCTCTTCAAAATAATTAAAACGTGAAACTATTTTGTATAATATATGTACTCTTTTACAGTCAATAGGATAAAACCGTTTGATGGTAGGAAGTGCAGAAAATAGGTTTACAAAACGCACTTAACACACTGTCCATGACAACCCAAGTATAATAAATAGATAAAGAATTGAAAATTGCTGTCTAGGCTCAAAGGATTAGTGGCAGATGCCTTGACCAGAGAATATTGCTGTCCATGATTAGAAAGTATTCAGTCATCTTAAGACATCATCTGCTTTTGGAAGACAGATCAAGGTTTCTTGTGCAGGAATCACAACTTTCCAACATAGTAAATAAATCGCCAATTCATCTTTTGGTTACAAACTATTTGTGTTCAATTATATATTTTTTTGTTTAAAAGCATATATTCAATATGTTACATATGTTTCATGTTGTTTAATTCAAATAGAAAATATTCTTGAAATGTTGTTCAATGAAAATTACCTAACATATGTTCTTGTCTTTAATTTTTCTATACTTTTGAATGATATATAACATTTCATAATTTGGAAAAGTTCAATAAAGTTAGATTTAGTTCCACGGATACAAAATATGATACCTGAAAGGGGAGTGATATCTTATATGTTGTATTATAACTTCTATTTTCTCCACATATTCTTCATGGATGTATTTTATAGCATAAATGTTCTTTAAAAATTAATATATAAAATACATGCTATAAATACTGACAAATTATTTTAAAATATTGGCTTTAAAGCTAAAACATATTTTAGATCTAGAGAAGGCTTTGCTAGAAAATGTGATATAAACCAAACAAATACATGTTTACTAATGGCTAGTAAAATGGACTTGGTGCCTTAGCATTAATATATTTTAAAAATATAATGTTGATATGATAATCAACTATTTTGCTTATTATTTTGTATAGTCTATGACATTATAGTTTAAATGTTTTAGATGTTTGCTCTAGATTTCTTTTTGAAGTTTTATTTTTTCCAGCTCTATTGAGATATCGTTGACATATAGCATCGTGTAAGTTTAAGATGCACAATGTAATAATTTGATATATATGTGTATGTATGTCACACATATTTCAAAATAATTACCACAATTTGGATAGTTACATCCATTACTTCACATACAATAGTTACAAATTTGTGTGTGTGTGATGAGAACTTTTAAGATCTACTCTCTTAGCAACTTTCAAATATGCCATATGTATTGTAAACTATAGTCACCATGCTGTACATTACATTCCAGAACTTATTCATCTTACAACTGGAAGTTGGTACCCTTTGACCATCTTTACTCATTTCCCCCAAACTCCTGCCCCCTGCCCCTGGCAACCACCAATTTCCCCTCTGTATCTATGACTTTAGTTTTTTTCCATTCTGCATATAAGTGAGATCACACAGCATTTGTCTTTCTCTGTCTGGTTTATTTCACCTAGCACAATGCCCTCAAGGTTCATCCATGTTGTTGCAAATGGCTGATGTTCTTCTTTGCTATGGCTGAATAATATTTAACTATGTATACCATATTTTCTTTATCCATTCATTTACTGATAGACATTTAAGTTGTTTCCATGTCTTGTCTTTTGTAAATAATGCTACAGTGAACATGAGGGTGCATCTATCTCTTTGAAATAGCAATTCCATTTCCTTTGGATGTATACACCCAGAAGTGGAATTGCTGGATCACATGGTAGTTATAGTTTTAGTTTTTTGAGGAACCTCCATACTGTTTTCCATAGTGGCTGCACCAATTAACATTCCCACCAACAGTACAGAAGGGTTCTCTTTTCTCCACACCCTCACCAACACTTGTTATCTTGTCTTTTCGATCATAGCCATTCTAAAAGGGGTGAGGTGATTTCTCGTTGTGGTTTTGATTTGCATTTCCCTGATGATTAGGGATGCTGAGCATCTTTTCATGTTCCTGTTGGCCATTTGAATATATTCTTGGGAAGAATGTCTATTCAGATCCTTTGCCTATTTTTTAATCAGATTGTTTGGGTTTTTTTGCCATTGAGTTATATGAGTTCTTTATAAAGTTTGAATATAACTCCTTACCAGATACGTGGTTTGCAAATATTTTCTCCCCTTTCATATTGCCTTTTCATTTTGTTGATCATTTCTTTTTCTGTGCCGAAGCTTTTTAGTTTAACATAGTCCCACTTTATTTTTTCTTGTGCTTTTGGTACTATACCCATAAAATCATTGCCACCTGCCTTCTTTATCTCTATCTGATCACTAGTGGTCAGCCCATGAAGATTCCCACAATAATCCTTGTGAGGGGAGACCTGAGTGGGACTCCGGGAAATGTCCTGCAATGCTGGGGAAGTTGGATATCCATTTTGGGCTCTCTTTTTCCTTCTGGAATAACCATAGGCCCAGGGAGGCCCTCTCAAGGAGGCCCTGCCCAGGAGAAGGGCAATGCAGTACGAGCATGGCTTCTCCTCTTACCCTTTTAATGTGGTCCTTCTTGGTCTCTGTTGTCCATGGGGGTACTTCAGCCCTACCACTGGGTTCTGGAATTTTCACAACGGTGTCTTGTCTATGGATATTTGCTAGTTGTTCTTGTGAGGGAGACTGAAGGTGGGAATGGCCTACGTCACCATCTTGATTTTTTTAAAAGAAAAAAATACTGCCCATCTCTCTTCAAAAAAATATAATGTGTATAACTTCTACTCTTTGGTTATATTTTCATTCTCATTTTTTGTGTATAAACAGAAGTTCTTAGTATTAATATGGTTCCAATTATCAGCCATAAAAAAACATTTTAAACCTTTTATTTTTTCTGCTAGCTCTGTAACTTTAAAATAGTGTAATTGTCATCCTTACTTTTATGGCTTCACAGCAGACCTTGGGGAGATATTGCAAACATCCTGCTCTTGACTTTTTGTTGTTGTATCACGTTGACTGATTTTCAGTTGTATAACAGTTCTGTGATCTTGAGTCAATTTTATTATTTATAAAATATGAATTGAATCTGTTAAATCCAAGTTGTGAGATGTATTTTTTGTCTATAAGAAAAGTGATTTCTTATTCATTCAATGATATTCATTCACATGTATAACTCAATATCTATTTTTTTCTTTTATAAATAAGAATATCTTGGAATTTATATTTTAAAATTTTAATTTTGCCCTAAAGACCTCTAATTCCAATAATGCAGTTTTATTAATTTGTGATTTTTCCATATGAAATCTTTCCCTCTGTATCCCTGTAATTTTTTTTGATAATTTTTCTTGCTTCTTGAGCCAACTACTTACAGCGCATTTTCATTCTTTCTTATTTAGTAAAGAATTAAGCCTATGAATTTTTTCTTTGAGAACTTTTTTAGCAATATGCAGTGTATGAAACCCAAGCATTTTTATTCTTTATTTTTATGGATAGTGGATATCTTCTGTCTACTTCTCTCTTCTTTGAAAACAAGAAGACAGACAGGTTTACTATTTCTCTAATCAGGTTATCATTCAATAGGGCAACTCTTTTTCTCCCTGGGAGAAAGGAAATTAAGGTGACCTAATTTTAGTCAGCTTCTCTTTCTATTTTTCTTTTGTTGCCCAATGAGGGTCATAGCATCTCTTTAAAATATTATGGACTCTATTATGCTAAAGAATGAAAGCTATCTAATACAAATAAATTGCACTGAAAATACAGCTTATCACTAAAAGACACTATGTCCATTTCTGAATTTTTCTTCATGATTGCAATGATGATATGTAGACAATGAGAAAGTCCAGAGATGAAAGGTGGTCTCACAACAATTTGATTTTCATTGAAGCCATGTGCTTTAAATAGTCATGACACTTAGAAATTATATTCTTTAATTCCAAGCTTTATATATATGTGAATACACAAAGACAGAAAGACATGCAAATGTAATTTCCTTACCTCAACCTTGTTTTTCATTACTTTCATGCTACATTATTTTATTGATTGTGATTATTTGGTTCATTATCAGTATAAAGTGAAAGAAAATATCAGGAACCAACTCCTACCATTATTTCCATGTATTTTCCTTGTAAAGTATAGATATTCTGTTGTTGTTTTTTCAGAGACTTCACTTTTTAGAGCACTTTTAGGTTTACAATAAAATTGAAAGGAACGTACAGAGATTTCCCATATAACCCCTAACTCCACACATGCATAGCCTCCCCCATTATTAACATCTCCCACCAGAGTGATACATTTGTTACCAAGGATGAATCTACACTGACACATGGTAATCATCTGAAGTCCATAGTTTACCTTAGGGCTCATTTTTGGCATTGTATACACATTATATGAGTTTGGACAAAGGTATACTAATATGTATCCATCGTTATATTATTATACAGAATATTTTCAATGCCCTAAAAATCCTCTGTGTTTTGCCTATTGATTTCTACACTTCTCAACCCCTGGCATACACCAATCCTTTTATTTTCTCCATAGTTTTGTCTTTTCCAGAATGTCATATATTGGAGTCACATGATAGCCTTCTCAGGCTGGCTTTTTACAATTAGTAAAATGTATTTAAGCTTGTTTCATGTATTTTCATGGCTTGATATATCATCTCCTTTTAGCACTGAATAATATTCTATTGTCTGGATTTACCACAGTTTATTTATCCATTTACCTACTGAAGGACCTCTTGGTTGCTTCCAATGGCAATTATGAATAAACTTGCTATAAACCTCCATATGCAGATTTTGTGTGGACATAAGTTTTCAACTCTTTTGAGTAAATAACAAGAAGCATGAATGCTGGATTGTAGGTAAAAGTATGTTTAGTTTTGTAAGAAACCACCAAACTGTCTTTCAAAGGGGCTATTCCATTTTGTGTTCCCACCAGCAGTGTATGACAGTTCCTATTGCTCCATATTCTCACCAGCATTTGGTGTTGTCATTGTTCCAGATTTTGGCCATTTTAATAGTTGTGTAATGGTATCTCAATTTTGTTTTTATTTGCATTTCTCTGATGATCTTAACATATGCTATTGGCCATCTGTCTATCATCTTTGGTGAGGTGTCAAGATCTGTGGCTTATTTTCTGTTGAGGTTGTTTGTCCTCTTATTGTTGAGTTTCAAAAGTTCTTTGTATATTTTGGATAATAATTTCTTATCAGGTATGTCTTTTACAATTATATTCTCCCAGTCTTCAATTTGTCTTCTCATTCTTTTGATACTGTCTTTCACAGAAGTTTTTAATTTTAATGAAGTTGAGTTTATCATTTATTTATTGCTTTTGTGGATTGTGCCTTTGGTCTTGTATCTAAAAAGGTATCACCAAACCCAAGGTCATCTAGGTTTTCTCCTATGTTATATTCTAGGAGTTTTATTTATTTTTACAGAGGTAACATTGGTTTATAACATTATATAAATTTCAGATGTACATCGTTATATTTTGACTTCTGTATAGACTACATCATGTTCACCTCCAAAAGTCTAGTTGCCGTCTGACACCATACAAATGTGCCCTTTTACCCCTTTCACCCTCCTTGCATCCCCCCTTCCCCTTTGGTAGCCACCAATTTAATCTCTGTATGTATGTGTTTGCTTGTTGTTATTGTCGTTTTATCATCCACATGAATGAAATCATATGGTATTTGGCTTTCTCCATCTGACTTACTTTGGTTGGCATAATACCCTCAAGGTCCATCCATGTTATTGCAAATGGCAAGATTTCATCCTTTTTATGCTTGAGTAGTATTCCATTGTGTGTGTACACATGTATATATATATATATATATATATATATATATACACAACACATCTTCTTTATCCATTCATCCCTTGATGGGCACTTAGATTGTTTCCAAGTCTTGGCTATTGTCAATAATGCTGCAATGAAAATAGAGATACATATATCTTTTCTAATTAGTGCTTTTGTGTTCTTTGGATAAATACCCAGAAGTGGAATAGCTGGATCCTATGGTAGCTCTATTTTTAATCTTTTGAGGAATCTTCATACTTTTCTCCATAGTGGCTACACCAGTTTACATTCTACCAGCAGTATATGAGAGTTCTCTTTTTTTCCACATCCTCTCCAACTCTTATTATTTCTTGTCTTTTTAATAGTAGCCAGTTTGACAGGCATAAAGTGATATCTCATTGTGGTTTTGATTTGCATTTTTCTAATAATTAGTGATGTTGAAAATCTTTTCATGTGCCTGGTGCCCATCTGTATATCTTCTTTGCGAATATGTCTGTTCAGACCCTGTGCCCATTTTTTAATTGGCTTGTTTGAGTTTTTGTTGTTGAAGTTTATGAATTCCTTATATATTTTGGATATTAACTCTTTATTGGATATTTTCTTTATAAAATATTTTCTCCCAATTGGTGGGTTGTCTTTTTGTGTGTTTCCTTTGCTGTGTGGAAGCTTTTTAGTCTAATGTAGTCCCATTTGTTCATTTTTTCTTTTGTTTCCCTTGCCCAAGGAGATATATTCAAAAAGATACTGCAAAGACCAATGTCAAAGAGCATACTGCCTATGTTTTCTTCTAGGAGTTTTACGGTTTAGGACCTTACATTCAAGTCTCTAAGCCATTTTGAGTTAATTTTTGTGTATGGTGCAAGACAGTGGTCTACTTTCATTCTTTTGCATGTGGCTGTCCAGTTTTCCCAACACCATTTATTGAAAAAACTTTCCTTTCTCCATTGTATATTTTTGGCTCTTTTGTCAAAAATTAGCTGTCTATACACGTGTGGGTTTATTTCTGGACTCTCAAATCTGGTCCATTGATCTGTGTATCTGTTTTTGTACAAGTACCATCTTGTTTTGATTACTATAGCTTTGTAGTATATTTTGATATCAGGGAATGTGATTCCTCCAACTTTGTTCTTTTTTTCTCAGGATTGCCTTGGCTATTCAGGGTCTTTTGTTGTTCCACATAACTTTTAGGATTGTTTGTTCTATTTCCATAAAAAAATATCATTGGGACTTTGATAGGGATTGCATTTAATCTATAGATAGCTTTAGGTAGTATGGACATTTAAACTATGTTAATTCTTCTAAGCCATGAGCATGGAATATCTTTCCATTTCTTGATGTCTTCCTTGATTTCATTCAAAGTTTTATAGTTTTTCAGTGTAGAGGTCTTTCACCTCTTTGGTTAAATTTGTTCCTAGGTATTTTATTCTTTTTGTTCTGATTATAAATGGGATTGTATTCTTGACTTCTCTTTCTGTAGTTCACTATTAGTGTATAGAAATACAACTAATTTTTGTACGTTGATTTTGTACTCTAACTTTACTGTATTTTTTTATTATTTTTAATAGTTTTTGGTGGATTCTTTAGGATTCTCTCTATGTAAAATCATGTTGTCTGAAAATAGTAACAGTTTTACTTCTTTTCCAATTTGGATCTGTTTCATTTCTTTTCATTGCCTAATTGCTCTGGCTAGGACTTCCAATACTATGTAGAATAAGAGTGGCAAAAATGGGGATCCTTGTCTTGTTCTTAGGGGGATAGCTTTCAGTTTTTCACCACTGAGTATGATGTTAGCTGTGGGTTTGTCATATATAGCCTTTATTATGTTGCGATACTTTCCTTCTGTACCCATTGTATTCAGAGTTTTTATCATAAATGGATACTGAATCTTGTCAAATGCTTTCTCTCCATCTATTGAGATGATCACGTCATTTTTATTCTTAATTTTGTTAATGTGTTGTGTCATGTTGATTTATTTGCAGATGTTGAACCATGCTTGCATTGCCGGAATAAATCCACTTGATCATGGTGTATGACCCTTTTAATTTATTTTTCTATTCGATTTGCTAATATTTTGTAGAGGATTTTTTGCATCTATGTTCATCAGCAATATTGGCCTGTAATATTCTTTTTTGTGTGCATTGTCCTCATCTGGTTTTGGTATCAAGGCGACGTTGGCCTCATCAAATGAATTACAATGTGTTCCACCTTCTTCAGTTTTTTTGGAGGAGTTTAAGAAGGATAGTCTTCTTTGACTGCTTGGTAGAATTCACGGGGGAAGCCATCTGGTCCTGGACTTTCATATTTTGGGAAGTTTTTGGTTACCAGTTTGATCTCTTTACTAGTGATTGGTCTATTCAGATTCTGTTTCTTCTTGATCTTCTAAGAGTTTTACAGTTTCGCATTTTACGTGTAGGTTTGCAATCCATTTTGAGTTAACTTTTATGAAGAGTGAAAATATACATAGAGATTCAGTTTTTTGCATGTGGATGTCCAGTTGTTATAGCACTATTTGTTGAAGACAATTTTCTTTGCTCCATTGTATTGCCTTTGCTCCTTTGTCAAAGATCAGTTGACTATATTTGTAGGGGTGTATTTCTGGGCTCTCTATTCTGTTCCATTGGTCTATTTGTCTATTCTTTTGCCAGTACCATGCTGTCTTGATGACTATAGCTTTATAGTAAGTCTTGAAGTCAGGTAGAGCCAGTCCTCCAACTTTGTTCCTCTCCTTCAATACAGTGTTGATTATTTTGTAAAGTATATATTTTTGAGTTAAAATTTCATTGCAATTTACTAATTATAAGGCAACAGTTTTCATTTTGTTCAATGCATTTGCTTTGTCTTCAACTTTTTTTATTAATATCTTGTCATCAAATTTTGTTTTGCGTTGATTTAAAGGGTTTCTGTATTCTGTGATCTAAACAGTGAAACATTTATTTTTATAAATATATCTTATTTATATTTATTGTAAAACCAGATATACTTGTTCTTGGTTGTATAATCTTCTATTGTCACATTATTCCTGTCTAAAGCTTCCTTTCATTTCCTTCATTATGTGATCTGTGGTTATTTTGCTATTGTGGGTATGAATATATTTAGAAGCTGTATATCTGTTTTAAGTTCTTCTAAGGTTTATTTTTATCATTTTGAGTAATAGCTAATATTCTATTTGTCCTCTATATGAGTGTCCATTGGTTCTCAATAAAGAAATTTTACTTCGATTTCCATACCCATTTATCCTATCCACTTTTGTATATATTAGTTACATCATTAATTTTGTACTATGAAGAGTCATAAAATTTGCAATCTATTAACCAGAATTTTCTAAATTTATTAAATCCACATTTTATTTGATTCAATTTTCATATTGGACATTTTAAAATTAGTTTTTAATATAATTTATTGGTCATTAAGTTTTTCTTTTATTATTATTAAAGTTATGAGATGTGCTTTATTCCATAACTCCTCACATTTTCAGACAATTCTGATGTTTTTGAAAAGAAGCTACCATCTTTAATGAAGCCATTTCATAGAGATAGTCTCTGTTTCTCTTGCTGTGTTTACTCCTCTAGATGCCCTTACCTCATAAAACAGATTGTTGGTTGAATTTATAAGGTGTTTGTCACTTTTAATACAGGGATTGAAATTGTGTGCTTGGTCTAAAGGGGTGAGTACCAATTCTACAATTAGTGTCCTCTCTCTATTATCATATATGTTCTGTATATCTTTATAGTACATATAATTCTGTGGTTAAGGGTTGTAGCCATTTCTTTTGTTGAATAAAGATGGAGTTCTCTTGGCTCTTTTACTAAGAATTTATTAGTTCAGGTTTCAGGGTAGAATTAAAATAACTATACTCCATTTTTTCTCTCCCATAAATTCTATTAATGTGTTTAAACACTTTCTTTGACAAAATATGAAAAATTAAAAATAAAAGCTAGATTAAGAAGCTAGTTTCTATCCTTTGCATATGGACAGAAAAGAAAACGAAGTTAAATGTTTTTAATGCACATATGTTCTTAGTGCAAATATTTAAGACTGTGCAAATGTTCTCAGTTTGCAAATATTGAAATTGCAAATATTATGCAGGTTTTAATTTCATAAAATTTCTAGGTTAACTTATTCTCAATTGAGCATAATTAATTTAACATTTATTAAGATTTAGAAATTTGTAATTTGTTATTTTAAAAATTCAAAGGAATACAAGATAGGGAAATATTCTATAAAAATAAGCCAAAGAGAAATCTGCAAAATCAAAACCAAATCAGTATCTCTATGAAGAATATAGGTGAATATTCCAAAAATTAAGGAAAAGAAAATTAACCTAACTACTCAGGATATTTAAGTTTTTATTGGTCAAATATGTGAATTGATTGTGAAGGATTCAGATCACTGAATAACTTTCTATAACTTTCCTTGTTTTTACTTGGGAAGAAATCGTTTTTCTCTACACTCAAGCAAATTCCTATCTAAGCAAGCAAAAATAAGTCAAAAGCAAAAGAGTTATTTTAAAACGTACTGTCATGAACTATTTATTTGAAAAGGCACCCAACACATGTTTTTTTTAAATATAAAGTTACAGATATGCACTGTCTTTAAGAAGGGCAAGTACTATAAGGACTTTTCTTATCTTAAAATTTCAGTTGCTTTTTGCTCTTCTAAAAGTCTCAGATTTTTTAAGAACAATGTTTTTCACCACTTTAGATTACCATAATATGAAACAAATTTTTCAGTCAGTGTTACAAATAATATCCAACACTAGAGACTAGAAGACTATATCTTATTTGTAAGAACAAAATAGCATGAAGACATATTTCTTCAATTTCCCTCAAAATAGACAAACATTTTGCAGCCTAACTTTATTTTCTTGCCTTTGTGGAAGTGTTAGTAATTCAATTGATTTCCAACCTTCACTGAACACCTCCATGATGTCAAAACTTAACCTCAAATAAAGAATTGGCTTATCAAGATTTCTCTACTACTTTGAAATGCAGCTTTCACTAATGGATGAAATATTGACACAAATGTGAAATTTTTCTTAAATCTTTGCAAACTGTACATTGATTAACCTGTGCTTTTTAGTACTACATACATTATTTAGTTTTAGTTTATTTTGTTGAAATAAATAGTATTTAATGAAGCATTAGTTTTAGTGTAGTGCTTAAAAAATACTGGCTATTTTTATTAGTATTATTTATAATTAGACTTTTTGGGTGTGTGTGTGAGGAAAATTAGCCCTGAGTTAACATCTTTTGCAAATCCTCCTCTTTTTGCTGAGGAAGATTGGCCCTGAGCTAACATCTGTGCCTGCCTTTCTCCATTTTGTATGTGGGACACCGCTGCAGCATGGGATCATCAAGCGCTCATCAAGCAGTGCATATGTCCGTGCCCAGGATCTGAACCTGCAAACCCCCGGCTGCTGAAGAGAAGTGTGAACTTAACCACTATGCCACAGGGCCAGGCCCTATAATTAGACATTTTAAAAATCATCTCAGTAATATGATGTTGATTGAATTAAACCTATCAGGTAATCGGGAATTTGGGCCCTGTATTAGCCAACGTGCTTCAGTAATGCTGCCTAGTAAGCATCACACATATCTCAGATGGTTACTACAACAACAAACAGCAGCAACAACAAAAAAAACACTTGTTTGTCTTTATTTTCAACATTTACATAGTTTCACTTAACTTCTGTATACATTTTTGTTTGGTTTGTTTGCTTTTTTTTTTAACTCACCTAGAATAATTTTTTTCCATTTTTTTAGTTTAATTTTTCTCTCTTTCTTTCTTTAGTGATTGTTTTCCCACCTTTGAGGAATGATGTATCTATTATTGGGAAATGGGTGAGGCATTTGTAGGTCCTTCTTGAAATAGTTTAAGCTCAGATGAAAAGAGAAGAAAGAGCTAAAGTAAGATTTTTTATAGCTCTACTCTGCCAATTCGTGAATATAGCAAACTGGCAGTATTAAGAACAGAGAAAAGGTAGTGACAAAAGACACTATTTTTTCATTTTGAAAAGTATCATTCTTACTGCACTCACTCTTTTTTTAAAAATAAAAGCTGTATATTTTTAAGGTGTACAACATGACGTTTTTATATACATATACATTGTGAAATGATTACCACAGTCAAGCTAAATTAACATATCCAACACTTCACATGGTTACCTTTTTGTGTGTAGGTGGTGAGAAAACTTAAGATCTACTCTCTTAGCAAATTTCAAGTATACAATGCAATGTTATTAACTATAGTCATCATGTTGTACATTAGATCTCTAGAATTTATTCATCCTACATAACTGAAACTTTGCACCATTTGACCAACATTTCCCTGTTTCCTTCTACCTCTGCCCCTGGTAACCAGCATGCTAATCTCTGCTTATTTGAATTCAATAGAATCTATGAACTTTTTAGATTCCAATATAAGTGAGATCATGGAGTATTCTTCTCTCTGTGTCTGGCTTATTTTACTTAACATAATGCCCTCCAGTATCATCCATATTATTGCAAATGGCAGATCTCCTTCTTTTTTAAGACTGAATAACATTCTGTATGTGTGTGTGTATTTATATTGACACACACATATATATATACACACACACACACACACACACACATATATATATATATATATATATATATATATATATATCACAATTTCTTTATTGCCTCATCTATCAACAGACACTTAGGCAGTTTCCATAACTCAGCTGTTGTAAATAATGCTGCAATGTACATGGGAGTGCAGATATCTCTCCCAGATACTAATTTCATTTCCTTTGGCTATAAGCCCAGTAGTGTGATTGCTGAATCACACTTTAGTTCTAGTTTTAATTTTCCAAGGAACCTCCATACTTATTTCCATAATGGCTATACCAATTTACATTCCCACCAAACATATGCAAGGGTTTCCTTTTCTTCACATCCTCACCAACATTTGTAATCTTTTGTCTTTTTGATAATAACTCTCCTAACAGAAGTGAGGTAATACTGAATTGTGGATTTGATTTGCACTTCCCAGATGATTAGTGATGTTGAGCACCAGTTGGGTGAGGTATGCTGTGGCTCTCAGTCAGATCCATGTTCAGGAACCTATGGGGACATGGGTTCTGGGGGGGGTGCCAGTGTCTTAGGGGGCATGCATGGGTTGGGTCCAGTGGAGGGTGCCCGTAGTTTTGGCAGGTGCCTGATCTCATGGGTACACTTTCTGGCGGGCACTGGTCCCCAAGCATGAGAATGCACAGTGGTGCCAGCAGGTACTGGGACCAGTACATGGGTGTTTACTTGGTGGCGGTGTCAGTTCATGGGCTCAGGCACAGGCAGTCTCATCAGGGCTACAGGGGCACAGTGGCTCCAACTTCAGGGTGGGGAGGGGCAGTACTTTGTGGTTCCAGCTCCAGGGAATGCAGGAGCTATGGCTCTGTGCAACTCAAGCAGCTGGAGTCCACATCAGTGAAGACCTTGGGGGTCCTCTGAGGTGGTAGCTAAGGCTTCTGGGATCCTCTATGGCAAAAACTGCTGAAGTCCCTTCTCTCTCTCTCCCCACTGGAGAAACTTGCAGCCAATGGGATTCCTCACAGTGCTGTCCTGGTGTCGGGGATGGAGTGATATAGGCAAAATGTTTCCTATCCATTTCTATGCAGCCATCCCTGATCTCTGCATTCCTCCGTGTCACTGCAGCTCCTAGCTTCACTCTAGGTTCTTCCTGAACTATACTCATGGGTAGATACCTGATTTGATCATTGTTTTTGTTTGAGGGTGACGCTGGGTTACAATAAATAATAATGTTACCATGGACGCAGTTTGGAGGCAATCCTCACCATCTGCTTCTGGGAAGTTGCTGGTGTCCTGGGGTGCTTTTTAGGTCTGACCCCAAAAGCTCTTCACAAGTCATGGTCTGGATTTATCTTCCCTTGTATCACATATTACATGAATTCCATATGAATCAACAGTTTTCTGCATTCTAGTACAATCTTAGGCTTCATTTTTTTCTTCACTTTTATTACTTTCCCATGTCAAGGGAAATATTGTTATTTTGGCACATCCACATGTGTACAAAAGTCTTCATTTTATTTCAGAAATTCAGGTGGCATCAAGAAGATTGAAGAAAATGTTATCTGACATTCTTTATAATATTAAGTTAGGAGATTAATACATTGGTCTTTTTTTTTTTTTTAATTCGTCAGTCTTTGGATACATTTCTTTTTTCAGGCCTGGATTCCAGCATCTCTAATCTACTGATTGCAAGGGAGATATTGACCCCAAGCAGAATACATTTAAGGGAATCTCTGCTAACCTTTTTGGACTGAGCATCAAGTCAACTTACGTTTCTTGGTCTGAGCTGACACATTTAACCAGATGGCTGCCCCCTTCTACAATAAAGGTGACTACCTCCAATATCACACTTCCTTGTTGTGATTACAACTGGTATCTCCGAGTCTCCTGGTCTACACTTTCTCCAGCAGTGGAGCAGTTCATGTTTAGACCGTTGGCAGAACATAGCATCAACCTACTTATAAGTCTCGGTCATTTTAAGAAACTGAAGTAGCACATTATAACTGTTATTATAATAGTATCTCTATTGATATCCAAATCACTACTGCCACTATCGGCACCAGAAAAGAAACTGTCAACTATATTCCTTACAGAAGATTTTTTAAATGATTTTTTATTGTTTACAGTACTTTGAAGCCTGAAAATACAATTTCATTGACTATTGATTTTATTCTGTGTTATTTAACAAGTATTGGGATGCATGGAGATTTATGGAACTAACTTCCCATGCAATAAGATGAGAAAATATGAAATGTCCTTCTATTATTTATCATCCAAAAGTAAAATATGACTTGGTTTTCTTGTGTTTGTTTCCTAAATTATTTATTAGTTTTCTCCATATTAAATAGTGTTAATTATTTTATAAATTGGGGTTTTAAGAGCAAGTCAAAATGCTCTCACAATGAAACATTGACTCTTTAACCTATCTGAATTAGTAAGGTTAATTATTAAGATAAACTCAAATACAGGTTGAGTCTAAATTAGAAGAAAATTACACACAAACGTATTATTATGAAAACAATGTACTCCAGTCACTAGTGATTTTGAGAATGTTAACCTTTTTTAGTAGCTCAAATGTATTTTTAAAACTTTTTACCATATGTAAATGTGTACAATGTATGCCAACATTGGGAAGGCTTGCTTAATCTAACTATGAGTAATTATGTTCACTCTTTCTCTTTGAATGGCAATACTTCTGGCAGCATACAATTTAGAATATGTTTTATGCTCTCCACAACTGAATAGTTAACGTTATACAGGAATAAAGAAAGTGCCTATAATCAACATGTAACTTCACTGCAATAATACAAAGAAATATCAGAAGTGGGTCTTAAAGTATACTTCTCTGTTCTTTTATGAATGAAAAAGATTATCCAAAGCCTATATGTGTCCTTGATGTTTCCTGGATGGATTCAGTGAGGGAAGCATTTGCTCCAGCATGAAAGAGCTGAAGCACTCATTGATTCCTGAATAAACGTAGTGGAGATAGAATAGAGTTTTCTTCACTGGCAATCTATGACAAAACAATCTATGACAGAGCAATGAAGATACAATAGCTTATTATTAATAATTTTTATCAAGCCTAAAAAATCAAAATAGACTCACCCATTAACAGCTTTTACAAAGGAAAATCATGTGTGTCAATGAAATGATGTACGAATTATGATGCCATATGAATACAGGCAGTGAAATATGAGTTGGATACAATTAAATAGGACTTCCTTACAATTTTAAATTTTTAATAAAAAGTAACATTAGTTAATTGGGTGGCAGATTTATGACTTAAAGGCATTTAGCTGCCAAAAAACAAAAACACCCAATTTTTCTGAACCAGGAAATACTTGTGAAATGAGAAAAAGAAACAAAAAGCTAATAAAAAAGAAAGCCTAGCATATCAGATCATAATGTGGAGAAAGTTTTTAAGTGACAGATTTATAACACTTTATAGAAAAACAAACATTACCTTAGTTCCTAATATTCTAAAAAATTTCAAATCAAGGGGGACCTCTAAATTTCAAATGTTGTTATAGGTTGAATTGTACCTCTCAAAATTCACATGTCCTAACCCCTATACCTCAAACCTTATTCTTAACACTTCACTCTTGCTTGGAGTAAGCACCCAAGGCATGAATACTTTATTACTCAGAGATAAGATGGGTGCAGTGGTAATTAGTTGAGTTGAAGTCACTGCAGCAGAGCCCTAACCTAATCTGACTGGCATCCTTATAAAATGGGGAGAGTTTTACACAGAGAAACACACAGAGAGAACCCCCTGTGAACATCAAGACAGCCATTACAAGCCAGGACAGAGGCCCAGACCTGACCCTTCCCTCACAGTCCTCAGAATAAACAAGCCCTGACAACACCTTGATTTCAGACTTCTAGCCTCCAGAACTGTGAAATATAAAAGATTTGTTGTTTGTGCCACTTAGTTTATAATTCCATGTATGAGAACCCTAACAAACGAATACACATAGTATATCTAACTTTCAAATGGTGACAGTACTCACCACTGAACTTCAAACTTAGATAATCAGTAACTCGGGGAGTGATTTTAAAGTGTCTCTCTCTCTCACACACACACAGAGTTAAGAGAGAGAGTGATTTGAAGAAATTTGCTCATTGTGAGGGCTGACAAGTCAGAAATCTGAAGTGCAGACTGGCAGCGTGTAAACTCAGGCAAAAGTTGAAATTGCAGTCTTCAGTATAAAATCAGTAGGTGAAAGTCAGGCAAGATTTCTATGTTACAGTCTTGAGGCTGAATTTCTCCTTCTCTGGGAAACCTCAGTTCTTGATCTTAAGGCCTTCAACCAGTTGGATGAGGCCCACACATATTATTGAGGGTAATCTTCTTTATTTAAAGTCAATTGATTGTAACTGTTAATCATATGCACAAAATACCTTCATAGCAACACCTACAATAGTGTTTGACCAAACAATTGGGCACCATCTCCTACCCAAGTCAATGTATATAATTAACCTTCACACAGATTTATTGCATTCTAAATCTCAAGAGGGTCTATTACTCAAAGTGACTCTCAGGTAAAAAAGTTTTAGGTTACTGTTAGTTCCATGAACAATCTCAGTTCACAATTATTAAAATTTCCAATTAATCAATAAAAATTCTAAATCTCATCTAATATTAATGCTTGCAGAGGTTCATTTAAAGATTAAGGAATGATTATCATTTATCTCCCTCCCTCTCGACTCCTCTCGAATAACAGTCAACAGATTTTTGAATAGATATAGTCCAAAAAAAGTCTACACATGTTGCTCATTTTTTTAAAACAAAGGTGAATAAAAAAAATGCAATTTTCAAAAATAGTACAAGTGGACTGGAAATTCAGTTGAAAAATTATTCCAAACTCCTATCTTACACCATACAAAAATATAAATCATCTTCAGATGTATCATCCATATAATTGTGGATGGTAGCATAATAGACCTTCTAGAAGAATATATTCATGACCTTGTGTATGCATTCATGATATTGAACTAGGCAAATATATCTTAAACAGGGCACAGAAACTATGAAAGAAAATATTGATAACTGGACAGTAATAAAATCAAGAATTTTGTTCTTCAAAAGACATCATTTGGAGAGTAAAAAATGAAACCACAGATTATATTTTAATACATATAAGTGACAAAGGACTAATATGTAAAGCTTATAGCAAACTCCAGTAAATAGTGAAAAAAGATAACTCAGAAATATCTGCCCAATACTTGAACAGGAACATCGCGAACAGAATGTCCACATAACTGTTAAGCAGGTGAAAAGGTACTGAAGCTCCTATGTCAGGAGGAAATGGAAATTAAAGGACAATATGAAACCTTTAGATATGCCTCAGACTGCCCCCAAATTCAAAGGACTGATCACACTAAATTTTGGGTATTTTATGGAGTAACTGGAACATCTATCTTTCTCTGTTGAAGGTAAATATTAACCCAAACACTGGAAAACAGTTGGGCAATCTGGTAAAGCTATCCATATGCCTTTCCTGTAACTCAGAAATTCCACAGCCAAGAGTAACAAGTACCTATGTCTGCCAACACACATGACAGTTTTATGATAGCTAAACTAGTAATTTGTCATCATTAGAGAGGATACATAAAATTTGGTATACTCATTACTAAACTTAAATAAAATAAATAAAAACACATGAAAAGATAAGCAAACCTAGACACTTAAGAGTATTTATAATTTGATTTCATTTTTGGAACATTCAAAAATGGGCAATATTAATTAATTGTGATAGTAAGACTAGGGGCAGTGGTTGAGAGGAGTTAGGGTACTGCTGCTAAATTAATTAATCTCTGTTGTTTTAAATATTTTCTAGTTTATCCAGCTGTGAACTTATGATTTGTGCACTTTTTTGAGTGACTTATACTTCAAAACAATCATATTATAAGAGACACAAATCCACAAGGACAAAGAGAATGGGAGAAAAGAGAGAGTAATTTTGGAAGCTGGAAAGCCGAATGATGAGTGGTAAATATGGGTGCTATGTACTGATTCCTTATCTAAAGAATCCATCTTAGCAGGATATACCTGAATTTTCTGAATTTTTCTTGTATTAGAGAATGTCAGTTAGAAGGATTTTGTGATCAGCCATATGCAAAAATGGAAAGATCCCAAAACTAAGTGGCTGCTCTGGGTTACTCTGTAATGCACACATAGTGCAAAATACTTGACATAGTATTTATACAAATGGTAAAATCAAATGTGTCCAACACAAATATTCTAAATATGTAGAGGATGGAAGGGTGCTGTTTTCTAAAGCTTTCCTTAAAAACATGCTTTAAACCAATTTTTCTTTCACCGTCACTTTCATAGCTATATCAATTCCTTATTCTTTGGGGATTCCTTTGGTGTCGGATTGCTCCTCAGTGTTTTTCCACTGTCAGTTTAGAATTGTGCTATCTTGGGTCCTCTATCTAATACATTTATTAGGTGATTTATCTTCTTCTAGATAATAAACTTATCTACTAACTAATAAATTATGCCACTTTGTTAACAAGGATGTTTAATGTAAACCAAAACTCCCTCAGGTGATTCTGAGTTATATGTATATAATATATGTATATAAAGTTAACTTTTTGTTCCCAGACACCAAGCCATATAAAGGAAATTCAATTTAAATTCACCTTATAAATCAATGCCCTGACTTTTCCTCAACACAGGTCATAGAGTACTGTCAGGTGTAACCTCCAGGTTTCAGATCTGATTAGTCCAAGAGTGAGGTCATAACAGTACTGATTTCAGAGGATTCCAAAATGTCATGATGGCAAGTAGGGCCATAATTACTCCCCGCCTTTGGTTCCCAGCTTCCTGTATTCTCCTTATCGAGAACACAGTATCATATAAAAGTCTTTGATTTAGAGCATAATCTACATCAAAGCATAAACTTCATCCTCACAAAATATTCTGAGACAGCACATCACCTATGCTTTTAGCACTCAGCCTCCTGGTCATCCGTGTGAGGAAGATTGGCCCTGGGCTAACATCTGTGCCCATCTTCCTCTGTTTTATGTGGGATGCCACCACAGCATGGCTTCATAAGTGGTGCGTATGTCCACACCCAGGATCCAAACCTGTGAACTCCAGGCCACCAAAGTGGAGTGCATGAACTTAACCACTAAGCCACTGGGCTGGCCCCTCAACAAATTAAAATTTTAAATATATTTGATAGATTTATATGCGATGCTTTGTCCCAGTAACTTTTTTCAGAGTGGCACTTTAGTTCACTGCTGTACTCCAGTGATTTTAGCAATGCCTGCTAAACAAAAGGTGTTCAAAAATATTTGTTGAGCGAATAACTAAGTAAAAGATTGAGAGATTACTTTCTCTCTCTGTAGAAGTAAAGTGAAATAGTATGAGAAGAATTTTGGCTAGATTTTTAAAATTTGCCTAATGATATCTACTTTATCATTTGCTCATTTTATTTTTAAAATACACAATTTATTAATAATGGCTTTCCAGGTCTAGAAAAAGCATGGCAACTAAAATTATAGATTTCCCATATTTTATCAAAATCCTGTTTTAAAACAATATTTATGTGTACCGTTTGAAGTATATTAAGTTCATCCCTTCCTATGGATATTCTAAGCTGTATTCCAAGATCCAGCTGTGACCTCACTGTATTCTTTTTTGATGTCCTGGCACTTAACATGTATAGCTCTTCAATTTTAGGTATTCAGCTTTACAATACTTCACTATGACATTGTCCATTTCACCTCTAAGTGTTATTCAGATGCATGAATATTCATCTGAGATATGTTAAGATTAATTTGGAAGATTTTTTTTTCCTTCATAGAAATAGTTGGCCTTTTCTATATGGCAATGAGAATCACAGGAGAGATTGGATTTTACTTTGATTGTACTAGGTTGCAAAAGATCCTGGTGATAAATTTTAGTTTAATCTTAGAAACAATCTTGGCTCTATTTTTTTATATCTCCATTCAAATTTCTATGTTAATTCTCTTTTTATTTTGGAGGGTTTCTAATTTATTATATGTATTCTTGTGTTAATGAGTTGTCAAATAAATTACATGCAAACAAAATCTCTTGAATGCTAATCATATATTATTTTTATGATCTGTACTGTAATGTATCAGAAAGGTTGGTCTCATATATCTGTGTTACGTACTTTTATCATGACTCTATGTGATTCAACATTTATTTTTGAGATTTATTTAGTTCACTGGAGTGGGAGTTCATTAAGAGAACTGGAACCTGTTTATCGTAGTTATATTGGCTCTTAAAAATCGCTTCACACATACTGAAACCTAAATTAATTTAACAATTGTTTTTAACCATTTTCACTTTGGACATCTTCCCCTTTGATGCCAAAGCAAGAAAAATAGAAGTACAAAAATTGATTAGTTTCCACATTTATTCATGTGTGTGTGTGTGTGTGTGTGTGTGTGTATGAATAGGAATGTATATGTATGTATTTACACATATATGAAATATTTTCCAGAGTGAAAGTTACTTTCTGTACTATACCAATCAGGGCCTATAACAGTTTTGTGATAGTGCCTTTTCTGTTTATGTTTAATAAATTGGATTGGGATCAGAATGTCTCTTTTTAGGCAACTTATTGATAGTACTCAAATTATCCTGACTAGCATGATATATTACAAATTTTCTGGAGACTATGAAATAAAATAACAAAACAAAGAGATCCTTTACATTCTTTTCTAAGCTGCTATTTGATTGTTAAGCTTCTTTAGAAATAAAGTAATTAACGTATAAAAAACGAAAATTAATTTTAGACTTGACATGAACGTTACTCGAATACATAACCTAATAAATAATGTCCTAAGCTCTTTTCCATTTTCAATAGAAAAGTAGAAAAATGGAATAGAAGACTAATTCAGAGAGTAAAATCTTAGAAAAAAACAAAACAATGTGCATTGAGAAATGGAAAAACATTTTAACTGCTGGATTTTTTTGTGCATAAGGTGGGATGATATTTGTGACTCAGTGGTTTGATTGAGGCTTATAGCTTGCAGCAGGTTACTGGAGGTCAGAAAATAGAAGCTCAAGTTGATAATTGTGTTTTTTGTTATAAAAGTTCAGAGAGTACTCTAAGTATATTTTAGAGAAAGAAGTAAAGGTGTTACAACAAATGTATACTTGCTGTGTATGCTATTCAGTTTAAAGGACTTGCTGGAAAATAAGACTTAACCTTTAGCTGTAATTGAATATTACACAAAAAACTTAGTGCCTCACAATAAACATTTATTCCCATGTATTGGAGAGTTATTTGAGATAAATCTTATCTAGGCTGTGCTTAGTTATTCTTGGTTCCAAACTGCAGATTGGGTCTAGAATTGGTTTCTGTGTTATCATCCTGGGACCAGCTAATTAGCATGTTCTTCTCATGATGGTTGTAGAAGTTCAAGGGGGAAAATGGAAATGGGTGATGCATCATAAGACTTATGCTCATAATTGGGACACTGTAACTCTCACCAACATCCAATTGGTCAAACTCAGTCTGTGATGGTTAGTTTTATACTTGACTGGGCTAAAGGATGCTCAGATAAGGGGTAAAACACTATTTCTGGTGTGTCTGTGGGGACATTTCTTGAAGAAATTATCACTTGAATCCATTGAATGGGTAAAGAAAATCACCCTCACCAATGCTTATGGTCATTAATAACAATAATTATAATTGTTCTAATGAGAGCAGTATTGGGGTAAAACCTCTCCATTTTAGTTGATTCTCATATAGTCAGACAAAATTTATCTTTGAGTAAAATAAATGATGGACTGTAGTAATGGTTAACAATGTCTTTTCAGAGCCTTGCTTGTCTATCCACAGATGGTGTGCACCCCATTCTATTACAGGAATATAGTACACATCTATGAAGCACAAAAAGATGGTACAAATTTTGTCTGTTGATTTTTGACGTTAGTTGTTTCTAATCTGTATTTGAGACAAATATCCACAGTGCATTATAGAGAAACACAAATGTTTTCCTGTATCTAAAACTAGCCTCCTACCATAAACTTTAGGCATAATCATAGTAAATAATAGGCATTACAATGGTGGCAAGAACGGCTTTGGATTGTGATTAGCCAAAGACAAAGAAAAAAACTTAAAAGCAACCAGAGGAGAATGAGAATATGTTCAAAGCCTTTTTAGTTAGAATGCCAGCTTATTTCTCAAGAGCAGCAATCACAGCCAGAGCATAATAAAATTAGAATTGAAAACTGTTGAAAGGACATATCTGCCAACCTAAAGTTCTAACCCAGTGTAAGTATTTTTCAGTAATAAATTTGAAATGTAGATATTTTCAGTAAATTAAAATTAGATAAAATAATTTAGTACCATCATAAACAGAATTAAGGAAATTTTAATTTAATTTAACAGCTACTGAAAATACGTAAATGAATTTATGTGCTCATGTTCCAGTCAATTTTATTTATAACAGGCAGTGAGCTTTAATTTACCAAATCATGGTATAAAATATAAAGTCTTTTGGGATTAAAAATACAGTATAGAATTAAAATAAGTGATATTAACATTTAAGTTAGAAAAGGACAATAGAAATTAGTTTAAGGTTCTTGAATTAACCAGTAGGATGTTAAAACTTTTGATCAATGAGTGTATAACAGATATGAAATAGACAAAATAGAGTGTATAATTTTCAAACTAACAGTGGAGACAAGTTAATGACAAGTAGTATGTGACAAATTGCAAAAATGGAATGAAGGGGAATTAAAGAAACACAACATGAGAAAATAGAGAGCACAAAAGAAGATGGTGTATTTAAACTAAATTTGTCAATAATTATGCTAAATGTAAAAGAAAGAAGTAGTCCAGATAAAAGACAAATATTGTGGCAATGAATATAGTAAGATTACATACTTCTTATAATATAATATATTTATCAAGGATACTGAATATTTGAAAGAAAATACCTTAAATAAATCATACAGGACAAATATTAAACAAGGGAAATTCAATGAAACTATTTAATCTAGACAAGGTAGATTTTAATTTCCCCAAACATCATTAGTACAAAAAGGGCCATTTCATAACGACAAAACTTTAAATTCATTGAAAAACAGCATTTTAAAAATTATGAACATTAAATAGTATAGCTTAAAACATAAACAGTAGAAATTGACAAAAACAGAAGGGACGGATAAGTGTACAATCATAAGAAGAGATTTTCACACATGTAGTTTATATAGACAGAACAAGCAGTAAAATGCCAGTACAAATATGAAGTATTTAAACAACACTTGAGCCAATGGACATCTATAGATCATTAAATCAAAAAAATACGTTTTCTCAAGTACATATAAAAGTTTACAGAAATTAGTCATACTATAATCCATAAAGCTCTGCAAATTTCAAAGAATTGAAATCATACAGCTTATGTAATGGGATCACAATGGAATTAAACTAGAAATCAATAATAAAGAGACTCCTAAAAATGCTAATATTCATGAGAATTAATAAGTACACAGAGAAATAATATATTGAAAAAAGAGAAAATCATAATGAAAATTTAAAATGATTTTAAAATATCTGTAAAAAAGCTCTGCAAAGAAAAATCTTGTATGATGCAGCTAAAGCATTATTTAAAAGGATAATTAGAGTTTAAATGTATATATTAGATGAGAACAAAAAGTAAAACTCAATGACAAAAGCATCCAACTCAGGAAGTTAGGGAGAGAAAAACAAGGTAAACTTAAGAAAGTAGAAGAAAGGAAATGAAATTGATTAAGGAGTAATGAGATAAAAAAAATATAGAAAAATGTACAAATAAAGTCAAATGATATTTGATATAAAATATTAATAAAAGGAACAAAACTTGGGAAAGACTAACCAAGAAAAAAAAAATGTAGAGGATGGGGGAGAGCAGAGACCATAAATAACCAATATCAGAAGTGATAAAGATAACATTATTACAGATATTTGGAAAATATATAATTGTAGGACACCATAAAGCATTTTTATCAATAAATTTAAGAATTCAGATGCAGTGGACAAGTTTCCAGGAAATGTTATCTTAACTATGCCACTCTCAGGAAAAATATAAAAAATATGGAAAATCCTATACACATAAAAAAATTGATTCAGTAATCAAACACAAAAAGAGATCAAAATGCCTGTTCACATTTTCTGTCAATTTTGTACTTGTCTTCTCCTACTTTTACATAATTTTAACTGTGTATAATTATTTACTTAATACACAATTAATATCAATTTGTATAATTATATACTCAAATATATATTTTATATATTTTCAACGTTTATTTTTATGTCTCTTAATACAATACCTGAAATCTTTGGTTGCTATAAAGCTGATTTTTAGTGTTGTTCACAGTCATCTATTACATGAGAAAATTCTCAGACTCAATTGTAATCATGCAAACAAAAATGAAGTCACTTTCAAACACATCTGATAGAATTTTTTTAATTCTGAAACTATGAAGTGGATTTGGATCAATAGGAACTTTTACTCACTGGAAGTTGATGTTAAATTGATAAAATCTCTTTAAAGAGCAATTTGATAAGGTCTATTATAATTGAAAATAATCAATTATCTTGGCCAGAACACTCAATACCCTAGAGAATCTCACAATCATGTTGACAGGGAGATAGTGTACAAAAGTTAGAAAATAATTTATTTTAGTTTATAAATCTAGCATAGAAAATAGACATTTGCTTCAATTGTCTATACTTTCAAATAGTAATTGGTGTGAATTTGGAAGGAAAAACTTTACCATAGAGGAAAATATATAAGAATTTATAGTAGTTAAAACAATGAACAGTGGTAACTGATTGCTGATAAATTTTTCTCATACCTGCATTTTCTTCACTAATATAAATATAACCATCTTATTTGATTTATATTAACATTTAAATTAGTGTTTATGGAGACTTTTTAAAATAATTTGAATATTTCATAAAATGCATCCATGATAAATATTTTCATTTTTGATCATTTAGATAATTAGAAACATTTAGGTAATAAGAAATATTAACGTGCAAGTAATTAGATAAATGCAGATAGAGTCGATCCTCATTACTCAAACTCCATATTTGTGAATTTGCTTAGTTTCTAAAATTTATTTCTAACCCCCAAATCAATACTCACGACACTTGCATGGTCACTGCAAACATGCACAGAGCAGTGAGAAGTGTGAGTCACCTGGTTGACATTCCCAGTCAGGGGTCAAACAAAATGACGCTCTGCCTACTTGTTTCAGCTCTCAAACCGTAAACAAGTATACATTTTACACGATATTTAGTGCCATATTTTTCACAATTTTCCGTTTTTGTTGGTGTTCTCTCTGTTTAAAATGGCCCCCACGCATAGTGCTGAAGTGCTGTCTATTGTTCCTGAGCTGAAGAAGACTGTGATGTCCCTTACAGAGAAAATGTTAGAAAAGCTTCCGTCAGGAGTGAGTTATAGTCGTGCAGGCGATGAGTTCAATATTAACGAATTAACAATATATATTAAATAGTGTGTCTTTAAACAGAAAAAAAAAAACCCATAAAACAATGTTACATATTGATCAGTTGAAGAAAATGTGACCAGAGGTCCTCAGCAACATAACTATGTATTTGCCCTGTCAGCAATACTTCTGTGTTCATTAATTCAGTGTTCACGGTGACTTTACAGAACAAAACTACCACAAATTACAAGAGTCTATTGTAGTTCTTTCTTTACAATCATTTGGTGACAATTCCAATATATGTCAGTATGGTATTTATATCAGGTCATGAGTTAATTTGAAAGAAAGATTACAAATACTTAGAAACATTTTTACTTAAAAATATCACTGTACTTACATATTGTATACTATAAATATATTCTTATTTTTATTATAGAAAAAATACAAGGGCTTTGGTAATAAACATAAAAATCTAAGTTCAATAAGATTACATGGGAAAACATTTAAAAGTAAAATAGTAGCTACTCTACGTAGGGTATGAGTGTGGGAGGATTTGACAAAAGATATGGTTTTCAGTATATATTTGAGGAAGCCAAGGGAGTCTACTTAGTTCCTCTGTGGTGGGAGATGCTCTCAGTGTGGATGTCATAGAAATGAAGTCTGCTACTCTGAGTAGGATGAGGAAGTAATAGGAGTTGTTAAATATGGGTTGGAGGAAAATTTTGTGTAGAATTATAAGGAAAAGTGGTATTCTAAAGTGTGAGAGATGAGAAAAACCTCCAAATAAATATAAATGAGAATATTCATGATTAATGGGTAAGAAAGCCATGACCAAGAGGGCTCTGGTTGAAGGTAAAAGTATTTTGGAAAGAATAGCAAAAGAAGATCTTTAGTGTTTCCACCTTTGGATTAAACTCAGTATAATAGCATTCAGTTTTTCTTATTAGATTGCTAGACTAGTGAAATTAAGGAGGAAATGCATACTTGTTTAGTATTACTTGGAAATGAAGCAAGAATGTAAAAAAAAATTCATTTACAATATAAAGAAATAAATGGGTATAGACTTTCTATAACATATGTTTATAATCTTTCTGTCCAGAATTTATCTCAAAACATTTCCTGTTACCACAGACTGGAAACAGTCTTCCAATAGCTCAGACAAGTGCTAGTGAAGCTTATATTGTGTTAAGCCTTTGGATAGGAAAATATCATACCCAAGAGAAATGAAAAGAGTCTTTCCTACTACTTGCTGCTTGATGGTTTAGGAACTGCAAGTAAGAATTCAACTTAAAAAAGTGCCACAGAACCACTGACACCACTGACAGAGCCATGTAAAACCACCGAAAGGGTGCAAAATCATGGCAATGTAAAAGAATACAAACATATGAGAGAATAAACACAATGGGAGAAAGTTAAAGGACACAAATTAAAAATCCCCAAAAAATATCTCCCAAGGATACACAGGAATGAAACATACGTTGTAGATAAAAGATCAGAGTACTTATTATCTTATGTATATTAAAAAGAAATAAACTAAAACCAGAAATCAGCATCAAAGTATAAGAAGTATGAATGAGCAAAGGAATTGTTTAATATGTGGGTAATTTTAAATAGCAATTTAGTATGTAAATTAATTTTAAAATGACTAATTTAAGAAAATGTAAAAATAAGATTCAAAGAAAATATTTCACAATATACAGGAAATATTAGTAGCTGAGACTAAAAGTTAACATATTCTCAGTGCTGTTTGGAAGAAAGATGGAAATACTGACTAAATTGCAAGTAAGGATGTTAAAATTTTATAGGTATCTAACAAAATATTCAAAATATAATGGATAGATTCCAATAGTGGGGGGAGGGATCAAAGTAAGGAAAAAAAGCTGACTAGTTCTAATAATCGAAAGCAAAATTTCACCAAAAAGCAAAAACAATATTTGGTAATGTAAAACATCAAGACACTACATAATAGTTTTACGTATCAATAATCTTCAAAACAAAGGGATAAATTTATCTGTAATGAGATAGCAATTCGCAGAGTGAATGAAAAAATAACTTTATGTATTGCCAAAACAAAGTGACATCACAAAATGGAAAGTAAAGAGATGGAACAAGGTTAATCAAAATAAAAACAGTACAATAATATCTATATTAGACAGATGTCTTTAAGGGAAAATTTATGTGGTAAAAAAAAATCCTTTGAAAGGTAAAAGGAGAAATTTACTAGAAAAATATAAAAACTCTTGTGAAATATGACCCAAGAAATATCTGCATGTGTGTATATAAAAGTATGTATGTATATAAACATGTGTACATATCATGGCAGACAGACTTTTAATGGCCCCATCTCTCCAGGTTTCATGTGCTGTGTGATCCCTTCTACTTGAGTGTGGGTAGGCCTGTGACTTGTTCCTAACCAATAGGATGCGGCAAAAATGATGAGTTATACATTATTACATGTGGGTGATTACATATGATTGTAACACTTGTCTTGTTAGTGTCTCTCTCTCCACTGCCAGCTCTTAGGTAGAAAGCGGCCATGTTGTGTTACCCCATGGGGCAAGGAGTCATGGGTGACCTCTAGGAGCTGAGGAAAAGGAACTGAGGGTTACCTCCATTCAACAGCTAGCAATTAACTGCAGTCCTCAGGCCTATAACCAACAGGCACTGAAATCGGCCAACAACGGCATGAGTGAGGGAGAATGTCCTTCCTCAGTCAAGCCTTCAGGTGAGAACTGAACCCCGACCAACACCTTGATTGCAGCTTTGTGAAGGGCTAAAAGGAGGACCCAGTTAAGCAGTGCCTGGGCTCTGACCCACAGAAACTGTAAGATAATAATGTATATTGTTTTAAGCCACAGAGTATGTGGTAATATTGTTACTCAGCAATACAGAGGTCATCCTTCCAAAGAGAGGAACATGTCCACCAGGGAACACAGCAAAGATTCAGTTGAAGTGAATATTGAGACCCCCGCCTAGCCAATTATTGCTCTTCCTGTTTCTGAATCAACAGCCAAAGAAAGGGGTTATGTACTGACTGAGATGAGTGATCCTGACTGACAAGGGGATATTGAATTGATAAAGGAGCATGCGGAATATCAGAGATCCTATAGTATGTCTTTTATTCCTCTCAGGGGCTGTGTTTGAAGTCAATGGAAAACTATAACAATCCAATTCAGCCAGGAATGCTAACAGCCCAGCTACTTCAGGAATCATGGTTTGATCACCATGATCAAAGAAACTAAGTTCAGATGACATACTTACTGCCGGCAAAGAAATATGGAATGAGTAGTGGAAGAAGGTAGTTATAAATAGCAGCTATAAACACATAGCCATTACAGTTATGAATATTTCTTTCTTAGGTTGTTGGAAATGAAAAGGGGTGCCAAATCTGTGTATGGTACAGACTTAACAATATAATAATTTAGGAAAAATTATCAAAATACATTTGAGAAAAGCAAAAATGGTTGGTTTTATCAGGAAATACAAAGTAGCAAATTCAGTTCATAAAAAAGTGGGAAATCTAATTGGACCTGTAAGCAATCAAGTATATATCTATAATTTAAATATATATCCCCCATAGAACCTTCCACATAAAAATTAAAATAGCATTAGCTAATTATACACAAATTTAAAGAAGAAACAACATCTCTCCTTTACAAAGACTTTCAAAGACTAGAAGCAGTCATATCTATCTTCTTATTCCTAAAACTAAAATATCTTTGATATCAAAAGGAGATTGATGGAGTACTTGAAAAGAACTACACAATCCAACCACGTTTATGAGCATAAACACAAAAGGAAATATTAACAAATAAAATCCAATCACATATTTAAAAACAAAGATGATAACATTATGTCATCATCAAATAAAATATATTCCAGGAATGCAAGACTAGATACTGTTAGTTTTCAACATTTAGTAAAATTAAAGGAGAAAATTGTATGATAATATAATAGATTTGGAAAAAGTATTTGCAACATTTCAGCATGCTTCTTCATAAAATTCTTAGCAAAATGGTTATATATGAAATGTAACAATGTAATAAAAGACATTTATTAAACTTACAGAAAAAAAGCTTTTTATTTAATTATGACACATTTCTAGTAAAAGGCAAAGATTTCTGCTATTCTGCTTTTCTCAACATTAAATTGGGAGTTCAAACCAATGTTTTAAGACAACAAAAATAAATGAAGGACTAATATTATAAAACAAGAGAAAAGATATATGGATAGGAAAAGAAGCAATCAAGATGTTATTATATTGCTTATGGAGGTACACACACACACATACACACACGGTCAAAGTAGAAAAATATTTTTTGGAAATGATAAATATTAACTTGAATATAATACATATTATTGAGTTTGGGGAGGGGAAAATGGAATCTGTAATAGCATCAAAGAAATTTTCAATGATGTCTATTGTATTTTAACTTCTAAAACTAATAAGGTTAATATTAACATTTGTTCAGTATGGGAGGTAAATATATAGATGTTATATTTTCCCAAATTAAAAAAATTCTGAGTGTATGTGTTTGTGTGGGAGTGTAGAAAGAGCAAGAGACAGTCAGAGGAAGAGAAAACAGTTCACAACTCACTCAGGATTTGACTGATAAAGAACATGCTTCACTCAGTTGCCAGATGGTTGACATTTCACATTTTATACAAAATTTCAACTTGGTAAGATGTAAATTGTGATTTAAATGTAAGCTGGTTGAAATAGATGTTTCTATAATGTTTTCTTGGACTGCCTTTATTTCCTACAGATTTACTGCATAGAAAGAACTGACAGCCAGATTTCAAAGGCTGGACTTCTTTATTTCATTATAGGCCTAGCACACAATCCTTACTTGCTCGTTTTACTAAACATATAGACCACTCTGGAAATGGTTGTAAGAAATAAAGTTCATAGATTTTTATTTTATGTGTTAATAAAACTGAAAAAGGAGCCTGTAAAACCCTATTCAGTAGTATTGCACAGAGTGGTAAAGAGATTATAAATAATTGTTTCCTAGATTGTTTTGGTGATTTTTTTCAGGCCTAAGGAAATATTTTGGATTGATTTGGTTCATACAAAAAGAAAAAAAAAAAGAGGGGGGGCTAATGAATGTGGAAACTGAACAGATTCTTTTTTCTGCTTTCTATACTTTTATATATTTTTATGCTTTCAAGTCCATGTACCTACATCTTAAAATCAATATAATTAAAACTTATGTGATTGACATAGTTTTTTGGGGGAATGGAGCAAGAAATTTCAATCTGATTTTCTCATGCAATTTTGAAACAGAAGAGAAGAATTCAGTTAATTTTAACTGATTTACTAACTTAATTAGAGAAGATATCATTTTCTAAATTTCTTCTGTAAAAACCATTTCTGATTTTAATATTTCATATATTCTTTAGTAATTTGTCTGCCCTATAATTTTCAGTTATTAGGGACATTCTTTTTTAAATTAGACTTTTTACTGAGATATAATTAACATATAACATTGTATAGATTTAAGGTGTATGGTATTTTGATTTGATACATTTATATGTTGTAATATGACTACCATCATGGCATTAGCCAACACTTCTATCATGTCACATAATTATTCTCTTTTGTGGTGAGAACAATTAAGATCTAGTCCCTTAGCAACTTTGAAGTCTATAACACAGTATTGTTGCCTATAATCACTCTGCTGTGTCTTGGGTCTCTATTAGATATTTGAAATTAGTTTTTCATATAATGTTTTGAAACAATTTGCATCTTTACCATGTCTCAATATCTTTAAATCCTTATTTCCATTTCATTTTTTACTCCGTGGCTTTCTGTGCTGTGATGCTTTTAGTCTTTAAAATTATAAACTAACTTTTTCTAATATGTTTCAGAAGTCATATTAAACCTTGGAGTTGATGTTTTTGCTTTTACCTCTCATACGTATGTTGTAAGTCAACACTAATGCTTAACAGCAACTCATACTTATCTTCATGAACATCAGTTTAAAAAAAAGTCCAGCATATGTATTGAGTCTTGGATAATGTATTTGTTCACTACTAAGTTATGGTCAATGAAAATCTACCTGTGAAACTGCTTTCCTCCACTTTAATAAAGCTCCATAATTTTATCAATGATGTTTTTGAACTGTGAAAATAGAAGAAAGCATATAAATCTTTAGAATAATATTGTCAGCTACACAAATATTCTGTATTATACTCTCACTATCTCCAAACTTTTTCCATATTTAATCTTTACTTTGATTTTGATTAGTGTGAGAAAGAATTTTATGTTAACTATTTCCTTTCACACTCAATTTGCAATTTGCTACAGGCATCTATGGCACTTTTATGCCTTAATAAGTTATTTAAAAAAAAATTCTCATGACAAGTTTTGCATCTACTAATGGTTTTCAATAGCTTTCAAAAATACAAAATTTACCTTGTGTTAGATGCTTCAATTATAAAAATTATAGTATTTTGACTGTGTAAATAACATGGGAATATCTTCTGTTCTGGAAATGGTATGATGATATCACAAATGTTTTTCCAGATATGTATACTTATTAATTGCTTTAGAGTAAACTTGATTTAATCTTTATATTCTCTTGTTCTGTATTGCTTATAATATCACAAATATTTCTCACCTCTAGAAAATTACGCATATGTAGTGTCAATATACTGTAACATAAGATGCCAACAGATATACGAAGAGTCCTTTGAATTTTTTTTTTTTTTTTTGGTGAGGAAGAGTGGCCCTGAGCTAACATCTATTGTCAATCTTCCTCTTTTTGCTTGAGGAAGATTGTCACTGAGGTGACATCTGTGCCAATCTTCCTCTATTTTGTATGCAGGACACCACCACAGCATGGTTTGATGAGTAGTGTGTACGTCTGTGCCCGGGATCCAAACTGGCAAATCCTGAGCCACTGAAGCAGAGCATGCAAACTTAACCACTACACCACTGGGCCAGCCCCCCTTCGAAATTTTTAGTAAGCATTTTCTTAATCAAAAGGGAATATGTTTATTACAATTGGTAATAATGTACAGGGCAGAAACTGCTATGTAGTATTTCAGTAATATAAGATACTTTAGTGTATATCTCAAAACTCTCATTAGAAAATGTGTTTTTCTTAATAGGCTAATATTTCTTTTTCTGTTTTTCTACACTAACATATGGATTCCATGATGTTTTTTGTCTTATTCATCTTTATGTTTCCAGTGCATAGGAACATCCATTGGGTATAGTAGGCTGTCAAAAATGTACATATAATTTAGGTTCTTCTTTAAAATAATGAAAAGAATATAAGATCCTTTTTAATATTTGTATCACATGAAGTGATAATGGTCAGAATTTGCATTGACCACATTCCTCAAGAAGAGGATATTAGAATTGGTCTGTATACCTATTTGAAGTAGTAGGATGAGCTTATTAATGAGAGGCTTTTTCGTGAGGAAGATTGGCCCTGAGCTAACATCTGTGCCTGTCTTCCTCTGTTTTGTATGTGGGACACCGCCACAGCATGGCTTGATGAGCAGTGTGTAGGTCCATGCCCAGGATCTGAGCCCATGAACCCCAGGCCGCCAAAGCAGAGCACATGAAGTTAACCACTATGCCACTGGTCCAGTCTCAAGAGGTGTTTTTTTTAATCACTGAACATGTAAATTTAGGTTTCTCATGATGGAAACTAATCTATATATTCAAATTTTAGCACCGATAAAGGGAAGACTATAGAGAGATAAATGGATACTTCCCTAGCTCTCTACCCTACATAACTTGTACTCATTCAATCATTCAGAGACAGAAAATGCTCAAGCTTATTATAGTAAAATGGGAGAATATTCACAACACTCAGGCTTAGTTGTGCATCATGAAATCCTGTGGGGGGTGCTGTCTCAGGGCTTTCCTTTTTTAATTGAGATACAATATAGCATTATATTAAGTTCAGTTGTATAACATAATGATTCAATATTTGCATATACTGCAAAATGATCACCACAATAAGTCTAGTTAAATCCATCACCATATATAGTGACAAAATTTTTTTCTTGGGATGAGAACTTTTAACATTTTCTCTCTTAGTAACTTTCAAATATACAATATAGTTTAACTATAATCACCTTGTTGTACATTTCATTCCCATGACATTTATATTATAACTGGAAGTTTGTACCTTTTGACTCCCTTCACCATTTCATCCATGCCCCACCTCTGGCAACCACCAATATGTTTGCTCTATATATGAATGCATTCTGATTTGTATTACTTTGTTTTTATATTCCACATAAAAGTGAGATCATATGGTATGGATCTATCTCTGTCTAACTTGTTTTACTTAGCATAATGCCCTTAAGTCCATCCATGTTGTCACAAATAGTGAGCTTTCCTTCTTATGGCTGTAAAATATTCCATTGTGTGTGTGTGTGTGTGTGTGTGTGTGTGTGTGTGTGTATACCAAATTATCATTTCTATTCATACATTGATGGATATTTAGTTTGTTTTCATATCTTAGCTATTGTAAATATTCTGCAATGAACATGTGAAGGTATGTATCTTTTTGAATTTTCTATTTCTTTGAATAAATACCCAGAAGTGGAATCGCTGGACCATATGGTAGTTCTAGTTTTTACTTTTCTGAGGAAACTCATATTGTTTTACCTAGCAGCTACACCAATTTACATTCCCACCAACAGTGTATGAGGGTTTGCTTTTCTTCATGTCCTCACCAACACTTGTTACTTTTTATCTTTTTGATAGTGGCTATTCTAACAGGTGTGAGGTGATATCTCATTGTGGTTTTGATTTTCATTTCCCTGATTATTAGTGATGCTGAACACTTTGCATGTACCTCTTGGCCATCCATGTGTCTTCTTTGGAAAAGTGTCTATTCAGACCTTCTGCCCATTTTTAAATCCAATTGTTTCTTGCTATTGAGTTGTATGAATTCTTCAAATATTTTGGACATTAGTCCCTTATCAGGTATGATTTGAAAGTATTTTCTCTCATTCACTAAGTTGTCTTTTCATTTTGTTGATGAATTCCTTTGCTTTGCAGAACTTTTTAGTTTGATGTAGACCTACTTGTTTATTTTTGCTTTCATTTTCACATTAAAAAATCATTGCCAAGACCAGTATCAAGGAGCTTACTCCCTATGTTTTCTTGCAGGAGTTTTATGGTTTCAAGTCTTACATGCAAGTTTTTAATCTATTTTGAGTTAATTTTGTGTATGATATAAGATATTGGTCCAGTTTCATTCTTTTGTATGTGGCTATCCAATTTTCCCAGCAGCACTTATTAAAGAGACTCTCCTTTTCTCATGGTCTATTCTTGGCTCCTGAGTGATAAGGTAATTGATTGTATATGCAAGGGTTTGTTTCTGGGCTCTCTATTCTGTTCCATTGATCTATGTAACTGTTTTTATGCCAATTCCATACTGTTTTGATTACTATAGCTTTGTAAAAAAGTTTGAAATCAGTGAGAGTGATGCCTCCATCTTTGTTCTTTCTCAAGATTGCTTTGGCTATTTGAGGTCTTTGGTGTTTCTATACAAATTTTAGGATTGTTGTTCTATTTCTGTGAAAAATGCCATTGGAATTCTGATAGGGATTGCATTGAATCTTTAGATTGCTTTGAATAGTATGGGCATTTTAACAGTATGAAGTCTTCCAATCCATAAGCACCAAATATCTTTCCATTTATTTGTGTCTTCTTCAATTTCTTTCATCAATGTCATATTTTTCAGTGTACAGGTCTTTCACCTTGTCAGTTAAATTTATTCCCAGATATTTTATTCTTTTTGACGCAATTGTAAATGGGATTGTTTTGCTAATTTCTCTTTCTGATAGTTCATTATTAGTGTATAGAAACACAAGAGATTTTTGTTTGTTGATTTTGTATCCTACAACTTTACTCAATTTGTTTATTAGTGCTAACAGTTTTTGGTGGAGTTGTTAGGGTTTTCTATATAATATCACGTCATTTGCAAAGAGTGACAGTTTTACATTTTCCTTTATAATTTAGATGATTTTTATTTATTTTTTCTTGCTTAATTGCTCTGGGTAGGAATTCCAATACTATATTGAATAAAAGTGAGAGTGAGCCTCTTTGTCTTGTTTCTGACCTTAGAGGAAAATTTCTCAGGTTTTCACTGCTGAGTATGATGTTAGCAGTGGGTTTGCAATATATGTCCTTTGTTATTTTGATGTATGTTCCCTCTACACCCATTTTGTTCAGCATTTACATCATAAATGGATGTTGAATTCTGTCAAATGCTTTTTCTGTATTTATTTAGATCATAATAGGATTTTTATCCTTCATTTCATTAATGAGGTATATTGCAGTGATTGATTTGTGGACATTGAAACATCCTTTCATCCCTGCAATAATCTCACTTGATTGGTGTATGATCCTTTATAATGTGCTGTTGAATTTGGTTTGCTAATATTTAGTTAAGGATTTTTACATCTATATTCATTATCATTATTGGACTGTAATTCTCATGTGACGTTTTTGTCTGGTTTTGATATCAAGGTAATGCTGGGTTCATAAAAAGATTTGGGGAGTGTTCCCTTCTCTTTGATTTTTTGGAAGAATTTGAGAAGGATTGGTATAAATTCTTCTTTAAATGTTTGGTAGAATTCATCAGTGAAGCCATCTAGTCCTAGACTTGTTTTTGGAGAGGTTTTTGATTATTGAGTCAGTCTAACTAGTAATTGGTCTGTTCAGATTTTTTATATCTTCATGATTACATCTTCATAGGTTATATGTTCCTGGGAATTTATCTATATCTTCTAGGTTTTCAAATTTATTGGCATATAATTGTTCATAATAGTCTTTTATGATCCTATGTATTTCCCTATGTATCAGTTCTAGCATCTCCTCTTTCATTTCTGATTTTATTTATTTGAGTCCTCTTTCTTTTTTTCCTTGGTGATTCTAACTAAAGTTTTATCAATTTTGTTTATTTCTTCCAAGAATGAGCCATTAGTTTCATTGATATTTTCTATTGTCTTTTTGACTCTATTTTATTTTATTCCACTCTGATCTTGGTTACTTCCTTCCTTCTACCAGCTTTAGGCTGTTTTCTCTTCTTTTCTCTAATTCCATGAGGAGTAAAGTTAAGTTGTTTAGTTGAGTTTTTCTTGTTTTTTGACATAGCCATTTATTGCTATGAACGTCCCTCTTAGAACTGCTTTTCCGGCATCCCATAATTTTGGTATGTTACATTTCCATTTTCATTTGTCTCAAGGTATTTTTTTTTATTTCCCTTTTGATTTCTTTGTTGACCCATTGGTTGTTTAGTAGCATGTTGTTTAGTATCCACATATTTGTGAATTTTCCAGTTTTATTCTTGTAACTGATTTCTAGTTTTACACCATTTTGGTCAGAAAAGGGGCTTGATATGATTTCAATCTTCTTAAATTTGTTAAGACTTTTTTTTTTGTGGTCTAACATAGGATCTATCCTGAAGAATATTCTATGTGTGCTTGAGAAAAATGTGTATTCTGTGGCTTTGATGGAATAATCTGTGTATATCTGTTTAGTCTATTTGGTCTAGTATGTCATTTAAGGTCAATGTTTCCTTATTGGTTTTCTGTCTGAATTATCTATCCATTGATGAAAGTGGTGCATTAAAGTCCCCTAGTATTATTGTATTGCTATTTCTCCCTTTAGTTCTGTTAATGTTTGCTTTATATATTTAGGTGTTCCTATATTCATTGCATACATATTTGCAAATGTTATACCTCTTGTTGGATTGACCCCTCTATCTCTGTGTAATGCTCTTGTCTTTTATTACAGTCTTTGTTCTAAAGTCTATTTTGTCTAAGTCTATTTTGTCTGATATAAGCTTAAGCCCCTTAGGCTGAATCTCCTGGACAAGCACATAGGCCTCTTTCACAGAAAGACTAGGGATGTGTTTCAGCCTGCTGTCTGTGCCGTGACCTGGGGGTGATAGCCTGCCAAGAACTTTCTCTCTGATTGTTAGAGTTCCATGAGATCCAGGAACACAAGTCCTCCCAGGTAGTAGAGCCAGGAGACCAAGGGGCATCCTCTGAGTGACAGCCATAAAAATCATGGCACCAGACATAAAAACTGGGGCACCAGACATATTTAAAAGCTCACCTTTGATGAAATACTGGCACTCTGAGTGCAACAGAGAGAGAAGACAAAGATAGCACCCACCCTCTGAGGTCTCTGGAAAGGATTATGTTTAATTAGAAGCCTGTCCCTCAGGTTGCAGTTATGATGATAAGTTTATAGATCTCATTCACAGAAAGACTTGGCTCCTTGGACAGCCTCTTGCTGTGCCATGGGATTGTAGCCATTTAAGAATTCTTTCTCCAGTGGTTACAGTCCTGTAGGGCCCTCTAGCATTAGCTCCACTGGCCACTAGAGCCAGACAATCTAGAAGTGTCCTCTGGGTAGCAGTCACAAAAATTGGGATGTCAGAGGAGGATATAAGCCCAGCCCCTTTCTGAGGCTCCTGGTACTGAGCCTCTTAATCTCAAATTCCTGTGCCTGATACACAATAATCCAATCACTGAGACTCTGGTGCTTGGAGTTGGAGAAAGTTTTATTCAAATTGGCCAAAATGAGAAGGTGGGAGGATAGGTTCTCTCAAATCTGCCCTAATGAAAGAAGAAATCCTGGGTTCTTTATAGAGCTAAGGGGCTTGGGAGGAAGAATTTCTGAGAAACAAAGGGGAAATCTGTTTTTCTTTCACTCCAGATAAGCTCTTGGGCAGCCAGACTTCTAGGTATCAATGGCATCTGGGAGCTTGTTATCTGGTGCTCATAACTTCCTTAAAGGCATTCTTTTTCTCCTGCAAAAGAAGCTCATAAATCCTTGTGACCCATGAATCACCCCTCAGGGTAAATAAGAAAACAACAAATTAACAAGATTTACTTATTTTCATCTGTGTCTGTGTTGAGAACAATACCAAAGAGCAATCATGTTCCTATTGAATATTTACAGTAATCCTCAGGTACCGGCTTCAACACCAGCAAGCTAGAATGCAGTACAGGGAGAGCACAAAGGGGGTGTCTGCCATCCTCCATCCTTAGGAGGCCCCTAGATGTATGTTTAATTCACTGCCTACCCCTCAGGCTGTTGGTTAAAGATAAGAAATAAGCCTCTTTCACATAAAGTCTGAGCATCTCTCAATCTGTTGCCTTTGTGCTGCTTGCAAGGGTGTATGAGTTTGAGCATGTGAGCCCTTTAAGAGCCATGTCTCAGTTTTCTATAGTCTTCTGGGTCAGACAGATTCAAGCCCCATTGGTTTTCAAACCTAGTTTGGGGGCTCATCTCTGAAGTACAAGTCTTTATAGTTAGAGTGCCAGATGTGGGGTATAAACCCTTTGCTCCTCAGGGAGAAGCTCCAGGTTGTGAGTTCCCTCAATTGTGGGTCACTGCACTGGGGGTGAATTTATAGCAAGATTGTGTCTCAGCCTCTCCTACCTGCTTTGATGTTTTGTTTTTTTTCATTTGCCTGATGCATTGGAGTTGTTCAGCTAGTTTTTAGAATTTTTTTTTTCAGAGGAAATTGTTCCATATGCAACTGTAGATTTGGTGTGTCCATGGGAGGAGGTGAGTTCAGGATCTTTCTACATCACCATCGTGAACTGGGACCCTGGAGGCTTTCATCTTTGAAGGTTGAGCAAAGCTTGAGTGCATTGAAGGCTATTGAGATATGGAAACAAGGTGGCTTTACTAAAGGCCTGTGAAATCCAAGACTAATACAGCCACAGTGTTGCTGTGAACTGAACATTTTTGTCCCCCAGAATTCATATGTTGAAACCTAATCCACATGTCATATTTAGGAATGAGACCTTTGGGAGGTAATTAAGTCATTAATTAAGGGTGGAACTTATGATGGAATTAGGGTTCTCTTTTTGTGTGTGAGGAAGACCAGCCCTGAGCTAACATCCATTGCCAATCCTCCTCATTTTTGCTGAGGAAGACTGGCCCTGAGCTAACATCCATGCCCATCTTCCTCTACTTTATATGGGATGCTGCCACAGCATGGCTGACAAGCAATGCATTGGCGGGTGCCCACTGGGCTGCCAAGGAGGGAAGTAAACCACTGCACCACTGGGCTGGCCCGGAATTAGTGTTCTTACAGGAAAAGACATGAGGGGGCTTCCTTCCTCTTTCTCTGCTCGCTATCATGTGAGGTCACAGGAAGAAGATGGCCAAATGCAAACAAGGAAGAGAGTTCTTGCCAGAACCTGACCATGCCAGAACCCTGAGATCAGATGTTGCAAGCTTCAAAACTGAAAATTTTTGTTGTTTAAGCCATCCAGTCTATGGTAATTTTTTATAGCAGCCTGAACTGATTAAGACAAGTGTACAGTACTAGTCTTTTATTAATGGATGGTAAGTTCCTACTGCATGTTACACCTACTAAGATGTTGGAGACCAAATGTTAGAGAGAAAAACAAGATAAACAACCAACCAACCTAGTAATTAACCAATCAATCAACCAAGCCAAAGAAAAATCCCAACAAACCAAACCATGATCCTTTTCTTTATGAAGCTTACAATTAGGTGGCAGAAATAAACATTGAATGAATAATCACACAAACGTAAATATCTGGTGCAGCATGTCTGCAAAAGTGAAACACATATCAATAGTAGGACATGACAGAAGGGAATGTGGTGTGCAGAAAGGACCCAGAGTATGCCAGCGTGGCTGGAATGCAGAGAAGGGTCCCGTGCAGTGCAAAATGAAGCTGGGAAGGAACACAGAATCAGAGAAATGAGAGGACCCTGAAAGATTTTACTCAAGGGGAAGTATGATCTGATGGCATTTTTACAGATTATCCTGATGACTTTTTGTTAAAGTAGTAATATAATCCACACTGTTTTTTAGCAGTGGCACATAACATATAGAAAAAAATCCTCAAATTTGGCAGTGGTATAAATAATGTAAATAACTATACCAAACATTAAGATAATGAAAACACAAGTTTAAAAATGTCTCACAAAAACAAAAGGCATTATCTGAAAGTCAAGGATTTGGAGCAAAGATTGTAAAAGGATGGTTGAAAATTTTCTCTTTTAGGCTAACATTAATTTCTTTCTTTTTTTATTGAGGCATTTACATACAGTAAAATGCACAAGTCTTAAGTGTAGAGTGAAATCAATATTTAAATATGTAAAAACCTTTGTAAGCACATCAGAAGTCATATTATAGAATATTTCTGTCATCGTCTTTTGGTAAATACCCTGGAGAAGGTTGACTTCTATCAATATAAACAAGACATGCCTGTTCTTGAACTTTAGATAAATGAAATTTAGAATGTTTTCTTTCTTTCATGACTGGCTTCTTTCTTTGACTGGAATGGTTTTGAGATTAAGTAATTTTGCTCTACGTATGGATAATCGGATCTTTTTTATTGCTGTAAAGTACTCTATCATGTAAATATTACAAAGTATTTTCATTCTCTTCTTGGTGGACACAACCTGTTTCCAGGTTGGGTTATTTTACATGAATCTTTACTGAAGAATCTTGAACAAGTCATTTTTATAGACATAGGTACACATTTCTCTTACAAAAACATAGATGTAGAATCTCTGCATCATTGGGAGAGTATATGATTATCTATGTGAAAAATTACCAAGTATTTTTCCAATTTACCTGTACAATTTTACAATTACACCAATTGTGAATGACACTCCAGTCATTGCACATTCTCAATAGGATGTTGTATTGAAGTTTTCTCAGTTTTAGCCATTTTGGTAGATGTGCATGCATGTCCCATTGTGGTTTTAATTTGAATTGAGTAATAATGCTGAACAACTTTTCCTGTGCTTATTGGCAACTTAGACATCTTTTAAAGTACTTGTTCAAATAATTTGTTCATTTTTGATTGTTTTATTTTGTCTTTTTTCTTAAAGAATTATGGTTGTAATATTGTGCATATGAGCCATTTTTCAGATTTGTGAAGTGTGTGTTCTCCCAGTTTGTGACTTATCACTTGTTTAAGGTTTTTTAGATTAACATGTTTTGAATTTTTTTAAGTTCTTAATGTTCATGTAGTCCAATTTATCTTTTTGTCTTCTTTTATAATCTCTTTGTTACTGATATGAAAAAAGTCTTCCCCTAACATCATGAGGATATTCAATCTATCTTTTCAAAACATTTAGATATATAACCCACCTCATATTATTTTTTGTGTATGGTGTGAGCTTTTGGACAAGGCTTAGTTTTTTCCGTATTATTATCCAGTTATTCCAAGCAGTATATATTGAAAAGACATTCTTTTACCCAGTCTATCTCCTCCTAATTTGCTGAGAATTTCTTTTGTTATTTGTTTAAATCACTACTAGTCATTAAATTTTATCAATTTTTTATCATTTATTCTCTTAATGTGGTGAATTGATTGTGAATTGTGATGAACTGATTTATTTAACTTTAGCCTTATATTCTTTGTATACACTTGCTTTGTCATGAAGTGTAAATTTTGCATCCAATGTACTAACATACTAAGAACACTGTATTTATGATTACTGATTATAATACTCATTTTAATACTCTTATAAGAATCCATTATTAGGGTTAGGCAGGCTTCATTAATACAAGTGGTAGGATGTGTTCTGTTCTCTTCTGTTATCTGAAAAACATGTGGAAAATAGATACATACTTCTATGATACATATTTTGTAGACTTTACCAATGAAGTCATCTGATCCTGAAAATTCCTTTGTGGGAAGGTTATTAAAGTTTTAACAGATATTGGACTATTTGGATCACCTATTTCTTCTTCAGTATCTGTTACAATAAATTGCATTTTCAAAGAATATTTCAACTTCTTCAATGTTGTCCAACTCATTTGTATCAACTTTTTCATAATATTTTCTTATTATCACTTTATTTTCTGTACAGTATCTGGTGATTTTTATTTTGTTCCTGATACTTATGGACTTTACTTTCTTTTTTTTCTGGATCAATTTTGCTTGGGATTTATCAGCTTTTATTGTTTTTAATAAAAGATGATTGCATCTACTTTTCTTAGCCTTTTGTGGTATATACAATAGAGAGAGAAAAAGAGAGACAGAGAGAAATATGCAGTTTCTCATATATAGACTTACAAGAATTCATTTATTTTTAAACATTGATTTAGCTATGTCCTATAAACTTTGCTGTTTTATTTTTATAATCATTCAGTTCAAAATGTTTTCCTTTTGATACTTTGTCCCATGTGCTATTTTGAAGTACATAATTTAATTTCTAAATATTTTGTTATTTTTGGTTTTCTTGTTTTGTTCATTTCTAGTTTTATTTTATTGTAGTACATAGCACACTCTGTGTGGTTTTAATCTTTCAAAATTGATTCTATAGCACTACATATGTTCTATTTGGGTGTATTTTCCATGTGCATTTGAAAATAATTTCTATTATTCAGTTGTTTCAGTTTTCTATAACAGACCATTAGGATACCTTTGAGGACTGTTAATAATGCAGTTAGTTATAGCACAGAACACACATAGAGGAGAAACAGAAGATCACAATATGAGTCTTAATCATGCCACTGGGGCTGAGGAGGATTGATTAATTTTAGAAATAGAAAACTTCATGTGTCTTTTTAAAATAACTTTTCAATGTATGGTTTTCTCAGTCAGGATGCTGTTATTTTGAAATATCCTCATTCTCAGGGAGATGAATTTTATATACATAACTGTTAACATTAGTCAAACAATTACCACATAAGATATATTCAATCTTGCTTATCTTATGTTGGTTGTTTCCCGTATTCTTTTTCTCAATCTTATCTGGGCCCTCCTCACTATTTTGCAGCCATTGCTTATCACCACAATCACTTCATGATAATATCCATATGGCTTCTGCAATTTGAGGACTTTTATTGGCATGTAGAGATGTAAGTGGAGCAACTTACTCTGCACTATCTAACTGTAGTGTCACTGCAATGCACAATATCTTTCTTTTATATTCAAAGCAAGAAACTAATAAAAGTTGGTTTTTTTCAAAGAAATGAGCAGAAACAAAAACTATGATTAGTATTTTTCCTAGACAATAAAAGAGAACTTAGATGTAGATAAATTAATATTTGTTTTAACATACTAATAGAGTATTTAAAAATTGTGTTGGAGCCTACTATCAAATGTTCAAATGTCTGTGAGTTTAGCAAAATTGATTGGGTTTTTGACTATATGCTGTGTTTTATAATTAGATTTTCCTTTATTCATTGAAATATTCACCAATGTAATCCTCATGTGATCATACAAATGCACTCTTTCATTTATATACCTATTAAGTACTTATTATGTGCAAAGTATCATAATCATAAAATTTATTAGCAGTTTTCTTGACTTACAACCAGGGAAGACAAATTATATTCAAATACAATGTTGATTGCTCTGGTAGATCAGTGAAAAACCATATCAATAAAGGCTTATTTCACTTTTTATTAGTTACCTAATACCATATTACAAAGTATCCCCAAACTTAGCATTGTAAAACAACCAACATATATTATTTCACAGTTTCTTTACATCAAGGGTTCAACAGCAACTTAGATTAATTGTTCTGGCTCAGGGTCTCTCATAGATTACAATTAATAAATAAACCAGGGCTGCAGTTATGTGAAAGTCTAAACAGAGCTGAAGTAGCCCTGTCCAAGATGGCTTACTGACATGGTTGTAGGCTGCTTGTCTCAGTTTCTCGTTGTTTATTAGCAAAAGGTTTCAGTTCTTCACCAAGTGAACTGTTCATAGAGATGTTTTGGTTTCCTTTTAACATGGAAGCTGACTTCTCCCAGAGTGAGTGTTCTAAGAGAGAGAGTGTCTTTTAGGACTTAGCCTTGGAAGTCACATGTCTTCATTTCTGCCATAATCTACTGCTCATAGAAACAAACCCTGATGTAAAGGGGAGAGGGGACAACATGAAAACCTGAAAGTAGAATCATTGAGGAACACTATGGTGGCTGTCTTCCATAGATTTAATCATTCTTGCATGCAAATGCAACTTTCCGTTCCTTTGTCCCAATGAATTCCATGACTTTCCAAAGTTAAATGATAAAATCTAAATTATTTTGTAAGATATGGCAGGCATTCTTAATCAGGACTCTTTAATGGTTCCTATTTCCTGCCCCATCAATGACTACCCAAGTCCCTACTTCATCACCTCTCTAGTTTCTTGTACATGATAATGATGAAAATAATGATGATTATATTTTTCCATATAAATTAATGTATGGCATTTTGTGTCAGACACAGATGTATCACTTGAACATCACTTTACAGATGTTTATATAATTACATTAACTAATTTAGTCCTCAAGAATCTTTATGAGATTTGTATTACTATTAGTCCATTTTAAAGTTGAGGAAACTAACATTTAGGTTAGGACCAGATAACTAGTAAGAAGTAGAAGCAACTTAAGAAGGTTAAATTAGTTAAATTTATATTTAATTGCAGTTTTAGTCAACTAATTATAATGCTCACATCATGCCAACTATTCTCTGTCCTGTTCATAAGCCAGTCTTTATTTCTGGAATGATCATCTGAGTTTCTCTCCACTTGGAAAGTTCTAACAACTTGGAAATGTGCTATTCATTTATCTATCAAAGTTCAACTTAAACGTTATTTCTATGATTCCCAAATGCAGACTTACATTCTCTTTGTATTATGTTCCTCTGCATTTCATACATATCCAATTATTTTACAGTTTTTTTTTTTTACTTGTAAGATTTACTGCAAGATTATTGGTTCCTTTCACTTGTTTATAGGGGACGGACCACAGTACATAGTAAATATTTGTTGAATTATTGGAATTATTATTGAAGGATGTGACATTGACTTGGTCTTACAAGATTGGTTGTATATGAAGGAATTAAGATATAAAACAATAGCACATGTACAGAAACTGAAAAGCATTTGGAATGATAATACTACTAATAATAGCCAACATATTTTGAATGCTTACAAGTAAAAGGCATTATAAGCAATTTTCAAATATATCACTTTTGATTTTCTCTGTCATTCTCTGGAATGTACGTTGTCATTGTCCCTATTTTACAGATGACAAAAATGAGACATACATCTAGTAAGTGGTGGAAAAGGATTTGGAAGCAGCACTCTAATTCAAAATCTATGCTCTTAGTTAGACCAGTGATTTGACAAGTTTTACCAGGATTTTGGCCTAGACTTCATTCAATAGGTAATGAGAGGCCATGGAAGACATTTTAACATTGGAGTGACATGTTCACATGACGTATTATGAAAATTATTATTTTTGCTGTGAAGAATGGACTGAGTTAAGAAGAATCTTGAGGCAAAGAGAGGATGCAATTTATACGTCATTAAGTTCTTATATTGTTATTAATATATATTATACTATAGGGAAAGAATATTTTAATTTCTGTGCTCCTCAATGGACTTATACTTCACTTGATTCACTTCTATGAATCAAGAAATATGCAATAAAGTTAATAGATTCAGCTCCAAAATAATAATGCTAGTTCATGTAGTTCAAAGAAGTTGATAAAGTTGAGGCCCAGGTCCTGCTTGAGATTGTACCGCAATTTCGGTGGCAAAGCCTATGTAGGGAGAACAGAGTTTCTCCATCCTAGAATATTTCTTCTCATGAAAACCCAGTTAGTCATCAGTAAGAAACTTCTTGGTGCAAAAAGAAAAGCTTAACTTCCAGATCTATGAAAATGTAGACTAATCAAGATAAGTTGGAATTTGGAAAATATTTCTGGTGGAATAATTAATATCCTATCAACTTAGATATCACACTTCAGACTGAAAAACAAGTGTCAGTTGCATATTACGTATGTCTTCAAGTGTTTTGTGTTGTTTTTAGCACTGGGTCAGTATTTCTCATATTGAATTTCTAAATTTTAAAAGCTTTAAAAATTATTATTATACTTATACTTTCCAGAGTACAGAAGAAAATCTTGCATTTTATTTTATAGTGTAAAATTATCTCAAATCCATCAAGCTAAAATAGCAGTACAAAGTCAGGTAAGAAATATCTTAATAATTTTCTAACATGTATTCTAGCAACCCATTTATTACAATAATGAATCTTCTGCAGGAAAACTCAAATTCCAAATGCAGACAAGATTAAATCTGATTTTTCTTCTCTCAAGATGCAGAAAATGAAAGTTATTAGTGACATTTGAACTCCTGTGCTGTCTCTCATTTCTAAGTTATATGCTAGTAATACTAAAAAGTCCTATGCCACAAAAGTAAGTCTTTTACAAGATTCATGGACTTTGCTAGTGATTCTTTCACCTCTCAGACTCTTTCAAATAGGGTTCATATCAATTGTGACACAAAATCATTATGGGATAACCTTGGTTCATGGGAAGTGAAAGGGTGGTCTCTGTTAAGTGTCCCCACACAGCTGACTATATAATAAGTACCACCATGGCTTGTTTCAACACTGAAGTCAAAGGTTGAGTCTGGATAGAGATGAAATTCTATTACAGAACTCTGAGAGAAAATCAAATCCTCCTAGCTATAAGTAATATCTTCTTCATCAGAGCTCTCAGAGTAATTTACCTGCCTAGCTCTTATGATGCTTCCTCTTTTCTACCTTGTATTTCAGTTATTCATCAACATATTTTCCCAGGAAGCTCTTGAGAGCAGGAGCTTTGTCTTATTTACCCTTGCATTGCACCAAGCACAAAGTATAGTAGACAAAAAACATATTTATAACCCAACCAAACTTTGTTAAACACACAAGTGAATTAATTTTATTGAAATAAAATTTTTGCTGTTACAGACATACTAAGGATAATTTCACATAGTGTGTTTGGCTTGTTGCTTAAAATAAAATTACTATTTTACAAGCTGAATCAGTCAAGAAGGTTCAATGAGAGAAATAGAATCATAGGAGACATATATCAAGAGATCTATTGCAAGGAATTGATATATGCAAATGTGGGAGTAGGCAAGGTAAGTCCAAAATCTATAGACCAGGACATCAGGAATCTTAGGCTGGGACTTGCAGACATAACCTGGAGCTATTGTCCTCAGGTGGAATTTCTTCTTCTTCAGTGAAGACCCATCTGCTTTTAAGGCCTTTTGACTAATTGAATCAGGCCCATCCAGGTTACCTAGGATAATCTCCCTGAAAGTTAACTGACTATGAACTTTAATCACATCAAGAAAATAATACCTTCACAGCAAAAACCTATATTAATCTTTGATTGAATAACTGGAGATTATAGTTTAGCCAAGTTGATACATAACACTGACCATATCACAGGTTAATGAAAGTGATGGTGTCATCCTCATCAAATAGTACACACTGATTAGGAAATATAAACCAGTTATTTGACTGACATTCCTGGTCAGAATGCCAAATTATATATAGAATCATCAAATAACTCTTCCACCTAAGATATTATCCAAGGTTAGCCAAACTCCAAGTTAAGATTTCATTTCTCCAGATTGCCAAGTCTGTCCAAGACTTTTGACACCAACTGCAAGTTGAGGGGTTCATAAGGACATCCTCATTTTGGAGCAACATATTGTTGGGGATCTGTTTTTCTCTTAAGCACGTGTGTCAGCAACCCGTTTCCCCAGCTGTGATGACATCATTCTGGGAGCTCCTAACTGTGTCCTGAGACTACTTGGACGTGTGAACAGTAAAATTTTACTGGAAGCCCTAGGGTGCCTCCAAGTTTTGTTTTGAAACTTTCAGTGACAAATTTCCAACTAAGCAATACTCAACATTCCTGTTTATCAATAAGGAGGTCTTCTTTGAATCAATCTATTTGTTTTTGAAGCTTTGAAAATTGTCTTCCTCAACAATGGACTTATTACTGACCTTAAACATTTTGATTTATTCAGCCTTGGCTACATTTAGACAGGATCAAGGGACTACAAATCTTGTCATTCTTTTCTACTAGGAATTGACTAGACCATTTTCATAGCAGCAAACAAGTTCTAATGGAAGTTGAGCAGGAGTGCTATTCCTTTCTCTGCCATTAATGAAAAAGATAAGCCTTTCACAATAACCAGAAGAGTGTGTCAGCAAATGGGCATTGCAATGATCATTAATTCTGTACTATCCCAACTGAACTTTCTGATCTGGTCATTGAATCTCACACATAAGTTGAAAAATATTCAATACTGAAGACTGCGTAAGGCTGATGTACTTAGAAAATGGTGAGTCTGTGAATAAAGGTTTTCTATGTGCCTGTCTATGAAAATTCACAGATATCATACAATATACTCCTTTGACTTTATTATTACATTTTTAAAAAGACAAAAAATTCCAGAGGTTAAGTCTGCTTTCACATACCACGCAGCATTACCTTCTTAGATGGAAGGCCATAGCATGCGAAAACCTTTCTAAATATTCTGAGTATGGTGTTTGTGTAAACTTGCATAATTAACATTTTCTTATTTGACCCCAGTGGGAAATTATGTTTTCTGCCTTTAGACATTGAAGTACCTGGAATTAATGTGCTTTTTCAATGATGGAACTGTGTTGTTGGGGATCACTTTTGTAAACATGGGCAGTATTAAGAATACAATTTTTGCAAATTATAATGTCACTTTATTTCTAGGTGAAGGAAGGTAGTACAGAAATATAGGGAATAACGGGTGGTATTGCTTATGGAATATAACATATATTTTCATCTTAAAGAAAGTAGGAATTACTTCTGTTGAAAAAAACTACCTAATACATAATTGAGACCACTGTAAGAAAGCAAAGACTATGTTTATAAGATAGTACATGGCTAAAGACCACAAGATAGTTATAGGACAAAAAAGCACATGTCCCATATTCATTTCGCAAAAAGATAAATAAAAACTTTTCTGTTTCCATAGTGCTAATTTTAAGATTCTTTGTTTTGTTTGACTCTAACTGATAAGACTCCAGTGCTCAAAGTCCACAATTCTATTCCATCTATTAACAACAGATAATAAAAAAAAATTAAAAAGTGGGAAATGATCTGTATTACACTACTGCTACTATTGCAAAAAAGGTAGGCAATGTTTGTCATAATTATACTTGTCCTGATAAAATGACAAATGGCAACTTTCATAAAAGTATCAATCTTATTCTCCATTTAAATGTGAATATATGTAATCTACTACTGTTTTCTATTGTTGTAATTGTTCTTATATTGTTCTCCAGGACTTGCATTTTCATCTTACAAATGATGCCTTTCAATGAATAGAAGTCTAATGTGCTAATTATTTCTTTTTTGCTGTTGCTCATAATTTTTGTATCCCATCAAAAGAAACTGTGCCCACCACAAGTTTACAAAGATTTCCGGCTAGGGATTTTAGAATTTTAGCATTTACATGTAGATATTTTATCAAGTTTTAGTTAATTGCTGTGCAAAGCCTCTATTAAGAAGTAAGATGTATTTTTGTCCATTAAAATTTCTAGTTGTTTCAGCACCATTTGTTGAAAAGACTTTTCTTCCCCAGCTAATTAACTTTAGCAACTTTGTCAAAGCCAATTGGTCATATATGCATGGGTCTATTTTAGACTCTATTGTTTCATTAATCTATATATTTGCCCTTATTTTAAAGTAAGCCTTGAAATAGGTAGTGGAATCTTGCATCTTTTGTTTCTTTATCAATATTGTTTTGGATGTAATAGGCAACTAACATTTTCATAAGTACTTTTGAATGAATCATCAATTTCTACAAGTGCCTGATGGAATTGATTGAGAATATGTTAAATCAACGTATCAACTGTAAAATATTGATATCTTAAACATATTGAGTCTTCTAATCTTTGAAAATTATATATCTCTGTTTATTTAGGTCCTATGTAATTTCAGTTTGAATTTTGTAGTTTTAGTATTCAGTTCTTCAACGTATTTTGTTTAAAATATCCTTAAATATTTTTTATAACTTCATGTTACAAGCGTATATTGCTTATATATAGAAATTTAATTAATTTTGGTAAATTGGCCTTGTATCCTGTGATTATGCTAATTGAAAATATTAGTTCATGGAATTTTCTTAAAGACATTTTGGAATTTTTCTGCACACATAATCATATGACCTTAGAATTAAAACAAGTTTACTTCATTTTTTCAATCTGTGTACACTTTATTCCATATTCTTGTTTTATTAGACTGGCAAGGAATTCCACAAAATGTTGAGTGAAAGTGAAGACAGTGGAAATCCACGGCTTAAAAACTCTCTCAGAGGGAATATTTATGTTATTTCCCCTTAAGTAGGAGATAAAGAATAGGTATATCCAAAATTCCATTTATCAGGATGAGAAAGTTTTTTTTTTCTTCTAGTTGTATTGTGTTTTTTGACCAATATATCTAAGGACTTCTTGCGTAACTCAAGTTCAAGAAGATTTTCTATGTTTTCTTCCAAAAGCTTTATAGTTCTAGATTTAATCTTAGGTCTTGGTAAAATTTTCATTAATTGTTATGTATGGTGTGAGGTGTTTAAAATATTTTTGTATCTGGATATATAATTATTAAATGTATTTGTTTAAAAATCTACAATTTTTTCACTAATTTTCTTGGTATTTTTGTCCAAAATTAGTTAATTATGTTATAAGGATATATTTCTGGACTCTCAATTCTGTTCCATATATTTGTATGTGTATCTTTATAACAGTATTGATTACTGTAACTTGGTACTTTATAGTAAGTTTTGAAATCAGGGAGTGTAAGTCTTCCAGTTTTGTCTGAACAAATAGCCTGCCGGGCTTTGACAGAGATTGCATTGATCATATAGATTAATTTGGAGAGAATTTCAATTTTAACAATATTGTGTTTTCTAATCCATGAACGTGGAATATTTCTCCATTTATTTAGATCTTTAAGTTCTCTCAGTAATATTTTATAATTTTCAGTGTGTGAAACTTATACTTCCTTTATTAAATTTATTCCTAAGTATTGTATCCTTTTTAATGCTATTGGGACTAGAATTGATTTCTTAATTTCATATTCAGATTTTGATGGCTAGTACACAAAAATATAAATTTTGTATATTGACGTTGTATGTGGTAACATTGCTGAATTTGCTTAGTAGTTCTACTAGGGAATGTGTTAGGATTTGCTTCATCTAAGATCAAGTTGTCTGTAAATAATGACATTTTTACTTCTTTTTCCCCCAGTATGGATACCTTTTAATTCTTTCCATGATTTCTTTTACTTTTTTTCTTCACTGCCCACTCCTCCCACCAATTCCGCTGGCTGCAGCCTCCTGTACAATGTTGAAGAAAAGTCACAAGAGCAGACATCTTTGAACTCTTCCTCATCTTAAGGGACAACCTTTGATCTTTCCTTTTAAGTATGATGTTATGTGTAGAATCTTTATGGATATCCATTGTAAGGTTGAGAAAGATTCCTTTAATTTCCAGCTTGTTGAGAGCTTTTTTATAGAGAAGTTTCAGGCCCACAGAAAAATTGAGAGGAAGGTACAGAGATTTCTAATTATTATCATTCCACACATGCATAGCCTCCCCTAATATCAACATTCTCCTCCAGAGTGGTTCATTTGTTACAATTGATGAACCTACATTGACATATGATTATCACTCAGAGTCCATAGTTTACATTATGGTTCACTCCTAGTGTTGTGTATTCTGTGGGTTTGGGCAAATGTATAATGACATGTATGAATCATTATAGTGTCATACAAAGTAGTTTCACTGTCCACAAGTCCTTGGACTCCACTTATTTATCCCTCCTTCTCCTCTAATCCTTGGAAACCACTGTCTTTTTACTGTCTCCATAGTTTGTCATTTCTAGAGTGTTGTCTAGTTAGAATCATACTCTATGTAGCCTTTTCAGACTGGCTTATTTCCTGTAGTAATATGCATTTAAGTGTCCTTCATGTCTTTATATGGCATGATAGCTCATTTCTTTTTAGTGCTGAATAATATTCCATTGTCCAGATGTTCCACCATTTACTTATCCACTTACCTGCTGAAGGACATCTTGGTTTCTTCCAAGTTTTAGCAATTATGGATAGAGCTGCTATAGACATCTGTGTGCAGGTTTTTTTGTGGACATAAGTTTTCAATTCTTTGGGTAAATGCCAAGGAGAAAGACTGCTGGTTCACATGGTAAGAGCATGTTTAATTTTGTAAGAAACTACCAAATTGTCTTCCAAATTGGCTATATGTTATTTTGCATTCCCCATAGCAATAAATGAGAGTGTCTGTTGCTCCACATTCTTGCCAGCATTTGGTGTTGGTTGTGTTATGGATTTTGGCCATTCTAATTCTAACAGCTTTTCTGGAGGTGGTGGGAGGGAGTTTTTTGTCTTTTACTCTATTAGTCTTATGTTTTACATTAATTGATTTTTGGATGCATACCAACCTTTCATTCATCAGAGAAATCATATTTGGTCATGCTCTATAATAACCTTAGCAGGTTGCTTTACTTCTTTAAAAATATGTTTTTTGACCTTGACTGTCATAAATTTTTTTACCCTGGAGAAACACATGTGAATATTTTTCTTACTATTATCCTGAATAATCACAACAATTGGAAAATTTAATCTGCTAGCTGAGTTATTTTCTACTTGCACTGTCTATATTAAAGTACCATGAAAAAGAGATTTCAACCACAGATGTTGATACTAGAAAGATAAATTTATTTGTCAAATTTGACCTTTATTGAAGGAACATATGACATATTGTGTTTGATACAGATGAAAAAACTCAGATTATAATAGGATCAGGTGATTTTGCTCTTTCTCAATCTATGCATCAGCTTCTTAAAGTGGGCTGTCTAGTACCATGTGAAAATTATTTGGTCATTATATTTGGTCATGATGACCAGATAACATATGTTTAAAATCATGAGCTCCATAAAATCTTCAAAAGAATGGTTGCCTTACAAATGGAAGATTTTTTTGGTGAAAACAATTACACAAACACACACACAAATGTGAATGTATTTTACCACAAATCTTTGGGAGATTAAGGGTCCTATAATAAACCTTTTTTTTTGACAGAATATTGATTTTATCCTAAAATAAAACAATTGGTTTTTATTTAGGATTTATGTTATAATAAGCAATGATTTAGTGACTATAAAAGTGTTTGTTGGTGTTACACTGAAGTCTTACTAAAATAGATTACTTGGAGAGCCCTAGCTTCAGACAGGGGAATACTTGCATAGCTTATAAGGAAGAATGCATTAATTAATTATGTGGTACCTCTATAACAGAAATTATCTTGGAAAAAATTCAGGAATTCATAATTAATTCTACTTTAAAATGAAAATATATAATATTGAGGATTCAGGAATTCTCTTCATGATGAAATTTTGTCAAAGCTATGACCTCTTCCATACTGGGAATTGGGTCAGGGTGAAAATCAGAGATGATAAACAGGAATGGGGTGAAGAATTTACAGAACCCTACTGTTTGATTAATATCATATATTGAATGAGAGCAAGTTTTAGTCCAATGTATGTAGAGACTCATCCAGGAGTTCAGCAGGGTTCTGAAAGATTGGTATAGACTCCTGTTGAGTTTATAATCTGTACATGTTAAGTGTTCAAGGCATGCTAACTGGCTGTTCTTAACCAAAGTCAGACTGCTACTAGAATTTAGTTCACTGCAGATCATTCAAGTTCAATAAACATTGACTGAGTGCATTATTTTGCAAGTTATGCTAGTGGAAAGATACAAAATTGTTAAGTCATAATCTATTTGATACTCTTTGGAATTTACAGTCTTCTTGTTTATTATTTTTTGAAATGTAGTATGGTTTATTAAGGACAGGCTGTTATCAATGCTCCCTTTTGCTGCTTTATTCACATATATGCTATAAGTCCTTATCAATGTTGGGAATGGAAAAATGTAAGCATTCTCTGATACATATTTATTGTGTAAAGAGCATTTAAATGTGTAAAAGCAACACAGTCGTGTATTCTATATGTTCATGCTCCAAAAATTAAGTAGCCAGCACTACATGTTTTAAATGACTTGTCTCCTCCTACTACTCTTTGGGGACTTTATTTTTATTGTATTAGGTATTAAAATGAATGAATTTTTCAAAGATAAACACACTAAATTTCCTTATTATTATATAAAATATATACAGTTGCTGTATAAAAATACAAATTCCTAAGTAATATAATAGCTAACTTATCTGGTGGCTTGAATCTGCTATAAGAAGTGTTCATGTGAGACAAAACATACTTAGATGACTCCTTGGTGTTCCTAGAATTAGAGCAAGAACTGTTAAATATAGGAGTTATACATTTAATGGCCTTGGGTAAGGATACCACAATTTTACTAAGATATGAAAGACAGAGTCCTCTGGTTGTGACTAGTTCTACCAAGAATACTCCTTTGATAGGATTTCCTTAGATCTGAATTTACCCTTTATTCATATTTTTAAATGATTAATCTTTTATCAAAAAGAACACTTTCTCCTTGTGTTTAGGTTTTGAGTTGTTAGTAACCAAATCTTGCCTTGGCCTGCTATTTATGTATGTATGTGTTAATGTCTTTATCAAATTTTGTGCTACTTAGGCATCTTGTATAAACATACAGTAAGCAGTCTGTTTATATTAAAAACTATGCATTTCTATAGATATACCAATTTCCTACCATGAGAGAAGTAACAGGGAACAAAGTTACTGTTCTTGCATTAAGTATATAGAAATTTGGACAACGTATATGAACCAATAATTTCAGACTGGGCAGCAGACAGTTCAGAGCAATGTTTCTGAGTAAAGCAAAACAAAATATGTGAGTTCTGTGATTTGTTCTAGTTCCCTGCCTGGATAGAGATTCCAGGCTTCAGAGAAAGAGAACCCAGACAGAGTCCAATGGTTAGTTTAGTCCAATGGACTAAAGTTAAGTGACAGAGTCCATGAATCAGAGAGCCCAGAGCACTAGAATTTGTAAAACAAATACCAGAGATGAAGGAGCTATACAGCAAGAAGCTCAAAAGAATTGCAGAGGAATCAACTTAAGTCTATGGCTGAGGATTGATCTGTACTTATGTGAGAATAAACTACTCAGTGCTGGGGAAGGACTACCTGAAAGTTGTGGGTATATAATGATCCCCAGACCTCAAACACGCTGTTTGTGTTCCAACCAGCGAGACCTCTTAATATGTGCAATGATGAGTGCTGTCTGCAGAAGGATATTGCCTCATTAGTGGGAATAAATTGCTCTTGATAAAGGCTGGTCTAAGCCCATTGCAAAAAGCTTAAAAGCAACCCTGGGAAGAATCAAACCAGTTCTGTAACTTCATCCCACAAAAAACGTCAATGGTGTCTAAAGGAATAAAACCAAATCCAGGACCTAAGAAAGAAAAGCTCAGCATACAACCCAATGTTTATTTTTTAAATGGGGGAGGGAGAGTGCGAATAAACAAAAAACCCATAATCAAAAGCAATCAATAGAAGTAACCCCAAAATGACACAGATGATAAACTCGGTAGACTGATATTGAGTACCATTATAAATATACTGAAAGCTATTACATATACAATAAAATTTTCTTATTTATATTGATAGTCTAGGCATCTCCCCTGAGAGCAAAATGCATAATTAACTGCCTACTCAAAGTTTCCACTGCTATGATCATTCTTATACATACCTTGTTGTAGCACATGTGTATGTATTTTGTTAGAGATATATCTAGAAGAGGAATTAGTTTGTCTTGGGAAATACCTGTGATGAACTTAACACACTTTGCCCAATAGATTTTGTTGTTGTTAGGAAGATTAGCCCTGAGCTAACATCTGTTGCAATCCTCCTCTTTCTGCTGAGGAAGATTAGCCCTGAGCTAACATCCAGGCCCATCTTCCTCTATTTTATATGTGGGATGCCTGCCACAGCATGGTTTGATAAGCCATGCATAGGTCTGTGCCCGGGATCCGAACCTTCGAACCCTGGCTGCCAATGTGCAGCATGTGAACTTAACCGCTACACCACTGGGCGGGCCCATGCCCAAAAGTTTTTGAAAGTGGTGGGATCTACAAATCCACCACCTGTTTATGAAAGCTTCTGATCCTCCATATCCTTGCCTAAACTTGATGTTAACATTCTTTTTATTTTAGCCATTCTAACAGGTATGTACTTGTATCACAGTGTGTTTTTATTTCTCAGATAACTAATGAGGTTATCTTTTCATGGTTATTGACTATTAGGTTTGTGATTCTCCTGTTTGGGTCTTTTGCATCCATTTTCATATTTGTTTATTTTTTAGATGTTTTCTGGTTGATTTATAGGTGTTCTTATATAATGTATATATTTTGAAAATATATAATTTTTGAATTATATAATTTGAATAATATAGTTATTTTTAATAAAAGTACTGCAATTTTTCTGTTTACTCTTCTCTAAATTAAGTAGACTTTATTTTGTTTCAGAGTAATTTTAGGTTCACAGCAAAATTAAGAGGATGGTGCAGAGATTTCTCATATAATTCCTACCTGTTATTAACATCTCCCATGAGAGTCGTATGTTTGTTACAACTGATAAACCTCCATTGATGTATCATAATCACCCAAAGTCCAAGTTTACCTTGGGATTCACTCTGGATGTTGTATATGCTATGGGTTTAGACAAATATATAATGACATGTATTCACCATTATAGTATCATACAGAGTTGTTTCACTGTCCTAAAAATCCTCTGTGCTCTGCCTATTCATCACCCCTCCTCTCTAACCCTTGGCAACCACTAATATTTTTACTGTCTCCATAGTTTTGCCTTTTCCTGAATGTCATATAGTTGGAATCATACAGTATGTAGCCTTGTCAGACTTCCTTCTTTCACTAAGTAATAGACATTTAAGGTTCCTCCATATCTTTTCATGGCTTGACAGCTCATCTCTTTTTAGCACTGAAAAATATTACATTGTTTGGATGTACCACAGTTTATTCATTTACCTACCACAGGGCATCTTTTTTCCTTCCAAGTTTTGCAATTAAGAAAAAAGCTACTATACACATCCATGTGCATGTTTGTGTGGACATACATTTTCAACTCTTTGGGTAAATACCAAGGAGCGTGACTGCTAGATTGTATCATAAGAGTATGTTTAGTTTTGTAGGACACCACCAAACCATCTTCCAAAGGGGCCCTTCCATTTTGTAGTCCCTCTAGCAGTGAATGAGAATTCTTGTTGCTCCTCTTCCTTGTCAGCATTTGGTTTTTCCAGTGTTCTGTATTTTGGCCATTCTAATAGTTGTGTAATTAGCACACTGGGTTGGCATTTCTGTGATGACATATGATGTGGAGCATCATTTCATATGCTTATTTGCATTTTGTGTATCTTCTTCTGTGCCATGTCTGTTAAGGGCTTTGGCCCATTTTTTAATGTGGCACATTGTTTTCTTTTTGTTGAGTTTTAAGAATTCTTTGTATATTTTGGATAACAGTTCTTTTTCAGATGTGTTTTTTTGCAAATATTTTCTCCCAGTCTTTGGCTTGTCTTCTCATTCTCTTGACACTGTCTTTCACATAGCAGAAAATTTTAATTTTAATGAATTCCAGCATATTGATTATTTCTTTCATGGATTGTGTCTTTGGTGTTGTATCTAAAAAGGCATCACCATACTAAAGGTCATCTAGATTTTCTCCTACATTATTTTCTAGGAATTTCATACTTTTGCATCTTACATTTAGGTCTATGATCCATTTTGAGATAATTTTTGTGAGGGGTATAAGGTCTTGGTTTAGATTCATTTTTTTCCAATGTGGAACAGTCCAGCTGTTCCAGCACTATTTGTTGAAAAGACTATCTTTTCTCCATTGTATTGCCTTTGCTCCTTTGTCAAAGATGAGTTGACTCTATATGCGGGCCAGTTTCTAGGCTCTCTATTCTGTTTCATTGATCTATTTATCTGTTCTTCCACCAATACCATACTGTCTTCATTACTTTAGCTTTATATTAAGTCTTATAGTTGGGTAGTGTCAGCCCTCTGATTCTATTCCTCTCCTTCAATATAATGTTGGCTACTCTGGGACTTTTGCCTCTCTATATAAACTTTAGAATCACTTTGTTGTTATCCACAAATAAGTAGCTGGGATTATTAACTGGCACTGTATTGCATCTATAGATCAAGTTGGGAAGAACTGTCATCTTGACAATATTGAATCTTTCCATTCGTGACCATGGATTATCTCTCCATTTATTCAGTTCTTTGATTTCATTCATAAGAGTTTAGTAGTTTCTCTCTTATGGATCGTATACATTTTTTGTTAGATTTATGGCTAAGTATTTCATTTTGGAGGGTACTAATGACATTATTGTATTTTCAATTTCAATTTCCACTTGTTCATTGTTAGTATATAGGAAAACAGCTGACTTTTGCATATTAACCTTGTATCTTGAAACCTTGCTGTAACTGCTTATTAATTCCAGAAGTTTTTTTGTCAATTCTTTTGGATTTTCTATATAGAAAATCATGTTGTCTGTGAAAAAAGACAGTTTCATGTCTTCCTGTGGACCTTTATTTCCTTTACTTGCCTTATTGCGTTACAAGCAATTCCAATACAATGTTGGAAAGATGTAGTGACAAGTGACATCTTTGCCTTATTCCTGATCTTAGTGGGAAAGCTTCAAGTTTCTCACCATTAAGTATGATGTTAGCTACAATTTTTTTGTAGATATTCTTTATCAAGTTGAGGAAGTTCCCCTCTATTAACACTTTGCTGAGAGTTCTTATCATGATGGGGTGTTGGGTTTTGTCAAATGCTTTTTCTGCTTCTAGTGATACGATCACGTGATTTTTCTATTTTAGCCTGTTGATGTGATGGATTACGTTAATTGATTTTTCAAATGTTGACCTAGCCTTGCATACCTGGGACAAATCCCACGTGTTTGTGTTGTATAATTCTTTTTGTACATCGTTGGATTCAATTTTCTATTTTTCCAAGGAATTTTGCATCGATATTTATGAGAGATATTGATGTGTAGTTTTTCTTTTCTTGTAATGTCTTTTTCTGGTTTTTGTATTAGGGTAATGCTGGCCTCATAGAATGAATTAGGAAGTAACATTCCGCTTCTATCTTCAGAAAGAGATTGTAGAGAATTGGTATAATCTTTTCCTTAAAAGTTTGGTACAATTTACCAGTGAACTTGTCTGGGCCTCGTGCTTTCTATTTTAGAAGGTTATTAATTACTGATTCAAATTTCTTTACTAGATATAGGTCTATTGAAATTATTTCCTCCTGTGTCAGTTTTAGCAAATTGTTTCTTTCAAGGAATTGATTCATTTAGGGTTATCAAATTTGTGGGAATAGAGTTCATCAAATATTCCTTTATTATCTGTTAATGTTCATAAAGTCTGTAATGATGTTCCTCTCTCCATTCTCATATTTTTCTAATAGTTCTGATAATTTGGATACTCTCTTTTTTCTTATTAGCCTGGCTAGAGGCTTATCAATTTTATTAATCTTTTGAAAGAACCAACCTTTGTTTGGGTGGAATTTCTGTATTGATATCCTATCTTAAATTTCATTGACTTCAAGTCTAATTCTTATTATTTCTTTTCTCCCACTTACTCTGAATGGAATTTGCTCTTCTTTTTCTAGTTTTCTAAGGTGGAAATTTAGATGATTGTTTTTTAGATAGTTCTTCTTTTCTAACATATGCGTTCAATCTATAAATTTCCATCTAAGCACTGCTTTTGCTGCATTCCACAAATTTTGATGTGTTTTCATTTACATATAGTTCAAAATATTTTTTAATTTCCCTTGAAATTTCTTCTTTGACCCATGTCTTATTTAGATGTATGTTGTTTAATCTCAATGCATTTTGGTATTTTACAGTTATCCTTCTGTTATTGATTTCTACTTTAATTTCATTGTGATCTGATAACAGACATTGTAGGATTTATATTCTTTTCAATCTGTTAAAGTATGTTTTGTAGCCCAGAATCTGGTCTATTTTGGTGAATGTTCCTTGAGAGCTTAAGAAGACTATATATTCTGCTTGTGTTGGATGAAGTCATCTATAGATGTCAATTGTATTCAGTTGATTGGTTGTGGTGCTGAGTTCATCTACCTTCCTCTGATTTTCTGCCTGCGGGATCTATCCATTTCCGACAGAGGGGTTCCTATTCACTCTTTGTAGGGATTTTTGGTGAATAACATTTCATGATTTTAATGAATTTCAATGTATCAATTTTCCTTCATTAGTAAATGATTTTTGTAAAGGTTTGTTCATGAAGATATTTTTCCATCTTAATTACCAGACATTTTTTCTTACTATCATCTTTATTTGATTTTTGTGTATATTTTGCAGTACAGTTCAACTTGAATAACTGACACAGCGGCATTTGTTAAAATATAACATCCTTTAATTGACCTACCGTGATAGCTTTCTTACAAATCAGATAGCTCTATGCCTGGCTCCTTTTACTAATAAGAGCTTTATCGAGAAAAAATTTACAGAAAACATTTTCATCCTTTTAAAGTGTATTATTTGGTGGGTTTTTTTTTTTGTATATTCACAGCATTGTACAACCATTAGCACTAATTTTAGAATATTTTCATCACCTCACAAAAAAATCCTGCACCCAGTAACAGACGCTCTCCATAGCCCTGGTATTCTACCCTCCCTCCAGTCTTTAATCTGCTTTCTGTTTGTATAGATTTGCCTATTATTAGCCTTTCATATTAACAGATTTATACAATATATGTTCATTTGTATCTGGTGTTTTTTCACTTAGCATAATACTTTCCTGGTTCCTCCATCTTGAAGCTTGATTCAGTATTTCATTTCCTCTTATGGCAAGTAAGATTCCATTGTATAGATACACTAGGTTTTATTTATCTATTCCCCAATTGATGGACATTCAGGTTGTTTTTAACGTTGGCTGTTATGAATAATTGCCATCTGGGCCTGAGACTTTTTAGTGGAAATTATTTTGTCATTATTTTAATTTCTTTACTTATTATAGTTCTCAAGATTTTCTATTTATTCTTGAGTCAAATTTTGTAACTTGTGTCTTTCAAGGAATTTCTTCACTTCCTCTAATTTGTTTGCATACTTTTATTATATATATTATGTATTCTCTTACAATAGTTTTTATTATTAAAAATTCTATAAATTCAGTACTGATGTCTCCTCTTTCACTTAATATTTTATTAATCTGAATCTTCTCTTTTGTTAATTGTTCAGTCTTCCTAAAGCTTTTATAATTTTGTTGATCTTTTCAAGAACCAGTGTTTCATTTTGTTGATTTTTTTCTATTGTGTTTCTATTCTTTATTTTTGCCCTAGTCTATTATTTTCACGCTAGTCTATATTTTCTTCCTTCTGCTTGCTTTGGGTTTGCTCTTCTTCTTCTAGTTTCTTAAAGTGAAAAGTTAAGTTAATGATTTTAGTTCTTACTTTATGTCATAGGTATTTGCAACTGTTAATTTCTCTATAGACCTTATTTAGCTACCATAAATTTTAATATACTGTATTTTGGTTTTTATTCATATCAAAGTTCTTTATATATTTTTGGTATAGTTTCTTCCTCGACCAATTAGTTATTTAGGAATGTGTTGTTTAATTTCCACATCTTGTGTATTTTTTAATTATGTTCTGTTATTGAGTTCTAATTTTATTTCTTTGTTGTTGGAGAACATATATTGCATGATTTCAATTCTTTAAAAATTTATTGAGACATTTTATGGCCTAGCATATAGTCTATCTGGGCACACTTGAGAAGAATGTGTATTCTGTTGTAGCTGAGTGGAGCATCCTGCAGACGTCTGTTAGGTCTACATGGTTTACAGTGTGGTTCAGTTGATCCACTTTCATGTTGACAGTCTGCCTAGTTATGTTATCCATTATTGAAAGTGAGATAGTCAACCCTACAAGTATTATTTTTTAATTGTCTATTTCTCCCTTCAGTTCTGTCAGTGATTGCCTCATGTATTTTAGAGGTTTGCTGGTAAGTGTGTACATATTTATTACTACTATGTCTTCCTGATATATTGACTCATCATCATAAAATGTTCCCTCTTTGTTTCTAGTAACAATTTTCATTTAAAGTCTTTATTTTCTGATATTTATACTCCTGCTCTTTTTTGAATACTGTCTTCATGGTGTATCCTTTACCATCTGTTTACTCTCAGTCTATTGGTGTATTTATTTCTAATGTGTGACTCTTGTCTTCAGCTTATAGTTGGATTTGTCTTGTTTTTCTTTGCTTTTCCTTCTTTAATCCACTCTGACAGTCCCTGACTTTTCATTGGAGTGTTCAGTCCATTTATACTGAATGTAATAACTTATAAATTAAAATTTACGTCTGCCACTTTATTTGATTTTTTTATATACTGTGTCTTTGTATTTCTCTATTCCTCCATTACTGACTCCTTTTGTGTTAAATAGATATTAACTAGTATACTATACTCATTACTTTGTTGTTGCTTTTGCTCTCTCTTTTTTTTGGTTGGCTATAATTGACACATAACATTATATTAATTTCATGTGTACAACATGGTTCACTATTTGCATATATTGTGGAATGATCACCACAATAAGTCTAATTAACATCCATCACCAAATAATAGTTACAAATTTTTTTGTGTCATGAAAACTTTTAAGATTTACTATCTTAGCAATCTTCAAGTATACAATACAATATTATTAACTATAGTCCCCATGCTGTACATTACATCCCCATGATTTATTCATTTTATAGCTGGCAGTTTGTACCTCATTTTTTTTTCAAGTTATTTTCTAAATGGTTGCCCTGGGGGTTACAATTAAAGTCTTGAATTAAAACAATTTTGTTCAGATTAATACCAAGTTAATTTGAATATTATACAAAAATTTTGGCCCAATATAACTTCTCTTCTCCTTTGTTCCAATTTTAGCTATAATTTTCATACAGATTTGTTTATGCATTGTTTACAGACATATTTATGCATTATACACCCATCAATATATTCTTATAAATGTTGTTTTATATACATGTAAAGCATACATAATACATATATGCTTTGCATACAAAATATAGACACATGTTTGCATGTGACATACATATATATGCACACACATACATCTATATACATGTAATTTATGTAGTTACATTAACTGGGACACTTTATATGTTTGTATGGTTTCAAGTTATCATCTAGTGTCCTATTATTTCAGCCTGAGGACTCACTTTAGTCTTTCTTGAAGGGCAGATATGCTACCAAAAATTCTCACAAATGTATTTTCTTTTGCTTTTTTTAAAATCTGGGATGGTATTATTATTTTTTTTCTTGAGGTATAATTGACATATAGCATTACCTTATTTTCAGGTGTAAAACATAATGATTTGATATTTGTATATATTGTGAAATGATCACCACAATAAGTCCAGATAACAACTGTCACCAGACATATTTCCAAAAAGTTTTTTTCTCATGATAAGGACTTTTAAGATTTACTCTTCTAGCAACTTTTAAACATGCAATACAGTATTATTAACTATAGTCACCATGCTGTATATTATGTCCCCATGACTTATTTATATTATAACTAGAAATTTGTACCTTTTGATCCCCTTCACCCACTTTACCCACCACCACTGACAATCTTTTCTCTGTATCTATGATCTTGTTTTTTGTTTTCTTGTTTTTTGATTTCTTCATTGACTCATTGGTTGTTCAGCAACATGTTGTTTAATCTCCACATATTTGTGAATATTCCATTTTTCTTCTTGTAATTGATTTCTAGTTTCATGCCATGTGGTCTGAAAATATGCTTAATAGATAAAATATTTCAATCTTATTAAATTTATTAAGACTTGTTTTGTTGCCTAACATATGATGCATCCTTAAGAATGTACCATGTGCACTTGAGAAGAAGGTGTATTCTGTTGCTTTGGGATGGAATGTTCTGGATAGATCTGTTAAGTCCATTTGGTCTAATATGACACTTAAGGCTGATGTTTCCTTGTTGATTTTCTGTCTGGATAATCAATTTCATTGATGAAAATGGGTATTAAGGTCTCCTATTGTTATTGTATTGTTGTCTATTTCTCCCATTAGATCTGTTAATATTCTCTTTATATATTTAAGTGCTCCTATGTTAGGTGCATAAATATTTACAAATGTCATGTCCTCTTGTTGGATTGACCCCTTTATCATTGTGTAATGGCCTTCTTTATCTCTTATTGCAGTCTTTGTTTTAAAGTCTATTTTGTCTAATATAAGTATAGGCACCCCAGCTTTTGCTTGGTTCCCATTTGCATGGAATATCTTTTTCTATCCTTTCACTCTCAGTCTGTGTGTGTCCCTGCAACTGAAGTGAGTCTCTTGTAGGCAGCATATCAGTTGGTCCTTTTTTAAAATCCGTTCAGCCATTCTATGTCTTTTGATTGCAGAATTTAGTCCATTTACATTTAAAGTAATCATTGATATGTTTGTACTTATTGCCATTTTGTTAATTGTTTTCTGGTTGTTTTGTAGTTCTAACTTTCTTGCTCCCTTTTATTGGGGCTTGATGACTTTCTTTGTGTTATGCCTAGATTCCTTTTCATTAGCCTTTATGTACCTAGTATAGGCTTTTGCCTGTGGTTGCCGTGAGGCCCACATAGAACGATGTACATTTAGAACAGTCTTTTAAGTCATTTTAAGTTGATAATAACTTATGTTTGAAGGTATTCTAAAGCTCTACATTTTTAGTCTTCCCTCCATGTTTTCTGTTATGGATGTCATATTTTACATTTTTTATCCTGTGTATTTCTTAACTAATTATTATAGTTATAGTTATTTTTACTACTTTTGTCTTTCAACCTTTGTATTTGTTTGTATTAATATATTAATCAGTAATCCTAATTATTAATTGATAATAATATATTAATCACTTTATAACTGATTAATCCACTACCTTTACTATATTTACATTTACCAATGAGGTTTATGCTTTCATTTTTTTTAATACTGATTAGCACCCTTTTATTTCAGCTTAAAGAATTCCCTTTAATATTTCTTGAACCTAGTTTAGTGGTGATGAACTCCTTTAGCTTTTGCTTCTCTGGAAAACTCTTTACCTCTCCTTTAATTCTGAATGATAACTTTGCCAGGTAGAGTATTCTTTGTTGGAAGTTATTATTTTGTTTTTCTTTCAGCACTAAATATATCAAGCTACTCACCTCTGGCCTGCAAAGTTTCTGCTGAAAAATTGACCAATAGTCTTATGTGGGTTCCCTTGTATGTAACAAATTGTTTTTCTCTTGCTTCCTTTAAGATTCTCTTGTTGTCTTTAGTATTTGACATGTTATTTATAATGTGTTTTGGTGTGGATCTATTTGGGTTCATCTTATTTGGGACTTCCTGTGCTTCCTGGATTCCCAGGTTAGGGAAATTTTCAGCCATTATTTCTTCAAATAAGTTTTGTGTCCCTTTCTCTCTCTGTTCTCCTTCTGGGGCTCCTAAAGTGCAAATATAAGTCCATGTGAAGTTGTCCCACATGTCCCTTAAATTACCTTCATTTTTTAAAATTCTTTTTCCTTTTTGCTTCTTTGATTCAGTGAATTCCATTGCCTGTCTTCTAGTTGACTGATCATTTCTTCTGGTTCACCTAGTCTGCTGTAGAACCCCTCTAGTGTATTCTTCAGTTCAGTTATTGTATTCTTCAACTCTATGACTTATATTTGGTAATTTTATATATTTTTATTTCTTTGTTAAAGTTCTCACTGGGTTTATACATTCTTCCCCCAAGTTTGGTGAATTTCTTTAGAACCACTACTCTGAACATGTTATCAGAAAAATTAGTTATCTCCATTTCATTAATTTTTTTTCTGAGGTTTACTTTGTTCTTTTGTTTGGAATATACTCCTTTGTTTCTTCATTTTGGTTGACTCTCTATGCTGGTTTCTATATATTAAATAAAACAACCACATCTCCTAGTCTTGAAGGACTGGCCTCATGTAAGGGATGAATCTTATCATTCAACATCAGCCTAGGTCTTGATTGTTTCTCAAATCTTTGTTATTGTCCAAGCAGCTTATTTTAATTTTAATAGCTCCCAGTTGTTGGTGTTCTAAGACCTGTCAGTGTCCCAAGGTGGGGTGTCTCAGTCAGCACCTAGATTCAGGCTGATTGGAAGCCAGACCCTTAGGCAGAAGCTTTTAAAGAATGCAAGTAAATATAGTCTCTTGGGATCACCAGCATAAGCCCTTCCAGACACCAGACTGGGAGATCTGTAGGCATGCCCTGGGTGACAATTGCAAATTTCAGGGCTCCAGGTGAATGTATAAGCTCCTTTCTGGGAGATACTGGTGAGTTGTAGTGAGGCAGAGAGAGAGCACAAAAATAGTCTCCACTGGCCTATGTCCCCTGAGATCATTTCTGTGGGCCTCTAGGTGAGTGCTAGACATGAAGTATGCCCCTCAGACTAATGCTCCAGGGCAAAGCAAATAGAGCTCTTTTATAGAAAAAGCGGGAATGTGTTTCACTCTGCTGTCTGCGCAGTGCCCTGGGGTGGTAGCCTTCCAAAAATTGTCTCTTTGATAGTTACAGTCCTTTGGGGACCAGGAACACAAGCCCTCTTGGCTACCAGAACCAAGGGTTTAAGGGGCATCCCCTGGGGGGCAGCCACAAAAATCAGGACACTAGACATAAAAACTGGGGCATCAGACATGTGTAAGATCTCCCCTTTGAGAAATACTGACACTGTAGACTGCAGGAGAGAGAGAACACAAAGATAGTGCCTGCCTCCAAGATCTCTAGAAAGGTTATACAGTCAGACCTTACATGCGTGTTTAATTAGAAGCCTGCCCCTCAGGCCGCAGCTATGGTGATAAGTTTATAGGCCTCTTTCACAGAAAGACTGAGCTCCTGGATCTGCTGCCTCTTGCTGTGCCCTGAGGATGGCAGTTGTTTAATATCTCTTTCTCCATTGATTACAGTTCTCTGAGACCCACAAGCATAAACCCAGTTGGCCATCAGAATCTGGCAATGTAGATTGTCCCTGGCAGCAGCTGCAAAAATTGGGGCACTGGATAAAGGTATAAGCTCCTTTTTAGAAGAGACTGGTGAGCTGGAACAAGGCAGAAGTGAAAGCACAAAAATTGCGACCACTGGTCTCCATTCCTTAAGAACACCTCTGTGGGCCTCTAGAGATGTGCCAGACCAGAAGCCGGCCCTTCGTGTCAAAGTTCTCGGACAAGAAATAGACCTCATTCTCAGAAAGACTAGGAGTGTGTTTCAGTCTACTATCTGGCAGTTTCCTGGGGATGGCACTCTGCCAAGAACTGTTACTCTGATTGTTACTGTCCCATGGAATCTAGGAATGCAAGGCTCTCTGGCCTCCAGAGCCAGGCATTCAAGGGCCATCACCTCATATGCAGCTTCCAGAATCAGGGCACCAGACACGTATAAAAGCTCCCCTCTGGGAGATATTGGTGCTGAAGAGTGTGGTAGAGGGAGAGTGTAGAGGTGGCATTCCTGAGGGAAAAAAAAAGATGGTGCCTGCCAGCTTTAGCAAGGCAGAGAGAGAGTGCAAAGATGGTGCTTGCTGGTTGGAGGGTAAATATGGCACCCACCATGAAAAAAAGTAAAATAACACCTGTTGGCTTTAGCAAGGTTGAGCGAGATTCTGAAAATAGTGCCCACCATCTCTATGCCCAAAGGGTACCCCAACAGGCCCCTGCCTTTCTGATTGATGCTTTAAGATTAGCAAATGAATCTCTTTCATGTAAAGTTTGGGCACTTTTCAAACAGCTGTTTCTGCACTGAGTCCTGGGGTGAGTGAGTCTGCATGTAAGCCTTTTAGGAGGCATTTCTCAACTTGCTATAACCCTTTGGGTCTAATGGATGTGAGTCCCACTGGTTTTAAAGGCCAGATTATTGGGGAACTTGTTTCTCAACTGTAGGTCTTAAAAGCTGGGGTGCCTGATGTGGGGTACAAATCCTTTGCTCCTCAGGAAGAAGCTCTGAGTTTGTGAGTTCCCTCCTTTTTGTGGGTCATTGAGATGGGGGGTGTATGGTGAGACAGGGTCTCAGCCTCTCCTACCCACCGTAATGTGGCTCTTTTCTCATTTTCCAATGTGAAGGAACTTCTCAGCTAATTTTCAGAGAAAATTTACATACGTAGCTATAGATTTGGTGTGTCTGTGGGAGGAGGTGCATTTAGATTCTTCCTACCAGCTTGAACTGCCTCCAAAGGTATTAATTTATCTTTCATCTTTCAGGAGAGTTTGGCTAGTTAGCATTTTGAATGTCTTATTCCACTGTCTTTGGCTTCCATGGTTTTTGAAAAGTAAGTTATATTATTCTTATTGATGACTCCCCTGTGTATTATTTTTCTCTCCCTGCTTTCAGGATGAACTCATTTTCTGTCTTTCAATAGCCAATAATGTGTCTAAGTGTGGATCACTTTGAGTTTATTAACTATGTGGATTGATGTTTTTCATCAGAGTTGGGAAGCTTTTGGACACCATTTCTTCAAATACGTTTTCTGCCTATTTGTTTCTCTCTTCTCTTTTTTGTGACTCCATTATGTGTATGTTGGTAATGATGGTGGCCCATACATCTACGAATCTCTACACTTTTCTTCACTTTTTTTCTTTTCTCACAATAGAAAATCTCAACTGACCTATCTTCAAATTCATGGATTTTGAAGCTCAAATCTGCTATTTAGGCTTTCTAATGAGCTTTTCTTATCCTTACACTAATAACAAGCTGCCTTATTTATCACAGAATTGATGTACACTTTGATATTTCCTACTGTAACTTACCAAACCTTTGTTTTATTTTTATTCAAGATCATGTTTGCTTGCAAAGACATTTTACACTACTGTGTGCACATTTATATTTATACATAAACTTTTTGATTCTTCAAAAATATCTCTCTGGGGCATTTGATAGGGTTTGAATTGGCTTTGTAGATCATTTTGGGTAACAATCATCTTTACATTATGTACATTAATTGAGTGATCCCATGTAGATACATAGTGTAATCTTCCAATTACTGGAGTCTTCTTCAATTTAAATCAATAATATCTTTAATATACATGCATATACACATAAACATGGGAATATATACATACATGTGTGTGTGTGTTTGAAAAAATATTGTTTTTCTTGATTTATTTTACTGGCTTAGACCTAAAATGCAATATTGAATAAAAGCACTCCTCATTGTCTCACTCCTATTTCAGGGCAAATATATCAATATTTTACTGTTAAGTATGATGTTACCTTGATAGTGTCTATAAATACTATTGCATTAGGAAGTTTCTTTCTATTCCTCATTCACCAGATTTCTTTTTAAGAATGCATTTTGTATATTATCACATTTCCAGAGAAACTGTTTTATTTTATAGCCAAAGAAATAAAAAAACAGCAGAATCAGTTTTAATATGTCTATCCAAGACAACTTCCCTATATTTAATTAATCAATGACAAACTCACTTCATTACACAAGACTCTGAAAGCCAGCCAATCAATGCCAGGCTCAGAATTTTGAAGGCAAGCCATTCAGCAGTGGACGCATTCCTGTGAACAACCTGCTAAAATCAGGTAATCAATGACAGTCTCAACAAACAACACTTCTCCCAAGGCTGACATCATTTTTCTCCTGCCACTGTACACCCAGACTCAAAACAACTGTTCAACCAAAATACTCATAAAAGATTAGACATCTACCATGCTTTAAAAGACTGTGCTTAACTATTATAGCTTTCCTTTATTTAAATAAATAATATGTTAATCTTATTGTTTCAAGTATTCTGTGGTACTCTCTACTAACACTCTATTTAAATAATCACGATTGTTTTTCCTTTATTCATTGATTTTCAAATGCTAATTTTGCATTCCTTTGTAATCACTGTAACCAGAGTTTATGCAGTTTTTTCCTAACCTTGCCTCTACCCTTGCACCTCACAGTCTATTCGTTCTTTACTCAGAAACCAGGCCATCCTTTTTCCTCACCTTGCCTTGCCACGCTTCACCTCTTTCTCTCTTAATAATTTACATCAAAGGTAACCTGGGCTATTAGAATGTAATGCAGATTTGGATTACATTCTCCACAGTGCTCCAAAAGCAATGATAAGTGTATAAATTTAACTTAATGCTTACATGTTGTATAACATAAACACAAATTTACATTCACAAATCTGACTCTTAAGCAGAAATAATTGTTTCAAAGAAAATGCCTCAGCCATTTCTAAAACAAAAAGAAACATTGTAAAATGTTATGTGAATCAGCATATTACAGAAATGCAGAAAATCATTATAAATTGCAAGGGCTTTAAGAATCTCAGTCAAATTTTTTCTGTGAAATGTTTAGCAATATCTATAGAATGTGTAGCGTATCTTCAGTGTTTTATTTCTATTTTACATTTTACGAAGAATTTTTGAATATCACTTTCTGAGTTTATAAAACTGCTTCGGGAGGTGTTCTTTTTCAAATACACATTCTTATTAGGCTGAAATATATCTTACTTCATTGGCATGTACTCGTTTTTGTGGCAAAGAAAATCCATTTCCATTGAATGTGTATGCTGCTCTAAAATTTGATTTTTTTTTCATTTTTCATTATGATTTATCAAATTTGGGAAAGAGGTGTCTGGTTCTTTAGTGATTTATATTAGCATGCTCCTTGTGGAGGATATGAAAGCATGCAGAATGATTGTATCAACTCAGCAAACAAAATTACCTTGTAGACCATGACATTGTGTACAGGAAAATATCTAATATTTACCATGTGGACTAAAGTGAAGGTATAATTAACATATCTCTGATAACCAGATATTAAAGGACAACAGAGCCAAAGAAAAATAAATAATATGGTTACAAAGGACAATTGATAGTATCACTTCATTACAAATTGTGAGGATGTGGTTTTTTTTCCAATGGACATGGGAAAAGTTGTTACATTAGGATATTGATCAAATAAACACGTGGTTGGTTTCATTAAAAAGGAAGGCAGAGGAGCTAAACTCTGATATAATATGTCTGACTATAATGAGACAGTATAGGTTTTCAGAAAGGCTTCTAGATTAGCTTGATTAATTTACACACAGTGTATTTTAATTCTTCCTACATTTGTATAAGTATTATTTGTATAAAGTGCTTTTTATAATAAACTACTAAAAAGAAATGTCATATTTTGTCTTATATCATAAACTATTATGGACTAGTCATCTACATTTCTCTAAATTTTGGTCCCATGTCAATCAGTTTTATGGACAAACATTTCTTCCCACAGGGTGATTGTAACTTAGCATAGGGATACTACTGAAAGTTTTACCTTTGACTTGGCTGTTTGAGTCTCCATGGTTAATCACTTGATAAATATGGAGGAATAGAGATAATAAACCCCCTCATCCAAACAGGGTGGCTATAACAAAATTAATCTTTAAAGTTAATCAGTGTGTGATTTTAGGTCAGATCATTTATAACATATCTCCCTCAGTTCCTGACCATCAGAGAAGGGCTTAGTCTACACGGATCCTGAACTTAAGGCTACACAACATTAGAAGTGGAAATATAGTTCTAAAATATTGGATCCTGACTAACTATGTGGTAGTTAAGTTTTGTGTTTTTAAAACTCGAATTCAGGAAATATTATATATATATATATATATATATATATATATATATATGTATATATATGATTGTATTAACCTATTTCTAATATCTCTAAGCATTACTTGGATAAATTATATGTATATCTCAAGTTGATTTTTAAAGGAATAATGGACTTATAGCAATGCAATCTATACAATATAGGGTATTAAGCAAAGGAATGGAAATATATTTTTTTCTTTGTTAGAGGAATAATAAATGGTGCTGCTCAAAGTATTGTGACATCTACATGTTTCAAAGTTAAGGACATGTTACCAATGTGAAATTTAAGATACAGAAGTCTCTTTCTCCCCCAAGAGAATTATAATCATGCACAGTACATATTGCTTTGAATGTGAGCAAAGACTATGCATTGACAAGGACAAGGGGACCAGAGCCATTTCCTTAGCCATATTGGTCAATATAGATCATTGAATTCTTAGCTGAAATGATTGCAAATTGACATCAGAAGTCATTCACTATATTATAGGATTGGTTGTATTTAAGGGAGCGTTATAATCTATATAGTATGTGCTATAAATGAGGGAATCTTAAGAAGTCATCAATCTTTTGTTATCTTATAAAGTCCTAAGTTAAAGTATTTCTTCAAATAGAATCATAGATGGAGACCAGAACTGTGTAACCATTAGCTAGTTCTCATGTCAAGATTCTGTTGCTCAAACTGGGAAAAAGCAGATCAAAGAATGATGATAAAAACTTATATAACACTTACCATATAGCAATAATTGTTCAAAACATTTTATTTATGAGATAGGTAGATATTATTATTTTCATGCCTGTTTTAGAGTGAATGATTCTAAACGCAAGTCACAAAAGTTAATTGCCCAAGATCACTGAGTTTATAAGTAGCAGAGCTGGGAGTTGAATTCAAGCATTCTGCCTCAGAATTTGTGATTATAATCATTACACGAGGCGAATGGCATTTTAAGGAGGCGTATTTTTATCTTGTGGATATGATATGGGCAGATGGTGAGGGGGTGAAGATTCTCTGGAACGTGGTGAGGATCCTTAGGGGTAAGAAGACCTATGGAAAGGAATCATGTTTCCCTACGGGGCCACTAGCATGTCTCTCATGGGAGGAAGTGAACTACACACTTGGGCAGGAAAAGTCAATGCATCTTGAGGGAAAATATAGTTCCCCACAGTTCAGAAAACCCTAGGACCTAGTTTATATAATTTATAAGAATAATAAATAAACTCTGGTCCTATAACTAGAATTTAAGGCATTATGCAAAATACAGAGAAATATATATAAGTATCAAGTCTAAAAATTAATTAAGGTAACAAAATTACAGATGATACTCTAGCTACCTCCAGGTGTGTTCCTCAGACAAGCAGCCATAGAATTAATTCTGGGTTGTTAGACATGCAAATTTTCATGTCCACTGCAAATCTACTGAATCAGAATCTCAAGGGTTCTAGCAAGGAACCTATGATTTCAGAAGCTTTCCAAGTGACTCTATGCAGCCTGATGCAAAAGCATTGTTTTAAGCAAAGTATGGTCTCCCTCAAAGAGAAAGCACTTTATATATTCCTCTGGGGTGAAAAACAGAAGCTGTCCTACATGAGAGGTGTTTCACGGAAGAATTTCTCCATTAACTCGTGAAATATCTAAACACATGCACACACACATACAAGTAAATGCCAATAATATTGGATATAAAAGTTACCAAGGGAAATGTTCATAACAACTATTAGATATTAAGAGAGTTCTTATGAAACCTCATATTCCCTCCAAGCTATAAAAAGCACTCGGTAGTTTGTTGATTTCAAGTTATCACCCACTAAATAGGATCTTCTGATAAAATCATATGCTTCATGTAAGCAGAATTTCAAAAATTGAAAAGCATAATATGAATGATATCTGGTTGCCTTTAAGTTTTCTTATCGTATATAAATGATACTATTTAAACATCTAGAAGAAGCAAGGATTATTTTAATGAAGATCAAATATTTCTCTATGGTAATTAATTCAGAGACTTAAATAAAATTTTAGTATGCTTTAAACTTTCAGTTTCTTTTGTCTTACCATTATGTTTATGAAAATGTCTGTGTTACTACAAGGGAACTCAATATATTTGCTGTTGGCAAATTTTGTGCTCTTTACAATATTGATGCCGGAAGCTAATATAGGTGATAATGAAAATTATGTCAAGATTTATCAGGTGTAATTGTGATCAAATCAGAACAATTCTTGATATTATAAAATCTCAGCTGCCCTAAATATCAAGAGGAACAATTTCCTCAATATTAAAACATTAGCACCCTTGCCAATGTATTATGCGTTCCAATAGCTATACAAAAAATATGAGCCTAAACTGGAATGATTATCAGCTAAATATATAATGAAAACAGATGAATTTATTATCAGCATGAATCTGAGTTGAAATGATTATCAGTTTACTTATATATAATAAAAAATGTTCAGATTAGGTTTAGCTTTTCAGTCAATGGTCATTTTAGGTATATAAAATTGTTCAGAGTTTGAGAGATATTTTGAAATTGCCAACAACATGTGTCTTTAAATATTAATTTGTCTATAATTTATGACACATTAGTAGCCAGAATAGTTTTCTACAAAATAGCTTATATTTTACTAAAATGCAAAAATTGCTTTGAAAAAGCACATTTGTTTATAGTTCTAATACTGCTGGAATAGAAATTAGTTCACCTTTTTATTGGCTCTATACAGTGCTTTTCATGATATGTATTTTTCTACATGAAGTGAAACATTATATGCAAAATTATTTGATAGCATTTAATTAGATAATCTATGATAACATCATCCATATTCTTTGCTCATGAATAGTAGAGATGAGGAAATACTTTTTTTGAGTGAATAGTTTGACGCTTTTTAAAAATACATGCCCCATGTCTTCTTAAATTTCTCTCTTAAATAGTGTGCCAAGTGAAATAAAAAATAGACATTTAAACCACTAAATGAGCCTGAGTATTTTTCTTTTTTTGGAAAATTTACCTAATGATTATTTATTACCTACTTATTTTTAAGTTTTAAATTAGTCACTAATGATTTATCATTACTTTCATTTCTTGCTATAAGGAGGGTCTGAAAAAAAACAAAGGTGGGGGCTACATAGATTTGATGTATTTTTGAAAATCAGAAATGTGTATTTATAAACACTATAAAAGACAGTAGGTGCAATGGTAGACATTATATTATCCTCATTGTTTAGACTCTGATTTATTGCATACTTATGTACAAGTTTCCTCAGTAGTAATAGTATGTCGTCATCAAAACACCTATGTTATTAGGTTGAACTTTATTTAAAAGAATAGATCCTTGGCAAATTTTAACATTTTACACCTGAAACTAACATAACATTGCATGTCAACTATACTTCAAGTAAAAAAAATAATGATATGTGTATTAGATGAGAATGCATCCAATGTCTGGAAGTCAGCAAGAAGGAAGAAGAGATGCTGTAGACTGTAACTTGTTTGGGATCACCTAAGAGCATCAGCCATTCAGCTCACTGTAAGTGCTCACTGAAGCACAACATCTGACAATATGGGACAGTGACCCACTGCTGAGAATCAACAAAAGCAGCAATGTCAGAACTCACCAGTGCGGTTGGTGAATCTTTCAGATTGTCATACTCTTTTCCCCTCAGGGAGGGCCCTTAGAGATGGGACATGTTGTCACTTGTAAAATTAGAATTTCCTTATGGAAGTTCATCCTGATGCCATGCCTTTAAGTCAGTCTGGGGAAAAAAAGAAAGCAGAGAAAGTTTATATAAGAACATACAGTTTTCCAGGAGAACAGATAAAAACAATTATAGAAGAGATAATAATTAAACAGATTTAAGAATATTGTATTGATCTGAGGAAAGACCTGAGTGTTCATTGAAAGGACTCACTAAGTTTCAAGATAGATTGATAAGAAAAGATATCTAGGCATTTCTGTTAAAATTTTATGAACTCTAAGTATAAAGAGTAGATCATATAAGCTTCCAGGTTGAAAGCAGAGGTTATCAGCAAAGTAAAAGATTTTCTTTATCATTAGACTTCCATCTGCAACACTGAGAGCTGGAATGAAGGAAAATCACTTCTATATAGTGAGATAAAGTACCTTGTCCTAAAAATCATATCACTAGCAAAGGTATTGTTAATCTGCTGGGAAGAAATAAAGATACTCAGTAATAGGCAAGAATCCAGATCTTACATCACCTAAGTGTCTGATCTGAGGCAAGTATTTGTGAAATAACTAATAAAACAACAAATGATCTTGAAAGGAGACTTCAAAAGTGTATAAGATGAAGAGAAGAACAAAGAATGGTGATAAATGGATCTTGGTATACTTGCATCTGCAAACCTCTATCTCTACAGCTATAGACAGATGTAGATACAGGTGAATTTGAAGATAACCATTATGTAAATAGAAGGGACATAGTAAAAATAAAATAACTACACAACTAACTTAGCAAAATTTAAGAGCTGAGGAGGACATGTTATGGGAAACCTTCCAAAAACCTCACTGAAGAAACTAAACAAAGGAGGGAAAGTAAATGTCATCTAATCTTTTTATGTCTACACAGTGCCTGGGAGCTGAAACAGTACATTGTGGGAAGCAGGCACCTGAAAGGAAGATATAGTTCTACCTTGTTTACAACGAATATTAGAATCATCTGTATCTGCACAAAAGTTCAGAGGAAATCATTCTATTCATGAGCAAACAAGGTACAAGGGTAGAGAAACAACAGGAAAATACATCTAAGATTTCACAGATTTCATGGTTATTCTGAATAAAGCTGTGCTATTCTGTTAAAGAAATCAGGACATACCTAAGGGTACTGGCCATGAATTTAAAGGGAGACCACTCAGGAGGGCTGGTTTTCTCCAGCTACACTCAGCCGCAGAGATGCGGGTGTGGAATTGACAAGATTTGGAATTTGCCAAAGGCCAACTTGCCAGGAAAAAAAATAGGCAAAAGAAATGCAGGTATACGCATGAGAGAGATTATAATAGGTTGGTTATAGAACAAGAGATGTCAAGGGGGTGAGAGAGAGTGAAAAAGTGATAGAATTATTGAATTCTAAGTTCTGGTAAAGTATAAGTATTGATGGAGTTGAGGTACTGGAGGATGTGAGCCAGAATGAATAGGACGTGGTCATTAGAAATAGAAACCCTTGACACTGAGATTTTTGAGAGTGCTGCTGTTGGCATAAGCAAAGGTTTGAGGATGACCATGAGAGGTAATGGTTGAGGTAAGGACAGAAAAGAAGAGTGAAGAAGAGAAGTTCAACAAACTGAAAGCAGTTGATTGTAAGCTTTATCTACATGGATGTTAACGTAACCAGAAAATAAGACAATAAATATGCATTTGATGTTAATAGCAGCTATATACTAGAATAAAAAAAAGGCAAAGAAAACTTGACATAAAAACCTAGCTAGAAATTTATATACACCTATTTTAAACCAGATGCATCTAATATATAAAGTATAACCAAGTAAATAGAAGAATTGGGTAATAGACATTAAGCTTAATTTATATGTATGTAAACATATAGCTTATATAGAATATATAAACAATTGTGTATATTGATAGACCATTACAAAAATGATTATATATTCAAACATAAAGAAACCTTTAGTAATTCTACAATCTATATTTCTGTTCATAAGCCAATAAATTAGAAATAAATAAGAAATAATCAAAGGTGACTAAACATTCTTTAATACTTTAAAATCAATGAGGTACACTGCTATATAATCATTAGATGAAAAAGTAAACCAGAAGTAAAATTACCAAATAAAAACAGACAGTTAGCAATAGAGATATTTCACATGAAAAACTATGATAATCAGGGAGTAATTAGAGAAAATTTTATAGCTCTAAAGTGTTTTATTTTTTTTATTTTTATTTTTTTTTGTGGGGAAGACCAGCCCTGAGCTAACATCTGTTGCTAATCCTCCCCTTTTTGCTGAGGAAGACTGGCCCTGAGCTAACATCTGTGCCCATCTTCCTCCACTTTATATGGGACGCCGCCACGGCATGGCTGACAGGCAGTGCGTCGGCGGGCACCCAGGATCCGAACCCGCGAACCCCGGGCTGCCAAGCGCGGACGAAACCGCTGCGCCACCGGGCGGCCCCTAAAGTGTTTTATTTTTAAAGAAAAAATAAGAAATAAATTATAACCACTTTTTGAAATTGGAGACCAAACAACAAAATGCATCAACACAAATAAGTGGATATTAATAAAAATATAAAGTTTTAAAATAAAAAGATTAAATGAATCTAAAAGTGAGTTTTTTGAAAATAACCTGATAAAATAGAAAAATTCCTTGCAAGCTTGACCAAGATGAGAACAGAAAGATACTGACAGAGGGTGGATCATCATTCAATGAAGAGATTAAAATAAGCCGAATGCGAGCATATAAAACTGAGGTATGTTACAAAATGATATTAGAAATGTAAGAAAGTGTTATATCCATGTTGCTTAGTTTGCAGTCCCACTTGGTGATTCTGATGCATGCTAAAATTAGAGAACTGTTGTAGAATAATGACATTTAAGTGCTGTTTTCCCCATCTTGTTATTTTTCTATGTATTTCTATATAAATTTTAGAATAATTTTGTGTTCAGTAGAAAGAATAATAAACCTATGGAATATTTTTGGCAATCTTTAAAATCAAAAGAATAATTTGAGGTGAATTAGCATCTTTATAATATTGAAACTTCTGGGAGGAGAAAGAGGTTGGCCCTTGTTTCAGTACCAAAATACTAAAAATATTATTATTTTATTTTTAAATAGTGACTTCACTGAATGTTCTTTTTCAAATTGCTTTTCAGTATTGGGGGTTTTCAAAAGAAAATAATGTTTCTGGGGAAATTTTTAAATCACCGCGCATTAATATTTATACTTTTTATATTTTTTTCTTGCCTACTTAATTGTCCACCACTTTTGAAATAAAGTCAAATAAGAATTGTAGAAATGAGCACTCTTGCTTTACACCTGATTTAATGGGCATGCTCTTAGGTTTTAAAGTCTAGAGAAGCGTTGGCAGTTTTGTGTAAATGTGCATGTATCATTTTAATGGTATATGTACTCAATCTATTCTAATAATAATTATAAATAACTATTAATATATAATTTTTCAAATAATTTTTGGCACTTATGTAGCTTTATATTGTTTTTATTTCTCTTGGTGTGAGATAATATGAAATAATATTAATATATTTCTCAATATTGATTTAAGTTCTCAATCAGGTAAGACACATTTTTCTGTTTAAATACTGGTCATTATTATTTTCTGATGCTTTATTAGGAATTGTGTTCTATATTCATAAATAAGATTCTCTTTCTTGTTTCTGTGAGAGGTCAGTAGTGCTTAGAGGGAACAATATAGGAAATCTAGAAGTGAATTATACTTTATACTCTAATTATAGTATATGATAAATAAAATGTAACAAGCTTATTGTATAGAAACAAAGCTATTTATGTTACTTTTACAAAGGGCATACAGGTCAAAAAACTAGAGAAAAAACTAGCCGAAGTGTGGTAAATGTTATTTTATTTTATTTTTTTATATTATTATATAGAATGTTTTTATTGTCCTAAAAATTTCTTTTTTTAAAATGTTGACTTTATTTAAAAGTAACAATAAACTTGTTACATAATAACACGAATAATATGTTTTATGAAAAATAACCATATTTTCCCAGACAAAAAAAATAGTGACTAGAATGCCATTGCTTTATACTTTTGTAAAGCTCTTTTTTTTATTATGGTAGCATTGGTTTATAACATTGTATAAATTTCAGGTGTACATCATTATACTTCTATTTCTGCATAGATTACATCATGTTCACCACCCAAATACTAATCACAATCTGTCACCACACACATGTGCCTAATCATCCCTTTCGCCCCTCCTCCCTCCCCCCTTCTACTCTGGTAACCACCAACCCAATCTCTGTCTCTATGTGTTTGTTGTGTTTTTATTTTCTGCTTGTAAGTGAGATCATACAGTTTTTGACCTTCTTCCTTTGACTTATTTCACTCAGCATAATACCCTCAATGTCCATCCATGTTGTCACAAATGGCTGGATTTCATTGTTCCTATGGCTGAGTAGTGTTCCTTTGTGTATATACACCACATCTTTATCCATTCGTCCCTTGATGGGTGCTTAGGTTGCTTCCAAGTGAACAAAGCTGCAAAGAACACATGGGTGCAGATATCTTTATGTATTAGTGTTTTCATGTTCTTTGGATAAATATCCAGCAGTGGAATAGCTGGATCGTATGGCAGTTCTATTCTTAATTTTTTGAGGAATCTCCATGCTGTTTTCAATAGTGGATGCACCAGTTTGCCCACCCTCCAGCACTGGTTGAGACTTCCCTTCTCTCCACATCCTCTCCAATGCTTGTTCTTTCCTGTCTTGTTAATTATAGCCATTCTGATGGGCGAGAGGTGATATCTCATTGTAGTTTTGATTTGCATTTCCTTGATAGTTAATGATGTTGAACATCTTTTCATGTGCCTGTTGGCTATCTGTATATCTTCTTTAGAGAAATGTCTGTTCAGGTCTTTTGCCCATTTTTTAATTGGGTTGTCAGGTTGTTTTTTGTCATTGAGATGTATGAGTTCTTTATATATTTTGGAGATTAACCCCTAATCTGATATATGGTTTGCAAATATCTTCTCCCAATTGTTAGCTTGTCTTTTCATTTTGTTGATGGTTTACTTTGCCATGCAGAAGCTTTTTAGTTTGATGTAGTCCCATTTGTTTACTTTTTGTATTGTTTCCCTTGCCCAGTCAGACATGGTATTAGAAAGTATGTTGCTAAAACCGATGTGGAAGATCATATGATGTTTTCTTCTAGCATTTTCAGAGTTTCAGGTCTTACATTCAAGTCTTTAATCCGTTTTGACGTGATTTTTGTGTATAGCATAAGACAATGGTCTACTTTCATTATTTTGCACGTGGCTGTCCAGTTTTCCCAACACCATTTGTTGAAGAGACTTTTCTTTCTCCATTCTGTGTGCTTGGCTCCCTTGTTGAAAATTAGCTGTCCATACATGTGTGGGTTTTTTCCTGGGCTCAATTCTGTTCCATTGATCTGTGTGTCTGTTTTTGTGCCAGTACCATGCTGTTTGGTCACTATAGCTTGTAGCATATTTTGAAATCAGGGAATGTGATTTCTCCAGCTTTGTTCTTTTTTCTCAGTAGTCCTATAGCTATTCGGGCCTTTTTTTGTTCCATATAAATTTTAGGATCTTTGTTCTATTTCTGTGAAAAATGTTTTTGGAACTTTGATAGGGATGACATTGAATCTATAGATTGCTTTAGGAAGTATGGAGATTTTAACTACATTAATTCGCCAATCCAAGAGCATGGGCTATCTTTCCATTTCTTTGTGTCTTCTTCAATTTCTTTCAACAATGTCTTATAGTTTTCAGTGTACAGATATTTCACATCTTTGGTTAAGTTTATTCCTAGGTGTTTTATTATTTTTGTTGCAATTGTGAATGGGATTATATTCTTAATTTCTCTTTCTGCTACTTCATTTTTAGTGTAAAGAAATGCAACTGATCTTTTATGTTCATTTTGTATCCTGCAACTTTACCACATTCACTTATTATTTCTAGAAGTTTCTTGCTGGATTCTTTAGGGTTTTCTATATATAAAATGATGTCATCTGCAAATAGTGACAGTTTCACTTTTTCCTTTCCAATACTATGGAAAGGACTTCCAATACTATGTTAAATAGGAGTGGTGAAAGTGGACATTCTTGTCTGGTTCCTGTTCTTAGACAGACAGCTTTCAGTTTTTCACCAGTGAGGATGATATTAGCTGTGGGCCTGTCATATATGGCCTTTATTAGGTTGAGGTACTTTCCTTCTATATCCATTTTATTCAGAGTTTTTATCATAAATGGATACGGTATCTTGTCAGTTGCTTTCTCTGCATCTATTGAGATGATCATGTTATGTTTGTTCTTCATTTTGTTAATGTGGCGTATCACATTGATTGATTCCTGGATGTTGAACCATCCTTGCATCCCTGGAATGAATCCCACTTGATCATGGTGTATGATCTTTTTAATGTATTGTTGTATTCAATTTGCGAGTATTTTGTTGAGGATTTTTGCATTGATGTTTATCAGTGATATTGGCCTGTAACTCTTTTTTTGTGTTGTCCTTGTCTGGCTTTGGTATCAGGGTAATGTTGGCTTTGTAGAATGAGTTAGGAAGCTTCCCCTCCTCTTCCGTTTTTTGGAAGAGTTTGAGAAAGGCAGGTATTATCTTCTTTGAATGTTTGGTCGAATTCACCAGGGAAGGCATCTGGTCCTAGACTTTTATTTTGGGGGAGGTTTTTTTATTACTGTTTCAATTTTCTTACTGGTGATTCATCTATTCAAATTCTCTATTTCTTCTTGATTCAGTTTTGGAAGGTTGTATGATTCTAAGAATTTATCCATTTCTTCTAGATTGTCCAATTTGTGGGCATATAGCTTTTCATAGTATTCTCTTATAATCTTTTGCATTTCTGAGGTGTGCATTCTAATTTCCCCTCTTCATTTCTGATTTTACTTATTTGAGCCTTCTCTCTTTTTTTCTTGGTGAGTTTAGCTAAAGGCTTGTCAATTTTGTTTATCTTTTCAAAGAACAAGCTCTTGGTTTTATTGATTTTTTCCTATTCAGTCCTGATTTTTATTATATTCCTCCTTCTACTGATTTGCGGCTTTGTTTATTCTTCTTTTTCCACTTCCTTTAGGTGCGCTGTTAGATTGTTTATTTGAGATTTTTCTTGTTTGCTGAGATAGGCCTGTATTGCTATAAACTTCCCTCTTAGAACCGCTTTTGTTGTATCCCATAAATTCTGGCATGTCGTATTTTCATTTTCATTTGTCTCCAGATATTCTTTGATTTCTACTTTGATTTCTTCATTGGCCCAATCATTGTTCAGTAGCATTTTATTTAATCTCCACATATTTCTGGCTTTTCTGATTTTCTTCCTATAGTTGATTTCCAGTTTCGTACTGTTGTGGTCAGAAAAGACGTTTGGTATTGTTTCAATCTTCTTAAATTTATGGAGACTTGTGGCCTACTATGTGGTCAATCCTGGAGAACATTCCATGTGCATTTGAAAATAATGTATATTCTTCGATTTTAGCATAGAATGTTCTGTGTATATCTACTAGGTCCAGTTGGTTTAATGTGTTGTTTTAGGCCAATGTTTCCTTGTTGATCTTCTGTTTGGGTGATCTATCCATTGATGTCAGTGGAGTGTTAAAGTCTCCTAGTATTTTTGTCTTACTGTCTATTTCTCCTTTTATGCCTGTTAATAATTGCTTTATATATTTAGGCAAGCCTATGTTGGGTGCATAGATATTTATGAGTATTATATCCTCTTGTTAGATTGTTCTCTTGATCATTATGTAGTGCCCTTCTTTGTCTCTTATTACAGTTTTTGTTTTAAAGTCTATTTTGTCCAATATAAGTATCACTACCCCAGCTTTCTTTTCATTGCCATTTGCATGGGGTATCTTGTTCCATCCCTTCACTTTCAGTTTGTGAATGTCTTTAAGTCTGAAGTGTGTCTCTTGTATGCAGCATATATATGGTTCTTGTTTTTTATCCAATCAGCCACCCTCCACCTTTTGATTGGAGCATTTAGTCCATTGACATTTAAAGTAGCTATTGATATGTATGTACTTACTGCCATTTTTAAATTTTTTTCTTGGTGTTTTAGTAGTCTTCTCTTTTCCTTTCTTCTTCTCTCGCTCTCTTCTCCTGTGGCTTCATGGCTTTGTTTGGAATTATGTTTGGGTTCCTTTTGCTTAGATTTTTGTGTATTTATTATAGGTTTCTGGTTTGTGATTACCATGAGGTTCATATATAATAACTTACATATATAGCAGTCTATATTGAGTTGTTGGTCTGTTTAGTTTGACCTCTATCTGAAAGCTCTACTCTTTTATTCCCCTCCTCCCACATTTTACGTTTTTGATATCATATCTATCTTCTTTTTTGTGCATTTATATCCATTACCCTCTTATCGTGGAAATAGATAATTTTTTCCTATTTGTGGTCTTCTTTCCCCCTTATTAAGTCCCTTTAGAACTTCTTTTAGGGCTAGTTTCTTGGTGGTACTCCTTTAATTTTTGCTTCTCTGGGAAACTCTATCTGTCCTTCCATTCTGAATGATAACCTTGCTGGGTAGAGTATTCTTGGCTGTAGGTTCCTTTTTTTCTTTTAGCACTTTAAATATATCATGCCACTCCCTTCTAGTTTGTAAGGTTTCTTCAGAGAAGTCAGCTACCAGCCTTACAGGGTTTCCTTTGTATGTAAGTAGTCTTTCTCTTGTGGCTTTTAGGATTTTTTCTTTATCTTTAATTCTGGACATTTTAATTATGATGTGTCTTGGTGTGGGCCTCTATGGGTTTATCTTGTTTAGTGCTCTCAGTGCTTCCAGTACCTTGATGTCTGTTTCCTTCCTAAGGTTAGGAAAGTTTTCAGCTATTATTTCTTCAAATAGATTCTCTGCCCCTTTGTCTCTCTCTTCTCCTTCTGGGACTCCTATAACATGGATGTTAGTGTGCTTGATGTTGTCCCAGAGGTCCCTTAGACTGTTTTCACTCTTTTTAATTATTTTTTCTTTTATCTGTGCAGCTTGGGTGATTTCCTCTAGTCTTTCATCCAGCTCGCTGATCCGTTCTTCTCTATCCTCTACTCTGCTTTTAAGTCCCTCTAGTGAATTTTTCATTTCTAGTATTGTATTCTTCATTTCTGATTGGTTCTTTTTTATATCCTCCATTTCTTTGTTGACGTTCTCTCTGAATTCATACATCGTTCTCCCAAGATCAGCGAGCATATTTATGATTCTCTGTTTGAACTCTCTGTCAGGAAGATTGCTCATTTCTATTTCATTTATTTCCTTTTCTGGGGTTTTGTCCTGTTCCCTTACTTGGAACACATTCCTTTGCCTCCTCATTTTGCCTCTTTCTCTGTGCTTGTATCTATGTATTAGGTAGGTCAGTTACATCTGATCTTGGAGAGATGACCTTATGTAAGTGATGCCTTATGAGGCCCAGCAGTGTGCTTCCCTCTGTTCATCAGTTTCAAATGTTCCAGGAGTGACCCCTGTGTGGGCTATGTGTGTCCTTCTGTTGTGGCAGGGTTGCTCTTGCCATAGGTGCCTGGGGAGGCTGAGTTGGCACCCTGGCTGGCTGGTTGTAATGTTCAGCTATGTGCGGTTCTTGTAGGCCCTTCAGTCTCTTTATCCAGTGTGGGGATCCCCAGTATAGTTGACTGCAAGGACTAATAGCACATTCCTGTTGCAGTTTTTCTATTAAATGAGTAGGCCCCCAGTGTGGCTGATTGTTAGGCTCTGGGGCTTAGAATTGCTATAAGCCTCTGGCCTTATTAGGCTCTTTTCAGCTCTGGGAGGGTTGCAGATTGGTGGGGCTTGCCCCAGGCACAGGAGCACCCAGTTGTTTCAGGCTTTGCAGGGTGGGGCCAATCCCCTATGTGGCTGTTTGAGAAGCACAAGTCCTCTGCAGCTGAGAAGCCCCACTGCCCATGGGGCCACAGACACAGTCAACTCAGTCCTGCCCTATATGCACACCCTTAAGTGGACCCAGTCACTCTAATGCAGGGTCTCCATGCTCTCCATCCAATCCTCAGGCTTGCCCTGCCCCACAGAGGTGGACTCACTTGCCAGGCCACTCCCTTAAGCAGGCCCACAATTTGCCCCAGGGCTTGTTGTTGGGTGAGGCAGACCCTGGGCTAGCAGGCCACAGGGAGAACTCCTTGGCATCTGCCAGAATCTGTGTCAGCGTGCCCACGCCAGGTCACAACAATGGCCACCACTAATGTCCCAGTCCTTCAAAAGATCTCACCGCTCACTGAGATGCACCCAGAGCCTATCAGGTGAGTCTCTTTTCACCAAAGGACTGTGCACCTTTCTTTCTCTTGATTTTAGGTTGCTTTCTGACATGGGTGAATTTGTACATGGGCCCTTTAAGGGCCAGCTTTAATTTCTCTGTGTCCCAGCTTTTCTGGGTGTATTCCCCATTGTTGTTAGCACCCAGCAAAGCCAGATATTATGACACTTGTCTCAGTATTCCTGGGTCCAAAAAATGTCTATAGCAGCAATGTTCCCTGGTTCAGGTCTCCCCTTCCTCCAGGGAAGGCTGTGTGCCTTTGGATTACTCCCGAGCACCTGTGAAGTGTTGTAGGTTGTGGAGGTGGCATTTTTTTCTCTCCAAAAGGGAATTTCTGCTTCTTCCCCTTCAGTTAGGCCTGTCATTTGTTACAGGGGTTGCTCTTATCCAGTTTTCAGTTCTCTCTGAGGGGTAATTTTTCCAAGATTAGTTGTAAATCTGTTGTGTCCTTGGGAGGAGGCGAGTTCAGAGTCTGCCTAGGCTGCCATCTTTACCTCTTTCCTCAGTTTGGTAAATTTTAAATGTTTTTGACCACAAGAGTGAGTATGCTTGTGCAAGAAGGGATAAGATTTAATAAAAGTTCATGTGTAATGTAGCTTCTAGTTTCCCAACCAAGGAGACCCAAATTATGATAATGATCTTTGAATTAGAACAAACTTGAACAAATGAAATAAACAGGAACTAAATAAAGCAGAAAAGCACTTGGAACTCTATGTTGAAGAAAGTTGGGTAAATATGAATGGAAAGTTTTTTTTTTTTTAAATTGAGTTATACATAAAAGTATTGATTTTATTCTCTGCTTTTGAAAGTTTCTGGTAATACTGCAAACTTCTTCTTTCTATGACTAGTTCAGTTTTGAATAAATACAAAAATCAAGTAAGTTACCTTCCATTTTATATTGCTTGTTTTACACACTGCTATAATTGTATAAAAAGAAAATTTGGCTGAGAAATAGCTGTGCTCCATCTTTGTGTAACACCCTCTGCTGTTTATTTGTCCTGATGTCTATTTTTGGTTATACTTTTCAACTGGCCAGGAATCTCAGACTTCCTAGTGGTGGGAGTTGTGGATATAAAACAATCTCAACAGTTTTCTTTCCTATCCTAACTTTTCTATGTTTTCATGTTAAGAATAGGCTAATAGGATCTTCATAATAAAACAGGCATTAGATCTACACTGATTGATATGCTGAATTTTTTATAGTCTAATATTCAGAAAATTATTTCTTTTACTGTATTTTAAAAGAAGATGGAGTCTATGATTCAATGAATGAAAAATGGCATGATGTTATAACAGGCTTAATAAAAATAAACTCAGAGCTAAGGGAGGAATTTAAAGGCATACAGGATATCTGTACAGAATTAAAAATTACAGCTATAAATTTCCATTTTCTAATCTCTATATCTATCACATTGTCTGTGATAACTTTACCTTTCCATTCTTTTGCACTCAATTCAGAGTAACTTTCCTCCAGTGACTTGCCCCCCCCCCCTTTTTTTTGGTGAGGAAGATTGGCCCTGAGCTAACATCTGAGCCCATCTTCCTCAATTTTGTATGTGGGATGCCATCACAGCATGGCTTGATGAGTGGTGCTTAGGTCCACGCCCAGGATCTGAATCTGTGAGCCCCAGGCCGCAGAAGCAGAGCACATGAACTTAACCACTATGCCACCAGGCTGGCCCCTTGGCTTCTCTTTTTATTTTAGTATACTAATTATTAAAGTTCTACTTATATTGCTTTATTAACTGTTTCTTCTAATGTAAGTAATTTATTTATTAATGTCTTATCTCTGATGATGGTGTCTGCCCTCATATTTTGTAGTTCTTGGTAGTTTGTTCAAATTTAAAATTAAGATTTCACCCCAGAAGTAGCTTTATATGCTCATGATGTTTTCTTGATGTGGAACAGAGCTACAGCTCAGGGTTACAGTCCCCTCCAGATATTGCTGCTTCAATTGTTAAGCAGCAATATCTAGGAAATAGATATAATATTAATGCTGAGAAGTGTAAATGATGAGTTTATAGTTTTCTTTTATGACTTTTACATCAAATTTTGTTACAATTTCCTTCTCCATTTTTCCTGATTTTCTGAATTCCAGGAGTGGTTCTTCCTAACTTTTTCTCTCTACTCAGCATACAATGGGTATGCTTCCAATTCCCTGCACTTTATCCCTTCCTCTTAAAACACCTAGACTATGTTCTGTTTTATTGAGTCAGTCCTCACCAGCACAGTATTTTAGTCACCTCATTGTAGCTGACACTCATCTAATCAGTTTCCTTTATCTGTGGTGCATGTCACTTAAAGATCCTATTCTCCCTTGTCATTTAAACGTGTGAAATAGCAAGGGATATTAATGCATGGCTGCTCTTGGAGTAAAAGGAAGGGAAAGTTAATCCATCTAGACATGAAACCATCCAAACTGGTCTAAAGGCAAAAAGGTTACCAGTTTACAAAATCACAAAATACTTTATATATAAACCTATTATTTGACCTGCTGTGTGAAAAAATCTCTTATGACCTAATGTACTTATGTGTTTAATAAATGTATTCCTTTCTACTTAATTATAATCATTTCTAAGGCACCCAGCTAAAAACACTATCCTGGATAATGTAAATTATCATAAACAAACATTAATCCAAACTGGGCATAATGCCCAGAGAACCAGCTAAGTGAAAATTGGCAATGAGCTCCAAGAAAGGGAAGCTGGTGAAAAGGGGTTGCAAAATATGCAATAACCACAGGTATATACACAAACAATCTTTCCATTTTGATAATAATCAGGAAGCACTTTTACATATTGTGGAGGCCTGCAATTTTTTATTTAAAACTGGCTTTGTCTTTGCCTCAGTTTATAAACCCTTTTTAAGGCTGAAAGCTAAAGCTTTAAATTAGCATAAATCTGGGGAGATAAAAGTGCCATTTTACAAGAACTACAGTTTCTGTTGACAGTTTATAATAGTGAACACAGGCCTTTATAAGGAACCATAACTAGCACTGTTAGCAACCAGGAGCAAAGACTATCATACAGAAATTTAATTTCCCTCCAGAATCTTACGATATCAGGGCAATCTTGTCATTGCTTTTCTTTTCTTATACCCTTTGAGTGATAGTAGCCTTCGTATCAGTAAAATATCATCTAGAAACCACTTGAGAACAAAGGTTAATCTGAAATGTAATATAAAGGGGGAAATTACAAGAAAGAAACATGAAGTTACTATTATTCATTCTACATGAGGTTGAATACATGCATATCACAGACGTTTTTAACCTTAGCTATGTTGTTAAAGTCATGACAAATCTGATGTAATGCACAAATGAAGGCTTTTCTAAATTAAGCCTCAACTCTAACATGTCATTTGGTTCACAATATGCAGAAAAAGTGAAAGAGGAAGGAGGAGTGGGAGGGAAAATGGTAGAGTAAAAGGACAAAGGAAAAGAAAAAGAAAGGAGGTGGAAGACGGAAAGGAAAGAAGAGAAAGAGAGAAAATAACTTAAAAGTGTTGAAAACTAAAAATACCAGCTATAAGATATAATAAAAGACAGAAACTAGGAAAGTTGTATAGGGTTCCAAATTGCTTCCAATAACCTCATTGGTGACCAGTGAAAAAAATAACCTGATTTATAATGCCACAATTTTTAAACAAAATAGTTAATGCAGATACAGGGTAAAATTATATTCACATATACCTGAAGCTGCTACAGATTTTGCAGAGTTAGGGAAATTGGCACAAGTTAGTGTGGCATAGGATAGTGTTAGATCCTTCTAGATATTAACCTTAAGTAACCACTGAAAGGCTTTGTAGCAAATGTGATGTGAATAATTTTAGAACATGTTATTCCTGTTATTAGAAAAGCAATAATTTTCTTATAAAATTATATTCATGTTTTATTATATTTTCACTAAAATAAAGCAGATATCATGATCTCCTAAGCCTCAGAAACAAGGAGTAAAAATTTCAAAAATAAAAGGACACCAACTATTCAGTTGTGAAGTGTTTATGAGATTGTTTTGATGAAGTATTAAACATCTCATAGTGATGGAGTGAAGGATGCCAAAATCCCACTGACTCTTTCAGGCTCCATGAGCTTTTATTCCATTATGTGCTAGACAACCCTGGGTCTGTTCCCCTACACGATCACAAAGAAACACGTCTATGCCATGCAGATTTGAAAATACTCTTTCTGAGATGCCTGTAATCATTGGAAAAGCAAATGGAAATCTAATAATTTTTAGAATAAATGAGCTTTATATTGGATTGTGATTAAGAAAAATATATTGCTGAAATCATTAATATAAGATAAAATAGTTTTTAAACAAAGTTTAACTTTGTATAGAATTAGTAAACCAAGTTCTTTATTCCTTCTCGTATCAAATCTATCAGTTGTTTAAGCATCTTAAGCATCACTTCATAAATCAGGGTTTTTTTCTAAATAAAATTAGTTGTAGATTTTATTTTTATTTTGTATAATAATACTGTGAAAATAATAAACAAACATATAGTGAATTAATAGTAGATCCTAACTAAATTATATTTATTATATAGAGATTTTCTAACAAATTAGCAAAAATCATATCCAAGTTGCTAATCTGATTTTTTTCAGAATTGTTCTCCTCTGAAAATTAAAGCATTAGATTTGGAAACTTACAGAAATTGTATTCTTTGATCAATTAATTGGCTCTGTGCAAAATACATGTGAAATATATTCTGCAGAAAATAAATACACTGATTATTGCTTCCATCTTTAGGGAGGCAATATATTGGACTGGTTGCAAGGGTGGGTGGCAAAATTGTATTTCTTGAGTTCAACTCTCAGCATTGCAATTTACTAACCATGGAAATTTAAACAAGCTCTTTCTCCACATTGAGCCTCATTTTCTTCATCTGTAAATTGAGACTAATAATGGCAAATACCTCAAAATGATTGTGGATGTTAAGTCAGAAAACACACATCAGTGCTTAGCACATAACTGGACAATAGAAACATTCTACTACTGTTAGTCATCCGCCTTGTTTTGTAGTAATACTATTTACATACTTTTTTTAAGGAAGACTTTTTGAAACTGTGAACATCTTAAAGAACACATAAACTTCAAGTTTGGAAACCAATTTTGACAAGCTATTTGCATCACTGGCTACCTGTGATTGTGAGTAACCATTTGATAGAAGTTCCAATTTTAAAATCATGTTCAGGAGCTCATCTCTCACACTAATAGTGCATACTGATGTATTGCCCAACACTTTGTTAAACTAACCACATAGTTTTCTTCATGCTATTCGTTTCTGAGTTTAGAGATATTTTAAAAATGTTCCACTCAATCTAAAATGCATGAATGATGTACATTAAATGAATAGTATATTAAAATAAAAGGACAAACTATGTCAGAAATCTTTTACTTTCTCACAAAAAAATTAAATCCAAAGAAGTACATAAAATTCTTGGCTCACTCAACATTTTACTGCAGTTATATCAAATTTTCCATCATGTCCATGTGCTATCATAGTTCTAGGCTCACCTTTTTAACACAAATCAAGGGAGATTCTATGCTGGGAATTAAAAAAAAAATGCTTGTTAAATTAAACTTAGTCATTTTAAATAACAAGGAAAACCAAGAATCTATTTTAAGTTTACATAACTGTCAAAGTTGTCTGTTCTTTAATCGCATTTGTACATGCAAAGTTTCCTACTGCCAATGTAACAAACTGCCACAAATTTAGTAGCTTAAAAATAAATCCATTATCATACATGACCAGGGTTTAGAAGTAGGGAATGAGTTTCACTGGGAGAAACCAAGGTGTCAGCATGCTGTGTTCCTTCCAGAGGCTCTAGTGAGGAAACCCTTTCCTTGCCTGTTCCAACTTGTGGAGGCTGCCTGCATTTCTTGTCTTATGTTACTCCACCATCTTCCAAACTAACAACTGCAAACTTCAACCTCTGCTTCTACTGTCACACCTCTGATTCTGATCCCTTTGCCTCCCTCTTCTTCTATAAGGACACTTGTGGTTATTTTGGGCCTACTAAGATAATCCAGGATCATCTCTTCTTCTCAAATTTCCTAATTTAATCACATCTGCAAAGACCCTTTCTCCTGGCAAGTTAGCATATTGACAGTTTTCCAATGTTAGGATATGGACAACTTTGGGGGAGGCATTATTCTACCTAACACACTGGGTAAACACCAAATGCCCTGTAAACTTGAGAATTATTGTGTAGATACTTAAGTTAAACTTTGTTACTACTGATGTGAATTAATTTATAATATTGATTCTGGAAAGATGTATTCCTCTTCAATTTTATTTTCTGATTTAAAACTACTCTATTTTTTTGTTTTTTGGTTCACAAATAAAGCAGATTAACCCTGTCCTATTAACAGAAAATAGTGCCTTATAAGATTTTAAAAATTAATTTGGTATTTGTCTGTGAATTTAGTGTTTTCAACTCATTTCAAATTAGCAAATTCATCAGCCAATTTCACTGGGAAATCAATATTCATACCATGTTTTCAGCTACTTAAAATGCAGTTTGTTTCTGTCTGAATTTTACCAGAGCTTTTCTGTAAATAGAAATTTCTTGAGCTATTAAAGAGTCTTTTCCTTAACTAAACTTTGATTTATACACCTTCCACATGAGTTTGAATGTTTCATCATTTATAACAATATACTCCAGCCATATATTTTAGGTACTTAGAAGGTTGATGTTATTTGATATTCAGTCAGTTACGTTCACAAACTTAGAAAAGATCAGGATCATGGCTTTGAACTGTATCATATACTATATCTAAATTGTGGCTAGATATATGTTCATTTTTGATAATGATCAAAAATTCACCTATTGCATTCAAATACTGTCATGTTTAGGAAACTCATGGGCATTCTATGATAATACATAGTACAATAGTTTTAGTATAACAATTTTGAATGATTATTATTATCAAGGTTGTGGAAAAATAATTATATGAGAAGTAGGAAATGACAAAAATAGAGTAGTAACTTTGGTATCAACTGATAAAGAGATTGCTATGGTCTGAATGTTTGTGTCCCCCAAAATTTACATGTTGGTTCCTTTGAGAAGTAATTGTCATGAATTAGGCCCTCATGACTGGATTAGTGTCCCTATAAAAGAGACCCAACCGAGCCCTTCTGTTGTGTGGGGATACAAGTCTGCAACCCAGAAGAGGGCCCTCACCCGACCACGCTGGCTCCCTGATCTCGAACTTCCAGCCTCCAGACTGTGAGAAGCAAACTTCTATTGTTTGTAAGCTACCTGATACAAGCAATGGGATCACTTTGCTTCCCAAGATCTGAGCCAATTAATCACGAGTTAGGGATCGAGAAAGGAAGTTTTAATCAGATTAGATTAGCCAGCAAATCAGAAGATGGGTGGCTAATGTCTGAAAAAACCCATCTTCAACGATTACCCTTTCTCCTGGCAAGTTAGCATATTGATGGTTTTCCAATGTTTGTTAGGATATGGATACCTTTGGGGGAGGTATATATAACTGGAGGCAGTTATATGGGGAAAATAGGCAGTAAGGAGGGGGTTTAGAATTGTCAGCCTTCAGACATGATGGACTCCAGGGTCCCTCGTTTCTTTCTTCTGTCAGTGAGGGTGAATATCCTAAAGGTGCTCTTCCTTCCTGGAGGCCTTCTTAGTCTTTGGGAGAATTCATTAAGATTGTTAAGAACAAGGCTACCTTTTCTATCAAAGAAAAACCTCAACAGGGGTATGTGCACAGGATCAGGGCCATAAAATCATAAAAGCATAGAGCAATTTATAGTGATCACATGCTAGAAGGGTTTTAACTAGGAAAGGGTTATTTAGTGCAGTAAAATGGCCTCACTTATGTTCACTTACATACCCAGTCTGTGATATTTTGTTATAGCAGCCTGAATGGGCTAAGACAGACATCCTTACATGAACAAACATGGTACTCAGTAGAGGGGGCAGAATAATGCCAATGAAATATATCATAACTGAACTTTACTTTCAAATAAGTTATACCAATGTACTCAGGGTTTTATTTATATTTTTAAGTTTTATATTTGAAATCTTGATATATTTACCTTGCTATAGATCAACAAGAATTATGGCATATATTTTCCAATTTACATAAATGATTTCATACATTCTATGACAGCTTTACTGCATTACATGTCTTGGCACAAGGCATTTCCTCCCATTTGGGAATTGAGGGGCATAATTTCTTCTCTTCAGCGACTAAGACTATAGTCATGATGATGTATTATATAAATGTATTTAAAATACATCCCAAAGCACTGGACACTTGTCAGAGCCTGAAGGATCTGGTCCTTGCAAGGTTACATAATGAAACCTATGAAATCAACTCATAGCCAAAGATAGTGAAAGAACACTTAGCTTACTCAAGGGTGGTCCCAAGGCAAAACTGTCCAGTGAGCAAGGAAAGTAAAAACTCAGAGGGAAACAGTATTTCTGGCCAGAGTACTAGGAAAAGCAGCCTGTATAAACAAGAGGATATGGGGGTAAACTTCTTCCCTTTTTTTCCTCTTTTATCCGTATATATACTAAAAGAATTCTATGACAAAAGTGTCAGATCTACCTAAGAGACTTTATCTTCATGCTCTTCCTTTGCCAGATGCCACCAGGGGATGCCTGTTGATCGCCTGGCTCTGGAGGCCAGGAGAGCTTGTGTTCCTGGTCTCGTGGGACTGTAACAATTGCGCTCATCCAGAAAGAAGCTTATACCCTTGTCTGGTGCCCCAATTTTTGCAGCTGCTGCCAGGGACACATGTATGTCACCTGAATCTGGCCAGTAGGGCTTACTTATGGGTCCCACAGGACTGTACCAAAGAGAAAGAGTTCTTAAACAGCTACCACCTCCAGGGCAAGCATCAGGCAACAGACCTAGGAGCTGGTCTTTCTGTGAAGGATGATGATTTGCTAATTTTCATGGCTGCAGTCCAAGGGACAACTTGTAATTAAACACAGTCTTGGCTGACTGTAATCCTTTCCAGAGACCTCAGACAGCAAGTCCTATCTTTTGCACTCTCTCTCTGTCTTGTTCCAGAGTGCCAATGTCCCCATGAGGGAAGCTTTAGATGCATCTGATGGCCTGGTTTTTACACATGGTGCTCTGGTTTTTGTAGCTGCCACCCAGGGGACACTCCTTGATAGTGTGGCTCTGATGGCCAGGGAGGCTTGTGTTCCTGAGTTCCACAGGACTTTGGCAATTGGAGAGATGATTCTCAGCAGGCTACTGTCCCCAGAGCACTGCAGAGACAGCAGACTGGGGCACACTCCCCAGTCTTTCTGTGAAAAAGGTATCTGCTTGCCCTGGAGCTTTGGCCTAAGGTGTAGGCTTCAGGTTTGGTGCTTGTCTAGTTGCCTATGGAGATGCTCTTAGGAAACACAGGCTGTGGATGCCATCTTGGTGCTCTCCCTCTGCCTTGCTCAGCTTGCCAATATCTTCCAGAAAAAAGTTTATACACTTCTCTGGGAACTCAATTTTTGTAACTGCCACCAGGAGACATATCCTGATTGCCTAGCTCTAGTGGCCAGTGAGGTTTAGGCTTGCAGTCCCACAGACTGCAAATATTTGCACACTTTTAAAAACTGCTGCCTGATGGTCAGGCTTCCAATCATCCTGAATCTGGGTACTGAGATCCTCCTCTTTGGGACAGTGACAGGTGTGGGCATACACTTGACTACGGGGAACTATTAAATATATAGATGGCTACTTGGACAAGCACAAAGGTTTGAGACACAATGAAGACCTAGGGCCAGGTTGAACAACAGGATTCATCTCCTACACAAGGCCACTCCTCCAAGACTGGGAGAGGTGGTTGTCTCATCTACTGCATAAAAACCAACACAGAGAGTCAAGCTCAATAAAAAATCAGAGGAATACATGTCAAATGAAAAAAACAAGATAAAGCCACAGGAAAAAACCCTTAATGAGAGGGAGATAAGTACTTTACCTTATAAAGAGTTCAAAGTAATGGTCATAAAATTGCTCACCAAACTCAGGAGGAGAATGGATGAACACAGTGAGAATATCAACAAAGAGATAGAAAATATAAGAAAACACCAAACAGAAGTCATACAGTTGAAGAGTACAATAGTGAACAGAAAAATACACTCGAGAGGTCCAATAGCAAACTAGATGAAGCAGAGGAAAGGATCAGTGAAGTAGAAGACAAGACAGTGGAACTTACCCAATCAAAGCAGCAAATAGAAAAAGAATGAAAAAAACTGAAGAATTCAAGGGACTTATGGGACAACATCAAATGGACTAACATTCACATTTTATGGCTCCCAGAAGGAGAAGAGAGAGAGAAAAAGGTTGAGAAAATTATTTGAAGAAATAGCGTCTGAAAAATTCCCTAACCTGGGGAAGGAAACAACATCCAGATCCAGGAAGCCCAGAGAGTCCCAAAAAAAGATGAACTGAAAGAAACCCACAAGTATGTCTTATACTCTAATTCAAATGTCAAAAGTTAAAGATGAGGAGAAACTCTTAAAAGCAGCAAGAGCAAAAACCTTCTTACACACAAGGGAATCCTCATAAGATTATCAAGAGATTTTTCAGCAGGAACTTTGCAGGCCAGAAGGCAGTGGCATGATATATTCAAAGTACTGAAATAAAAAAGCTTCCAACCAAAAATACTCTGCCTGGCAAAATTATCATTCAGAATTGGAGGTGAGATAAAGGGTTTTCCAGACAAGCAAAAGTTAAAGGAGTTCATCACCACTAAAACAATCTTACCAAGAAAAGTTATAGGGAATTCTTTAAGCTGAGAAGAAAGGGTGCTAATTAGTAACAGCAACAACAAAATGAAACTATAAATCTCACTGGAAAGATAAATATACAATAAAGATTAATCACTTGTAAAGCTAATATGAAGGTTAAAAGATAAAAGTAGTAAAAATAACCATGATTATAAAAATTAGGAGATACAAAGGACAAGAAGATGTAGAACGTGACATCAAAAATATAAAGTGTATATTTTTTGAGGGAAGAGTAAAAATTTTGAGTTTTAGATTGTGATCAAACTTAAGTTGTTTTCAATTTAAAATAGACTATTATAGATATAAGTTATTACATGTGATCCTCATGGTAACCACAAAGCTAAAACCTATGGAAAATACACAAAAGATGAAAAGAATATAAGTATACCTCTAAAGAAAGTCATCAAACCACAAAGACAGTAAGAGAAGAAGAAAAAAACAGAGAGGAACTACAAAAACAGCCAAAAACCAGTTAACAAAATGGCAATAAGTACATACCTATCAATAATTACTTTAAATATAAATGACCCAAATTCTCCAATCAAAAGACATAGAATGGCTGAATGGGATTAAAAACAAGACTCATCTATATGCTGCCAACAGAAGATTCACATTAGATTTAAGAGCACACACAGATTGAAAGTGAAAAGATGGAAAAAGATATTCCATGCAAATAAAAACCAAAAGAAATCTGGAGTAGCTATACTTATATCACAAAAAGACTTTAAAACAAAGACCATAATAAGAGAGGAAGAAGAGCATTACATAATGATAAAGAGGTCAGTCCAAAGGGATATAACATCTGTAAACATTTATGCACCCAACATAGGAACACCTAAATATATAAAACAAATGTTAACAGACCTAAAGAGAGAGAGTGACAGCAATACAGTAACAGTAGGGAACTTTAATACCCCACTTTCAACAATGGATAGATCAATGAGACAATAAATCAATAAGGAAAATTGGCTTTAAATGGTGCATTAGATCTGATGCACTTAACAAATATGTACAGAACATTCCATCCCAAAGCAACAGAGTACACATTCTTCTCAAGTGCACATGGAATGTTCTCCAGAATGTTAGGCCACAAAATAAGTCTTAATAAATGTAAGAGGATTAAAATCATACCAAGCATCTTTTCTGGCCACAATAGTATGACTAAAAATCAATTACATGACTAAATTGGAAAATTCGCAAATATGTGGAGATTAAAAAACTTGTTCCTGACCAACCTGTGGATCAAAGAAGAAATCAAAAGATAAATAAAAATGGAAATAAACCATACCAAAATTATGTGATGTAAAAAAAGCAGTTCTAAGATGGAAGTTCATAGCAATAAATGTTCACATCAAGAAACAAGAAAAATCTTAAACAACCTACCTTTACACTTAAAGGAACTAGAAATAAAAGGAACAAATGAAGCCCAAAGCTAGGAGAAGAAAGGAGATAACAAAGATTAAAAGAGAAATAAATGAAATAGAGACTAAAAAGACAATAGAAATGATCAATAAAATTGAGTTCTTTTGAACGAGTTATTTGAAAAGAGTTCTTTGAAACAAAATTGACAAACCTTCAGCTAGACTCACCAAGAAAAAAGAGGACTCAAATAAAGAAAATCAGAAATGAAAGAGGAGATATTACAAGTGATACCACACAGAATTACAAAGGATAATAAGAGACTACAAACAATCATATGCCAAAAAATTGTACAATTTAGGAAAAATGAATAAATTCCTAGAAATATACAACCTGTCATATACTGAATCATGAAGAAAGAGAAAATCTGAAGAGACTGATTACTAGTAAGGAGATTGAATTGGTAATAAAAAACCTCCCAAGAGACAAAGGCCCAGGACAAAATTACTTCACTGGTGAATTTTATCAAACATTCAAAGAAGCATTAATACCAATCTTTCTCAACCTCTTCCAAAAAATAGAAGAGGAGTAAACTCTTCCAAACTCATTTTACGAGGCCAGCTTTATACCCCAATACCAAAACAAGACAAGGATGTTACAAGAAAAGAAAATTACAGGCAAATATCCCTGATGATCATAGATAAAAAAATCACCAACAAAATATTAGCAAACTGAATTCAGCAATACATTAAAATGATGATACACCATGATCAAGTGGGATTTATTCCAGGAATGCAAAGATGGTTCAACATCCACAAATCAGTGAATATGATACACTATATTAACAAAATGAAGGATAAAAATCATATGATCATCTCAATAGATAGAGAAAAAACATTTGAAAAAATTCAACATCCATTTATGAAAAAAATTCTCAACAAAGTGAATACAGAGAGAACATACCTCAAAATACTAAAGGCCATATTTGACAAGCCCACAGCAAACATCATACTTAACAGTGAAAAGCTGAAATCTTTTTGTCTAAGATCAGGATACCCACTCTGGCCATGTTTATTCAACAAAGTGTTGGAATTCCTAGCCAGAGCAATTAAGCAAGAAAAAGAAATAAAAGGCATCCAAATTGGGAAGGAAGAAGTAAAACTGTCACTATTTGTAATGACATGATGTTATACATAGAAAACCCTAAAGACTCCATCAAAAACATTGTAGAACTAATAAACAGATTTATTAATATTGCAGCACACAAAATTAACACACAAAATCTGCTGTGTTTCTAAACACTAATAAATAATCAGAAAGAGAAATTAAGAAAACAATCTTATCTACAATTGCATCAAAAAGAATAAAATACCTAGGAATAAATTTAACCAAGAGGTTTAAAGACCTGTGTACAGAAAACTACAAGACTTTAAGAAAAGAAATTGAAGAAGACACAAATAAATGAAAAGATATTACATGCTTATGGATTTTAAGAATTAATATTACTAAAATGTTCATATTACCCAAGGCAATATACAGATTCAATGAAGTCTTTATTGAAATTTCAATGGCATATTTCACAGAAATAGAAAAAACAATCTTAAAATTTACATGGAACTACTAAAGACCCCCAATTGCCAAAGCAATCTTGGAAAAGAAGAACAAAGCTGGAGGCATCATGCTTCCTGATTTCAAATTATACTAATTAAAAGCTATACTAATTAAAATAGTATGGTGTTGGCATCAAAACAGACATATAGATCAAGGGAACAAAATAGAGAGCCCAGAAATAAACTCATGCAAATATGGTCAATTAATTTATGACAAAGGAGCCAGGATTATACAATGGGGAAAGGACAGTCTCTTCAATAAATGGAACTGGGAAAACCAGACAGCCACATGCAAAAGAAAGAAACTGGACCACTGTCTTACACCATTCACAAAAATTAACTGAAAATGGGCTAAAGACATGAACTTAAGACCTGAAACCATAGAACTCCTAGAAGAAAACATAGGCAGCAATCTTCTTGACATTGGTCTTGGCAATGATTTTTTGAATCTGACACCAAAAGTAAAATCAAGAAAGGCAATAAAAAGCAAGTGGGACTACATCAAACTAAAAACTTATGCACAGCAAAGGAAACCATCAACAAAGTAAAAAGGCAAACTACATACAGGAGAAAATATTTTTATATCATTTATCTGATAAGAGGTTAATATCCAAAATATATGAAGAATTCATACAATTCAATAGCAAAAGAACAAACAATCCAATTGAAAAATGAGCTGGTCTGAAAAGACATTATTCCAAAAAGACATACAGATGGCCAATAGGTACATGAAAAGATGTTCAACATCCTTAATCATCGGGGAAATGCAAGTCAAAACTACAATGAGAAGGTATCACCTTACACATGTTAGAATGGCTATTATTGAAAAGACAAGTAATAACAAGTGTCAGTAAGGATGTGTAGAAAACAGAACCCCTGTGCACTATTGGTAGGAATATAAATTGGAGTAGCCACTCTGGAAAATATTATGGAAGTTCCTCAAAAAATTAAAAATAGAACTACTATATAATCTAGCAACTCCACTTCTAGATATTTCTCCAAAGAAAATGAAAGAACTAACTTGAAAAATATACACATCCCTAAGTTCATTGCAGCATCATTTTCAATAGCCAAGATATGGAAACAACTTAAGTGTTCATTGATGAACGGATAACGAAATTGTGGAATATCTATACAATGTAATATTACTCAACCATAAAAAAGAAGGAATTCTTGCCCTTTGTGACAACGTGGATGGACCTCAAGAGCATTATGCTAAGTGAAATAAATCAGACAGAGAAAGGCAAATACCATATGATCTCTCTTATATGAGGAATCTAAAAAAAACAAAAAAACAAGCTCATACAGAGAAACGATTGATAATGATCAGAGGAGAGGGGTGGGAGGTGCGAGAAATGGGTGAAGAGGATCAAAAGTTTAAAAAATTTTTTTCTTTAATTCTGACACATATGAGTAGATAATTCACATAAGAAAACTTAAATACTAAGAAACACATGCAAAAATATTCACCTTTCCTAGTACACAAAGAAATTGATATACCTTTACATTATATACATGATAACCATTTAGGGGAAAAAAAAGACTGTTTTAAACTCTAATAATTGTAATAAAACCTTTCCAAGTGTTCAGCGGTGCAATTAGCATGCTTGGACTTCTCCAAACTATGACATTGGCTAGAGTAATGAGTAGTATATATGACATAATTCTTCACAGTGTCAGCCCTCCAAACAATCGGAAAATCATAACATTGGTTCTGTCAGTTATCTATTGGAGTGTAAGAAACCTGTGCATAACTCAGTGACTGGCTTAAAGCAACACTTGTTTTGTTTTCATTACTCATGTGTCTGTGCTTTTGTTGACGAACAGTTGAACTTGAGTGAGTGCTTGGGCTGCTGTACTTCAGTCTGTGGATCTGACTGCTCTGGTTCCTCACAGAAGTGTGGACTCATGTCTGCTCCACGTGTAGCCATTCTGTGGCTAGGCCAAGGGAGTGGCAGCCAACCAGGGAAATCTTCTTTCATGGAGATGGCAGAGATATGAGAAGAAGCAGAAACACGCGAGTCCTCTTAAGGCTGATACCCCACAAAGGCACACCTGCTTGTACACGTCATTCACCTGGCCAGAGTAAGTCAAAGGGCCAAACCCAAATTCCAAGAGTTAGGGAAGCATTTCCTCTCTTCAGTGGGAAGGCACTGCAGAGCTACATAACAGACATACGTGGAGATGTCCTTCCTGTTCTCTTTCATCTTTCTACTACTATGCTATGTTTCTGTAGGAATCCTGCTTGATTGAAAATCTGGCTCTTCTATTAAAAAAACACTATCTCTCCATTATATCATTTGGAATTTTAGAACTGATATTGAATTTGGAAGACTAATCTCATCTGATGTCTAAATGATTGATTTGCTATCCTTCTCACATTACTTCATTTTAACCAAGATGTATGTGTCCGTATATATGTACATATTTATCATTTGTTCAGTCATTCATTTATTTGCTTATATTTGCTTTAATGTTCAAAATCTGAGTTTGTTATATAGATACAGTCCTAGTGAGTTCTTACGTATTGCACTTATTCTATAAGCATGGGAAGAGAAAAGGGATAAGATAAAATACAAATTATATGGGAAAAATTATTATCTCTGGTAGGGCCAACTGTTCCCCACCAGCGCCCATTCTTCTCTTATACCTAGGCATTTCTTCAGACAACATTCCTCAGTCTCCCTTTGAGTTAGGTGTAATCATGTGTCTACATTATTGCACAAGAGAATTTTTAGGGGGGATAGAACTAGGACTGTGGTGGTGGATGCACAACTGTATGCATTAGTCAAAACCCATAGAACTGTACAGCAAAAATATTAAACTTCTTAATGCAAATTTTAAAAATATTATAACCAAGACATCAGGAAATCCCAGGATGGAATTCAGACTGTGACAGATGAAACTAACTACAAATCCCTGACTGAAGATGGTAGAGAGAAATGTGCTAAGTAACTCTGGAAAATAGTGTTTTGAGTGGATACTTTAAACCGGAGACAAAAGAACTGTATACATACTGCACTCTAGTTGGGAAAATTTGTTTCATACTGGGGTATGGGTTTGCAGTTCTGAAATTACCTCACAGGTATTTTAGAGTTGAATAAGTAAGTATGTTGCAAGTAATGAGAGCCAGGTTTCTCACTGCCAGAGAAAGAAGTTACAAATAAACAAGAGGTAGAAGGAGGAAGACTACCATGAAATATCATTGTGGTGATAGAGTAGGAGATACCATAACTTTATATAAATATTTATGCGCACATCCACATATACATATATACACAGATAGATAGATACAGGAACACATATAGTTATATGTGTGCAAAGGAGTTAGTGTTAATTCATGTATTTTCTAACTTTGTATGCTGAACTGGCCTAGAAACAGTGACAATCCACGAGCAATGAGCACATCTAGCATCCAAATTTTAGTTTCTAATATACCATTCTTCACTAAAAGGAACCAAGGTGAGTTGGAGAAATGGCCTACTCTGCGGCTGCATATCAAAGAGACGGAGTCAACATTAAAGAATTGCCAATGGCCAAACCTGCAATAACTTCAACAAACAAAAAATAATAATGAGACTATAATCCAAAAAGTAAAACAAGTGTCCTTGAGCCCATGCTGATATATTATGGTTATTTTTAAGTGTGTGTATTCTCAGTCTTCGGGTTTTACCAAAGGGGAGCATTTTATGTAATTTGATTTTGTTTTCTTCTTGTTATGTTTTTTTTTTTTGAGAAAATGTACACTAGGGGAAAGAACAGCTGCTATAAATAATTAAAGTGTGATTCTTCTGGGCCAAGATAGCAAAAGTTGTTAAAGCTAAATATGACATTTATGCTCAATGATTTTAATAGCAAACATTGTCTTCAAGAGCAGCTTCTTGAGATACTGTTCAAATCAGCATAGCCCTAAAATCATATGCTTGGAAATTTTTCAAGTAGACTTATAAAGTGAGAATTTATGAAATATACTCTGGCTTCACCCTCTCTTTTCTCACTACATCAAGCGTTACCCACTGGTGGCTGTCATGCCTATATGCTTGCACGGGCATCATGAAAAATAAATCCTGTTTATGGGTTTCCTGTCTACATTGATTCAAATCAAGGGAGAGAATTTGAAAGTCAGTTGCTAAATGAATTACTTCGATTTGCAAGGAAAATTGATTTACAATGAGACCCATAACCAGAGAGATTTAACAGAACTATATTGCACACGCTGAGAACTTTGCACTCTGGGTGAAAGGGGCAATATGTCCAACACAATTTCTTTCTGATCCACAACTAAAACACCCCCAGGAATAATGACACCAGGTTTCTTTTTTACTTTACTTTTTTTTCAATGAAATGATAAATACATATGGCCAAAAGATCATTTTTATCTTTATTTTATACCTTTCTGAGAGTAAGGGAAAAAATACTGAAACAAATCTTATCTCCTAGTAGTTTTCCCCTAAATACACTGCTGATTACAGATTTTTTCAAGATCTATCATGCAATAATGTACACACACGTGTGTGTGTGTGTATCTAGTTAAATATGAGCATACTTTAAATATGGTTCTTCATGTTCTTACTTTTTAATATATCTTGGAGATTTTCCCAAATGAGCACATACATATTCATTGATAGGATGTAATTTTTAATGTCTAAAACTGAGTCCTCACAGATTTCTTGGTATATTTTTGTGATCACACCCCCATAACAGAACTTTGGCAGTTCAGTTGCAATATCAAGGTTAGGCAAGGAGTTCCAGTGTAGAGATGGTGGCATAAATCAGCATATTGAATTTGCAAATGATATCAAAGCAACAGAGTATGAGAGACAAAAATGAAAAGCTTCATTATCAGTGAAAAAGGAGGCAGTCAAACCTTAAAAGATAAAATAGGCAGAAGGATTTCTGAAAGGAGTGGAGACGGAGCACTTGTTCTGGTATCAGCAGGAAGAAGTTGCTGTGCCTGTGGATCCCAGAAAGAGCCTGCAAAGTCCATCTCTTGCTAAAAGTCATATCCTGAAGTGTGACACCTGGATTCTGTGTGAGCCATAGTAGGAAAGAGATGTATGGGTAGCCAGTGGGGCTTCCCTCGACATGCTTTGGGTCTGAGAACCAGAAGTGGAGTTAAATAAGGAGTCATAAAAACAAAGTACACATTCCAGAAACGTTATTTCTCTGAAGCACAGACAAGCATCACTTATCAATGGGGATACGTTCAGAGAAATGCATCATTAAGCAATTTGTCTTCAGAGGGTGCACTTACACAAACCTAGATGGTACAGCCTACTACACACCTAGGCCATATGGTACTAATCTTATGGGACCACTGTCATATATGTGCCCATTGTTTACCAAAATGTCATTATGTGACACATAACTGTAGCAAGAAAAAAGAGTTTATGTTATGAAAAACCTCACAACTGCTTGTCTATTTGCTGAGAAGACTTTAAAGCAAATGAACTTAAATATAAAATGCTGGCTCATAAGAAAAATTTTATTTAGCCATGTTGGCCCTTTCTCGATACAAATTTCTTTGATTTAGGGAAAAAAATGGCCACCCAAAACTGTCTACACTCTAGTCCCCAGGAACTGTGAATATATTACTTTACATGTCAGTAGTAACACTGAAAATGTGATTAATGTTATAGATCTTAAGATGGGAAGATATAATTAACCAAGTGAGCTCAGTTGAGTCACATGAGTTCTTTAAAGTGGAAAACATTTCCTTCAGAGAGAGATGCTACTACAGAAGAGGCAGCCACAAAATGTGATGTTAGAGCCCTTTCTGGCTTTGAAGATAGAAGAAGGGGCAAAAGCCAAAGAGTATGGTGGCCTATAGTACCTGGAAAATGCAAGGAAGCAGACTTTCTCCTTTAGTCTCCAGAAAGGAATGTGGTCCTGCCAAGAATTTCAGTCCGGTGAGACCCATGTCAGATTTCTGACTTAAAAAACTATAAGACAAGAAACGAATTTGTGTTGTTTTAAGCCACTAAGTTTGTGGTCACATCAGCAATAGAAAACTAAACAGTCTGCAAGAGCTGAATCAAAATGTACTTATATTAGCTTCTATAAATCACTGCTTCCTTTTCTAGTTGTTCACAATTAATTCCATAGGCCTTTAGGATTTGGGAACAAAGCTATTCTATCTTCTACAAGTGATTAGTCTACTTTTGAGAAACAGATTTTAGCTATTAATTAAGGGTTAGTAGATTGAATGTATGACCATTAACCACCAAGTTATTATACAACTGTAGTTTCCCATCATAAACTGTGCAGAGTTGGACCTACTAGGGCATAAAGATAGATGTGCAGAACAACTAGTGTCATGAAATGGAAGTGGTATATAAAAGATTGGGCTTAAGTGAGTCCTGACATCATGAATAAGTTACTTGAACAAGTGGTGCTAATGCCCATGACACCCATTTCTGATATCTTGCTTTTCTTTCTCAACCTGAATCTATGACTTCAAAGAGAATTGACTATAAACAAATTATGGAAGAAGAAATAGTTTAAGCCTAGTTTGTTGATGGTTCTGCATGATATGATGACACCACCAAAAAAGATCAGCTGTAGCACTGTAGTGCTACTCCATGGTGGCCCTTAAAGACTGTAGTAAAGGAAAATCTACCTCATGGGCAGATGTTTTCCATTTAACCTGAAGATTCACATCTATAATTATTCTGAACATGGCTGGGTGATGAGGCACTTGAAAGGAAAATGATTGGAAGTTTGGTGGGAAGACATATGTGATTAGACTGCAAGCGGGTAAAAAAATGTGAATATATAGGTGTCTCAACACATTTGTTGAATATTAGGTTAATGGCCAACAGAAAGCACCTCAGCAGAAGAGAATCTCAAGAACCAGGTGGACCCAATGATCTACTCTCGACATAATTCATCTTTACCCCTAACCATCTCATCTTTGGCAACAAATTCATTTAAAAATGGCAGAAATGGCAGTACATGGGCTCAGAAACATGGATGTCCATTCACATTCTGGCTACAGTCACTGTTGAATGCCCACTACTGATCAACTGATATGCACTGTTCTCCAGTGATATCAACAAACCACCTGGAAGCAGTTTTATTACATTGGGATTACACTGAAGAGACATTATCTGTTTTGCTTTTCAAAAGGATTGCTTTAGCACCAGTGAGAAAATGAGTTGAAGGTGCATAGGACTTTCAGAGATGAAAACTAATAAATGCTAAATGTTTACTATCATTTGGTCATAATAATGTTCTACAACTACCACTTTCAGCCCTTTGTTCATTCACAAACTTGGCCTTTCTAATTAAAACAAAAATGTGTATTTTCATTTTAACCATGATACAGTGACTTGCACTTGTTTGATGCTTGACTCAATTAGGTATTTATTGTTGATAGTTAAAAGGAATTAATGTCAATCATTTAGCCATCAATATTTCTAAAGAATCCCTCAATTTATTTCTCATTGAATTTACTTTCCTTACTACTACTCTGACTTCTATGAATATTTTAACGTCGTAAGAAATGGTCATCGGTTAAAGATGAAGGACCAAATAATATCTATCTTGTAGAAAACAATGTAAATCATATAAATCAAAATGAAGGAATAGATACATGGGAATGATGAGCCAGATTAATAAAGTATAAATAGGAGAGTAAATAACAAATTAAACATATTCAATTTGAACAGTAAACAAAGGAGCAATCTAGCATTAGGTAGCCCTGAGAAAGACTTACTTAGGTTTGATTTAAAGGCAGAGAATGAAAAACACTAAGGAAAAACAGAAGGGATTTACATGCAGAGCAAAACTGCAGAAAGACTAGAATAATGCATTCTGATCCAAAGACTGTGTATTGCATTAAGGAAAAGAGGGTGGTGTTGATGAAATTATTTTCTTAGCAAAGAAAGTAGTCTGACACCAATGACAACAAAATGTTACATGAGAAAGCTTGGACAACTGTCATTTATAATACATTTCCTTGATACTTGACCTTCAGAGGTGTCCTTTTAATTGGACAACCATCAACAAGATGTAACATTCATCTGCCCTTGTACATATTCACAGGACAAATCATCAGAATCAGAAATTTCCTGGATTGACTGATTTATATGTGAATTCCTTGTGCTGCTTTTTCATGATTTTCTTCCATAATTTTGCCATTATTTGGGGTGGAGGATGTATCTATTTCTCTTCATTAGGTTTGCACTTGAGTAGCTGTGAGTGAATAATTTCTCATCATAATTAAAAAGTGATCTGAGCCATCATTGCTTTGTGCTTCTGCTAATATTACAATAAATGGTTATTCTGGCAAGAGTGTGTTCCCTGCCATGGGAGCCTAGATATTTTTCTTAGATAAAGCAAGACAAATTTTGAAGTTCTTTAAATCAAGTTTTCAGGCTTCCTGCAGGGAAAACAAGGACTTGTGAAGGCATGTTGTTTGAAGTTTATATACTTTTTCATGTGAATACATTACCCACAATATTTCAAAGATTACTTAGAAGAGAAATTAAACTCAGCTATCATGAAGGCCGTGTTATGAAACACAAATATTTTTATTAAAAAATTGGTCAGTCTCACAAACTAAATTATAATGCAATATTCTATTTCTTGACCTGGGTGGTGGTTATATAGGGGTTTAATTCAAAACAATTCATTAAGCTATTCATCCATTCCAGGAAAATTTCTGCATACTTGTTACATTATATGGTAATTTTAAATATGTTATAGCATTACTTGCTTATAACATGGTATCATTTAAATATAGAAATTACTTAAACTTCTTCATTGTTAATGATGTTCCCAACCTAGATAGATAAATAAAAACAATCTAAAATCATGTTATGATCATGATTAAATATAGGCAAAAATAAATTTGAAGGGCATAAAGAAGTGTAGAAGTAAATTGAAAAATGTCTTAATTGTAAGATATTTTAGCAACATTCTTCTTTTGCAGTATTACATTTTACTTATTAAATTATGAGCAGAATTCACATAAGCATTCATTTGACCATGATCTATTAAAACATACAAATTGGATTTTTTATATATTAAATAAACAAATACACAATTGAGTAAATTCACATAAAATAACACCTAATTTTATAGAATCTGAATTTTTTTAAATATACACATTTAAAGTTTGAATGGTCTCCATTTCATACAGACACAGAATAAATTTGGATTTTTCAATGTTTCATTTCTGAAAAATGAGAGTAAAGAACAAATATAAAAAACAAAGAAGTCAGTTATAAACATAAGATAAATAGTCACATTGAGGAGTAGCTGATGAACTGTAGTAATAATTTGGAGATGTTAAATAAGTAATAAAACAAACTTTTCAAAACAATAGATAAAAGATTGGAGAAATGCCTCCAAAGTCTCATTTTTTAAATTCTTTTGATTTAAAAATTGATAACTTTTTAAGTTAATAAAAACATCTATGTATTTCTTGATTTGCTTTTTGAAACTTTGTGAAGATACACCTCCCCAATTTTTCTTTAACACAAAGATCCAAATTGCCAAATCTTCTAACTTTAAGTCTTCGTCATAAAATGATTTTAGAGAAGTTTGGATCACATAAGAGAAAATGTCATGGTTGACTTGCCATCACAATATATTTTCTCAATTTCTGAAAAGAATCAACTAAAATGCTTCTGTACAGTAAAAGAAACCATCAACAAAATTAAAAGGCAAATGGAAGAAAATATTTGCAAGTCATATATCTGATAAGGGGTTAATATCCAAAATATATAAAGAACTCATGCAACGCAATAGCGAAAAAACAATCTGATTAAAATATGGGCAGAAGTTCTGAATAGACATTTTTCCAAAGAAGACTTAAAGTACCTGAAAAGATGCTCAACATCTCTAATCATCAGGGAAATGCAAATCAAAACCACAATGAAATATTACCTCACACCTGTTAGAGTGCCTATTATCAAAAAGACAAGAAATAGCAAGTGTTGGTAAAGATGTGTAGAAAAGGGAACCCTTGTGCACTGTTGGTGGGAATGTCAATTGGTACAGCCACTATGGAAAACATTATGGAGGTTTCTCAAAAAATTAAAAATAAAACTGCCTTATGATCCAGCAATTCCACATCTGGGTATTTATCCAAAGAAAACAAAACACTAACTCAAAAAAATATGTGCACTTTCATGTTCATTGCAGCATTGCTTACAATAGCCAAGATATGGAAGCAACCTAAGTGTCCATCAATGGATGAATGGATAAAGAAGATGTGCTGTAAATGCGCACGCGCACGAGCACACACACACGCACACGCACACACACGAATATTATTCAGCCATAAAAAGAATTAAATCTCACCATTTGCAACAACATAGATGGACCATGAAGGCGTTACGCTAAGGGAAGTAAGTCTGACAGAAAAAGACAGATATTGTATGATCTCACTTATACATGAAATCTAAAAAAAAAAAAAATAAACAAAAAACCAAGCTCATAGATACGTGGAACAGACTGGTGGTTGCCAGAGATGGAGGTGGGGAGTGAGAGTGGGTGAAATAGCTAAATGGGGTCAAAAGGTACAAACTTCCAGTGATAAAATAAATGTCATAGGGATATAGTGTACAGCCTGGCGACTATAGCTAATAATGCTGTATTGCATATTTGAAAGTTGCTAAGAGATTAGATCTTAAAAATTCTCATCACAGAAAAAATTTTTTAACAAAAACAAGTTGTTTCTCCTTTAGCATTCTTTTTTTTTTAAATTTTGGTGAGGAAGATTAGCCCTGAGCTAACATCTGTTGCCAATCCTCCTCTTTTTACTGAGGAAGATTGGCCCCAGGCTAACATCCATGCTCATCTTCCTCTACTTTATGTGTGGGACACCGCCACAGCATGGCTTGATAAGCTGCATATAGGTCCACATGCAGGATGTGAACCTGCAAACCCCAGGCTGCTGAAGCAGAGCATGCGACCTTAACCACTACGCCACTAGGCCGGCCCCACATTCTTTTTAATAGGAAGATGAGAGCCACTAAAATTTGTTAATTCCTGCTCATTTATTGTGGAAATCAAAAATGTTAAGCAGTTGAGTCTCTGACTCAAGCAAACATGCCAAAATGCCTTAGTCCTCTCATTCCACCTCCCCCAACATCATATTTAAATAAATAAATAAATATACAATGAAATATGTACTTGGAATTAAAATATCTGTTATTTTTTAAAATCAGAAATGCTGGCTAAGGAGCCTACGGAGTACTGCTCTGTCTGCCGGGTTAGACACCACACAACATAAAGTATTGGATTCAGCCAGACCGAGTATACTGTAAGAAATTTTATCTAGAAGTGTAAATCTTTAGCAGAGAAGCACTAGATATTCTCTAGAAGTAAAGTTATTACACCACACGTTTTACATAAGATTTAATTATGATCAGTATTCTTCTTTAGAGCTAACATTATAAATGCAATAGTTCAATGTATGATATGTAGTCATTTTTTTCAATATTGTTTCTACCTCAGAGTCATCATAGATAAGCAAATTGACAAACTGAGAAACTAAAGTACAAAGGAAAATATTTTTCACACACTTTCCTCCCACACACACACAACCACTAGGATGTCACAGTAACGCCAGGAATTGTGAACAATTACAAATAAAGAAACTCTTCTCAATCTTGACTAAACATGCAAGGACTAATAATAACATAAACAATGACTTTTGAGCTGTGATTTATATATGGTGATAGAATTATGTTTATTATTGATTTGCTATTTTTCCTTTTGTTTTCCACTCAGGTTCTATGGACCCAAGAAAGTAAAATTTCTATATTTGTTGCTTTTTAGGACATCTGGTGGAGGAGGGCTACCTAGTTTTTCTTTCCAAAATCTTAAACACACCAATGAGAACAGAGTTTAAGGAGAAAGGAGTCTAATGCATTAGAGGGAGATTGAATTTGCATAAGAGGGATTTCATGTAAATGAAGAAGAGATTTCCCTGGATTTGGGGTAGGACAAGTGATCCTTGGGTCCTAAATATGGGACCCTGAATCCCGCTCTCAGGCAGTATCATGACAATGGGGCATCAATGCAGAATCACCATGCTTTCTGTCAGGGATGCTGGATTCAGCTACAAAAGATGTTTGTGACCCATGTGTAGGACAAAACGCAGAGCCACTGGTATTGAATGAACTCAGTTAATGATCAGAGAAGCCTGTTGACTTAACAAAGCCAAAGGCCGGGGCACTTGGAAGGAACCCTGAATGCACAGCTTGAGGCTGAATTTCCCGTAAGAGTGGTATGAAAGGAGTTCAAAGTCAAAATTACTATAGGTCTATTTGTAAGAAATAAAGTCAAAATCTTTCACTCACTCCTAATTTTCTGGCCTGAGATTCAAGCACATGCAAAAATGGTGCTTCAGAAAAAAATAAACACTTGTTAATTAGATGTATTGGATTACCCAATGCCTCTAGTTTGCCATCATTCCATAAGGCACACATATTTAGGAAATTCATGTATTTTCCCTCATATATATTCTATGAGGCGCACATAATTTTTAACCTCTGAACACCTTTCTGAAAATTAGTGTCTCCGAGTATGCTTGACACTATGAAAATTACTAAATTCAGAAAATAAATGTCAGGCAGCAATTATTTTCCTAAGTTCAGGTTTTTAAATTCTTCTGAGATACAATATGTCAAATTTCTGGAACTTGCAATAATGTTCCCATTAAAATTCACAAAATTTTATAAAAATTAATTTATAAACTTGTAACTATTTTCTGATGAAACTATATTTCTGATGAATAAATACACTAAACTTTATGATCAAAAATTGTTAAATATTTTCAAATTCTTAAACCTGTGCCTGAAGATCTTCAAACATTATTTAAAATGACTGTCATATATTCCTTTTTATTTGTCTCTAAATTTCTTTTATGGAAGAAGTAAAAGAACATTTTTTTATGGTATCAATTTCTTCTCCTCTATTTTCCCAACTTTTGGGTTATTAAGGTGTATTTGGCTTCTCAGGCTGCCACAGCAAAATACCAGAGACGAGGTGGCTTAAAACCACAGTCGTTTTTTTCTCTCCGTGGCGGATGCTGGAAGTCCAAGATCAAGGTGCCTTCAGGGTAGGTTTCTGGTGAGACCTCTTATCTCACAGACAGTGCTTTCTCATTGTATCCTCTGTGGCATCTTGGTGGCTTCTCCTCTTTCTTTAAGGACACCAGTCCTATCAGAAAAGGACCCCACTTTTATGGCCTCATTTAAACCTAGTTACCTCCTTCAAGCCCTGATATCCAAATCTAGTCAGATTGGGGATTAGGGCTTCAACATATGAACTGGGGGAGGAGGGACACAATTCAGTCCATAACAAGAGATATTATTTTTATAAATTTAACTCTAAGTTCTAGTGTGCAAAAATCCTTTTGGTGAACAACATGCAAAGCATCATAGTCAAGTATCCTACCTTCAAATTCTTTCTTATAATTTTGTCTACTTAATTGTTTTTCTTACAACCTAACTATTTCATCCAAAATTGGGATCAAAAGGGGTGATTTATAGTTATTCATTTAAGATAAAACTTACTAAAACCCAACTATTGGTTATAAATGTCAAAGAGTTGTCCTTTTAAAGATTATGCTACTGATATTGGCAGTTTTTTAAAAAAATTCTTATGAATTGTGATATGACGGGAAATATATATTACTAATATATACTTGTCACTACATTTTGGCAGTTTGTGGTTTAACTAATTCTTGCAAAGACTATTTGTTGTTATTTGGGCCATTACTCTAAATTTTTGTCAACATAAGATGAAATTCTCATATTGAATATTAGACCCACATGCAGAGAACAATTTTAGTTTCATGAAATCTATGTCACTCCTTTAATAATCATTTCACCTCATGTGCATTTGCCTCTTGGTGTATTTTCAATTTCTACAGCATAATATACTTAAAAGTGCTTTGAATTAAAGCAGATCTGGATTTAAGTTGTGACTGTGACACTTACGCTTTCTGTGACCCTGAGTAATTTTCTTATTCCTTCAAACATTCTCATCTATTCAACAGGGGTGCCGATACTTCAAAAGACTGTAGTGATGCAGTTTTACCCCTCTACTTGGGCAAGAAGGTCACATGTTCTGGGGTGAGGAATCTGTGGGGCCAAGATGAAATCCCCACCTGGAGCCACATGCCTCTGTTCTAGACCATGCTCTAGATATGAACCCCAAATCCACGTGCAGAGACTGTGGGCCTCTTCCTCAGTCTATCTTCAGTAAACCACGCCTTCAGTGTGTGTATAAGCTGGACTTCAGGGTAGCCAACTGAGGACAGTTTCAGGGGATATGGATGCACATTATGCACATTGCACGTGCAGTACAGGTTGTCAACACATGCATTTGAAATACCACGAGATACTCCCAAGAAAAGAAAAGGGGAGAAGGACCATGGGGTCCAGTTCTTGTGTCACCACATTCTGGTGCAGAACTTGACGGAGTCTCAGAACGCTAAATTTGAGCTTGGACTTCCAGACTGTCACAGGGTGTTTTTTTTTTTTTTTTTGTCTGTTTGTTTGTTTTTATCAAGGCAAGGGATAGGAAACATTTTATTTTAGAAAATGTGAGCCTAATACATTATTTTAAGTATTTGGATACATTCTATGTGAGCATCTATTTGCACTCTTGCTCTGGGCCCCACAATGATTAGAGAAAGATATATAGTGATGATTAAGCAAACACTGTATATGAATTATTTATCAAAGTCAGAGCATTATTTGTCAGCCTGCTTTTCTATTCTTGTCTTGACTGTGCTGGTAGTCAGAATTGAAAATACCACTTATGCCCACCCACCATGAGACTTCCCTCTTCTAACTCTACGTCTTCAGTTATGCTACACTACATGTCAAAATGGATCTTTGAGGGAGAAATTAAGGTTACTAATCAGTTGATCTTAAGATGGGAAAATTATCAAGGCAGGCCTAATCTAATAACACTTTAAAAGCAAAGAGTTTTCTTTGACTGATAATGGAAAACTCAGAGAAATTTGAAGCATGAGAATAATGCACCAGTGGCTTGTGCAAGGTGCCGAGGCTTGTGCAAAGCCCTCCCCGGGAGGATATGCAAGGACTGAAGAGTAGCCTCGAGACGCTGAGGGAGGCTTCTAAATAATAGTCATCAAGGGAATGAGGACCTTTGTTTTACAACAGAACTGAATTCTGCCAACAACCTGAAAGAGGCTGGAAGTGAAGTCTCCCCCAAAATCTCCAGATAAGAACGCATCCAGCTGGCAGCTTGATTTCAGCTTTGTGAGACCATGAAGAGTGAACTCAATCAAATCCCACTAGACTTCGGACCTACAGAATTGTGAATTATAAATGGGTGTTGTTTTAGGTTGTTAAATTTGTTACACACCAGTAGAAAACTAACCCAAATATTACCAGATATCCTCAGCCCCCATCTGATTTTCCCATTCTGGTGAAATTAGTTTCTGAGTACAATTTCAGTAAGTATGACTAAACCCAATAGTAATGAACCACCCTACCTAGCTTGCATTTTCAATGATGCAGAGCAATCACAGAGTTCATTTTACACAGACTTCTTATTCCATTTATTGTGGCTGCTTTTGTTTTTAATTGTGGTGAAAAAAATACATAACATAAAATTTTCCATCTTAGCCATTTTTAAGGGTACAGTTCAGTAGTGTTAAGTATATTCACATTGTTGTATGACCAATCTCCAGAACTTTTCATCTCATAAAACTGAAACTCTATACCATTAAATGACAGCTACCCATTTCCCCCTCCCCCTGCCCCTGGCAACCATCATTCCACTTTTTGGTTCTCTGAATTTGACTGCTCTAAATACCTCATACAAGTGAAATCATGCAGTATTTGTCCTTTTGTGATTGGCTTATTTTACTCAGCATAATATTCTCAAGGTCCATTCATGTTAGAGCATAAGTCAGAATTTTCTTCCTTTTTAAGGCTCAGTAATATTCCATTATATGGCTATATCACATTTTATTTATCCATTCACCCATCAATGGATACTTGTGTTGCTTCCACCTCTTGGCTATTGTAAGTAGTGCTGCTGTGAACTTGGTATGCAAATATCTCTTCAAGATTCTGCTTTCAATTCCTTTCGATATGGACCAAAAAGTGGAATTGCTGGATCATATAGTAATTCTATTTTTAATTTTTTGGAGGAACCATCTTGTTGTTTTTCATAGCAGCTGCTCCATCTTACGTATTCACCAACAGTGCACAAGAGTTCCAACCAAACTCTCCATATCCTTGCTAACACTTGTCATTTTTTTTTCTTTTTATAATAGCCATCCTAATGGGTGAGAGGTGATACCTCACTGTGGTTTTGACTTGCAGTTTTCTAATGATTAGTGACGCTTCTTTTCATGGTATCATTGGCCATATGTATATCATCTTTGGAGAAACGTTTATTTACTCCTTTGCCCATTTTTAATTGGTTTATTTGTTTTCTTTTTATTGTGTGGATCCTTTTTAAAGCCTTTCTTTTGAATGCATTGAAGTCTTCACCTGTTATACTTAATCTTAGCAGATGGCTTTACATCTTTTGTCTCTACCTAAAAACCTTTCTGTAGTCTTATTCTCTCATTTGTTCTTTCACTCTACCCTTAAGAAAAAATAAGGTTTTTTTATGTTTATAAATGGGTATTCTTTCTACTAACATTATCAATCCCATTTTCACTTTATATTAGGTGGTGTTTGTCCTTTGCCAAACTTGTGTACTCCAAAGGGATTATTTATCATCTATATGGTGATATCTTTGTGGACGCATTTCTTAAGTTCTAGGATTCAGCAGCATAATTGTTAAGATAGCCTGGAACTTGACTTTCTGACTTCAAATCACAGTTTTGCTCCTTACTATCTGCATAATCTTGAGCACTTGACCATTCTCTATCTCATATATAGGTACTATGAGATTGTGTCTGTCTCATAGATTTGCTATAAAATGCTATAACTTAATAGTTGTACAATTACTAGAACATAGCCTTGAATAGAGAAAGCACCTTGTATATATTTTTTAAGATAAATAATATTTAGCTGTGGATCATCTTCTCCAAAATGTTTACATGTCACATCAAACTCAATTTCAGATAATTGCATTGTTCACAAACTTAGGCACATCATTTAGGAATCTTGAATTCAATTATTTTTACATCTTTTTCTCCTACCAATCATTGTAAGTTCTTCATAATAGCCAAACTGGACCTGACACTGCTTAATAAAATATTCAATCAATTTCTACTTTTATGCCTTCTAACATGAATTTTCCCTGTCCAAAATCATACTGAAATCACATATTTCCAAGACTTTATCAATAGACTTTTGCACTTTAAGCCTGTCCTAATCTCTACATTTACATGAACAAGTTTGCCAATTTGGAAACCCAATTACACCTTGTTTAATTATTAAAATAAAATGTATTATAGATATTTTGTTAGTATACAGTTTCTTAGTTAAGATTTTAAGAATATTGAGTAGTATACAAAATAAATAAAAGCCATCTGTAGTCCAACAAGAAGAGCTAATTACTGTTAATCTTTTATTTTATCCCAGATTTTTCTCTGTATATGCCTATTTGGGCAGAGGTAGTAATGCACGTGAAATATTTGCTATCCTATATTTCCAGGCCTGCACAACTATGGGATGCCATGTAACTACCTCTGACCAATGATATATAATAAGAAGAGGAGGAAATGGGGAGATACTAGTCAAGTGGTACAAAGTTTCAGTCATGCAAGATAAATAAATTCTGGAGATCTAATTAATGTGCAGTAATGTGACTATAGTTAACAATACTGTATTGTATACTTTAAATTTGCTAAGTGGGTAGATCTTAAGTGTTATCACCACAAAAACAAATGAACAAGAAAATAGTAACTATGTGAATTGTGGGCATGTTAATTTGCTTGATTATAGAGTATGATGCTTGATTATACTGTGTATATACAATGTATATATAGATCAAAACTTCAAGTTGTACATCTTAATTATATACAATTTTATTTGTCAATTATACCTCAGTAAAGCTGGAAAAAAAAAAAGTATCATGTGTTACTACTGGACTAAGAAATTAAAAAGCCCTTGAGAATTTATCCAGAGTTTCCTGTCTTGGTATATGTGAAGCATCTGTGTTCCAGAGTGTACATACGAAGATAGTTCATGAGTTTCTATGTGAAGTGGAGCCCTTCCCAATCCATGTTCAATGTACTAAGAGCAAAAATAAATATTTACTCTATGGTTCTTGGGATAACTTGTTCTGATGTGTGTGTGTGAGTGTGTGTGTAGTTTTATGATATCATGTTTCTTTCAATTTTTATTTTAAATTTTTATGTCATGAAATATTCTTTAAAATCATGCTTTCATAATTTCACTGACAATACCACAAGTTTAATTAAGGTGAATTTATATAATTCGGTGGTAAATAAGACTGCATGTTTCATCAAGTCATTCTCCCATTAATGCAAATATATCTGGATAATGTAAGAAGGTACAGGAAATGTGTAATCTATATGTAGTAGCATTTTGTGTGAGAGGGAGAGTTAGGTTTCTAGACATACGTAAACTTTGCTCAGATGTATAGTTATAGACTCTATGCCCCGCCCAGTTTTACTATGTCTTTTATAAGTAAAATAGTTTTTCAACCTTCTTGACTAATTTGACAGTACTTTTACGTTAAAAGAACAAAAATATAAAATTTTCTTTCCTTTGCCTTTTCCTCATCAAAAAATAAATGAAGGAACTGAATAACTGATTTTCAGCAAGTATAGAGACTTTGGAAGTAATAAAAATTGCTTTGAAATTTAACATTTTAATGAATTCTGGAAATCACAAATTGTGGACCCCCCCAAATTGAAGAAGAATGATAGACATCTCCATATGTTGTTTGAAATTTGAACTATGATACCTTTCTTGAGGCCAGGTGTCATTATATCATTATAAATCTTTTTGCTCTTTTCCATACATTTCAAAATACTAAAGTCAATTTTGAAAGATGGGTATAATTACTTATTTTATATACAATTAACAATATAATAGAATCATTTCTGCAATGCCATCATATTTTTTGGCAGGGGTGGAGACATATTCTCAAGTTTTACCCAGAAATGGTTCTCTTCCAAGAAAATAATTTTCCTTCCATGAAATCTCTGAAACTTTTTAGGCCCCAGTGAACAATTATATTTACAGCAATAAATTTGTTCTTTGATCCCTTTGATTGATGTTAACAAAAGACCAAGGAAACATTTTCTGCATTCTTATCACTTTGCAAGATTCTGGCTATCGATTATATCTGGACTAGCCATTATTACAGTGCTACCTTAATTCACACTATGTTATTCCCTAATTAAATACCCACTTTTTCAAGTGTAAGAAGGCATATTGTCACAAAGGTAGCTTGGGTAATATTTCAGCAATGTGTTCTAGTTGTAAATTCAGCAACTTATTTGCAATATAATTGCTATTATCAATAATATCATTATCAACATCAATTAGTGACTGCATATTTTGTGGAAATTAGGTATAAGTGATATAAAGCAGGGCCACAACTGGAAAGCACTTATAATCTAATGAGAGATCCAGGAAAAAAAAAGAAAAAAGACACATAGAAAAAGAAAGAAAGGCCAGTTCAAGATGGTGACATAGCAAGATTCTGATTCCACACACACACACATTGAATCTACAGCTACATGTGGAACAATTTCCTTTGGAAAAAAACCAAACACTAGCTGAGTAACTCCTACACTTTGGGTGAACAAAGCAAGATCCACATTAAAGCAGGTAGTAAAGGCTAAAACACAATCTCCCTATAAACTCCACCTGCAGTTTGGCGAACCAAAATTGGGAGGAAACTCAAATCTGCAGCCTCTCCCTGAGGAGCAGAGTTTGAACCCCACACTGGGCAGCCCAGATTTTAAGACCTGCACCTGACAGACAAGCCCCCAAAACAGTGAATTTTGAAAGGCAAAGGGACTCGAGTCCACAGGAGTCACAAAGCTATGCAAACTGAGAAACAGTTCTTAAAGAGCTTGCGAGCAGACTCACCCACCCCAGGGCCCAGCACAGAGTCAGCCATTTGAAAAGTGCCTAGACTTTCTGCGAAAGAGGCTCCTTTATTTATCTTAAAGTGCTGGTCAGAGGGACCGGCATCTAACTTAGTACATATCTGCGGGCCTGCCGGGGCACTCTCCAGGGATGGATATGGTCACAGAACCATTTTTGCACTCCCTATCTGCACCCTCTCCAGCACTGGGTACCTTTCTTTTTCTTTTTTCTGGTGGGTGCCATATTTGCATTCTCTGCCATGATCCAGAGTGACAATATCTCCCAGAGGGGAGCTTTTACATGCGTCTGGTGCCCCCTTTTTTATCCCTGGTGCCCTGGTTTTGCAGTTGGCACCTAGGAAACATCCTGTGGTCACCTGGCTCTGGTAGGCAGCAGGGCTTGTGTTTCTGGGTCCCACAGGACTGTAACAATCAGAGAGGCAGGTGTTGGCTGGATACCAGCACCAGGGCACAGTGGAAATGGCAGACTGAAACATACCTCCAGACTTTCTGTGAAAAATGGCCTAGTGTCTTGTCTTATACCTTTGGCCTGAGGGGCTGGCTTCTGATATGGCACACATCGAAGGGCCTACTAAGATGCTCTCTGGGGATGGAGGCAGGGAGATCCCTCCGTGTTCTCCATCTGCATTGCTCCAGGTCACCAGTATCTCCCAGAAGGGAGCTTATACATACATCTGCACCCAATTTTCATGACTGTCACTCAGGGTACACTTCTATGTTGTCCAGCTTTGATGGCCAGTGGGACTGACGCTTGCAGTCACACAAGACTGTACATCCGAATTCTTTAAAAGCTGCTACCTGAGGATCTGGCTTCCAAGCAGCCTGAATCTAGGTGCTCACTGAGATTCTCCTTTCTGGGTCATTGACAAGTCTTGGCAAATCCTCAACTACAGGAAGCCACTAAAAATAAAATAGATTACCTGGACAATCACAAAAATTTGAGAGAGAGTAAAAAGGTAGGGCAGGGTTGAATGATAAGGTTCATCTCCTACACAAGCCCATATGCTTTTTTTTAAATCAATTCACTTATAATCACATTTGTTTAATTGTCTAAAGTTTGTCCTTTCATACATAACTGAAATTCATGGATTACAATTTTACCTATCTCTTTTTCTTAAAATTCAAAAATACTAGTGTTCATGATACAGGGAAATATTTATAAATTCTCCAGTATCAGTGAATACCTATTGCCTTATGTCTGGAATGAGTAAATAATTATTTTTCATTGACAAAGGATAGTTTTTATAATTTATCTCTGTATTAATCCCCAAACTATCAGAATAATCTAAAAGCAGATTATATTATACTTGAAACAACTACTCTGGATACCACAATCCATTTCCCTTATGAAGGCATTTTTAAAAGCTATAAAGTCAAAATTCAAATAATGAGAATCTTGGCCTGCACTTGGCAATTCTTCAAGGCTGTGAGTCAGAATATATTAAATGCCTTTATTACTATTACATTAAGCCACCGTAACTGCACAAGCACACCGTTATGATCGGCTGTACCATACAGGTAGAACAGACGGTTGCCTGGGGCAGCAAAATATTAGAAGAGTAAAGTGTTTTGTGACTGTTTATTATGTGAGTGATTACTTGCTAGAGGAGGAGACATTTTTCATATTGCCTCAGGCAGTAAAAATCCTCAAGTTGACATTAGTCTTGTTCCTTTAGTAAGAGACACAGGCGTACAACACACAACTGAACATCTCAATTTGACATTAGCTGTTAGTATGTATGTTAACTTTGGGTCTCCCTGAGTGTGATACATGACCCCTGAGTGGTTTAATTGTTTAATGTCAGCAGGGATTACATGATTAGTTATTGTTATTGTAAGAAGAGTTACTATAAAATATGAAACCTCTAAGGTGTCTCTACAGAGTCACACTCCTTAATAAGTTGACTCACAGTGATGTCATCTTTGAAACTTCCTCTCATATACTATAAAACTTTTATAGTAACATGAATTTAAAATTTGTCCATAAAAGTACTACAAATGGAATATGTTTGAGAGTGATTTTTATGCATCTTCTAAACAAGAATTAATCTTCATATTTATAATTCCACTGAACAGTGCCCAGACTTGCTCTGTATTTGCACTGTATTTGTCATTGAAATATGCTGACTCATGAGTGAAAAATCATTGGCATCAAAGCCTGCTTCAAAAGGGAGAAAAGAACTGCAGGTGAATGTGTTTTGATTACTACCCTGAAGCTAAAAGACCACTTTCCTGCAAAAACAAAATGATGGGACCAGAAACGTTCCAGGAGAATAGCTTACAGCAAGAAAGAGATGATTTTGTCCATAAAATGAAATGCAAGAAGAATGCCAAATTCAGGCTATGACTCTCTCTTCATGTAGGATGAATTTAAACTTCAAAGGAGGGGTATCATTTAAGTGTACAATGCTCACATCAATTAGATAACCATGGGAAGTGTTGAGAAATTATGTCTGAAAGCAGGAATTTGCTATTTTAAAAAACTTAGCTTCATTCTTCATTTTATTATATATGAATGTAATCATATTAAATGCCAGTACTATTGACTAAACAACAAAAAAACTTCGATTTCATTTTGAAAAGGTCTTTTTTGGCACCCACAAAAGAAAGAGGCAAAGTACTATATTTGTGATAGAAATATACAGAAGACATTAATATATATATACAAATATGGTCCTAATTATTTTAGTCAGCACCGTACATGAAATACTTCTACCTACCCAGCATGAGACATAATCAGTAAGAAGAATGTACAAGTTATTTCTCAAACAAGCATTAGGAAAATATCAACTGATGAGAAGACTGACAATAGTTCATATAAATAGGTAAACAAAAGTTGAAGAAAACAACCATTGAAATTCCTACTATGACAGATGCTGGCCTGACTATAGATTCTGTTTCTGATGAGTACCACGATGATGTTGATAGACAATCATTTCTGTCAGTCATCATGGAAGTGATTGCTGATAGATTTTATTGCCTTGGACTCAGGGACATCATCTTGAACAAAACTTCTCTTCAGATTGAAATTCTTGACATGCAATCAAAGTTGCAGGAGCACAGAATACTCCTGAAAGAACTGTCACTAAAAAACAATTGCTACAGAACGATCCATAGGATCAGGTCAAGGATTTGTGAAATGCTTACACAAGATGAAATGTCAGAGTTCTAAAAGTGTTTATGTGTAGCTGAGAAACTTTATTCCCCGTAAACTACCATTTATGTTTGTGCTGAGATAAAAATCAAAATTCTGAATTTAGTTTGTCAATATCTATTATTTAAATGAAACACTACCAAAATGAAGGCAAAGTTGTGCAATGGTATGACATATTAATCATTATTTATTTAATAAATATGCTAGGTATTTAAGAGAAAAATAAGTATGGCATAATTAATACATTAAAATTGGCTAATAATCTAATTACAGAGAAATGACACATAAATATAAATGTAAAAAACATAAACACACATTCCTAAAGCCCTGACAATGTGCCAGACACTCTACTAGATAATTGGGATATGGATATGCATACAACATATCACCGCTCATTCAAAACCTGATATTATAAATTATAGATATTTAATAAAATACTTTTGATATATTATAAGTACCTGATAATTAACTGGAGACATACACTGAGGCAATGAATCTCAAACCTTAGCAGCAGGAAAGATTACGGTTAACCTAAAGATTTTGGGGTCATATCCAAGAAATCTTGATTTAGCATGTTTGTTCTTAGGACAGAAATCATCATTTTTTTCAAATATCTCAGGCTAACCTGATCCACTTGTTCCCTGCAATGAATTTGCCTTAACTTAGGTTAAGGACACGGTCTTCCACAAGATTGCCCTCACTTCAGACATGAGACATCCTCACTTCTGGCCAGCTAGATACAAATTTGAGGGTTCCCATGGACTTCCCCAAGTTCAATAATTCACTAGAGCAACTCACTGAACTCAGGAAAGTGGCTACAATTATGACTGCAATTTTATTACAGAGAAAGGATACAAATCAGAACCAGTCAAAGTGAGAGACACATAAGGGAAGGTTTGGGAGGGTTTCAGCTGTGAAGTTTCTATCTTCTCAAGAGATATGTTACCCTCCCAGGATATTGATCTGTGACAAAACACAAGTATTGCCAACCAAGGAAACTCCCTTAAGCTTCAATGTCCAGAAATTTTATTGAGGTTTCTTTACTAGACATGACTGATTGAATCATCACCATGTGGTTAAACTCAATCTCTGGCACCCTCACATGGCTCAAAGCTCCAACTCTCAATTAACAAGGATGGTCTTTCTGGTGTAGCCTGCCCCCATCCTGAGTCATCTTTTCAGCATAAACATCTAGATGTACACCATGAGTCACCTCTTTGGTGTAAACCATCTTGTGTGGTGTGCTCCACAAGGTCCCACCATGAATAATAAAGACACTGTTATTACTCCATAAATTTGAAGGGTTTGGTGATTGTCTTCCAGGAACCAGAGACAAAGGATAGCCATGTTCTGTTTACACCATCTACAAACTAAACTTTGAGAAGCAGAACTCTTATTGTGTGAATGTATAAACAAAGGGGTTGATGATCTCCCTTATAGAGGACTCAATATAGGCAATATTTGATATAGCTCTTGATTTATGATTTCAGTAGTTGTAATTAGAGAAATTTGCATGAATTGAAAGTAATTTGGACAGAGGTAAAGTGCTTCTGTGTGTGAGTGGAGACTAGGAGACAATAGAGGAAGAATAGTGAAAAATAATTGCATGTTATATAGGTCCCAATTCATGTAACCTTCTATGAAACATAATAAGGATGTAGGGTTGTAGAAATATTATATAAAGAATTACATAAAGAATCTGCTTTAGCTGTTTACTTTATGTTGCCTTGAAAACCATCTTAGGCCATAAGCTTTGATTCTTATGGAAGGCTAATTAATAGGGTTTTCATTTCTATATTTTTCCTTCTTATGATAAATGGTGGGGTTTTTTTGGTTTTGTTGTTTTGTTTAGTACTTTTCACAGGAAGGCCTACAAAGGCATAGATATTCCAAAAAAAATCTTACCATTCAACAGAAGTCATTTCACAGTTTCCAACTTCTGAAACAATTGTTACCGTCCAAACTTCCCGGAAAATAATAGATCCTGAGGTTAGACAGTGGAGCACCAACAATAAGTTTGAGGGAGATAAGAAATGTCATAAATATTTTGAAACATTAATCTATTTGCAGAGTCAAAAGTGGATCAAATAACACAAAAAAAATGAAACATAAAAAACAGTGTACACACATAAACATAACTGGGGTTGGAGGTAAAAAAAAAAGAGGCAAAAAAAAGTGACAGTAGGGGAGTAGGCAGGGAATAAGTAGATAAGCAAAAAGTTTGAAGTTGATATGACTTAATGCTTTTGGAAGTAAAGGGAGAAGGAAATTCTGTATAATCCTAAGGATTTCCATTTGTTTTGCCAGAAATATAGGAGAAACATATTTTGGGAAGAAACTGGTTTAATTTTGAACATCATCTTATGAAGATATTTGCAGGATATCAAAGTAGAGAGACCAAGTAAAGCAGTAAAATATGATGACTATGAATGGAGGCACTGGAATGGAATGATTTGATATTGAATTCTGGTTGCATTCACTTAATGGTTATGTGTCCTAAGATAAGGTACTACTTTCCCAGAGCCTCCATTTCCCCTTCTATAAAATGGGAATTTTAATCATGCTTATTGGGTTATTGTCAGGAAAAAATTGGAATCATGTATAGCAAATACTTAACACAGTGCGTTGGAATTCCAACATGCTTCCTGTGATAATATAGTTCAAGAAGTAAAATCCTTAAGAGTAGGATATGATAGACAGTGTCCAATGTATCATATATTCAAGGTCTTTGAATTGATCTTGGTTTGGAATTCATAGCAAGATTTATTTCAGGAAAATGATTCTGGAAGAAGTATGTTGAAGACCAGCATATAGTATGTTGATGTGTGAGTAGGTCATAATAGAAAATGATTAATAATGGGGGCTGAAGAAATAACATGGTGATTGCATCTACATGAAGGTGAAGAGGACCGCAGTATTTGGTACTATGCATGTGTATTTCTGATGTAATTAAAAAGTCACTGTTTTTGAAATCCCCAAGGTAAAAATTGATTCAAGCAAGGAGTATCAATGAATGCTAAAATAAAATGGGTGAAAGGTTGTTGAAGAACAAGATACTCAAATGGTATGAAAGTATTACTATGTAGATTATTTACTACTCACAAAGTTAAAAAAATGTACTTTTATACTGAAGAGTTGATGGCTACCATTTAACCAAATTATCAAACTTAGAATTACCAGCAGTGGAGCATCCTGGCATTATGTGCGTCCTGATTAATATGAAGCTTACAGCATCAGCTATAATGTACCCTTGTCAAAACTAAGTTAAGTGTTAGAATAAGCGAAACATGTCAGAAAGTAGAATATTATACAAGACATTTGGCCTAGATTCTTAAAATGTCAGTGTAATAAAATACGTAACAAATGGAAATATTCTAGATTAAAAGCAAGTATGAAGACAATACAAAAAAACACATCTCACAAACCTTGACTGAATCCTGAATTAGGGGAAATAAATGCTATCAGGACCTTTGAGGAGAACAGTTGTTCAAATGTAAGTATGAAATGGATATTACACAATTTTGTATAATTCTTTTAAATTTTATTCTGTGTGAAAATGGCAGGTATGTATTCTTGTTCTTAGAGGGTGCATGCTAAAATATCTAGTGGCAGATTATCACGATCCCTGTAAGTCACTTTCAAATAATTTAGAAAAATGAAAAGAAAGAGGAAAAACAAACGATAAAATATTAACAATCAGTGAATCTATTAGTGTTCATTTTACTATTTTTAAAATTTCTATTACCAGTAATTTTGAAAAAAAAATTGAGGAAAAGATAATTTCCAGAACTCCCAACATTAATTTAAAAATAATAAATTGTTTATTGTTAAGCTCTGGGACAAATTCAAACAGACCAATTAACATAGAAGTATGGATTTACGGGAGGAGATCAAGACTGTAGTAATCAGCAAACCGTGACATTGACAACCATGGACTGGATGAGGTCACTTAAGAAAGAATGATCAGGACCAAACCCTGGGTTGTTCTTATATTCCTGATATTTAAATTTGAAGTAGAAGATGAGGAATCACCAAAAAAAAAAAAAAAAAGACTGAAGGAGAAACAGATAGTGAGGGATGTGGTGGCATTTGGACCAAGAGAAGAAAATATCAAATGCTACTGAGAGGGTAAGTAAGGCAAGGAAACAGAAAAAGGAAAAGAATTCAAGGATTTTTGAAGAGTGTTCTACTAGGATACCTGTTAAATATACAGATTATGATTATCTGCCAAATTACGAGGAGATTCTGATTTACCAGGTTTAGTCTGAAACCTCAGAAGCTGCATTTCGCAAAACTGCAAGCAGTTCTCATCTTCAAGGAAACTTGGGAGACTTTTTTCTAAGATGGTGATTTTCAGAGTAGTTTCCCTGGATAGCAGTATAGAATGGAAATTGTTAAAAATGAACATTCTTGATCTCATTCTGTAGAGAACAATCTGTGCTCTTACAAGCCTGACAAGTGATACTCATGGATGCTAAACTTTGAGAACCATTAGTCTAAGAGTTTTCAAGGAAAATTTTTAAAAGAAGTAAGATTTTAATTAACACTTGCAGAAAGATAGAAATTCTTCAAGTAGGAAGCACAAGAAAAGCATACATGTCTGCAAGAATGGACCAGAATCCAGATACTGAACCAGAAAGCACACTGATTAGATCCATCTCCTTCAGACTAATCTAATTTTTTCTTTCTCTGAAGTTCTAAAGAATTTGTAGTGGGCATCACATCCCTTGCATGTAGTCTGTATTACATCTGCCTGAATTATCCTTACTCCCACCACCAATCACCTTACCCCTAAACACACACACACACACACACACACACACTCTTTATGAAGCCTGTGGTAGGTTTCTGTCCCTTTTCCCAAAGCAGCACATAGGATCAATTATTATGATTCATAGTATTCCCATGCAACTATGAGCTATTTCAGAGCTGCAATGTGTCTTGTTCACCAATGCCATCCCAACACGTGCAGAGGACCTAATGCACAACAGTGTTCAATAAATGTTTGATGAAAGAAGGGATACCATATATTTTATCAGTTAAGTGTATGCTGATCTGTACGATTTTTTTTATATCCATTGTGCACTCTCCAATCATTTCTGGATATCTTGAGGGCTTTTAATTAGATGGATGCTAAGTAAAACTGAATTCATTTATTTTTAACTATTTATTTCCTCAGCCTACATCTACCAAAGAAGTGTAGATGAGTACACTGGAAGCTTTCAGCTCTTGACCTCTTGATTGAGTGCTTGAACTTCAGTCAAACATGACATGGCTCACAGAAGAATAAGGAAATTATTAAAGAAATAACAGTCATCAGTATGTAAAAATTTAAGTTATTTCTTTATTGCCAAGTTTCCAAAGTCATATGCTTGTTTCTGTTTCTGACTGGGGTCATAGGGTGTAGAGGTAAGAGAAAAACTCAAGCTAGAGGCAGTAAGGTCAAGGAGAGAAATTACCAAATATTCACTTTTTAAATGATTCCTTCTTACCCTTTCTAAGACCATAATTAAATTTCAATAACAGTTGTGGTGGTAGTAAGGAGAGTTCAGAAAGCAGAGTGTTAGTGCTAACATCCTTGCCTTTGATGCCTTGAAGAGACCAATTAAGACCAAAGAGAAAACTAAAACCCTTGGGATATTAGGACAGCTCTGAGTATCTAACTTAAAGTCATGTAGTTGAATTAATCTACTGAAGCAATTTGTTTAGTTTAGAGAAACTGCATGGAGCATTCAAATTAAACACTTGAATGATTTATATGGCTGTGCCTGATTTAAAATTTTATGCATTGTAAGGGTTTTTTGACCTTTTCTGTTCTTTATCTTTTTATGACCTTGATCAACTCAAGCTAAGTTAGACCACTCAAATACTTTCTCTTGATTGGGATAACAGAAATTATTATTCTGCAATTTTAAAACAAAGACATATTTTGATTTTAACATTTTATATTTATTGGCTACTTAATGTCCTTTAAATAAGAAATTATTAGGAAAATTTATAAAAATTTCAAGCTAGCAAAATGTTTGTCAAATTTTACAGTGTCCTCTATTTCTTCCAGTACAAGACATCTAGAAAAATATTTTCTAGTGTTTTTGGGCCCAGGGTGGGGAGAGGGAGAATTCTCAAAGTTTCTTCAAAATTAGGAAGCAGAAGAAGTCGTCATTGTGCACTTAGGATATATTGTTCTTCAAATATGTAAAATCTGGCTTACATTTTTAGAAGTGTCTATTTGAATCATCAGTATTAAAGAGGAAAAGATTGAAAACTAGCCAAATAAATATCGTTAATATAAATATCACGAATTTATTCAAATGAGTATATAAAACTGTCTGCCATTTATAAATGATGTGCAATAAATAATATTAATCTAAAGAATAAACAGATGTGTAGCTGGAATCATAAAATTTGAAAGCTAAATAACTCTAAAAATAATTTCAAGTTGTGATAAATACGTGTGGTATTTGTGAACATTTTATAGGTTTTACAAATAAAAAAGCTACAAATAATAATATGATTTGGAATTTTTTATCGTGGACATTAAATGGAAGAGATATGAACTACAGATTATATTACTCATTACATCAATTTTTGATTGCTGAATCTCATTGTTGCTATATTGTCCTCATTTTATAATGGATAAAAATACAAACTCCTTTAAAGATTATGAGCAAAAAATAAAGCTCAAAACATGTTGACCACTCTCTATTAACTGTTCCTGTTGTATGTGAAGAATTTTTCCCACTGACAAGAACTCCCTCCTCAAGGAAACTTTAGTCAGGTTCCTCTGAACTGTCTTCTGGACCAGACCTTGCCTTTAGCTTCTGAGTCCTGTTTTAGCAAGAATTCTGGTAAGCTGGTTTAGGGAGAATTCCCCCATCCTTGATATCTAATCAAATTTCTCACTCCCCATGCTTGTATCTAATCAAGTTACTTTTAGTCATTTTCTATCCAGTGACCCCTTCATTCTGCCCATTGGCTACAAATTCTCAGTTGTCCCAACTATATTCAAAGTTGAGCTCCATTCTGTACTAAATTCTCTCTCTCCTACTGCAGTAGCTCAAATAAAATGTTTTGCTGTTTTTAACATGTCTGGTGCAAGTTCTCTTTGACTTCACAATGTAGCTTTGAACAATTTGTTATTTTTTCTTTTTTAACCCACACAGATTAACTACCATAAAAATGTTTCATTTTAAACCTCCATTGGTATTCAGCTTTATAAGGTGATAGTAAAATTATTTAAAAATCAAGTTTAAACAAGAAAACATCATTCTATGATCCAAATAGTTGAAATGAAGTTGTACTGGCAGTTATTCTCTCTGGTTAATCTGTAAAGACATGGTATAAAAAGTGGCATTAAGAGACAGAAGATAAGTTCACCAAATAGAGCAGACAAATGAAATGACTTAACATGGTAGAACATTTGCATTGTTCCCTGAAATAACCCCAAAGGAAATTTCATGTTGCTTTTATCTTGATTCAAGTAAGATTACATAATTATCACTTGCAATTAGTTTTAGGCTTAAAAGTAGATATCACTTAATTCACTCTAATAAAAGAAATAAATGCAGTAAAATTTTAGGATAAACTTGATTTTTAAACTCACAACAATTTTAAAATAAATTCAGTACCTGATATACCATTTTTTAAGATAGAATATCTTAAAAACTGTTTCAGAATCAATTTCTTACCTCTTCTTATTTTTTCTTTCCTATTTTGGCTGTTCATTAAGACATTTACTTTTTCTCTCTGTTAGCTGCTTTTTATTTTCTAATTTTTGCTTCTCTACACACCTGTCTTGCTCCTTCCTTTTGTTAAACAAAACTTCAAACCACAAAAGAAACTACTAAAATGCAAATGAATACAGTGTTCCGGGCAGGTGTTTTTATTTATCCCACTAACTGCATTGAATGTCTAAGAAGGAAAAATAAAAATGCCACCTTTTATCCTAGATACAATGATGTTATGTCATGTGTAATGCTACTTGTAATTGGAAAGAAATTGCCCAGCCATTATAGAGTAAGTCCTTTTGAAGCTGCGGTAATTATGAAGTACAGGAGTTTTCACTAACCATTACTTCATTGTATAAGGCAGATTTACCACAGTATATTTAAATAATAGTTGTCACATGTTGACAAGTATGACCTGTGTAGTCATATTTACTTTCATGAGATAATAGTGATTATTGAAAATGTTCATATCAAATTGACTGCTTAATTTCTCTATAATTTTATGTCTTTTTTAAGAATATTGTGCTGAAGATGTCCATATAATGAACATGTGAGGACATGGTTAAAATATTGGAAATATTTTATTTTGAAATTATGAATTAACATTAGAATGTCAAAGTTAATGATAAAACACACAAGTCAAGATCAACCTCTATATTTAGAGTTATTAAGAATACGGACAAAGATGCCATCTGCTATATTTCTTTATATACTATTATCTCCTCCCTTCTCTCACCTCATGTTGACTTTCTTTGCTGACATTTTGTCTACTCTTGTTATAAACATTGGAGACTTTCAGGACTCAGTCTAGCGACTCCATCTTTCTTTCCCCCATATCCCCTCCGTAAGGACTTTCATTCATTCCATTGACCTCAATTACCACGCATATGATCATCATTTCCAAATTTTAATCTCTGGCTCAGACTTCTTTCAGCTTCATTATTGTGTATCTTATTGCCTTCTTGACTATCTACTTAGAAGGTTACAAGCATCTCATCTTAATATATTCAAAACTAAATGCTTTGATAAATTGTTTCTCCTGAATACTCTTCCTCCCCTACGCTTCTCATCTCAGTAAAGGAGGCATTAGCTGACTGCTGAGTACATAGTATACAGATACTCAGTAAATATCTGTTGATTGGATGAATTATTGCATAGGATCTGACTCTCAATATCCAAAGTTGATTGACTTGAAATCATTCCTATAAAAATGGTCTTATTGTTAGATAAGAGGAGGAAATAGCTTTTCAAGGAGTCAGGCAGGATTTTTGCCAAGTAAATTGCAAGAGTGTTGAATTTTTTTTTTTTTTGTATTTTTCTACAAGAAGCAAACTCCTATGACATTTATCATTTGAAATGGTAAAGACCATTTTTACCCTTTCTGTACATATTACAATGTTCATGTATCTGACTCTGCTGGTCTCGGTGTAAAAATTGGGGGCATGGAATAAGGCACACGGAATATGTTAGAAAATATAGAGGAGAAACAGTTTCCTAATCTAGCCTAGTGAGATGTTGATAGACTTTGGAATCAAATAAATCTTTTTTTGAATTTGTCTTCACATTAGTAGTTGTATTATCTTGAACAAGTAACTACATTTTTAACATAACTTTTCCTACTTTAAAAACTGGAATAATAACTCCTACCTTATAGCTTAACTGGGAGGTACTATAAGATTTCAATAAATAATTTTATAATCATAAATATAACAAAAATGTGGTCAATGAGAGTATTTTGGCAGTCCATATATATATTAAAAACAAATAATTTTAGAATAGAGAATCTCTAAGAATAACTGTCTTTTGCCAAATTGGTTTCAAACTTTCTATTAACTTTAAACTTTGCAGAGTTGTTATGTAAATTACGTAAGATACCACATTCGGCAGAACACTGTTTAAAAAAAGCACAAAATAAAATGAACCAAAAGAACTATAAAACATGTTTTTTTAATTAAAAGTGTAGTCAAGGGACCAGCCTGTTGGTGTAGTGGTGAAGTTCGCATGCTCTGCTTCGGTAACCTGGGGTTCACAGGTTCAGATCCCAGGCGTGGACCTATGCACTCATGCTGTGGCAGCGTCCCACATATAAAAATAGAGGAAGATGGGCACAGATGGTAGCTCAGGGCCAATCTTCCTCAGCACACACACACACACAAAAAGGAGGATTGGCAACAGATGTTTGTTCAGGTCTAATCACCTAAAAAAAAAAGTGTAGTCAAAGTGGAAAAGTTGATTATTTCTGGATTTTCTGTGAGTGAATGACTAGCACGGCCTCATATTTTGTGAGATTCACTCAAAGTACATTTCACAATCTGCTCCTGATCCAGAAAATTTTATACAGATTATTGGGGAAACATATAAAGCATTTATGCAAACTGCTCAAGTAATCTGAACACCTCATACCAGTGTCACTGTACCCTTGCTATTATGCTTGAGAAAAGAAAAAGAGGCTGCAATGGAGCAAGTTACACAAAGGTTATATATTTTTTAAAAAATGATGTTTTTCTCAATTTTAGTTGAGCTTTTGATTGTTTTTTGTTTTGGTTGCTTTATTTTTAATTTTCTTTCCTCCCTCCCTCCCTCCCTTCCTTCTTTAACTCAGCATCTTATGATCTTTTTCCACACAAGGTATTACAAAAGCAAACTACAGTATTTTTTTTTCTTTTTTTGGTGAGGAAGATCGGCCCTGAGCTATCACCTATTGCCAATCCTCCTCTTTTTGCTTGAGGAAGTTTGGCCCTGAGCTAACATCTGTGGCAATCTTCTCCTAATTTGTATGTGGGTCACTGCCACAGCATTACTTAATGAGTGGTGTAGGTCCACGCCTGGAACCCGCAAACCCCAGCCACTGAAGTGGAGTGCACCGAACTTAACCACTATGCAACCAGGTCAGCCCCCAAACTACATTTTTAAACTGTCACTACTAGAGACATTATGCAGGAGAACAGAGTGAGAGATTTTGCTTTTTAAACAAAACAAAACTCTGTGGCAGTTCTAGGCATGTAACAATTACTTACCTGCTTGTTCACATACCTTTTGTTACATGAATATTTTTCACAGTATGAATGTCTTTAAGACTCACAAAGATGCTTTTGGCAGATCATCAAATATCTGTTCCATTGGAAAAAAAAGATAGCTACTTATTACAGGGACCCTGCAATGTCGATCACTGTAGAGGAACCACTGTGCAGTACAAAGGGGACAGGTAGATGTCTGTGGCAATTATTTCTGCTTTAAGTGTGATAAACTTTAGGACAGTTTGGAGAGCATATGCAGAGTGCATTTGAGGTTTCTCATTTTAGCCATTTGTTCTGTAAACTAAGCAGGAAGGAGAAGTCCCTAGTGGCATGGCACAGAAAGTATTAGACTACTGGAAGGAAAAATCTTGAAATTAAAGGCAGAGAAAAAATCATTGTAATATCTGTTTCTTCAATTAATATGAGTGACATATTTTCACCTTGTTTGCACTCAAATCTAGTTGTCTAAAATCTGTACATCACCACACAGACTATGTCAAGGTTATATTTTAGGTGAATAAATTCATGGACTTTTTCTTTTTCTTCATAGAGTTTCTCTCTCCCCCTCTCAACACACACACATACACACACACACGCACACACACAAAGCCATTGGATAGGCTGATAAAATCCTGTCTAGTTTTAATGACTACAGGAGAGATAAGGCTTTAAAATATGACTATTCATGAAGTTATTGGATTCTCCTGCATAGATTGGGTCCAACTTCTCATATTCCCCTCTGGTCATTTGTCAGAGTAGACTTAGCACTTTTAAAAATAATAATGAGGTCACTGGAGCATTTCTCAATAGCTTAATAGAATCATATTCTCTCTCTTTTCCTTCTTTTAGCAAATAATTTAAATCTAATACCCATTTTGGGGGTTTTACTTGTAAATGAACTTCCCTAAAACATGCAAATAACTTTTCTCCAAAAGCAGGTTCTGTGATTATGCTGTATTGCCAAGGGCAAAATAAAAAGAAAGGCTAAAGTAGTTTAAGGGATTTTTAACAAATTCTGTAACTTTTGCTCGGGTTAAAATTATTCAGTTTTCTCAAATTAGTGAGAGAGCTTAACTCTTTTTTCGTGAGGGAATTAATTCATGAAGAATTTTCTTAGCTTAACTTCATAATAAAAGAGGTTGGTGGTTAGCACCTTTCCTGGGTTCTGCTGCCAGGTCACGGTCTGCCGTAAAATATCAAAGATGGAGTGGAGTGAAATGCCAATCTTAAGATGCATTTTAAAATCTCAGTCTGTTTTTTTCTTTACCCTTTTTATTGGGGCAACATATATATAACATATAATTTACTATTTAACCATTTTTAAGTGTACAATTTACTGGCATTAAGTAAATTCACATTGTTGTTCAATCATAACAACCATCCATCTCCAGAGCTTTTTTCATCTTCTGAAACTGAAACTCTGTACCCATTAAAAAAAAACTCCTCAGAGCCTCCCCCCCCCAGTCCCTGGCCATCATCATTTTACTTTCTGTCTCTGTGAATTTGACTACTCTAAGTACCTCACATAAGTAGAGTCAAACATTATTTGTCCTTTTGTGACTGGCTTATTTCCTTCCTTTTTAAGGCTGAATAATATTCCATTGTATTTATATAGTGCATTTTCTTCATGCATTCATCTGTTAATAGATATTTTGTTGAATTTTAAATTAAATTTCAGAATTTTAAATTTGAAATCTTGTAAAATGTATAGCATGCCTATCCCTCGCATGTGCTGGGTCCACATTGTTTTAACTCTAAAGCATTTCTAATTTTTAAAAGCACAACTTTTGGATAATAATTAAAGATAATTAGTAATTGCTAGTCACATTACTTTGTATTAAGGACAATCAGAAATGTTACACACAAATCAGCAAGATTCATGTGGCAGCAAATAATATTTATTAAATGAACACCTGGTTCTTGTTTTTATTAGGCAAATTAATCTGTCTTGTCCCTTGTCTACAGGAATTTTTATATTATAGCAGGATTTACACACTATTATTCAGATGTGTAAAAAGTTCTACTATGTAACATGATCTGCCTTGTGAAATGTCAATCACACTAGAGGGACAGGGCAGAGGTGTGCATTTAGGCCTGTCTGGTAAATTCAGACCAACCCAATAATTTTCTTAAACAGTTTCTTCAAATGATACTTTCTCTTTTAATTTCAAATGGTCTCTTTTGTATTTGTCTCCACTCCCTCTCCCTTCCAGTTGTTGACAGGATATAAGACAGCTGAACAAATTCTAATGGCATCAGAAGAGACAGGCTTTGAGTCTGCCTCTGATATCCTTCCGGTGTCTGCAGCGGGACTCTTCACGTCTGTCTAGTTTACAGATGTGTTTGTATCTAAAGTCTGTCAATGATCAGATTATGATCTATTCTCCTTGTCTCAGGCAAAGGTGGAAAGTCCACCACACACACTTCCAACACAGGGTCACTGCTAGACTGTCCCCTTTACCAAGGTCTCATGCCAATATTAGGCTACCTTCTCCACCTCCTTCAGGAACATACGGTAACTTTTCTACTCTGCCTTATCCTACACCTTTGATCTAGCTGTACCATATTGCTGATTTTCCACTGATCATATTCTCCTTGGAGACCCAAATAGAAAGTTAGGGGTGCCGGCTCTGTGGCATAGCGGTTAAATTTGGCACGTTCCTTTTTGGTAGCACAGGTTTGCAAGTTCGGATCTCAGGCACGGACCTACACCACTCGTCAGCCATGCTGTGGCGGCAACCCACATACAAAAAAGAGGAAGACTGGCACAGATGTTAGCTCAGGGTTAATCTTCAAGCAAAAAAGAAAAAAAAAGAGGAAGATTGGCAACAGATATTGGCTCAGGGCAATTCTTCCTCAGCACACACACACAAAAAGAAAATTAAGCAAAGAACCTATGACCTTCTTATTCCTTTCAATCTATATATATTAGTCTTTGACCTATAGATGGGAAATCAGGATACACACTGTTCTTTATCCATTTATCCAAGCTTTTGGACTTCTCCATCCTATAATCCCCTGGTTAGAAGGAAAGTGGAATTTCCATTTCTGAAACTGATAGTCTATTATCAAAAATTATCCCCAGTACAATTTTAAATAAGTTCCATCAGGGGCCGCCCGGTGGCGCAGCGGTTTAGTCTGCACTTGGCAGCCCGGGGTTTGCAGGTTCGGATCCCAGGCGCCCCCCGATGCACTGCCTGTCACCCACGCCGTGGCGGCGTCCCATATAAAGTAGAGGAAGATGGGCACGATGTTAGCCCAGGGCCAGTCTTCCTCAGCAAAAAGAAGAGGATTGGACAGATGTTAGCTCAGGGCTGGTCTTCCTCACAAAAAAAAACAAAAAAACAAAAAAACAAAAAAAATAAAAAAAAATAAGTTCCATCAATGTTAATAGACTATTCAAATAAAAATAAAGCTAAGTGTACACCAATCCAGGAAGTACCATGGAAATAAATCTGCATAGTCTAATTTTTAAGGCTTATGCTTATTAACCCAATTTAAAAAATGTAACATTGAAATTTTAAAAGCAAATAACTACAGTTTGTGTTCAAACTCATTTTTCTGGCTTTGGATGAGCTAGTTAATTATAGGAAAAAATAAAGCATAAAATATGTTAATATCCTTATTTTCTATGAATCAAAATGAAGTATAGGATCATTTTTGCTTTTTATTACTAGAAAATAAACACCCCCTCCTTCAAAAATAAAGAAAATAACATAAAAAATTATGTTTCTGATGCCTGAAATGCCACCAACAGTCCTCTATTCATTGAAGCTAAGGATTGATATTTGGATAGATCTAACACTCCTCTGAGGATGAAAGCCATTATCAGCCAATTAGGCTTCAGTATGAATGAGCTTTCAGTTCTCAAATGTAAGGAAGTGCATTAGAACAACGGGAAAAGATAAACTATTGTCATACTTTTTAAATGTTGGTTGATTTAAGCAGATATAGTAATTAAAAAGAAAGAATAATATTTGTTCAAAGTAACTGTTATCATATAAAATCTCTGTTGTACTTTAAACCAAGTACTTGCTTTGCTTCATTTTTCAAAAGCAAGCACCCAATGTGAAATACAAAACATGTATGAGACTTAGATATCTGGTGATTATCTCCCATTTTTCAAGTTGGATTACTATCATTTTTTTACTTGCTGGCATTTTTACTTAATAGTCCTGAGATGTATGCCTTTAACCCAGGATAGCTTTGTTAAATGGATTTTGGTTTTATCATATTCTTTTTGCTTTTGTTCAACACTTCGTATTTAGAGAATATTTCAAGTGCTTTGTGCAACTAGTCTTCTGATTCATTTGTTAAAATTAATTTCATATATATGCTACACAGTATACTCAAAGATGGCTACAATGGAATTTTACCATATATCTTCTCGAAAGAAAAAGTGTAAAGCACATTGCTATGATGGCAAAGCACTCCTATTATCCTAGATAATCAATACCAATGGAAAGAAGTCTTTTGTTTCAGACACTTAAATACACACACACATGCAAACAAAAAACCTTTCCTTGAAGATTTGTTTTTAGCAAAGAATGTGCCAGTATTCAAATTAATATGGTGGTACTGCACTTTTGTACTTTTCAGAAGAAAATAAGCAGAAAGCTGTGAAATTTATTTTGTCTAAAAGTGTGGTTGCATGGTAGGTAGTATTTTATTTCAATTGAAATAAATGCAGATTGAACAAGATATATAGCAACTTAAAATATAAAATTATTATGCATTACCTTGTCTTATTGAAAAGTATTGCTACAAATTACAAACCTTCTCTTTGTTCCAAATGCATTACACAAATCCTTGAAGTTGCTGAAATGGATGTTTCTCTTCTCCCGGGTATTTTTAATCGTTAGGCAATCCCTGTCTGGAGACTGGGTGGATGCTCATGATACTATCAGGCAACAGTAAGACATGGAGGAGACTATTAGACTTAATAGCTATTGATTTGCTAAACCGGGGAAGTGCTGTCACATACACCTTCACAAGTTCTGGTTGCAATCTCGAACCCAGGGCAATTATGTCTTAGAGAAGAATTGAAATTAGAAAAAAGCAAAGAAAAAAATTCTTGTCCTGGATGACAAGCCACTGGACAACCCTAAATAGGATATAAAGTATGAGTGCAAAATGCAAATAGATGTTGATTCTTTGACTTTCTTTCTTTCCCAATTCTTTTGCTTTAGGCATGCTCTCATGTGGTAAATTATTCATGATGTTGAGTTCCTACAAATTAGTAGAATGGTGGAAATTAGTAATTTGTAAATCAATTCGTAGATTTTTTCAGAAATAAATCCCCTTCAGAAGTGGCTGATCCCTGCAGGTACAGCTTCCCCAACAGCTTTCTCAGGTGGAGGTTATTTCTTTTTTAATTCTCTTTTTACTTGTTAGGCTTAGGCTATTAGCTCAGTGACCTCATTGCTCCCCAATGACATTTCCAGATTATATCTTCTGTTCCCTTTTTCAAATACCCTTGTTCAGGAAGGATTCTTCTACTTATTTCTATCATCCCCTTCTCCATCTTTTATGCTGTCAATTATTGCCATCCCCTCATTAATTGAACACATCAGAATATGGTTCCATTTCTCTTTCTCCATTGTTATTCCTGTCATCCTTGTCTGGGTTTGCTCTAGCTTCTGCTTCTAGATTTGTAGTGCAGGATTTCAGGATGGTGATCCTCGGCTTTCAATTTAAATTGAAGATTGAGGCACGGCCAGGAGTTTATGATGGGTGTGCTTTATTGTGGTCTGGTCAGCAATAATCTTTCCTCTTTATAAGGGGACACTAATATGTCAGAGCTTTGCACTGGGCCTTTCAGTTTTTAGGGAAACAATCCTTCATTTGTTGGAGCATATATCTGGATGTCAATACATTAGCGGTTAAGTAGAGGAAATAAATTGGAAGTTTGGCTCTTTGTGAGGCAATTTTTTATTTAGTCTTCCAGCTCCCATGCCTGACCTCTGCTCTGCCTCACTTTTCCCTTCAAGAGCCTCTCTGGGTCTATCCTAATGGAGACCTACTTCAAGTTTTCTTGAGGATAATTGGGAGCTTCAATTTGGTTTCACAAATTGAAGAAAGGAACCTGGTGTTACAATTATTGTACATTTAAATTTTTACCCAAATCCTTTGTTTTAGCCCCATGAGTCATCCTAATTTTCCGTGATGGTTGGTGACTTGAGCCTCTCAGGTTCTATGATGTGAGTCCACACACTGCTTATTTCAGCAAGTCCTTTATGTTTTACCCCCTCCACCCTTCCAATCGGTAGAGCTTCTTGGCTTTCCTTCCTTAAAATATTTTTTATTGTCATTTACCCACACCTCTTTTATGTTCATGTGTATTTACAGAAATTTTCTTCATTTACGATTTATTTAGTGTGGATGGGGAGCTTGGAATGCTATTTAAGATTAATCTTTCATATTTACTAATAGATTGTCCAATGGTTTAGTAAGTTTTTAATCTGAGGAAATAAAATAATTTTATACTTTTATGTATATATACATATATCTTGTGTATATCACTAGAAAAGTTCAATATATGAGTGATTAAGAACCATTTATGGAAATATTGGTGTATTAATAATGCCATTATTAATGAAAATTTCCCCACATTAATAATTCTTGGAACACTTAATATACAATATGATCTCATGTAATTTTTCAGTCATTTTACTATTTGCAAAAAATTTCCTAAAAGTCAAGATACAGATATTTAAATATTTTCCTGGTTCAAAAATAAAACGTTTTCCTCTGAAAATAGAGACATTTTATTCCTATAAAATTTATTCCTTCACCTTTTATGCTCACACCATTGTTGACAGTAGAGATTATAGTTTTCAATTATTTTGAAGCAAACTACAAACATGAAGTACCATAGAAATTTTAACCCTGAGTGCAAGGAAAAGAAAGCACTTTTACTTTGGGTTAATGAATAAAGATTATTTGATTTATCACTAAAATACTTTATACAACTGGGGATTTAAATAACTTTAGTTACGGATTCATTTCTTACTGAAAGCATGACTCAGCTCTTATACTTTAAGGCACCCTCTATCAAATGAAGCATTATGTCACTTACTCTTCAATTCCAGATGCTAAAGATGCCACTTGTAATGCAAATAAAAATAAATTTTATTATCCTGATCATCATTCTTTCATTTCATAAAACAGACATCATTTGAAACCCAAGGCTATTTGTATATTTTACAGAAGATCATATAAAGTGTATTTCACATATCCAAACAATTTCTACATTACTCTCTTAGGACATATATCTCATCAAAATGATTTAAAAGCAAAATGTGTCTATAAAAGATCTATATCAGGATTATCTCACTTTAAATATTTATAAAACAAGAAAGTAAAAATTTCCAAATCTGCAATGTGGATTGTTAAAATATTATATCTCTTGTGTTTGTTCTCAGGTTCCCTCAACATCAACCTCTAGGATGTATAATTTTATAGCCAGAAATCAGCCTCAGCAATGAATCAGGTTTAAAACGCAGCAGCCCCCAAAACAGCACCAAACGACAGCTTCATCAGAAAGAAAAGATCTGGATACAGTTTTGTTACCGCCATTGGGAACAAGAGAAAAGCAAATTCTCAAGCCCAGAAGAGAGATAAAGCAACACATTTGCCATGGATCCTTTCAGTTTCTCTTAGGAAAGAATAACTACTCTAACCTACCCCTTTCTGGCACATTTTTATGGGAAAAAGTACAAATAGCGCACACCCAGGAAAGGCCGTGCCAAGTGACAGAAATTGAACTTATTTTACACTCAGGCCTCTCTTTCCTCACTTAGGGTCCTTCAAGTGAAAAACTGACAGGTGAGAGCATGTCTTTGTTAGGATATAAAAATCCAATGAAATGACAAAAAAGTAACTTGCATTATTGGCCTTACTTGAAGAAGAAATTCTTGGACATAAAATATGAAAATCCTACCTAATACCTGGATTCTTAACTATTCATTCCATGCAGTGTCTAGCTTAAACAAAGAGCTTCTAAGGAAAGTTTAGGAACAGTAAAGTGTATGCATAATTAATAATCTCCCAGATGTCAGTACAGACAGTGGCCTAAGGTTTTAATGATTTTAAGGACTGTAATACAAAGATTGTCAAGCATTGATTTTAATCGTTAAAAAAAATTAACTAGGGTAACTCTTCCCTTAGGTTAGGATTACAAAAGATAACCACCAAGAATATATTTTCTAGTGAATATATTCCATATATTTTATATATAAGCAGTGTGTGAGAGTAGGGATGGAATATACATAGTTGTGTGGGAGGCGACGGAGAAGAGGGCGGATGTATACCTTTGAGTCCAAATCAGTGCCTTTTGAAAAGTATCTCAAGCTAATATAATGAATTCATGGAATGGATTAATTTTCTGTCTAGTCGGAGTGCATGCAGTAGAAAAGAGGACATTTATATGACCCAAAACTTCCAAAACTTCACAGTTGGTTTCAAAAAAAGAGTGCACGTCTTACATTACATCCCATTTAAAATAACCTTATTTCGAAGGCAAAATAGCTCCCTTAATTGGGAATAATTTTTTAAGCAAGGAGAGATTGGACAATTAAGAAAACAAAATTTTCACTTAAGTATATTAGTGAAGGTATCCTAAATATTTAGTATTTTTTATAATGTTATAAAAGGAAACATTCAAGAAATAGACATTCAAAATTTGTCTTAATAATAACCTGAGGATAAAAGCAATGTTATTATGATTCAATGAATATTTAACCATTTGCAATAAAACCTTAAGATAATATAAAGCTGTAGCAAAGTTTAAACAAGCATTTTTTTCAGGAGATAATCAGGCAATAATTTAAAGTAGAAATGGTAAAAGACAAATTGCAGAAATATTATTTAATTCCATGTGCTTATATTAAGAAGAATAAACTTAAATCCCTTTATGGCCTTCATCTTAGACAAATGTGTTAAAGGTACAATTACAGGGGAGTTTCAATTTAATTGACATATATTAAAAGTGTAGCTTGACCATAGAGAAATTCCCACTAGTTCTTACAGAATTACCAAAATAATGTTTCCTTCAAATATACTTAGAATCCTTGCATGAGGCAACTATCATATGTTGAAAAGAGTGAATTACTTACTTGGATATGATTTAGTCTACCCCAGTGCAGTATTTACTAATTATATAATAAAACCAAGTCTATGTGTATGTACACATGTACTTCTCCCAATTTTATAGATGACATTTATAGAATGACAAATTACTCTAAATGATTTACTGGGTAATATATAGCTATATGAGTCAAAAGGTAATGGTTTCACACCCAAGAAAATTGGTTTATAAATGCATTATCTTTACTCAGTTCCTATTGGTTCCTATATGGTTTTTTTCTGTATCTCCCTGTATATTAATTCAGGCCTCTGAGGACCCTGCCCCAGGCAAGAGGTAGCCAGCTTTTTCTCTCCTTCATTAAGCTCCCTATTTCTCAGTATTGTTTCCCAAATTTGGCTCATTCTCAGTCAGGTCTCTTCCACTTACTGAAGAATTCTGCCTGCTTCCTCCATCTCTGAGGGGAAAAGTTCTTTCTCTCCTTGTTGGGGAAAACAGTTCCCCACACAGGGGACAAAATTACTGAGAAGAGGCCAGAGTGACTTTCAAAAGGCCAGAGGAAGTTTACTTTGCTTATATTTCAAAATGTAAAAAAATTAGACTACAATTTGAATTTGAAAAAAAAACAAAAATGTAGGCCTCATGATGGCATTTAGAATATGACAGAATGGCAAAACTCTTGCAATGATCTTAAGCATTTTAACTCCCAGCTCTTAGAAGGCATGAGTATATTCTTATTTCTTCCCATTGGATCAGTTTGTTCTATGGAACAGGATATATGGGTTAATAAAAGAAATAGCCATATTTACTATGGCGCGGCACTTTCTGTGGTCAGACTTGCTATCAATGACATTAATTTTCTACACTGGTACCTTTGTGCCCTAGTACTTTCTACCTTGTAATTTTTCAAACACTAGTATTAAGTACGTTTAGAGGAAACGCACTACAGAATTTGCAAAGACTAATTCTGCATTGTAAAATGTAACTTGCTAAATTCTCCCATAGGTTTATTCTGGTTATTTATGGTCTAAAAAACGCTTGGAGCTAATTGTATACATCTTGGAAGCAGAATGGATTTAATGACATGCGTGTCACGTGTCTCTAGCTGCTGCCATAGATTTGGTGCGATTTCTACTCTGATCTGTGCTCCTATAAATGCTGGTCACAAACTGAAGGAAAGTGCATCCATTTAAGTCATTTCTAAAGTCTGAAATGTCAATGGATGAAGAAAGTTATTTTACATATAAATCCATATCAAGTGCATTTTATTTTTTAAATATCACTGGGCTGAACTAAGGCAAATACTTCTAATATCCCTTTTGAATAAAACAACATATTTGCATGGAAGATTGTATATATCACTGTTATAAATATTTTACTTTTTATAGAATTTATTGCCAATGGCAATCATCCAAAGTATCTAAGAATATTTTTTCTATCATAGTTTGAATGATCTTGATTTTGATTTTAAGTCAAAAAACTAAGGAAGAGGAGGTTTGTTGAATGTCAACAATGTGCCTGACACCTGACAAGCATTATCTAATGTAATCTTCACAACACAGTATTGAGGTAGGTGGTCTTATTTCTTATTTTGCATATCAGAAAATAGAGGCTCACAGACATTAAGCAATATGTTGTATTTGCACAGAGATTGCATGGGAGCCTTGGAATTCAAACCAACACTAGTCTGTTACAACCACCATGTCCTCCTGCACCAGTCATATGCACTGCCATTGTTCAATCAATGTCATTCAACCTTTCTTCCCTCTCAAGGGGCTGGAGATGTTCTTGGAGCAGCTGGGGAATATTTGTCTTGGTTGAAGTAAAAAGTCAATTTATTAATTTATTAAAAAGTCAACTATTATGTTGACCTAGATCTTGTCATGTGGATACTTAAGACAGCAACTTGAAGGGACTTTATTCAAGTGACTGAGGTTTTAGAGAGCAGCTTCTAAATCCAAATGCATTTTTACATGGTTGTCATTCTCAGGGCTTGTCAGGAAAACATGCGCTTTGTGTATTGCTACTGTCACTTGCTCTTTTGCCATTCCTCCTTGGCTGAGCCTTCTTGTGGCCCAGTAGGATCATCTCTAAGGGTTTTTCCCAACCAACACCTTTTAACGCAGTGTCTGTGCTAAAGTGTTAGATGGTTTAGCGATCTGAAGCATTTTCCTTTAAGTCTTTCATAGAATGGCTTCATTGTCTTTCAGTTGCTTTTTGAGTGTATTTATTCCATATCACAGATGTGACTCAACCTTTTAACTGAACTATGATAAGGCCTTTTGGATAATCTCTCTACCTGGTCATAAACTCTAATTTCAGCTTGACCACACCTGCCTCAGACATCTGAAAACATGCTCACTTAGGGACTGTGCTATTTCAACACTGGTGACTTACATTATTTCAAATAGTTATTTTCTTTATGTTTGTTTTGTGACACCTGTGCTACCAAAGGTCATGGTGGGGAAGATGGTGGATTCAAAGTGATAGCAAAAGGTAGTTTAGCAAAAGGACTATTTATCTAAGGATCATAAAAATAACAAGGGAATGAGGAAGCATGCAAGGGGCTAGCAACAGTAGAGAGCTGTTACTAACCCTAGGCTGAAGGGGCAATGGGAACAAATGGTGTCATCAGATACTTGGAAAACTGGAACCACAGCAGAAGAGGAGCAACCCAAAAGGAGCTTTGGTAGTAGAGGCTGGAAGCCAATGTCAGAGACATGTCCAGGCTCTCTGGCTTTCTGAAAGCTTCAGTTTTCCATTGGCTGAAGGAAGCTTGGAGTGTGAGGGTAAAGGAGCCCCAGAGAGGTTGTCTGTAAAATGTCAGTCTCCTATGACACAGATCAGCACTGCAAAGATAAGAATATGGATGGGAGGAGAAGAGGTAAATGTAACATAGCCAGCATAATGTTCAGATGCGGATCTCCAACTCAGATCTCCCTCTGAATTCCAGACTTCTATATTTAACAGTTTACTTGATATTTCCACTCAAATACCAGAATTTTAAGGTGGTTCCCAAGATTCCAACTTCCTGGTATATGTGCCCTGAATAATCCTCTCCTCTTGACTGTGGAGGGACATGTGAACACTGATAAGACAGTTACTCCCTTGATTAACTTATGCTACATTATCAGGATGATGGGTCGTCACCCCATGATTTTGTTACTTCCTGGAGGATTCCTTGATAGCTGACTAGGGGGATTCTCCTGCTGGCCTTGAACAAGCAACTGCCATGTCATGGAGAGGAACACCTGGCATGGAACGGCATGTGAATTCTAGGAGCTGAGAATGGCCTCAGGTTAACAGCCAGCGGAAAAGCAGGACCTGAGTCCCACAGCTTCAAGAAACCGAATCCTGCCAACAACCTCAATCAACTTTTAAGAGAATGCTGTGCTCCAGATTAGAACCCTTGTGGCAGACACCTTGATTTTAGCTCTGTGAGACCCTGAGCAGGGAATTCTGTTAAGTCAAGCACAGACTTCTGACCTACAGAAACTGTGGGATAATGAATGGTTGGTGTTCAAAGCTGCTAAATTTGCAGTAATTTGTTATATAGCACTAAATATCTAATAATACGTAACAGGTTGAAAATAAACTCCTGACTCTTCACCCTTAAACACCAAACCTGCTTCTCCCCCAGTTTTCCTCAGGAAATGGTAATGCCACATTTCAGCATACTAAGTTTCCAAAATCTTTATTTATCTTTGGTTTTACTCAATACTTCATATCTTACAAAGTTCATCTATAAATCTGTCAACTCTATCTTCAAAATATGTCCATAATTCCAGCATTTCTTACCTCTTTGACCATGACTCAGGTTAATGCTGCCTTCATTCCTTCTTGGGATTATTTAAAAAACTTCCAAACTGGTTTACCTGCTCTCCTACCTACCTGCCAAAACCTATTCTCCACAAAGTGGTCAGAATAATACTTATAAAATGTAAATTGAAAAATATTTCTGTTCAAAGCCTTATGGTGGCTTCCAGTCTCACCCAGAAGCAACCATGTCCTCTAAATTGTCTGTAGACATCAGAGCAATTCACAGTGGGGTCAGTGGTCTACAAACTATTGTTTCCCATCCATGCCATTTTCATGAACAGAATATGATTTTTTGTAACTTTTTTATTTTTTGCTACATTATGTCTGTTATGCATATATTGAAATTTATTTTTTTATGTTGACTCTACTACTAAAAAGTTGGGTCACATTTTGTAGATCTTCTACATTTACTTTAAAATTTGTGTTTCTAGAAAAACATTTAATTGTATTTTACAAATGGCATTGGCTTATGACAAAATGTACATTTAAAAAAATCAAAATAAATGTTTTTTTAACCACAGATAGTTTGAAAACCTCTCAGATTCCCTACCACCCTGTCTCCTGCTCACTCTGCTCCAGGCTCACTGGCTCCAGGATATTCGTCAAACTTCCCCAGGCCACTGGCATCTCTAGTCCCTCTGCCTGGAATACCCTTGCCCCAGATACCCTTATGGCTTAATCTTCCACTTCATTTTGGTCTCTATGAAATACCCTCCAATCAAAGAGCTTTAAAAAATCACCTTTTCTATCATTAACTTTTTAAAAATTGCCATTCTTTTCCCCTTGGCAATCCCTATTCCTCTTATCTAACTTTATTTTCTTCATTTGAAGACATATTTATTAATATTGTGTATGTGTACAGATAGATAAACATAAATGAATTTATAGGAATATATGTTTCCATTTATATTAGTTTCCTATTGATACTGTAACAAATTACCATAAACATGGTGGCTTAAAACAACTGTTATTTTGATATGTTAACACTTTCACCTAAAAGATTATTATTATGAGTTTATTGTAACTGGCACTTTGTGTCATCAATGCCTAGGACATTTCCTGACATGTTTTGCTAGTGTATAAAATTAGTTCAACCCACATAGACAGTCAGAGACTTGATGAGAATATTATATTTTACATTGTCAACAGTATATGTGTATGTGTGTACGTATATATATGTGTATATATATATGTGTGTGAAGATATCCCAAATAAAAATAATGACAGAAGCTTAAAGGTAATGAAACTCAAACACACACCCACACACATTTCTCTTGAACCATCACCTCCAATAGATTCAAACATTTCTTTATCAATTGATTCCACATTCCTATTCATAAACAATAAAAAAGAGGTGAGCTGATAATTTAATGTCTTTTCAGATAGATTTCAGCCTATTCAGAGGATTAATTTACTTCTAATTTCAAACTGTTTATGCAAAAAATGGTTTTTACCTAGGGAAACCAATGAATCTTAACTTTTATGATAATGTTAAAAATTAATAGCCACACAATGATTTAAAAGGCACAGTATAAAGTGTTAATATAGGTGTTATAGAGATCCCACCCCTTTCCTTGTACAACTAGTTATTTAACTTTGGGGGGATGAGTACTAAGTTATATATTTTCCAGTAAAGATAATTTGGCCATTCTTCTAGGAAGACTGTTATGTGTACTCAAGCAGTTCAAAAGATCTTGTCTCTTATAGGAACACTGTTTATGACAGAGCATTTTTCATTAGCGATAGAAGCCATTTAGAAGCAGAGTTAGTATGATGTTAGTGCTTACTTTCTTACGTTGATCAAATGAATTTTCAAATTTTCCCATCTACATACTGACATAAAAAGAAAGCAAGTACTTTTTATCCAGAGCAGTTGTTAAACAGGTTCTTCATTGAGATTCCGTGTGAAGCCAACAGCAAAAGAAAAGGGGTGATTTTTTAAAAATCTGTTTGCTTGCTCACATTTTGAACTTTAGTCAATGTCTAAAGTAATACCAAGTGTCCTTTTGGTTGGCCAACTTAAAGTTCTGAAATTTACATATTTTTTTCAAAACTGTATATACAATGAGTGACAAAGTAGCGTGTATCTGATATTTATGCAAAGAAAACTGCCTTACTAAAAACCTTAAAATGTTTTTCTCTATATTATCTAAAACAATGTGTTTCAACCTTCTCTGCTGATAAATGCACAAATAATTCATATGTTTATAAGTACTTCACTTCGCTTTTTTTCTTATGCACATTTTAATTTTATTTTTCTGTACTTTTGCTTTTGTATTAAGGAGAATAAGTTGATATGCTAGTAAATATATGTCAAATTTTCCAATTTTTAGTAGTTAATACACAGGCTATCACTTTGTGGTTAGCCAAAAACAAGGTTGAATTTTGGTTAGTACCAGAAATATTCAAAACATGTTTTCTCTACCTCTTGAAATTCTATCAATTAAGCTTCTTCCTTGGAAAGGTGTTAAAACATTTATTGGCATTGATATTCATTTAGGAATTCTAATAAAATACACATGGTACTGGACTAATTACCTCAAGCTTAATACAGGGAACACTTTGGCAAACGTTTCCTCTGGACACAGAGGAAAGGAGGAAATTCATTCATTTTTTCAGCAAAGGCCAGACACTATGTGAGTACAGCAGAACAGCCATGAATCAAATAGACAAACACTTTGTTTTTATGGAGGTTATGTCCAAGTGGGGCAGATCCCATCAACAGGAAATATGCCTTATGTCAAGCGGGGATAACTGCGGTGAAGAAGAACAAATGAGGGAAAGGAACAGGAAGTGATGGTGATGGGAGAGTTTCCATAAAAAAGAGAAGGTCTGTCTCAGAAAGTGAGATGTAAGCAGAGGTCAGAAAGGAGTGAGATGCACAGGTGTGTGGGCAAACAGCTTTCCAAGCAGAAGAAAATAAAAAGGTTGTGGAAGGATAGCAAAGATAATTTTCCAGCTTTATGTTTATTCCCTGGAAAAGTATCTCCCTCGTATAAATGAAATTAGGAAGATTTGTGGTAACATATTGAGGACACCCAGATGGTTTCTAAAGAGGCATGTGCCTGGCGGTAGGTTGCAGTGGAAGTGATCCTTTGGGGCAAAGCTCAGCCTCCACTGAAGATCCACCGAGACTTGTCTGAGGAAAGTCGGGGAAACTTGGAGAATTTTGCAAGCTCTCAGAGAATTTTCCAAAGAGGATGGATTTGAACGCTAAAGTTGCATTCTTCTCTAACTAGTTCTGTGAGCCTCTGTGGTGACCCTGACCCCCACTACCAGGAAAGCACTTCCAATTCTGTGAAGGCAGGATAATTTCTCACTGACACACTTTCCATTAAAAATGCTGAGGTTTTTCTGACTTATTTCATCCTTATGCCCCAGTCAAAGAGTCTTTTATTAGTGGCTCTATTTCTTTATTATACTTACCGAGACAAGTTTGTTAAATAGGACTCATTCTCCTGAATCAGGTCATGCTACTCAGGACAACACTATCTCTGAATTAATATAAATTTTATTATATTATATAAATTAATTATATTATATTATATAAATTCATATATTAATATGAAGTAATATAAATTTTAATACATTCAATTCTTGTAGCTTTCCATTTGCCTTTTCCTCTTCTAAAGAAAAAAAATACATGAAAATTCCCAGTTTACTGACTGATACACTGTCAGGGAGCAGAATTTGCCATCCCAAGATGTGTCTTTTTGGCATGATGATTGTTTTTGGCTGGTCATTTTTTTAAAAACTCCAGACATGTGTAAAGCTCTGAAAACCAAGTAGAAGTTGCCCTTCATAAGAGACACTTACATTTGTGAGGGAAATCTCCATCTGTAAAGATGTCTCCCTCTCTGTAACAGGAAGAGGGGGATGACCTTATCTCTAGAAACTCTTACCAACGCAGAAGGCAAGGACTTAAATTTGCATAATAACCTTACTCTTGTTTACTATTCTTTTCTAGTAATCTCCCATAACTGACTGCCCCCACCCCCAACATCCTACTTTGTCTTTAACTGAAGATGGTATTTAAGGTGGTGACCTCAGCCATTCTGGGAGTTGCTCAGTTTTCCTGGATTTCTCCTACGTATACATGTTATAAAGCTTTGTTTGATTTTCTCCTGTTATTCTGTCTCATGTAAATTTAATTCTTAGGCCAGCCAGAAGGACCTAGAGTGGGTAGACAAATTGTCTTCCTCCTCTACAACATCATTCTCTTTTTTCTCTTGTTCCCTGACTTTTATGTAAAATTCTTAGAGTTATATTAAATCTGAAAGAATTAATTTTCTTTATCTTCAGGCTATGTCCCAATGCATTCAACAAATTGTCTGAAAACTAATACACATGTATTAACATGTAATTAACACATCCTACAAGGAACTTTTGTGGGTACATACTCTAAAGCATGCATCATGCATCAATGCTTTGAGTACCATCATTTTACTATTCTCTGAACTTTGGAAGTCAAATAAAACTTTCTGCCTGTCCCCTTCTGGAGTTGAAATAAAAATATACAGACAATCAAAATCCAGTATAATGTGTGGTTTTCTATATTACAAGGAGTTACATGAAGACTTGGTGTTGATCATGGGATCTCGGAATTCAAGACTTATATTATGAGAAAACTATAGTTGGGGGTGGGTTCAAGATAATGACTTAGGAAGATTCTGAACTCACCTTCTCCCAAGGATGCACTGAATCTACTGCTATATATGAAATAATTTCCTCTGAAAAAAACCCCAAAACTAGCTGAGTGACTCTTACGTATTGGGTGAACAAGAAAAAAGTCACATTAAAACAAATAGGAGAGGCTGAGACACAGTGTTTCCATAAACCCCACCCCTGGCATGGTGACCCACAATCAAGAGAGAATTCAAAACCCAGAGCTTCTCCCTGAGGAGTGAAAGGCTTGAACCCCGTGTTGGGCACCCTGGCTCTTAAGATATGTACCTGAGAACATCTACCTTTGAAAACCAACAGGGCTTGCATACAAGAGACCCACAAGGCTATAGCAAACTGAAAAACAATTCTTAAAGGGACTGTACACAGACTCACCTGCCCCAGGGCCCAGTGCAGAGCAGCTATTTGAAAAACCCTCAGATATTCTGTGAAAGAGGCTTATTTCCTCATTTTAAAGTATCAGCCCAAAGGGCAGGCATCTAATTTAATACACATCTAAAGGTCTTCTGGGGAATTCTGCAGGAACAGAGGCCAGGGGGCTCCATCTTTGCACTTTCTGTCTACCTCATTCTAGCAGTGATGCCATCTTTTTTTTTTTTTCAACTGTAGGCTTTTTTCCCCCCAATGGGCACCACCTTTACACTCTCCCTCTGCCACACTCCAGGGCACCAGTATGTTCCAGAGGGGAGATTTACACATATCTGGTGCCCTGGTTTTTGTGTCTGGTGCCCCAGTCTTTTTGTGGCTGCCACCTAGGGGACACCCCTTGATCGCCTACTTCTTGTGGCCAGCAGGGCTTGTGATCCTAGGTCCCGTGGGATTATAACAATCAGAGAGATAGTTCTTGGCCAGCTATCAAAACCAGGGCACTGTGCATGAAGCAGACTAAACACGCTTCCAGTCTTTCTGTGAAAAAGGCCTATTGGCTTGTCCTGGACCTTCAGCCTGAGGGGCAGCCTTCTGATTTAGTACAAAGCTAGGGCCCTACAGAGGGGCTCTTGGGGGACAGAAGCCAGTGGATGTCATCTTTGTGTTCTCCTCTGCCTTGCTCCAACTCTCTGGTATCTTCCAGAATGGAGCTTGTAACCTCATAGGCTCCTCAATCTTTGTGGCTACGGTCAGGGGACAGCGCTAGGCCACCTGGCTCTGGTGGCCAGTGGGGCATAGGGTCATGGGTCGCACAGAACTGTAACCAATGAAGAAAAAGTTCTTAACTGGCTCTTATCCTCAGAGGACAGCAAGAGGCAATAGTCTGAGGAGCCTGGTCTTTCTGTGGATGTCTATTAGTTTATCTACATGGCTTTCTTAGGGGTAAGCTTCTAATCAAACACACCTCTAAGGGCTGAGACTAATCCTTTCCAGAGACCTCCGAGGGCAGCCACTGTCTTCACACTATCGCTCTGCCATGCTCAAGAGTGCCAGTGTCTCCTGGAGGGGAGCTTTTATGTGTATCTGGTGCTCTGGTTTTTAGATCTGGTACCCATTTTTTGTGGCTGCCACCTAAAGACACCCCTTGATTGCCTGGCTCTGGCGACCAGTGGGGCTTGTGTCTTTGGGTTCTATAAGACTGGAACAATCAGAGAGACAGTTCTTGGCCATCTACCACTTCCAGGGTACTATGCAGACAGCAGACTGAAACATACCCCCAGTCTTTCAGTGAAAGAGGACTATTTGCTTGTCCTGGAACTTTGGTCTGAGGGGCAGGCTTCTGGTCTGGCACACATTTAGGGGTCAACTGAGATGATTTCTGGGGGCGGAGGCAGGTAGATGCCATTGTTGTACTCTCCATCTGCCTCACTCCAGGTCACTGGTGTCTCTCAGAAAGGAGCTTATATACTTGTCTGGCACTCCAATTTTTGTGACTGCCACTCAGGGGACACTTCTAGGTTGAGAAATTCTGGCACCCAGTGGGACTGATGCTTGCAGTCCCACAAGACTGTATATTTGAATTCTTTAAAAGCTGCTACCTGAGGATCTGGCTTCCAACCAGTCTGTATCTAGGTGCTGACTGAGATCCTCCTCTTTGGGGCACTGACAGTTTTTGGAAAACTCTCAACTACTGGGAGCTATGAAAAATAAAATAGACTGCTTGGACAGTCACAAAGGTTTGAGAGGCAACAAAAAGCCAGGACAGGGTTGAAAGATAAGGTTCATCTCCTACACAAGCCCACTTCCTCAAGACTGGAGGAGGTGACTCTTTCATCTTATGCATAGAAATCAATGCAGAGAGTGAAGGAAAATGAAGAAACCCAGGAAGATGTTCCAAACCAAAAACAAGATAAAACCTCAGAAAAAGTCCTTAATGAAATGGAGACAAATGATTCATCTGATAAAGAGATAAAAAGCAGTTATAAGGAGCTCACTGAGCTCAGGAGAAGAATGGATGAACACTGTGAGGACATCAATAAAGAGACAGAAAATATAAGAGAGTACCAAAGAGAAGTCACAAAGTTGAAGAACACAATAACTAAAGTAAAAATATACTAGAAGGGTTCAACAAGGAATTAGATGAAGCAGAAGAAAGGATCAGTGAACCTGAAGATAGGGCATTGAAAAACACCCAATCAGAGCAGAAAAAGAAATGGAAAAATAGTGATTACAGCTTAAGGGACTTATGAGGAAACATAACTGGACCCACATTCACATTACCTGGGCCCCAGAAGAAGAAGAGAGAGAGAAAGGAGTGGGAAATTACTTGAAAAAATAATAGCTGCAAAATTCTCTATCCTGGGGATGGAAACAGACGTCCAGATCCAGGAAATCCAGAGAGTTCCAAGTAAGATGAACCCAAAGAGAAACACTCCAAAACACGTTATAATTAAAATGTCAAAAGCTAAAGACAAACAAAGAATCTTAAAAGCAGCAAGAAAAAATAAAACTTCTTGTATGCAAGGGAACCCTCATTAGACCATCACGACATTTTTCAGCTGAAATGTTGCAGACCAGAAGGGAGTGGCCAATATAGTCAAAGTGCTGAAAGAAAAAAACATTCCAACCAAGAAAACTTTAACCGCAAAGCTATAATTCAGAATTGAAGTAGAGATAAAGAGTTTTCCAGACAAGTAAAAGCTAAATGAGCTTATTACAACCAGACAGGCCTTACAAGAAATGTCAAAGGGACTTGTTTAAGCAAAAACAAAAGAGTGCTAATTAGTAACAAGAATATATATGAAAGTAGAAATCTCACTGGTAATGGTAAATATATAGTAAAATTCAGAATAATCTAACTACAATAATTTGGTAAGGGATATACAAGATAAAAAGACGTAAACTATGATACCAGAATCGCAAAATGGGGGAGAGTAAAAATGTGGAGCTTTAGAATGTGATCAAACTTAAGCTGTTATCAACTAAAATGGACTGTTTTAAATGTAAGTTGTTATTTGTAAGCCTCATAGTAACCACAAACCAAAAACTTATAGTAGATACACAAAAGAGAAATAGAAAGAAATCAAAGCATACCACTATGGAAAATCACCAAATCACAAGGAAGAGTGCAAGAGAAGAAGAAATGAACAGAACTACTAAATGTCCAGAAAATAATTAACAGAATGGAAAGAAGTACACACCTATCAATAATTACTGTAAATGTATATTGACTAAATTCCTCAATCAAAAGACAGCCTGGCTGAATAGATTAAAAAAAAAAAAAGATCTATCTATATTCTGCCTACAAGAGGCTCACTTTATATGTAAAGATGCACACAGACTAAAAGTGAAAGGATGGAAAAAGACACTCCATGCAAAAAGAAACCAAAGAAAACTAGGGTGGCTATACTTATATGAGACAAAATCAACTTCAAAACAAAGGTTTTAATATGATACAAAGAGGTTCCTTACATAATGATAGAGGAGTCAATCCAACAAGAGGATATAACATTTGTAAATGTTTATGCTCCCAACATAGGAGCAAATATTAATACACCTAAAGAGAGAAATAGACAGCAATGCAGTAGTAGTAGGAAACTTTAATACCCCACTTTTATCAATGGATAAATCAACCAGACAGAAAATCAGTAAGAATCATCGGCCTTAAAGGACACATTAGACCAGATGAACTTAACAGATATATATGGAATGTTCCATCCCAAAGCAACATAATACGTATTTTTCTCAAGTGAACATGGAACATTTTCCAGAATAGATCATATATTAGGTCACAAGTCTTAATAAATTTAAGAAGATTAAAATCATGTCAAGCTTCTTTTCTGATCACAAGGGCATGAAACTAGAATTCAATTGCAGGAAGCAATTTAACAAATATGTGGAGATTAAACAACATACTAATGAACAACTAATGGATCAAAGAAGAAATCAAAAGGGAAATCCAAAAATACCTTGAGAGAAATGCAAATGGAAATACAACATACCAAAAGTTATGGAATGAAACAAAAGCAATTCCAAGAGGGAAGTTCATAGTGATAAATGCCTACTTGAAGAAATAAGAAAAATCTCAAAAAATTAACTTTACAAATCAAGGAACTGGAAAAAGAAGAACAAAACGTCCAAAGGTAGTAGAAGGAAGGAAATTACTAAGATCAGAGCAGAAATAAATGAAATAGAGTCTAAAAAGTTAATAAAAAACATCAATGAAACTAAAGCTGGTTCTTTGAGAAGATAAACAAAATTGATAAAACTTTAGCTAGACTCACCAAGAAAAAAAAGAGAGGCATCAAGTGAATAAGTCAAAAATGAAAGAGGATATGTTACAACTGATACCACAAGAAGGATCATGAGACTACTATAAAAAATTATACACCAACAAATGGGACAACCTAGAAGAAATGGATAAATTCCTAGAAACATATAAAGACTATTAAAACTGTTAAGAGTGACTCATGAAGAAACAGAAAATCTGAACAGACTGATTACTAGTAAGGAGATTGAATCAGTAATCAAAAACCTCCCAACAAACAAAAGTCCAGGACCAAACAGCTTCACTGGTGAATTCAATCAAATATCTAAAAAAGAATTAATGGCAATCTTTCTCAATTACACATTCCAAAAAATAGAATAGGAAGGAACACTCCCAAAGTAATTTTACAAAGGTAGCATATTACTCTGATACCAAAACGAGATGAGGATGAAACAAGAAAAGAAAATTACAGGCCAATGTCCCTGATGAGCATAATCACAAAAATTATTAACAAAATATTAGCAAACCAAAATTAACAATACAGTAAAAGGATCATACAAGAAAAACAAAAATAAGGAAGTGGGAGTACATCAAACTAAAACGCTTTTGTATGGCAAAGAAAATCATTAACAAAATAAAAAGGTAACCTGCCAAATGGGAGAAAATATTTGCAAATCGTATTTTTGATAAGGGGTTAATATCCAAAAATATATAGAAAACTCATACAATTCACTAGCAACAAAAGAAAATCTGATTTTAAAAATGGGCAGAAGATCTGAATAGACATTTTTCCAAAGAAGACATACGGATGGCCAACAGCTATGTGAAAAAGTACTTAGTATTACTAATCATAATGGAAATGTAATTCAAAACCACAATGAGATATCACCTCACACCTGTTAGAATGGCTATATCAAAAAGACCAGAAATAACAAGTGTTGGTGAGGATGTAGAGAAAAGAAAACCATGTACACTATAGGTGGGAATGTAAATTGGTGTAGTCAGGATGGAAAACAGTATGGAGGGTCCTCAAAAAATAAAAAATAGAACTACCATGTGATTCAGCAATTTCATTTCTAGTCATTTTCTTTAAAGAAAATGAAAATACCAACTTGAAAAGATATATGTACCCCCATGTTCATAGCAGCATTATTTACAATAGCCAAGATATGGAACCACCCTAAGTGTCCATCGATGGATGAATGGATAAAGAAGATGTAATTTATGTACATACACTAAGAAATATTACTCGGCTGTTAAAAAAAGGAAATCTTACCATTTGTGACAACATGGATGGAACTTGAGGGCTTTATGTTAAGTAAAATACATCAGACAAAGAAAGACAAATATTGTATGATATTGCTTATATGTGGAATCTAAAAAAAAAAAAATCAAAAAACAAAAAAAATAACAAACAAAAAAAGCAAGCTCATGAATACAGAGAACAGACTGGTGTTTGCCAGAGATGGTGGATGGGAGATGGGCAAAATGGGTAAAGAGGGTTAAAAAGTACAAATTTCCCACTATAAAATAAATAAGTCATGGGGATATAGTGTACAGCATGGTGACTATATTTAGTAATACTGTATTGCACATATGAAAGTTGCTAAGAAAACAGATCTTAAAAGTTCTCATCACAAGATAAAAATTTTGTAATTATACATGGTGATGGATATTAACTAGAATTATTGTGGCACCCATTTTGCAGTATATACATATATTGAATCATTATATTGTACACCTGAAGTTAATATAATGTTATATGTCAATTATATCTCAATAAAAAAACTAATATTTTGATTAGATGACAACTTTAAGGGTTCTTGAGAAGGGGTGAATGTATTTTGTATATAAGAAATGCGACTAAGTGTAACAAAGAGGGCAGACTGTGGAAAATGAAATTATTGTCCTCAGTTCTTCATTTCTCATTAATCTACACTGTTAGCCACATGAGTTTATAATTTTTTTTTTTATTAGAGGCAGAGGGTACTTCCCAATCCTTGACTTTGTGTTGACTATATGACTTTCTTTGGCAGATAGGTGATCAGTAGACTTTGCCAATGAATAGAGACTTTGGAATAAGATGAATTCAAGAGCACTGATTACAAAATGGGACAAAATGTACTCAAGAATTTTTTTTCACACCCAGACAGCCAAGCAATGTAAAAAAACTATAAATGTATTGTATATTATATATATGAAATATATATTTGTATATATAAATTTACATAGGTATAAAATGTGTCAACACGTATTTTAAGCGAGGCTTGACATGTGCATGTGTGATGGAGCCCATCAAGTTGAAAAGAACAAAAAACGTTGCTCTGACCAGCCTGCTTGTCCAAAAGGATGAGACACATGTGAAGACCTGCATCTAACCTGCAGCTTGGAGCCACCCTAGCCAACCCTACCCAAAATTTACCAACCCCTGAAGACTGCACACGCATGAATGAGAACAATCTTTGCCTTTTTTTTTAACCACTGAGTTTTGAGACAGTTAATTAAGCAACATTATTGGGGTAATAATTAACTGATACAAAATATATAGAAGAATTTGGAACATAGTGGGAGCCCAGTAAATGCTTCTTTGTTTTCACTTTATTATATTCATTGCTTTAATTATAACAACATGATTTAAATTAGAAAATGAAATATTCTCAAAAAATCATAACATTTGAGCGAGCAAAATTCAGATTACTACTTGTTTTGTAAACTTTTTCCCCCTAAACTATTTACTTCCCCCTAAAATATGTAGCTTGTATATTCTATCTGCAGTTATATACCTGAATGACTGGGAATTTTTTGTATAACAGGATTTATAAAAGCACAATCTGCTCATATATATACATAAAATATTGTGTCACTTGGTCTCTTGAGTGACTCTCTTGGTCTCTTTAGAGAGACTCTAAAAAAGTCTCGTGAGTGAACTTTGTTTCAATATGTCTTATTCTGAAGTCCCTATTCATTGCCAAAGTCTCCAACGAGTAAAGTTTAATCTTTAAGACACCACAGATAATTTTTGGCACCTGCTCACTTATTCAATTTAATTTAATATTTATTGAGATCTTACCATGTTTAATACATATGTATGATTTATGTTTATGCATCATTCTAGTAAAGGACTTGAGGCAGCCTCCAGCGAGGCACATACCAAAATACATTAAAAAATAAACATGAGAAAAATGAGAAAGAGGGATACTAAAAATAAAAAAATTAATTTAAGCCATATGGTAAGTTTGTTAAACATGCATGTGTTAAGTGTTATATCATTGAAATAAGCCATGTTTTTTTTTAAACTTCTTAGTAGCCAGAATGAAGATAAATTATGGAATGTTATATGACAGAAGGATTCATAATATCCATCAATTTTAATAGGAAAAGCACAGCTTTCCTTGTACTGAAGAGGGAGAAGGGTCTCCTGTGAGCCCTTATAAATATGTCATTCTACACTAATGTGAGCGACAGTCTCAAGATCATCCTTACTACAAATACAATAGTGATTTCTTACAGCTGAATGTTATCATAAGCCTAAATGCAAATTTAAGATATGATGCAAAAGCAATAGTTAATACATTTCATTCTGTTAGAAATTCAAGTAATTTGATTTAGATATGGAAATAACTTGATTTCTTGATATACCAAATTTCAAAACTCAGAATGGATGGACTGCACAGATTTCAGGCTGCTATCATGGATATTATTTTTCATGATTGCAATTTTATTGAAAATCTATAAGCAAAACTAAAATGGGTGTTAAGTTCTTTGTGCAAACCCGAGGTGAGGGAAATATATATTGCTGACGTGTTCATTCAACAAACATTTATTAAATATTGTTTTAAAGTCTTTGAAAACAAATACTTGTCTTTAACGTATTGCCCCATGGCACTAATGTGCATGTCTAGTTACCATACTATTAAAGTGTGAAATATTTTATATATATCTTATCAAAAACCACTTATCAAATGACCATTTATCAAAAACATTCACATTCATATTTTATACCTTTCCATATATTTATGTTCCTTCCACACAAACACACAAAATGTGTCTTAGGTCTTTCAGAAATATTTGCTTCTTGTATGTAACAATGAGCAACAGCAAGAAAAATAACTACGTCTTCTAGTTCCCAGCTTCCTGGTCAAGTGAATGTGTTTAATTGTGTTTTTTAGCTCAACCACTAGAAGCAGAGCCAGGTTGTTAGACACGGAAGATTGGTTAATACCAGTTTTGTCCCCAACAGGGTTCTCAAAAGACCTTGTTGCCAGGAAACACAGAGCCAAGGGTATCACAACAGGCACAGAACAGATACGGTTGCTTTCAGTGAAACTCACCACATCTTTAATGGCTCCAAGAAGTCTATGTTACACGGTTATCTGTTCCCATCTATGCAGGCTTTGCTTGTTTTCTCTTTATCTTCATAGTTACATGATGCATTTTACAGCTCTACAGGGCATTTTATAATCAATTCTATTATTTCTATTGTCCTGTATTAATTCACATGTTGTCAATTATTCTGCACCCCACTAAAATATCTTAAAATAAAACTTTCATTCACATTGAATTTTGTTTTCTCTTATAGTATTTAGAGATATTATATACATTCTAAGTTAATTTAAAATGGCTGAGTCTAAATAAATAGATTCCCTTGACGAAATCTTCTTTCCTGCAGTAATTGAAATACTGTAGAGTGGAGTCATCCACAGATTTTTTGACAGCTTGAGTGTATTTGCAGATGACGGATACTCACTATTCCTTTTAAAATCTGGTTTTATAATCAAGATAATTAAGAATTATTTTCCTAGTCTAAAATAGAGTGAATATAGTAACTGCAGATTAGTCAAGAAAATGAAGGCAGAAAAAGGTGAGGAGGATCAATTTGTATCTGTTAAGACAGTGACAAGAAAAATTACCTATAGCAATAATGCTATTGGTATATCATGCTAATCGGTTGTTTTTGAAAAAAAATTTGACTTAGATGTATCTTTGAGGAGGAGAAACTATGTCCTCTTGTGTTCAAGTAAATCATTTATTAGACAGAGTGCTAGACCTGTCAAAATGCTATTTCAACAACAAAGTGACCCACATTGTGTGTAAGAAACTGTACAATGAATAGAAAAACCTCTCAAAGTAAATATGAACTTTTTTATGCTTTTGAGGATTATTATACTCAAGAAAATTGGGGTTACAATAGAAAAAAATGTTTTACTCAATTTTCACAATACACATTTATCTTGCTCTACAACTATCAATTTTATATTGATATAATTAAATATAATAAATCCAAAATATTTTATTACAACAAACCAATTAAAATTTAAATTTCATTAACAAATTAAAGTTTATAGCCTAAAGATTAAATTATCTTAATACTATCCATCACATATATCTGAACTAAGGGCACCGTAATACAAAAATTAAAATGTAATATCTTTTTAGATACTGATAATTATTAAATACAACATGACATTCATCTTATAAGATCTGATGGTTACCTTAGAAAGATGCAATGAAGAGGTTTTAGAAGTAAAATATTTACTTTCTGATTTACTTTTGAATACTAATGACCGGAAAGAAGTCTTTTTTCAGGTAAAAGTCTTCAATTACTACATGCCTACAGTGATAATGCATGTTTATTAAACCATATGAGTTGAAGGAAGATTTTATTTTTATCACATTGTTTTCATAAAGGTAACTAGTTTGATAAGTCCACTAGGAAATGGCACATATACTTAGTTGATATAGAAATCATGGTAATCCTTTGAAAGATTTAATGACTTTTGACAGGTAATAGAGTTAAAACTTTTAAATCAAAATCAAATTTTTTGTCTGTTCCAGTAAATAAATGAGTTTCTTACCAAGGATATGCAAATTTACCCAAATGTACTAGGTTTGGTACATGAAACACAGTAAATAACAACCTTTGTATGAGAAGTTCAAGTCACGTAACATGATTTATCTGATGGTAGGAAAAAATAAATCTGTGATGACAAGAGCTAGTTCTATGTAAGCGTTTGCTGTCATTGGTGAACAAGTAGGCCATCACAGAGCCACACAGATTGTTACATGATGCCCCTGCCCAATAAATGAATAAATAAACAAGCACACACACACAAAGAGTCAGACTGAGTTACAAAAAGAAAATCTGTGAAACAGAGGCACAAAATGTTGAGTCATGGCATGCCATCTGCTCTGCTGGAAGAACATCTTTTGATGAAAGCTAGTGTGTGACAGACACTGACCTTTACTCTAAGCCAAGTGTATGTTACCTTATTGGCCTAGGCCCAGTCTTATGTCATATGGGCCTCTGCTTCTCAGAAGTCAAAATTGTGGTTCTAAATGTGTTTTTGTGTAAAAGCTATGAAGTCTTACATTTATACCACCTATTTTCCACATTAGCAGATGTATCTCTCTGGCTTAAAAATCTGCTAAAGACACTTTATACATTTCCAAGATGTGTCTGGTTATCACTTCCAGCTTGTGTAGACTAGATTATTGACTAGGAAACAAAGGTCATACTTCACCAAACAGGAAGCGTCCCCCTGTCACTCTTATTGAAAGACCAGGTTATTTATCTTATGACAGCACTGATCTGAACCTTGTTTCTTAGCAGTTTAAGAAATATTTTTTTGATATTATTTCTCAAGCTTCATTATGTTTTCTAGTTATTTCACTGTTTTCTTAAAACACAACTTTCTGATATACGCAATACTCATACCCGCAATTCTACAATGTCATGCCATTTGGGGGCTGTCATTCCATAAGAAAATCTTCTTTAGCCTCTTGGCTTCTGGTAGAGGAACAGATGGCTTATAATCAGAAAAAAAAAATCCATACACACACACACACACACACTGGAATAAAGGGGATACAAAAGTAGACAAAAATGATAACTACATGTTGAAATCCTGGCCTTTTAAGGAAGTCTGTTGTCAAGTTCATGACTGACTAAACCTCCAACTGTACATTATTAGGGTAGAAATCCCAAATATAAATGCTGATAGCTGAGCACCGAGATGTTCAGTTTTAGATAAGCAATCACTTAAAGTTCTGCACTTCTTTGCTGTTACTCATTCAAGCCATTCTCTCAAGCTGCAGTCCTCAAGTGTTATAAATTGAGCAGTTTTAAAGGGAATTCCTTGAATCCAGAAAAATTGGACAAATTGAAATTCATGCTAAAGAGTGAAATATAAGGGATTTTTGGGAAGTCTTCAATTACTTCTGTTTAGACACAAAGAGGAAGCTTTTGATAAAAGATTTAAAGAAATTTAAATACTCCTACATAAATATTCCTTATATCAAATAAAATTGATTTACATAGTTCTTGACCTGAAACATTGAAAACATAGCCATTAATTCTACTAGGTCCCTATATTTATGGCATGATTCAATTGGAGTCAGAGTGAAACAGATTTGGATAACATGTTATGATTTATTGTAACTCGACTAGAAAACACAGAAGCTGAGAACATTCAAATAAGATTAGGGGAAAAAATGCCATATTCTTTAAAGATACCAAAATGCCAGAAAATTCCCAGGCATAGTCTAAAATAAATTAGAGCATAATGGCCTCTGGCAAAGAAGAGATAAGAACAGAAGGAGGTATGAAGTTCTGAAAGAGCTGCAAAATCAGGAAAATACATTGATCTTGATCCCATTGCATCCAATGGGAAGCTCCTAGTTGGCCATGTCAAACCACAGGTTGATTAATTGGCGTTGCTTTTCAGATCTTGGGATCTGCAGATTTCTGAACTAGGTTATCTTTTCCTACTTAAAATATTGCACCAAAAGTTGTGTATCTAGAAATTGAACTCTTAACTATTGGGTTTTTTTTCTCTTGCATAGTCTTCTGAAACCTCGAACTTCAATAAACACAAATCTTTTGTATTAATTTGACTTTCTTCCATATACATAATCATATTATATTATCCAATTTCCCTCAACTACAAATGGAGGAGAACATACATGGGGAAATTTATCAATGGAAGGTCCTTCACTGTAATTTAATATTGAAGATGATAGAAAAGACAGTTTTGAATATCCCTTTAAGTTTTTGCTTTTGAACTATAGGACAAACAAAACTTTTTTGATCTGCCTCCACAATAATAACAGGCAAACTACTTTATTTCCTTCCAAATATGGAAAAGAAAAGGAACATTACTGGTATTTCATTGATAATTTCCACATTTTTATTGTAATTGGGAAAATGTGTGATTATTTTGAATTTTTAGAAAAGACTTTTCTTGATTTACTGTATCTTCTTGCCCACAATGTTATCTTCTCATGAAGCAACATAATATCTATGTTCATATAAATAGTAAAATTATAAATTATTAGAAAACTATTAGACAATATTAGCAGAGAATATGCTAATTATCAACCTTTGTTTATAACTTCACTAGAACCATACAAATGATTTGATGCATAGATCTCATCTTGACGTTCAGTGCTACCCAAAGTTTGTGTAAATTCTAGCATCTTAATCCTTATGATGAGCCAGTGTAATACAATATGCTAAATTTTGTAAGTAAAAATATGAATAAAATGGGCAAATGCCCACTGCACAAGTCCATGAGAGGAGTGATTGTATTTTTCTTGTTCACTGCAGCATCTCCTGTTCTTAGCACATGGCCTAGTACAGATTAGATATTCAATGAAACATTTTTTGAATTATGGAACTAAGACTGCATTCAATCAATTACAAGATGTAAAGTTTTTTCATATTTTAAAACTTGAAATTACTGTTTGATAGGTTCCAGTAAAGATATAGCCGTCATTATTTATGCATGCAGAATAGGTATCAGCAGCTTGGAAGTTCATAATGGAAATACTAATGGAGCTCTCTTAAAAAATGTTGCATCATTAATATCCTTGAAAGTACAGAGCACAACTTATACTAATTATAAACACCCATAGTTCTGAGTAGATAAGTGATTTCATAGACTAGCGCTCTAACTTTTAAAAGTTTGAGGTTTGCTAAACCTGTTTATTTTACTTATGCTATCATTCCTGTGTATACACATATACATGATTGAAACCATGTACAGAAAATATGTGTCAAGTTCTCCTTAATAAAAATAAAACTGAAAATTCTAAATAAAAAAACAAGTAAGACAGGTCTTTTACTCTTAAGAAAATGCAGTCTCTTAAAGATTAATTAAACAATAATAATAAATAATTGTACTACTTATAAAATATAACAGAATACCCAAAAGGGATGACAACTGCTGCAGAATTAAAACCAGAAAATAGAGATAACTGAAGAAAATGTGGTAAAATTGGGTAAAAATTTCCACCAATAACATTAACATCATGGATAAATTATGAAGATTTTTCCTCTAAGCCCTAAAACAGTGAGAGACCTCACAGGGGAACATTGAGCCACTGTCCTTATCTGTTTCTAGCTCTTAGAAAAAATAAAATACCAGAGACTCATCACTCAACTGAATATCTCAAAGCCAGTCAGGACCAAGATTGTACTCTCTCTTCTTTTTTCCTTGTATGTACTCAGAGACTGTGATTTTCATATTCAGAAGAAGAAGGAGGAGGAGGAGGACTAGAAGGAGGAAGAGGAAGGGGGAGCAAAGAAGAGGAAGGCGAGGGGGACAAGGAGGATGAAGGGGAGGAGGAAGATGTAAAACTTTAGAATGCTTTCTCATTTAAATAAAATGTCTGCAAAATAAGAAGTTTGGGGTTTATAACATATGTAGAAGTAAAATATATGACAACAAAAGTGTGAAAGCTTAGAGGAGATAATTAAATGAATACTATTTTAAGATTCTTATGCAATGCTTAAAATAGATTGTGATAAGTAAAAGATGTATACCATCAACCAAAAACAACTACTAACATAACAAAACAATGTTTTGTAGCTAATTAACCAAGAAGGAAGTTAAATTGAATTGCAAAATGTAGCAAATTCACTTAAGTCAGAAAAATAAGGAAAAAAGGAAGAATAAATGGAATTAATAGAGACCAGATAGAAATATTTAAGATTTAAACAATCATATCAATAATCACTTTAAACATAAATGATATAAACACTTTATTAAATGCCAGAAGTTATCATATTGAATAAAAAAGCAAAATCTAACTGTATCCATTTAAATATAAAGAATCACATAAGCTAATTGTAATATAATGGAAAAAGATATATCATGTCACCACTAATCAAAACAAAGCTAGAGTAGCTATATTTATCTTAGAAAACTTAGATTTCAGAGTGAAGAATAATGACAGTGATAAGAAAAGTCACTTTATAATAATAAAGGGGTAATTTCATGATGAAAACAGAACAATCCAAAATATGTATGCAAATATTAACAGAGCTTCAAAATACATAAAGCAAAACTAGTAGTACTTCAAATAGAAAAGTCCATAAATGGAGCTGAAAATTTCAATACTCCTCTCTGAATATTTTTTGTGACAAATAGACAGAAAATCAGTAAAGATACAGAAGACTTGGATGACATTCTCAATCCACTCACATAACTGATATAACAACTTTATGTCTAATAGCCAAAACTATAAAGAAAGCAAATATCCATCAAGACGGGGAAGAACAAAGAAATTTTGGTACATTATGCAATGGAATACTACTCAACAATAAAAAGGTATGTACTATCTGTTCACACAATAACATGTAAAATCTCAAAATAATTATGCAGAGTAGAAGAAGTCAGACCAAAATTTTAAAAAGCATATACTATATAGTTCCATTTATATAAAATTCTAGAATATGCAATCTAATATGTAGGGACAGAAAGCAGATAAGTGGTTGCCTGGAGATGGAGGTACAGGGAAGGTAGAAAGAGAGAGAGAGATTACAAAGAGGCATGAAGAAACTTCTGAGTATAATGGATATGTTCATTATTTTGATCGTGGTTATATTTTTATGATGTATGCATACATAAAAATGTACCACATATTGTACATTAAATATTTGTAGTTTATTTTATGTGAATTATACCTTAATGAAGCTGTGAAATTATATTACTTACAAGAGAATTCCCACTAATATTAGTCAATATTATAATATTTCTGAGAATAATGACAAATTTGTGGATCTGGCTTTGAAGATGGGTGTATTAAATGGAGAATTGTTGAGATCAAGAGGTTTTGAAACTAATATTTTGATTAGACCATTGGTATAAGCACCAAAGTCATGTGAAATGATAACAGGACTTTTAGTAACAAGAAGGAGTATGTTGCCAAAATTCTCAGTGAATGTGTGGTTGAGAAAGAGGACATCATGATATGACAACGACAAAGAGAGAAGTGAATGGTATAGTAAAATTTCACGAACTTTAGCTAAAGGAAAATCATCATGAAATTGGACAATTAACTATCTGAAAATGGTAATAGGGAACAAACATATTTATAAAATATTATGGCTTCTACAGGGTGGGGAAGAATGAGAAGCCTTCATTTCAGGGAAATTCAAGTAAAAAAATGTCTTTGTTAGAGATAAGAAGACAAAAAAGTGCATTTTGAAGATATTTGAGAATATAAGAGAATTCCCTCAAGTCTAGCCCCATATCCAGTTATACCTGTAAGCAAGTTGTTTTCCCATACCCAGGATTTATAGTCTCACTTAGGATTCCTGGACTCCTCCAATACCCTCTCACTTTAATTGACAACTTAGTCCTGGATATGGAACTTCAAAAGTTTACCTCAAGCACCCATGTTCAGAAATTTCTACCATATTTGTGCGTTGATACAATTCATAAAACATCTTATTCTAATTTAACAGTGTAAGGTTCCCCCCTGGATCTGAATCTGCTGTAATCGCATTATATGTGTTTGATTAAGGGTAGCCTTTCTGTCTCTTATTAGTTTTCTTTCTGAAGACTCAAGACATCCCATGAAAAATGCTTATTTGGTCAAATCATCTGGAATAACATCTGCCACCAGAATTCTTTATAACCTGTCCCATCCATGATGCTACAAGCAGAACGTAAAAGGAATCTACTCTACCATCTCAGACACTGCCTGGCTGGCCCAGCTGTTCTGTCTCATTCTAGCTCGTGTTGCTCATTCAATATGCCTAGCAGTTCTGTGCCCTTGACTTGAAGACTCGAGTGACCTCTTTTCCTGTCTCAGGATTAAGACATCTACTTTCTCTAAAAAGATTTTAAATGAGCCCATTAAAAAGAACAATCCTGGAAACAGCTTTGAAAAAAAAATTAACTATCAGTCAGATCATCTTTCTTCATTATTGGAGCCATGTAGAGGTTTGGGGAATTAATCTAATCTAAAAGTCATTGAGTAAAAGGAAATAATAAAGATTAAAAAATATACATAAATTGGCAGAACATTTTTTAAAGCTTTAAATGAATGCCAATTTCATGTGTATGAAAGTCAAAGTAATTTCCATGGAAAGGGAAAAAGATCAATCTATCAGAGTTAAGGAATGTGGAAAAGTTTTTGTTTGTTTTTTAATATGCAGCAAACAAAAGTAGGAAAAGGATCATTTAGTAGCTCCTGCCTGACAGTGGATTAGTGGTAAAGCAGGAAACAGACCATGGTTTTCTGATTCCCACTAAATCTGTGAGCAAGTCTATAAAGTTCATATTTAACAGTACAGGTGAGATTGAGTATCAATGCACAAGATTATTTAAAAACATAATTCTTTTAATCCTGTCTTTTCTGTTTCCTAGAACTTCTCACAGCATTGATTTGAGGCCTATAGCTAGGTTAAAAATGGCTTATATTTTCAGATAAAACTAAGGAAGTGTGGAGGTTCAGATATCACATCAGAACTAACATTATTAAAAGGAATATTAAGGAGGGTAGGAGTCAAGAATATTTTGAGGAAAAGTTAACTAAAGCATAAATGTTTCAGCCCATACTCTGCTTCTATTTTTGCTGTTTTGCTAAACTTCATTTGTGTGTAGGTTGAGTGACACATGTTTACGCATTTAAGCCTCACTATAATCCAGTGAGGTAATGTTTACATCCTCCATTTTAATGATCAGAAAATTGAGATCTGAGATTCAGACTGAAAGTTAATTTTCAGGGATTCTAATATGAATCTCTTATCCCAGAGCCCACATTCTTCCCACTACATCCTGCTATACCTAAAGTGCACCTAAATAAAAAAGAAAAACACTTCCTTATTGATATTAATCCATTTAGTTACAGCATCATTTCTCACCTCAGTTATATTTAAATTGTCTTTAAGTAAATTCTGATTACCCTTGGATTTAAGAATGGGTTTCTTAGCAAAATTAGAATTATATTCAGCTATGCAGATTTCTATATGTGACTATGGTCAAGTTCCTTAACATCTTAAAACCTCACTTCATGTATCTAAAAAAGTAGAAATTAAAACAAGTGTTCACACACACACACACACACACACACACACACACACACACACACACACACACCCCTCAGCTCTTTGAGGTAAATAGCGATAGTTTCCTTTGCTCAATCTTACCTAAATGTATTTTGCTCAGTATATCAATGCCCATTTCTTCATAGGTGTTTAGAAATTTTATTAATCATAATGTTAGTAAAAACTTCACACTCCTGAGCAAGGTACTAAATTAAAGGATTGTAATATGATAAAAAGAATCTCCTCACCAGATGGCTGTTCTCTCGGGGAGCAAAGACCTGTCTACAAAATTAGCAAGGCTGACAATTTCTCTTGTCTTTGACCTCAGTTAATATACTCTAGCTCCAACCTACTTGAAAAGATAAAAAGTCTCCCAAATATTTCTCTTCCATTACTCATCAATCCACAGAGTCTATTCATACTAAATGAGATTCTTTCATTTAATGGTGAGAATAAGTCAGCTTATTTGCTCATCCTAGTTTTATTGCTACAACTTCAATAGCTTTAATCTCTTGAAATACACAAAAGTCAATACATACTTCTCCCTCCTGATTGTGATCTCCTGTGGCATTAGACACAGAGCTGCCTTGAAACTTCTACTTCTTGGCCAGAATTCTTAGAAATGGATTCATTTAATATGTTAATACCTTTCACTTTAAGGTCATTTTTAAAGTCTGTAATTATATAGAGAATTTTCACCAAAGTTCTCTAGTACCAACATGTATTATAAAAAAATATGTTCAGAAATTTACAAGTAAAGATTTTGGGGAGAGCTTTTCAATATTTCCTTCTTAAAAAGATAAATTTTTAAAATACAGAAAAAGTAGAAAAATAATAAACCAAAGAGATGTTTATCCATCACTTATAATTTGTACTTGTTAACTTGTCTACTACTTTCTCTACATTTATGAAATAAAATATTCAGTTAAGTTTAAAGTCTGCTTTAACGCTCATCCTGGGACCATTCCCAAATTGATCTACAAACCTCAGGTAATCAGAATAATACTTATTTTACACAAATAAATATTGTAATTAAGTATTTTGAACATTTACATAAATGATATGTTTTTCAGTAAACACATAACATGTTCAGTAAACATATTCACCTGCTTTTCTTTAGACTTTGTATTAGTAAGATGTTTCCATGTTGACACATACACATTTAAGTCATAGGTTTTATCTCTGATGTGGTATTGCATTATATGAATAAATATAAATATGAATAAAACAAATAGGATAATAACATTTCAGCTGTCTATTCACTTAGGGATGGCCATTTTGTTTTAAATGTATTTAGGGAAATCACTAACACAAATTACTAGTAAATTCTGTTGAACTTTTAACTTGGTAAAATTTGGGATTTCTTGGCTAACAAGTACTATAAACAACAATAGCGGATATCTAAGTTCTCTCATGGACTTTAGTCTGGAATGTTTTGCTGACATATTTGTATCTAAATTATCTAAAAATATTTCTATATTCAAAAATTTTACTAGATATTTCTTGAGACAGAGACATACATAAATTAAAGAGGAAGGAAGCACTTTATTATCTGGGAAAATTCCATTGAAGTTCATATGTGATGAATTACAGTGATAATACAATTATGGATGAAAGCAATAACAAAACAACAAACAAGATTCCATACTCTCTATACATGCTCCAGCTCCAATGAGGATCAAGTTGGAAAGAGTAGCTGGCTCTTCTTTTAGAGCTGTATTGTTCTGGTTAATTCATTCTTCTCAAATAAGACCATAATACCATGGAAAACTTCAGTTTTAATATATGTGGCTAGATAAGTGCATTGCCTACTAAGTGGACTTTCAGAAGCTTCCTTATATTTATGATATCTGTGACCAGTTTTTCTCCCTATATCTCAGCTATATTTGTTTTGCAAAGTTGAATCACTAATATTTGTATAGTGGCCAGTATTTCAGATTGGTTAAGAATACAAATACCAAATAATTCGAGGTATGTAAAATAGTGTGATAACAATGTGTACAAAAGAAAGTTTTAAAAATTGGTAATACTTGTCAATGTTATCAAAACATTAAGTTGCAATGGAAATGCTGTGTCTTAAATCTTGTGTTATATTTCTTTTTTCTGGACACGCAAGAAGATATTTTTCAACCTTACTTACACCAAGGTTAAAGTCACATGACTGGCTTCTGGCCAGTGTGATTGGAAGAAGTGAGACATATTACTTTCAGGTTTCACCAAGAAACCTTATGCAAAATTGTCTTTGTTGTTTATAATGGCAGTATCACAACATAAAATCTGGATAACTAAATCAATACTTAGCATCTTGACCTGCAGAAGACTTTTGATGTGATAGGGAAATAAATTTTATGTTTATCTATTGAAATAATGTATCTTATTTATTACCACAATAACAGAATGTCCTAGCTTATTCTGACTAATATATAATTGAAGTTGATTAGCTCTGATTGGTAGAGTCAAATACCTATAATGAAATTTATTTTATTGTATAAAACTGGGGGAACAAAACAACTTCCTCAGTTACTAATACTAAAATACTCAAATACTAAGCCTTAATAATATATGACAAACTTTACCTAAAAATTTTTATTTAAAAGTTATCATTAAAATTACATATTAGTAGTAAAAATATGTTCTTAATACTTTTATATTTGGAGGGACTAAATTTCATATATTTTCTTATAAAGTAAATTAACACATTTGTAAAGCTGGGAAACTGGATTTTTATTTATTCTGACAATGAACAGGATAAGTGTCCAATGGAAGTAGAAACTATATCACAATGATGTGGTTAAGGGCATGGTGTCTAGAATAAGACAGATGGGTTTCTCTCTCTGCTCAGCAACTTACTAAATGTGTGATTTGGGGGAGATTTATCTAAAATCACCAAGGTTCAGTTAATTGTTATGATTATTTCATTAATTATAATGATGACTTTATTGGGACAGAAAGCAAGTCTGTTTTTGCTCACTATTGTATTACTACCCCTAATACAGAGCCTGGGCCATAGGAAGCACACATCAAACTCTTCAATATGTTATAGGGTTTGGTGAAAATTGGAGATTGAAATATCTTTAATGGTGTGCCTGGTATATGGTATTAAATTAGAAACACAGGGTATTTAAATAATAAACTGAGGATATGTTATAATTCTAGTGAAAACAAGTGTTGCAAATAGAGAATTACACATAAACAAATGTTGATGTGTGTGGTTACTGTTTTCCTAAAGCCAAATTTCTTGCATAATTTCATGTTCTATGATGGCCCAACCAGAATTTTTAAGAGCTTCATTAGATTTTCCATTTTTATGTTACATAGTCTTAAAAAATTATTAAAATACAAAAGACAGTAAATCCAATCAATCATAAATACATCTATCGCCAATATTAAACAAACAGAGGTCATGTGCATAGTTCTCAAATCTTTAGCCTAGAGGGATCTAGACTAGATTATCACTGTGTAAAAAGACTAGGGATAGAATATGAGTATTTTTGCCCAGATTTGTTAGTGATCTTATGTCTTATAACACCCTATCTCACTATGCCATGCTCTTGATAAAGAAAAATGCTGCCAGTGAAGAGCTTATGGTAGTTATTAATAGATTTCTCACATCTAGCTGACCTCTTTTATTTGTGCTTGGCACAGAATTTTATATGACAGTTACAGCTGTGCTGTAACTGATTGCTAGCTAGAGTCAGCCTAGGATACTCTAATCAGGATGATCTTGCCCCCAACGACTACTTCCAATATCACATTAGCTCATGTTCACCCTGAAAAAAATGTGCACCTCCCACCCTTCCAATAAGCTTCACCATTTATACCCTATTTTGTAATTTTCTCGAGTATCTGAACAAATAGCCTCTTTAATTTTGGCAAGTGATACTAACACAGAAAACTCTCAATGCCAGGAATCTTTAAATCTAAATATTAAAGACCTAAATTTATCATAAAGTATGAAGAATTATTTTATAACATTGATATAAACAGCATAAGCTATATATTCTCCTTAAAATAAGATAAAACAGAATTAGTTTGTGATTTGCCCATTAGTTCTGATCCCATAAACAGTTAAAGAAGAGTCATGGAAATAATCAAGAAATGATACACGAATTAAGTTTCATCAGCTTTAACCCACTTTTAACTTTACTCACAAACCTTGTGGAACTCCATCCCTTTGGTGTTCAACTTGACACAGGCACTATATACTAAAGATAGGGAAGGAGTTTCACTCCCCATTTATTATTTTTACAGTCCAATATTTCTGTCGAGTGCCTAACTTCCATAGTGAGAGGCACTGCAGAGAAACATAGATCAGTGCCAGAGACAGGAATATGACCCAAGAATACCAACCAGATGTGTTCTGTTTTGTTGTTTTGTTTTTATAATTCTTACCTGGCTAAAGCACCCCTTCTCCCTACAAAATATTATTTATTTGATTTATTTAAAAGATAAATTTTGCTTATTACTAGGTCTAATTACATGGGTTTTATACATGATGAAAATAGAACCTGCAGAAGACAGTTAAAGAGAACTGAAATTTCTCCAATGGCACTATTAGGCTTATATTTTTGTCACCGTTGCTAATCACAATAAAGAAGCCACAAAGCAAGTTACCAGTTATTAACCTCCTAAAAAATATCCAATAAAAAAGATGCCCATCAAGCTTAAAAATAACTCCTTCTGCCACACAGCACAAAAGGAAAAGGAAAAAAAACCCTATCAGTTTAGCAAAATTAAATATAGAAATAAATTACAAGGAGAATTCATGGTAAAATAGTTAGCAATATTTTACGAGGCTGTAAAAGAATCAGACTCCATTACTAATATTTTGGTGTTTTTTTTTTTTGCCTTCATTTCACTGAGAGAATAATGCTAATTCTAGAGATCATAAAGATCTGAAAAGGCAAAATGATTATTTCTAAGTTCTCATCTAATTTGACAAAATTTTGACACAGTTGATATTGCATTTTTATTGAAACCTTCTCAATATTTGGTCCTCAGGAAAAATATTTTTTCTTGGTTATCACCAGCTTGAGTCCTTAGGATACTTCTAGGTCTCCTTTGATCTTTCTTCCACATCTCTGACCACTGAATTTTAGAATGTCTAAGGGATTAGTCTTGTGTATCCTCTACCCACACTTACCTCCATGATGGTCTTAAATACCAGGATTCTAAATATGTTCTGTAAAACTGTTTTTTTTTTCCTGCCAAAATGCAGATCCCCTTACATTAGTGGATTATGAAATCTATTTAATGGATTAAGACAAGCAAAATTTAAATGAAATTTTAAAAAAAGAAAAGAAAAATGAGAAAAATATATAAATTGAATGTTTTCAAAATTTAAACTTTGTACTCCAAAGAACAAGAAAAAGTAGCTTGAAACATAGAAGAAAATATTTGAAAATAGCATATCTGATAAATAACTAGTATCCAGAATATGTAAAGAACTCTTACAACAAAAATGAGAAAAAGCCAAATAATCCAATTAAAAACAGGCAAAGGAGAGGAGAGATGTCAGCAACATGGTGGAGTGAGCTGCTCCCTTTGTCTTTTCCTCTCTGAAGTACAACTAAACAGACATCCATAGACCAATGGAGGATACCCATACAGCACAACAAGATGCCTGAAAGACCCATGCAGTTATATGTCTGAAGGTAGATGGACTGGGTCCCTGGGAAGCAGTGGAGATAGGTGAGTGCTCCTCTACTCCTCTACAGCAGCAATGAGCCAGGCTGTGGGTCCTCTGATAGCAGCAGGGCTTCTCTAAGAGGAGGTGGGGATAACCCAGACAGCGGTAAATGCTATCCCAGCCCATGAGAGCACATACAATGCCACTGTGGCCCTGCCAGTGGGAATGTACCTCAGCGCAACTCTAAGCAGAGGTGGCAGCAACCCTGTGCACCTGTGTGAATGCTTTCCCAGACTGTGGGAGCACCCACCGTGCCAACACAGCCCTGCCAGAAGGAACGTGCCTTGGCATGACTGTAAGAAAAGGTGGCCGCAGCCCTGCATACACTTGCAAACACTTCCCTGACCAGTGGGAGCACCCAACATGCCACTGCAGCCCCGCCAGTGGGAACACGCCCTGGAGTGACTGTAAGAGGAGGCGGTGTCAGTCCTGTGTGCAAATACTCTCTGAGCTTGCAGGAGAACCCACTGTACCTGCACAACTTCCAGCAGAGGGAGTAAGGTCAGAAACACAGCTCCAGCTTCCCCCAAGTGGTAGCAGCTGGAATCTGCAACCTGATGTGACCACAAATGCCCTGGCAAAGGATGACTTCATCAAACACCAGAAGAAACTACAGTACCAATAGAGCAGAAGGAAAATGACAAGTCTCCAGAAACTATCCCTGATGTCACAGAAATTTACAATTTAAATGACAGAGAATTCAAAACAGCTGTCATAAAGAAACTCAATGAATTACAAGAAAACTCAGAAAGACCGTTGAATGAGCCCAGGAATAAAATTAATGAACAGAAGGAATACTTCACCAAAGAGATTGAAACTACGAAAAAAAAAAAAACAACAGAAATTCTGGATATGAAGAGCACAACTAATGAGATAAAAAATAATCTAGAATTCTTAAAAAATAGAGCTGAACTTACAGAGGACATAATTAGTGATTTAGAGGATAGAAATATAGAAATGCTTCAGGTGGAGGAGGAGAGAATAGTAAGATTTTAAAAAACTAAAAGAATTCTTTGAGAAATATGTGGCTCAATTTGGAAAAGTAATATAAGAATTATAATTATTCCAGAGGGAGAAGGGAGGGAGAAAGGAGCAGAAAGCAGAAGAAAATACTCTACAAAGGAACCCCTATCAGGCTTTCAGCAGATTTATCAGGAGAAACCGTACAGGCTAGGAAACAATGGAAGGATATATTCAAAATACTGAAACACAAAAACTTTCAGCCAAGAATTCTCTATCCAGCAAAACCATGCTTCAAATATGATGGAGAAATAAAAGCTTCCCCAGATAAATAAAAGCTGAAGGAGTTCATCGTCACTAGACCTCCCTTACAAGAAGTGATGAAGGAAGCCCTCATACCTGAAACAAAGAGGCAAAGGTCTACAAAGATTTGAGCAAGTAGATAAATAGACAAGATCAGAATATTGCAACTGTATATCAAAACAGGTTAGCAAGGGGGCCACCCAGTGGTGCAGCAGTTTAGTTCACACTTGGCAGCCCAGGGTTCATGGGTTCGGATCCTGGGTGCCTGCTGACGCACTGCTTGTCAGCCATGCTGTGGCAGCGTCTCATATAAAGTAGAGGAAGATGGGCATGGATGTTAGCCCAGGGCCAGTCTTCCTCAGCAAAAAGAGGAGGATTGGCAATGTATGTTAGCTCAGGGCTGGTCTTCCTCACAAAAGGAAAAAAAAAAACTGGTTAGCAAATACTTAATTATAACATAAATGATACAGGGAAAGAAAGCATCAAAAATAACTATAAACACTTTAATTTAGTCACAAACTCACAACACAAAGCAGAATAATTTGTGACAAGAATAACTCAGAAGAGGAAGAGGAAAGGGATGGAACATGCTTAGGCCAATGGTGATAAGGGCAATCAGAAAATGGACTATCTCATATACAATATATATATTGTGTGTGTGTGTGTGAGGAAGATTAGCCCTGAGCTAACACCTGTTGCCAATCCTCCTCCCTTTGCTGAGGAAGATTGGTGCTGGGCCAACATCTGTGCCCATCTTGCTCCACATCATATGTGGGACACCTGCAACAGCATGGCCTGATAAGTGGTGTGTAGGTCCTTGCCCGGGATCCAAATCCACAAACCCCAGGCTCCCAAAGCAGAGCACGCAAACTTCACCACTATGGCACTGGGCTTTCACTCATCTATGATATTTTTTATACAAACTTCACAGTAAGTACTAAACAAAAAATCAGGCCAGAGCCACAATTCATAAGTAAAGAGAAAACCACCACAATGAAATGGCAGTCAAAAATACAAGGGAAGAGAAACAATGGAAATATACAAGAACTGGAAAACAAGAGATAAAATGGCAGTATTAAGTCCTCATATATCAATAATCACTCTAAATGTAAATGGTTAATTCTCTAATCAAAAGACACAGAGTGGCTGGAAGGATTAAAAAACAAGGCTGAACAATATGCTGCCTCCAGGAAACACATGTCAGTTCTAAAGATAAACATAGGCTCAGAGTGAAGGGATAGAAGATGATACTCCAAGCAAATGGCAAACAAAAGAAAGTAGCAGTTGCTATATTTATATCAGAAAAAGCAGATTTCAAGATAAAAAAGATAATGAAAGACAAAGAGGGAGAGAATATAACCATAAACGGGACTTTCCACCAAGAGGACATAACACTTATGAATATATATGAACCTAACATAGGAGCACCAAAGTATATAAAGCAACAATTAACAGACCTAAAGGGAGAAGTTAACAGCAACACAGTTACAGTAGGGGACCTCAACACCCCAGTTACATCAATGGATAGGTCATCCAGACACAAAGTCAACAAAGAAATAGTGGATTTAAATGAAACACTTGATCAGATGGTCTTAATAGATATATAGAGATCATTCCATCCAAAAACAGCAGAATGCACGTTCTTCTCAAGTGCACATGGCACATTTTCAAGGATAGACCATATGTTGGGACACAAGGCAAGCCTCAATAAATTTAAGAAGACTGGAATCATATAAAGCATCTTTTCTGACCACAATGCTATGAAACTAGAAATCATCTACAAGAAGAAAGGTGGAGAAATCACCAACATGTGGAAACTAAACAACATGTTACTGAATAACCATTGTATCAATGAAGAAATCAAAGGAGAAATTTTAAAATACCTGGAGACAAACAAAAATGAAAACACAACTTGCCAACACCTATGGGATGCAGCAAAAGCAGTACTAAGAGAGAAATTCATAGCAACACAGGCCCACCTCAACAAACAAGAAAAGTCTCAAATAAGTAAACTTAAAGTACACCTAACAGAACAAGAAAAAGAAGAACAGACAAAGCCTAATTCAGCAGAAGGAGGGAAATAAAAATTAGAGCACAAATAAATGAAGCAGAGACTTTAAAAAACAGTAGAATGGATCAATGAAACTAAGAACTGGTTCTTTGAGAAGATAAATAAAATTGACAAACCCTTAGCCAGACTCACTAAAAAAAGAGAGAGAAGGCTCAAATAAAATTAGAAATGAAAGAGGAGGAATTTCAATGGATACTGCAGAAATACAAAGGATTATAAGAGCATACTATGAAAAAATGCATGCCAAGAAATTGGATAACCTAGCATAAATGGATAAATTCTTAGAATCATACAACCTCCCAAAACTGAATCAAGAAGAAATAGAGAATATGAATAGACCAATCACTAGGAAAGAGATTGAAACAGTAATCAAAAACTTCCCATGAAACAAAAGTTCAGGATCAGATGGCTTCTCTGGAGAATTCCACCAAACATTCAAAGAAAATTTAATACCTATCCTTCTCAAACTATTCCAAAAAATTGAAGAAGATGGAATGTTTCCTAACTCATTCTATGAGGCCAACATTACCCTGACACAAAAACCAGACAAGGAAAATTATAGGCCAATATTGCTGATGAACATAGATGCAAAAATCCTTAACAAAGTACTGGCAAACCAAATACAACAATACATTAAAAGGATCATACATCATGCTCAAGTGGGATTTATTCCAGGGGCTCAGGGATGGATCAACATCCACAAATCAATCAATGTGACACACCACATTAACAAAATGAGGAATAAAAATCACATAATCCTCTCAATAGATGCAGAGAAAGCATTTTACAAGATCCAATATTCATTTATGATAAAAATTCTGAATAAAATGTTTATAGAAGGAAAGTGTCTCAACATAATAAAGGCCATAAATGACAAACCCACAGCCAACATCATACTTAACCATGAAAAACTAAAAGCCATCATCTGAGAACAGGAACAAGACAAGGGTGCCCACTCTCGCCACTACTAGTCAACATAGTACTGGAGGTTTTGACCAGAGCAATTAGGCAAGAAAAAGAAATAAAAAGGATCAAAATTGGAAAGGAAGAAGTGAAACTGTCACTATTTGCAGATGACATGATTCTATGTATAGAAAACCCTAAAGAATCCATTAGAAAACTATTAGAAATAATCAACAACTACAGTAAAGTTGCAGGGTACAAAATCAACTTACAAAAGTCAGTTGCATTTCTATACACTAATAACAAATGAGCAGAAAGAAAACTCAAGAATGTAATCACATTTACAATCATAACACAAAGAATAAAATACCTAGCAAAAAATTAATTCAAGGAGGTGAAAAACTTATACACTGAAAAATATGACAATATTGAAAGAAATTGAAGAAGATATAAAGAAATGGAAAGATATTTCATGCTCATGGATTGGAAGAATAATCACAGTAAATATGTCTATATTACGTAAAGCAATCTACAGGTTGAATACAATCCCAATCAGAATCCCAATCACATTCTTCATGGAAATAGAACAGAGACTAGTAAAATTTATATCAAACAACAGAAGACCCTGAATAGCAATGACAATCCTGAGAAAAAATAACAAAGCTGGAAGCATCACAATTCCTGACTTCAAAATATACTACAAAGCTATAATAATCAAAACAGCATGCTACTGGCAAAAAACAGGCACACAGATCAATGGAACAGAATTGAAAGTCCAGAAATAAAACTACACATCTGTGGACAGTTCATATTCGACAAAGGAGCCAAGAACATACAATGGAGAAGCAAAGTTTCTTCGGTAAATGGTGCTGGGAAAACTAGACAGCCACATGCAAAACAGTGATAGTAATCCATTATCTTACACCATTTACAAAACTTAACTCAAAATGGGTTAAAGACTTGAGTGTAAGACCTGAAACAATAAAACTAGAAGAAAATATAGACAGTACACTCTTTGACATTGGTCTTAGCAGCAACTTTTTGAATACTGTCTACTCTGGCAAGGGAAACAAAAGAAAAAATAAACAAACAGGACTACATCAGACTAAAATTTTTCTGCAAGGCAAAGGAAATCGTGAACAAGAACAAAAAAAAAGACAACCTACCAACTGGGAGATAATATTTGCAAATCATGTATCTGACAAGGGGTTAACTTCCAAAACATATGAAGAACTCATACAACTCAACAAGAACAAAAAAACAACCCAATCAAAATACAGGCAGAGAATATGAACAAACATTTTTGCAAAGAAGATATACAGATGGCCAACAGACACATGAAAAGATGTTCAATATCCATAATTATTAGGGAGATGCAAATGAAAACTACAATGAGATATCACCTTACACCTGTCTGTCAGAATGGCTATAATTAATGAGATAAAAAAATAAATGTCGGAGAGGACATGGAGAAAAGGGAACCCTCATACATTGCTGGTGGGAATGCAAACTGGGGCAGTCATCACGGAAAACAGTATGGAGAGTTCTCAAAAAATTAAAAATCAAAATGCCTTATGATCCAGCTATCTCACTACTGGGTATTTATCCAAAGAACTTGAAATCAACAATACAAAGAGATTTATGCACCCCTATGTTCATTGCAGCATTATTCACAATAACCGAGACTTGGAAGCAACCCACAGCCCTTTAACTGATGAATGGATAAAGAAGACGTGGCCCATATATATGATGGAATATACTCAGCCATGAAAAAAGACAAAATTGTTCCATTTGCAAGAAAATTGATGGACCTTAGGGTATGATGTTAAGCAAAATAAGACAGACGGAGAAAGACAAACACTGTATGATTTCACTCATATGTGGAAGATAAACAAACACAGGGATAAAGAGAACAGATTAGTAGTTACCAGAGGGGAAGTGGGTTGGAGGGTGGGCAAAAGGAGTAAAAGTATGGTGACAGATAAAAATTAGACTATTGATGGTGAGCATGAAGCAGTCTATACAGAAACTGATAAATAATAGTGTGTACTTGAAACTACAATGTTATAAACACTCATGACCTCAATAAAATAATTGAAAAAAATGGGCAAAGGATTTGAATAGATATTTCCCAAATATCTATAGCCACTTATATATATATATATATACATGTATATGTACATATATATGTATACACGTGAAAATATGCATATATATATAGCCAAAAAAGCACAAAAAGTTGTTCAACATCATTAGTCATTAGATAAATGCAAATTAAAACCACAATGAGATACCACTTTACACCCACTAGAGGGGCTTTAATCAAAAAGAGAAAATAGCAAGTGATGGCAAGCATGTGGGAATAAGAACACTCATATATTGCTAGTAGGAATTTAAAATGATTCAGTTGCTTTGGAAAACAGTTGGGGAGTTCCTCAAAAAGATAAACATAAAGTTACCATATGGCCCAGCAGTTCTAGTTTTAGATATATACTCAGGAGAATTGAAAGTGTAAATCCATACAAAAGCATGTACATAAATGTTTTCAGCAGCATTATTCATAATAGCCAAAAAGTGATAACAACGTCCATCAACTGATGAATGGGTAAACAAATTGTGGTGTATTCATACAACAGAATATATTTCAGCCATAGAAAGCAGCAAATACCTTCTACAACATGAATAAATCTTGAAAACTTTATGCTAAGCAAAAGAATCCAAATACAAATGACCATATATTTTATGATTCCACTAGTAAGAAATGTCCAGAGCAGGCAAATCCAGACAGACATACAGTAAATTGATGGTGGACAAAGGCTGGCGTGGGTTGGGGTTGGAGTAGACAGTGATTGCTAATGGGTATTGGGTCTCTTTATTTGGCTGAGCAAAATGTTCTGGGATTATATAGTGGTGATGGCTGCAAAACTGTGAAAATACTAAAAACCACAGAATTGGAAATTTATAAAGGTGATTTGTATAGTATGTGAATTATATCCCAGTTAAACATAAATGGATAAATAAAAGAAACTATCAAATTTACCTACTTATCAATCCACTTGATTAATAGACACTTCACATTTACTTTGAACTCCACTGCATTTTTTGTCCATAAAAATAAATGTACAAATAACAATAACAACTTAATACTTTTCTCAGTCTTTCTGAATTTAGTAAATGACAACTCTATTTTGCCAGCTGTTCAGGTCAAATTCTTGAAGTTACTGCTTGCTTCTATCTCTATCATATCTTGGCAACAAGTTCTGGAAAGGTTAACTTTCAAAAATATCCATTTTGTAAATTGAAATAAAATTCACATATCGTAAAATTCATCATTTCAAAGTATGCAATTTAGTGTTTTTCAGTATATTCATGCAGTTGTACAACCACCACCACTATCTAATTACAGAACATTTTCATCAACAAAATAAACAAAAACAAACCCAGTACCAGAGAAGATATTTTTTCTTGCTCTTGACTTAGAGGAAAAGCTTCAGTCTTGCACCATTAAGTATGGCTTAGCTGTGGGCTTTTCATAGACAGATGCCCTTTATCAAGTTGAGGAACTTTCCTTTAATTCCTGGTGTGTTAGGTGTTTTTTAACAAGAAATAGTGTGTTTTGTCAAATATTTTTGCATCTATTGAGATGATTACCTGTTTTTTTCCCCCCCAAATATCCATATTGTAACTATTTCTTAGCAACTCCACAATTACCACCTGGATCAAACTATTATCATCTCTACATGGACTATGACAATATCTCACTGAATGGACTTCCTTCTATTGTCATGACCCACTAGAGTATATTCCTCAAACTACATCCAATGTTCTTCTAAAACATAAATCACGTTACGTCACTCTTTTGTTCCAAACTTCCAATGCCTTCCCATTTCCCACAGAGTAAAATCTAAATCCTTTACCATGACCAGAAAGACCTTGCCTATCTTGCCTCTCTCATCCTTATACCTCATATCCTACAACTCTTCACCTCTTAAACAGTGTTTAACAAACACATTTGTTGTTTTATTATGCAGGAGTCATTTATTGGATATTTAATAAATACAAAACATCCATGACAATTATTATGAAAGATATAAAAGTTAAGAAGTCCCAGACTCTAAGCTTACAGTGATTTAAGTTTCTAAAGAAAGGAACTAGATATTAAAATAACTGTAGTTAAAAATAAAACTTAATATGCTATAAACAAGGTGAAGATAAAATAATACTGTAAAAGTTCAATGCAGTAAGAGATTTCCCTAATGGGAAAAATCAGGGAAATTTTGATAGGTGATACAGAATTTTTAGTTGGCCTAGAAGAATAGGTTGAATTACAAAAAATAGGACACTGCAAATTAATGGAAAACAAGAGATGGATTTCCTTTTTCCTTTCCTCTTTGTATTCCCCAGAAATCCTTGGTGTTACAGGAGGTATCTTATGCATAATTTTAAGTAATGTTTCAAATATCAAGATTTTACATGCTTTTGGAGAATCAATTCAATGAATGAATGAAATGTAACAGAATATAGAACACAAGGTAATGCTCAGAACATATTATTTGTTATTACGATTTCTCTACATGGCTACTACAAAAGCAGTTTCCAACAACAATAAGAATAGCCCTAATGAGAAAATATGCTGGCACAAAATTATGTAATACATATTGTTAAATGGACAAATCAAAGGGCATTGGTTGTGCTAAAATTGACCACTCTTTATATGGCATATAGGAAAAGGAAAAGATTTTAGAGCAATAATGAAACGAATTTATACTGCACTTTCAGTTCAGTATTTCAATATTTAGAAAATGTTCTTACTTTGGTTTAATAGATTATAACGGGCAGAGTTGTAGTGGCAGCATAAATGAAAGGGAACACTCATTTGTATGTAACGTCCATACTGCAATTTTGGTTAAAATGAATGTTACGTGCACTGAATTAAAATGTGAATTGGAATTTACAATCTGATCTCATCAAAGCAATTGATTATGATGAGACATTAGTAACAATGTCCTGAATAAGATAATTGGAGGAAATTGGCCAAATAAGAGTGGTGAGGTTTAAACAAAGCACCTACAGTCACCAGGAAGAGTCATACTCAAGATTCTGTATACTTAAGGAAGAATTATCAGGACAATCAAAATGGATTGTAGATGACTATTTGCACCAAGTTTTTGCTTATTTGCACATGAATTGCCCTTTTTCTGGACTTGTCTTGGCAAAATAAAGTTTATTCTTACCAAAAAAATTAGGGTATGGGGCAGGCACAGGTCATAGAGTTTGTAGAATGCGGAAGGGCATTGCCATGTTGATGAACAATGAAGGGTTGACTATATAAGTATCATCGCAATGATCTCTTCTAGAGCCATCTGGCATTGTTTTCCACATGTACCTCTGAGGACTCATTACAGCCTCAAAGCAGAAACTCTTTTCTTACTAGTCCAACTACTGCAAGAGAATCTGTTGTTATTTCCACACCAACAGTCTTTAGAAAATCCCCCTTTAATAATTGTGTTTTCCAGGGATTGATGTGGGATGCTGTCACTGTTTTACTTTTTCCCCTTAATTATCATTGTAACATGTGTGGGAAATTGATGATGAAATGGAAATACCAGTAATAAAGAAGTTACCTAGCAGTAATGTGAGCAAATGTGCATGTTTTTGTGTGTGTGCATGTACAAGTATACACACAGTATGCATCACATTCTTAGAGCAATAGAAATTATATTGGGGATTTCCATTGTTAAAGGTAACTCAGATGGTTCCTTTAGGAAAAAAATAGCCCAATTGCTACCTCTGAAATCTCATAAAATATAAGTAATGTTGTGATAATTCTTTGAATAGCTGGATAAAAAAGACATTAAGGTAAATCATTTAGATAAAATCAACTTGAAAATGTTAGGAAGATACAACTACCCTCTATGAAAAGCAACATTATAATTTTATAGGTCTAATATTAACGTTGCAATCATTGATTTTTAAAAGCTCATATTTCAAAATGAGTTGGTAAGATTTTTATGTATAATCAATTTTGAGATATTCAACAGTCTTCTGAGAGACACTAAATTTACTAGTTGTCAAGGTAACAAAATGGAAAGAAATCAATATACCATTGCCTGAGTTTAGTCTTGAACAGTCATTCTTTTCCTGGCTATTACTTGAGGGATTGACAAGTCTTTAAATGATAGATAAGGACGAGAATAAGCTACTTAAATTAGACAATTCTGGGATAATCTAGTTCAAAATATCTTGCAACAATGACAACAAAATTATACTTCATTGAGTTTTATACATAAGTTTATATACACTTTAAGCACAAAAAGAACTAGAAGATGACCCAAATGAAGACCTTAGAAGCTATTTGAAGAAAGCTTGGAAAGGAAATAACTCAGACTCTTAGACCATGTCAATATCATGTGGAATAAAAAGTTTGTTAGCTTTTTTAAAGGGAAAATAAGCTTAAAAAAAAAAACTCAGAGAGAGAAGCAATCGTTTTTCTTATTAAAAATGTTGATATAAAGAAAGCCATTTTTAAAAGTGATCGCATCCAAATAACAAAACATGTACAAGACACTTGCACTGATCCTACTTAAAGGATTTTAATGTAAATTCTTCAGTCATATGTAGCAACAAAATTATTTTCAAATGAACTGTTATTGGACTCATAACTGAATAATAATTTTCTGGGTATGAGATTTTTCAAATGTTTTAAAATTCCTTCAAAATAATTTGTATGAGGCATTGGTAAAGTTAAAATGAATATCTTTTGTCTTCGGAAATAAATACAAAACAATATTATGAAAAAGGGGGTAAGTTTGAATCCTAACTTTGATTATAATGTTTTAATAAGACATCATTTATGCATGGTTTATGGCCCATTAGTGATTGCGGTTCATCAGTCTCAAATGTTTTAAATAAAGCATATACGTACTTCTTATCAAGTAACTGGCACAACACTCAGTATTCCAGGAAAGAGAATTGACAATGTAATAAAATGGGCAATAAAATTATAAAAAATACAATTTGTACACATATACACTACCAATCTATTAATATGTAGATATTTGTGTGTGTGATTTTGAGTCTTCTTTTCATATACAGAGAATTAGATACAGAGAGAAGACTGAAAGACTTAGAAAAAATAAGTTAGAAATGACATCCAGGTTTATTTCTGGCCTTTTAATAACATGGGGTGAGTTTTTTACCATGTATTTAAATATAGCATTTATCATTTAGTTTATTTCCATTTTTCCATGAATACCCAGAAATCACGTTTCTAAGATAAATTAAAATATAAAATGCTTACTTTTTCTGAAAGAAAATAGCTTTGAACTAGAATTTGAAGTAGACAAAATGGATTGGAAAAAACAGTATAACAAAGAAATTTCATTTGGTAAAAGGAGAGGTTTTCATAAGGAAATTCCCTTATTAGGGACTTAATAGGGACTCCTATGCTGAGGGGTAAAAGGAAAAAAAAAAAAGGTTTAGTAAGTAAGACCAAATTACTAAGGACAATGGAAAAAAGGGAAAGTTATGTTGACCTATTTGGGAAAAGCTCAGTAAGAATGTATATATTTGTATAAAGTAGGTTACTCTGGCCATAGGAGGAATGACTCGGGGTTGCATAAGGAGCAGTGGATCTGAAAATGAGAGGACCAAGCAGCAGTTGTGAAGGTATTGGTTTTTTGGAGATGATGAGTTTTGGCAGTACATATAAAGAGAAGTTGGGTCTTTGAAGCCATGAATTTAACACTAAACCACACCCCCTAAACTATGCCAGTGATTAAAATGTCAAGAATTAGCAATCTTGACTGGTAGAAACATAGTGACATCTTTTAAGTGTGTATTCCACAAGGCCATTACCTTCAGGAACCGATGAATACAAGTGTGATAATGACTCCCATATACTCAGCCTGGTTGAACAGAGGCCAAGTCATAAACGCTATTATAACCACGTGTATACAAAGAAGTCACAGCCACAATGACAGCAAAAAGCCAGCGTGCACAGAATTCGAAAGCTGAGATGCTCCTGTGCAGAGAGAAGCAGATCTGAGAGAAACTGAAGAAAAGAGGCTGCCTGACTCCTGACAATCTTCCTGTCCCTTTGAAGTCTAGCTAAATTTTCTCTTCTTTCTTAATTCAAATCCTGAGGTAACCTGTGATAAATGTTTGTCTCTGCTTAAGATTATTTGAAGTGGGTTTATGATACTTCCAATCAAAAGAATCTTTACTCAGACTTTTAATTAGTACAGAGATGATATGTCTGGGTTGTCTTAATTTGAAGATAAAGATGAATTTATCCTAAATGCAGAGAGTAGAATAATAAATTCAGTGTCGCTACGTCCATCCAATTAGCCAGGAGGGCACAATAGAATTATAATTTGCAAGTATAAACAGTGAATTGAGTTTACAGTGAAGCTGAGAACAGTGATTCATAAACAAAACACGTGGATTGTTCTACCAACCGTACAACACTCAATCGTGTTGATACATGACATTCGATCCCAAAGCAGGAGTTGCTCAAAATCTGTCTTACCTGTGTCTTTCCTAGTGTTGTTTGGATAAAAATAAGTAGCAACAAATGTTGTTTCCTAGCATGAAGTACAATTCTGCAAGTGTGGGTGATTTCAACAAGTCTCAGATCCTCTTTGGAGTCTTTGCAGATTTAAAAATGACATCTGGAGGCATTGCAATGACAATAGGAGTTAGTATTGAGCCACTCAATACTATGTAACAAGATACAAATGAGGGTTTTACATATAGAATTAAATTAATCTTCATAACAAATGTATAAACCAATTATTATTATTAGTCATCGTCACCAGAGGAAGACATTGAGGCAGAGGGGAGGTAAGTAAATTGCTCAGCTAAACAGAGGTAGCAAATCATTCAGTCAGTTCAAACTGAGGTCCCCTACCTCCCAAGTCTATCTTTTTGACCCCTTAGGCTATCTCTCTCCTTGATGTAGAACACGGTGTGACAGGAAGATCACTGACTCTGGAGTTAGAATACTTAATTTCTGTTCTTAATTCTTCTAATTACTATCTCTTGATCTTTAACAGATCACTTAATCTCTCTGCTTCAGTTTTCTTTATCTGTACACAAGGAACAAGACTTGTCTCTTGACGATTGAAATGTGATGATGCAAGAGTAAAGTGTTGTATTAAAAGCAAAGTTTTATAAAAACAGTCTTGTGATTCTTTTGGATCATCCTAGGTAGGGCCAGATTGTTTTGAAAATATAATCTTAATAAATACTTATAGATTGATTATAAGTATTGTGTTGAAGCAGAGAAAATATTACATAGTTTCAGCCTAGGAGACAGGAAAAATTTTTGTGCCACTAGCAGAAAGAGAAAACTAGAAGAGTTGGTTTTTGAGAAAAGATGAAGATCTGCTATATTGGACAGTTTAAAATCTAGAGGCATACATATGGAATTTAAAGGGACTTTGAGATGCTGGCAAAATATGACTGGAGTTTCTTGGAATGGTTGAAATTAGAGATGGATTTTAAGGCATCAGTGTATAACTAGAGAACATTCACCAAAATCTGTATTAGTTTTCAATTGCTATGGAACAAATTGTCACTAACTTTATGGTTTAAAAAAATACTCATTTATTATCTCAATGTTTCCCTGGCCCTGGATTCTCGGTAAGGGTTGGCTGGGTCCTCAGGATGTCACTGTGCTGAACTATAAGTACCGGCCAGGACCACAATCTCAAATGAGTTTGGAGTCCTCTTCCAATGGGTTCAGGGGTTGTCGGCAGAATTTCATTCCTTAAGTGTATAGAACTGGGGCTCTCAATGGTTAGAAGTTGCCCTGCCATATGACCCTCCATGTCTACTTACTTCTTTAAGCCCAGCAGTAGAGCTCTGCTGCTGTATTTTGTCTCTTTTAAGGGTTCACCGGTTAACTCAGGTGTATCTAAGATTACCTCCCTTTTTAGTAACGCAAAGCCAACTTCTTAGGGAACTTAATTATATCTGAAAAAATATTTTTTTACTATACAATGTAGCATAATCATGGAAGTGATATCCCATCATATTTATGGGTTCCACATTCATTCAAGGGGAAAGGATTAAACAAGCATGTCAGGGATCAGGGACCATCTTAGAATTCTATGTCAGGGGAAATATAATATTCCTCCTCTCTCATCCTTTCTCTTTTGATTTCTCTGAAAAGACAAGTCAAGATAATAAATTATGAACAAATAAATCAAATTATTTCAATAAATAAGGGAAGACCTCTATCTTATATGAGGTCCATATAATGAGACAATTATATTATAAAATCACAAATGAGTAGTTTTAATTTTGCTTGATGATTTACCTATGGTACAGTATTAGAACAAATGTTATTTATAAATGTTATTATCTTCAATGTATTATCAGTATTACATAATTTTAAAAAGTCTAGGATTTTGGACATTTACAATATTGTAAAAATACGGTTTAAAAGAACTTGAACTGAAAATTGGAAAACATTCTATGAAATACAGCCTACACTTTCAAAGAGGAAATTCAATAGACTTAGAAATAGGTGAATTTTTGTGATCTTATGGATTTTGCTTACTCAATGATATTTCAAGAGAAATTAAATAAATACTGTGAACTAAGTTATAAGTTTTTAAAATTTATAAACTGGCTCTAGAGAGTATTTATAAAGATGATACTTGGAGTTGATAAAATATCAAAGCAAAGCTAGATAGTAAACCTCTACAATAAAAGAAAAATAAATTAAAAATATCACATACACATAGCAATGAACAAACAAGAGTGGAACTATTAAAATAAAGGAAATGGCAAAATATTTTTATACCGTATATTCTTTAAAAATGGTTGCTAGGGAAAAGGTATCAGAACATTCTAGGAAAACAAATGCAGTACTTATTCACCCAAGTATTAATATATAGAAAAATACAACTGTACAAATTTTGAATATCTCATCATTATCACCAATTTGGACAAAGAAAAAAAATATGAGAAGAGATAAACGGTAGCACAAAATTCTCTTTTTGCCACCAGAAACTTATAATACAATTGTTATTATTACATGTTATTACAATGTGTTATTATACTTATAATTTTCTATTCTTTAAGAAACACAAAGGTATTTTAAAGAAAAAGCCAACGTACCAATGTCTTTAATGATTCACAGTTCTATTATCTTTGGTGACAAATAAATTTACCAGAACTGAAAACTAAAGAAAAACTAAATACAACAGAACTACTAGAGAAGGTGCAGCCGAGAAAAGAAGGCAATAGTTGTCTTGCTCCACTATAGCTGAATAAACAATGGCCCCAAATCAAAGTGTAAGTCATCATTTACATGCTGTGCTATTAAGGGAGTGTACTTTCTAGGGAGAGACTAGTGAAAAAGGAAAAATAAATCATTGGTACTGACAGTATTTCTAAATCAAAGACACAGGGATTCCTAGTGAACTAGGAAAATAATCCAATTTAACATAGAAACAAAATATCCCTGAATAAATAGAGTGAAACCGAGTATAGAGAATTAAACAAAACTGCATAAAGAAAAATAACATCCATATCCAACAAAAATGACTGGCCACATGGTTTCTTTCACGTCAAGACTCTGTATCTATCAAAAATCCAGGTGAATTTACTTTTTTGCTTCTGTGCTTTCAGATAATAGAAAAGCAAATCAGAAATGCAATACTCTGCTCTCAGGTTAAGATCTGAAGGGGGAAATAGAAGATTTTAGATATGTAGGACAGGATTCTCCATCTTTAGATTAATGAAAGTCAAGAGAGAGTCCATTTTATTAAATATGAGTAAAAGTGAAAGAAAATATGATAAATATGAACGACTGAGGGCAAGAGAGATCAGCAAAACATATGAATACATATATGTACATATATATATACACATAATAAAAGAGAATATTTTCCACAACTCTTCCTCGCTGTAGAAATTTTAAAATAATGAACTCAATGAATAAAGCAAAAGATAAATGTTAAGACTGAACAGACATTCAAAGGAGATTTCAAAGTCAAAAAGAGGAAAGGCATCCAATGGGCAACAATATAGAATTATTAAAGAAAATAGAAAGAGTAAGAAGCAAACAAACATAGCTGAAAACCAAATAATAGCATGGAGAAAATAGTTCCAATTGCCTTAAAAATTTAGAGGAAAACTGTAGAGAACAAATAGAGAAGTTTGTAGATATAAAAACTGACACAAATAATTCCATAAAAATTCAATAAAAGAAAATAATACTGTATTAGGAAACCTGGAAATAGAATAGATTTTTTTTCAAATGGAGAAATCATTCCTTAACCAAAAGAATAAGTGATTTTCAGATTGAAAGAATTGATGAAATCTATTATCACCTGGCACAATTATTCAACTTCAAACATGACTCAGATCATGACAGAGTAATGATACAAGAGTAAATGATATTCTTTCCTGTATAGGCAATTATAATAATTATATGAGACGACACTTCCTAGACACTGGCTAACTATTAGTAAAAGAATGAGAACTCTAAAACAAGAGAAACTTACGAGGTGAGCCTTAAGACAGCTTAGGACTCTGTCACGGGACAATTTTCCAACCACAGCAGAGAGAGGTGGAGTACAAGTAGCGCACTGCTGTCCTGTTTAAAGATTCAGAGATCAGAGTGTATTTCTAAAACAACCAGAATTTGTAAGCAGGACATGAGAGGAAAGGGAACTGGATCAAGGCAGGCTCTACAAGTCTGTGTAGCAGTACCTTACAGTCTCTGGCTTGGTTGTGAACACAAATGACAAGACATCATGAGGTGTAACAGATGCAGGTGCTATGGGGCAAGGGGGCTGAGTAGAAGACAGATATGCTAGAGTGTTCCAAATGCACAAAGCAAACACTTGAACAAATCAAAGACAAAAGGGCAAAACTATATTTATGATTGTAGATTTTTATAACTCCCTGAGAGGAAATGATAAAACAAACAATTAAGGCTATAAAGAATCTGAGTGATGCCATCAAATAATTTTTATCTAATTGACAGAATGCACCCAACGACTTCAGAATGTGCGTTCTTTTCAAGTGTACATGGCATCTTCACCAAGATAGATTCTATTCAGGACCATAAAAATTAATTGCAACAAATTTTAGAAGATTGAAATTACACAAAGCATGTTATCTGACCACAGGTTGAATAATTAGAAATCAATGACAATTTTTTTAAACTCTCAAATTTTTAAAAATTAAAAATCATACTTCTAAATAACCAAAGGTCATAGAATAAGTCACAGTAGACATTTATTGTAAATTAAATGGTATTGCAAAATAACATGTCACAATTTGTGAGACAGAGTAAACCAGGGAAAAGCTTTAAATGCTTACATGAAAAAGAAGAGTTTAAAAACAAGAATTTCACTTCCAGTTCTGGCAACACTGGTATAATTTTACTAATTATTTTCTCCACCAAAAATACTGGACAATTGGATGAGATACATAAAACTCTTACTTACCTACTTGGACTGCAGGCAGCATGGAATGTGATCCACATTAGAAGAGAAACAAATGAGGTGAGCCCAAGCAAGATAACCACACGAAATGTGACCTGAAGGCGTATAATGAAATTACTGAAGATAAGTAACCTAAAGGAAAAAACCTTAAAAACAACAGGGGGAGGAGGACACACAACAGAAACAAAAGATGAGAATAAGAGCAGATTTCTCATAAGAAATAATACAGTCTAGAGAAGAACAAAAAAATAAAAGGAAAAAAGAAAAAGCAAAAAGCAATAAACACATATGAACATTGGAGATGGAACTTACAGGAGATGTGGGGAAAGTATAGGTTAAAAAGTTTAAGTGCTATTGTTTTAGAGAGAGAGAGACAATAAATTCAGTTGAAGGTTGAAAGTTTGAAGTTGCAATATAAAAAATACTCTGTCATGTGATGTTTTCATATTTATTTTTAAATGTTAAAGGATGTTTAATATAAAATATTTGGATAAATATTATTTACAATTATTTAAAATAATCCAATATGATTTAACTTTGTTAAGTTAATTTTTATGTAACCATATATATATATATATATATTATAAAATCACTTTATCTGTCTGCCTGTCTATTCATCTGCCTGCATATGAACATCGTATCTCTGTATACCTCTATTTTCTATCACTTCGGCTCATTCATCTATCCTTCCATCTATTCTTGTAACTTTATGTCCATTCAACTATAAAAAGAGAAATATATACGAATATGGAATGATGTTTTTCTGGTGATAAAATGCTTACAAATGCATGATGATATTCTGAAGATGAATTTTTTTCACAAAACACTTTTCATCTATGTTTTTATTGCTTTTACTTAAGTACATGTTAGTCTTATTAAAATTATGCTATTATTAAAATTATGTACAAAGTAATAAAAATAGATAAATTCATATTCAAAACATAAGTTTTACTGCCATTCCTGCATGCCTCACAGAGGAGGGTTACTTTCTGTTTAGTATATGGAACAGCATGTGTCAATATTCCTGTTACACACACAGTAATTCCTTGCTAAATGGGAAATGTGTTTTTAGAAAATGTTGCTCAAAGGAAAAATGCATTAAGTAAACACAGTGAGAGGCTCGAAGAAAACACTGTGATGAGATTGTGCTTCAGAATATTTCTGCAATCACCCCTCAGATGCTGAGCATCCCATGCTGTTCAACAACTCGGCTTAGAAGGTACTTTGTACTGCTCTGGAATTACATGCAAATGAACTTATTCAGCTGCTTGAAATAAATGCCTCCACATTCTGAGAAGTTTTAATTCTATATTGAAGAGAAAAAATAAAGACCACTACTGATAAATATGCCTCGTGCTTGCTGTTTATTGATACCTAAATTGAATTTGGTCAGTAAAAAATTTTTTCTGAGGAATTAAATCTATTTGAACAGTCTCAGTCTTAGTAAAACGTGTAAAGTACGCTATTTATAAGAAGCTAGCACTGACATATCCTGGAATTATGCTATTTTGACCAAGCAACTTTCAACTTGTAAGAAGGTTGTTTATGTGAAAGTTTAGACTATAGCTCTATTCGATTTCTAGGGATATTTATAATATTGTAAATATGGTGAAGAATTATACCACATGTCAAGTTCTTCAGCATAATTTGCCACTGGGTGTGGGCCTTATTCAAGGAAGCTTGATGAAGACCTTATATTGTTTTGACAAATGATTTTCAGTTGAGAATTCTTACAATCTTCTCCAAATGACTTGCAATGCTCTTATTTTCATCAAACTGCAGCAGTTTGCAGCCCTGAACTAGTTATTTTCAGCACATGCTTTGCCTGGCCCTATTATTTTAGACAATGAGTTTGGATTTCAAATTTATTTCTGTGGTGTTTAAGGACGTTGTTGAAAGAAGCCTCATCTACACGTCAGGAGGAAAATCTATATACAGTGAAATGTATCCTAAGCAGATTACTGAGGGAGACTAGGTAACAACTAGATATTTCTTCTCTCTCAGCACATTATTCATGATTAGCAACAACGTTGTTTTTTTAACTTGTAAATGAAGAGCGCTTACTATTAATTTTCTACCTAGGTTAATTTAGAGCCGCTTCAATGTACTTCAATGAATTCAGGCATTGAAATCAAACTAGATTTGGAATTTGACTTCATCTGATCTTCCTTTTGTGGCCTAGATGCCTAACTTAACTCTTTTGTCATTCGGTTCCCTCATCTTTAAACTGGAGGTAAATTTCTTAACTTTTAGGTATGTGATGTGGTGATTAGATATATTCATTCATTTCAAAGTGCCTAGGTCAATACATCTCTGTATTAGCAAAAATTAAGTTCTACTGATTGATTTATGTCACTTACTTTTACCAAAATTGCAAATCTACTCTAGAAATTACAAAGCTAAACCAAGACTTTCTATCCTATAATTCAAGAAATGAAGAATATTTGTTACCCAAGTCTACATTCACTCTCATAATCATACATGAATAAATAGAGAGACATTCCTTCTGTAACACCGGACAGAAATAGAACCATGGGCATACCTCTTTAGAGCTCACTGAAAGTTATTTGGTATCGTAAAGATGATCCTACTATTATTTCAACACCCACTGGTATAACTTGGGTATCTTTGAAAAATGACACTCTTTGCATCTAAATAGATGGAGGAAACAAAGAAATATTATATTTTATTCATAAATGGTTTTTGTTTTGTTTTCTTTTTGCTCCTTTTGAAGCCCTGTAACCGTGTGGGTGCAATAACTTAGAAAACTGTGTTTTAATACCAATGTTTTAGAAAACCTACACATTCTCAACATGTTTACTGACTTTCAACAAGAATGGCATCGAATTCCTGAGAAACATACATATTTTTGAGGGATTTTAAGGCAAGCGGGAACATCTTCATGCCAATTTTATTCCTTGAAACATAAAAATTAAATATTTTCTATGAAAAAATTATTTACAAAAGAAGTCATAAAACTGTATTAATTTAGTGCAATAAAAGCATTATCTTCACAAGATACATAGTTAAGTATGATTGTGAAAAAACATTTTGTAAACATCGCATTTCCAAATATGCTTATCTAAACACACGGCCTCTGTAAAATATCTTTTAGGATACTCTTTTCAAGTAACACTCCTAATAAATGGTAAAACTCTTCCATTCTAAATTTTAAGTACCTTGCTGTTATGACATTATATTAAAGCTCATTGCTGTAGTTAGTAGTGATCATTATACCTATACGTTATGCTTTAATCAATTGTCCAAATTAAATATTTAATTTTAGAAGCCCTAATCTGACATGAATTGCAATGAGTCAATTAAAGTGAAGAATTATAACAAATGATATATGCATACTTCACATGCCTAATTTTACATTAAAAGTGTGCATTTATTACCCACTTTTCCAATGTCAGTAAAAGGACATTTTTTTAATGTGGATGTCTTATTTATATCTTGATTTTGTCATTTTTGCCTAGACAGTAGCAACATACAGACATATTTACTTCATGTTTCTTTAAAATAGAGAAAAACATACAGAAATTTGAGCCTTCTGAATGAAATTACTTTTTCTATTTTTAACATTCAATTATCACTTAAAATTGTTTCATATTTCATTCCTAATTTAATAGAAACATTTTCTTTATTTTTTCTCATTCCAAAGCACTCTACATGATTTTTATAAATCCAAGAACTTAAAAATGGTCACCCATATTTCATTGGTTTGTATAATATTTAATAGAATTATATAATGACAATAACAACTGCATCAGTAATAAGTAGATTTGCAAATAAACACAGACAACACTTGGTGATCAGGCGTCAGGAAGTGTAATAGAGAGACAGAGTAGCATCCCAGCTCTAATCATTCACCCTGACAGACATTAGGCTACTTATTTTACAAAATAAATGCAAAGATTTACTTAATATGGCATATCCTTCAAGCAGTAATGAGAATTTTTGCAATTTTTATGCAAAAATATAATTCTTATTCATATGGAACTATTTCTACCTCTAAAATATTTGTTTTACATTTTAAAAGTAACTTTTTTGTTTTTTTTTTTTATTTATTTATTTTATTATTTTTTTTTATTGATGTCTTAGTTTATAACACTGTGGGGTTTTAGTTGTACATTTTTGTTTGTCCGTCACCTTGTGGATGTAACCCTTCACCCCTTGACTTTTTTAAATTTTAAAAATAAAGCAATTATTATGGATGTCTTGGACGCTTATAAAACACAACTATTCTTTCATTTAGCCATGTTTAGGGAGTGATGAAATTGGATGTACAAAAAGTTGTCTACAATATTGAAACCTAACAATACATTCTCTACGCAGCCTAAATCATTATACTACTACCATAATTATATATTACACTTATGGATTTAAAGATGTTACACCATCCATTCCTGACTTATAAAGTTCAATTCTTCATAGTGTATCATCATTTTTATATGCTGTTGGATTCAATTTGTCTCTATGTGCATAAATATTATACAGTTTGTAGTTTCCTATCATACAATGATTTTGTCTGGTTTTGCAATTAGGATGATGCACACTTCACTATTTTTTGAAAGACTATATGAAATATCTGTATTATTTCTTCCTCAAATATTTGATAGAAATCATTATTTAAGACTTCTGGGCCTAGAGTTTTCTTTGCAGAGAGGCTTATAATTTTAAAGATAATTTGATTATTTTATATGGAGTTGTTTTCTACGTTTTTCCCTAGGGTCAGGATAAGAAAAAAATTTCTATTTCATCTAGGTTAACAAATTTATTGGCATAAAACACTTCATACTTGTCCTTTTTTATTATTTTATTTTCTGAAAGGTCTACTGTAATCTGCTCTATGTTATTTCTGATTTTGTCAATTTGTGTCTTCTCTTTTTCTGTTGGTAGGTTTGGAAAGCAATCTTGGTATTTTCATGATCTTTTTTCAAAGAACCAGCTCTTGCTTTTGTTGGTTTTTTTCTATTGATATTCAGTTATCTTTCATTTTTTCTGCTCCAACTTTGCATTTTCCTTCCTTCTGTTTTTTGTTTGTGTTCTTTTTATTTTAAATTATTATTATGAAAAATTATAGAAATATTTCTTTGTTTCTGATATAGGCTTTTAAAACTATACATTTCCCTCTATGCATGGATTTAGCTACTTCCTACAAATTTTGGTATATTCCAATTCAATATATGTTCTAATTTTGCTTATCTTTTCTCCCCTCTCATCCAATATGTTATAATTATTCATAATAGATCTATGTATAATATACACTGCACAAGACGATAATTATTCTTTTTACACAGTTATATAATTTATAAATAAATTAGAGGGAAAACGGCAAAAACTGTATTTTTCAATAATACAGATATTTATCATTTCTGATTTTCTTCATTCTTTCTGAGGATATGAATTTTTATTGTCATTACATTTAAGTGTGAAGAATTACCTTACCTAACTTATAGTGCAGATCTGCTCTTGACTAACTTTCTTTTTTTTATTTCACTTTTTTAAAAATTGAGGTCACATTGGTTTATAACATTATGTAAATTTCAAGCATACATTATTATATTTTGACTTCTGTATAGACAGCATCATGTTCACCACTAAAAGTCTAGTTGTCATTTGACACCATACACATGTGCCCCTTACCCGTTTCCGCCCCCCCAACCCCACGCATTTCCCCTCTGGTAACCACCAATCTGTTCTCTTATCTACGTTTTGCTTGTTTGTTTAACTTCCACGTATGCATGAAATCATATGGTATTTATCTTTCTCTGTCTGACTTATTTTGCTTGTCATAAGACCCTCAAGGTCCATCCATGTTGTTGTAAATGGCAAGATTTCATCTCTTTATGGGTGAGTAGTATAAATATAAATATATATAAATATATATATAAACCACATCTTCTTTATCCATTCATCCATTGATGGGGACTTAAGTTGCTTCCAGGTCTTGGCTATTGTGAATAATGCTGCAATGAACATAGAGATGTATATATATCTTTTCAAATTAGTGTTTTCATTTTCTTTGCATAAACACCCAGAAGCAGAATACCTAGATCATATGGTATTTTGATTTTTAATTTTTTGAGAAATCTCCATACTGTTTCCAGTAGTGGTTGTACCATTTTATATTCCCACCAGCAGTGTACAAGAGTTCCTGTTTCTCCACATCCTCTCCAACACTTGTTATTTCTTGTCTTTTTAATAATATCCATTCTAACAGGTGTGAGGTGATATCTCATTATAGTTTTGACTTGCATTTCCCTAATAATTAGTGATGTTTAACATCTTTTCATATGCCAGTTGGCCATCTGTATATCTTCTTTGGAAAAATATTTGTTCATACCCTGTGCCCATCTTTTGATTGGGTTATTTGTTTTTCTGTTGTTGAATTTTGTGAGTTCTTTCTATATTTTGGATATTAACCCCTTATTGGTTATGGGATTTGCAAATATTTTATCCTGGTTGTTGGGTTGTCTTTTCTTTTCATTGATGATTTTATTTGCCATGCAGAAGCTTTTTAGTTTGATGTAGTCTCACCTCTTTATTTTTTCTTTTGTTTCCCTTGCCTGAGGAGACATGATATTCAAAGATACTGCTAAGACCAATGTCAAAGGGTGTACTGCCTATGTTTTCTTCTAGAAGTCTTATGGTTTCATGTTTTACATTCAAGTCTTTAATCCATTTTGAGGTAAGTTTTGCAAATGGTGACAGATAATGGTCTAGTTTCATTCTTTTGCTTGTGGCTGTCCAGTTATCCCAACACCATTTACTGAAGAGACTTTCCTTTCTCCACTGTATGTTCTTGACTCCTTTGTCGAAAATTAGCTGTCCATAGATGTGTGGGATTATTTCTGGGGTCTCAATTATGTTCCATTGATCTGTATGTCTGTTTCTGTGCCAACACCATGCTTTTTTGATTAACATAGCTTTGTAGTACATTTTGACATCAGGGAGTATGATATGTTCAGCTTTGCTGTTTTTCTCAGGATTCCTTTGGCTATTCGGGGTCTTTTGTTGTTCCATATAAATTTTAGGATTCTTCCATTTCCATGAGAAATGTCACTAGGATTTTGGATGGGATTGCATTGAATCTGTAGATGGCTTTAGGTAATATGGACATTTTAAGTATGTTAATTCTTCCAATCCATGAGCATGGAATACCTTTCATTTCTTTATGTCATCATTGATTTCTTTAAATAATGACCTATTGTTTTCAGTGTATAGGTCCTTCACCTCCTTGGTTAAATTTATTCCGAGGTATTTTATTCTTTTTGTCGTGATTGTTAATTTGATTGTATTCTTCATTTATCTTTGTGCTAGTACATTGTTAGTGTACAGAAATGTGATTGATTTTTGTATGTTGATTTTGTCCCCTGCAACTTTACTGTTTTTTTTTTTATTGTTTATAATAGTTTTTTGGTAGATTCTTTAGGCTTCTTTATGTATAGAATCATGTAATCTGCAAGTAGTGACAGTTTTACTTCTTCCTTTTCAGTTTGGATCCGTTTTATTTCTTTTTATTGCCTAATTGCTCTGTCTAGGACTTCCAATACTATGTTGAAAAACAGTGGTAAAAGTGGGCTTCCTTGTCTTCTTCCTCTTCTTAGAGGAATAGCTTTCGGTTTTTCCCTGTTGTGTGTGATATTGGATGTCAGTTTGTCATATATGGCCTTTATTGTGTTGAGGTACTTTCCTTCTTTACCCATTTTATTCAGAGTTTTTATCATAAATGGATCTTGATTATTGTCAGATGCTTTCTCTGCATCTACTGAGATGATCATGTGATCTTTATTCTACATTTTGTCAATATGATGTATCACATTAATTGATTTGAGGATGTTGAACCATCCCTGCATCCCTGGAATAAATCCACTTGATCTTAGTGTATAATCTTTTTAATTCATTGTTGTATTTGTTCATATTTTATTGAGGATTTTTGAATCTATGTTCATCAGTAATATTGGCCTGTAGTTTCCCTTTTTTGTGTTGTACTTGTCTGGTTTTCATATCAGGCTAATGTTGGCTTTGTAAAATGAGTTAGGAAGCATCCCTTCCTCTTCAATTTTTGGAAGATTTTGAGAAGGATAGGTGTTAAATTTTTTCTGAATGTTTGGGAGAATTTACCAGAGAAGAAGCTGTCTGGTCCTGGACTTTTGTGTTTGGGAGGTTTTTGATTACTGATTAAATATCTTTACTTGTGATTGTCCTATTCAGATTCTCTATTTCTTCTCAATTCCATTTTTTGAGGTTGTATGATTCTAAGAATTTGTGTATTTCTTCTCATTTATCCAACTTGTTGGTGTATAGTTTTTCATGGTATTCTGTTATAATCCTTTGTACTTCTGAGGTGTTTGTTGTAATTGCTCCTCTTTCATTTCTGATTTTATTTATTTGAGTTTTCTCTCTTTTTTCTCACTGGGTCTAGCTAAGGGCTTGATGATTTTGTTTATCTTTTCAGAGAACCAGCTCTTAGTTTCATTGATCCTTTCTATTGTCTTTTTAGTCTCTATTTCATTTATTTCTGCTCTGATTTTTATTATTTCCTTCCTTCTACTGACGTTGGGCTTCATTTGTTCTTCTTTTTCCAATTCTTTTAGGTGTGCTATTAGATTGTTTATTTGAGATATTTCTTGTTCCTTGAGTTAGGCCTGTATTACTCTTTACTTCCCTGTTAGGACTGCTTCTGCTGCATCCCATAGATTTTGGTATGTTGTGCTCTCATATTCATTTGTCTCCAGCTATGTTTTGATTTCTTCATTGATCCAATAGTTGCTCAGTAGCATGTTGTTTAGTCTTCACACGTTTGTGATTTTACCAGCTTTCTTTTACCAGCTTTCTTCTTGTAATTGATTTCTAGTTTCATACCACTGTGGTCAGAAAAGATGCTTGATATCATTTCAATCTTCTTAAATTTATTGACTTCTTTTGTTTCCCAACACACCATCTATCTTTGAGAATGTTCCATGTGCACTTGAGAAGAATGTATATTCTGCTGATTTTGGATGGAAGGTTCTCTATATACCTATTAAGTCCATCTGATCTAGCATTTCATTTAAGGTCAATGTTTTCTTGTTGACTTTCAGTGGAAGATCTATCCATTGATGTAAGTGGGGTGTTGAGGTCCCCTACTATTATCTTGTCACTGTCAATTTCTCCTTTTACGTCTGTTAATAGTTGCCTTGTATACCTTGGTGCTCCTGTGTTACGTGCATATATATTAATAAATCTTATGTCTCCTTGGTGGAATGCCTCTTTTATCATTATATAATGCTCATCTTTGTATCTTGTTATCTTTTTTGGCATGAAGTCTATTTTGTCTGATATAAGTATGACTACACCCACTTTCTTTTTCTTGCCATTTACTCAGAGTATCATCTTCCATCCCTTCACCCTGAGCCTATGTTTGTCTTTAGAGCTGAGATGGGTCTCCCAGAGGCAGCATACTGTTGGGTCTTCTTTTTTAACCCATCCAGCCACTCTCTGTCTTTTGATGGGTGAATTCAGTCCACTTACATTTAGAGTGATTATTAATATATGAGGCCTAAAACTGCCACTTTATCTTTTTATTCTAGTTGTTCCATATTCCCATTATTTCTTTTTTCCTGGTATTTCTGTCCACCATTACAATTTGGTCTTTTTGCATTGAGATAATTAAGTATTCTATTAGCTTCATGTACTAGTATATCCAGTTCCTTCCCCAAGTTTGGGAATTTCTCAGGTATTATTTCTTTAAATAAGCTCTTTGCCATTTCTCCCTCTCTTCTGGAACAGCCATTATCTTTATGTTGTTTTCCTAATTAAGTCAGATATTTCTTGTAGAATTTCTGTATTTCTGTAAAATCTTAGCTCTCTCTCTTCTTCCGCCTGAATGATTTCTAGATTTCTATCTTTGAGCTCACTAATTGTCTCTTCCATATGGTCTGCTCTATTTCCAATGATTTCTACTTTATTTTTCATCCCATTAATTGTGTCCTTCAGCTCTAGAACTTCTAAGATTTTTTAGAGTTTCAATCTCTTTGGTGAAGTACTCCTTGTGTTCTTTATTTTTATTTCTGAGCTCATTGAACTGTGTTTCTGGTTTTTCTTGTGCTTCATTGAGTTTGTTCATGGCAGAATTTTGAATTCTCTGTCAGTTAGATCACAATCTTCTGTGACATCAAGTTGGTTTCTGGAGAGTTGTCATTTTCATTCTTTCTACCATATTACTATAGTGCCTCATGGTGCTTGATGAGTTGTTCCTCTGCTGGCACATTTTTGGTAATAAACACTTTTCTTATTTAGGTAAGGTTTAGGTTACTTTGATTCTGAACTGCTTCTGGGTGTATGTCAGAGCCTGCACTTTCCACCCTCCACTGTCCATGGGCTCTCTATGGGTTCAGGTGCTGCTGCCATGTGCACCTGCACTGCTGCTCTTGGATTATTTGGGGGTGCTGGCAGTGCCACTGCCAGGGGTCTTGTATATATCTACCGCTGTTGGTAGGGCCAGTGTTGGAGGTGCCACCACCACTGTGGTTCCTGAAGCCTCAGGTTACAGGCGTCACCTAACACTGCTGGGGTGGGGGAGGAGCTGAGCCACAAGTGCCATTTGCTGCTCCTACAGCCTCTGGTCTCTGGCATCAGTGCACCTTTTGAAACCTCAAGTCACAGGCACCAACATGACTGCTAGGTGTATCCATATTTTAGATGCATCCCTCATTGCCAGAAGGGCCTCTGTTGGAGGGTTTGCCACCAGGAGAGGGGAAGGAGGCTGGGTCACAGGTATCTCATGGATCCCAGAGTCTCCAGTCATGGGCCTGCAGTGATTCCTTGTGCCCCTGGGGGCATGGGCTGCCTGGATTCCTGGGGCCCCTGTTCATGGGTGTCATCTCAGTTCTTGGGGCTTCTGTTCATAGGTATGGCCACAGATCTTGGAACGTCCATTCTTGGGAGCTGCCCCCACTGCTTGCCTAGTTCTACTGCCTCCAGGAGGTCCAGTCTACTCACCTTCAGATATATAGATATATGGATCTCTCAGGTGTTCTGGTGTGCTGTGCAGAGAGTCCTTTGTTGTTAAATGGATGTCGTATTGGTTGTAATTAGAGGGAAGAGACAAAGGAAACGATTCCCTCCACCTTAATGCTGATGTCATACCCTTAGTTTTCTTTTATCTATTTCACTTTCATTCTTGAATAAAACTTTTTCTGAATGTAGAATTCTGCATTAACAGTTGTCTTTTCATTTTTATTTTATTTTTTTTTCAAACAACCATACTTTTTTATTTTTATTTTTTTTTTTTTGTGGGGAAGACCAGCCCTGAGCTAACATCTGTGGCCAATCTTCCCCTTTTTGCTGAGGAAGACTGGCCTGGGCTAACATCGTGCCCATCTTCCTCTACTTTATATGGGACGCCGCCACGGCGTGGCTGACAAGCAGTGCGTCGGCGGCTGCCCGGGATCCGAACTCGCGAACCCCGGGCTGCCAAGCGTGGACTAAACCGCTGCACCACCGGGCGGCCCCCTCATTTTTATTTTTTAAGTTGTTTTTCCACTTTCTTTTGTTTTCATGGTTTCTTATGATAAGTGAGCCATTGATTAGATCATTGTTACCCAGCATTTAATATATTATTTTTCTCTTGCTTCTTTCAGGCTTTGCTATATTTTTGGCTTTCAACAGTTTGAATATGATGTATCTCAGCCTGAGTTTATTTGTATTTATTCTGCTCAGTGTTCATCTTGTATCTGAAACTTTCTTTCAACAAATTTGGGAAAATTATGACCATTTTTTTCTGAACATTTTTCCCATTCTTTCTGTCCTCTTCTCTATTTTTCCAATTACAAATATGCCTAATCATTTGAGATCATCTGATATTCTGTTAATATTTTTCAATATTTTTCTCTAGACTCTTCATCTTGGATCATATCTATTGATATATGTTCAGTTTTACACTTTCTTTTGTTATATTCATTTCACTAAGTCCATTCAGGAAATGTATTTTTCAGAAATTGCTATTCACAGTTCTAGAATTTCTGTTCAATTATTTTTTATTGTTTCTGTCCTTTGCCAAGAACTTCTTTTTTACTGAGATTTCATTTATTAAAAATATATATTGCTTTAAATAACTGAAGATAGTTATAATAGCCACTTGAAAATCTTTCTCTCTCAGTTCTAATAGGCTGATTCTTCTCAGGGCCAGTCTTGATTGCTTTTCTTTTCATGTTAGTATATTTTTCATGTTCTTGGCTCTTCACATTTTGAGTAATTTTGGATTTTATACTGGACATTATGAATGACCATTTTTCCCCTTTTTAGTTATAGAGACTTTTTTATTTTTATTATTATTCAATGGATATTGTTTGTTTTAACATATAATTGTGTTGATTGGGTTTCAACTGTGTACTTTTTATCTTTCCATCTCCTCTGTCACGCATATCTTTTGTATTTAATTGGATTGCTTTGGGTCTGTTTAAAAAATACACGACTCTTGTAGAGGAAGATGGGCACGATGTTAGCTCAGGGCCAGTCTTCCTCAGCAAAGAGGGGAGGATTGGCAACAGATGTTAGCTCAGGGCTTGTCTTCCCCACAAAAAAAAAAAAAAAAATACACGACTCCTGGTTTACACAGAGATGTGTGTGGATAGTGCTTGGGGATCTTTGCTTTGTTTTTTTTCTCTCTTGAAATATTTCCCCCACTCTCTTCAGTGTTATTCTTTCTGGGTTTGTTGTTGTCTTTTTTTTTTTTTTCCTCATTCCCCAAGCCAGATAAATTGTGAGCTTTTGATATGTGCCCTCATTTGAGGCTCTGTGAGATGTGTGTCCATGGTCACAGGCTAAAAGCCAACGAGATGGGACTTATGTGTATAGCTCTATGTCTCCTCTCCTTCAAACAAGTATAAGTATACATGCACTCCCACTAGACTCTATCTGCTTTTGTTCACTCTCCAGTACCTTTAGGCAGTTGCTTTTTGTATTATGTCTTGGTATTACAGTTGTTCCCTGCAGATGGAGAGGTCTTTTAGTAGAATATCAGTCTAACATATCAAGAGACAGAACCAGTCTCATGTATTATTTTTTGCAAGTTTTGAGTAATTCTGTTGTCTATTGGTTAGCTTTAAGTAATTAAAACCTAGCTCACAAGGTTTCAACGTGTACAAAATTAACCGACAATGCATTTAACTGTAGGGAAATACAAAATACCACAAGTAAAAAGAAGTGATGGTCATTAATCATCATAACACATAAAGGTAAATATTTTGAGATTTTGGTGTGTAATTCTCCATTCTAATATTTTTTATGGATTGTCTTATATTTTCTATTTATTACATCATGCTAATAATATGAATATCCTATTTTCCTTTTTACCTCTAAATTATGACAATATTATGCTTAAATATTAAAGCATAAAACAAATTATGCTCAAATATCAATGGTAATTTCAACTGCAATGCATTACTACATTTACCATAAATACATATATGGATACATATGCTTCATAAGATATGCAGAAATGCCAAATTTCCATCTTTGACATTAAATGCTCAAACTGATTAGCATGAAATTTGTTGTGCTAAATAGCCTGAGAAGAGGGGAGCATGAAATTGACTTGACATGTTAATATCATATTTTACAGACAGTCACGCTATAATTAAATGTGAATTTTATTGTAAGTACACATGGTGACTTTGCCTTCAGAAAATACTCTTACTTTGAACAATTCTCTGGGAATATTATTGGTCCCATAAAGAGATATGCATATTTGAAACCTGCTCAAGTTTCAGAGATTTACATATGTCCAATTTTAGAGAAAACCCTGAGTGCTTAAGTATTCGTAGTGTGAATTTAAGACAAATTAATGAGAAATTTAGAGGACATATAGTGTTTGAAATCTGCAAATGATACCTATATTTTTAACTGAGGCTGGTAAACATTTTATACTTGATCCAGGAAACTTATCTGTTTTCAAATAAATGCTAAAGTCATGTCTAAAGTCAATGTTCAAACTGAAACAACCAGCCACTAATGAAAAGAAGAACATAATTGAGGTTGTCCCATTTTAACAATGAGGGAATTATCTAGTTTCCTAGAAACATTAACTACATTTTTGCTTCCTCTCTGGTCAATTTTTAATCAACATTTTCAATGTTTTTAAAACCAAGTTTATTACTTCATTTGTATAGGAGAATGTTATATACATGCATTTTTTACATAAGAATTGGATGACATTTTTCAGTTATAGTCTGGATCATCATAAAAAGTGTTACATTTATTACAACAATTGCTCTGCTTATAATTAGAAGCATGCAAATAATGTTGACAGCTGGGTTTAATGACTTTTTATTTGATTTTAATGGGTTTATCCCTAAGAACAAAATGACGATCAAAAAAAGCTATAATTTTGTCAAGGTCACAAATTGATTTGCATATGGTTTTGATGCCAAGCCATAGGTTCAACTCCAACTTCTTTTTTCACTTCTCCCCAAACCCTTAAAAATCTTTACTTGCAATTGTGCCCAGTACAATTACATCTTCTTCAAAATTCATGTAAATTTTGGCTGAGTTCTTCATATGAATGCCATGTTAGAGTAACATATTTTATATGGAAAATTTTCAAGACAGAATTTACAACAGTTGGCCATAAAATCAATGTAAACAAATAGTAACTGCATATTTTTGTCTTCACAAAGTCAGTTAATGGCTAGTTCATTGTGGAGGAACAGTATAATGTAATGGTTAGAGCATGGTCTCTGGAGCAAACTCTCTGGATTTAAGACTTGGCTCTGCAAATTACCAGCAGTTTGACATCTGGCAAGTTACTCTGTGCTCAATTTCCCTATCTATAAAATGTGCATAATAGTAACATACACAGTTCAAAAGGTTATGTAGGTTATGCTTAATTAATATTTAGAAAACATGAAATGATAACTAGTGATATTCTGATTATTAAGTACTACACTGTAAGGCAGATATGAAAATAGCATTAGCTGTCTTGTTTGCTCTTTTAACTCTTGCATATGGGCAAGGTATTTACAAAATCTTCAATGAGCAAATTACCCTTTACATTAATTTAGTAAATTTGCTTAAAGGGGACAATGCTGGCTAAATATTAGGGATTTTATTCTATTTTTATATCCAAAAGTCTCCATTCCCTAGTGTGTGTGTTGTTGTTTTTTCATAAATAATATACTTAAATTTGACAGATGAAATAGCTTAATTCAGTAGATTCTGAATAATGGAAGTCAGAAAACTGAAAATATTGTACCAAACAAATGTGAGAAAAAAGGGATTACCTTTCAACACTATAAGATAGAACTCTGGGTGAATTTATTTGTTGGTGTGGAAAGCTAGTCAATACTTCTGTATTCATTCAGGAACTCTGGCATTATAGTGGCTGCATGCCTGGATAGCAATGTCTGGCAACAGGTGGGCTTAAAGCTTCAAGACTACATCTAGTTAGTAATAAATTGAATTCACCAAAAACAAAACAAAACAAATCAAGAAAGGAGCTTGTTTGGCAATGGCACAATATCAAGCCACGGGAAAGTATGTTGAAAGAATATCCACGATACTGTATGGGTTAAACTACTAAATTCAAGGCAATATTTTGTGCCTAGTTATTTTCTTTGAGATCTTGTCCAGGTAGTCAAAAATCGTCATTCAGCATTTTTGAGCACCTGCAGATTCAAAAATTACAAAAGTTGATTTAAAACAGATGCTTGAAAAATATCACACATAGCAAAACCTGGGGAATACACCTTTCTATTTCTTGATTTAAGAGACTCACTATTAAATATTATTCATAAAATGGAGATTGAATATGTAGCATAAACATGAATTTGGACATTAAAGATACTTTTCTCTCAGTCACAGCAAAATACTATGACTTTGATAGGAGGTCTATTTAATTAATAAAATAAGGGGGCCAGCCCGGTGGCGCAGCGGTTTAGTCCGCGCTTGGCAGCCCGGGGTTCGCCGGTTCGGATCCCGGGCGCCCGCCGACGCACTGCCTGTCAGCCATGCCGTGGCGGCGTCCCATATAAAGTGGAGGAAGATGGGCACGATGTTAGCCCAGGGCCAGTCTTCCTCAGCAAAAAGGGGAAGATTGGCGACGGATGTTAGCTCAGGGCTGGTCTTCCCCACAAAAAAAAAAAATAAATAAAAAAATAAAATAATTAATAAAATAAGTCTGCTGGTTTGAATTTTTTAAGCCATTTGAAAGACTAGTTGAACTGCTATGTTGAAAGTTTTAAAGATATGAATATCAATTTAAAATAGGCATTTAAAATTATTATTATGTTTGGCATTTGAGGATCTGTAATTTGTAGGTTCACATTTTTTAAGTAAATAGGTAGTATTTTAAAATTATTAACCCTCCTTTCTATAAACAAGAAACTTTGAGAATCTACATTTTAGGAATTAATTCATTAAAATAATCCAATTATTGTTTTAGGTAACCTCTGTATATAATACATTGATGTCAGCATGAGATATAAACAGAAACATTCTGATTCCGCTCTGTGGATCTTGCCATATGAAACATCTGGGGAGTTTCATAGTGTAGACATAGGTTCTCTCTATATTTTTGAAAATTCTAAATTTATTTTAAAATGTGAATCAAGATTTTTTTTCTGAATTCAACTTCTTTCACTTTAACTACAGATTACATTCTAATCATAATATTGTAGAAAGGCCAAAACTATATCTACTTAGAAAGGTGGTAAATTCATTATGAATCATTAATGTCTGGAAGTCCTAGGGAGACTATTTAAATAAACAAAACTGACCACTGGCCTATCTTTCCAGCTAGAGTAGAAATGATTCTAACTGGATGCATATCCAAAATGGGAGCTTAGTACAGTGAAATAAAGGTAATAATGGAAAACATTAGAGATTAAGGAATAAAAAGTACAGTGAGAAGCCCCTTGGGTCACTCCTCATTCATTCATTTATATATTCATTCAACAAATATTTATGAAGACCTAATTGCATGCCAAAGACTTTGCTAGGCACGGAAGACACGGGGTGAAGAATATATTTGCATGGTTATGCCTCCATGAAATGTAACACCTAATGGGGAAGGGACTGGAGAGCAGCAAAAACATGTGACAGAAAGAGGTGCCATGTTTTATACTTCAGTAGTTACGTGTTTCATGCACTGGCTAGTCTTTTGATTTTAAATGAACAGAATTTTGTTCAAAAATGCTAAAATCCCTGGCATCCTAGAAAATATGTGACCAGTTTGGAATTATAAGGAAAACTTTGCTTCTCCAGAGAAAATCATTTACTTTTTTCTTAAGCTCAATAGCAGTTATAATTCTTATTTTCACATAATTAGTTTGGCTACTTTGGATTGGCCTTTATAAGTCCAGAGTCAATTATGTGAAATAATTCTCCATGACTGTGTAGCATGTATTTTCTACATACAAAGTTGTGTGGCTAATACAGAGAGTTCCCATATACTCCTTACCTAGGTTCTCCTGCTGTTAATGTCCCATGTGAGCGTGATATATTTCTCACAATTGATAAGCCCATACTTATATATTATTATGTATAAAGTCCATGGTTTATTCAGATATCCTTAGTTTTTATCTATTTTCTTTTAACTATTCCAGAATCTCAGGCAGATACCACATTACATTTAGTCATATTGTCTCCTTAGTTTCTTCTTGGCTGTGACAGTTTCTCAGACATTTCTTGTTTTGATGTACTTGACAACTTTGAGGTATTTTGATGAAGTATGTTGTAGAATGTCCCTCGACTGGGACTTATCTCATATTTTAGTGATGATTAAACTGAAATTATAGTCTTTTGTGAGGAAGGCCACAGAGACGAAGTGCCATTCTCATGACGTCCTATCAAGGGTACATACTGTCTACATGAATTGTCACCGTTGATGTTGAATTTAGTCACCAGTATTTGCTAGACCCCTCCACTCAGAAGTTTGCCTGTTTTCACACTGTACTCTTTGGAAGGAAGGCACTATGAATAGCTCACACTTGAGGAATGGGGAGTTATGCTTCACCTCCTTAAGGGTAGAATATTTGCACAAATCATTTGGAAGTCTTCTCCACAGGGGATATGCCTATTCTCTCCAATTTTTTATGTATTCAATCATTTATTTATCTCAGTATGGATTTTTAGATATTCATTTTATGGTTTGGGTTATAATCTAATAGCCTTCCTTTCCATTCCCTTCCCTTCCCTCTTTCCTTCTTTCTTTTCGTTACTTCCCTTCCTTCCTTTGTTTCTTTTCATTTATTTTGCTTAAATTATTCTATCTTTAGACATTGAAGCCCTTTTATGTGCCTACTGTATGCTTTTAACATAAAACATCCTCTCCCCCCTTTTTTAACACTTCCTAACTTTCTGGCACTACTAGATGCTCTAGGCTCATCTTGTATATTTGCTGCCCCAGTTCTAGTGTCAGTTGTTGTTCTGAGGAACTCTGGTTCCTTTAATGGGACAATAGCATTAGAAACCAATAATTGAGTGTTCACTGTGCTCATTGCTACTGGGGTGTCATGGTCTTTATGTTCTCTCAGCTGACAAATCAGTGATATACATGTGTTCATTCTAACCTGTGTATAAACACACACACACATACATATATATATATATAAACATTTATATATATATAATCATTTGCATCTATATTAAGCTAAACATAAGCTCATGCTGACATCTCTACCTCTAATCCATTACTATGTGGATCATTCTAGGTTCCTGTCCTTGCTTATCTGTAACTTCCCACAACAATAGTGATACAACTGTCTCCAGCTATCTATGAATCATTTACTCAATTGTCCAATTCCAGTATACACGTAGAGTGGTTTCAGAATTGCTAACCTCTGCCCTATGAACACGGCTTTATCCAGTACAGTAGTTTCTTTTGCATTTAGTCTTATAGACTCCACTCATTTCTAAAGTCACTCAGGTCAGTACCTTCATGAGGCAGCTTCATTGAGGATGATTCACATAGTTTTAATACATGTAGGTTCTTCTGTCATATTCTGAATTCCATTCTTGGATTCTCTGACCTCTAAATGCTTTTTAAAATTTGCATTTGTGAATAATTACTATTTGTGCTATAGAGTTCTCTATGGGTTTTGACCAAACCATGTCTTGTATTCACCATTACATTACCAAAAAGATCAATCTCACTGCCCTTATAAAATTCCCTGAACTTCACCTATTCCATCTTTCCGTCCTCTATTCTCCCACCCCCACCATATACACACACACCTGGCAACCACTGATCTTTTTAACATCTCTATAGTTCCGCCTCCTCCAGAAAAGTATATAATGGGAATCATGCAATACATAGATTTTTCATTCTTGCTTCTCTCAGCAATATACATTTCAGATTCATCCATGTGTTTTGTGGCTTGATAGCTCATTTCTTTTTATCATTTAATAATAATTCATTGTTTGAATATACCATAGTTTGTTTATTCACTCACCTATTCAAGGAAATTTTGCTTGCTTCTAGTTTTTGGCAATTATGAATAAGCTGCTGTGAACATTCGTGTGCATATTTTGTACAGAATTTTTCAATCACTTGGGTGAGTACCTAGAAGCATGATACCTAAATCTTATGTAAGAATATGTTTACTCTTGTAAGAAACTTTGAACTTGTCTTCCAAAGGGCAGTACCATGTTGTATTCCCACCAGCAATGAATGAGAGTTCCTCACCAATGTTTAGTACTGTCAGATTATTTGCATTTTAGTCATTCTGATAGGTATGTAGTGGTTGGTATCTCATTGTGTTTAAATGGATATTTCCCTAATGTCATATGATGTCGAGCATCTTTTTATGTGCTTATATTTATCTGTAAATCTCCTTTGGTGAGGTGTAAGGTAAGATAATTTGTTAATTTTTAAATTGGGTTGTTTTCTTACTTTTCAGTTTCAAGAGATCTTTATATATTTTGAACATAATTCCTTTATCAGTTATGTACGTTAGCACATATTTTCTCCCAGGGTCTCTCTTGTCTTTTTACTCTCTTAAGAGTATCTTGTGCAGCGTAGAAGTTTATAATTTAGTCCAATTTTTAATTTTTTCTTTTCTATTTTATGTACTTAGTGTTGTGTCTGATACCTCATCAGCAAAACCATGATCATGTAGATATTCTTCTGGAATTTTATCTGTTTACAATTTACCTTTAGGCCTATGATCCATTTTGAGTTGAATTTCTGAAAAGAGTAAAGTCTGTGTCTAGATTTGTGTTTTTCTTTTTAATTTTTGCATGTGGAAGTCCAGTTGTTCCAGCACCATTTGTTGAAAAGACTGTCATTTCTCATTTGAATTACTTTTGTATTTTTGTCAAAAAAATCAGCTGAGTATGTTTATGTGGGTCTATTCTGGACTTTCCATTTTGTTCCATTCATCTATGTGTCTATTTTTTCCCAATATTATTCTGTCCCTGTAATGCAGCTTTATAGTATGTCTTGAGCTTGGGTGTATCAGACTATATTCTTCAATATTATATCAGCTGATCTGGGTGTTTTATCTTTCCATATAAACTTTAGAATCAGTTTGTCAATGGCCATAAATTAACTTCCTGGTTTGTCTGAGATTGTATTGAGTCTATAAATCTAGTTGGGAAGACTTGACATCTTAACGATATCAAGTCTTCCTATCCATAAATATGGACTAGCTCTTCATTATATTGATCTTCTTTTGTTTCTATTATCAAAGTTTTGCAGTTTTCTGCATACTTATGTTATATATATTTTGTTAGATTTATACCTACATGTTTTTGGTGCTATTATAAATGATATCGTTTTATTAATTTCTAATTTCAATCGTTCATTGTTGATATATTGGAAATAAACTTACTTTTTTATGTATTGATTTTGCATCCTGCTACATCACTATCTCATTTATTAGTTCCAGAAATTCTTTTGTAGATTCTTTGTGATTGTCAACATGGACAATGATGCCATCTATGAATAAATTCACTTGTAGTATATATTCCTTTACAATCTCTGTACCTTATATTTCTTTTTGTATTGAGAAAAAGATGTTGCAATCTTCGACTATAATTTTTAATTTATCTAATTCTTATTTCAATTCTATTAATTTTTGTCTCACGCATTTTTGTGCTATGTTGTTAATGCACATTTGTCTAAGATTATTATATATTCTTGGAGAATTATTCTTTTATCATTATTTAATGTACCTTTTATCCCTAATAACTTTCCTTTTTCTGAAGTCTGCTTTGTCTGAAATTAATATTGCAACTCCAGCTTTCCTTTAATTAATGTCAGCTTGTAAATCTTTTATCATTTCTTAATGTTTAACCTATCTGAGTCTTTGTATTTAAAGTAGGTACCTTATAGATAACATATAACTGGGCTTGCTTTTTTATCCACTCTGACTACACTGTCTTTTATTTGCTATATGTAGGTGGCTCACATTTAAAGTGGTTATTGATATAACTGGATTAATATCTACCATGTTTGTAACTGTTTTCTATTTGTGAAATTATTTTTTTGCCCTCTTTTTCTGCCTTAAATGATTTCAAGTGAACATTTTATATGATTTCATTTTATCTGCTTTCTTAGCACATGAATTATACTTATTTTTTATATTTTTGTACTGTTTTACCTAGAATTTTCAATATGCATTTTTAATTAATGTAACCCTACATTTACATAACACCATTCCACCTTATATGTAGTGCAGGACCTTATAACACTCTTTCTAATTCCTTCTTCCCATCCCTTTTGACATTGCTACCATTAATTTTACTTACCCAATATAATGTTAATATTACTTTGCCAAAACTACTATCTTTTACATCAATTTTAAGTAAAAAATAATAAAAGATATTTTACTTTCATATTTTCCTTTTCTGATGTTCTTTCTTTCTTTACCTAGACCCAAGTTTCTGACCTATATCATTTGATTTCTGCCTGAAGAACTTCTTTAACACTTCCTACAGGAAAGGACTACTGGCAGTGAATTCCCTCAGTGTTTGTTTGTCTGAGAACACTTTTATTTCTGTTTCACTTTTGAAGAATATTGCTGGATACAGAATTCTAGTTTGGTAGGTTTTATTTTTCAACACTAAATATTTCTCCCAGAATTTTGGCTCTCCTTGAGATATAATTTCTCTGAGGGGTCAAAGAAAAGTCATTGATTTTCAGTTTGTCCCAATTTTTCTTATTGTTCAGACTTACCAATGAGTTCTATTCTATTTATATGTTAGAGTTTAAATCAGAAGTCAGAGGTATCTTTTTAAGGAAATTCATGTAAGTGTTGCCATCAATAGTCATAAAATGAATTGTATCATCCAAGGTAAAAAGATAATCATATTACACATGACCTTGTCTGCCTAATTATCACCAGTGTGGTATTAGCAGGGTATACCCACAGAGTTCCATCGGCTTCTTATGTAGCTGTATACCCATGACCCAAGCTCACATTTCTCCCCATCTTTGGAGAGGTCCTTTACACTTTTTGTCAATCTTATGCCATTATTATTTTAAAAGATCCTTATATGGTGTGATTAGGAACTCATGATCTGTTATCACCAAAATTCCGTATATTCTCTGCCTGAAACCTGACTTTCCCTGAGGACTTTGCTTCTTCTGTATGTACTTTAGTAGTTACTATTTTCTCTATCATATTCATCTACTTTTGGTGTGAAGGTGGGGAAGAGGTTATCCTTGTTTCTTACTGCTCTTTCCAGATTGTTATTTATTTTCTCTAAAAGACCACTTTTCCCATGAAGCTTTTGACATTAGAGTCTAATATCTCTTATTCCTTCTAGTTGTCATCTTCAGAACTGTCTGTCATTCCTTGAAGAGTCATTCTTGTCTCTTTAACATTATCCTGATATATGTCTTGGTAATTTTAATATACCCCTGTGCAGTCTCTGAAGTGCCACGGCTTTTCATTTCTTTGATCTATTCACCTACCATGCTCTACTCTTCACCCCTCTTCAACCACACACTTTATCCTTCTTCAGCATCTCGACTTTGCTATTGAGTGTTATACCTCATCTATAATGTCAATTATTATCATCCTTTCTGATATCCGCTTATCTTTCCCTTCTCTTTTTCTTTAATGTTTGTCAACTCCAGCAATTTTTGGCCCCACCAACACCTATAACATATTCACCCTAACACATTTCCATTTTTTCTCATTCCCTTAATGTTCTTGCTTACTCCTTAGCCAGGTTAGATTACCATCATTCTGCTGAATACACCCTCAAAACTCACGACCGCATCAACTGTTTCACACTTGTCTGGCAAAAACACAACCATGGTTTACAATCTGTCACACTATTACAGAGTGAGGGAAGTGAAAATGCATGAAAAAGAGGAGACAACTTCACAATCAATATTCTGAGTCAGTGAAAGGTGATGAAATGCAGTGCATAAATAATTGGAGATGATGTCTTTCAAAGAAACTAGGACAGTTCATACATACCAAGAGAGGGAGAGGAAGAATATATGGGTACAAATACAAGGACTGAAAGAAAAGAAAAGTATTTAATATCCTTTGTGAGAAGGGTAATTTGGAGGTAAATTTCTAATGTTTAGGATTACTCTGGGATTAAAGAGTAAAACTAAATAGGGAACTAATTGGCCGCTCTTTACCAATTACCCACAGTTTGGTGGCCTAGGAGCTTGAAACCCCAAATAGCTGTGGCTACCTGCAGTTTGTGGACAGGAAACAAAAGTATGACAAAAAGTAACCATGCAGTATTGGAAAAAATATGTTGTGCTGGTTGATCCATGAAATCTAATTTTAATTGAGAGAAAAATGAAATCAGATATTGGTGATTTGACAGAAATACAACAACAAAAAAATAAAGTAATAGCATTCAGAACATTACAGGTCAAAGAGAGTGTATTCTTGCAATGATCTAAATAAATTTTGTCTCCACTTTCATTATATTCTTACATTTACCTAAGCTCTGAGGTCAAACTTCTTTATCATGTGGAATTTGTACTCTTAGCCACTGATTTACAAGATTCAGTTTCAGTCAATTTGCTGCTTGCCTAGCAAACTGGTTTTGTGAACTACCATTCCTTGAATATAGACTATATTTTATACGATGATGCAAATAAATCCTAATTTCTCTTTCTGGTAACATTGCTGCTTTATACAAAGAAAACCACATATTTTATCATTTTAACTCAAACCATCTCAATATGTACATTTAGTACAAGCCCAAGTTTAGAATTGGAAAAAACATGATTTATCCACATACCTTACTTAATAAAGACTTGATGGACATCATCAAGTATACTCAATATTATAATGCCATTAATATATAATCTATCAAGTTCATTATGAACCTAGCTGAATAATTATGTTATTTCACTTAGCATGTTTAGATTAACAATAATCTTAAAGAGAAAGATGAAAATTCACAAAGGTGGTCATAAAACTTTAAAAGAGGCCATGTTTTCTAACAAGTTAATTTTTTTTTTACCTTAAATACGGTTGAAAAATTAACACACTGAAATGTAGTCTTCACTGAAGGCAGCCACTAGATCTGACTTACATTATCCCAAGTTCCAGTGGTAATTATTAGAGATGGGTAATTTAACTGAGCCTGTAATTAGAATACCAATGAGCCAGTTTTCTTAGAAAATTTCCCTGATGTAGACAGACATTTCTTCAGTTTGAATATTTTAGCCATAAAGTGCTGCTGTCTATATAAGATTTTTTTTTCCAGCTTGAAAAAGGAAAATATGTATGCAGGCCATCCTTAATAGCCCCGAAGGAAAACCATCTGCAGTATGCCAACGCATTTATTCAGTCATTAGTTATAACTGATACCCTGAGCTTACATGGTTGATGGGCCAAACTTTTCTGAGCAAAGTACAAAGAGTTTGATTTTAAGGAGTGGGGAGGAGGCAGATTATGATACATTGTACCATCTTTTGTTGTTGTTGGAGCTAGGGTCTAGTATAAAGGCTATGATGGAGTGGCAGTTCTTATGGGAGTGGTGGGAAAAGAAGTTTGGCAAACAATAATTGTATGAATGTCTAGCTTGGAAATCAGATTTGAAAAATATTTGAGACAAATCTCAATAAATGTATTTTTTCCAAAGTATTGACTACTGTAGGGATATATTGTGAGTTCTTGAAGAAATGACATGTTGAAAGGACAATGTATGTACATTGCTCAGAACAATTCCTTACAATAACAGGTTTCAGGCTAATTTCTTTACATTCTGTCTCCTTTCTTTTCTCTCCCTTTCCCTCCCTTCCTCTCTCCTTCTCTCTCTCTCTCTTTCTGTGCACGTGTGTGTGTGTACATGTCTGTCTTTCTTTTTCGCTCCAGTTTTAAATACAGCGAAACAGGAGCAGATGAAAAGTGATTAGAGTCCATTCATTCTACAGGTGGCATCCATTTCAATTTATCTAGACTATAGGGAGTGGCCTGGTTCCTGTCTCACACAAATCTCGGTTTCAGCCTTCCGTTTGGTCCTGTGACCCTCTTATTATCAGCATCAACACTATCATCATCTTTAACAGATTTCCCTTTTGTGTAAGTTAATTGGAGTCATATACTTTCTTTCTAACAAACAGTTTAAGTGACACTAGGGTCACTGGCTTGTTGGATATATCTTTTTAATAAACTGTAAAATGAATACATGTGTCCACCTTTAGAGCATGAGTAGACATAAATATTTCCCAAGAAATCTTTCCAATATTTGAATTGCTGTAGACAGAATGAAACATTACATAACGTACAAATAGGTTGTGTAACAAAATCAACACCTCATTTTCATTATATTCTAACATAACTGTGATGACCCGGTTTATTTGTCATGCATAATATAACATTTGCTATTTCATTTGCTTAAGAATTTATCACTGCCCTTGAAAAACTGACCAAGATAGTTTAATTTATTCAAGTTAACTTCCAGTGTGAAATCCATCTTTTTACATAAAGAGATAAAAGATTTTCTAGTTGAAAAAGATTTTCTCCCAATTGAAAGGAGTGAGAAAATTATATTATTTTGAGTAGTTATAGAAATCAGAAAGCCAAAAAAAGTTTCTAGCTGTAGAAACTAGAGCAGCAGCTTTAGAAACTGATAGGGAAAAAAAACTCTGAGCAAGATTTATAAAGATGCATTCCTAGTAAATCCTGTATAATTATAACCTATTTCAATGTGCTATTCTTTTTCCCTAAAGGCTATTTTGCCAGAGTATATAGAAATCCTGAAAGGACACCCTTTCTGCCTGTCTACTACTCAGGCTCTTCTCACCACTCAGAAAAGGTGACAGCAGGGATTCTCTTGGCAATACTCTGTTTGAAAGTCTTACTTTCTCTAAGTTAAGTCCCTGATGGTGAATGTTTTGCCTCCAATAGGAGGAAAATTCCTAAAGTACACTTTTTCCAGAACAATTGTATATTGTAGTCATTAAGAGCTCCTGTTTCTGGAGACAGAGCCCTACCTCTATCACGTGTTATATTGATTTTGTGCAAACTGTTTCACCTGTTGAAGCCTCATTTCTCATATGTAAAGCAAGAATATTGAAGGCATCTACTATATCCATGGATTTCTGTTATCATCAGCTGATATAATCTATGTAAACTTATCAGTACACTGCCTGCCATTGGTATGTACTCAATAAGGGTTTGATACAAACCAATAGTATTTATATATCCTGTAAGAAAAACAGATGAATTGGCATATTTTTTTTTTTTTGGTGAGGAAGACCAGCCCTGAGCTAACATCCGTTGCTAATCCTCCTCTTTTTGCTGAGGAAGACTGGCCCTGGGCTAACATCCGTGCCCATCTTCCTCTACTTTATATGGGACGCCGCCACGGCATGGCTGACAGGCAGTGCGTCGGCGGGCGCCCGGGATCCGAACCAGCGAACCCCGGGCTGCCAAGCGCGGACTAAACCGCTGCGCCACCGGGCCAGCCCCTGAATTGGCATATTTTTTTACCCTAAAAAACCATATTCCTTGAAAAGACCATCTAGGAAAAATCTGTTATTCTTTCATTAATACAAATATTAAGTGTCTCTTGTGTGATAGACACTGTTAGACCTAATGAAATTTTATACCAGAAGAATAGATCATGAGAGAAAATATCTAATATGACAATTGCTTGCTCTATGATTTTTAAGAGTATTTTTTACTGCTATCTACTAGGGTGTGCTAGTTGTCAATTCTCAAACAGGTTTTGGAGAGGTAGTAATTGAACAAGAACAACATAAATTCCTAACTCAATATTTTGCTCTAAACAAAAGGACATTACACATTTTAGCTGCTACAACACTACAAAGCCTTTTGAATACAAAAGCTTCTAGTGCATGAAATGATTGATGATGATACTTCTCATGTTGTAAAGTTGTAATCTGTCTCTTTATCAAATGGGATGCCAAGACAACTAATAAATTCCCTAACACTGGAGAGAAACGCCTGTGGCGTGTAGAGGGTCAGTCAGAAGAGAATAGATTCCTCTCTGAGCTTGCAAAAGTACAGGTCCAAATCCCTTATTCACAGAAGTGTTCTACTTACATTTGTGGCAATCGCATTTGGCAGCCAAACCTGACGTGAATGATGGGAGGATGTTATATTATTTAGTCGGTAGTTCTTGTGGTGAATATCATATTGATCTTTTTGATTAGAGTGTGCTGCAACAGACACCACTGAGAGTGTTACACGATATGCAGTCTATACACTGCATTACCTTTAAAAAGTGAAAAATGCTAAATTCTGAAGTATAATTCAAGGGTTCTATATAAGTAATCATAGACTTGTTTTGAGAAACTGGAAGAGTTGTCTTCCTATTCCAAATTTTACTTTCCCCATTTTTCTCGGTCAATAAATGTGCAAGTGTGTTTATTTTAAATATATTTCATATATAGATATATAAACATATATAACATTTATTGTATATACTTTAATAAACATATATTTTACAATGTTCTCATATAAAATGAGTACAAAAAACATAATTTCATAGTTCATGAAACACAATAAACTACTTTTCAGAAAATTCATACCATTCTTTATTTTCTTTTATTACAAATGTGATTGATACATTTTTCAATTTCATTTCTATGATTTCTAGTAAAGTAGAAATATTTTTTATACCCGGATAATTTACATTTTGTCTTTTTTAACTAATTCACACATATAATTTACCCTTTTTTAAAAAGAGAACTTTTAGTTCCCTTGATTCATTATAGCTCTTTCTATTTTAGGTCAAGAGCCATTTCTCAGTCTTATTATTTTACAGTTATGTTACCTCAATCTTTGTTTTATCATTTTAAAATAATATTTCTGAATACAGATGTTCGCTATCAATTCTTAGATAGAAAAGAGTTAAAAAAATTTTTTGGTTAATTCTTCCTTTAAGAATTTGGGAGTTCCTACATAAATTTCTGTTAAATACTCACCAATAGATATTCTCTTTTATAAGGTAAAAACTGTAAACTTTAGGTATTTTAACTATCTTGATATTTACTCTTGTGTAAAACTTGAAGTGACGGAATTATATTTTTCCCCAAATAATTCATTAATTTCCTATGAGTCTTTAGTCTTAATATAGAGTATTTATTTCATTAAATCACTATATTTATTAAATTAGAACAGGCGATGCTAACGGGCTTTATCTTGAGTGTCAATCCTGATCCAAAGGCAGCGACTGTGAATGTGCAACATGGTGAGAGTGACTGGGGTTCGTGTTAAGACTCGGTAGCACAGAGGGCCGGCAAGATTATCAAGATCTCTCACTGGTGAAGCAGAGGAACCTACTGGCGCAGTTACGTATATTTAGGCATATTAGTTTAAGGGTTGTATTTCTGCTTCATTTTTCCCCTGAACCTTTGATTGATCTCAAATCTCACGCCAACACTACCATATAGATTGTTAAATTTTTCATTTTATTTTAATATCTAGTATTAAAATTATCACATTTCTAATTTTTCCTAACATTTCCTTTCAGTTCTACATTTCATACTTTCAAATAAAACTTAGAATAATAATATGTATCTCACAGTATTAATAATGTATCATCTGGAATTCAATTGAAATGTCTTTAAATCTGTTAACTAGTTCATGGAAAGTGACATCCCAACAAGATTTAGTACACAAATATTCATATAATTTTGTTTCTCAGGAAATGTTAATAGATACTCTACAGATGCTATTAATTTTATTTCATATATTATTATTCTCATAATGAATAAGATCTTTTTTAAGTAATTAATAGAGCCAAGTTATAATTGTTTTCTACCAGTATATATAGAAAAACTACAAAACTTTGTTTGGTTGTTTTATGTCTAGTGAAATTACCAAATGTCTTAGATTCCAGTTGAATATATTTAGTTTACAAGGTAAATGATCATACTTCCTGTGAAATGCCATTTTGTCACTTTCTGTCCTACAGTTTTTAAAAAAAAATTTGATTCATATTCCTGAATATTAGGGCTAAAATGTCCCTAATTATTTTTGTTAAAATAATAATAATAATGCTGGATATGTTTATCTTCCTCCTGATTTAAATCAGAAAGATTGAAGTGATTTATGGCAAAACATACTAAGTTTAAGGACATAAGTTATCCTACTAAAAAATTCGGTAGCGAAGGCATAGTAGAAGGTATCGAAAGATGTTAAAGATTATATATCATGATATTGAGTCTTTCTTTTCCCCTTAGGTTAGTAGCTTAGCACTGCTGTTTACATGTACCTACTACTGTTTACATGTACAAACACAGAGTAGTCAAGGTAAATATACAGTTATGTCTCCCTTAATAATAGGGATGCATTCTGAGAAATGCATCGTTAGGTGATTTCATCCTTGTGTGAACATCATAGAGTGTACTTACACAAACCTAGATGGTATAGCCTACTACACACCCTAGACTATATGGTACTAATTTTATGGGAACACCATCATATATGTCGTCTGTTGTTGACCAAAACATCATTATGACTACATGTAAACATATAGTCTGCTTTTATGTTAATCGCCTCTTTCTCTCATGCTCTGCCAAACTAGAAAAGTTTGTGCGTTTTGTCTCTCCTCAGGGGTGTTGAACACTCTTTGGAATTCAATCTTCTTAGTTGCATGATGTTCTTAACTCTCTGGTGGGTTCAAATAGGTTATGATTTTGTCTATTATTTGGATTTTTTTCTCATTAGAATAGACACAATATTCTGGCTTTCTGTATCTGAAGCAGAAGCAGAACTCCACACATTTAGAACGCATCATTTTTCGTTATAATTCAGTGCAAAATTTCTCTAATATTCATTGGAATTTTTTTTAATGCATGGTCAAGCTATTTAGGAAATCGTGGCTTAATTCCAAAATATATAGGGATTTCCAAATTATATTTGGTGTTGCTGTTGTTGTTTTTGGCTTAATTCCACCATGCATTTCAGTGCTTTTATATTTTTTGAGACTAGCTTTTTGTATTGGTATATGGTTAAACTTTGTAATTATTTTGTGTGTGCTTATATAATCATTCTCTATACATGCATGTACATACATATATACAAGTATATACATGTAAAATTACATACACAGAGAGAAGAGAGATTGGGAGGGATTGTCATCATAATCCAACAACTGGCTAAAATTTTACACATGAATGATTACTATGTTACTTATGTGGCTTTTGCTTTCTGGACAACAAAGTCTAGGTGTCATGTCATTTAATGAATTAAACTAATAAACTGCTTTTTAAAATACGTGAGTACAGTTATACATTGAGTAAAACAATGCCATGATTTTGATTTGTAAGAGCTCTGAGAAAAGTTTAAAAAACTGACAACAGAATTTATTTCTACTTGGAACACATAAATTAAAAAATAGTACAATTTGGATTAGTCCTTGAAACCAGCTGCACTTCTTAGTTTCCTGTGGTTCAGATAAAAGCCAAGAAATCTTCTTTTTCTTAAGCTAATTTAAGCTGAATTTATGTGACTTTCAACCGAAATTATTCTTAGTCAAGTGGCTATACAATGTGTGAAGACCCTTTTGTAATTAAGGTAGCCATATAATCTATCATCCAAGCTGAGATACTTGTGAGAATAAAAGGAAATACTATTAGTAATTTACACTTGGAAGTAAGCATAAACTCAAGCTGTTCAGGGAAAACTGAAATGTATGTCTATTCCACCTGTAATCCACTTACAATCAGCTCTAATAGTGGCAATGACGTGTTTTGCCACCAACTCTAATATTATCACTACGTGAACTAAAGAAACACAGGTATGTACAAGTAGAAGTTGTATAACTTAATAAATCTTAATTCAAATGAACTCACAAATGAGACATTTACCTTTTTTGCTTCCTATTTTTATTTTCTCTTATTCCATCTTTAAAATACACATCAGAGTTTTTTCTAGTAAGCTCCCTTGGTTACTAAAAATCAAGGCCAAGACTTTCTAGGCACACTATTGATCAAGTAGATTCTTGCTTTGTATGGAGGTAGAATAGGATCCTCTTAAGATTTCTTCCAATTCTGAAAATTCTATTAAAACTTTTACTGAGGTAGTTAGTTATTCTCATCTTATACAAATAGAAACTAAACAATACAATCAATAATGTGCTATTATATGCATAATCAACTAAAATACGACAATATGTCTTTAAATATGCAGTAGCATAATAACTGAATCCCTGGTGGTCTAGTGGGTAAGATTTGGTGCTTTCATGGCAGAGGCCAGGGTTCATTTCCATTCAGGGAACTGCACCACCCTTCTGTCGGTTATCATACTGTGGCAGCTGTGTGTTGCTGTGAGGCTGAAAGCTATGCCACTGGTATTTCAAATACCAGCAGGGTCACCCGCGGTGGACAGGTTTCAGTGGAGTTTCCAGACTAAGTCAAACTAGGAAGAAAGACCTGGCTACCTACTTTAGAAAAAAATGGGCATGAAAGACCTATAAATAGCAGTGGAGCATTTTCTGATACAGCACTAGAAAGGGAGAGGATAGTGCAAGAAGACCAGGCAGGGTTCTGCTCTTACACAGGGTCACTGGGAGTCAGAATCAACTCCACGGCACTAACAACAACAAAAAATTACTGAATAATTGAAAACTTTTTTCATGCCAGATGCAGCCTTAAGCACTTTATGTATATATAAACTCATTTAGTCTCAGGATCACCATATTTTAAAACTCCAGGGAACACCATTTACAGAGACACATATGAATGGTGGCTTTAAGGTTGTGCAATTCTGTGGTTTTATTTAATCTTTCTAAAATCTCTATAAATCGGTACTCCTATTCTTCTCATTTACGAATTTGTACTATGAGAAAAATTTAAGTAACTTGTTCCAAGTATTCAGCTAGTAAGTAGGGGAGCTGTTTCAAAGCTTATACTGTAACCACATTTATTCATCAATGATTTTTGAGCACCTCCTCTGGTCAAGGCACTGTACTAGGCACTGAGAATATGATTAAGATTAGTTGTTAGAATGGGACCTCTCTCTCTCTCTCTATCACATTTGGATGTATAAACACACACATGTTACTTATATAGTTAGATACATAAACACACACATATCTCTCTAGATAGATGAAAGATAAATAGTTGATATTTACATGCTAATACATTTAACTGAAATTGTGATGTATGATTGATTCAAAGGGAAAGTGGAAAAAGATAGATGGAAATTATCCAGTTAGGATGGATGTGGTGGGGAGGTTTACATTCTTTGTCATCTGAAGATTGAGAAGGAACTATATAGATCCAAGGTGTTTGTGTGTGATTGTGTATTTGGGGGTGAGAGAAGGAGGAGAGGGACAGGGCAGATAATAACAGAATTGTCAGTGCAGCTGGAGCACAGCGTGGCGTTAGAGATGAAGTTGGCAATATGTGCAGAGATTAAATTCAAATCAAAATTACTCTTTGTTGTTATTGTTACTTGCAGCTTCCCATCAAACACAGCCCACCTTTCTAGTTACTGCTTCCTTAGGGGTGAGAACACATGGGGAAATGTGCCAGTGTGGTGCTAAACATTAGAGTAAATCCATTCAGATGGGAATGAAGGTTGTGAAAATTTTATTATTCTCCTAAACTCTACAACAAACTTAGAGCTCAGGAATTAGGATACTACATCAACCATTTTTATTTGTCTTTTTCCAGGAAAGCATTTCTTTGCTCCAACGAACAATTTGTTATTGGTATACAGAAGGGATTTTCTTGAGTATGTTGAATAGTCTCATGTAAATATATTCACCATACTGAGTCTTCAATTATAATTCAAAATATAAATATATAATATTTAAGGACTTTATAGAGGAAGAATATATGAGCAGTAAACATATATGAGCAGTATCCCATATCCTTCTTTTCCTTCTTTTCTTTTTACTTCTGACACATCTGCTTTAATGTAAAATATTAAATATTGCTTAGAGAAGAAAATTACATCCTGAGAAACTATCACTATAATTGAGGGAGCAGAAAATAATACATGTAAATCTGTTTGGTTTTAGTTTGTGTTGAGGGATTTGCTAATGGATTTATCAGAATGTAAAGTGGGATTCCAAAATCATTTATTTAGTAAGAAAAAATGTCATACAAATTGTTATTTGACAAAAATGATATATTATGCTAAAAAAAAAGCTTGTTTCTTGAACCTGTAATTCGAACAAATCAATTACTTCTAAGTAATGAATAGTTCAAGGGAACAACTGCTAAATATTTCCACTACATGTTGCCATAGCCATAATTTTTTTAATTTATATGATGTTTTATATAAAAATATAATAATTTTTTTTTATTTTTTATAATAATTGCAAGACTGCTTTAGTAGTGTTTGATATAGAGTTATATGAAAACTCTAGTAAATTACATTATCCTTCTCTTCCTCAAAAAAATCTTTACATAATCAGAATTTTATTGCAGATCCAAAATGCAATAAATTGTCTGAAACAATATGCTTCATTATCATCAGTATTTGAAAATCTTCTTATAAAATCCATAAAGGTTTTCTTCATCTTCTTAAGCATGTATTATTAACCTTCATGGGATTCAGTGCCTGAAAGCTTGTTAGCCATGATACACCCCGACTGCAGTTCATTTTCAAATACATTCAATGACTCAGCTCATTTTTCTTTTCTAATACAAATTAGAAACAGATTATTGGCAATTTCCAGCTATTGCGCTTTGTCAAATCCCTCATTGACTATAATTTGTTAAGTTTTCACTTTAAATGCAGACAGAATAGGCCTGGAGAAAGTATACCAATAGTTATTTTTCGGGATTATGGAAAAATTCTAGTTGATAGAAATGCAGTGTCTTGAAAGCCTAAATTCTGGTATAGAAATACCACTTTAGTAATTTATTAAATAGCAATTTAGAAAAAAATTCTGTGTGTGATGTATAACTAAAATTCTTACATAATATTTTCATTGTTTTTTTAATAATTTATTCAACATTTCTCAATATATTTATTTTGGAGAGATACAAATACCCAAAAGCTTTCAAAGATGGTTTTTATCATTACTATGTGGGACGCATACTGATACTTTTTTTTCTATCTTCACCTGTTTCATTTTGTTAAATACCACTTATGACAAATTAAATTAATTTCATGATGAGTGTCTATGACAGTTATATCTAGTACCAAAAATATATTAGGCTCTTGACAAATATATGTGAAATTGACTTGAATCATGAGTATTATAACATTCCTTCATCTCCCAGAGCAAAAATTTGAATAATATATTGCTTCTCAATCCTTTATTTACTTCATTCATTCATCTATTAGTCCCAGATATATTTATTGAATATCTATTGTTTAGAGAGAAATCAGATAGAAATTCAGAGATTTGTGAAAATATGTCAGATAATATCATCAATCAAAATGAATTAGTAACTTTAAAAGAAGAGAAAAATTGGCATGAAAAATATGATAAAAAAGGAAATATGCTTGAAATATTTATTTTCTATGACTGTATGGGCCATTGAGGATTATGCTTGAAATAATTCTAATTCAAGGGAAAGAAATTAATCAATCTGGTGTCATAAAAATAGTTACAGTTGAAAAAAGGTAGGCACTACAGACATTCAACATTCAACAAATATTTACTGATCACCTAATAAAAGCTTATAATGTCTGGGGCCGCCTGGTGGCACAGCAGTTTAGTCCACTCTTGGCAGCCCGGGGTTTGCAAGTTCGGATCCCGGGCGCCCACTGACGCAATGCCTGTCAGCCATGCCATGGTGGCGTCCCATATAAAGTGGAGGAAGATGGGCACGGATGTTAGCCCAGGGCCAGTCTTCCTCAGCAAAAAAAAAAAAGGGGGAAGGATTGGCAACAGATGTTAGCTCAGGGCTGGTCTTCCCCACACACACACAAAAAGCTTATAATGTCTATCGTATCTATTCTCTTGACTAATTCTACTTAAACAGTCAAACCTTGTTTAGTGATTCTATTTACTCTACTGTTAACCAAGATACTTCCTTTTTTCCCTTTAAGTAAATACTCTTGGTTTAGGTTAATTTAGCCTTCTGATTATTGAAAAGACTGGGATATTTCTGCAATCTATGAATGACATTCATTTCATGCTTAAAATTTCTATACATTTGACTCCTAAATAATCTATAAAGTTAGAATTATTATTAGAAAATAAAAGATATATTTTATGTTGCTTTATTATTTACCTGATTTATTTTCTATCTCTACAATCAAATTCTGAATATTTTTTTTCTAATGAAACTACTATCCTTACAGATTATAATATGGTGCTGCAACTTCGTTAGAGTAGGAGCGTAACAAATTCTTAGGTCATCAACACATTCAGTGAATAATAAAATTGGCTTTTTTCTAAAGTCGTTGGCTCCACGGATGACTTAATCTCATATCTCAAACACTGTGGAAGTTCCAGGCATATTGCATAACCGAATCGGTCTCATGTTAATTTATGTTATTTATTTTTTGTTGGTAAAGAAGATTGGCCCTGAGCTAACATCCTCTATTTTGTATGTGGGACGCTGCTACAGCATGGCTTGATGAGCTGTGTGTAAGACATTGAACCTCAGGCCGTCAAAGTAGAGCATGCGAATTTAACCACTATGCCACTGGGCTGGCCCAGTCTCGTGTTAATTGAGCTTGTAAATTATCTTCCTACTTACTTTCCTATCTAATTTTGAGTTATTTACCCTTTGAAAATATTTAAAGCACCTTGAAGACACATGCTTTCTGTATTCCTTCTGAGTGTCCTGTTACGTTAGCTTTTGTAGTCACGTGTACCTAGGCCAATTATGAACCTTAGCTATTCTCTTGTCATCAGAGGATAGAATAAACTCTGGGAGAGGAGAAATTGATAGAAACCAAGAAACTGATGGTTCAAGAGACCCAGACTTAGTAACTTGTCTAGGGAATAAGTATGCAAGGGTATGAAAAAAATATATCTTGGGTTAGGTGACAGAAAGCTAAGGGTCAAGAAAAAAGAGTGAGAAGACTATTAGAAACAATATTTATTGACCCTTAAATAAAGTTAAGACTCTTCTAAAAAAACTAGTTACCCCTAATCTATTTTTCCCCTTCTTCTATAAAGGCATCATAGTAAGCTTTCAACTTTTTAACAAATCTATGGAAAAGACTTCATTACAATACAATATAATAACTCAAAAATGTCCCAATAGTGATATGTTCTATTCTCACTTTCTATGGGTCATCAAGCAATAAAAAATTATTTAAAAATCTGGAGTTAGATTGAACCAGTTCTACTCACAAGTTCAAACTATTCATTTTTAATAGGGAAGCTTGCCTAGACTTGACAATATAAAAGGATATAAACTGCTTTAAGCCTTTAAATAAGACAGATGTTGCAAATTTATATTTTTTGTGGCTACAGTTTTCAAAATGTTTTTATTTTCAATAGCCTGCAATTTAAACCCCCTTTCAAATGTCCCATCAAAATTGTGAAATAAATACAAAAATAGTAGAAAATCTGTTACATGTAAGCCCAAGGAGGGGAAGCTCAAATTTATTTTTGAAAAATATTCTAAGAATTGAAACACATGGGATTGTAATGAAGGAAAAGAAAATGTGTCAATTAGTCTATGATTTGGCACAACTTGAGGAAGGCCCATATGGGACATCAGAAAAGTTTTAATACAAGGAGGATTAAAAATATATTTTTGAGAAGAGGAAGAAGGGAGGGGAAAGAGAGGAGTTTCCTTAATTATGAAAATTTTAAAATAAACATAGCTAAACATATACTAGTGACATCCTTTTTAAGATGTCAATTACATCTAGACAATACATGCATACATACATAACATATGATGTAATCTATTACGCTCTGCACCAGGGCTCTACTTTTATGCAATACAGAGACCAAAGTAAATGAGGCAGAGTACGCAGCTACATAATTCAGTAAAGACAAAATTCTTAAACACCAAAGCCTACCTCTCACTTTCACAAATTTAGGCAATTCAGAGCTAATAGCAATATAGGAAAACCCAATCAACATGGAAGTGTTTGGTATACATTCTCTGTCAACAAGGAGCCACAATCTAATGAGGGGGCGCTTCAAGGTGCATGCAGTTACCTCTCAGCAAAACAAAAAGTGTCTTGTCAAACCACCTTGTCATGTGTCCTTCCTGGATAACTTAGCTCTCCCCTATTCCTTGTTGGTAACAGTGATCCTGACAGTTGTGATAATAATGTTTTTGCTTTCCTTTATATTTTACAACTATACATTTGCATTACTAAACAATCTAGTTTAATTTCACTTCTCTTTATCTTATAGAAATGGAGTTATTCTTTGTGTACACTTTGGTCATTTGCTTTTCTTGCACAACATTTTGTAGTGAGACTGATTTGTGAAGTTGTATGTGTGGCTTATTCATCATCTATGTTGTGTTGCATTCCATTGTGAGTATATGCCACATTTTATTTTCCATTCTCATATAGTTGGCTTGTTTCTATTTCAAGGCTATTGCAAATTTTGCTCTAATGAATATTATAAGTGTATGGGCATAATTGAGAACAATTGTTTTTTGTCAGAAACATACACACACTTATTGGGGTCTTTCGGTATTAGCAAAGACACAGTATTGAAGAGAAGAACAAAATTGGAGGACTGACATTACTTGACTTCAAGACTTACTGTAAGGCTATAGCAAGTAATCAAGACAGCGTACTACTGGAGAAAGAAAAGACAAATAGATCAATACAAAGTAGAGAGCCCAGAAACAGAGTCCCATAAATATAATCAAGGATGAAGAAGCAAAGGAAATACAATAGAGCAAAGATAGTCTTTAAAACAAATGGTACTGGAAGAACTGGACATACACATGCAAAAAAATGAATCTCAATGCAGACCTTATATCCTTCACAACAATTAACAAATTGGACCACAAACCTAAATGTCAAATGGATAACTATGAAACTCCTAGAAGATAACATACGACAAAATCTAGATGTCATTGGGTATGGTGATGACTTTTTAAATATAACACCAAAGGTATGATATGTGAAGGAAATAATTGCTAAGTTAGACTTCATTAACATTAAAAACTTCTACTTTATAAAAGACACTGTTAAGAGAATAAAAAAACAAGTCACAGACTGAGAGAAAACATTTACAAAAGACATACCTAATCAAATACTGTTATCCAAAATATATATTTTGAAAAAACCCTCTTAAAACACCAAAATAAGAAAACAAACAACCAGATTGAAAAATAGGCCAAAGACTTTAACAGACACTTCACCAAAAAAGATATACAGATGACAAATAAGCATACAAAAAGATGCTCCACATGATACGTCATCAGATAAATGCAAATTAAAACAATAGTGAAATAGCACTACACACCTACTATAATGGTCCAAATCCAGAACACTAACAACATCAAATGCTGGTAAGGATGTTGTGCAACAGGAACTCCTATTAATTTACAGTGGGAATGCAAAATGGAATAGCCACTTTGGAAGATATTTTGGTGGTTTCTTACAAAATTGAACATACTCTTACTGTACAATACAGCTATCTTGCTCCTTGGTACTTTCCCAAAGGAGCCAAAAACTTGTCCTCACAAAAACCTGTACACAGATGTCTATAGCAGCTTTCTTCATAATTGCTAAAACTTGGAAGTAACTAAGATGTCCTTCAGGATGTCCATTCTTCAGTGAATGGGTGAATAAACTGAGGTACACCAAGATGGTGGCATATTACTCAGCACTAAAACAAAATGAGCTATCAAACCATGAAAAGACATGGAGGAACCTTAAATGCATATTACTAAGCAAAAGAAGCCAATCTGAAAACACTACATCCTATACAATTCCAACTATATGACAATCTGAAAAAGGCAAAACTATTAAGAAATTAAAAATATCAGTGGTTTCCAAGGGTTCTGGGGGAGGGAGAAATGAATAGACAGAGCACAGAGGATTTTTAGAAAAGTGAAACTATTCTGTATGATACTATAATGATGGATACACATCATATACATTTGTCCAAACCCATATAATGTACAACACCCAGAGTGAACCCTAACATAAACCATGGACTTTAAGTGATAAGTGTGTGTTGATGTAGGTTCATCAATCATAACAAATATACCACTCTGATGGGGATACCGATAATGGGGGAGGCTATACATGTGTGGGGGTAGGAAGTACATGGGAAATCTCTGTATCTTCTGCTCAACAGACTGCTGTGATCCTAAAACTGCTCTAAAAAATAAATTCTGTTTAAAAGTAGTTGCAAATAATCCACGCCATTTCCACTTTTTGAGGGTACCAGCATACAGAAAATAAAGAAATACATTGAGAGATGATGTTCCTTCCCCTTAAACCTCAGTGGAATGTGTAATGTTTTGATCAACAGAATGTGGTGGAAGATGAAGCAATAGAAGGTGATGTAAATCCCACCTGGCTTTTTCTCAGAACGCGTGCTTTGGGAGCCCTGAGCCTTAATGTGAGAATTCTGGCAGTCCTATCCATGCTGGCTAGATCACAAGGAGAGAAAGAGATTCCTGAATGTTCCAGTTCTGAGCTGTTCATGTCTTCTCATCCCAATTACCAGATATGTAAATACAAAAGCTTTTGCGATAAGCCAAGCCCCAGACATTATTGTACTACAACCTCGTGATGGACTGAGCCAGAACAGCCCAGCTGAACCACTCCAATTCTTGACCCACAGATGTTATGAGAAACAGTAACTACCATTTTAAGTCACTTAATTTTGGGGTGACATTAAATAAAAGTAGTAACTGATAGAGAAATATCTTATTAGTTTGAAATTATTCTTGCCAATTTTATTTTCAATAATCAATTTAAGTGCAACATACAATTAATCCAAGTTTAAAATTGATATTTTCATTCTTCTTTCAAAAAAATGATCTTAGAGCAATTTGATTCTATTTACCCAACTCCTACACACACACAAACACATATACCCCTATATATTTGTAATTTTAAGCATGCAAAAAATCATTATAATTTTTTTAAATGACAATTTTGTTAGCATTAACCCATACATTCACTGTTTAGGGGGAGGGGGGATCTTAAACTAGCTTCTAATACTTCCTGTGCTATCTTCTCTTTCTGTCCCCTTGTCTCAATCTTCTGAACCCCCAAACCTTATTGATTAAAACATAGCTCTCTCCTCCACATCTCCACCTTTTTTTTCCTCTTGGTTGAGTTCTGCATAATTTCTTCTAACTTTTATGTCAAATGATTAATTTCCTCTCAACTATGCCTAAATCATTGGTAAAAATGTCATTACATTTCTATATCTTATGTTACAATTCTTTAAGTTCTATTTAATTCTAAAACTGTTAAAATATATAATTACGAATTTCACCCAAATTTTTGTTCTGTATATAGATCTACATATGTTTTAGTAATATAAATTATCAGAAATCAATATTTTTATGTAGTTTATATATTGTAAAATGTATAAAAAGTCTTATTTAACAAAAAACTACGTGGAGTGGGATTTTACCATGGAACAGATGCTATATTGGGCAGTGGGATAATAAGTATAAATAATACTATGTAATTGACCTCAAATAGTTTGCTACATTGTGAAAGAAAAGTAAAATGAAACATATTTATTTATTTCCTATGATAACTTACATGGGCCCCAAACTAAATTTGATAAGTACTAAGCTTACATATCAGTATTACATATAAAATATATAGTAAAGACCTCAACAGCTTGATTCACGTATAGACTAGTTTTGCCAATAACTTGTAATAAGACATGAGTTTCAAGATATATATACTTAATTAAAAATATATTGGATTAAATAAATTACAAGGCATATTTTGGGGCATGTGTTTCAGTCCCATTGGTTTTCTTACTCACTTCTGTGAGTTGCTGATATATGTTATATTCAAGAGAAATGTTAGGTGGACTCTTCATTGTCAAGTGGGTTTCACTATCAAAGTATTGGGTTAAACATAGAATTAACACTAAATTAAACTGTATCTACATGTAATTGGAATAACAGAACCAGCAATTGAGAGACTAGTGCTGACAAGACGCAGGGAAAAGTGGTTGCTATTGCTCAGGATAGCTGAGAGGATTACAGCTCCTAGAGACTGGCCTGTCACTGCCCCATCCTCCAGATGTCAAGGGAATGTCTGGCACTACAGCCCAGATGAGCTGCTCCATTGTCTACTCTGACTCCTTTCACCCAACTGGAACAAATATTTCTTAATTAGAGGTAGAATTTTGAAGTTAATATCCCCCTCCCTTTGATGTGTGATAGTATAATATAATATATATATATTGCTGTATTTCACATACCTCCTACAGAAATTGCCTTCTTCTTAGAACATCCTTAGAAAAGGAAAACTTTCAGGGAATTTGTCAAATTTTGTTAACTAGAATGGAACATTAAGAGGAATAGATTGTCTCAAGGTAAAATGAATGGAAAGATAACCATTAGAGGCAGTGAAGCAGAGGGAAGAAAATGCTGAAATTAAATTTATGTTTAGAATGTGTTCCAAATGGCCCCTTTTAAAAATTTTAATTAAATATTGTAAAATACTCTCATAATCCTCTAAAAATTCAGAGGCATCTAAAACATCATGATCTCATTTGAAATAATTGCTGCTCCTAATATTTCCTTTGTGGTCTGAAGCTGATAAACACAGCCTTGGATTCCCTAATTTTATATTAGCCAATGGACAATTAATTCTCTTATATATATCTCTTCTTTCAGTGAGATATTTCTTTACCCTCATCAGAGATAGTCAATACATATTCATGTGACCTAAAGTGCAATATATTCAGCTTTATTACTGCCAGGATGACACATATTTTTCAGTGGAATAGTGTTAGAGAAAATTAAACCTCTCTTAATAGTGATTATTGTACAGTTGTGAGCCTGGCCATGAAGTATCATCAAAAGCTATTTATCTTATATTTTCTGAATCATAATGTCCCTGGGTTTTAGTAATGAACTATGTGCTAACTTGAAAAATAATAACATTTTTAAGTTTTTAAATAAACATAGTTTTAAAGTAATAGTTTCAAGAATGATGAAGAACCAGTGAAACTGCCATGTTTCTAGTATTAGGGCTAAGCAGTAGAAACCTTTAGAAAGCAATATAACAATGTATATCCATAAAAAATAAAAATATTTATACTCATTCCTAGTTATTTTTATTGAACAATAATGAAAAAATCAATATGCATAAAAGTCAGATTTTTAGGATAACATATCATATACTATCCTTAAATATATATAATATACTATCCACAAATATATATATGTTCTACTCTAACATAATTCTTCAAAGCCCATATTTTGAAAGAGTAGAATATATATGGAATATATATTCTTTTAAAAATTATGTTAAAATGTATTTACTTAATTTTAAGTATAAATAATCTGCAGATATAATGGCAGATGAGAAAGCAGAAGTCTTTATAAATATGCATTGACATATGGACTCAGACTGAAATTCAGGGCCATAATATATGTCAATGTGTTGGAAACTTTATAATATTTTTATTTCCAAATATTCTAAAAGTAATAAAAATAATTAGAGAATTGAATTTTGAACTATTTTAAATACCCCAAACTTTTAAAAATAAATAAAATTTGTATGATAAAAATAGAGATATTTCTTACCATATTTGTTTCCTAGGGCTGTAACAAGGTAGCACAAATTGGGTGGTGTAAAGCAACAGAAATTTATTTTCTCTTAGTTTTGGATGTTGGAAGTCCAAAGTCAAGGTTGGTTTCTTCAAAAAGCTATGAGACAAAGATCTGTTCCAGGCCTTTCTCCTTGGCTTATAGATACGATTTCTTTTCTATCTTCACATCATCTACCCTCTATACATGCTGTGTCTGTGTTCAAATTTCTATTTTTGTAAGGACATCTTATCGGATTACGGTCCACCCTAGTGACCTCATTTTAATTATACTTGCAATGACCCTATTTCCAAATAATGTCACATTCTAAGGTATTGGGGATTAGGACTTCAACATATGAATTTGGGGGGAGACACTATTCAATCCATAGCACTATGCCCTCTTGCCCCCAATATATTCATGTCCTTCTAGCAAAATACATTCACCCCATCCCAACATCGCCAATAGTCTTAACCTGTTCTAGATCAATGCTGAGTCCAAAATATCATCTAAATTGTCTATGGATAAGACTCAAGATATGATTTATCTTGAGGCTAAATTCCACTCCAGCTGTGAACCTGTGAAACCAAACAAGTTATCTGCTTTGAAAATACAATGGTGGAACAGGTATAGGATAGATATTCTAATTCCAAAAGGGAGAAATTGGAATAAAGGAGTCATGGGCCCTAAGTAAACCTATAATCTAGTAGGCAAATTCTGTTTGATTTTAAGGCTTGAAACTAATCTTTTTTGGCTCAAATCTCTGTCCTCCAGGACCACCAGGCTCCCTCACCCCTGGGCAGTGGCCTGGCTCACTTGAACTTAGAAGGAGATGGCCGTGTCCTCCAGACCTGTACCCTCTTGGCCTTCGGTGGCAGTGCTAACCTCTTCCCACTCTGGTTTCTGAACCACCTTTGGGGGGTCATTCTTCCCTTTCTTAAAGGATAACACACATTCATGACTGAATAGCTCCATCAGCCCATTTTCTGCCTATAGAACGCCAGAAATCCAACAGCCTTCCTTCATTTTGTCCAATTTTAGTCCCCTTCAGTCCAAGCTGGCAGCATTTCTGCTGAGGCAGTTGATTGGATTCACAAGTCATACACCAAATTTCTTTAGCAAACTGTTGTCAGCCATACCCTTGGCATTCTGCCCAAAACATACTGTCTCATTTTTTGCAATATGGATAGGCTGAAAATTTCCAACACATCAAGATATAGATACCTTTTGCTTAGCAATTTCTTCTTCAATTCGTCTCTGTCTTCTGGCATTTTACTATAAGCAACAAGGAGATATTGGGCCCCAGCTTTTAATATTTTGCTTAGAAATCTCAGCTAGATATCTAAGTTCATCACTTATAAATTTTACTTCCCATCCAACAGAACACTATTCAGCCAAGTCCTCTATCATCTTACAACAACATTTATTTAAGAAAATACTCTTTTCCAAGGAAGGTACAAAACAATTCATACAATATATTCTGTAAGTGCAATAAGTTCCAACTGTGTTATCCTTTAGGAGCTCCAAAAACGTCTTGCATGAAAGCTGTACTCAAGGAAAATTCACTGATAAGTCAGAAGCCGGGGTCTTTCCGTCTTACAGATAACACCGGGCAGCAAGAAGTCCTTCAAATCACAGGCTAGCTTGGACATAGGATCATTTAGCTAGTAAGTTTTGGATACCGTTCCTAAAGGTATAGGGTATAGTCTCGGCTAGATTCTTATTTCACAATCATGCAAATTCAGACACGCTAGAACATGCTGGTCAAACCACATATTATGAATACTCAATTTCAATGAGTACCCATTTCTAATATTCATTTAATAATCAATGAGCCATTAATTTTAATTTCACCAATACTCACACATTACATTCACTAAACTAATTAATCATCTGATGTTGATCAGAATTCAAAGAAGCTGAAGTGCTTGTATTACCAGCCTCTAAAATATATCTTTTTTGATAAAATGCTGGATGACATCCTCTGACACTCAAATATGGATTCTTGATAAGAAAGCTATCTGCACCTGGGCATAATTTCAAGTAACATACACATAATATCACACTACGTTGAGGGGTTTTTAAATAAATTACTGTAATAATAAAACAATAGAAATTCATGACATTTTGAATAATAATGTAAGAGTAGGTGATGTTGAGAAAAATAGAGAAAGATCGATAGTCACAAAATAAATTTTTATAACATCTTATATGATGCAACCCCTTCATTTCCTAGTTTTGATCCGCCGCTGTTGGCGTGGCAGTAAGGAGACTGGCTGCTTTGAGGAACTAGTACAATCTTTCACTTGCTGTGACCGTTTGTTATATCCTTTCTCCTACAAAGCTGAGCCTCTGCTTCTGGAAACAAGTATCATTTAATCCTGAGACAATGGCTAACTTCAAACTATTTTTTTAAGTTTAAAGTGTGTCAAATTTCAAATCAATGTTTTCTTAAATATTAATATTTTAATATTAATTTAATATTCACACTCTTTTGCTTGTAGTTCTAAAGTTCATTTTGTAGAACTTTGAAATTATTTTGCTAGAAGCAAGGTCATTATTAATAATGTCCATTGTATCTGTTGTTCTATTTTTTGTTTGTTTCTTTGATTCCCCCATCATGGAAATGAGCATTTTATCCATAGATATGAAGCATTTCAAAACAGTTTGTGTAAATGTCTGTCTATTCAATTAAGACTAAACAATTCTTTTAGGAGAACTGAAAATTTATGAAATATATTAACAGAGGGAAGTTTTATGTAAATTAACCTATGTATTTATAGATTCTTCTATAAATCTTACAAAAAATTAAATGAAAAAATAGATCTAAAAAGACTAAACACATTCTTACAAAAATCAGTATCATAAGACAAGTTTTATATGTTTATGACTAAGAACCATATTATAAGATGACTAGAATCTAATAATACACTTCAATCTTCATATTGCTTAACTTTAATAAAACAGTAAACGTGGTATGTGATTGTTAGCTGAATTATAGTTACAGATGCTATTGTAGGCATGTATTAATAAATTCTCAAGTATGAACAACAATGTGGCCAAATGTTCTGTGGTATTCAAGATAACAGTACTCTGTTAAAATGATATTCTCAGTAAGCAGTTGACTTGCTTTCTGGCTAGAAACATAAAGTTTATTTATTTTTAATTTGCATTATGTAAATATCTTTTAACTTCTACAACTACTAGTTTCAAATATATTTTTGATTTCATATCTCTGATAGAGTTCTGGCCATCCACTTCAGTGTCATAGCTTGGGACTGTTTTTGAAACATGGAGCATATGTATCTATCAATTATCTATCTATCCATCCATCTATCAATAATGTTTCTTTAGTTGCTATTGGTAGTTTGGATTCTAAGTACCGGAAGGAGTAGAGTCAAATTAAATTAACTTATTGCAGTTTGGAGCTCACTTTTCTTTAGCAAGCAAAACTTTTAGGATGTAAGCTATCCTTATTATATTCTTTATTAAACAGAACTTAAACTAGTTAATTTAGCATATTTATAAAAATCGCATAAAATTCAATATTCTTACAATTACTTTAGAGCATTTCTGCAAAACTAAAAGAGTAAAATCTGTATTGTATATTATTTGATATTAAGATGACTATGTGAGAAAAGTCTGATAATGCTTCAGAATTCCTTTGAGAGACTTAGTGGTATGCTGGTTTACACCGAGTTCTTCTTGTAGTCCATTACATAAGAGCTATATCCCCTTCCAATGCAGCCTGAGGATTGGAAAAAAAATCCCTAGATGTCAGCTTCTTGATTACAAGGAAGCAATTAGTAATAGAATCTAAATTTGCATTCCTTAGACAGAGAAATGAAAACCTCTGAGAGTAATACAGTGAGCTGTATTTGTAAGAGAGGCATACCTAAAAGTGCAACAGCATGTGGCAGGGTGGGGTGGGGACATAATACCATCAGTGTGTTTAGATATATTTATTTAAATTCATCTCTTAATCTTCTTTTTCCATTATAGTGTAACATATTAGAACAATTAAGATTGAGTTTGAGTCTAAACCATAGGACAGATTATTTGATTATATATGTTCCACGATTTTGAAGGATTTTCTGTGTCTGTGTGAAGTGTTAACCTTTTTTATGTTAAATTTCAAAAGAATAGATTAAGAATTTCTACAAAACAGAAGAGAATGTCTGCAAAAAGAAAAAAAAGAAAGGAATGAAAGAAGGAAGAAAGAGAAATAAAGAAAGAATCTCTGGGGCCGCCCGGTGGCGCAGCAGTTTAGTCCGCGCTTGGCAGCCCGGGGTTTGCCGGTTCGGATCCCGGGCGCCCGCCGACGCGCTGCCTGTCAGCCATGCTGTGGCGGCGTCCCATATAAAGTAGAGGAAGATGGGCACAATGTTAGCCCAGGGCCAGTCTTCCTCAGCAAAAAGAGGAGGATTAGCAACAGATGTTAGCTCAGGGCTGGTCTTCGTCACAAAAAAAAAAAAAAAGAAAGAAAGAATCTCTAAATCGACCCTCTGCTCATTAAAGGGTATTCATTTGCTTGCACACACTATTAATAGTATATTAAGGATTTAATTTATGAGAATTTTTACAAATGAAAAACATTTTACAAGATCAGAGGGATGTATTATACCTCACTAACTATATCACTATATTACATATAGTATATGTAAATAATGATAAATTCATTTCATGGAAAATGGTCCTATCTATCCTGACTATTTTAAAGGTCCTTTTGTAAGAAACAGTTTAAATAATAAACGTCAAATTGATTAATTCAACATAACTTATTTTTCATAGGCAGAGGAGACATTTTATCTGTGTACTCATCATTAACTTGCCTACTTTATAAACATAAATCAACATCTTTTCAGCTTATATTATCAGGACCATTTTGTAGGTTAGTAAACAAAGATTGTTTAGCTAATTATTCAGTCAATAAGGGGCACACTGGGATTAAGCAATTTGCACAGAAAAGGTAAGGCTGAGAGTTTGCATTCCTCCACCTCTTTAGTGGGTCTCATCAAGATATGTCTAAAATATTGGTCTCCATTTGATGTCCTTCCTTCTCGAACACTTGCTCACACATCAAACCACTGTGATCTGGATTTGCCCAATCACTCCTCTGTAACTATTTGCATCAAAATCATTTAGCAACTAACACATTGACTACCCAACTGACAGACAAATTATTTTTTCAATTTTTAAGTTACTTGATCTCATTCTTGAATTTTAATACCATTGACCACTCCCTCTTCTAAGAAAAAAAAAAAAACAAACACCTCTTTTGATGTTACTGTAATGCCTCTCTTGGTTCTCAATTTGAAGTTTCAGCTAAGTCTCCTTCATGGACTACATTTTTTTTTTTTTTTAAGACTGGCCCTGTGCTAACATCTGTTGCCAATCTTCCTCTTTTTTCTTTTTTCTCCCCAAAGCCCCAGTATATAGTTGTATATCATAGTTGTAGAGTTGCATCTCTTCTACATGGGACTCCACCTCCGCACGGCTTGATGAGCAGTGAGTAGATCCGTGCACAGGATCCCAACCAGCAAACCCTGCTGAAGGAGAATGCGTGAACTCAACCGCTATGCCACCGGGCTGGCCCCCATGGACTGCATTCTTTAATGTTAAATGCTTATGTGTTTAGCATTAACCATGCTGTTCTTTTTTCAGTCCTGCACTTCTAGCTGTGCAATATTCCAAGCAAGTCCACAATTAATAATTTATAACTCCTAATTCTTTACGGTCAGTGTAAACTATCTCACTGAGACCCATACACATATATCTGACTTTCCTCTATATAGATCCACTAAGTGGCCAAAAGGAGACTCAATTTTATATGTAAAATTGAATTTAATAATTTGTCCCTATAATTCTAAAGCCTCATCTGTTCTCCCTGACTTGATTGGATTATATTGTCGTCTACCTCATCCCATCCCACAAACTACCAATATGTCAGAACATTCATATGAAAGCTGAGATGATATTATCACATGCATATTTATTGTAGCAGGTATTTATCATCCAGAAATCTTAAAACATCCTTATAATAGTTGTATAACTCTCAATTAATTACTGTTATAATATTCATTTATATATTTGGTATTATATACAACCTAGAAAAGATTCAAATGAAACTGAAATTTAGTGGATTACAAAAGAGAAAGTAAAGCCTGGCTTTTAGTACTGTATTTGCAAGTAGGAATCCATAGACTATAAATTTATTTAAGTAAAACAATTTTATAGCATAGAATTTACTAGTAATAGGTGAAAATCCATTCTTATTATTTTGGTCTTTGTACAAATTTTTACCTTCTTGCCTAAAACATAGTGAATTAAGAAATATGTCAAATTGGCTTAATGGTCAGGGCAGTTAGTTTTTGCAGATGTGAATACTGCTGCAAAAATGCTGCCTTCTATCCCTGAAAAGTCATATTTTTTGACAAAGCTTGACATTTCTTATTGCGGGTTTTGCATTTCTTCAGACAGTGTCAAATACTCAAAGATTTGATATAAATCTACTTGCATATCTTTAAACCAAGCTTAATACAAATAGGTGAAAAAGACAATCCCTAAAAAAATAAATGCTTCTCCCTGGCTTTCATCATTTGATAAAAAGAGACCGTGCATATCTCAAATAAATATACACAAAGAGACAAATTTAAAAATAAATCAATCAGTCAATCAAGGGCATGAGGACTGAGGACATGTGACATAAATTGCTATTTAGTGATGGCCATGTGTAGAGATTAAATAAGTGGGTTTGGGAAGAGTTAGATGATAGGGATAAACGTCCCTTTCTCCTGGCTACCTCACAAGTTTTCTCTTAGCCAAAGTTCCAAGAGGATAACAAATGAGATTAAACTCATTACTATTCAGTAAACTGTTCAAGCCCTAGAACTAGCAGTCACGTTTTATGTCTCACTTTTCCTAACCGTCCCTATCTAATCCATCAACAAGTTTGATTATTTCTACTTGCAAATTAACCACAAAGCTGCCCACTTCCCATCAACATCACCATTTCTGACCTAGTTCAAGCCACCATTCTCTCTCTCTTGGACTGCTACAATAGCCTGTGATGGGTAACCCTGCTTCTACTTATCAATCCCCAAAGTCCATTCTCCACACAGCAGGCTGTGCAACCTTAAAAATAATCAGATACTTTCACTTCCTGTCATGGATTCTACTTGGACCACCATGAGCATTGGTAGGGTCCATGGCAAGATTATAAATGGTGGCAAATATACCATGTATTGAAATTTTTCTGAAGACTTCAAAGTGATATGTAATGCTAAGAAAATGTTAAATAAATTATGTTGTCTGCCTGGCTTGACCATATGTCATCGTAAAAGTTTGAACGTGGAACCTGTGGATTCCTCAGAACTTTGTACTATAGGGGGTCTCCCTATGCAAGCTACACCCCACCCCCCCCCAAATGCTGCCCCATTTCTACCTTCTGCCATTGCTTTTTCTCAGATCTCAAGGTACAGCCTGTGCATAAATTTGGACGTTCCAACTCTCATGTCCAAGCTCTGTCCATTCCCCTTGAAAACAGCTACCCTTTGGCCACTCATTGAGACTGGAGTAAGCACCCTTTCTGTGTGGTACACCTTCTAGAGAATGGACCTGAGTAGGCCTTTGAAGACAGCTTAAGCCTACATGGACAGAAAATTCTGGAGTTTCGGGTACTGGGAGCATTTGGTGGGGCAGGAAGGGAAGACTGCCTGGGGGAGTCACACCTTTGATCCTATGTATTTCTCAGTCTTTTGTGAGTAGCATAGCTGGGGAAGGCAGGAGGGACCTTTCTAAATAACAAGGAACAGGCAATGGGCCTCTCTTTCCCTGGACAAAGAGTGACACCTAGAATAAAATCCAATCTCTATCATGGTCTGTAACACCGTATTTGACATGACCCTTCTATATCTCTCAAAATTCACTTCCTGTCACTCTTTTAATTGCTTACTTGTTTACAATATCTGTGAACCAGGAGTGTGGACATGGTTAAGCTGGGTAATTTACTTAGATCTGTCAAGGCTGCAAACAATGTGTCAGCCAGGCTTCGTTTTCCTCTAGAGATGAGAAATTGTGAGTTTGATGGTGTAGTGTACAGTGTGGCAAGGGACTGCAGTCAGCCTGTAAGATTTGAGGTGAGCTTCTGGTTGAAAGCCAGCAGGGAAATTAATTCTGCCAATAACCCGAATGAGCTTGCAGGTGGATTCTTCCAAAGTCAAGCCTCCAGATGAGAATGAGGTCTGGGCAACATCTTGATTTTAGCCTCATGAGACTCTGAGCAAAGGTATGCAGCTAAGAGGTAGGTGCCCAAAGACCTTACCCAGGACTGTGGAAGAATACATGTGTTATTTTAGCTGCTAACTTTGTGATAATTTATTATGAAGGAATAGGAAACTAATACTGACTCTGTTATACTGCTTCTCTCTCTTTTCCGTGTACTTTCATTCCTTTCTTCATTCATTTCTTCCTTCTTTCCAATAATATTACTAGGTATTCTCTATGTGCCCACCTGAATTTTAGGTCCTGGAGGTACTCCTAGTTGGACGAGGCATTGGGAATTTTCTAACAAATTTAGGCTCAGTAATTTATCTATACTCCACCCACTTCTATCAAGGATTTAAGGAAATTAACAATGGAAATGCTTATGTCAATGTGAGTGAAATAACTACAATAAACTTAATAAATAAATCAAGAATACTACAGAGAAGAATTAACATTATTAATCTAGTTAGAGAGATTTACTCAATAAGTAATATTGATTTGAAAATTCTACAACTATATGGATTTTTAGATTTCCAAGACTTTGGAAAGTTATCCCTTTATTCTTCTCCAATGAGCTACTAGAATTTTAAGGCTTTAATTCACCTTTGTTTTTGTTGTTTGGTAATGAATTTCAAACATTTTGATGTAAGAAATTTTCACAAGTTCATGCCATTCTAAGCCTTAAAAAATAATTGAGGGGGCCAGCCCGGTGGCACAGTGGTTAAGTTCACATGCTCTACTTCAGTAGCCCAGGGTTTGTGGATTCAGATCCCAGGTACAGACCTACACACCACTCATCAAGCCATGCTGTGGAGGCATTCCACATACAAAGTAGAGGAAGATTGGCATGAATGTTAGCTCAGAGACAATCTTCCTCAAGCAAAAATAGGAAGATTGGCAACGGATGTTAGCTCAGGGCCAATCTTCCTCACCAAAAAAAAAAAAAAAGGTGGGGGGGTTACTTCTTCTCAGTAATGAATCAATAACTTTCTTACTGAGTTTTATTTTAGTCAAAACAAAATATTCCTTTCAGGAGTGTTCCAATTAAACTAAGCTTAAAATCTGTTTAGTCTATATAATTCATATGAAGAGGCAGCGTGGAATGCTAAAAAGAGTACAAAATTCATTGTCATAAGGTTTGCATTATGTCTCAGTATCTGTCACTTATTGGCACTGTAACTTTGGGCAAATATTTTAATTTACTGGAGCCTTGTTTTGTTTTTTTTTTTACCATTTTTTTAAATTGATGTCTTAATAGTTTATAACACTGTGGGGTTTTAGATGTACATTTTTGTTTGTCCATCACCTTGTGGATGCAACCCTTCACCCCTTGTGCCTACCCCCACCCCGCTTCCCCTTGGTAACCACCAATCAGTTCTCTCTGTCCGTGTGTTCACTTATATTCCATATATGAGTGAGTTCATGCTTTTTTAATCTATAAAAGAGATTAAATGTAACATGTCAACAAAATTGCTTTAAGTAATTGCTTTTTTTGTAAATGCAAAATAAAAGTAGTAAAATAATGAACTAACCATATTACCTATAAATCAAAATTTTGTTTAAAAATCTCATTTAAATGCCTCCAAATTTGCCATCTTCTTAGAAGTAGAAGACTTGGTTTAAATCTTACTCTGCCTATTAAATGTCAATAGAGATGAAATTAGGAAATGCTTGAAGCCTGCCTAATAGAGCACATCTATAAATCTAGAAAAAAGAAGCAAGCCTTCTGTTATTTAATTTGCTCACCAATTACTCAGCATGGAATTCTGGACTGAAAAAGGACTGGATCATTCAAATTGGAAGAGTGAACTCTTGAGGGATAAAAGGCCCAGAACTTGGGGTTTCATGGGGTTACTAGAAAAACAGATATGGCAATCCTCAAAGTTACTAGCAATTTCAGTTGATTTATCTGGCTGAAAGGCTCTAGCTGATGACCACAAATCAATTACAGTTAACTTATTTTTCCCCACTGTTCAAAGATTAGACTTTAACAGCAAGGGGCTTGTTTCTATGAACAGAGGGTATCACAAACAATTGGGAAAGTTACTCTCTCAGTAGGGAGTACTGGCAAATTGAAATAGGACAGAAAAAAATAAAAAAACTTGGGGAAAATTCTGGACACTTTCTCTCAACAAATATCCAAGCATTTGTCTGGAATTATTTGTAGATGAATTCCCAGTAAATAAATCAATCTCAAATTCCATCTGTTTCTGTGTCTGTATTTCTGAGTGTGTTATGTGTAATAAAGTCATAATTTTTAAATTTGTGCCACTCTAAAAAGAAATCTTGGCTTCCAAAATATTTCTAAAATGATATAGTCATGGCACATTTAGAATTAAAAAAAAATAGTACTTCAGGGCATTGAATAACATATTATTAGCCAAATGTCATAAAGTAAAATATTTGGAATTTCAACCATTTATACCTATATTCAGAGATTTTTAAAGATGAAATATTCAGAATTATATTGAGATCTGAATTCAAATTGCATGCATCCATGTAGTGGAATGTGGGTGCAAATTTGGAGAAAGAAGACATTTAAAGTAAAAGGATTTAGGTAAACAGTATTCCTCTTACTCAAATTTTGCCTATGAGATGGTCATTTTACATTTCCAAATCTCAGCTGACTATAAGATAAAGATGCTGACAATTACTGTCCAACAGGATTATAACATTACAATGAAGTAATTGAAGTATAAGGTCACTGTTAACTAGAAAGTGTATCATAAATGCTAATTTTCAAGGATCTTTTATTTTATGTGGGCATTTATGAAGTTGTGTATATATAATTATTTTTAATTTTGTTCTGAGTATGATTATTGATTTTGGGGATTTTCAGACTCTTTGCTGCGTTAGTACATGTTTTTTCTGATCATTTCATCAGTCATTACTCCCTATCAGAATAATCTGAGTTTAGGAAAAAAGAGTCATCATTTATAAAACATTCATCTAACTTTGGTAACCCTAGTAACAAACTTTCATATGAGGCTGGAGAATAGCCAAAGGCATTCATATAGTTCACATTTAGATGATTAACCTGCATAACATTATGATTGTTCCCATAACAAGAAAAAGGTGCGGTTTTCTTTTATCATTTGGTTGACAAAACAAAATCTTAAAAAAATCTACTGCTATGGAAATGAAAATAAGCAATATTATTTGGATAAATGCCTTAAGAATATTCTTTGATGTGTATTTGGAACAAAATAAAAAATTGTATTTCAAATAAAGTGACTTTTTGGTTGTTCAAAACATGATTTTGAGAGTCAGTATCTTTAGGGAATAAATGAAGAGAACTAATAAAGACTTTTTTCACATATGGAATTTACAAAACATCATTTAGTTATTTAGTTGTGTCCAGATGCATTTGGTATTGCTTCTTTGTTTTTTTTATAATGATAGGAGACACAAATGAATGGCAAACATAGACATTTTCTCTAGATCTTAAAACATTCCCAGAAGTAACAAGATAGCACTTCAAATGAGTCTCACAAATAAGAATAAAAGTGGAGGAAATAAAAAGTTGCTCTCAAAGTTGATAATTACCACTTTACAGATGATATAATGCTTCAAGTGACAATTCTTAGTAGATATTGATACAATATTATCATAGCAAATGCACCTATAATATGCAGTTTGAAGGATTTATTTCTATAACATAGAGACTTATTGCTAGCAGAATAAAAAAATCTGAATAATGATTGGACTGAATTCACATCTACCTTATATCCTCATCACTGCACCTTCATATTCCAACAGAATTTCTCTGTTGTGAACAGGTAATATGATGATTTATAACTGACTACCACATCAACAACAAATTGGTCAAAACAATCCGTTGACAACAAATGTAATACCTTTTTTGTTAGCCATTTATAATTACAGGGTAACGTAGATATAAATACAGATATAGATGATAGGGAGTTAAAGATAGAGACAGATTAATTGTTCCTCAGACTTTTTTCTGCCATGCTAGTGAATAAATTTGAACCAAGGAATATGGCCAGAGTATCCTCTGACTTATACGCAAAACTCAACTTGTGGCTAAATATATGAGTTGTGGACATTCTGTAGAAATAATATGTAATATTATACATTTGATTGGTTATAACCTACTTTTATAAAGTCCTTTCACTGCATGTAATCCACTTGTAAAGCAACACAGGAATTTGTAGTTTTAAGATATGACTGATATTTGGGAGACATGGAATCAGCCTCAAACTTATAGGTGGATGATGCAAGACATTAAAAATATTTCATATAATCAATTATACCATTATTTATTCTGATTCTAATAAAAATTAGTCATTTTTTAAAGTCAATATATTTCTCAGTGTTTTCAAATAAATTAGTGATTAATTTTATATTTAAGTTTCTGTCATTTAAGATCACAGTAGAAAATGATCTGGAAAAGTGAAGTGATCTGGAAAGTGAAGGATATTATTTATAACTATAAGAAAATTAGCTGCACCTGGGTAGACTTATTCAGCATACATGACAGCTGGTATTAAACATTCAAGACCCTGGCATTTTGATAACAAGGAATAATATGAACAGTGGGCAGTGTTCTGTTCGAATGTCAAGGGTGAAGATGGTTAATTAAGCTGTTCAGATGTCTACAGAGCAGATGAAGTGAAATACATATGAATAAATGCAAACAATAAAACATATCCCAGGAAGCAATTCATGTGATTACTATTTATAAATGCCGGCCAAGGGTAATATTTGTCCTTTATTCTCTTGGGGGAATAATGTTAAAAAAATGACACCATAAAAAAGGTTAAAAAAACAGATATCTATTCATTAAATCCATAGAGAAACATCTCAAGGTACATTTATTAATTTTCTCAAAATAAATAAGAAGGAACGTGTAATAATAATGTTAACAATAAAACAGTAAAATGTTAAAAACATATTTTCCAATGCAGACATCATTTTATATAATTATCACATGATTTATCTATTTAAGTATGATTAATTCCAACCCTAGGGTTTAAGAAACTAAAATTTACCTAAGGGGATATGTGCTTAACATTTTATAATAAAATTTAACAATAACACAAACCTATATAATGTTTAGAATTTTGAGCAAAGAAATTATAAGTAAATGGCATTAACTATCGTAGCATGATGTACTTAGAATTAATATATTCTTTTCTAATATCTCTTTGAAGGTGTAAGAGTTGGAAAGACAGTAAGTCTATAGGTAGGAAAATCTGAGAATAAGAAAAAAGAAACTATTTGCCCCAAATCACAGCTGTCAATTATAGAACCAAGACAGGAACCCATATTAGAAATTCATTAAAGAAACATAACATTTATTGAGTACCTACTGAAAACTAAGCACTAGGGACTTAGGACAGAAAGACGACTAAGACATAAGAGAAACCCTCAAGGGTTACTCTGGCAAGTGTAAGAAGCATCCAACAAAGTAGTATAAAGTTATATAAGAATGGACTTCCACTTCTGAGAGGACAGTATAGACCACATTTTTCTTATTCCTCACACCAAGTACAACGAAAAACTCTGTAAATTACACACCAACACACACACACACATGAAGACTCTGAAAGGTGGAGAAAGGAAAGTATAATAACTTCCAACTTCAGAACACAAAGAACAGCATGGTTTTTTGAGTTCCCTACATTTTCTTTTTGCTTCATTTATCCCAAAGATTGGGGGAGAAAGTGACGACGCTGGTCCTTGCCTCCTTCCACACGTAGATAACACCAACGTTACAAGACTTGTTTGACATATAACCAAAAAGTCCTTGTTATCCTTGAGGGGTATGACTGTTAGGTGTGTAAGCCCTTTCCTGCATGTATCTTGCTTGTTAACAAGTATATAAACTGCACGCAGGTCTGTAGTCCGGGGAGTAGTTCCTCAGAACACTCTGTTGGACTCTTCCTGGGATTCAAATTCCTCACTTTGATCATCAAATAAACTCCTTTAATTAACCTTTACCTATACTCTTTATTTCAGTCGACAATAGTTATAAATCTACTCAGATTTTTTATTTCTTCAAGATTCAGTCTTGTATAGGTTATGTGTTTCTAGAAATTTATCCCTTTCTTCTATGTCATCTAATTTGTCGGTGTGTAATTTTTCACAGTAGTCTATTATCATTCTTTTTATTTCTCTGGCATCCATTGTAATATTTCCTCTTTCATTTCTAATTTTTGTTATTTGAATCTTTTCTCTTGATACTTATAAAGATTTGTCATATTTTTTCAAAAAATCTATTATTATTCTGTTGATTTTTTCTATTCTCTATTTCATTTATTTCTGCTCCAATCTTTATTATTTTCTTCCTTCTGCTAATGTTGGGTTTATTTTCTTGTTCTTCTAGTTCTTTGAGGTGTAAAGTTAGGTTGTTGATTTGAAATTTTTCTTTTTTTATAATGTAGGCATGCACCCCTATAAACTTCCCACTTAGTATTGCTTTTGCTGTATCCCATAAGTTTTGATATGTGTATTTTTATTTTCACTTGTCTCAAGTTATTTTCCACTATCCCTTGTGACTTCTTCTTTGATCCGTTAGTTGTTTAAGCATGTGTTGTTTAATTTCCATATATTTGTGAATTTTCCAGTTTCCATTTTGCAATGGATTTCATTTTCCAATGATTTTTAGTTCCATTTCATTGTGGTCAAAAAGGATACTTGATATGATTTCAGTCATCCTACATTTGTTAAGACTTGTTTTGTGGCCTAATATATGATCTATCCTGGGGGACATTCCATGTACTCTTGAGAAGAATGTGTGTTCTGCTGCTGTTGAGTGGAGAGTTCTGTATATGTCTGTTAGGTCCAATTCGTCTGTAGTGTTGTTCCAGTTTTTTGATCTTCTATCTGGTTGATCCACCCATATTGAAAGAGGAGTATTGATATTTCCTACTAGTTTTGCATTACTATTTCTCCCTTTTATTCTCTCGTTTGCTTCATATATTTGGGAGCTCTAATATTAGTGCTTATATATTTATAATTCTTATCTCTTCCTGGTGAATTGGCCCTTTTATCGTTATATAATGTCCTTCTTTGTCTGCTACAGCAGTTTTTTACTTAAAGTATATTTTATCTTATATGAACATTGTCATCCCCACTCTGTTTTGGTTACCATTTGCATAGAGTATCTTTTTCCATTCCTTCACTTTCCATATATGAAGATCTTTATATCTACAATGTGTCTTTGCTAGACACCATATAGTTGGATCTTGTTTTTTTAAAATCCATTAAGTCATTTTGTGTCTTTTGAATGGGGTATTTAATCCATTTACATATAAAGTAATAACTGATAGGGGACGAATTACTATTGACATTTTTAATTGTGTCCTGGATGTCTTATTTTCTCCCTCTTTTTCCTCTGCTGCTGCCTTTTCATTGATTTTTTTGTATCATTTCATGTCATCTCACTCCCTTCTTTGTAATGTTTCTGCTGAGAAATAAGTGGATAAACTTAGGAGAGTTGTCTTCTAATGACAAGTTTGTCTGTCTTGCTGCTTTGAAGATTTTCTCTTTGTCTGATTTTTGACAGTTTGATTAAAACGTCTCAGTGTGAGCCTCTGGATTCATCCTAGTTTAGATCTTTTGAGCTTATTGAATTTGTGTGTGTGTGTGTGTGTGAGGAAGACCAGCCCTGAGCTAACATCCATTGCCAATCCTCCTCTTTTTGCTGAGGAAGACTGGCTCTGGGCTAACATCCGTGCCCATCTTCCTCTACTTTATATGGGATGCTGCCACAGCATGGCTGACAAGCAGTGCATTGGCGGGTACCTGGGATCCGAACCGGTGAACCCCGGGCTGCCAAAACCCCAACTAAACCTCTGCGCCACCAGGCTGACCCCATTGAGCTTATTGAATTTGAATGTCTATTTCCTTCCTTAAATTTGGAAAGTTTTGGGCCAATATTTCTTCAAATATTCTCTCTGCCCCTTTCTCTCCCTTCTCATTCTTGGATTTCCATATTTTGGCATATTTTGGTCTGCATGATGAGATACTAAAGTCCCTCAGGCTTTCTTCACTTTTCTTCATTCTTTTTTCTTTTTGTTCCCCTGATTCTATAATTTCAAATGACCCATTCTTGAGTTCACTGATTTTTTTCTCCTTGATCATGCCTGCTGTTGAAACCCGTTAGTGAATTTTTTAATTCAGTTATTGTATTTTTCAGCTCCAGGATTTTTCTTTGTTTCTTTTTTATAGTTTCTCTTTATTGATATTCTCATTTTGTTCATGCCTAATTTTCCTGATTTCATTTAGTTTTGTAACTGTCTTGGCTTGTGGTGCATTGAGCCTCTTTAACATGATTATTTTGAATTCTTTGTCAGGTAATTCATAGTCAGAAGTTCATTTCTTCAGGGTCAGTTTCTGGAGATTTATTTTTTCCTGTGATCAGGCCATGTTTTCCTCTTTCTTTCTATGCCTTATTATATTTGCGATGATTTGTGCATTTGAAAAAACAGCCATGTCTCCCAGTTTTTACAGATTGGCTTCACACAGAGAAAGACGTTCACCAACCATCTCAGCTAGGGATTCTGGCAGCCTCTCAAACCTTTTATTCAGATGCGTCTTCTCAGGGCTTATGTGTGTAATTTCCCAATTAGAGAAATTTGCCTGCTTTTTATTTTTAAATGGATTTATAATCCCTTGTTCTCTCTAATGTCTGTCTACAGTACTGCAAGTCCTCTGGGTGCAATAAGCCACCAAGCTCTCTTTTATCCACCACAGCCCCCAGGCATCCAAATCATGGTGATTCTCTGTCAGTGCTCAGAATCAAGCAAGACAGAAACCAGTAGTTCCAGCAGTTTCCTGAAAAGCCAGAATGTTGGGCACACATTCTACTCTTCTCTTTGTCTTCCCTGGGAGAAGCCACTAGCTGGATACTTCCTCCTGATTGCTCTGAGTTGTGTCAGTGAGGGGGAATGGCTGACATAGTTGAAATGAAACAGCTTTTCTTACCCATTTCCTTGTGGCTGTTCTAGGCTTTGAGCTTGCCTGGGGGCATTGCTACTTCTTAAATGGTTTCTGGAATTCTTATAATGGCTTTTTGGACCATGTGTTGTAAGTTGTTGTCTCTGTGGGGGAATGAAGTCTTCTCGTTCCTCCATCTTCCTGACATCTCTTCTCACTTACAACTGATTTTTGACAAATGTGCAAAATCAATTCAAGAAAGGAAAGGTGACCTTTTCAACAAAGGGTGCTGGAGCAATTGGACATCTTCAAAACAGTAAACTGAAGTTTCACACCTTATACAAAAATAAATCATTGTTATGGATTGAATGTTTGTGTCTCTCCCAATTTCATACTTTGAAATCCTACCTCACAATGTGATGATATTAGAAAGTGGTGTCTTTGGGAAGTAATTAGGATTAGATGAGGTCATGAAGGGGAAGATCTCTCATGAATGGGATCAGTACTTATAGGAGTCATGAGAGAGCTTGCTGCTCTCTGCTCTCTGGCACATGAGGATACAATAAATGAGCAGGTGCAACCTGGAAGAGGGCCTTCACCAGAATTGGACCATGCTGGTCTCTGATATTGGAATCACAGCCTCCAGATGAGAAATAATTTCTATTGTTATAAGCCACCCACAGTCCAAAGTATTGTTGTTATAGCAGCCCAAACAGATGAAGACAATCATGTAGTTAAAAAAAAAATGTAAAACTAAAACTTTGAGAAAAAATGTAGGAGAAAATCTTCCATTTCTAGGGTTCAGCAAAGCATTCTTAGACTTGAACCAAAAACATGATTCATAGAAGGAAAATTTGATAATCTGGACTTTCTCAAAATTTTAAAAAGAACATTTTACTCTGTGAAAGCCCCTTTGGATAGGATGAAAATACAACCTACATATGAGAGAGAATTTTTGTAAATCATATATCTGACAATGGACGAGTATCTTGAGTGGACCAAGAACTATCAAACTCAGCAGTAAAAATAAAGCAAACAATTTGATTAGAAAATGGGTAAAAAATATGAAGGAATTTTTACAGAAGAAAATATATAGATGGCAATCAAACAAGTGAAAACATGTTTAACAACAATTGCCATTAAGGAAATGCAAATGTAAACCACAATGAAATATCACTGCACACTTACCAGAATGGTTCAAATGAAAAATAGTGACAATACCAAACATCGACAAGGATGTGGAGAAACTGGATATTCATACATTGCTGATGGGAATGTAAAATGCTACAGCAATTCTGTAAAAATTGGGCAACTATACAGTAGTTCTAATACCATTTATTGTGAAGATTATCCTTTCCTCATTAAGTCGTTCAGAATATTTGTTGAAAATCAGTTGAATATATATGCATGAATCTGTTCCTATATCTTCTCTTCTGTTCCATTGACCTGTATGGATATGCTATTGCTAGTGATACACACTATCTTGATTACTTAAAATCTGGAGTAAAATGAAATATAATTGTACGATTTTCTCCAACTTTGTTCTTTTAAAAACTTGTTCTTTATTATCTTAGGTTGATTGTATTTGCATATAAGTGCTAGAATTTGGATTGGATTTCATTGAATCTGTAGATCTACTTGGGGAGAGTTGACATTTTAACAACATTGAGTCTCCCATTTCATTACTGTATTTTGCCATTTATTAAGTTCTTTATTTTCCTTTAGGGTATTTTGTAGTTTTCGATACTTTTATTTTTTCAAATTTATTGTTAAGTGTGTTCTATCTTTGATATTATAGTAAATCAAATAGTTTTTAATTTCTATTTCTAATTGTATTATTTTATTTATTTACCATTAATTCTACTACTTTCAAACATTTTCACATCTTTCTGTGTTTGCAATTGACACCTTATGTCATATCCTTTCAGCCAAAGAAAAGTGGCTTTTTCTGTAGTGTAGGCAGGTCTGCTGGCAACAAATTCTTTAAATTTTTGTTCATATAAAAACAGCATCCTTTTACTTTTATTTTAACAAATAATTTCACCAGATATAGAAATTTTGGTTGGCAGTAATAATTACTATTATTATTACTTATTGTTATTTTCAACACATTGTATATGTCATTTTTGTCTTCTGGTCTCAATAGTTTCTGATGAAAACTCAATTATTAATTGTAATGTTGCTCCCCAACATACATAGGAAAACATATGATTCATTTTCCTATAACAATTTTCAAGATTTTCTCTTTATCTTAGGCTTTTAGTAGATTTATTATCATGGGTTAGATGTTGCATTTTTGTGTTTTTATCCTGCTTGCAATTTGTTGAGCTTCTTGGATCTGTAAATTCATGTTTGCTGACAAATTTGTGAAATTTTGGTCACTGTTTATTCAGTTACTTTTCCCTACTCCTTTCTCTCTCTCCTTTATTTCTGGGACTTGAGTTACATATATTTGATACTTGACATTTACTCACATGTCTCTGAAGCTCTGTTATTTCTTTATGCAATCTTTTTATCTCTATTTTTTAGATGCTGTAATTTTTCTTGATCTATTTTTCTTTGCTGATTCTTCATTCTATTAACTTATATCTGATGTTAAACCAATCTTGTTAATTTTTTTCCTTTATAGTTACTGTTACTTTTTAGAACTTGATTTATTTTTGCATAGTTTCCATTTTTCTGTTGAGATTTCCCATCTATTTGCATATCAAGATTAATTTTGTTTCTATTAATTAATTTCTATTAATTTTGTACATATGTCCCTATAATTCTTTGAACATATTTATACAATAATTGCTCTAAAATTTGTTTCTGATGAGTTCAGTCTGGGTCCACTCAGTTTCTAATGCTTGCCTTTTTTTCCTTGTTATGAGTGACACGTTCCCTTTTCTTTGATGTAGCTGTTATTCGTTGACAACTGGATATTACAGATAGTGCATTGTTGTGACTCCAGATTCTGTTTTGTGCTCTCTGGGGTTTCCTTGCTCTTAGGGGATTTGCCCCTGATTCTCAGTTGTTCTACCAGCCTCAGGATCTGTCCTCTGACATCTAAACAAAGAAGGCTTCTACAGTCTGTTGCCTGGGTGGTGCACATATGGGACTTGCACTCAGTTAAAATACAAAACAAAGCAGCAAAATCCCAGATTTTACCCAGTGCAACTCCATCTTTAACAAGTAGAGTCCTCATTTTCCTTTGTCTGTATTTCTGCTGACCGTCCTGTTGTCTTTCCCGTGATTCTGCAGTTTTAAATGACAGCCAGGAATATGGGCAAGTTTATACACCAATTTCAGATCTTACTATTTCTGCCATTCTCTACCTGTCACACTTTGTCCCTTAAGTTTCCAGTTACTCTTTTAGCACTAAACCCTGTTCTCTGGCATCTTCAGTTGATAAAAGTGAAGTTTCCTCCATTTATTTTGTAATAGCTTTGGGGTTTGGGAAGAGCACTCAAGCCAAAAAGCCACAGACTTGCAATTCTCACCCCTTCTAGTTGCAGCATTTTAAAGAATAAGCTCTCCTCTGTTCTTTTGACTGCTTTCTAGTGTTTTTTAAGTTTTATATGTGGGAGGGGTCATATTACCAATGTTACTGGAAGTTCTCCAGATGTAAAATGTTTATGCTAAGAAATTTTTTTTAATCCTCATATATATTGATTTAGCAAATATTGGGAGAATTTCCACTTGATAGTTGTCTTCTGGAAATGAAGAAAGGGAAGAATGGGTGATTTTAAAAGAGTTCATTATTAAAATTTTCTGAGAAAAAGAAAAAGAATTTACACATTACATAAAACCTACTGCAGTTAGCCTTTCAATTCCTGCCTGAAAGACACACCTCAGTGGGGCGGTCACGAGAGTTTCCCTAGAGCCACTGTGTGGGGATGTCTACTCTTCTCCCCATGTTTCTGTAAGCCAGAGGCTGGAAATATTAACTTATGCCTGTTACTGCTGACACCTCAAGATCAACAGAGAAAGCTGCTCTATTGAAGTAAGCATACAAATAAGAGAAGGATAGGAAATAAAACATTGTAGATATTCTTTCTCTCTAGTGCTGCCTCCCCTTCACTACTCCCCCTTTCCCAATTCTGTTGGCCATGTTTTTACAAATGTCCCTAGTCCTTTTCACATTCTAAATTTGTATAACCTAGACTGCACTTTCCTCAAAAGACTTTGTGGAGGCCATAAGAACGCAGCTCTCAGATTTCTAACGGTAGGATGTGAAACTGAGCGATGGCCCCAGCCACTGCACTCTGACATCCCTCACCTTGTTCACGCTGAAGCCAGGCTCCCCTAGGCTACTCTCAGCCAAGGATGAGCATAAAGGAGATGCTAAGGCAGGCTCATCCATAGGACTCACAGGACTTCATTGATGGGCAGCTTTGACTAGAGGACTCTCTAATGGCTTGGCGAAATTCTTTTATACCTGCACTGCATCCTAAGCTATTGGCACTCCTCCTTCTGTCCTTCTCCTTCTCCCTCACACAGGGTCAGCCTTGCATCACAGTCTGATGGCTCTCATAGCCCGCCCTGGCTCCCTCCCTACTCTCTCTAATACATATCTTGCACAGCCAATTCTGTCTTGGCATCTACTTCATGAAGAGTCCAAAATAATACAGACCTTGACCTACACCAGCCACCCTGGAAAACTTTCTCTCTAAGGTGTGTTTTATTTATTGTGTTCACTCTTTGTCTTCTCCCTCACCCACATCCAGTAAAAAAGTAGAAAATAGAGCAGAGAATTGACGGAGTGGCTAACTAGGAGGGAAATTTTGTTTTGTTTATATTTCCAAAATATTGACAGCTAAATTCTGAGAATGTTGTGTATTTGTGTAATTTTAGAAAATCATTAAGACAATTATGGAAAAAAAAATCTCTGTTTGGTAGTGAACGAAATACGTGGGAAAGGGACTGATCAATTCCTGAAGTCTGAATACTAAAAAAGGGAGACGCTTGGGACACTTGCAATGAACTGAAGTATTCCTTATTCCTTTGAGCTTAAAGGGTACAATGACATAATTTTTTCTTCTGGTATTTATTTTGTCAGATATCTTAGCTGTTTCCTTAGTAACCTGTTAAAATTAAAGTATCACCGAGGACCAACATGACTGTGAGCACTGGTGTTAACACAACACACAGATTCTGTTTCTTTTGGTTAAAGAGTAGTCTCTCCCAGATTATCCAGACTATATTAGTATATTTTAAGGGTAAAATAATTTCAGAGACAACTGAAGACAAACAAGAATATATTTCTAGACCTATAGGTATACAGGGACCAAAATTTGAAAACCAATGGCTTAGAACTGAGGCCATTTTTAAATCCAAACTCTTCCTGATCTGACTAGCACCTCCTTTTCTAGCCTCATGTCCCATCTGAATCAGAGGAATGTTTAAGAAAATCATACTACATGAACTATTACATAGTTGTTGAAATTATGTTATGAATAATTTTTTGACACAGGAATGTAATTTTGGCTGAAAAAAATCAGATTAAAAACTTATTTAGCCATATTATCTTAACTAGGTAAAAATATGCAAACAGTGGTAATCACTGTTGATAGGATTGAGACTTTTTCCCATTTTTTCATATTTTAAATTGTTTCCAAGTTTTCTACATATTTGTACTGTACTTATATTTAAATTTTTTTTAATTTAATTTAAATTTTTAAATTTAATTTATTTAAAATATTTTAAATTTTTATTTTATTTAATTGATAAAATGTCAGTCTCTCCAGGAATGTTAAAGAACAGGATCCCAGCATGCTTGATTAATTCAAGTATTTGGTAATCCAGTGATCATATTTCAAGAAAATGCATATAAATTATTCATGTCATTTATTTAACAGGAAAAAATATATATAATAATTTGCAGATTCAGAGAATAGTACCCTTGCCTCATGGAGTGTATTGAATAAGATAAACATGATAGGAATAGAGGGAAATACTAGAAAGGATATATAAATTCTATTAAGATACAAAGAATGGAGTAGCTAATTATGTCTGTGAAGAATGATTCAGAGAACTGAGCAGCCATTAAATATTTAAAGGAGGAAGAAGAAAAACTTATCAAGATAAATGCATTAAATGTGTGCAATTTTTTTGTATATCAATTATACCTCAATAATTTTTTTTAAGTTAAGGAGAAATAAGAACACACAAACCAGAGAGAAAAAAATATTCCATGAATAGCAAATTGAAGTGAAAAAGATGGAAGTTTTTAATAAGATGAAATAAGAAAATTTCCCATTACATATAAGTGAAAATATATCATATACATCAGAATAAAGGCTGCACTGGTATATAATCTATAATCGTACTTGCTACTTTCATTTCAAAATGACACTGGATTTTATTTTTCATTTGGCAAAGCAGAGGCAGACCGTTAATGTACAATGGGTGGGATACCAGATACCACAATAGCAGGAACCAAATGCCAGGGATTAAAAAGAAAGCAGCTTCACATTTTTAGAAGAATTCAGAAGTTTTTTTTTAATTCAATATGGTTATATAAAAGACATTAATGGAGACCATTTATGTTTTTGCACAGAAAAATTAGCATTCAAACTTATTTGTACATAAAAACACATTTGTAAAATGTTCACATAAAAATGCTTTCAAGTTACTAATATAATTCATTGATACTCAAGCACAAAATTATATATGAAATAACTAAGGCTATATTAATAGGATTACTATTTTGGAGGGCATCCCATTAAATTCAAAGCAATTACTACCCAAAGCGTGGGAATTGCTAAAAGGCAAATAACACACTTTTGTTTTAATTTTGAATATGTGCTACTTTGCAAGATTTGATATTTTAAATGCATGAGAACTGTGGGATTTTATAAGACAAGTTAATTGTGAATGCATTTTTACATGTCATCACCACATAAATTTCTTTCACTCATGAACAATGTAAAGACAGAGAAGTTTAAATGTCTAGCAGAAAGGCAAACATATCTTTCCTCCAACCTAATAGCATTATCCATTTTTCAAATAGAGTAAAAGGGGGAATACATGTCAGGCCAATAAACCTTAACAGAATGTATTCTATCATCAAAGGCTGGAAACTATTTAATTATTTTATAAAAATATATCATTTTATACTTTGTCTTGATAGTAATACCCAAACAGTAGTATTCAAAAAAGCCAATAAAAATTCAGATACTTATTACTGGTATTCTACTTTATTTCACTTAGCACTGTTGCAATAAAACAAAAGGCTTGTTTTAGTTTGTCATCTTGTTTTTCTCTACTTATTTTAAGGGTATTTTAACTGAGAAGAAAAATATATTTTAATATTGGGACAGATACTCTTTACTCAAGAACTCCTGGGCAATTTGCACTTTGGAGATGTGGATCACTGGGCAAGGAAAGAAATAGCTAAGAAATTAATAAAAAATAATTGGATGAATTTTCTTGAAATCTTATTCGGCTGAAGATATGACAGCTCAGTTCATTTGGTGCAAACATAGCCTGCAGTGGTGGCTATATTACAAGGTCTGATTCAGATTGATAACTCAAAGAATCTCAGACAGTTCAACATTTATTTTAGAAATATCAAAAGCAATTAGGTCAAGAGTTTAGTATTTCATTAAAGCGTAGTCTATTTGAACATTTTATACACATAAGAAAAGGATTTGCAATCAACAGATATCTATTTTATTAAGCTCTGGAAATTTCCTGCTGATCTTCTTTGGGGGATAATCAGAAAGAAGAGAAATTAGAAAACAAAATTAGAAAATAAAGAAATATGTAATTATAAAAACACATTTTAAGATATGGAGTTCTCTACTGACTTCACTTTTATTTTCTTTTCTATGAAGAACTGATTAAAGGGTGTGGGATAAAAGTGAATATGGGAAGGTGTGTTTCCGTAAGGCAAAATGATTATCAACACTAATGTTATCTTAGTGACATCTGACTCTAAAGTACCTAAAAACATATGTACTATGCCTTGGAGGACTATAAGAACTGGAAATCTGTTTCTGCTAACCATCTTCTAAAAAGAATCTGGATAACAGAGTTCCAAGGTATGGTCATGTAGAATGCCATGACAAAAACACACAGACCCTAGCAAAATGGAGCTGCAAACTCAAAGGAAAGCAGAAGGTAAGGACAAAGGGAGGGCAAATGGAGATGATGGAACTGGAAGTGGAAGAGCAGGAGCAAGGGTAAACAGAGAATCTACCTTTATCACAAATGACAAAACCATGCTGAGTGTTCTAGGACATCTTTTCATACCCAGGTCGTACCTAGTGTGTGTTCCAGTTGTTACTCTTATTCTGATTCCATGACTAGTTATCCAAATAAGAAAAGTTTGTGCCTCTACCCTAGAGATCCTGAAAGACGTAAAATATGTTCCCATGGGAAGCAGCACCTAAGTGATTATCCCTTCAGATTGAGTTATAAAGGCCACACACAAAATGGAGGAAATAATCCAGAGGAGGGACAGGAGAGTAGGTAAAGAAAGAGTGTTGCAGGCCAATTTAGAGCAAAATATTAGGTTCTCATCCAAAGCCTACTTGGTAGAGTTTAAAAGAAATAACTATTAGTTTCAGTTAATTTCTGCTTGCATATATTATTGATGATAAAGCTGAAGTTCAGAGATAAGTTTGGTTTAGGGCCACACAAATAATATAAGCACTTACCAGTCACTATTATCATCTCTTTATTAGCATTATTTAGGCCCCCACCTTTAGAGATGCTTATCTAGTTATGGAATGGGGTCTGAGAGCCTGTGATTGCTTTTAAAATCAACCCAGGTAATTCTAACCTGCAGTCATCTAAATTAATCCTCATTACACTATTCAGGAGACACTATTATATTCCATTTTAAAGATGTGATAACCAAAACAGAATAAGCTAATCAGTGTGTCCCAGATGAACTAGTTCATCATAGAACTATCCCCCAAGATAGAACTAGCACGTGTCAGAGTCAGGATTTGAACCCAGGTAACCGGGTGCCATAACCTGACCACCACTCTCGCCTACCAGAAATGTTTATCTCAAAACTATTTGCTTTTTTGACTGCACTACTTTCTAAAAATCAAGGCCTACAAAATATTAATATTTACTAACACATGTCTGAGTGATGGATATTGTCAATTTTCTTTCTGGCCGGGACAGGAACAGGCACTGGAAATTTGGAAATCTTCAGCCTACAGCTTCAGTCATCTGGTCTCTATGGTAGTAGCAGGGAAGCTGTGGATTTCAAGGTATTGCCCAAATTATAGACGATCATTGTGTAGCACAGACTCTGAGTAGGTTTTCTCTCAGGAGAATGACCTTAGGAGTTGTAACTGCAAAGCCAAACAAAGTTTTGGGAAACACACAGAATTCAACTAGATACCATCTTTAAAGATAGGGAATATCACAAAACAATGAATGAAGCATATAGATTATTTAAATCCAATCAGGTATTAGAGACAGTAGGGTTGGATTTACAGACCCTAATTTGATTTGAAAATTAGATAATGATGACTCAAATATGGGGAGATGTGACCACCCACTCTCTAACGTATTTTAGTCCGTGATATGATGCTGTAAGTGACTCAGCATGGCAGTTACTGTCATAAGAAAAACTGTGTTGATGTTTGTAATTATAAATTATGGTCCAAATTGAATCTCTGAGCAATAAACAACCTCAGGGAGCCCCCAAATTTGTCTGAGAAGGCCAACTTTTTTGGGGATCATATTTGTTTAATGACTCAGTATTGTTAACTCCTGGCAGATTTAGAACTTAGTGTAGAAATGAACTAAAACAAACCTATAGTGTTAGTAATTTTGTGTTAAGTTTAGAAATCATGTGTATTTGCTACTTGAGCCTTTGTGATTTATTTTAACATTTTTGACATTTTAGCCATCAAACTGATTAATCTTATAATTCCAATTTTAATAAGTGCAATTCAGAAATTAGTATAGATTTACTAATTTCATATTCAGTATTGTAACATTTAAGGGAACTTATGGTTTAGCTTACTATATTAAATTTATATGAGTTATTTAAGTATTCAGGAAGGTTTTATTTGTTAATTAGACTATGGAATACTTAAAAAGAAATTGAATACATTAAATTTATGAATACAGTTTAAAATGTTGAAGGTGTTTAATTAAGTTTGTAAATGGGACCAAACAGTATTCAAAGGCCCATTAAAATAGGTAGTAAAATTTTATTAGACTTAGAAATATAATTTTCATATGTAGAGCTTAAAAGCCTAAAGAATAACTAGTTTTGGGATTTGTAACTTTAATAAATTGAATATTAATTTTTGAAACCAAAGTAAACTCTAAATAATCTTCTGAATATAAAACCCTCCTTTTGAGAACACAATGAATTTTACAATGACACTTAATTTTGCAGTGTTTTGGGGCAATTCATGACATGGTAGCTTTGCCCTGTGGCTAGTTTTTTCCTCTGGTTCTAGCGCATGCTCCTAATCCAGCAATGCAAAATTTCCTATGCTAACGCTCAACACTTGGCAGGGACATCAACCCCTCTATCACCCTTTTGACCATTCTTGCTGGAGAAATTGATGACTCCTGTGCTGTCTAGAGGTTCACTGACTCCCTGCTCCAAAATGAACAAACCTAATGGAACCAGAACTTTCCCACCTACTTACTAACTCTGCATTTTCTAAATGCTCAAGGGCATACCCTATCTAACACATCAGTCATGCTGGATACAAGTGGTTTCCTGGGTCCACAGTGAGCACACTCAATTGCAGTGAATCATTAGTATACCCACTTGGCTCTTCTCATCAGCTCTTCATGCCCTCTGCTTTGACTCCCCTCTTCCCCACAACACATCCAAGTGTCCTATGGTTTTGGTATTATATATAATTGTGACCATCACAACAGAAAAAAAATCATAATATTTTCCAGAAATGTTAATATATATATTGTTTTCCAGAAACAACTAAGTTTTGTATAATTTCTGTACCTGGTTTTGAGAAAAGTAATCCATCTCCAGTGTCCCCAGCCTAGTTTAAGTGGTCTCTACCTTGACCTAGAATATGCTAATGGTCTCCTAATTATATTTAACTATTTTTCTCATACTCATTTTTGATCAATTGAACATAAAATCAATTCTTCATTATAACTGAAATACTCTCTTAATAATTCTTATCTGTTCAAGATATTCTCATATTTAAAATCATTTAATTATTGCCCTATTTTTCTGTAGTAATTCCAAAATCTTTTGAGGGCCTACAATGGCCTACAGAATTGGGTGCACATCAACTTCTCTAACCTCACTTCTAATCACATTACCCCTGGTTGTTTTCAATACCTTGAATAAATATGCCTTCAGACTCTCTGACTAAAACCTCAACTTTTGCACCTACCCATGAATGACCCACAAGTAGGTGACTTAAGAGCTGCATCTTTGTGAATATCTGCCTGATTGCCCTTTTAACAATGTTAAGATTTTCTGCTAGGAGACAATTTTCCATGGATTTCTCATGTTCCTGAATGATCCAGGCCTTCTGAGCAAAGGACACATTTCACTAGCAAACAGATTTGGAAGCTAGAGATCATGTTACCCCTCCAGAGATGTACCTAACCAGAGATATCCATCAGCACTAAAGCTAAAATAATCTGCTCCCTTTTCCAGAGACATTTGTTTACGTTCTAGGCTGATAAACCTAGAGATGGCTCACATCTATCCCCCAGAGGTGATTTGCTCTCTCTCTCTCTCCCAATGGAAAGGAGGATGGACAGAGGTGCCAGCAGCCCTATAAAAAGTTCTAGTCTCCTAAAATCCAGGATTCCCCTCCTGTGATGCACCCCATTGCATGTACAGAAAATATCTGGCCTCATAGCATCACCCTATGGGGACTGGGACATGTGAGCTGACACAAGATGCTGCTCTGGTGCTGATTTATTTGTGAGAAATAAACTATATGTCCCTGACCCAGAGGTCTTGTGTGTGTGTGATATATATAATGTGTATATATATATTTATGTATATGTATATACACACACACACATTTATATTAACATTTTTTCTAACAATATTTTCCCTTCTTTATTCCTTGAGAACCTTTATATTATTTGGATTGTCATCCCTCGATTTTATACAATGCCCCAAGAAAAGGAGCTCAGGGCATGAATGGATAAATACATGTCTTCACAAGTCTTAGGAATTCCCACCTCATGTATCACAGAGTACAAACATTTATAAAGACACAGCATGTATAAAATTCAGTTCACAAATTCAAGTGTGCAAAGAATATAATCTCATGTCAGTCAGAATAGTTCTGACTCAAAACCCATTTTTATGACAGGTTTTTGAAATATTTTATCTTGGTTATTGATGAGATCACCTTTATTCTCTTAGGGTCACATCAGAATACTACAGGTTTATTTACTATCATGAAAACTGGGTCAAGAACTCTGCTATAATGTCTACTTAAGTTTCTACTAACAATTTCTTTGTCTCGGCTCTCCATGGAGCCTGGTAGCTTTCCGCTTCCACGCCACATGTGGATCTCATAACTTTTGTAGGGCTGGGAAACACTTATGCCTGGGCCCTACACAGCCATTGCCTCTGAAATTTGCTGCCTGCTTTCCATCTTCATCTCAGAGCAATGAAGTCCTTGATGCCTCCTGAAATCTTACCTGTGGGCTCAAAATTTTAGAAACAAATCCAGGAAGCAGTGCCACAATCCTGGAAAGGGAGCTCAGTGGTTGTGATATCTGTTAGAATGGGGAAGATAAGAAAAAATGTATATACCAAACATACACACATGCTATCTCTCTCTCTCTCTTTATATATATATATATATATAAAGAGAGAGAGATATATATATATATATATATAGCGCGCGCAAGAGAGAGAGAGATGGAGAAGGAGGAGGAAGAAGGAGAAGAAGGGAGGGTGAGTAGGAAGGAGGGATGGAGGAAGATACAGAGAGACTGAGACCAGGTCTCTGCTCCTTGCACCCTCTCATCAGCTCCACTTGTGGGCACTTTAGGAGACCTGCAGGGACTGGTCATTTAGCAAGACCTCCTCCTGACCTTCATCGTGCTCAGTGGCCTGGACCCACCCAGGCCCAAGCTTTACATAGAAGTGGGCTAGGTTCCTGCAGAGTGAGGTCTTTCAAATGCCCAGTTTCAGCAGCACCTGCAGTGCATGAGCAAACTGAATGCCCACCACCAGATTCAGCTGGCCTGTGCCCTGGGGTTTTTTTCTTGTGGTCTGCCCAGTGCAGTCACCCTGTGCTCTAGGCCTGGAACCTGCTGTGGCACTCCCTCTGCATACTGCCCACCAGCCTTGGCTCACCTGAGCCCTGGAGGGTTTTTCCTGCTTGCCCAGTGGCTATGAACCCGTTCCCCAGTGAACAGCTCCACCATCCAGAGGGCTGGAACCACACCTTCTAACCTCACCTCTTATCACGTTACCCATGAAACCCCTTTCAAGTTTGCTTTTCCTTGGGAATTCTTCCCTCAGACCTACGATACCTTTGAGAGTCTCTTTCCATCTTTGTAGCTATTCTCCTATCATGGATTAATAATTCTTTATATTAAACTTCCAATTTAAATTACTGATTAAACCCTGACCAATATACTAGTCTTTCCAGACGACTCTCCAGAAGCAAAATAACTGGATGACTAGACCCCATCACTGAGGATAAATAGTGCAGGTACACTAGCACGGAGAAGAAATATCTCCTGCTAAGAATCTGGCAACATTCATCTCCTGGGATGTAGTCTGATCACTTTCCTGAGAGAGGGTGTCAGATTGCAGATTCAGACAAGAGGGACATTACAGATATTCCTCCCTCTAGGAGACTTGACAGGTGTTAGAAATACACTTGACTCCAGGAGGCAAGCTGAATGTCATCTTACACATTTCTACATATAAAACACTCAGAATAAGTGTAATACCAATATGTATGAAAAAATTAAAAATGATTCAAAGGAAAGTAATAGAGTGTGTGTGAGGGGGCGTATTTGAAACCTAATGTGATCTATTTTTATTTGTCAATAGAGAAAAAAGTATCAAGATTGTCCATTAACCTTATTGACCAAAACTGATGATATAACAAGAATGAAAATTATACTTCATACAGAATATTTTTAATAAAAAATAGTCTGACCCAATAAACCCTATTTTTAATCATTTGTCTTCATTTCAAAAGCATATTTGCCCTCTAAACATTGAAATTTAAATATTATCCTAAATAGTAGATTATTATTTTGAGATAGTATATATGAGTGTATAGACATATACAGATATAAATATATTTCTAGATTATTAAAAAAGAAGAAAATAGAGATTGTTTTCTGATTTAAATGGAAACTGAACCCTGCAGTCAAATCATCATAAGCTTGATTAGGAATTAGGAATTATTTAATCTTATTGAATATTTAGATTTATTTTCATCCAGCAATCAATCTCTGGATAAATTTGTATAATTTGATGAGAAGAGTGATTTCTTTAAAAGTTACATTGAACTAAAATCATAGGACTAGGATAAATCCCCAGCTGATTTGGGTTCCATAAATTAAATATGTGATAATATAAACACAGATTGAATATACATAATTAAAAATAAGGTGTGCTTAAAAAATTAATGCATATGATATAGCAGAAGACATATTTATACTAGGAAAGGGACATAGTTTTCCACTTCTTGGTGATGTTCATTTGTGTTTGTCTAATGTCTCATTTTACATAAATATTTAGTGTTCCCGAAAGTTGAATATCTGGCAGACTATTGTTATGCCAAAAAGCTGTTAACCATTTGTCTGCTCTTGTTATTTGAAATTAATAACAAAACAATACTACTTTTAACATAACGCATTCTTCAAACTTATGTTTACCCCAATTAACCTAAATTGGCTGTGAGATTTAATTATAGGCCTAATGTCATTCCAGTTGAGTGCCACTTAATGCTTTAACTTCAAGAAGTAACTCCCAGTTACCCAATACCTGTATAACCCTACAAGCATAATTCATTTATTTACAAAACATTGTTACTATTTAAATTTTGTTAGAAGTAGAATGCAAAAATATGTTAATAAAGTTGACGTACAAATTCAATTTGAACAGTTTATCTTAAATGTGTTTCATTTTCTAAGTTTGGTGTTTCAGGTTTATATTCATTATCATTTATTTAGTTTTATTACCAATAAAATATGAAATTGGCATAAGAATTAATTTGTTATAGCTAAATTTAGAGAAGAAAATAAAAAATATATATATTTAAGGAGTTTCTTTATGAAATATGTTCCTTGAAAATCCTCAAGTATCTTTAAATTATTTCTGCCAGACACTAAGATCTAACCCATAGTATAGTATTTTCCAAGAGCTTTTATGAAAATATCATGCTGGAAAATAGAGCAGGAAGCAAAGTTTTTATAATTATCTTTAAAATTAAATTATTGAGAGTTTAGTAATTACCATATATTTAGGAATAAAATGAATTCTGGATAAGGAAATTAAAATGTATAGAGTATCATTTTCAACTAAAGAACTAATGCTGGGAAATGTTCATAGTGAATGAAGATCAATTAGTGTATAAAATAAATTGTTTAGGTTTAGCCTTTAAATCTGAAAGCGAGTGATTTTGGAACTTCCTTTGTTTTAGTAATATAGCTGAAAAACGAATACAAATGTATTGAGAATATAAGTATGTTTTAACTGCACAACCTAATTCATTTTAAATATACTTAACTCTGATACTTCAGTAGCCGTCAACATGACCATAGAAATTAAGGTATATTTTATATATTCAATAATCAAGGAATAGTTCCTTTAAATAATATTTTCCAGAAACAGAAATAGTTTATAAAAACTATTAAGGAGTTTAATAATTTATTTTCTTATTTTGATTCACTTAACACCCCAATTAACTAATATTTATTATCCTGAATTCATTTTTTCAATTTGTTGAATTGTTTTAGACTGCTTTACTGAAGTACAAATTATGTAAAAATCGATTACATCCTTTTGAAGGGTACACTTTGGTGTTCTTGAACAAATCTGTACATCCATGTAACCACCACCAATGTTAAGACAGAACATTTCATCACCCCAAAATAGTCTCCTTAACCCTGTTTCAGACAACACTCCTCCCCCCATCCCTGGCCCAGGCAAAAACTGATCTGTTTTTGTTCATGATATATTAGTTTTGCCTGCTCTAAAATTTCACATGAATTGAATTCTACAATATCTTCTCTTTTGCTCAGTAAAATATACTTGAGATAAATTCACGACGTTGCATGTATTAGTAGTTTGTTTCTTTTCATTATTGAATGATTATACTCCCCCATTTTTTAAACCATTATACTTGTTAACGGACATTTCTGTTGGTTCTATTTTTTGGCAATTATGAATAAAATTGCTATTAACTAAAAAAATATTTCTATAAGCTTTTCTGTAGAAATTTTTTGTAGATATATATTTTCACTTCTCTGATGAATAGCTAGGCGTGGAATTTCTGGGTTGTACAGTAAATGTATCTCTAACTTTAGAAGAAACTGTCCAACACCCCGTTTTCTGCCCAGATCCAAAGTCAGGCAGACCCAGGCAGCTCAAAGTGGCTTAGAAGAAATACCAGGGATCAGTGAAGGCCCCCAAATAAAACTTCCTTACAGAAAAAAGGAAGTCTATTTCAAGAAAAAATATATGGCTTTTACGGGAGAAAACTTGTTCTAGCAGCATGTGGCTGCAGCCAAATCACACCAGAGCACAGATATTTGGATACATGTTGTTTAAACAAATGTTAAGTATTCAGCTAAGTTAATTTATGGGCACACTGCAGGTATGGGACAGCCTGATCTAGTATTGCTTCCGACAAGAGAATTACTCATGAGAATGAGGCAGCCTGAGCTTCAATACTCATACCGTGTAGCTGTAAAAAACAAAACAATATAGGACAGCAAAACACAAAACGAAATAAGAAAACACACACTGTGGTGAGCTAGCTAAACACTAATGGCCCTCATCTGGCATCTCCGAGAGGATACGCCTCTTTGGGGATTTAGTATACCTCCTCGTGTTTTTGGATAATTCAAGATGAGTCTATGCAAGAAAGAATCTCAGGAGGGAGTTTTTAGAATTCTTAATAAGAATTTTTAAAAAAAGGATATTCAATCTTGTTTATATGGGGAATTTATGATCATTTTACAAATGATTGAAACAGAGTAATATAACACTTGTATAAGAGCAATCAGGGAATGGTAACATTTAGTAGAGAGGAGAGTGGATCTTAAAAGTTCCCATCACAAGAAAAAAAAAAATTTTGTAGCTATGTATGGTGACAGATGTTAACAGGACTTATTGTGGTGATCATTTTGCAGTCTATACAAATACTGAATTATTACATCATATACCTGAAACTAATATAATGTGTCAATTATATCTCATTTTAAAAAATGATAACATTTATAGGAAATGTAAAGCATAGTCTTTGGGATTGATCATATTGGGGCTCAAATCACTACCACCTGCTTTGGGCAAATTACTTAAACTTAGAGAGTTGCCTTTTGATAATTAAACTATAACATTAATATAATGAATCAGAGATTACCTCAAAATGAATAAAAGATTCTAAGCCAACCTTTAAATAGGAAAACATTTTGAAAGAAAGATCTCTTTCTCAAAGGGGTGAAGCAGAAATGGACACAGAAAAAGAAAATTGAGTCACAGGGGACTTTGGCAGTGTGTCTCTCATATGTCCAAAAAGAGGAACGTATTCATGTCAGCTGTACAGACTGTATTAACCACGTTTCTCCCTCCTGTCAGCTTGATGCTCTATTGTCTACCCTACATGCACAAGCCAGACGTGCCTTGTTGGGACGCCCTGATAACACACACATCTGAGTCACCTCATCTAGGCATCACTCCTCTCTCCTTACTTCCCTCCCCAGGAATTGACCTCCTCTTGCAGGGTGAGCTTTTCAAATACAATCCAACCAGCCCAACGTCACACCTCTACCCACTTCCCTTATCGGCTCTCACCCTCTGGACCGCTATACTGTGCTTGCCCTGATCATCCCAGGGCCTGGTACCACTCAACTGGGGACAACCCCTATGCCCCTGAGGCCACTGACACTGTTCAAACTAGCCAATCCTAAACCTGCCTCACCTGTTCATTTCTGCAGAAGCCACAGTAAACACTCGCCCACAGTTCTGCCTACATTCTGCCTGCCACCAACCTCACTGTTTTCCTATATGGCCCTCTTTAATGTGGTGTCACTCTCCTTGTGGGAATTGTGAGCAATGAACTGTCTTTTCAATGGAATCGTCTCCTGATCTGTTGGCCTTACTATACCTCAGATTTTCTAGTACGCTATATTTTAAAACAATGATATGTTTTTATCTACTGCTCTACATTAAGGACCAAAAGAACAGGAAACCAACTCCCATAATCCAAATTACTTGTTCAAATTTGTTTTTAATTTAACTTCTCATTTAGTTTGCTGATAGTTGGAGAAAGACATAATTAGATTTCTGGTCTTCTAATAGTCTTTTTTCTTATATATTAATTTATTAGTTTTAATTTTTTATATTGGTTTGTGTGAATTAAGCTATATCTAAGTCTGCCTACAGGAGACCGATTTATCCTGAGAGTTAAGATTTCATTTTGGCTGAGGGGTAATTTGGACAGTGGCAAATTAACCATTACTGCCACCTTGAGGGACCTGTCTGGCGGCCAGCTACATTTCTCTTGCTTTGCTGCAAGAGCTTCTTCTATTCAAGTTGTTTCAGAAATAATTGAGATAAAATTGGTATTATTTCTGCCTAGAATAAGCATTCAATATTATGATTATCACCACTATTATTATTGTTGTTATTACGTATGTGAAATTAAGGCATTGATCATCATATTAGCTTTAATCTTTCTTTGCTTCTGATTGGTGTATGTGATTACTTACCAAGTAATTTCTGTACAAGCAGATTGGTTATTCTGTTCTACACTGTCATTAGATGTAAATACTTAAACTGATTGTTTTTCCAATATAACTTACAATGCGTGTCTTACATATGAATAGAATGCATATAGGTTTGTTTACAAATATTACTACAAACAATATCACTGCAAGTAATAACCAATAAAGAGCAATTTTAGTATTATGGGTTTCAATGTTAAGGAATCCCATGGAATCTGGTGATCCTCAGTAACAGAAAGTATAACATCTGAAATGATTTAAAATGTTTTTCATTGAAAGTTAACCTCTGAAAATCTAAATAAGACAATTGAATAAGTTTTTCAAGCATAAAGATCTGCCAATATTATAAAATTCATTATGTAATTGTATATTACATATCTAAAATCACTACATAAATTATAATGATAAAAATAGAGATTGTTAATGAGAAACGGGCACATAATTTGACCATGAATATTGGCTTGTGTTCTTATATTTAATTTATATATAGCTATATTTTAAATAATGCATACATGTATTTATGACAAAATGTTGAAGCCTCCTACAGATATCAGTAGTTCATTGTACTAGCAAATTGTGAAGTGTTACCTGTAAAATGATATTGTGCAGGAGCTAACTTAAAAAAGTACACATTTTGGGTTTCATACATGACAGGTCTAACGGTAACGTGTACATAACTCGCATAATAAACCTTGAATGTGTTCAGCCTACACTGGTTAAGAGGTTGAAAGAGCATGATGTTCTTATGCCAGAATAACATTCTTTAATTGCTTTTTGTTGAATTTCTCATTTTATCTTTGTTCATTTGATTATAGCCCCTCAAATGGCTTTCATAGGTACATCTGTTTTTCCTGGATATCCTTATGATTCCCCTTCAATTTAAAATATATACATTTTTTTCAATTGTGGAACATAACATCCTTATCAAAAAATGCATGAAACAAGTACACAGAGTTTAAAACAAACGTCCATTTAACTACCACCCAGATGAAGAAACGAAACGTTTTTTCATAGCAGATGTCCCCTTCATGAGATTTATAACATACAGCTAACTTGGTGCTTGGAAATCAGTGCTGAAATAACAACTCCTTGGTATAGCAGTTGTGTCCCCAAAACTGCCTCTCTTATTTATTCAGGCAGTTGGAATTTTGACTTAACGCAGGTATCTCCAAATGTGAAATGGCCAGAATGAAGCAAACCTTAATCCCTTTAATGACTCTAAAAACTATATCCACTAGTACCTATGAGTTTTACAGTGTTAAACTCCCTGCCTTCTCAGGTGACCTGTCTTAAAGTCACATTGGACTCAATGTAGTGAAAATTCACTATGAAAAGATTATCTCCCAATTTTGAATTTAGAACCTCACAAGGACACACACAATTTTGACAAAATTAGGATAATGCACACTACACTGAATATTGACAAGGATGAGTAAACTGAAAAAAAATTGTTTGACTATATAGGATTAGTGCTCCTGCCTCCCAAAATTAAAAAACAAAGATGCCATCCTGAGAAACTGGAGTAAGTGTTTCCATTTAAAATAGAACTTCATTTAATAATTTATTTTCCTTTAACCCTGATTTTTATAAGAAATCTCATATTTTAAATGAATTTCTTCTGATTAAAAATTAATATCTCTACTAGATTGTTTTAATTTGTAGAACTATATTTTTGATTTATCTGAATCACTTTTAGAATAAGGAAGGTAATAGATAGATGATAAACATATAAATAGATAGACAGTAGGACATATCTGCTTCTTGTCTACCTCTCTGTGTTTCATAATGCTTGGTATGACACATTTCAGAGACATATTGATGTCTATCTATAGACTTCCCCTTCATTTGCACTCTACGATCTTCCTCATAGTAATAAAGAAGAAACTGCAAATGCAAAGTGCATTTGTAAATCTTTCAAATAAAATGTCCAAAGCTGTGTATAATTGTATTAGATAGTGGATCAGAATCTTTGCTCTGATCTTTGTTAATTATGTCTTCTTGGTTTAATTAATTATTCTGAGCCTCAATTTCCTCATTTATTAAAGTGGGATAGTTATACTTATCCATTTAGGGTGGATGCTTGTTTAGAAGAAATGAATATATGTTTCATATAAAAAGTGAGGCTTATTGGATATATACAGAAAGCAATATATTTTCCCCACTGTTCATTCATTTGTCACTCCATATGCTCCTTTGGATGAAAACTAGGACAAGTGACATGACTTCTAATAACTCTTAGGCAATTAAAAGTTATTTGTTTCCTTGAGTATTAAAAAAACACATTAGTTCAATAGTTAATATATCCAAAAGATAATTAAAACTTTAATCTTCATTCCAAGTAAAGTTTCTCTCCTTTTCCTACTTAGACTGCTCCAAGTGAGTTGCCTACTATGGGGAAGGGACACATGGATGCTTTTTCTCTGTTTTCCTGCCTTGCATTTCTCCTAATTCTGGGCTGATTCAGGTGCTTTTAGTATTTTGCAGTGGAGAAAGAATTACAACATAAGGGGCAAGGAAGTCTGTTGATTACCCATATTGTGAGATGCACTGACATTCCTTGTGCTTGGCAGATGGTTAAAGATGGCTTTTGTTCTTGTGAGGTACATCATGAGCCTACCTCTCATCATTAGTGGTCTCCCGCAAGCTCTTCCACTAATTCAGGAGACTGGATCTCCTCTGGCCGGCCACACAGATCCCTTTCATGCTTGGAAGTCTAAAAGACAACACCCCTGTTGGGTCATATCTTTCCTGAGGGTAGTCCTCATGGAGGTAATATAAGACAATCCCAGGACAGTTCTCTTCCGTAAACATGGCCCACATATGGTACATGGAGAACACTAATACATTCTTATCCAAACAAGCTCTTGGAGAACATGCTATCCCAAATACTTTGTCTCAAAAAAGGTATGCAGCCACGTGTACATAGCCTTTAGATTTGTCAGGCATGTCCCCAAAGATGCATGATGCATACGCCAAACTCACTGAGTGGTTTTATTGAAGCCCCTTCCCTAGGCTTGAGATGAGGGTAAAGAATTGCTAACACACTTCAAGAGTTTGCTAAGAAGTGCCAATGTATTGGTTTGGTGACTGTTAGCCACCTATCAAAATTAAGTGTCTAAAAGACTAAGTCAGGTGAGAGAAGAAAAAAGTTGGAGTGCAGGGAGACGTCTTACCCTTTTACACTTTTAGTTTGGTAAATCTCCCACTTCACTTTAATATGCTGATATTAATACACTAGAAGGCTAATAGTCACCCTCTCTGTCTTGGGGTCTCAGGTGAAACTATAATTAAAATAGTGTTATCATAAATACCCAGTAAAAAGAAATCTGATTTGGGTGTATAGCACACAATCAATATTTAGAAATTAATAATAGTTTTTCCCACATAATTAAAATAATATCTATTATAATTTTATACTAAAGATGTCTAAGGACATCAAATTCAGGAGAAGAGTTTCACGGAAAAGGCAGTGATTTTATATTGCCACTTTAATGCAATGGTAAAAATACATTTTGCTGAATTGAAATAGACATTTCCCCATAGAAGAACACACGGTTGTTTTCCTATGAGGTTGAGTTACGTAGAGCCTTAGGAAACAGGAAATAAATCAAGTTCTATTTCTTAGAGTGATACACACAAACATTATCTATCTTGGTTCTGTATAGTTAGGCATTTTTGCTGTTTTTTAAAAGTTGGTTTGAGTGATTTATATGACTCTAAGTTACTATAACATTAATTATATATATATATATATATATATATATATATTTAAGTTTCTCAAGTCATCTACACAGTTTTGTTAAAACTAGAAAAGTACTCAATACTTAAGGGCACCTTAACCCTAAAAAAATAAGTTTTTAAAATCATCATTATTACATAAAATAGAAAATCTATTAGATAGCTCCTTAGCAATACAGGCCTACTTTAATGAATGAATTTGTGAAGAAAGTTCATTTTCCATGGTAAGGATTTTAATTCCGTTGGAAAGATGGTCTTGAAAACAAATTTGGTAACTTTCTTAAGAACAGGAAAACATATAGGGAGGAAAAACACAGAACCTGCCCAGATAGACTAAATTATACAACAGAAAAAAAATTAATCTCCAAATACTACATCACACCCTTTGGAACTGTAAATCCATACAAAACAGGAAATTCATAAGACCCTTGTGTAACCATAAAGTGAAATTAGACCTCCAGCTAACCAATACAGAAATATCAATGCTTTCCTTTTCAAAATTTGAAATTGATGTACTCCTAGAAAGAGAGATTTGCATCTGTACAAAATTAAGCAAGCAGATTCCAATAAAATGTAATTGTACTATGCATATGTAGTAAGATTTACTTGTACTTATCAGATCTGAAAAGTTTCATAGTCCATTAAAATAATAGAATACTTCCATAATTTTTTCCATTGAAAGGTCAATGCTGGTAAGATACTGGTGTTGAGAAATCTTAAGAAGAAAACTAAGTAGTAGTCAAAGCATCTTCACAATTCTCTTGTGTAGTAGTATTTTGATATGCAAACTTGCATGTGTCGGTGTAGGTTTATATTATATGGAGCATGTAAATAATGAACATGTAATTAATTCATTAAATTTTACTAATAATTTTAGTGAGTGAATAATAATCCATCATATTCAATTGGTTTTATCAAAAGTAATATAAACAAAGCCATTATAAATAATGGTAGAAATAAAACATGTATTCATTTCTCATTTTCTTTGCATATTAGTGATTCCTATAAATGGGAGAATTAGTGTGTCATAGAATATAAATCTTTAAAGGTGCCTGACCTGTATTGACAAATTGCTTTTTAGAAAGGTTGTACAAATCTAAATAGCCAACAAAAATGAAAATTAGTACATATTTTGTTATACCGCCTGAACATCGATATGTTTATGAAATTTAACATGTGCACTTCTTTGATCATTAAACAAATGAGAAGTTTATTAGCTATTTAAATTTCTTCTAAGTATCCTGTGCTCATTTCTGTGCTTGATCATACTATTTTCGTTATTGATTTATCCTTTGCTTTTAGGAATGTTTAAACTTTTTTATAATTGCTGAAAAATTAGAGAATGCTTTTAATATGATGTTCAGATTTATAATTTAGAAGAGAATTAACCATAAAATTTAATAAATAACAAAGAAAATGGGTTTTAAAAAAAGAATATGAATTAAATAATTAGATTCCTTTATGCAGCAATAAACCGTTAGACATCATTATGAAAAATCATTCCCTTCACAATACCATTAACAACAAAAATAAAATAAAATTAACATATGTGCTAATAAATGAGCAAGAATTACCAGACCCATGTTAGGGAAATTGGAAAAGTGATGACAATTATATTTCTAAATATTTTTATAAAATTTAAACATTAAAAAGAAAAGAATAACAGACTCTCTTAATACTCAATACTTATTTGCACCTGTACCTAATTCAACAATTTCAATTTGTTCTGAAGATCCCTATTAAATTTAAAGCTACTAAAGGCAAAAATTTTTTTTTAAATTTAATTGGAAAAAGTATGATGAGTACTATCCTAACTATGATATCCAAACAATATCACAGATTGAAAAGTATAACAGTCAAGCAATACACATTAGTAGTAAGCAATAATTGGAAAGTAAATTAAAACGCTTTGTAGAGAAAACATAATGTAGTAAACGTTCATCTTATTCAGCAAAGGAGGAAAAGACTACTAGACAATGTGTGATAGTGAGTAGAGGAAGGTTATGAACAATCATTATTTAAAAGATGCATTATTTATTATATACCATTTTCTAAATTGATTTTTCAGCCAAAAGGAGACTCATAGTTATTTTGCACTTAAACTCAAGAATAAAGTTTAGCACAGGAAAACTACCTTTAGGGCAAAATAAAGGCTGAACAACAAGAATACTTTGTAATGTGTGGAAACAGTACACATGGAAAATACACTGGAAATTCATAGAAGATGCCATCTGTCCATCCCTTTCAATTGGTGTATGTATGCAAAGCAGAACATTTTGTGTTCACGCTAATATGGTGCACAATTCAAATTTGTTCCACATGATATTCTCTGACAAGAAACTGCTATGTTGAGTAAATTGAAGTGCATGTCTTTTCCTGAAGCCAAACTATCGAAATATGACTCCTTTAGTTTAGTGTGTTTTGACATTAAAAAATTATATTAGTCTTAAGAAAAGAAAAGAATTTCTGTCCAACAGCAGAAGTAAAGGCCTTTTTGAAAAAAGGCAAGTTTTTAATTGCTGTATTTGCTTTATCTTTAATGATTATTTTAAAGCAAATGTCAGATATTATAACATTTGACCACTAAGTAGTTTACCATATATCTCTAATAAAGAGAGACATGTTCTAATATAAATGAAATATAACTAATACACTTAAAATATTTTAAAATATTATCTAATATGCAGTTTATATTAAATTTTTCCCAATCACCCATCAAATGCCTTTTTAACCATTAACTTCAGTGGTGATTTTTTGATTATTAGAACATTTGCTTAGTATAAGGGGATTAGACTTCACTGGAATTCCATAAGTCAGATTTAACACCAGTAGGCAGAAGTTATAGGCAGACATAGTTTTTGCTTATTATAAGTTTTCCAGCATTAGAATGACCTCCTTGTGAAATAATAAGCTTAAAGACAGTGTAAGTAATAAGCAAGTATTTAAGGCAGAATTTAACCTGGCTGGACACATGTAAGGAACAAAGTGGTGAATATTATTACATTGAGTGAGAAATTGAACAAAATTACCTTCACTTCCACTCTCAGAGTTAATAATTTTGTTAGAAATGTCATTATTGTATTAATTAAAAACTTATGATTAATACCTCTTTCAAGTAGGGTTTATCCCAAAGTGTAAAGATTTTTTACATTAAAAAAACAATCAGTTGAGGGGTCAATTCTCTAAAAAGACATAAAAATTCTTAACATGTAGGCACTTAACAACAGGGCATCAAAATACGCAAGGCAAAAACTTATAATCCTGCAAAGAGAAACAGATAAATCCAATATCATAGTTGGAGACTTCAACATACCTCTCTCAGAAATGGATGAATCTATCAGGCAACAAATCAGTAAGGACATAGTTAAACTCAACAACACCATCAATCAACTGGATATAATTGACGTCTATAGACTACTTCATCCAACAACAACATAATATACATTTTTCTTAAGCTCACATGGAAGATTCACCAATATAGACCACATACCAGGCCATAAAACACACCTTAAAAAATTTAAAAGAATAGTAATCATAGAATGTTTGCTTTCAGATCACAATGGAATTAAACAATTATCAATAACTGAAAGATGAAAAGAAATGCCAAAAATAGATAGAGATTAAACAACACATTTATTAACAACACATGGGTCAAAGAGGAAATTTCAAGAGAAATTTCAACATATTTTTAACTAAATGAAAATGAAAACACAGTTTATCATAATTTGTGGGATATAGCAAAAGCAGTGCTTAGAGGGAAATTTATAGCATTGAATGCATGTACTAGAAAAGATCTAATAATAATCTAAGCTCCACTTTAGGAAACCAAAATAAGAAGAGCAGATTAAATTCAAAGAAAGCAGAATTAGAGGAGAAATCAATGAAATTGAAAGCAGAAAATCAATTGAGAAAATCAATGAAACCAAAAGCTGGTTCTTTGAAAAGATCAATAAAATCAATAAACCAGGTTAACTATGAAAAAAGGAGAGAGAACAAAATTACTAATAACAGAAATGAAGTGATATAGAGGTGATGTCAGCATCATGGCTGAGTGAGTAATTCCTTTGTCTCTCCCCTCTAAGTTACAACCAGTAGTGCATCCATTGATCAAAAAAATAAAAAAGACTCCCTGCACAGCACACCAGAATGTCTGAGAGATCCATACATCTATACATCTGAAGGTTGGTGGAATGGGCCTCCCAGAGGCAGTAGAATTAGGGGAATAGCAGCCCTCTAACTCCAACACTGGCCCTCCCCATAGTGGGGGCTACATCCAAAACTCAGATACCCCCATCAGTAGTGGTGGTGCCCTTCAAAAAGTGCACTGGCACTGGGACCAGAGGCTATAAGAGCAGCAATGGCACCTACAGCTCAACCCTTGCCACTGCCCCAGCAGTAGCATGTGGAACCCATGACCAGAAGCTTCAGGAAACATAGCAGTGCCAGTGCCCCAGCCCCCTCTCCCAGCAGTGATAACTCCAACACCAGCCCTTCTGGCAGTGAGGGATACATCCAAAACATGGATAACCATGGCACTGGCAGTGGTGCCCATGACCTGAGGTTTCAAAAAGTGCACCAGTGCCAAAGACCAGAGGATTCAGGAGCAACAATGTTGCTCACGGCTCAGCCCATATCCTCTCCTCAGCTGTGGCAATGGCACCAGTGACTTGAGGCTTCAGAAGCCACAGCAGTACCCATGACCCAGCCCCAGTAGTGGCATCCCTGACTCAGGCCCTAACAGCAACAGGAGCTGCATACATGAACTGGCCCCCTGGCAGTGGCAGCAACATCTGTGAAGCCATTGCCAGTAGCAGTGGTGCTGCCAGTATGCCCACATAACCCAGGACCAGCAGTGTAGGTGGTACATGTGGTAGAAGCACCTGAGCCCCTGGAGAGTCCAGAGTAGCTGGTAGGAGAACACAAGACACAGGTGACCCTAGAAGCAGCAGAGGTGCCTGCAGCCTGGTGACCCCAGTGGCAACACCCAAGATAGCAGCTACATCATATGCAGCAAGGCACCAGCAACCTCTAAGGCAGAAGCAACACAAGGAGGGCACTGAAAATGTCTCTGGCACAGGTAGTGCAAGGTGGAAAGTATAAGCTCTCAAATACAACCAGAAGTGGCTCAGAATCAAAGTAAACAAAGCCTTACTCAAATAAGAAAGGTGTTTACTACCACAAATGTACCAGCAGAAGAAGGAATACCTCATCAAGTACCATGAACAACTAGAGTGACATAGTAGCACAAAAAGAAAATAACTCTCAGGAACCAACTGGATGTCACAGAAGATTGTGATCTAACTGACAGAGAATTCAAAATAGTTTTCATGAAGAAACTCAACAAGTTATAAGAAAACTCAGAGAGACAGTTCAATGAGCTCAGGAATGAAATAATATACAGAAAGAGTACTTCACCAAAGAGATTAAAACTCTAAGAAACCACAGGCAGAAATTCTGGAGATGAAGAACACAATTAATGAGATGAAAAATAAAATAGAAAGCATTGTAAATAGAGCAGATCATATGGAAGAGAGAATTACTGATCCTGAAGATAGAAACCTAGAAATGATTCAGGTGGAAGAGGAGAAAGAATGAAGAATTTTTAAAATGAAGAAATTCTATGAGAAATATCCCACTCATTTAGGAAATGCAATGTAAGAATAATGGGTATCCCAGAAAAGAAGAGAAGGAGAAAGGAACAGAGAGCTTATTTAAAGAAATAATAGCTGAGAACTTCCCAAGCCTGAGGAAGGAACTGGATATACAAGCACATGAAGACAATAGAACGCCTAATTATCTCAATGCAAAAAGACCTTCTTCAAGGCATATTGAACCTGTCAAAAGTCAATGATGAAGAAAGAATATTAATGCAGATAGCAAGAAGAAAATAACTTACAATGGAGATCCTATCAGGCTATGAGTGGATTTCTCAGCAGAAAACTCTACAAGCTAGGAGAGAGTGGAATAATATATTAAAAATATTGAAAGACAGAACTATCAGCCAAGAACACTCTATCCAGCAAAGTTATTCTTCAGATTTGAAGGAGAAATAGAGGCTTTCCCAGACAAACAAAAGCTGAGGGAGTTCATGGAATCTAGACCTGCCTTACAAGAAATGTTTAAAGGAGCCCTTCTACCTAAAACAAAAGGTAGAAAAGGTATACGAAGTTTTGAGCAAGGTGATGAATAGACAGACAGAATCAGATAACTGCAACTCTATATCAGAATAGATTAGTAAATACTTAGTTATAACATAAACCCTAAAGGGAAAGAAAGCATCAAAAATAACTATAGCCACTATAGTTTGGTAACAAACTCAAACAACACAAAAAGAGATAATTTGTGACAACAAAAACATAGAAGGAGAAGAGGAAAAGGACAGAACCTGCCTAGGCTACTGGAGATAAGATTCTATCAGCAGAAAAAGGACTATATCATCTATGATATCTTTTATGCAAACCGCATGTTAACCCAAAAGAAAAACCAGAGCAGAGTCAAAAACATAAAAAAAGAGAAACTGAGAAACACATCACAGAAAATCACCAAACTGAAATGGCAGACAGAAACACAAGGGAAAAAAAATAATGGAAATATACAACAAGCAGAAAAAAAAAGATAAAATGGCAGTATTAAGCCCTCATGTGTCTATAATCACTCTAAATGTAAATGGATTGAATTCATCAATCAAAAGACACAGAATGGCTGGATGGATTAAAAAACAAGACCCAACAATATGCTGTCTCCAGGAAACACATCTCAGCTCTAAAGACAAACACAGGCTCAGAGTGAAGGGATGGAAGATGATACTCCAAGCAAATGGCAACCAAAATAAAGCATATGTAGTCATACTTATACCAGATAAAATAGACTTCAAGTCAAAAACGATAACAAGAGACAAAGATGGGCATTATATAATAACAAAAGGGGCATTCCACCAAGAAGACATAACACATTAATATACATGCCCCTAACATAAGAACATCAGAGTATATAAGGCAACTATTACAGACCTAAAGGGAGAAATTCACAGCAACACAATAATAGTAGGGGACTTTAACACCACACTTACATCAATGGATAGATCATCCAGACAGAATGTCAACAGAGAAACTGTGGTCTTAAATGAAACACTAGACCAGATGGCTGTAATAGAAATACATAGAATATTCCACCCAAAAGAAGAGGAATACACATTGTTCCCAAGTGCACATGGAACATTCTCAAAGGTAGACCATATATTGTAAAACAAAACATGCTACAAATAAATTTAAGAAGATTGAAGTCATATCAAGTATCTTTTCCAACCACAATGATATGAAACTAGAAATCAACTACAAGAAACCTGGAAAAGTCACAAATATGTGAAGACTAAACAACATGCTATGGAACAACTATTGGATCAATGAAGAAGTCAAAGGAGAAATCAAAAAAATACCTGGAGACAAATGAAAATGAAAACAAAACACACCAAAATATATTGGATGCAGCAAGAGCAGTACTAAGAGAGAACAATATAGCAATAGAGGCCTATATGTTGCCATTTCTAGAAGAAAAGAAAATTTTCAAATAAACAATCTAACACTACACTTAAAAGAACTAGAAAAAGAACAATTGAAGCCTGAAGTCAGTGGAAGGAAGGAAATAATAAAAATCAGAGTAGAAATAGTTAAAATAGAGACTGAAAAGACAACAGAAAAGATCAATGAAACTAAGAGCTGATTCTTTGAAAAGACAAACATAATTGACAAACCCTTACCTAGACTCACTAAGAAAAAAAGAGAGAGGGCTCAAATAAATGAAACACATAAAGGGAGAAAGAAAGAGGAGAAATTACAACAGATACCACAGAAAAACAAAGGATTATAACAGAATACTATGAAAAGCTATACACCAACAAATTGAATAATGTAGATGAAATGGATAAATTCTTAGAATCAAACAACCTTCTGAAACTGATTAAGAAGTAATAGAGAATCTGAATAGACTAGTCACTAGTAAAGACATAGTAACCAAAAACCTCCCAAAAAACAAAAGTCCAGGACCAGATGGCTTCTCTGGTAAATTTCTCCAAACATTCAAAGAAGATTTAATACTAATCTTTCTCAAAATCTCAAAAATTGAAGAGGATGGGATGCTTCCTAACTCAATCAACAAGGCCAACATTACCCTGATACCAAAACCAGACAAGGATAATTACAGGCCAAGATCACTGATGAACACAAATGCAAAATTTCTCAACAAAATATTAGAAAATCAAATACAACACTACATTAAAAGGATCATATACCATAATCAAATGGGATTTATTCCAGGGATGCAAGGACAGTTCAACATCTGCAAGTCAATCAGTGTGATATGCCACATTAACAAAATAAAGAATAAAAATCACACAATAATTTCAATAGATGCAGAGAAAGCATTTGACAATTTTCAACAGTCATTTATGATAAAAACTCAATAAAATGAGTATAGGAGGAAAGTACCTCTACATAATCAAGGTCATATGTGACAAACCTACATTCAATATCATACTCAATGATGAAAAACTGAAAGCTGTCACTCTAAGAACGGGTACAAGACAAGGATGCCCATTCTCACCACTTACTCAACATAGTATTGGAAGCCAGAGCAATTAGAAAATAAAAATAAATTAAAGGTATCTAAATTGGAAAGGAACAAGTAAAACTGTCACTATTTGTGGATATGATTCTATACATAGAAAAACTCTAAAGAATCCACTGAAAAGCTATGATAAATCATCAACAAATACAGTAAAGTTACAGGGTAGAAAATTAACATACAAAAATAAGTTGCATTTCTATACACTAACAATGAACTAGCCTAGAGAGAAATCAAGAATACAATCCCATTTACAATCACTACAAAAAGAATAAAATAGCTAGGAAGGAATTTAACCAAGGAGGTGAAAGATCTATATACTAAAAACTATAAGATATTATTGAAATAAATTAAAGAAGACATAAGGAAATGGAAAGAGGGGCTGACCCAGTGGTGTACTGGTTAAGTTTGTGCACTCTGCTTTGGCAGCCTGGGGTTCACAGATTTGGATCCCAGGCACGGACCTACACAATGCTCATCAACCCATGCTGTGGCCACATCCCACGTACAAAACAGAGGAAGATTGGCACAAATGTTAGCTCAGAGACAATCTTCTTCACGAAAGAAGAGGAAGATTGGCAACTGATGTTACCTCAGGGCCAATCTTCCTCACACTCACAAAAGAAATGGAAAGATATTCTCTGCTCAGGGATTGGAAGAATTAACATAGTTAAAATGTCCATATTACCAAAGCAATCTATAGATTCAATGCAATCCCAATCAGAATCCCAATGACATTTTTCACTGAAATAGAGCAAAGAATCCTAAACAAAAAACAACAAAACAACTTGAATAGCCTAAGGAATCCTGAGATAAAAGAACAAAGCTGGACGTATCACATTCCCTGATTTCAAAATATACTACAAAGCTATAGTAATTGAAACAGCATGGTACTGGCACAAAAACAGACACACAAATCAATTAAACAAAACTGAGATCCCAGAAATAAACCCACACATTTATGGATAGCTCATTTTTGACAAAGGAGCCAAGAACATACAATGGATGAAGGAAAGTCTCTTTAATAAATAGTGCTGGGAAAATTAGACATCCACATACAATAATGAAAGTAGACCATTATCTTACACCATACACAAAAATTAACTCAAAATAGATTAAAGACTTGAATGTAAGACCTGAAACCATAAAACTCGTAGAAAAAAACACAGGCAGTGTGCTCTTTGACATCAATCTTAGCAGGATCTTTTTGAATATCCTGTCTCCTTAGGCAAGGGAAACAAAAGAAAAAACAAACAAATGGGACTACATCAAACTAAAAACCTTCTGCATGGCAAAGGAAACCATCAACAATGACAAAAAGACAACCCACCAACTGAGAGAAAATGTTTGCAAACATTATATCTGATAAGGAGTTAATATCCAAAATATATAAAGAATTCATATAATTGAACAGCAAAAATACAAACAACCAGATCAAAAAGTGGAAAGAGGATATGAACAGACATTTTTCCAAAGAAGATATAGAGATGGTCAACAGGCACATGAAAAGATGTTCAACATCACTAATTATTAGGGAAATGTAAATCAAATCTACAATGAGGCAGTACCTAACTCATGTCAGAATGACTATCATTAAAAAGACAAGAAATAACAAGGTCGTTTTCACATTCAAAAAAGTTAATTATTACATATCACCTTAAAAGAACGAAGGAGAGAAATCCAATGATCACTTTAGTTGATGCAATCAGAAAAAGGATTTTCCCATTGCATTACATTCTTGACAATCCTAATTTGGCTTTCTTGTATTTCACAAACTAAAACCCAATCCTGTTTGGTACTTGTTCTAGAGCTACACATCCATTTCTCTTGAAGCCCTTATGCCTCCTTTTAAAGGCCCCCTATAATAGATTCGCCGAGGATTCTAATGGTGACTACATGTAAGCCACTATTTTCCAGGGAGGGGTTTGAGGAAATGGAGCCTCGAGTCAGGGCATTACCGGTGACGCAAGCTTTGGGGATGTCTCAGATGCAGCATGGGCCCTCCCGGTATTCTAATTAAAGCAGAAATGAAAGGAATACCGCTCTGGGGCTGGCAGCTTCTTTGAAGCTGCATCCAAAGCAGCAGCTGCCTCCTGGGATTTGCAGACCAGAGTGGGAGCCATTCCTCCAAATGGGTCCCCTAGAGTAGGACTGATGACTGTGATCAGTGAGTCCTGGTTTCAGGTTCTCCCACGCAAGAGTTCTGGGACTGTCAGGGCCCCTTCATGGCCGACATCTCAGCGCAGGGGCTGACATGGCCCAGGCCTTGTGCATGTTTGCTGAATTGGCTGGCCTCCTACCTCAGAGAAAGTATGATGAGGGCACATGTTTTAAAATGTAAATCAATAAGAAAACTCTTCCAGAAAACCTAACCAAACTAGAATAGCATGTACAGTAGAGAGGGTCCTGGTACTAAATAAAGAACCCCCTCCCCTCAAAATTTAGCAATATGACATTGGATTATTTCTCTGACATACATGACGATTTCTATTTCTGTAATAACAGAAGACAAAGTACAGGAAGTGCCTGCTGCTCAGATATTAAGACGAGTTTCAGAAAGATTCCCTTTTCTCTCCTGTGGAATGTTCCTTATTTCACTAGGATCTAGAGAAGCAATACGAAGGCTATGGGGGATCAGAATTATGTCTCCCACCCCAAAATGTGCCTCTTTGGCTTATTATTTTTAAGAACAAACAACTCTGAAAGAAACTTTGACCTTCCCTCTAACTGCCTAAAAGAATTTAAGATAGAAGACCTGTCCCAGGAAGGAGCTGTCACCATAGATACTTCTAGGTGTGGTAGATAGGAAGGCATCTAGAAAGGGCCATTTAATCAAAAGATCTCTTTCAGGTCCCATTGTCTATAGATGGCCCAGCAAGCACTTGTTTATCAAACATTTGCTTTTCCATCTCCATGTAATTTGTCTTCCTTCCCTTTGAAGACCCAAACCACTACCCCCAATATCCTCCTTTGTCTTTAGCTGAAGATGGTATGTAAGGTGGTGGCTTCAGCCATTGTGGTGAGCCACAGTTTTCCTAGGTTTCTCCCATGTATATATGTTATTAAACTTTGCTTTATTTTCTCCTGTTATTCTGTCTCATGTCAATTTAATTCCTAGACCAGCCAGAAGGACCCAGAGGGTAGAGGAATAGTTCTTCCCCCTCTACAAGGCCATGAATACATAGCACATTTTATTGCTTCCTTTTCCAATTCTAGTGATTCTGGTATCATCATTTAATCTCGTGCTTCTGTGCTAATATTCAATTGAGAAACTCAAGTTCTTTGTTCTTTGACAAATGATTCAAGTCCTCAGAAACCATAAGTTTCTTCTTAATTCAAGTGCTCAACAGGAAATCCAGTTCATTCAGGTGATCTGCTTTGGTTTGCCTTTCATGCTCCAGAAAAACTGGAGGATTGTGGAGTTCTGCTCAGCACCCAGTGATTTCCACATGACCACAGAGTTCAGGTGGTAGTCTGAGCTCACTTGTTTCTAGAATGACCTATCTTTTTCTTTCTCTTTCCAGAACTTCAGTTCTACTCTTCTGGTGATGAGTGTCTCCAGCAGCTTCTGGACATCAGGAACAGCTAATGAGGGGCTATCACTCTGCCTGCCTGTTTGTGGGCCTCCCCAGAATGGGGCCACTGTTCGGTGTCAGGACAGGTGCTCTTGCTGGTACTCAAACTGTGAGGAGGTGGAGAAGAACAAGGCCTTCATAATCTTCCATCACTGGGAGAGGAACAAAACGGGACAACTTGCACAGCCAAAGTCTGAGTTGGGAGATGCCAAACAGGAGTTACTTGGAGGCGAGCCCTTTATGGTGCCCAGTGGGATTCTGTTCAAGTCAGATTGGTCTTCCTGAGCTTCTCATGACAGGCTGGAGGCCAGAGGTAGAGGGAGCCAGGGAAACTGCTGGAGATGTGGTGAGAGCAGCATCTTCCACAGGCTCGGCTCATGGCTGGTGGGGTCCAGCGGACGCTGCTTTGCACGCCTCACCAGGGGGGTCGATGTGAGAGCTGATGAAAGCCTCCATTGTAAGATAGCCTCCCTGGGGAGCTGCAGGAGGAAGGAGGCAGGAGCTGCAGCCAGGGGCAGACGGGCCTGGGAGGGCTGGGCAGCCCAGGCAGGGGCGGCCACTCGCAGCCCTCAGCCCTCCAGGCCTCCACACTCTTCACAACATGCTCCTCCTGCCCCTCACCCCAGGGCTTTAGTCACACACCTTGTCCCCATGGCCCTCCTCCCAGGTCAGCCCCAAGCAGCCTGCAGCCCTGGGGCCACATCATAGGCTCTGGGAGGAAGAAGGACCCAGGAGAGAAGGGGAAGATTCTTGACCTTTGCAGAAGAGAAATCAGGCCCAGCACTCATCCAGTCCTTCCAGTCAATCTCTATAAGCTAGAAATCAGGAGACTGGGCCACAGTGGTGAAGCAGGGGTCCAGGGGTCTTACTGGAGGCTGATTGTCATGTCCCTTTAGGGGAGACCACGGGGAGATTAGACTCTGGTGCCCAAGATCTGTGTCCAAGGCCACATGATGCCCAACAGTGATGGCAAGGCTCATGACGGGTCGAGATTTGTCATGACAAAGTGCTTCCACCTCCACCACAGCCCACAACCCCCTGCTGGGCAATGCCCATTTCTAGGCCCCTCCTGGCTTGGGGCTTTGTTCCCAGCACCGACTCTGGCAAGTATCCGGCTTCTCATCCCCTTCCCAGGAGCCTCCCTGAGGGCTCTGTTTCCTAAGGACAGGCTCTACAACCGGCATCCTTGGAGCCCGGGAGCTGGGCAATCTGGGACAGGAGAGACGGAGCACAGGGCTGAATGGCAGAAGGTTATCCTTCAAAGCTCCACTTTTCCCCCTACTCTTGCTCCTCCCCCTCAGCTCCACTGGATGCTGAGAGACCAGAAAAAACAAAAAACTCCAGGGACTGAGACCCAGTGCTCCATCTTCTCTCTGGAGACCAGCAGCAGACTCTCTGTGTTCATGAGCAAGATGTCTTTCTACACTGAACTCCTGGAGCTCTGTGGCCTTTCTTTCCTTTTACTCATTTTTAAAGTGGATAATTTAACATAAAATGGATATTTCTGTTTTCCTTCTCTGAAGAACATAAAGGATTTTCTACGTGAGACCCACCATGAATTTCTTCCATCACTGTTTCATTGCTCAAGAAACAGACATTTTCTCAGACCTACAGATGACTCCGAGCTTCCTCAGGCAGGACTCTGCTTCCCGAGGCCAGAGCCCCCTCCAGCCCCTGCTCAGAGCCTCTTGTGGGCTCAGCACTGACCTCAGGTGAGCCCAACGGAGGAAAGGCTTGCCTGAGACACATGCCCGGGAAGGTGGCTGGTGAACCACTGCTCAGGGCCTGTCCTCCTGCAGAGCTGGAGCTCAGTCTCCAGTCCTCACACTAAGGTCACTTCATTTAGGACTTTGCCCTGGAGCCCTCTGCCACACTTGGACTCCTACTCTGAGGTCTTCAGATGGAAATCCTTGTGCCCACTCTAACCCCTGACTGGCTGACCTATCCCTAGAAGGATGATGTTCTATTTTTTGCCTCCCAGGAGTCCCTCTAGTTGATTCAGAAAAGTGGAAATAAGAATAGAAAAGAAGAGAGAATCCTATTCTATTGGGTCTGGGCCAAGGGTTCCTTATCTTCCTGATGTTTCTATGTTTCTTAGGTGCTGGTAAGGGTGGATTACTCTGGAGGTAGGAACACAGGAAAAACCTCAGTCCATACAGGAATGTGAGGACAGTACCAATCGCCCAGGAAGTAGAACTGGAGAGCTCAGCCAGGTAGCAATAACGCTTTTCAGAGACAAGAGAGGATTCTCCATGTCTGAATTGCACTGCTACCTTCTGGCAACTGAGCAATGGGAGTGGCTTGGGGACTAGAGCCCTGGGCCCCCATCACAGAACTGTGGCCCTGTCACAAAGGCCTCCTGAGGGTGGGGAGGGGACAGAAGGGGAGCAGGTTGGACCACAGCCCCTCCCCTACCATCCAGCCTAGCAACTCCATCTCTCCACCCTCCTGGGCCTTAGTCAATTTTCTGTTCATTCCACCTGGAAGTCAGATATTACCTGGTTCCTTGTATATCTTGGAGATCTTGGTTTAAACCCACCGATTTCATAGCCTTTGAAAATCTCAAGTGCTCCCAGGAATTTTGGTTATCCCCCAGGGAATTATACTATCAGAATCTCCTCTGTCCTCAACCCCAATTTTTTTTTACCTCACATATTTACTTTGTGTGTGTGTGAGAGAACATTTAAGTGCTACTGTCAGCAAATTTCAATTATACACTACAGTGTTATCAACTATAGTCACCACATTATACATTAGCTCCCCAGACCTTCTTTACCTTATCACTGAAAGTATACCAGCCTCTCCCTATTTCCCCCAGTGCCCAGCCCCTGGCAACCACTTTTCTACTCTCTGTTTCTATGAGTTTGACTTCTTTTTTTTTTTAGATTTCACATACAAGTGATACTGTGTAGTATTTGTCTTTCTCTGTCTGGCTTATTCCATTGAGCATAATGCCCTCCAGGTTCATCCATGTTGTGCAAATCTCAACTCCATTTTTCCACATGATAAGTTTTTTTACTTTAATCAATCCAGAAGTAGAACTTTATTTTATACTTATTTAATTTTGAATATTTAAGTTGTTACTGTTTCCACCAATCTTTGCCGTCTTCACTCAGAATGACTGACATAAAAATTCAAACTAATGATTTATTATTTGAAATTCACAAAACTAAATAAGTATAATAAAAACATAAATAATTAAACCTCCAAATAATATGTTTTTATGTTAGTAGCATTTGTATTTCTGAAGTTAGAAGAGCTTCACCAAGACTTATGGGACATGCTGAACACACACACATACACACATTTTGACAGACCAATTCGATATTTTCAAACCCCAAAATTAAGCATTTTCCCATTTTCTTTAAATTTTTTAAATGTTGTCTTGACCCCATTTCTTCTTACTCTGCCTAAAATAGACAGTCTTCATTCTCCAGAGTTTAGCCACCTGTGCAGTGCACCCAGAAGCCAGGCATGGGTCAGGTGAGCTAAAGTTCTGATCTATAGAGTGGACGCTGGGACTGGGGACCAAGGCCTGGGTTTGAGTTCAGTCTTCAGCAGCCCTTTCTGGTCTCTCTTGTGTGCTCTACACATATTCCTTTTCAGAGTAGGGCTTGCCTTCCCTCTCCTGCCCCCTGGAGCCTCAAGTCTTGCTTGCACCTTATAGAGAGGGCACTTTGAGTCCCAGAGGAAATTCCCTTGTGACATCATTGGACATCCCTTTTGGCAGTGGTAACAGGGGATTCATTTAGGGATTGTACTTTTTGATCACTATGTGGTTTATTTTTCTTAATACTTCAAATATGGGTGGCTGGTGAATGAGTGCTCAGGGTCTGTCCTCTTGTAGAGATGGAATTCAGTATCCAGTCCTCGGCCACTGGCCACTGCAATTGGGACTTTGCCCTGGAGTTCTTGATAAAGCAATAGGGCAATAAAGGGAAATAAAAGGTATACACATTGGAAAAAAAGGCATAAAACTGTCTTTTTTTGCAAATGACATGATCATCTATGAAGAAAATTCCAAAGAATTGACAAAAAACTGCCTGGAACTAATAAGTAAGTAGAGCAAGGTTGCAGGATACACAGTTAATATACAAACGTCAATTGTTTTCCTATATACAGATAATGAGAAAATAAAATTTGGAAGTAAAAATACAATACCATTACACAATTACATTAACGTCCAAACAAATGAAGTACTTAGGTATATATCTAACAGAATATGTACAAGACCTATATGAGGAAAACTACAAAAGTCTGATGAATAAAATCAGAGAAGAATGAAATAAATGGAGAGACAGTCCATGTTCATGGATAAGAAGACTCAATATTCTCAACATGACAGTTCTTTCCAAATTAATCTATAGATTTAATGCAATCTCAATCAAAATCCCAACAAGCTTTTCATGAATATACTAATTCTAAAGTTTGTATGTAGAGGCAAAATACCTAGAATAGCCAACACAATATTGAAGGAGCAGAAGTAAGTTGGAAGACTGACACTCCTCAACTTCAAGACTTACTATAAAGGAAGAGTTGTCAAGACAATGTAGTATTGGCAAAAGAATAGATAAATAGGTCAATGAACAGGATAGAGAGCCCAGAAATAGACCCCCATAAATACAGCCATTTGATCTTTGACAAATGAGCAAAGGCAATACAATGGAGTAAAGATAGTCTCTTCAGCAAATGGTGCTGGAACAATAGGATATCCACATGCAAAAAGTGAATCTAGAGGGGTCGCCCGGTGGCGCAGCGGTTAAGTTCGTGCTTGGCAGCCCGGGGTTCGCGGGTTCGGATCCCGGGCGCCTGCCGACGCACTGCCTGTCAGCCCTGCCGTGGCAGCATCCCATATAAAGTAGAGGAAGATGGGCACAGATGTTAGCCCAGCGCCGGTCTTCCTCAGCAAAAAGAGGAGGATCGGCAGTGGATGTTAGCTCAGGGCTGGTCTTCCTCACAAAAAAAAAGAAAAAAAAAAGTGAATCTAGATACAGATTGTATACTTATCACAAAAAGTAACAGAAAATGGATCATAGACCTAAATGTAAAATTCAAAACTATAAAACTCCTAGAAGATAACTTAGGAGAAAACCTAAGTGACCTTGGGTATGGTGATAACTTTTCAGATACAACACTAAAGATACAACATATGAAATAAATTAATTGACAAGCTAGACTTTATTGAAATTAAAAGTTTCTGCTCTGTGAAAGACAATGTCAAAAGAATGTGAAGACAAGCCAAACTGGGAGAAGTTTGCAAAAATATATTTCTCATAAGGACTACTATCAAAAGCATACAAAGAATTCTTAAAAAGCAGTAATAAGAAAACAAACAACCCAATTAAAAAATGAGCCAAATACCTGAATAGACTACTCACCAAAGAAGATGTACAGATGGTAAATGAGCATATGAAAAGAGGCTCCACAGCATGTGTCATGAGGGAAACGCAAACGAAAACAACAATGAGATGCTACCATACACCTATTAGAACGGCAAAAATCCAGAATACTAACACCAAATGCTGACGAGGTTGTGGCGCAACAGGGCCTCACTCATTGCTGGTGGAAATGAAAAATGATACAGCCACTTTGAAAGATAGCCTGGCAGTTTCTTACGAAACTAAATATATTCTTACCATACAACTGAGCAATTGAGTATTTACTCAAAGAAGTTGAAAATTTGTGTCTATACAAAAACCTGCACACAGATGTTTATAGTAGCTTTATACATAATCGCCAAAACTTGGAAGCAACCAAGATATCCTTCAGTAGGTGAATGAATAAATAAACTGTTACATCCAGACAATGGAATATTATTCATCACTAAAAACATATAAGCTATCAAGCCATGAGGAGGCATGGAGTAACCATAAATGGATGTTACTGAGTGAAAGAAGGTAATCTGAAAAATCTACATACTGCATGATTCCAACTATATGACATTCTGAAAGAGATAAAACTGTGGAGATAGTAAAATGATGAGTGGGTGTCAGGGGTTAGAGCAAGGGAAAGATGAAAAGCAAAGTACAGAGGATTTTTAGGGCAGTAAAAAATACTCTGTATGATATTGTAATAATGGCTATACATCATTATACATTTCTGCAAACCCATAGAGTGTACAACACAAAGAGTGAACTCTGAGGGAAACTATGGACTTTGCGTTGTTATGATGGATCAATGTAGATTTATCCTTGGTAAAAAAAAAAAAAAAAATGTAGCATCTGGTGACTGATGTTGATTATGGGGGAGGCTATGTAGGGGCAGAGGTATATGGGAAATATCTTTACCTTCCTCTCAGTTTTGTTGTAAACTAAAACTGCTCTGAAAAAATAAAGTCTTAAAAAATCAGTCATGTAATTCATCATTTGTATTAGTTTGCTATGGCTGCCATATCAAAACACCACAGACTGGGAGGCGTAAATACAGAAATTCATTTTCTCACAGTTCTGGGAGATGGGCATCCAATATTAAGGTGTCTGATAGCAGGACTGATTTCTCTGAGGACTCTCTCCTTGGCTTGCAGATGGCTACATTCTAGGTTCTCACATAGTCTTTCCTCTGCATATGTATTCCTAGTGTTTCTCAGTGTTCTAATCTCCTCTTCTTCTAAGGACACCAGTCAGATTAGATGCAGGCCCACCTTACTGGACTCATTTTAACTAAATCACCCCTTTAAAGGCCCTATCTCTAAATACAGTCACATTTGGAGCTACTGGGGGTTGGGACTTCAACATATGAATTCTGAGGGTGACACAATTCAGTCTATAACTTCATGTTAACAATAAAAATCACCACATTATCATATCAATTTGTTGTAATGTGCCATCAAGTCAGCTCTGACTCCTGGCAACCTTGTAAATGAGTGATGTCCACAATGTCCTGTCCTCAACAGCCCTACTCAGCTCCTGTAGACTCATGCCTATGGCTTCCTACGTGGAGTCAATCCATCTCATACTTGGTCCTCCTCTTTTCCTGCTGCCTTTTACTGTTTACTTTGGTTCATGCTTCTTTGTGTGTGTATGTTGTACAGAATTGGACTTTCCTTTTACCTTTGTGACTTCTGCTGCTAAATATCCTTCTGGTTTTAGACTAGTTGAAACATTAGCAACAGCACTATTCATACTTACTCTTTGCTCTTTCCCAGTAACTATTTGAGTGCCTTCTGATCTGAGGGCCTCATCTTCTAGCACTAGCTTATATTTCATTTTGGACTGTCTCACCATAGGGTTCTCAAGGAAAAAAGTTTAAAAGAAAGAGCAAAAAAAGCAAAATACAGCAGTGGTTTATCATTGCCTTCTGCTGCATTGTGGGTCCAAACCACACTTGCTCAGGTCCGTGGTATTGCAATCACCAAACATCTGTGAAATGTAGGCACCCCTGCATTTAACACCTCAACAAACACAGAAAAAAATATATGTCAAAATTCACCCTCCAGTCGTTGTAAAACCTCTCAGCAAATTAAGATAGAAGGAAGTTCCTCAACCTATGAAAACCTACAGCTAATATCATATTTAATGATGAAAACCTGATTGCTTTCTCCCTTAGATCAGGAACACGACTAGCATGATTACTCTCCTTCGTTCTATTTAACATTCTGTTAGAAGTTCTAGATAGGGCAATGAGGGAAGAAAAAGAAATAAAATGCATTCAGATTGAAAAGGAAGAATTAAAACTGCCATTACTCACAATGACAATTATCTACATAGAAAAACCAACTGAAATCTATATAAAAGCTGCTAGACTAAGTGCATTTAACAAAGTTGCTGGATACAAGGTCAATATGCAAAAGTTAGTTTATTTCTTTACACAAGCCACAAACAATTAAAAAATGAAATTTGAAAAAATCCATATTCAATAGCATCAACAATAGGAAACAAAAAGAAAAAATATTACAAAAGATGTGAGAACCTCTAGACTGTAAAATATAAAACATTGCTGAAAGAAATTAAAGAAAATCTAACAAATGGAGAGAGATAGGTGTTCATGGATCAGAAGACTCAATATTTTAAAAATAACTAATCTCCTCAAATTAACAATTAGATTCAATTCAGTCCCATTTAAAATCCAAGTAGACATTCTTCTTTTTTTCTGTTTTTAGAAATTGACTGTTATTGTAAAATTCACGTGGAAATTCAAATGATCTAGAAAAGCTAAAACAACTTTGAAATAGAACAACAAATTTGGAATACTAACTACCTGATTTCAAAATTTATTATAAAGCCACGATAGTCAATAGAGTGTGACATAAAGGTAAGCAAATAGAACAATGAAACAGAATTGAGTGTCCATAAACAGACACACATACATGGAAAAATGATTTCTGTGAAATGTGCAAAGGCAATTCAGAGTAGAAATGTCAGGCTTCAACAAAGCATGCTGGCACTTTTGGATATCCATATGCGAAAAAGTAAACTTGGATCCATCCTTCACAACATATACAAGAATTAACTCAAAATATCGTAGACCTAAATATAAAACTAAAACTATACAATTTCTAGAAGTAAACATAAGAGAACATCTTTGTGACCCTGGTTAATACAGAGATTATTTTACTTATGATGCCAAATGCATTACTCATTAAAAAATTTATTAAATTGGACCTCATCAAATTAAAAACTTCTGCTATTTGAAAGACAATGTTTGCACTATATAAAGATAAGCCACGTATTGGGAGAAAATATTTGCAAAGCACATATCTGAAGACAGACTTCTATTCAGAATATATAAAATATACTCCAAACCTAATAATAAGAAAACAAATAATTCAATAAAACTAGGGCCAAAAGATCTGAGCAGTCATTTTACTAGAGAAGATTGACATATGGCAAGTAGGTATGTGAAAAGAAGCACAAATCATTAGTCATTAGGTAAATGGAAAATCACTTCATAATGTGATGCTACTACAGAAGACTGGCTATATCCACTGTCAGGCACTACATGGAGGAATTGGAACTCTTGTACACAGTGGTAGGAATATAAAATAATGTAGTTAAACTCTTACCTATTATATCATCCAGACAGTCCACTCCTAGGTTTTACCCAATGGAACTGAAGGCATCTGTTCGTACAAAAACTTGAACATGAATGTTCATAGCAGCTTTATTAGTAAAATCTGGAAAAAATTCAGTAGTCTTTCATCAAGTAAATGAATAAACAAAATGTGGTGAATCCATAGAATGTATTACTACTCATAAATTAAAAAGTTACAAACTATTGATACACACTGCAATATGGAAGAATTTCAAAATAATTTTGTTAGTAGAAGGGAACAGACAAAAAGAGTAGATATTTTTTATTTCATTTATATAAACTTGTAATATACACCGATACAAATCTTATCAGTGCCTGCCTGGAGGGGCGCTGTGCTGCAGCCTTGGGTGTTCCCAACGACTAGAAAGGAGTAGAAGAGACTGGGAGAGAATTGCTACTGCTGGAAGCTTCTTCTCATGAGTCAGCCTAGGGTTAGTTTTCACTTTCTTTTCCACTAGCACTGCATGAAAATAGAAAGAGCTTTCACTACTGTTTGAATTGTCACTGCTTCTATGACCTCTAAACCTTATCTAACCACAAAGAATTTGGCAAGCTGTAATCCAAATGAGCAATAAAACAAAACAAGGTTAAGCACTTAAGGGGACATGGTATCTGGAGAACAGGATAACTAAGCTAAGGGTATTGGGTTGGAGTGGTGTATCATTATCACGACTGCTGTATCATGACTGCTGATTTAACCCCAGGATCAAAAAAACACACAAGGGAAATTCAGAATACGTTTAAATATCATTTAAATATCTTTAAGATAAAAAACCTGGCCAAAAAGGAAAAATAATAATAATTCAATCAGGAAGTATTTTGCTTTAAAATGATTTTTAAAAAACTAACAAAATACTATAAAACAAAAGTTGAAAAAGTGGTCAAGGGGAATAGATAAAACAGGAATAGCAGAATATTGATTATTTTTCAAACTGGGTGATGCATACATGATTTTTTAATATAATGATCACATTAAACATTTAGAAACATAAACTGGTAATTAAGAGTGAAGGAATTAGTTATGATTGGGAGTGAAATTTTCAAAAAATCAGAAGAAATAGGTAATGATGCAAATTGAACTCAGAAAGTAGCCTTTGAAACCAATTCTTTTTGAAGATATCTGCTTGAAATACCCATGCTCATCTAGGAAAACTTAGAATAACTGTGAGAATGTGTACTTTTCAGGCCCAACACATGCATCTCAGTTATCTGGCCCATTAGTTGATTAACAAAGCACCTTTGTTTAGGATGACAATCTCCACTCCCTTGAAATGATCAAGCTCTTGACTTAAGTACTTTTAATCCAAGGAATCTTTATCCTTAAATACTAGGATAACAAAATAAATCATGCCCATGGTGTTAGTAATTTTGTATTAAATTTAAAAGAAATCTTTAAATTTGTCTTATAACATATTACTAACTTAGTAAGTTTAGAGAAGTCAGCTTAGTGGTCTAATGATTAAGATTCAGCTCTCTCACCGTTGTGGTGCTGCTTCATTTTCCGGTCAGGAAACCACACCACCCATCTGTCAGTTGTCATACTGTGGTGGCTGCTTGTTGCTGTGATGCTGAAAGCTATGCCACCGAGATTGCAAATACCAGCAGGGTCACCCATGTTGGACAGGTTTCAGCAGAGCTTCCAAATGAAGACAGACTGGGAAGAAGGACCTGGTCATCCACTTTCAAAAAAATTGGCTGTGAAAAACAATGGATCATTGTCTAATACAGTGCTGGACGGTGAGAGGATGGTGCAAAAAGATCAGGCAGGGTTCCGCTCTGCTGTACACAGGGTCACTAGGAGTCGGAATCCACTCAATGGCATGATCAACAGCAAATTTAGAGGACCTGATACATTAGGTTCAGATTTTAATGTAAAATGTGGAATTCTGTAATTTTTTCTTTAAGATTTGAATCTGGAATGCATAAGATAATTCATTTGATTTAGTCTGTAAACAGTATTGGACTGTTTAAGCAAACTTTAAATTTACTGTATTTATAAATTTAATATACTATATGTAAGAGATGTTTAATCACTACCAAGTTTTCTTATTATGTCATGTACAAAACTGAAATGTTTGAAAGAAAGTTTAATGTATTGAATTTTACAGTTTAAACTATTTGAAGAAATTTAAGTTGTAAATTGAAAATGATTATTAGAGGAATTTAAGCAGCCTTAACTTGAGGTAAGCAAACATGAATAAAACAAAATATAAGTAATCTTCTTTATTAGATTAATAAATATAAGAATATTATTTATAAGCTGTTTGAATTCTTAAAGAATACTTGATTCTAGATTTTTTGTTCTAATAAATTAATACTGATTTAAAATGAATATATTTAATTGATTTTAATCTGTGCAGAAAGTTAACCTAAGATTTCAAAAATCTCAGGGGAATCCAAAGTTCTGTTGCTGAGGAGGTATTAAAAAAAAAGGTATCTAAATTAGGAGGTTAAGACACTGTGGCAAAGTCATTAGAAGAAAAGTTATCCATATAGTGTATGATGCCTTTCAAAGAATTGACCTATGTCTTGTGTGAAAGAGAGGTAGTTTCCAAGAATTTAACAGATGTTTATTAGGAGTAAGGGAAAGACTGGTGAGTTTAAACAATGGCAGGACTCACAAAGCCTTATATATATTTTAGTGTGGTGTTGGTGTTTGTTGATTGCTTTTCCTAGAAGGTGGTGCAGAGGGCTAGAGGCAAGATGGGGAGCATCACTTGAGGGGCTGAAGAGGAAATGGTGTCTTTAGGGAAGAAACATGTTTCAGTTACAAGAGAAGGAATAGGAAATTCTTTCCTGAGGGGGTGATGAACTCACTGAAAATGTCATATAAATTCCTGGAAGCAGAAAAAAATTTGCGAAGTAGTGGATGAACAGAGGTCATAATTGAGATATAGGATAGTTGGAGAGATTTGGCCTAGGAGCTTAAGTTCTGAGCACTGATTTATGAAAACACAAATAAGAGGCCTGGGGATTGGTTTCAAAGAATTTCTTTGAGGTCCATATTAGTTTTCTATTGCTTACTAACAAATTACCACTAACTTATGGCTTAAAACAACACCCATTTATTAGCTCACATTTCTGTAGGTGGGAAGTCCAGCTGGGCTTAACTGTTTTCTGCTTAGGACTTCATAAGACCAAATGCAGGGTCCCAATCAGGCTGGGTTCCTATCTGGAATATCTGGGGAAGAATTTGCTTTCAATTCATACTTTTAGTACAGTCCAGTTCCTTGGGGATGTATGACTGAGGGCCCCATTTCCTCACTGGCTCTCAGTCAAGGGGTGCTCTCAGCTTCTGAAGGCTATCAGCTCGAGTTCCTTTCCATGAAGCTGCCTCTGTCTTCAAAGTCAACAACAGCACATGAAATCATTCCTGTGCTTTGAATCTCTTTGACGTTGCTTTCTGTCACCAGGTGGAGATAGTTCTCTGCTTTTAGGAGCTCATGTGATTAGATCAATCTTACCAGATACACTACCTTCCTTAAGGTCAACTGGTCATATAAAGTAACATAATCACCAAAGTGATATCTCATCATATTCTCAGCTTCTAGGGATTAGGTGTGACATCTTTGGGAGACATTTAATGAATTTTGCTACCATGAGGTCTTCGAGGAAGGTAAGAATTGGGCTTGGAGGCTCAACTAGAGAACTAGCTAGCATCCCTCGCCTGTACCAACAATCTTAACTGGAGTCCACATTAGAATCATCACTGCTCAGGCTTGGGCTTTCCTCCAGAGCAATCAAATTAGACGTTCTAAGGGTGGGGACTAGGAATCAGTGCAAAGTTTCCCAGTTACCCTAATATGATGGTGGTCTCAGCAGTTTCATGTTAATTTACTTAGTACAATATATGTGGTAGCAATGCCAGAAACAGTTTGGGCTAACATCAGATATTCTCAAACTCATTTGACTCTGATTGATGCTTTCCCAGTGTCTCTCTCTAATTTCAAAGATTGTGAGTCCTAATTAAGTTGAATATTTGTGTGCACATTATGGCCCACATGTGAACAATGTACATTTGCACATAGGAACCAGTCTACTGATGGATGAATAGATCTTGCCAAATTTGGAAAATCACTTAAAAATATTCCAAACTTGCTGAAGCATTAAATCACTTTCAAAGGTGGCTTATGCAATAGAAATAGCAGATCTGCGAGTGAGACAGTGGATCCCCTAAAGATACCTATAAAGCATGTAAGCATTAGGAATATTATTTGATATTTTGGAAAGGCATATACAAGCCTTTGTAAAATTGAAAGGCTTTCTAATTTCAATTTTCCTAAAATTATGTTTTGTCAAGTCAGAACTTATTATTGTAATAACTCTCAATAGTTCCAAATTATTCTCTAAATTTGAAGTCCATCTAATCATTCATAGGTAATGCATTTCTTTAAAAATGACCAATTTCTAAGGAAACATCTAAAACCATCAAGAATGGCCTCTACTTATCAAAAAATTAAATATATTGAATATATTAAAAATATTTACATCCTCATTATATTTTAATTTGGAGGTATGCCCCATATAACAAATATATAGCTGACCTGTTTAAATTTTGAAATATTATTCTAAGCATCTGAAAAATTACAAGATAATTATTGTCCTTAAGGACTTCACAATTCAATATGGGAGGCAGAAATACAAATGAACAATAACGATAATAGTAAGAACACAGTGAGTGATCTTGCTTGAAAGGTTCATAAGCATTAACTAATTTAATTCTCACACCCACCACGACATTGGTACTTTTGTTTTTTAAATCTCGTTTTACAGATGAGAAAATGAAGTCCAGAGAGTTTCAATAACTTGACTAAGATCATACAACTTTATAGTCACTGTGGTGCCAAGATTTCAATTCATTCAGTTAAACTGCAGAAAGCATACCCTTAGCCGCTTTGCTCAACAGACTCCAACAGTGGTAGAACTACTATGTGGAACAAAATGCTTGGAGCCCACATCCAAAATGGGAATTACTCATTTAGATTTGGGATATGACGTTTGAATTGAAGGTAGAATTTCACCAGGGATGAAATCTGAGGGGGCAGAGTATTCAAGACTTTTGCAGTATCATGAATTGAAGTCTTAATGAGCAGTTTGAAACACTGAGACTGAATCATTATTTTTCTTCTAGAAATCTCCAAGGGGTGTTCATTATCTGTTCCCTTCATTATCTCATCTCTTACCTATTCTTAAATTATTTTTAACCATTCTATAGAAATATTTTCTTTGCATCATTTTTCTCCATTTAATTAAAATTACTGTTAAAAGTATATAAAATTTTGTTGTCAAATTATTTTACAAAAAAATTGTATATACTTGCATATCTACCATAAGCATGCAAGGAAACCACTCATCAGCATTTTAAAAAATATTTCATTATTTAGAGTTACTAATGAGTATCTCATTTTTATGACTTTTCTTATAACAGAATGGAAGTTTCTCAATGCATAAAGGGCATCCACATAAACTACAACTAACAACCTACCTAATGGTGAAAGATTGAATAGTTTTCCATTATAATTAGAAACAAAAAGTATGCTAACTTTTATCACTTCTATTCAAAATTTTACTGGGGCAAAGAGTTGGTATAATAAGGCAGAAAAATGCGTAAGCTAGAAGTAAAATTATCTTTATTCACACTAGATATAACTATTTAAATACATTACCCCAAAGAATCTCATGATACATTATAAATAGAACTACTTGGTAATTTTTTTTCTTTTTTCTCCCCAAAGTCTCTGTATATAATTGTATATCCTAACTGTAGGTCCTTCTAGTTCTTTGTGGGACACTGCCTCAGCCTGGTTTGATGAGCAGTGAGTAGGTCCGCACCGGGGATCCAAACCCACAAACCCCGGGCCGCCGAAGAGGAACTCACAAACTTAATAGCTACACCATCGGGCCAGCCCCACTACTTAGTAATTTTAACAAAAGTTTATGATATATTTCTATATAAAACTAACAAATATTATTATAAAATTAATATCATAATTTTACCAAAAACCTCAAAATACTTAGTCTAGTGGGTTAAATTATGGCCCCCAAAAGACAAGCCCATGTCTTAATCTCTAGAACCTGCGAATGTTACCTTATTTGTAAAAATGATTTTGCAGATGTAAGTCAATTAAGGACCTCAAGATGAAGAGATTATCTTACATTATCCAGATGTTACATAAACTCAATGATAAATGTCCTTATAAGAGAAGCACAAAAAATAAAGCTTGTGAAAATGGAAGCAAAGATTAGAGTGATGTTGCTTCAAGCCAAAGAATACTGACAGCAAACAGAAGCTGGGGGAGGCAAGACAGGGGCTCTCTCCTAGAGCCTCCAGAGAGGGCAGGCCTGCAGACATTTTGATTTTAGACTTCTGGCCCCCAGAGCTGTGAAAGAAAAAACTCTCTTACTTTAAGACATCAAGTTTGTGGTAATTTGTTATAGCAGTTCTAGAAAACTAATAGATTTAGTAAAAAAATTAAGAAAAAGAGTTTAAAATATACATTGAACACTATAAAATATTGCTGAGGGAAATTAAAGAATAACTAAATAAATGGAGAGAAATATATTGAAATATTCTAAATTGTTATCATGGCCCCAAATTGATGCACAGATTCAATCAACTCAAATAGAAATCCCCAAAGGCTTTTTTCCCCTCTAAACTTACAAGTTTATTTTATGGTTTACATGGATATTGATATAGAATTCTCTGCTGGCTGTTTTTGTTTGTTTGTTTTTCACAGCACTTTAAATATATCATCTCACTGCCTTTTGATGTCTAAGTTTTCTGCAAACTTATCACCTGATATTCTTATTGAGACTCATGGTAAGTTGCTTTTCTTTTGCTCCGTTCAAGATTCTTTCTTAGTCTATGTCTTTCAACAGTTTGATTATAATTTGCCACAGTGTGGTCCTCCTTGGACTTTTCCTCCTTAGAGTTCCTGGGGCTTCTTGTATTTGTGATCCATGTCTTTCTTCCAATTTGGGACGTTTTCAGCCACTAATTCTTCAAAGAATCTCTCTGCCTTTTTCTTTCTCTTCTCTTTCTAGGACTTCTATAATGTGTATATTAGTCCAACTGATGATATCTCATGAGGCCCTTATGTTGCATTCACTTTTATTCAATCTTCTTTCTGCTCTACAGACTCAATAATTTCAAATGTCCCATCTTCAAGTTCACTGATTCTTTCTTTCTGCTGGATGTTCAAATCTGTTGTTGAACACCTGTAGTGATTTTTTTCAATTCAATTATTGTATTTTTCAGCTTCAGATTTTCTGTTTTTTCCTTTTTTTAATTTCTTTCTCCTTGTTGAAATTTACATTTTGTTCATATATCATTTTTCTGATTACTCTTAGTTCTTTGTCCATGTTTTCCTTTAGCTATTTGAGCACATTTAAGACAATTGTTTTAAAATCTTTGTCTGGTTAGTCCACTGCCTGTATGTTCTCAGGGATGCACTCTGGAGATTTATTTTGTTCGTTTGAATGGACCACATTTTCCTGAGATTCTTCGTATGCCTTTAATTTTTGTGTTGAAAATTGGGCATTTAAACAAAAAGCCACCTGTCTCAGTGTTTGCAGGCTGGTTTTGTGTTGGGAAAATCCTCTTATTATTTGAGTATTCTTTGATCCTGAGGTGAAAGCTTAAGGTCTTTTCAGGTCTTTTCTGAGCATGTATCTTGTTTGGGCCTCTGTCTTTTTTGATTCCCCATATACACAACTGCTTTTGGATGTCTTACTTTCCCAAGAAGTTTCTCTACAGCTTCTCCTCTGTGCCTTAGATAATCCAATATGTGTCTCCTCCTATAATGTCTTACCCCAGTCTGTGGATTTTTGTCTTCCTGCAGCTTTCTCCAGCAGCATCTACTGCTTTTTCCTACCTGACATCCAAGTTACACCACTTCCCCCAACCTGAGCTCCAAGTTAGATGAAACAGAGACCAGTTCTTCAAGCAACTCCCAGACAGATTAAAATATTAAAAATAAGATCTTTTCTACTCTCTCTCATTCAAAAGAGGGTATTGTTAACTATGCTGTTGGCTCCTCTAAAAGAAGACTGCAATCTTCTGGGAAGGAGGGGCAAGGATGAGTAAAAATGACATGGAATTGCCTACTTTTTTGAATGTGGCTTTTTCCTGAGTGGGTGTTCACTTGGTTGCTGTAGACCTTTGGCTGTTTTCCAAAGCTTTTATAAAGTTATTTTAGTTAGTCTCTAGCTTAGTAGTTTTGTTTATTTATTTTTGTTTTTTAAATGTTTCTATAAAGGATGAGGGCTTGGAGCTTCCTAATTCACCATTTTACTCTAAAAAGTCGATTTTTAATATTTCCTATTGAACCTAGGACTTCTTGATATGATTTGTTTCCCAGCAAATGTTGAACATTATTTCAATGAATTAGGAGTAGCCATCATTTATGTAGTGTGTATCAGGACCTGTACCAACATTATCCCAATTTCTTTAATCTTCCAAATCTCAGATGAAACCAGGATGGAGATACAAATAGTTAAAGCAATTTTTTTCTAACGTTAACTTCCTTTGTTACTTACTAACTCTGCAATACTGGTATTATCCTTTGTGTATATTTTATAGGATCATTGTATTAATGCCATGATAATGGAATGAATTAAGTTTAGTGAACAAGATATTGCAATTGTTCATAATTTTAGATTGCCATTATTATCTTTATGTGGCTATATAGTGAAGGATCCAGATTTTAAAGTCAATTTGGCTCCAAAATATGGGCTATTACTATATTTTGGACCAGTATTTAATATAATGTTGAGGTACCTAATGTTACTCTCTGTGATAGTAAAACAATATTAATATAGTATGAGCTGGCAGCCGTGTTGATGCCAAACACTGGTCAACATAGCCCTCAATTTTTGTTTCCACTTGTATGGCATTATCAAAAACTTACAATGAAAGAAGTTTCAAAAGCACTTTTTCAGGGGCAGGGGTGGACTAGGAAGAATAAGGGTAGAAGTTTGTTTACAATATTATGATTCCTTCAGGTATATTTTCTGAGAACATCCTAGCAATGAGAAAAAATTTTATGATCAACATTGTCATTTTAATTTTTCTTAAGCCATGAATTTCTTCTTATAAGCAAGCTATAATTCTGTCAGACAGAAGAGAAAATATGTTGAATAGTTTTATTAAATTTTGCATGAATATACTCCATGTTTTTCCTAATCCTCTGTGGCATTTAAAATGCTACAAAAATTTTTTAAAAAGGTAAAACAAAGACAAATATAAACATGCTTAATGCATATACTCTTGAAATACAAATAAACTGGGTAAATGGGCAAATTATAATGCATGCTACTACTTTCATCTATTTTACCATATTTTGAAATTCTAAAATTAGATGTTTTCTATTCTAGACATGTGAAGATTTGAGTAAAATAAACATGCAAACAAATCTTTTAAAATCCACTTTTGTATGCAGTACTACATTTGGCATTTACAACTAAAATAAGTATGATTCAAATGAATCAAGTTCTAATTAACACATCTAGTACTTCTACCTATTTCTATCTGAAACATTTGTTAAAGAGACAGTTACTTAAAATTGTTCAGCTAACCAGAGAACACCATCTTATATGTTGGCTGGACTTATGAATGATACCAAAATTCATTCAGATTACTAAATTGAATTAATTGTGAAGCTAAATCATAATGTTTTTTCTTTTTTTTAGATGGCAGAGGAGTTATTAATTATAAGGAAGTGGAAGAACAGGCAGTAGTTATCAAGTGTTAGAAGCGGCATTTAAGACTATACTCCAATTATCTCTGGGCTTAAAAATTTTAAGTAACTCCTCTAAATTTTTCAAGATGTCATCAAATACTGGATTGGATTTCAGTATGTGAATCTTCTAGTAAAGATTTCTTTTGTACAGAAAAATACTTTTTCTCTAAGTGATACATTTTCTTTTAGTTCTCTCAATTTTTTCTGGAATTATCAGGGAATGAACATATTTGATAGGTAAATAAGTATTAAAAGACTAACAACTCACTGGGTTTCCCTCTTTGCCTCATTCTCTCTTAAATCCAGTCAAAGAAGATTTTGTGCGCATCACTCTATTGAATCTATATATGTCAAGGTTACAAAATATCCCTAAGTGATAATGATCAATTCTAGATTTTCATCTTAGCATCTTACTTGTTCTTCAGTGGCATTTGACAAAATCGATCATGACTACTTTCCTTCCAGTACATGTATTCTACTAGATTTTCTTTTACTTCACAGATCAGTCTTTATATCTCTGATTTTCTGGATCTTCCTCCTTGTCTCAAACTATGAATGTTAGAGTATTCCATGGCTTAATCTTTCCACCACTTTTCTTCTTCATCTACAGTCTACCAAGGTATTCACTTCAAGTCCCTTGATTTTAAGTAGCATGCATTCACTAATTCGCAAATCTTTTTCTCAACCCTCGGTTATCAGTTTTAGGTGGGTTTGTGTAACCACCTATGAAACACAGCTTATATCAATAATATAGATGTCTCTACATTTAAAACATAACTAGAATGTAACTGTACATCACCATGTCCATAGGTATAATCCTTCTCCAAGCCCTCATCTCTTTTTATCTAAATTATTGCAATAACCTCCTAACTAGTGTCCTTGCTTACATTAATAAATCCATGAAGTCTATTCCCCATGGATCAGCTAGAATATTATGTCAGCTTTTTCCTGTTTAACATGCTCTAGTGGGTTCCCGTAAAGTTAGAACAAAATCCAAAGTATTACAAGGCTCTTGCTGATACGGCGTATATTAGACTCCTATTACTGCTATAACACTGTACTGCAAAATTAGTGGCTTAAAAAAATACAATATTTTTATTTTATAATCCTAGAAATTACAGTTCCAAAATGGGTCTCATTGGGCTAAAATCAATGAGGGCTAGGTATCTGGAGGGCTAGGTTCTTTCTAGAGGCTCTAGGTGAGAATACAAATCCTTGCCTTTTCCATTTTCTGTTGGTTGCCCACATTCTTTGGCTTGTAGCCTCTGTCCATCTTCAAAACCAGCAGTGGCCAGTTGAATTTTTCTTATTTTGTATCCCTCTGATACTGACTGTCTTGCCTCATTCTTTTACTTCTAAAGACCTTTGTGATTCACTAGGCCCACCCAGATAATCGGGATAATTTCTTCATCTCAAAGTCAGCTAACAAGCAACCTTAATTTCATCTGCAATCTTAATTCCCCCTTGCCATGTAACATAACATATTCACAGTTTCCAGAAATTATAACACAAACTTTTTTGTGGGGCCATCATTCTGACTATCTTATGGCTGTTGGCTACATCTTTGACTTCCTATTCTAAAACATTCCTCTTCCTTTATTCTATGCATTCATACTACTGGCCGTGATATTCCAACATGTCAAGTTTGCTCCCATGTCAGGGAATATAAATTCTGGTCCTTTCTACTTGGAATAGTCTTCTCACGGGTTTTCAAATGACTTTTTTCTCCTTTCATTCAGATTCTGTCCAAATTTACATCTTAAGTTTTCCTTCATCATTCTACTTATACTTCTCTTCTACCCCTTCAATCATTTTCCAATTAACCTTCTTTATTATTTATATAGTCTGTATCTACCAGCATCTATCATTATATTGTATTTCATATAATGCTATGTGTGTATATACATATAAAATTATACATATATGAATTATGTATATATTATTTATTTATATATATATATGTATATAATATATAAAATTTTATCTGAGTCCCAAATTAGAATACAAACTCAGTGAAGGTGAAAAATAGTTCCATATTATTTATCAACATATTCTCAGTAATTGAAACAGTGCTTGGTACATAGTAGGTGCTCCATAAACATTTATTGAATAAAAAAATATGTCTATAAAGAATACTTTGTAATTATAGACTACCATGTTTTAGTATACATTATCCTTTTTGTGCCCTCTGAGTTAAAAAAGGAAAAACAAAGAGAACATATGACAAGCTCATTGAAATACTAGAATTAGGAGACTAATATTTTGAATTGTTGTTCAAGTTTACATCAATTTATCTCTGAAAAGTGACTCAAATTATTTACATTGACACCTCAGAAAATTCAAAATATAATATAATACATATTATAATTGAAGAGTTGCTAATGCTGACTTCTATTTAATATGGCAGATTCAAGTTTGTGTGAAAGACACCCTTCTTTTTATTACTGAAAAAGTATAGCAAGTAATTTATAATAATTTTAGGAAAACCTAAGCTCAAACCAAGAAGAAAAATATTAAGAAATCAAAAAGAAAAGCAAATCATAGTATCATAGTCAAGATTTGCAAGTCAAACTCAAATCCAGAGAAATCACAGGTAAATCAGAACTGCAGAAAGATTTGAGTAACTGGAAGCTGGGATGTTAACATCTCCATAGGGATGAGAGACAAGTACTTTATCTTTTGCTATAGAACCTAGATCTGTATTATCACATAGAGACAGCAGCTATAAAAAGCTAGCACATCATCAAAATGAAATTCAGAACTCCCTGCTTCATCCTGGAAACCTATTGACTATTCAGGATCCTAAGACAGTAAAGAGACACTTAGAAATGAGAACCCTAAATATGCATCATGCTTAGGAATGGACTCTATAAATTTCTATCACCTGATGGGTGCAGGAAGTCCAGATGAGCTACATGAACAACATGTTGTGAACTAGTCAGATTACTAATCACCAGTAAGTGCAATTGTGAAATCAAGGAACTTGGACAAATAAAAACTACATCACAATAAACTTGAACTCAAAGTAAAAAAATGAAAAGTAGCAAAGAGAGTCATGTTATTTCACAAATAATATAAATATTTCATCACAAGAATAAGGAATAACAAAAATTTTAGAGTCAATGAAATAAGTATTTTCAAAATAATCACAGATATAATATCACTCACAAGTCAAGAATTGATTATGAAAAACAATCTCTAATTTTTGAGGAAGTATATGTGAATTAAAACAAAATTACAGAATGTAAAAATATATTCACTGTAAGGAGGATTCTGACAAGATGGCAAAGTAGGAAGCACCAGGAATCTGTCTTCCCATGAGACAACAACTGCACTGGCAGAATTTCTCTGATGTAACTATTTTGCGACTCTGGAGTCTATTGAAGGTTTGCAACTTCCAGGGAAGGTTTGGAAGGTAAATTGTAGGTAATTTTGATCAATTTCGGCTCTTAGCATAGTAGCAATTACCCATGCCCCACCCCAGACATGTGGCAGGCAGCTGTGCACTGGTTTCTGGAGCAACCAGTACACAGCTTGTGGAAGACACACTAGGCAAAAAGGACCTTGTCCTCCAAATATCAAGGATCAGTGCTCTAATCACTAATGGCTGCTTCTAATCACAGAGGTTCAGGCACAAAGGCTAGCAGTAATTGTTGTTGTGCCTCCAGGCATTATTGCAAGCCCCTTCTTCTCAGGCTGAAGTGACTTTCAGGGAATTTAAAATGCCAGTACCCTTTCCTCTCCTTTATTTTTTTCTTTTCCCCCTTTTGGGAGCCAGAGATTCAAAAGCAACTGCGTATACTGGGAAAACTAGAGAGTGACCACATATGCCCAGGGAAATGTACAAGCTCAGGAAAGACCTGAGAAAACCTTATGTTTACAGCTCAGGTTGATCCTTGGACTACAGACAGCCTACAACAATTAAAAAAAAAAAGATTAAAATAACAAAAACAATAAGGAAAAAACAGCAAACCCTGGGAAAGGGGGATAGTCTAATTTCCAGAGTAACCACATTATTAAATTTAAATGTCCAGTTTTTAACAACAATGACAAAAAATCACAAAGCATCCAAAAAAAAAAAAAAAACCCGAGAAAAATACGGCCCATTCAAAGGAAAAATAAATCAACAGACACTGTCCCCGGAAAAGACCTGATGGCAGATCTACTAGACAAAAATTTTAAAACAGCTGTCCTAAAGATGCTGAAGGAACTAAAGAAAGATGAAGAGAAAGTAAAGAAGATTATATATGAACAAAATGGGAATATCAATAAAGAGATAAAAACCTAAAAAGAAAACAAAAATAAATTTTGTAGCTGAAAATTATAATAACTCAAATGAAAAATTCATTACAGGAATTCAAAGACAGAGCTGAATAGGCAGAAGAAAGAATCCACAAACATGAAGATAGATAGGACATTGGAAATAATATATTGAGTCTGAGGAGGAGAAAGAAAAAAGATTGAAGAAAAGTGAAGAGAGCCAGTGGTATAAGTGGAACACCAGCAATAAGACCAACATATGCATTGTGAAATCCCAGAAGAAGAGAAAGGAACAAGGCAGAGAGAATATTAGAAAAACAATGGCTGAAAAATTTCCAAATTTGATGAAAGACATGAATATAAATATTCTAGAAGTTCAAGAAACTCTAAGTAAGATGAACTTAAAGAGAGTCACACTGAGACACAGAACAATCCAACTTTTGATATCCAAAGACAAAGAGAGAATCTTGAAAGCACCAAGAGAGGAAACAACTCATCACATACAAGAGCTCCTCAATAAGATTATCAGCAGATTTCTCAGCAGAAACTTTGAAGGTCAGAAGGCAGTGGGCTGATATATTCTAAGTGATAAAAGAAAAAAAAACTGTCAACCACAAGTCTCATATCCAGCAAAACTGTCCTTCAAAAGTGAAGGGGAAATTAAGACATTCTCACATAAACAAAAGCTGAAAGGATTTGTTACCATTAGACCTGCCTTGCAAGAAATGCTCAGGGGAGTACTGCAACATGAAATGAAAGGACACTAGACAGTTAACTTGGAACAATATGCAAAAGTAAAGATGTCAATAAAGGTTAACACAGGGGCAATTATAAAAGCTAGTACTATTGGAACAACAGCTTGTAACTACTTTTTGTTTTCTATATGATTTAAGAAACTAATACATTTTTAAAAACAATCATCAGTCTAAAAGCTAGTATTACTGTAACTCTGGTTAGTAATTCCACAGTTTGTTTTCTACATAATTTAAGAGAGTAATGCATTTAAAAGAATTATTAGTTTATGTTTTGGGGCACATAATGTATAAAGATGTAATTTGTGACATCAATAACCAAAATGAGTGGGGAGAGAGCTGTTAAAGGAGTAGAGTATTTATATGTTATTGAAGTTAGGCTGGTATAAGTTCAAATTAGAGTGTTATAACTTTAGGATGTTAAATGTATCCCATGATAACCATCAAGAAAATAGTTACAAAATATATACAAAAGGAAATGAGAAAGGCATTTAAACATTTCAACTCAAAAAATCAACTAAACGTAAATGTAATGTAGAAAATGAGGGACAAAACTTATAAGGCACATAGAAAACAAAAAACAAATTGACAAAAGTAAGTTCCTCCTTATCCATAATAATTTTAACTGGATTTAACTATTTTAATGGATTAAATTCTCCTGTGAAAAGACAGTGTTGGTAGAATAGATAAGAAAATTCATCCCGGTATGTGCTGTCTACAAGAGACTCACTTTAGATCCCAAGACACAAATAGATTGAAAGTTAAAAGGATGGAATAAAGATATTTCATGCAAATTTTAACCAAAAGAGAGCAGGGATAGCTATACTAATATTAGCCAAAATAGACTTTAAATCAGAAAAGACTATAAGAGAAAAAGAAAGACATTATATATTAATAAAATGTTCAAATAAGCAAGAAGATATAATTATAAACATTTATGCATCTAAAAATACATCAAAATATAAGAAGCAAAAATTGACAGAATTGAAGGGTGAAATAGACAGTTCTACAATAAACAGTTGGATACTTTAATACCCCACTATCAATAATGGATAGAACATCCAGATAGAAGATAAATAAGGAAATAGAGGACTTAAACAACACAATAAGCCAACTAGATCTAACAGACACATACAGAACACTACCCAACTACAAAAGCATACATATTCTTCTCAAGTACACATGGAACATTTTCCAGGATAGATCATATGTTAGAATAAAAATTAAATCTCAATAGCTTTAAAAAAACAGTTATCATACAAAGTAGCTTCTCCAACTCACTCTGTAAGGCCAGCATTACCCTGATACCAAAGCTAGACAGACACTACGAGGAAACAAAACTACAGTTCAATATCCCTTATGAACATTGTGCAAAAATCCTCATCAAAGTACCAGCACACTGAATTCAACAGCATATTAAGAAGACTATACACCAGGAACAAGTCAGATTTATTCTTGGAAGTCAAGGATGTTTCAGTCTACTACATTAACAAAATGAAGGAAAAAAAATCTACATGATCATTTCAGTTGATATACAAAAAGCAATTGACAAAAACAAACACCATTTTTTATTATAAACACTCAACACATCAGGAATAGAAGGAAACTACCTCAACATAATAAAAGCCACATATGAAAACGCCACAATGAACATCATAGTCAGTGGCAAAAGACTGAAAGCTTTTCCTGTAAGATCAGGAACAAGGTGAGGATGCCCAGTTTTGCCCCTTTATTCAACATGGTATCGGAAATTCTGGCCACAGCAATTAGGCAAGAAAAAAAAACTAAAAGACATCCACATTGGAAAGAAACTATTAAAGTTATCTCTATTCACAAATGTCTTGATTTTAAATGTAGAAAACCATAAATATTTCATACACAAAAAACGTTAGAACTAATAAATGAATTCAGCAAAATTATAGGGTAAAGAGTTGGCACTCCAAAATCACTTGCATTTCTATATAGTAAAATGAAAAATCTGAAAAGGAAGTTATAAAATTAATTCCATTTACAATAGCAACAAAAAGAATAAAATACATAGGAACTAATTTAACCAAGATGATGAAAGACTTGTACAATGAAAACTATAAAACTATAAAATATTGCAGAAAAAAATTAAAGAAGGACTTAAATAAATGGACACAAATCCCATGTTCATGTGTTCAAAGGCTTAATGTTGCTAATATGTTCATACTATCCAAAGTGATCTACAGATTCAACACTATCCCTATCAAAATCCCAGTGATGTTTTTTGTAGAAATAGTAAAACCTATCCTAAAATTCATATTGTGTCTCAAGGACCCTGAATAGCCAAAACAATCTTGAAAAAGGATAACAAAGCTGGAGGGTTCACACTTCCTTATTGCAAAACTTACTATAAAGCTCCAGTAATCAAAACAGTGTGTTACTGGTATAAAGTCAGACATATAGATCAATGGAATAGAATAGAGTACTCAGAATTAAGCTCTTGCATGTATGGTCAAATAATTTTTGACATGGGTGCCAAACCACTCAATGGGGAAAGGACAGTTTTTCAACAAATTGTGCTGCAAAAACTGGATATCCACAAGCACAGGAGTCAATTTGGATTCTTACCTAACACCACATACAAAAATTAACTCAAAATAGATCAAAGACCTAAATGTAAGACTTTAAACTATAAAACTCTTAGAAGAAAACATAGGGCAAAACTTTCACAGCATTAGATTCAGCAATAATTTCTTGGATATAACCCCAAAGGTGCAGGAAACAACAAAAAAACAGACAAGTTGGACTTCATGAAAATTTTTAAAATTTGTGCATCAAAAAATAATATCAACAGAGTAAAAAGGCAATTCATAGAGTGGGAGAAAATATTTACAAATCACATATCTGATAAGGGATTAATATTCATAATATACATAGACCTTCTAAAACTCAACAACAAAAAACAACTCAATTCAAAAATGAGCAAAGGACTTGAATAGACATTTCTCCAAAAAAAGAAATACGAATGGCCAATAAGCACACGAAATGATTCTCAACAACACTAATCAATACAGAAATGCAAATCAAAACTACAGTAAGATACCATTTCACACCTATTGGGATGGCTACTATCAAAATAACAAGTGTTGATGAGGATGTGAAGAAATTGGAACCCTTGTGCACCATTGTGGAAAACAGTATGGCGGTTCCTCAAAAAATTAAAAATAGAATCAGCATATGATCCAATAATTCCTCTTTTGAGTATATAAAAAAGAATTGAAAGCAGCATTTTGAAGAGATATGTATACACCCATAACCATAGCATAGCAGCACTATTCACAATAGCTACAATGTGGCAGCAGCCCAGTATTTATTGAGGGATGAATGGATAAGCAAAACGTGGTATGTATATACAATGGAATATTATTCAGTCTTAAAAAAGAAGAAAATTCTGACACATGCTGCTGCATGGATGAACCCTGAGGACATACTAAGTGAAATAAGCTAGTCATAAAAAGATAAATACTGTATGATTCCACCTACATGAAGTACTTACAGTGGTCAAAGTCATAGAGAGAGAAAGCAGAATGGTGGTTGCCGGGGTCTGGAGAGAGGCGACAACACAGAGTTATTGTTTAATATGTATAGAGTTTCAGTTTTAAAATGTGAAAAGAGTTATAGAGGTAGATGATGGTGATGGTTACACATTTTGAACGTATTTAATACCACTAAACTTACACTTAAAAATGGTTAAGATGATAAATTTTATACGTATTTTACCACGGGTAATACGTTCACTATATTGCAAAGTCACTGGAGAATTTGACATAAACAAATGAATAAATACTCGTGTTTCCCTTGCTAACAAAACTTCCCTACCTGCCATAGACAATAAGACTTTCCCTTGATTGATTTCTCTGGCTAGTCTTACCTTAGGAAGTTACATATCCAGAGAAAGCCAAACCTCCAGCCCCACTTCCACTGTACTCCAGATGTGTAACTAGAGTCTCTTTCTAGCATGCCTCAGAAAGCGAATAATGCCAGAAGAGATATAGACCACCAAAGAAATCACAAGAGATGAGTAATTTGTATTAGCACATTTATGGAGAATACGTGTGAATATGTATTCTGACGGTGCTTGACCACAAGGTAAAAACAATTTAGTTTTGGCTGAATGTATTGATTCCATTCAGTAGTCCTCATTCAGAGGTCATTTTCCCCGTTAAAAGACATTTGGCAATGTCTGCAGACATTTTTGGTTGTCAAAACTGGGGAAGGGTATAATTGGCATCCAATGGGTGGAGGCCAAGGGTGCTGCTAAATATTTTACAATGAACAAGGGTAATCCCCTCCAATACAGAATTTTCCAGCCCCAAATGTCAATTGTGCCCAGATTAAGGAACCATGATATAGATGCATTTACCAGACAGTCTGGATTTAACATGCTACCCTAAGCAGCTAGTTCTAATTGTTTATTGGTTGGCTTGCTGTGAGGAGATGAAATAAGATTGACTTGTCCTAAAATCCTTAGAATGATGTGGTGAATACAAAGACTGTTAGAATGGATTGTAATATATGGCACAACTATTCTACTACTATATTTTTGTCTGTGGAGACTGAGAAGACTGTCTTTTCATGAAGACATTGAGAAGTTAGAAGTATTGTTGTAGAAGTTTCTTATAGGCTAAGCATACTGGTAGATGTGGTGGTAGAGATGGAAGATATTTTAATGGAAATGGCTTGATCCCAGAATGACAGAGACATAGTAGGACATTTAACTATCAGAATAAAGATATTGGACGGCAAGGTTAAAATAATGATAACAGTAGCTTAACCCACAAGAATGCTTGGCATGAGACAATTGTGCCACTGTAAGGACCAAAATATATGGATATCCCGTTAAGTTCCTACTTTAATTTCTATAGCCAAAAGAATACTCTGGAGTCTGATGGTTAAAGAGGTCAGGTTTGAGTCACCAAAGTTTTCAGATGATTTTACCCAAATTCCAGATGAGTCATTGCCCAGCCTCAGGGCCATTCAAATGAAAGGGAAAGGAAGTACTGAAAAAGAAACCTGCAATGCTATCACTGGTATGTATGATGAATTTTCAGCCTAACATGTCTGGAAAGGTACCTGCAGCAATTGAGCAGTTTGAATGACAAAACAAAAGGAGCATAGTTTTGTCCCTTTTGAAATAAAAGGCCTGCAGTGTGGAGAAGATTCTTAATATTCATGAGAACAGAATGACTTGTTCTAAGGATGTCAGTCATCCAACCTCCCCTAAAACCTCAGTGCTCACTGAGGTTTTGAGACAAAAAACAAAGTGACCATGGTGACAGAATGGAGGCTATTCAGGAGCTGATCCAAAGACTCACCCCACCAAGACTGATCTGCCTATCTCCACTGTTGAAGGCACAATGCCCCACATCTTCAAGTCCCTAAAATGAAACATAGCCCAGTATTTGGTGACAGATGAATATATTTGACCCATTTTTTTAAAATCACGTAGGAGATTCATTCATTTATTCATTAATTATTTATTAAGTCCATACTATGTGTAAAGGATGGTTCTAGTGGCTTGAGATACATAAGAGGAAAAACAATGCAATAAAAATAACCCAGTCTTTCCCTGGTACAACTTACATTCTCACTGGGAGCAAGGCAAAATAAGCAATAAATATCATAAGAGTGTAAGTTTTATAATGTATTGTACACTGATAAATATGATGAAGGATAACACGTAACATTGAGTAAGAAAATCGAGAGTGTCTGGGTTGGGGAAATAGCATGGTTAGGGTGGTCCTCTCTGAATCATGTTTGAATAAAGACTGGAAGGAGACTGGTAGTGAGTCAGGTGAATAGCTGGGAAAATATTGTTTCAAGCAGAGGAAATTTTGCACTTAGCCAGTTCAGTGAGTAGGATTTTGCCTGGCAGATATCAGCACACTAAAGGAGCCAATGTGATGAGGTGGGGGTAAAAAGATGATGGGACAGTAATAAAGGAATCAGAGAGGTAGAGTAAACGTGTGGCAAGGACCTGTATTCCTACTATGTTCTTGAAATGTTGGGTGCCAGAAATACTCAGTGAGAAATATTAGTGACCACCGCTGTGTTCTTCTCATCTCCAAGTGCTTGACTCGCTCTTTTCCTGCATATTATATACTTTTACCCCTTCACAAAGGAAACACCCTAAAAGTTATAGCCAGTTATATCAATCTCAAAGTCCAGGTCCACTGTGAGCTGTATGGTAATCTTGCCATTCAGTCTGCATGCAGCTCTGTTTGACCTGGTGACTATGACTTGAAAGGACAAGTTATGCCCCACACATTCTGAATACCGTGGTGGAACAAGGACAATATGGAATCCTTGCTCACAAAGAGGTTCTCTTCAGTCTTCTTCACAAAGAAGGGGATAGAAGGCATAGCCAATCATGTGCTGGTATCAGATTGTACTGGTTTGCAAGGCCCAGTAGTTAAATTTCCAGGAAGTTTGTGAGTCAGATAGTATCACATTGGTAGCTTGAAATTGGCCGTGGTGGGGATATTTATACAAAGTAATCAGCAAATACTCCAAATCAGGATTATTTTTCCCCAGAGAGCTGGTTGTTAAACATTTACCGATAAACCATTGAGGCATACTACAGTAATTTCTAAAATTTTTCAGGACAGAGGTTGGAAAAGTTCATAACCCTGGAGGTGGAGAATGGTCCTTTGTTAATCTCTGATTCTGCTTCTGGAAGTTAGAGGAGACGAAGCTCCTCTTGACAACAGATTACTCAGCCTGCTTTCGGGACATACAAGGTCAGGGGCACGTGGGGTTGGTTTTGGTCTCAAACAGTCCAGACTGCTGGTTTTTTGAAAGCAAAATTCTTTCAAAATATCTAAGGGTATAGTACTTCTTTAATTCCAATACATTTAATGTGCCAGAAACAATAAACAACAATATTTTTGAGACGCACATCTCACATCTTCATATTTCTTTTATTGCGAACTCATGTGTCTTTTTCTCTATTTCTTTCCAGCTATCTTGAATCTTTTATGCTTTAGTGGCAAAGTCACATACCTATTCTCTTTTCCCTGAGGCATTTTGTACTTTTGAAAGGATATAAATTCAAGCAGACTCTACATTGTGAACTTGATCTTTGCTCTGAGACACTTTAATCCATTCATTGGTTTTAAAAGTGACAGAAAGCAGGTCAGCAGTTGCCTGGCAAGGGGGTAGAGAAAGAATGGATTACAAAAGGCACAAGAAAACTTTTAGGGGTGATGGCATTGTTCCTATTCTTGTTTGTGGCAGTGGTTTCTTGGATTGCATACATATGTCAAACCTGATATTCATATACACTTTGAAATATGCAGGTTATTGTATTTCATTTATAACTCAATACATTTGGGAGGAAAAATAATAAATGTGAAGTTGATACTTTGATTTGATCTTTGCAAACAGACTTTTTCAGTTTTATCTTTTCTAGTTGTCTGGGCGGGTGAAAGGGTGGGGAGGGAAAAATTGTCACTTGTTAGTATGCTTGTCTCATTTATACTTGCTGGTGAATGAGCTAATTATTTCTGATGTCATCTCTCTCGTTAGTGCCAAGAGGAACCGATACACACTATTAACATTCTGTTCTCCGACATCTGCACCTGGAGCTACGTTTCATTAAGTCCAGTATCTACCACTGCCTGATGTGGATAACCGACCTCCAAGCCTCGAACATCTTCACTGCCTGTCACCAGGCCTTTAAGCCACATATGTTAAAATATTGTTACATCACTTTGCACTTCTAGGAGACAATTTATTTTTCAGTCAAAATAACCTAGATATTAGGTTATGCAGTATAACTAATAACTCCCAAAATGTCATTTATTTTAAACATCAAAATACAGAATCTTATTAACTTTTGCACTAAGTGCAATGGCCTTAGAGTAGGAACTTGCTCAGCAGATATCAAGACAACAAGGAGCCTACATGTGCATACATCATAGGTTGGAGAGGATTTTACTACTTGCCCTTACTCTGAGATTCGGGTACCAGAGCAACTACTATCTGGAACACTGTTGGTAGCTCCCTGTAGAGGCAAGTAGTAGAGATAGGTATGCTACAAGAGGGCATGGCCTGGAAGATAACGCATGCTGTTCAGGGAGTAAAATGCTTATAACTGAGATTGTGGAAGATTGGTTCATATTGGTAGGGACAAGGTCTAGAGTATGACCGTGGGATTGAGGGGCTAATGGGTATTAGAGAGATTGGAGGACAAGATCATTAGACAAGAGTATTTCAAACAACTGGGAAGTCAAGGCATTGGACTTATCATCTAGGTGTATATTGAAATTGCTAAGAATTAATATCGGAGTAAAATTGGAAGGGGTAACATAAACCACGAGTTAAAATTATTGAGAAATGAAGTGAAGTGAATTGAGTTCATAAATACTCACTGTTGCCTGGAGAACAGGAGTAGTAAGGACAACAATAACAGCTACCTATATTGTTTTTATCTATGATGTGTTAGCACTATAACTATATTTTAACAAATTTTACATTTATATTAAAATATTCCTACCTCCTCTCCATTAATTTTTACAGTTTAGGCGATGGTTAAATTTACATTTTAGCTCATAGATTACAGTATTTTGAGATGAGATCATAAAGTGACGTAGGGGAGAATAGAGATTTGGATCAGAAATAACTGAAACATTAGAGTTGAGGAGAGAGAGCATTTTTGTTTGCACTAGAGAAAGGTATATTATATTTGGAAATATTTTTGAGAAGAAAAATGTCCAAAATGTTGAATTGTGGTAATTCTTTTATTAGGAGCCTGAAGGTCTGAAACTACTTTCTATTAAGAAATGTCCTGGGGGTGGCCCAATGGCATAGTGGTTAAGTTTGTACACCCCACTTCCATGGCTCGGGGTTCGTGGGTTTGGATCCTGAGTGTGGACCTACATGCTGTTCATCAAGCCATGCTGTGGCAGCGTCCCACATACAAAATAGAGGAAGATTGGCACAGATGTTAGCTCAGGGCCAATCTTCCTCACCAAAAAGAAAGAAAGAAAGAAAGAAATGTCCCACATTACTGGAATTGGTGGAAGGTAGACTCTATATCCCACAACAGACAGTGAAAAGGACAAATACCTACTTTCTTATCCTTTCTTGCAGTGACAGCATGGTTATACCTCTTAGATTAGGTCAAACACACCCACACTGGACAACATGGGTTTCTATGTTTCAATAAAGAAAGAAGGGAGCATCTTTTCTGGTGGACACAGCAATACTCAATCTCTACATCCAGTGGAGGTGGCTGTAAAGCCAGTATCCAGTGTCCAGCATTCGTGGTGTTGGCTGTGCAAGCTACCAAATCTACTGCTCAGCAGCTGTGGCAAGGTTCTCCTCTGCAGGTTCCTTTTGTGGCAGGCTCTCGTCTGAGGTGCTGATTGCTTTGTTTTCCTGAACTTCTGTTCATTTTCTGATTTCCATCCTTCCACCTCCCTTGTGATTTGTTTTCTCCTTAAATCAGGCAGTTTATTGGTTTTGCTCGCAATTAAAAACACTGTTAGGAGTCTAAGAAATATAATAAACAGAATGAGGAGGATAAAATTTTCATAGAAATAAAGTCTGAACCTTTTCCAGAGTAGAAGAAAGACATGAGTCCGCAAATTAAAGGATCTTGCCAATTTTCAAGCAGGTAATATAAAAACAATTTCACAGAGACTCATCAGACTGAAATTGCAGAACATCAAAGACAAAAAAAATAATGTAAAGATTGCTTTAAAAAGACTGACAGACTGATGGATTTCTCATTTGTAACAATAAATGCCAGAAGACAGCAGAATAATGCATTCAAAATAATATATTCAAAATAACTGTCAATCTAGAATTTGAGTCCCGTTTTACCAGCCATTCAAGAATGAGGGGAATTAAAGAATTTTTTTTCAGACCAAGATTATAATGTTACTCCTCATAGGCCTTTACCAAGAAAACCACTAAAATATATACTTCAGAAAGAAGGAAATTAAAACAGAAAAGATAGTAATCTTTTTAAATGGCTATGAACAAAGAAATTAATAATATGATGTGGTAAATAAGTATTCACTGCGAAATTAAAAATTAAAAAATAGTAAGCAATGTCTACTTTAAAAAATTATTTAAATATAGTTTGCATCCAAAAATGTATCTATTTTAAATGTATATTTTGAAACATTTACAATGGTTTGTAACCACCAGAACAATCAAGATATAAAACATTTCCATCAACCCAAAAGTTCCTTTGTGTCCTTTCCCAGTCAATTCCTGTGTAGTGACATAAAAATATGCTGCTCAGCTCCTTCAAGAGAACATGTTACAGGGAGTATGTTTGCCTGACAGTCCTGGCCGCCTTCTCTCTAGATCCACAAATGCATTGATGTCAAGACTGTCCTTCTAGCAGGCTACTCCCAGCGAAGCAGGAAGCACTGCGGAGGTGCTAGTGCTGGCTCATTCCTGTAGGCTGTGGGATTCCACCAACAATGTCCACACTGACCTGGTCACAAATGAAAATGGAGCTGCAGCCCGAGGCTTTTCCTACCCACACTACCCACAACTTCTCCCTCACCTTGTTCTTTACAGGCGTGTCCCCAATAAATCCCCTGTACATTCTGAAGATTTACACTGCACAGAGCACCTGGCACAGGTGCTAATGAGAGTGGCCCAATTTGAGAAATGAGTTTTTGAAACTGGCTCTTTTATCTGGCCAGAAAACCATGTTTAGATTTGCTTTCTATAGTTTCGGATTTTTTACAGAGATATAAAATTATGTTATTGTGTATTTTTCTCTAAATTGTGCATGTCTCATCATCCCAAGATCTCAGATTCTGGTGGACCCAGATGCTGCTCTTCAACACACTTGGAAGGAGTACTCATTCTCCAGTGCACTTATGGTTAAGAATCATTTGTTAAGACATTTCCTCCAGTGAAAGTAGTGACTGAATAAATAAATGCCACTTTCAGTATAGCAGCAATGCCTGGAAGAACTGCATGACTTTTGAGTTTAAAATGATTGAATAGTATTTTTGTTTTGTTTTCTCACTTGGTTTTTAAAAGCTAGCCTATTTTGTCTTGCTTTTTCTCTTCTATTGTTTGTTAATATTATAATGGACAGTGAATCCCTAAAGAAGCAATCTTTGTGAATCCGTGTCCAAAGATGGTTGTAAATGAAGATGTTATATAAGCAGTTGATCCCGTATTACAGTTTAGTAATTCTGGACAACCATTCATTTGACAAAATTTCTTGCGATTCCATAGTGACATTTCAGTTTTAGGATTTTATTTTTGTTTAAGGCTTATTTTCCTTTATATAAGAAGTAAACTGCAAGGTGAAGCATGTTGTCATTCTGAAGATTTACACCTAAGTATAAAGTAGAGAGCAAAAGAACAAAACTACTTACTGAACAAAAGGGACTTAAATAAAGTGGATAAAGTTATTTAGACGTGAGACAATGAGACCTTATTAACAGGAACAAGGGAAATATCACTCATTTGTTTAGTACTGGCCCTTTTTGCACTTTATATTGGCAGAAGTAAATTTGCAAATTTTAAAAGATGTTGTTTCCAAGATTCTTCTTGTTTTACAAAAAATCAATTTAGTTTCTTTCCATTTAATATGCCTTCCTTAAGAAAAGTTACTGAAAGAAAAGTTACTGAAAGAAAATACAAGTCTGTACTTCTTAAATTATTTTAAGAACAAAAATACATTCTAGAATAGCTAATAAATACCAATATTCACTTTATAGTCACATACAGTATATGCTTTTTATAAAACAGTTAGGTTCCCTGATGATAAATGCTGCAAAAATAACTCATGTTCAGGGTAGTACAAAATTGGCAGTAAAGATTAAATTCACATTATACTAGAAAGGCAAGAGATTTCAACTTGAGCCTCAAGCAACGAGAAGTTCTAGTTAGAAATGTGTCAGTAAGATTAAATACTTCAAACTTTCCTCTGGGTAATGTGGACAAGGCTGAATTTTCAAACAAACGTTATTGTTAAAGAATGGTAGTGGATATCGGAAAGTAACTTGCGTTCGACAAACCTTAATAAGGCTTCATTATGTGCCAGGTACAGTTCTAGGTTCTAGGCTGATAGCAGGAAAAAAAAACTGAAAAAGCTTTTCCATTGTGGAGCTTAGCTTCCAGGAAGTCGACTTCCAAGTCAAGATATAAAAATTCCCAATGCATGGAGCATCATATACTGTTTTTGAAATATATTTTAAATTTAGGTGAATATATTCCTTAGGCATTGGTGGAAATATAACTCATATTTTTCATTTAAAACCAAAGAATTCTCTCATGTCTAAACATAATTAAGTACCTCTCAAAGAAAATTCTCTAGGATATGTCTTATCATTTGTGTGTGTGTGTTTGTGTGCAATTGATTAAATTACAACTTAGTTTAAAAAAATTACTATATGATGTAAGACTAAAAAGGAATTCAATAAGATCAGTATATTTAAAATTCTTGTATCACCTACCGAATATTTTGAGGTAATCAGTTCCTTTTTATTTATTTCTCCAATATAACAAACATTACTTTAATTATAAAGTACTTTTATACTTAATTTTTCCAATCAACTGCTATATTCCATGCAAACAGTCTAAATTAGTACTAAAAACTAGTAACTTTAAAAGATTTCACTTACACAGCAGATTGTCAATGAGTAATAGTAGAATTAATGATTAATTTATTTCTTTTGTAGCAGTACAAATTTTTTTTCAAAAAAAAATTTTAAGCCTCACAATTATACTCAACTTTATTTATAGACCATAGGATAATTCCCCATTTTAGGTAATTCTGTAATGTTTGAGTTTGTAAATGGTACTTTCACAGGACCTTACTTGGCTAAGGAATTTGAACTATTCAATTCATGAGAAGAAAAACCATATTATTTGCAACTGTTATTATTAGCTTCTGATTAATAATAGGTCATGTTCATTTAAATTTCAGTTTATTAAAATAAATAATCAGATATTTAAAACATAATTTTCAGGGGCCAGCCTCATGGCCTAGTGGTTAATTTCAGCATGCTCCACTTGGGCAGCCCAGGTTCAGTTCCTACACCACTCATCAGCGGCCATGCTGTGACAGTGACCCACATACAAAATAGAGGAAGATTGGCAACAGATGTTAGCTCAGGGCAAATCCTCCTCAGCAAAAAAGAAAAAAAAATTAATTAATTAAATAATAATTTTCAAATTATAGAAATATTGGCCAAGACTGAGTGATCATGTTATGCTGCAGAAATATTGTTCTAGTTTTGTTATTGATTTTTAAGATAGCTTATCCATTATACCTAAAAGCTTTTCTAAGTTGGCTGGTATGGTTAATGATGGAATTTCAATTAACTCTACATTTCCTTGCTTCTCTGGCTTTCATTTAGACCTTTAACATCATTTCAGCACAATATTTTTGGTTCAGTGCCTTCTTGCTAAGCAGCTCAGAATTTCCTTCAGGGTCCCTATGGGCTCAATGCTGGACCCACTAAAACTTTCTTTAACAAATAGTCTTCTGGTAAGTGTGACTTGGGTGGCAAATGCACACTTATTTATGGCTGACACGGTCTCATGTCAAAAGAACATAAAATTGAAGTTATAGTTAATAACCTGCCACTTGGTATTATACTTGAATTTTTGCTCTTTTGCAGTTAAGGTTGTATGACTATTTCCATTAAAAATTGATTTCCAGTGGTTTGTAACTTAACTGCAAATGATCCGTCCATGAGAGATGAAAACTGATATACGAGTGCATCCCTTAGGAACCAAAGTGTAATTAAATTTGCATGGTTGTTTTAAAGTTAAATCACCGTAGGTTAAGGGTGATATAAAAAAAGCCAGGAGTTTAGGGAAACATTGTAAATTAAATTTAGGTTGGATTCCTTTCGTTTTTAATTAGCAAATACTATTAATTTAAGTAATCATTTTGATTTCATAGAAATTATAAAAATATCAAAGTGCATAACATTTTTGCCTTCAAGAATGTGTTGGTTCACCACTTGCTCGCTATTAATATTAGGAACATTCTACAAAAACTATTTTTAGGATTTTGTTGTTGATATTCACTCTATATCAATATATCATATTTATAATTTTAAAAATCATTTGATCACTAGAATCAATAAATAATTATCTATTACTTTCTCTCCACAAGATACTGTGCAAGGTTCTGAGCGTTCGAAGATAAATAATACTGTTATCTGCCTGGAGAAGCTAACAGTATGGTAGAAAAGAAGATAATACCTATCAGTGTATAAATGACAAAGATGTACAGAAAGGGAGGCAGGGCTGGAAGCTGGGGTGGAGGATTTCAACTATTTGTCCATGAAAGGAGTGTATCTGGAGAAAATAGTCCCAGCAAAGCCATAGAGAAGGGAATGCAAACATGTTTTTGAATAATCTAGAGACACAATACAGGAAAGGAAGAAACAGGATAAAAATCAGGCTGAGGGCCACAATTTCATCACTAGGCAATAGGATATCACTGACTGTTTTTAAGCAGAACATTGTCATGTCAGAAGAATATTTGAAGATTTATCCAGAAATACTGTAAATTGGCATTATTGTCTTTTGTTTGAGAGTGTGGACTCAGATCAGATTCCCGGGTTTCAATCCCAGCAGCAATATTCCCTTGCTTTCTGAACTTAAGAAAGCCTTTTATCTCTCTAGTCTACAAGTAGCTTAAAGCTGAAATGCAGATAAAAGATGACAGAATACAGAACATTCTGTGTGAAGCTGTAAGAGTTAAATGAGAGAATACACATAAGCACTTGGCACTATGCTTCAATACATGATAAGTATTCGCCATTATAGTTATTAAGGTGAATCATCAGAGGGAAAGAAAATATACAGAACAAACAGCTTGGATATAGATACAATTGTTCAACATAGAAGTATTGATGAACCTGAATGAGGGTTTTAATCAGCAGGAATCAAAATGAAATAATGCATTAAATATAGAAAGTACGAAGGTGGAATAAGCAAGATTAGAGAGCAGATTAGATTTCAGTGGTGAGAGAATTGTGAGTAAGATAATTATTTCCAGATTTCAAGCCGGAACTGGGAAGGTAGTTTCATGATCATAAAGGGAACATTATTAATCATAATGAGATGGTTAAGGGATGAGCTTAAATATGTGTTAAAGCTTCAAGTGCTCATTGGATATATAATTATCCAGAAGGTAGTTGTAAATATGATGAGGGACTTGAGCATAAAGCTTCCCTTAAAATATATAAGAACAAAATTTAAATTTACAACTGAAATATATGGAGATGCACAACCACCATCTTAATTCTTCATTACTCATGCTCATAATACTTGTATTGCAACACACTAAATAAAAGTAATATGTGAACTAACTGCAGAAAAGTGTTTAAATATATATGTACAATACAAAAATTATTATGTAAATGATAACATTTTTAGTCAATTGGAAAAATATAAATAATTCTACAAAATTTGGGAGGAAATGATAACGTAACTTACAAAGATGAAATTCAAGTGTTAACAGTACATATCCAAAAAAACTCTTGAAATTTCCTAGAAACAAAGAAATGTAAAGCAATACAATATATTTCCATATGCAAAACTTATAAATAATTGTCTTCAGTCAATAACATCCAGGGTTATCAAGGTTATAGGAAAATCAATATTCTCCTCCAACACAATATTCTGGATATAACTGAGATGCTCCTACAACATTAGCTCCTGAATCTGCCTTTATCCTTTTAGATATAGTGTTGCTATCTTTTCTTCAAGCAGCAAATTCAAATGTGAGTCTTCTCAAATACTTCCTGTGTACCTACTTTATTTTCTGGCACCAGTGTTTGGAGAATATTTTCTTTAAAATGTATCTTGAATCTATCCCTTATTTCCCATTATCAATCCTACCACCAAATTTAGGTGTTTTTAACTTTGTGTGTGGAAGATTGCAGGTATTTTCAAGCTTTTCTTCATATTGCTAAAATGTTTCTTGTTGAACTTATCCTCCACTCTAGTCTAAGAACAATATTTCCAAAAGATTCATAATACTTAAATAATTCATTCTTCATAATAACATGTGTGTTGTAAATGGAGGAATGAAGAAGAATCATAAAAGGGAAGATTCATTCTTTGGTGTATTTATTTCCCTTGAGGGAATAATAATAATGATAATATAAGTAATAATAATATTACTAAAAGAGTTGTTTAGCCCTTCTTTCCTATAGAAAATAACAATGATAAAGATGTGGCCATTGACCAAAAAATATGGCTAAGCCACCCAAACACATAGACAAGTTTCCTCTGCTATTATCAATTACAATCTTGCAGTATAGATCAATCAACCTAAATCTAGTCACTTTCTTTGTCTGGATGGCAGATAGTGGTGAAGCATGGAGAAAAGGTGGTCAATCATTAAAGAGAGAACAAATGCAAAGAATAAAGACCTTAATGAACAAAACAAAAACAATGAAAAACCACCACAAAAATAAATAATAACCTGAGGAATTAAATGTAACTCAATTTGGAATGAATCCCACATCAATATTTCTTAAATATTGCCCATTTAGCAAAATATAGTGTAGTGAAATGCAGGAGGGTATGTCTGCGGAAAGTGAAGGTATGCAGGAAGTGTAGTGAAATACATTAAGAAAAAAAGTAATTGAGAGAAAGAGATAAGAAATATATAAGTTCCTTGCTATAATTTCTTAGTAGAAATTGTGCATGGACATTAAATAAATGTAAAGGGGTTAATGAACCATGATTATAACCATAGAATACAGAAAAAGGAGCAAGTCAAGGTAACAGAATAGACATGAGTGCTCTAGAAAGAACACAGGTTGGGAAACCAGAAAATCTTGAGTTTGAATTCCTGCTTCACTGCATGCTCACTGTATGACCCTGGGAATTGACATTCCCTCTTTGAATATCTATTTCTAAACCCATAAGATGGAATATAAAGATATGTTTTAGCTGCCCACAAGATAAATATGGAGGTATGGAGTTAATAACTCCAAATCCCATAGCAGTATCACAGCTAGGATGGGGTCTATGTTGGTCTTACTCTAAAGTCTCTGCTCATCTGCTACTCTAAACCACAATAAATAGAGCAGCAAGAAGGAAAAGTTTACATGAAAAATATACAGATCTAAGTGGACATTACAGATCCCCTGGACACCTACCAAGATGCCTAGGTATTCACTCGTGAGTTCATGTAAACATTTATTGGATAACTACTATAATCCAAACATTGTGTCAAACAGTGATGCGGACTGTCTATGATGGAATCTGGTGACTCAGCTACATGAAAGGAAGGAAGGGATCCAGGACCAGTACTTTTAAAAGGGTGATCACAGAAATGACACATAAAAAGGGATGCCCACTCTGAAATTAGGGGTGATGGCGTTGGAAGTGAAGGCTTCAATAGGGTGAGAAGAACTGTGACAATTTTAATGGATGTTTTGAATTCTTTTGAAGGCATCTTGGGAAGTAACTAAGATTAAAACTGATTGTGCAATCAGACTAAAATAATCTTGTGTTACTGATACTTTCCCCTTTGGATTCTTAAGGTAAATTTATCAAGCAAATATTAATTTTCTGCTTATAGTGAAATATTTAAATTATGAGGAAAATTATAATATTTAAATTTTGTCCAGTTTTAATTATTTTTAAAGGAAACATAAGCTTGAAAAACAAAAATAAACAAAAAAAATTAGCCAGATGTTAAAGATACTGTATCTCGTGAAGAGAAGTTTCTGATAAAATAAGCAATAAGCATAAATGGAAGATTTTTTTTATTAGTATAGATCTTCAGATTTCATGGTTTTTTTTTTTAACTTTATTTTTTTGTGAGGAAGACCAGCCCTGAGCTAACATCCGTTGCCAATCTTCTCTTTTTTTCTGAGGAAGACTGGCCCTGGCCTAACATCTGTGCCCATTGACCTCTACTTTATATGGGATGCTGCCACGGCATGGCAGACAAGCAGCGCATTGGCCAGCCCCCAGAATCCGGCCCCCCGAACCCTGGGCTACCAGAGCGTGAACTAAACCGCTGCGCCACCGGGCCGGCCCCCAGATTTCATGTTTAAAAATGTTATCAAGGAGAATATGTTATGGATAATTTACATTCTAAATAAATGATTTAATATAGTAAATTCTTAGAATTTACTCAGGTTTACAAAGCCTGAATTCTATTTTTGATGTTATCCACATTTATACTTTTGCAATCCAAGTGTTCAGAGTTGGATATTACGTTACTAATAAATATTTTTCATCTGGGCCTGGCATAATATCTACACTCTTTTTATTAATTTATAATATCACTATTATGCTTTAAATATTTTGTATATTAAAGTTCATACATCTCATAATTCCTTATTATTCTCTATAAACTTGTGACTTTTTGTTTTTGTATTTTCTAATATGTTCTTTTTTTTCTTTTTGTATGATGACTAATCTTTTCAATGGGTTGAGAAAATTTCTATGCAAATAAATGTTATATGGAGTAAAAATCATATGCAGAATTACTTGCATTTAATCAGTTTGTTTCAGCTGTACGTCCCATTTTAATTATTGTCATTTTTCTTTCAGTCCTAAGCCTGCCAATTCTAAGTGAGACCTGGCTTGTAATATTATATTTCTTCTGGACACTTAACTCTTGTTCCAGCATTCAATTTTATTAACCTTTATGTCAACTTTTGGTACTTTCTTCTTTTGATTTAAGCACACTTGTGTCATATGGCACAAAGTAGCATCAAGGTATCTCCCCTCTTCACCATGTGATCTTCTCATTTTCTGTTTAAAAAAAAAATCACAATTTTTCTGCAGCCAATTTCCTGCACTATGCCTAAGTCCTATCACCAGGCTGCTCCAATGATTAAAATATTCTAGAAAAAATCATCAATGGTGTGTCCCTGACATTTTTTTCTTTGTTATTATTTTATCTAATAAGAAAAAATATCAGTCACTTTTTTCCCCAAAGTAAGAGGTCTGTCTCTCCCTCTATCAGTTTCTCACTGTATTATTTCCCTAGACATTTGCCCTTTGGACATAACCTGATGTGGCTAAAATAGTTGCAACTGGTAAAAGATATTTTGCTTTGGAATAATCTTGAAATTTTACTCTATATTGATTTACTTTCCTATAAAATAGATAATAATACTTGGCTAACTTGTTTGGCCGGCAGCCTTCTTTGACTTTACTAAGGTCCTTGAGGCACTTGAATGCAAAAAGAAATTGAAATCCAGGACATTATTACTGTTGTTATGTAGAAAAATGATATTAAAATACAACTGTATCTTTACGCTTCCCCTGGGCCATTGTCCTTTATGTTTTCACTTTATTCACTCTTTTCTGTGTTAGACTGCCATGAATATAAATTTCATAGGAGATCAAAGGCTACTAAGCACGATGTGTGTGCTGGAAACACTCCCTGTAAGGCAAGAATTAGTTAAGCTTCTTGGTCTCCTCCTCTTAAATTTATATAAAGGTCTATGCCTTTGGTAAGTATATTTTATTTTCATGGGAGTATGACTTAGTCAGCATATGTATAACCACATGGAGACACTGAATGTGTTGGAAAGATAAAATATGTTAGCTTAAAATCTAATTTTTCACCTGAATTACTTGCCTTAGTAGAGTGGACAGTGCTTTCTTAAATCATGCACAACAGAATTTTATTTTCTCTTTTCAGTCATTTACAATAAATGTTTTGTCCTGTAATTGTTTTAATGTCAGTCTTTCTAGGTTTAAAATGCAATTTTAAAAATACATCAGAGAGAGGAAACTTGATGGGTGAGCATATTTTTAGATTACATTTTGACCCACATTTTCCAGAGATAGTACATGACATTTCGTTATTCCCTCGGTTTCCTTTCAGAGCAATGGGTCCTGATTACTTGGAACAAAGCAATATGGTTTTGTGTAAAATCAGTTGCCATGTTGCTTGGATAAGGACAACAATTTCTTCAGCCTCCTGAGACTTTCCAGTGAAGTTAAAATATGCCTACAGATGTCAGAAGCATGTATACAAATTAGTTAGGGAAGAAAAAGAGTGAGAAATATGTGCAAAGAGCTTTATATGGTGATAGACACTAGAATTTAACATTAGTAATTGTTTTGAGGGCTACGAGTTTCATCAGTTTTAGAGGAAATAAAATAATGATGCATATTATAAATTAATACAAAGGCTTGCAATTTGTAATTGCATTTCCCTTTATGTTTGACATTCAATAATTTAAGGTCAGGAAGAGAGGAAAAAAGTGATTGCTATAAATATATTGTTTATTTTTCTCTTAACTATTGTTTTGACACAAGTTCAAATTATAGACAGATTACAAGGATAGTACAAAGCATTCTATTAATTTCCTTTCCCAAATGTTAACATTTTACTCTATTTGAGAATAAGTTGTGGATATGGTGTCCCTTTCCTTCTAAATTTTTCAGTACATATTTCCTAAAATCCTGAGCTAATAATGTAAAACTCTTTTACATTATCACAGCACAAGCAACGATTTCATGAAATTAACCTCAATATGGTGCTATTATCTAATATACAGACATTATTCAGGTTTCACCAATTGTCCCAATAATGTCCTTTAGAGCAAAAGAAAATGCAGGATCATGCATTGCAGTCAATTGTCATGTCTCTTTAATCTTTTAATCCATAATAGTTCCTCAGTTTTTAATTCTGTTTCATGGCATTGATATTTTTGAAGGGCGCAAGGCCGTACATTTTGTATAGAGTCCCTCAGTTTTGGTTTGTCTGATGTTTCACCATGATTAGATTCAGGGCATACAGTTTTGGCAGGAACACTTAGCAACCACTGTACTCTCTTCTCAGGAGGCCCATGAGGTTGACTTCTTCCGTTCCCGGTGACGTTACCATTGATCACTTGGTTAAAGTTTCTCTGCTGTGAAGATCAATGTAAACGTCTTTGCATATAGACTGTTTATGTAAAAGATTTGCCACTCCTACTTTGTCACCCCAGCTAAAATCTTACCTGGTTTTAACCAAAGTATATGAAAAAGTAAGGTACAACCAATATATTTTTAAGGAAAATAGCGTGATGAAGTACAAAAAAGGAGAGAGGGAAGGAAGCAGGAAAGAGAGAAAAAAAAAAAGGAGAAAGAAAAAAAATGACTGGCCACAGGAAGATCTGTGTCTGAAATTTAATTTGGCTATTTATTCTCCGAGTTTTGATTTCTCTTTTTATATGTGAGGATAAGATTTTCTACCAAACTTGGCTGTTTGTAGATTAAAAATCAGGTAACACAGACCATGGAAAGAGCAAGTGCCCAGCACTGTCATATGTTAGCTTTTGTAAATATTGTGAGTTAGGAGAAATTAGTGTGAATTTATATTTTAATCCAAATGAAGCAAAAGATCTGCAAATGTAATATCTGGCAAAGCTCACGTTAGTTGTGGCATCCTTTGTTTGCCCTGACAATTCAAACTGGAAAATATACGTGTGTTGAGCAGAGTCTACTGACCATTACTTAAAAAATTCTTTACTTCTGCGGGGTCTGACCTGTTGAAATACACCAAAATATGCAATTCTCTCCATGCTTAATGTTATTACATTGTCAAAAACTCATAATGGATATCTTCCAGCCATGAAAGATGGTAACACCATATCTTCCCTCACTTCAGTTTTCACCTTGGCACTTCAGAAAAAGAGAAATGTTACACAACTTTTAAAGTATTCTCATCTTCTATAACAAAAAGTTGAAAATATAAATATTATTCAAAAGTAATAGAACAGCAACCCAAAGGAATAAAATTGAAAAATATCCAGGTGGGCTCTATTTTAGATTTGAAAGAAAAATATATAGAACATGTACATTGTTGGGTGATAACAAATAAGAGAAATATGTTCAGTCCTCAAGAAATCATTTTTATTATCTCAACTAAAATTGGCAAATTCAATATGCCTCTTTATTACAGTTTGCATAATCCAATGCTTTGATTTCATTGCATTTATTTATACAGGAGAATCCATTTTGTTTCAGATTAGATGCTTTATTAAAAAGTGAAACATATAATTATTCTAGTACTATTTCCTCTAGAATTCCTTTGAAGCAAAATGACAACTCTCTGCTGAGTTACATGCAGCAGAAAAAGTTATTGTAAAATTTATCAAAATGATAGAATTTTACATGCATTTTTCAGGCTTACTTGAGGATATTCTGTGGCATACATTGTTGGTAGCTTTCCAAGCATCCTCCTATTCCCCTTTCTTTATTGCTAGCCAAAAATTTGTTTTATATGCCAGGTGGCCATGGCTTTCAAGAACAATTTCTGGTCCTAGGAAATAAATGTGATCAGTCTAAACTAAAAGAGATAAATTGAGGATAGGAGTGTACCACAGGAATATGGATATGGTGCATTTCTGGCCAATAAGTCAGGATGGGACATCTGCAAGGACCTTCTGGAAAAGAGATGAAGGTATAATGTTTGATGAGGACCTTACCTAGGCTGCTGAAATCTCTGTAATCACAAGGGAACAAACTAGCACATAAAATCCACTCACTAAGGATGACAGAATAGAAAGATTAGGAAAAAAAAAAAAAAGAATATCTGAGTACTTGATAACAATGTAAAGCTGTTCTTAACCAATCCTGGAATTGCAGACTTTTTGCTATGTGAAAAATAATGTAGCTTTATTGTTTAAGTCATTTATGGTTTGTATTTATGGTAACTGCAGCCCTAACCATCCTATCTATCAGCTGCTTTGACAGGAAAGTAAAGAGATGAATAATATCATTCATTCAAAAAATATTTTGAGCACCCCCTCTAACTGCAAATCACTTAGCCAGGTGCAAAGGATGCATTTAGTCAAGACATCCCTCTTGCCATCAGTTGATTTTCATAATTAAGACAAAATTATTTAATGAAAAAATGAGTATACATTAAAAAATTTAAAAAAAACAATGAAGGAAAATAACATTCACTACACATTGTCTTTACTAGTTTTAAGATGAATTAAACGAGATAATCTTGCAAAATTCCAGATAGATGTTGGCACATAGTAAGCACTAATGAGTTTCCTACTAATAGTAACATTTTAAATATAATTATAACTAGAAAAAGCTTTGTAATATAATATTTTATTCTGAATTGTAATAAGGAACCTTTATTAAATGCAAGGAAAAGGTACATAAAACTGTAAAGTGTTTAAGCTTTAAATTTCAAATCAAACATTTCTTTTGAAGGAAAAAGTTTGTCACCTTGAACTGCTTTTAAAAAAAACAACAATTTAAAACTTAAGCACTTAAGTAAAAATTTACAACCTCTTAAATTAGGCTGGTGTGTTTGTGCTACTACATGAAGTTCCAGGAACTTGAAGATTATAGAACTCTAAATATGCCTTTACATAAGAACTCATTTCATCAGTGGTTAGCTCCAGGTGGCCTTTCTTCTTTGCATAAGCAACATATTAACCTTCTCCAAAATGTTTTTCCAAAATCTTACTTAAGTAAGTGAAATTAAGACATTCTCTCATCCCAGCAAAACAAGTGTCATAAAAATAGTAATATCAATGAATATTAATGAAATGTTAATAAATCACTAGCCCATGGGTAGAAAGGTAATCCTACCACATACTCGTGAATCCTCCATCAGAACAACCCAAATATCAGAATTTGCATTTCTGTTTACATTGCCCTCCATCATAATTGGTAGTTTGTCACTATTTCTTTACATGCTTGGAAGCATTATTCTAACTGAATACATTCTGTGCCTAGAGAAGAATCCTCACTCATCAAGTCTGTCAATTTTGCCATTTCTCCTTTTAGTTATTCTTGTTAGTTACTCTCCTGCTTTTACTTACTTAAGACATGTCACTCATTCAGCAGATGCACTGACAGATACTTGACTGACGTGTAAATTTATTCACTGAAAAGAAAAGAACATTTTTGTTCTGACGTTTTATTTTTATCTCTGCATGCCATCTTTATTTGACAGATTATAAAGCCATATTCACATTAAAAAGAATCTTTAAATAAAGAACAATTTGCCATATCAATATTGTCTTCCCACCCCTTTTATTTCCATGGCCTTAGAAGCTTACTGAAAATAACACTTCTCACATGCAGAGACAATAATCCAAGTAATGGTGAATAGCCACCCTTCTTCTCTCTTTTCATTATTATTTCTGGTTTACTCAATATACATAGGGAAAATGTTCATCTTCCTGTATCATGAAGACAAGTGGATTGGCATATACTCTGCTTGTCCTTTTCTGAAATGCTTGAAGAGATTATAACTTATGGGCAATAGAAAAGAAAATAGTCAAATTCAACAATTTAGGAACAAGAGTCAAGAAAATATCTGTATTATATTTTATTTAAGAAAGACTATAAAAATGATAAACTCTCCTTTACATTCACTGAAAGTCTTCCTTTAATGAAAATACATAGACTCTATTTATTCCCTTTAACAGTTTCAGTATTGGAAATCGAATAATACTTTTGTAAAATGGTGTTTGAAAATACATATTTTCCCTATGTTAAAAGTATGCATATTTAGTGTAGTTATCATTTTTTGAGGAAAACATTCCTATTGAACCAGTCATCCTGGATGTTAGAAATCAACCATGTAGCCATGTTCACTGAGCACATGTCGAGCCAAAAGCAACCCACACACAACACTCATGGACAGCCTAGTAGCTCCGGACACAAGTAGAGTAAATGACGTGAACACCTATTAGATGCTGTACATGACAGTTTATCCCATTAAGCTAGTTGTTTCCAGACTAATAATGCTCATGGCTCTCGAAAGTTAGAATATCTTCATTTGTTAGCTCATTTGATTGTTTCTAAATATCTTACTCATGTCAGTAAGATAACTGGGGTGAATCAATGAGAACTCTACCTTTTTGATCTAGGCTCAGTGTTTGGTAGGTATGTCAGATTCCTTTACCACTTATGAAACATTTCATAGAGATATTCACTCCTGCAGCATGTCAAATATTGGATACTGTTGTAAATCCAGAGTCTATCCTCTAGAGTCAAGAGTTACTCAAAGTTTCATATAAATACTTTATATCACAATGTGGATTTTAGAGAGTCAAAAAGAAAAATATGTGAGAACAATTAATATGGATAAATGTAAGAGTCTGGAATTGAATAAAAACAGACTAATGGAGTGTTTTCTTATAAACTGCATGAAGGTTAAAATCCAATGTTTTGCTTAACATTTGATCTTGAGTATCTAGTGCAGATATTGCCAGCACATTGTAACTACTTAAATAATGATTGTTGAGTGAATGAATCAGGGTCAGGCTTGTACCGTAATAACCTATGTGCCCTATAGCAACCATGTGTCTTTCTGGCCCCCTTCTGGGCAAGATGCCAACCATCTGGGATTTGTAACAATCTAGGGCCTGGCCAACCCAGATCTTAACTTATCTCAAAGAACAGCACGTCTTGAAGGAACACAGAAACCTTCCACGTGAGCTACTTTTCCTGGGAATGCTGGTCGTAGCAAGGACGGTCCCTCTTGGCAAGCACCTAGTCTTTGGACCCCTGCCTATATAAGCAACTCCCTCTCTGCCCTCAGCAGTGGGTGCACAACCCCAGCCAGCCAGCCGCTCCTGGACACTCCCTGTACGGAAGTCCCAGTAAACCTATTTGTCTCATTCGCCATCTCCGGTCTTTTCTTCAGTCTCTCTGCAACCTCTCCTGCACTGCTCACGCAACTGGGTTCTTGGCCAGACAATGGATGAATAAGCGAAAGAATACCCAAGATCTACATTTTGAAAAGACCCATACGAGCTACTGCTTAGGCTAAGTTTTTAATGATATTTCTATCTTTTCAATTTGCAATAGTGCATTGCCCTTAAACCGAAGTAAAAAATCATTAGTCTATTACTTTCAACTGGGTGTTTCAGTAGCAAGAAAACATATACCCTTTACAGAGTTGTGTTACCTCTTCACATAAAGTTGAAGTCACTACTCCAATAACTACTCATTCATATTTTAAATACCTCGTTAAACTATTTTTAAGAATTCTTGAAAATAAAAGAACCAAGCAAACAACAAACATAATTATTTGGACCTTATCCTTTGAATATGTGTTGAATTATTGAAATGGTCTTCAGAGAGCCCAAATAAAAACCTTAACATGAGGGAAGAAAAACATGCTGTTAATGAAACACAAAGTTAGTTTTTCTGGCTCTGTGGTGGTAAAAGAATTTGCATCTCAGCTTTTAATTGAATCATTTTTTCTGTTACCTAGGGGACACCATTATGAGCCGACACCTGTCGGAGGAAGTTTCTGTGACCCCTTCAGCTCATTTTTCTGTTATATTTGTAGCCACTCACCAGATGTGCTCATTGGACAACTGACTCCCTGGGCATGACTGTAAATGCTTCATGATGTACTTGGATATGAGTTTTACATACAAAATACTAAGGCAGTCATTTCCTTTGCATGAAAAGTATGAATCCAAAGCCTTACCTTAATGATAAACCAAGATGACTGATGAATCATAATTTCTCAGAAAAGCTGACTAGGAAAAAATAAATGCAGCTCAGGACACCTATGCATCACCAGTTCCTTGGTATTTATAGCCTTTTCATCCCAAATGTCCGGGATAAATCCATCTCGTTTGTGACCATTTCTGTAGAGACGTGCCCTAGAAAAAGTCTCATTTCCTTTCATCAACATGGTTTTAATACTATCTGTCCACCATGACTTTAATATTGACATTTCTGTTTAATGTTTCTACAACAGTTCCTCCTCAGGAATCTATTCTCTGAATGATTTGAGCAGCATTAAAAAAACTAATGGCTTCATAGAGAAAGAAAACATTGCTTTGTGAAGTAGTTGAATGGTTTATGTGAATTAATGTGACTTTTTAACTTTTATTACAGAATATTTATTCATTTTAGAATATGAGAATAATGAAGAAAAGTAGTAAGAAGAAAATCTGTATATTCAACATGTTTGTTCTATTTATTTTCCCCCTATATATCAATTTTTAAAAATATAGCTGTAGTTATAATGTGTAAGAGGGTACATTCTATGTGAAATGTATTATTATTTTTCCGTGTTGTTACAAATTTTCATTAGTGCCCATTTAAAATTTTTCATAGCACTTTTGTTATGCATGCCATAAGCATTTTTCTAGCCTTACTTGATGTCCAGGAACTTGTCCATTCCTTTTGTCATAAAAACTATGATTTTTTTTCCTTTCTTATATTTTCTGTCACCTGTATTCCTAGAAATTCTACTATCTTAAATTACATTTTGTCTTAGTTTTATGATAACTTTATTTTAAACTATTTAATTATTAAATACATGTGAAATGTTTTTAGCTGCATGGTATCAATAAAAATTTTAGCTGAGTTAATATGTGCAACATGCATTTTCCTTTTCCCTTACACTGAATTATGTAGTCTATTGCTATTTTGAAAGTAATGTTTAATTACTTATGTAATGTTTAATTGCTTAAGTAATGTTTAATTAAAGTAATATTTCTCACTAGTAATCTAAAGCATGTAAAAATTCTTTTGCTTTGTGTTTATTATTGTTGAATTTATTTTATTAATCAGATTCATGTTTCATTTGATTATTACAGATTTTCTGGACATCAAGTCACAGTGTGCAAATAATGTTAAACTTTCTCCATTTTCACACAGCATTTACCAGCCTTCAAAAGACAAGCCTCTAGCTTTTGCTGCAGAAGTCTACACGTAATATTGTTCCCATGTTTTGTGACTGTTTATTTTGTGAAAACTTCATTGGGAAGTTGAATTGCTTCTTTGTGCCTGGAACGAGAGTATTCTACCTCTCAAAATGGAGAATTGTAGTGTAATTTTTTTATTGAGGTCACATTGGTTTACAACTATATAAATTTCATGTACATCATATTTCAACTTCTGTATAAACTGCATTATGTTTACCACCAAAAGTCTAGCTGCTCTCCGTCACCGTACACATGTGCCCCTTTACCCCTTTTGTCCTCCACCTACCCCCTTGTAATTTAACGAGCAAAAACACTTATCTTTGTAGATAAGCTTGTAAAGTGAAACAGAAATCAGAGCGTTCATTCCTCGGGGTGAGTATGCTAACCCCACAGATAGCAGACGTGTCATTTCACCAACCCAGCCAGCATGCCTTTACCCCTTTCTTGCTAACTGTACCACAATATTCCTTCAGGCATTATTATATACATGCCCCATCACATACATCTCTGTCTAGGCTGCCAGTCACAGTACTCATCTCATTCTGGCAAAGTGATGGGCGCAGGACACAGGCAAGAATAACCAGTGCTCCTGACCCTGAGAAACAGAATCTTAAGCTAAGGTTACATAAGCTTACATAAAAATGATGGACTTGTTTCATTTACGTGGGAGGTTCTGGGAGACATTTCCTGCTACCTTGTGTCCCTTTCCTGAGCCTCATTTTATGAAAGATGTTTTTGAGCTACTTCTTACTTTCCAAGAAATTCTTTTTCTTTTTTCTTTTTCTTTCTTTTTACTTTTTCTTATGTTTATGTCAAACTTAGCCAGAGCTGACATCTGGTGCTTAAACACAGAGAAGCCTGAAACACTTCTAGGAAAAAAATAGAAAAAAAATCTAATAATCTCAATCTTTTAAACTTAACTCTATACCTCTCATCCATCCTAGTAATTTGATTTTTGAAAAAAGTTTAAAGATGAAAATATTAATTGCTAAATTACTGGATTCTATTTTAAATTTTTAAGATTTTAAGATATTTTTTCTACTTATACATATACACATACACTTGTGTGTATGTGTGTGCATGTGATGTGCACAGATGGATTCATTTTGTCAGATGTGCTTAATAATGTTAAATGTAATTCTAGGGGGCCAGCCCCATGGTCTAGTGGTTAAGTTTGGTGCACTCTGCTTTGGCAGCCCAGGTTCAGTTCCCAGGTGTGGACCTACACCACCCATCGGAGGTCAGTCTGTGGCAGCAACCCACATACAAAATATAGGAAGATTGGCACAGATTTTAGCTCAGGGAAAATCTCCCTCAAGCAAAAAGAGGAAGACTTCCAATGGATGTTAGCTCAGGGAGAAACTTCCTCAGCAAGAAAAAAAAGTAATTCTGTAAATTATCTAGATATCTCTGTACTTGGATATCTATATCTATTTCTATATATCTATCTAGATATCTCTAGCAATATAGCTATAGAGATATCTAGATATATATACAGACACATATTTTTGTATGTACAATTTAGCAGCCTCTTTTTATTTAATAATGTATTGTGTAATTTAACTTTTTAATAATGTTTTAATAGGTACATATTGTCCAATGTTATAGGTGTATTATAATGTAATTAATTATTTCCTAATTATTAACACTTAGGTTATTTAAAATTATACTTATATTTCATTTTATATCACTATTGTGATTAATTTTAAATGATGAAAATTAATATCAAATAAATATGTATATGTCACAAATTTCTTTCACAGTTTATTAGAAAGTGAATTGGTTAGTTTAAGAGAAAATATTTGTTTTTTATTTAAATAATGAGGGTTGGATTCTGATCCAACACATGACGAAACAATGCTAGGTATTTATAGTTAAATTATTTCACATTTCTGTATATCAAGACAAAATAAGAGAGCAGAGAAGGCAAATATTCTTTATATATGTAAAGCCTCTTTAAGACCTTTAGACAACCAACTCAATTGAAGAACTTCAAAACAGACATTTGTGTAAACACACATGCTTTTAATTTGTGACTTTACTATATTATATATAAAATAATTAAAACTTGTGAACAGGAACTCAATTCAAACTGGCTATTCCATCAGTCTAGAGAGAGTAAAAGTGTTAGCTTTGACTTTGCCAATTATATCCAACTACTCTATATGAGGCTGTATGCATTTTCACCAAATCCTATCATTTTAAATCATTTTAATTGAATATATTTTTAGAAATACTCTCTGGGAATTTTAAATTATAGGGTGTTCTCAACAATATTAAATGTTTCATACATTTAGTAAAAATACTCAAATTATTTTTTAGCAAAAAGAGATGAACAATAGATACCAACAAGTCAATCATAAACTGTCTTCAACCAGTGCCTCAGGCAATAGGGACATTTGAAAAACTTTCATTTTTAGATTCTTTTCAGAAGTTTTGCATCTGGATTCCAGTTAGCCTCCAAATATGCATTCATATTCTTCTCTATGGGCCTCAAATCTTTATATTTAGAAACATCTTCTTCAGAAAGCATTATTTTTTTTAAGAAATATGTGGCAAGTATTGTGTTCCTGTCTGTCTGATGGTTCTGCCTCAGGGCTGCCCATTAAGCCACCAATTTCTACACTGAAAAGGCATTCCCATGATGAAATGTTATTGTTTCAAGTATGCTAATGACTCTTCTTGAAGGGTAACATGTAAAAATAAAAATGAGCTACCCATTCCTGGTATATATATATATATATATATATATATATATATGTATGAAGGCTTCCCAATTATATGTCTTCTCCAAATGACTCCTGTGTAATTTACTGAAGCTTATATTTTCTGATCAGTTTCAACCCTTACATTGATTTGATTCTTCAATCTAAAGTAAAATTTGCCTTGACCAAACCAAAACTTGAAGAAAATCAGAAAAGTTCTATAATCCAGTAGCCAGAGAGTGTGTCTGTGTAAAGGTTGACAAAGGATTGATACTGTCAGTCAGCTTTCTAATTAAGGAATAGAACAATGTGAGAAAAAAAATTTTGTAAGGTTTTTTTTTTTTCTTTCGAAGTTTTCTATATGGCTTCTTGTTATGGGTGATGTGAAAGACAGAGAAAGAGATGATTATGAGAAAAACATTCAACCTTTCCACCCAATATTTCAAGTCTTTGGACTACAGCTGTCAGTTACAATCCATATACTTACATTTGAGTCTTGAAAAATCTTTCACATGGAAGTCTCAATTCTTTTTAATTTTACAGAAAATATTGAATTATATTAAATTAGTTTTCAATTAAAATATTACTTGATTAAAATAAAACCTTATAAATATACTGAATCGGCTCATTAGTGTGAGAGGCAGTACTTTTTTCCCTATTTTAGCATATTCTTTCCTTATTTTAAATTATGAGGATACACTTCTAACAGTCTTATTTAGTACCATAAAACAATAGAGTCTCAAAAGAGAGAAATAACTCTTTTCTTATTATTAATATTAAGAAGAACTTATGCAATATGTTTTTTAAATCACTGCCATTTAAATAAATTTATTATGCAAGAATGTTTAGTTTTGAAATTTATATTATAATGCTGTTTGTGTTTCATTGTGATTAAATAGAGAAAACACATATGTTGCCTATCATTAAATAATTCGTATAAGGTTAACATAATTATTATAGTATTTGATAAATTACAATAAAAGACATTTATAATATGATTTTGGTGGTTGATGTTAAAGATTCTGTTATCAATGTCTAAATATATTTTGCCTTTAAAGATATCAAGATACTTAGTTAAACTACTTCTTTTTAGAAATCACTCACTTATTTAGTAAATAGTAACTGCACACCTAATATTTATGAGTGACCATCCAGGTTCTGGGAATATAGGGATAAATGGAATAAACAAAGCATGGAACACTTAGAGGTAATTTTCTATCAGAATGATATAGAGAATAAAAGAAACATAAATTTTAAAATGTGGCAATTTCAGATAATAAGAGTGACATTAAGGAAATGAGTTAAAAGGCTAGATAGTTTAGGAGTTGTAGGATGAGAGCTGATTTATTACAGCATAGTAACAAAACTACTATCTGAATACAGCTGAAACTTAAATGATTAAAGACAAATAAGACATGAAAATCATTCTAACAGAAAGAATTGAAAGTTCAAAGTCCCCAAGGTAGATTTATTTGTAGGATATTTAAGACACAGACACAAGAAGAGTTTGGCTGGAATTCCACAAACAAGGGAGAAGAATGATAGAAACTGACATGGGGGAGGCAGTCAGGGGTCAGATCAGGTGAGGCATTTTAGGCTTTGGTCTGATGTTTGGAATTTGTTATAAGCCCAAAAGGAAGCAAGAGCTTTAAGCCAAGCTTTAAGTGGTTTGTACTGGAGTATTTCACAGTGGAGCTGGTGAAAAGATGTGGGATTCTACATAAAGTTTAGAGAGATATTAGAATTTGATGTAGAGACAAATATGACCCAGACTAGGGTTAGAAGATTTAGCAAATAAAAAATAGAGGCTCCAAATAATATTTTTAATGTTAGTATGCCCCATGCAATATTTAGGACATACGTATGCCAACATTTTGTTATTTATCTGAAACTCCATTTCATCTAGCTACTCTGAATTTTATCTAGCAAACTCAAGATTCCCAACGTTCTTTGAGTATCTAGGGCAAGGGAGATTCCAAAGACTTAGAGGGGAAGACTGGAGAAAGAGCATGGTATGAGGGTGGGGAGATGAAGGGAGCAATAATTATATATTGAAGATGGTCAGTTTGAGAAGGTGATTAGACATCCAAATGGAGATACTGAGAAAAGCTCAAGAGAGAAAAAGAGATTAGAGATAAAGACATGGGGATCATCTGCATACAGATGCTAAAAGTTGAGGGAATACATGATCAGTGGTGGAGAAGGTAGCAAGAGAGCCAGCAGGCAGAAGAATAAAACACGAAGGTGTAATTTCACAGAAATTTAGAGAAAGTGGTCAACAGCTAAATGGGGGGATGATCCACCAAGATGAGCACAGAAACTATTGGACTTCACAAAAGGAGGTTGTTGGTGTTTAAGTGAAGTGGTAAGTGTAAAAGTCCCAACTGAAATGGCCTAAGGACAAGGGGTGGTAAATAAGAGGAGTATTAACCCCCTTGTGGGATTGTGCCATGAATGGAGAGCAAGGAAATGGGGTCCGAGTGGAACATAGGAGACCACGGGATCAAAATAAGTTCATTTGTTTTTTCAAGCTGAGTAGAATCAACACGTTTCCACATAGATGAGAATTTTTTGTTAGTAATTAAAGGCAAAGCAGATTATACATGGTATTTGCGAAAGGGAAATCCTTGACTAGGTGAGCTGGCATGAAATCCTGTGCTCAGGTGGAGGGTCTGCCCTTAGGGAGAAAGAGAAAACTGCTTTTGTGGTACAATCAGAAAATGGAGACTAAGTGGGCACAGACTAGCAAGATAGTGACTCAATGGTCAGAAGAGGAGTAGCTCTCATCTCATTTTATATATATATATATATATATATATATATATATATACACACACACACATATATATACACATATATATATACACATATATATGTGTATACATATCTCTTCTAACAGACAGAGCTATAACGTTTGAGGATTGTAGATGTGAGCTATAAAAAACAAACACCTCGGGGAACACACACACATCCATATCATAAAGTGAGTTTCTTCGTCTCACCTTTCAGTCTGCACTGTAATGGTCATTCCATTTATGGAGAGGATAAACATATTTAACAAACAAAAAGAATTTAAGAAAGCACACAAATTTATTAAAATAACATCTTATGCCATTTGTGGAGTATTATCATCTAATGCATCTTTTGACTAACCAATTATGTACAAAAATAGTCTTGATTTTCAAATAATGTTCAAATTTATAATAATAGAACATTACAATGTTTAAATACTGAAAGATTCTAATTAATATTAAGTTCTATTCATGTTTTAATATGTTATTATGTATTTTCTAGAGATATGAATTGTATTAATGGTGACCTAAATTGAAGAGGTTTGCAAGTCACTATGTAATATTTTTCTTAATTGTCCTGAAATACATTAGGGGGCGCTCTGAAATGAAAGCTATATTTATACAAATAAATATATGTATAGACTATCTAGATTATGAGACATTGTCCTACCCCTATTAAAATCCATATGATATTGAGACATGAAGGGGATTCATGCTTATCTAATATCACACAAAATTGTCATGATTTATTGCAATTTGAAAGAAGTTACAAAAGGCATATTTGGAGGCAAATCTGAGAAAATTCATGATGGTGATTTTTTTCTATTTGATGTAAAAGAGAGGAAATTTATAGCTTTTCTTGATATTCCAATGAGAATGATTCATAATATTTAAATATTGAAGTTATTTTAGCAGTATTATGATTATGTACATTACTATTTAGTATTTGAGAGAAGTAAGACAATTTATTTTTTTGCGTGTGAGGAAGATTCACCCTGAGCTAATATCCATTGACAATCCTCCTCTTTTTTTTTGCTTGAGGAAGATTGGCCCTGACCTAACATCTGTGCCAATATACCTCTATTTTGTATGTGGGATGCCTCCACAGCACGGCTGGTGAATGGAGTAGGTCCACGCCTGGGATCCGAACACGTGAACCTGGGCCAACGAAGGACAGCTCGTGGAACTTTAACCACTCGGCCATGGGCTGGTCCCCAATAAGACATTTTTATAGCTGGTATTTTGAAAAGTTAAACTCATTCTGGAAGTTTGTTTGTCTCAAAAATATTTTTCACAGTAGGATGAATCAATGATCTATTTTAAATGTTATCCTATCTTAGGGAAATAAATAACAGAATGTGTGCTTTTAATAGTCATACGTGGATAAAGTGACCATTCGTTTAATTTCTGCATGTTAATGTAAATGAAAATGTAAGTGTGTGGTCTGCCAACTTACTCTTCCCGGTTACAAGTGAAGGTTTGCTGTATCACTTATGGCTAGAGATATAGGCAGTCTTTCAATGTGCATTGCCCATTTTTCTAAGTCACTCCACTGGAAATGTTTGCAGAGTATAAATAAGTTTTGCTTCCCAGAAGACACTGCGTATTCCACAGCGTTACTTGGAATGTTTCTTATATTCACTTTGTTCATGTTCAACTTATGTTGGCATTTTAGAAAGCTCATACTCAGATACTATGTGCTTCAACATCTTTTGACTTGGTTCTCTCTAGCAACACTGAGTTCTGGCAAGAATTATTGTTTGACATTATTAGACATGTATTTAGGAGGTTAATTTTAATTTCTCTTTTGCCTATAATTGATTTAGAAAATGCCATAGATGGTAGAAACCATTTAAATGCCTAGAAATAACTTCTATGTCAAATTAAAATATCACATATATAGTGCACATTTATGAGAGTATTCTGACTTTCCCTTTGGTGTATCAACATATGAAAAGAAGTACGCTCCTTCTTCAACCATTTTCTCCTCAGTTTCTCAGAATTTTACTCATATAAAACTATGCTGCAAAGTTAGGCGATCTACTGGGAGGCCCTTCCTTCAAAATCAACTCTGAGCTCAGGGCTTCCAGAAAGTTCCTCATTGTTAATTATACACTGTATTCTTCACTCCTGTACTGATTGGGAATTTTGCCTATATACCCTCTGTAGTTGCATTTTTTTTGTCCCTGCATTATTATTATTCAGAAAGCACTGTGGGTAATCATCTTTCCAAGTATTTTTAAGTCATGTCAGGTAAAGGACAACTGGTTTTTTTTTTAGCTTTGTAAGAAAAACAATCAAGCCTTCTCTAATTTTATATGTTAACTGTTTAATATAGTATTTACAACAATAACTTTTATATAATTGAGGATAGATCAATGCTGATTAGTTGATTGATCTGTATTTAATTTGACAAATCCCCTCAAGCCCATTTTTTCTCATTTATTGTGATATTTTAAGCATTTTTTCTTATATCTTCTCATCCAGAAATGAGAAATTACAGATTTACATGCAAATCTAATTTAATGAATTTTTATATGTAAAAGAACATTATCAAATTTACTGTTACATGTTTAAATAAGACCCTAAGAATGACAATCCTAACTTATTGATAAATTTTTTTAAAAATTCTGAAACTTTTCTCTTGCTGAGTTACATATAAATGTATGGTTATGAATGGACTGTGATTGTTCAAGGATTTTTCTTATTTTATATTGTCTTTAACATAAAATTATTAAACAATATTTGTAAGTCAATTATTAATAAAAAAGACCAAGTTGAAGAGTCTTATCTAGGTTCTAAAATTAATGAAAAGACCACAATTTTGTATTTGCTGCTTCAAAAATTTTAGATGACAGACGATAAAAGTTGTCAGCAGGGTAGCTAATGAAGAATAGGCTATATGAATTTAATGTATTTAATATTTTTTCCTTCTTTGCTCAAGAATGCAGTGATTTCATATTCAAGTACAATTCCATCAAGTAGTTCATGTTTCATATAGCTAAACATTTTTTTTTTATCATCTAGTTCTCCTCTTTGGACATAAGAATCACACAATTAAATTCTCAATTGTCACTTATTAGTAAATGGTAACAGAGGTTGAGACATAGGGGGAAAAATCTGTAAAAAGCAAATATTTTCATTTGGACAAGGAAACAAAGCATTATTTTTTCTCCCAGAAAATCACTCTAAGTTTTTAAGAACAGTAAGACTGTGCTTCAATTTTTAAGTAATTTGCTGTCCAGTGGAAAGCATAATTCCCCTCATCTTGGTTATAAAGATCAGCTGGTGGTATTTAGGCAAGTGAAGTGACGGGGAGGAGGAACTACAAAGCGAATGGCTATTCAGAGGAACCTGAGCGTCCCAGAGAGAAGAAGCTCCAGCCCCCAATGGAGATAACCCCTGTTTTCCAAAGAGACAATAGGAATTTGACTTTGAAAAGGAAGAGAATCAATATCTGATTAGATCTTACTTTGTAATCGTATCTAGATTATCACTCTGTTTATATCATTATTTCATAGAAATGATATTGGTATCATTTAAGTTAGTTGAGTCTCCATTACTAATTTGGAAGAACATCGAATCCATAATCCCAATTCCATCACTGTGCACCTGCACCGTGGGAGTTTGGTGTCCCATCTTGCAGGTCTGGTTTCCAGTTCAGTCAGCATCGCCACAGGGTTCTCATGGGGAACAAGTGAGACAATGGATGTATATACCTTGAAAACTGTAAAGTGAACAGTTGAAGGACAATATAGGGTAATATTACTTTGTCTTCTCTGGTGGCTTGAAATTTCCACTAGAACCTAAACCTTGATCATTATACTTATCTTATTACTGTTTTTATTAGCATTTAATTATTCCATCTATTGGCATACTTCTTTCATTTGGCATAAAAATATTCAATCTAGATCAGTTTTGAATTCTATTAGACTTTTTATGATCTTTTTTTCTTATCATTAACCATTAATGTTTAACACATTCTAGTTAGTCTAATTAACATAATTACAGGTGCAGAACTGACACAAGTTATTTCCAAGTTACTTTACTCATAACATATCAAAGAAAATCCTAAAATAATGTCATATCTCAACTTAATTATATAAGAAAACTTGAATTTTTTAATTATGAATTTTCTTGATATTATATAATTTTTCGGCAAGAAATCGAACCACCCATTTTACATGTAAGAAAATCAATATTGAATAATTCTCCTCAAATTTAATGAATCAATTTTATATAAGACACAAGGATAAGAGCTTTTCTTATAGTAATCCAGATACATTTATTTTTCTACAAATATATATAGCATTTTGTCTGTCAGTTAAAATTTCAAAATATAAGGTCATAAGAAAAATGGTTTAGCGCAACCTACTGCAATTCCACTCAAGCTCCGATATTTAGGAGGAATTGAATAAGGATTTCCAATGGTAATCGTTTTTTCAAACTACTATTTCCCAGACTGTTAAATGAAAAACAAAGAAAAAAAAGTTAACTACAACATTTTATACATGGTACAGACTGGAAAAAAGAAAACTGAAGGATTAGTTGCTGATTTCATTTTAGGCTAACGATACTTGTTTATATTAACGGTCTGAAAGCATTTCAGTAGTTCTTAAAGGTTTTTCCCCTTAAACAGCCCATCACCCAAAAAAGAAACAATACACCAGGTAACTTAATTATAAAATGTCAAAGCTTAAGAGCAAGCGCTCACAAAGCACCATTATGAGATTTCAATAGCGCTGAGACCTGCTCAGGTTAACCTGTCAACTATGTCCTATTTGCAAGTAAAATTTGCCTTCTTTCCTAATCAACTGCTCTAGAGCTGATTATTTCCCATTTATTTAATGCTATCTGCCAGGCCTCCCAAACGTTTTAGTCCTTATTTTAGGACCATCTCAGACTCATTAGCCTTTGCCTGACAGTGCCAATGTGACTGTCTGACAGCCTGAAACTTGGAGATGTTATGCCATTGAGTGTCAAGATCTTTCCAAGAAAAGGTGTTTAAAAAAATATATGAACATATATTTAAATAATGCCAATTCATGCAGCAAGATAACAAAGGCAAATACTCTATATTATGTCTGATATGCCAGAATATTATTTTTTCAAATGCTACTAGAATAAAATGTTTGTTTTCCGTGATTCTGAAAGCAATATCCCCTCTGAAATTTTTCCTTACCAAGTATTCTTTTTGCAATAAGCTATATATTATGAACCCTTTGATTATATTTAGTTGAACAACATGAAACCATGTTTTGATTTTCAGCAAAAATGACCCAATAGTAGCACTTTCATATGTTTCGGTTTAATATAGTATATAATTGGTGCTATTTTATAGAAAGACATTTTTCACATTTATAGAGAAATTTTAAGGTACAAATTAAATCTCCTATTTGCTAACCAATTATTTTACATTTCCCAAAGAATCAAAACGAATTCTTCAGTGATTTAAACTAACAAGGACTAAGCTAGTACAACAGAAAAAAGACAGGCTTCTCTATCCAATTGTAAAACATACTAAGTGACCAAAAAGTGAATTTTAATGTTGCTCCAAACCTGCAGAAATTAGCCATGTACTTAGTTTATTTAAATCAGGTTTTTATGATGTTTTGAGTGCCACTGTTTAACTTGGATTAGTAACGTGAATTGGCTACGTCACCGCAGGGAAATCCTAAACCTTCCCATGCTAATTAGACCTAGAGGAAAGCAAATCAATTTGGGGAAAATAGAGAGAATCTTATATTATGTCACAAATTTATGTAAAAGAACCATGAAAACCCATGGCCTTATGACTTTGTGCCAGGCATTTTGAGCACAATTATGTAGAGTTTCAGGAATGTTCAAGAACCTATCATAGGTCACAGAGGACATCTTTGTAGCTGGAATTAGAACCAGGTGATCTCAAAGCCTTGGCTCTCTTCTTTATCTAACTCTGTTTTCTTAAAATCCTATTGTATGCATCTGTCAAGACTTTAGCTAAGTTGCTCCATGGTATTGCTGCCTTGGCATCCATCTTTTCGTCAAGTGGCCTGCAGGAACCATGAACTGACACTGGCCACTCATGTAAGCACACGCCCTAGACAGCCACAGAATCACTGCAGCTGTCAGTTCCTGTTACAATTTCCCCAACAGTTCTTATGATCAAGTCTCCCCTGCCTCCCAGCACCTATATGCCTTATGTGCCCCTTAGGTAAGACCCCCATGGGACTTAGGAAAATCCCACTCTTTTGGTTTGAATTGACCAATCCCACTCTAGCCCAGGAACCCCAAAGCACTCTACCCAGGGACCCCAATGAAGGCATGTGCCCCAAGTCCTGTGTCTCTCTCTCTGTCTGGACTCTGCCTTGACCTCACCGTGTGGCCTCTCAAGATGTACCATTTACTTCCTCCAGGACCTGGGAACTGTGAGTAACAAACTTCTCTACTTCAATGTCTCTGTGGTCTGTTGTTGAACTGAGGGTCCCCATCCAGCAGCTTGCGCTTCAGTTAACAAATGTTAATTTAACAGAGTATTAACAGCATCCTTATATTATTATTATACATTAAAGGGCAAAAATAAAACCACAACTGACCTGACAATTAGTCTGTGTATAAACTTAATTAAAATCATTTCAAACATAGGCCCAAAAAAGCATATTACACATAAGATTGTGAAATCTCACGGTTCATTCTGTAGGCTTTTCAAATGAAATATCCTCTTATTTTAAGTTCATTAGTTAAATATATTTAGATCAAGATTTCTGCTTGTTTTATAAATTGTGGGTCCTGTGCCAATGATATATATTATATATCATATATATATAATTTCAGTGTCTAGATAAAAGTCACTGGTAAAAACATGTTCCAAAAAATCACTTTATATAGGAAAATAAATATCAAATGGGAAACTGACGATTATAATTGTCAGTCAACTAGAATAAAAATAAATCAATAATAAATAATGAGACATTGCAAGACAAGTATAAATTCAAGATGCCATAGCAGTGTTAAAAAGATTAAGAGAACGATCCCAAAACAGCTGTTTCAATATGGTTCCAAGATGGCTGACATATAAATGTCACCATTTACCACTGAAAGCGCTCTTATGATCTTTAACAGCAGAGAAGTTAAGCTTTAACTTATGAACAAGATCAAATGTTAAAATAGGTTAAAAATAAAGCTAAAGGAAAGGAAGTAAGCAAAGTTACCATCAAAAATTTTTAAACAAGAAAACTCATTACCAATCTAAAGCAAAGTAGTTGCTTTAGTGCGAAAAATTGAAAGATGTCAATATATTTCAAATGGATTTCAGTACATACAAACACACATATATATGCGTGTATATTATGTGTGTGTACAAATAATATATTCATGTATAATCTGTGGAGTAAAGGGAAAGATAATGATCAAAACTCATCTTAAAGATTGATCAATACCCAAAAATCCCTCTAAAATAAAGGCAGTGAAGCCGTTCAACAAATACATGGGTTGCAAAAACATTGATCGGTGTAGTACTAATAGTACTTGGCAATATATTATATTTACAATGTCTGAACTATAAAACTGACAAAAAAGTCATAGACCTGGGGTTTAACATGTTTTAGAGGCAATAACCCAGAGAAATTGGCTCCAATGTGATAAACCCTTAAAAATATGACCCTTTTCCTACATCTCTTTTGTGCTTTCATTTTATTTCATTTCCCTTCCCCTCCCATTACACGCCACTGCTCAGGACAGTGTCATGGTTTTGTTTTCCTTATGTGAAAATCATATACCAATGCTGCGCAGGGTTTTGGTATTCCTTGTCTTTCTTTCCTTTCTTTTGGTCAGCACTAGACTCATGCCATCAGGTCATGAAAGGGGAGAAAAGGTCACAGCCAACTCACCTCTCTGCCCCTCTATAGGCATGATCGATAGGCTTACAGCAAGTTCAGCCTAGAGAGCTGTGACCACCCTGCTCTCACACTGAGAACAAAGTCACCTTCACAGTGTGCAGAAAACTTCTGCCACTCTTTCTTTCCCTCTCTGTGGGGAGAAGCCATTCTAGTGAGGCTTCTGAACCTGACCTTCCAGCATGACAAGACAATCTTCAGGATACCATGCTGCTTAGAAAGCTAAAGCCACTGCTTCACACTGTTTGGAATTTCACACTCTGACACACTACACTATCTTTAAGCTTAGAAATGTAGTCTTGTAACAGTCTTGGCTTTCTTCAAATTAGTTCAAGTTATGTCTTTTGCTTTTCTTACTCATAATGGTAGCCAAAATATTTCACATCTTAGGAGGATGGTTCTCAATCTACCAGTTCACAAGAAGATATGTGGCCATGGCAAATAACAGGTTTCCTTATCGTTTACTTTAATTCTTCAAATTAAGAAAATACTGTTAGACTTCTGCTTCCAGTAAAGACGGAGAAATGGGTCAGATTTATGCTTCTGCCTAAAACTAACAAAAACATAAACAAACAATAAAACAGACAAAATATATAACACAATGGTTTTAAGACAATGGACATCAAGCAACAAAAGACACTGAACCCTTGGATACCGGACAGAGATGCGGTGAGCCCTAATATTGATTTCTGCCTTGGGAGAGTTCTAGAAATGGCATGGGGAGAATGAAACTAAGCAGAACCCAGGAATCACAATATTTGAAGAGATAGAGTTAAGAGTACAGCAAACCAAAGTAGGTGGAGTTGCAGGATAGTGTACCAATCCCAATCGTTAGAAAGCTACACAGGGAAAGAACTCTAGAAATCTGGAGATATTCAACAGAACGTATCTTGTATTCAGCAGAATGTTCATCAGTACACTGCATATAATGAAACGACCTGAAAACGTGGTTTAGGGACTGAATGTTTGTGTCTCCTGAATATTCGTATGTTGAAATTTAATCCCCAATGTAATGGTATTTGGAAGTGGAGACATTTGGAGGTTATGTCATGAAGGTAAAACCCTCATGAATGGGCTTAGTGCTCTTATAAGAAGAGGTTGGAGAGGTAGCTCACTCTCCTCCCTCCATTCCTCCATGAGAGGATGCAAGAAGTCTGCAGTTTGCAGCCTAGAAGAGGGTCCTCACCAAAACCCTACCACAATGGCACACTGATCTGGGACTTCCAACCTCCAGAATTGTGAGAAGTAAATGTTTGTTGCTTAAGCCACCAGTCTACGGTAATATGTTGTAGCAGTTCAATTTGACTAAGACAGAAATCGGTACTGAGAAATGGGGTGCTGCTGTAATGGGTAGTTATCGGAAAAGTGTTGAAGAGCAGCGAGAAGAAGCCAAGATTGTTGTGAAGGGATTTTTAAAGGTGAGCCTGGTGAGGTGTCAGAAAGGTAGAGAAAGTTTTTGTCTGCTTAGAGAATATTCGAATAATCATGTACAGAATGTTGGTAGAAATGTGGACAGTAAAGGCCATTCTGATGAGGTTTCAGGTGAAAACGAGGAATTGTAATTGGGCAATGGAGAAAAGGTGATCCATGCTATAAAGTTTTATAAAAATTCAGCAAAGAATTAAGCTGAATTGTATCCCTGGTCTAGTGTGTTATGGAAGGTAAAACTTGCAAGCAATGGAATTAGACATTTAGGGGAGGAGAAAATTGTTGGAGGAGCACCTTGGCCCTCCTGACTGCTTATAGTAAAATGCAAGAAGAAAATATGACTTTAAGATGGAATTATTAAGCAAAAAAGAACTAGAACTTAAATATTGGGAAAATTCTCAGCCTATCCATATTGCAAAACATGAGAAAGCATGTTCAGAAGAGAAGTCTAAGGTGTGGCCAAGCAACCATTGGATAAAGAGATTAGTATGAGTGTGAAACGTGGACCTAATCAACTACTCCAGCAAGAAAACTAACAGTTTGAACTAAAGCGGAAGGAGTGAAGAAAGTTTCTCAGACTTCATGGATTTGCAGGATGGGACCAGGAGCTATCTGGCTGGGAACGTGCTCCATTCTTCAATACAAGGGAAGAATGGCTCCAAAGGTGATTCGAGATTATCAGCGTTGCTTTCTCAGTTCCAAAAGTGGGGGGGGCGTTGTCTCATTTTCAACAGACCAGTGACCTCTGCCTAGCAGAGCACTGGGGGCAGGAACCTCTCTCACTCCCCCATGGTGGCAGGACCACTGCCTTAGAGGGCCTAGAAGGCAGAGCAAGGAGCCAAAAATTTTATTTTCAAGCATTAAGATCTCATGCCTTGCTAGAGTTTGGATTTGCAGGGGATGCAGCCCCTTTTCCTCTTCCCTATTTCTCCCTTTTGGAATGGGAATGTCTAACCTCTTCCTGTCCTACAATTGTATTTTGGAAGTATATAACTTGTTTGGTGTTGCAAGTTGACAGTCAGGGAGGAATTTTGCCTCAGGATGAATCATTCCTCAAGTCTTACGCACATCTGATTTAGATCATATTTGGATAAGATTTTAGATTTTAGAGTTAATGCTGGAACAAGTTAAGACTTATGAGGCTGTTAGGATAGAATGAATGTATTTTTCATGTGAGAAGGACCTGAATTTTGGGGGGCCAGGAGCAGAATGTTATAGACTAAATGTTTATGTCCCTTCAAAATTTATGAATTTTGAATTTATGAATATGTTGACATTTAATCCCCAACATAATGGTATTTGGAGGTGGAGGCTTTGGGATGTAATTAGGTCATGAAGATAGAGCCCTCATGAATCCCTTATAAGGGATTAGTGCCCTTATAAGAGGCTAGAGAGCTAGCATGCTCTCTTTGTGCCATGTGAAAATAGAAGAAGTCAGCAGTGTGCAAACTGGAAGAGAGCTCTTATGAACACCTGACCATGCTGGCATCCTGATTTCAGACTTCCAGCCTCCAGAACTATGAGAAAAAAAATTCTGTTTTTTATAGGTCACACAGTCTATGGTACTTTGTTATAGTAGCCCATACTACTGACTGACTAAGAAACTTGGAAAGAACTAGCCAAAAGGATTAAAAGGAACAATACATGGCACTAGCAAAGGAAGGCTTCATAGTTCACAGGATATTGGAAAAACTACTCAGATTGGTTTTGCCTCATTAGTGGGAATAATTCACCCAGGATTAAGCTCTCTTTTGGTCTCACCTAACAACTCCTAATGGCAAGAAACAAAATAATTAAACTTAAACAAATTAACTTAACTACATCTGAGAACAAAGCTCAATAATACATGTAGGAATATAAAATATCCAGCACAAAAAGGTAAAGTACACAATTTCTCATGTATTAAAGTTCTTCAGAGAAGCAGAACTAAGACTTAGTGTAAAGCTACAGTAATCAAGATAGTGTGGTATTGGAGAGGGAAGAGACAAATAGATCAATGGAACAAAATAGAGAGTCCACAAATAGACCCTCATGCATATAGAAAACTGATATATGATATAGGAGCAAAGGCAATACAATGGAGCAAAGAAAGTCTTTTCAATAAATGGTGCTATAACAACTGGACATCCACGTGCAAAAAAATGTGTATCTAGACACAGATCTTAAACTCTTCAAAAAAAATAACTCAAAATGGATGACAGACCTACGTGTAAAACACAAAACTATAAAACTCCTAGAAGATAACATAGGAAAAAACCTAGATGACCTTGGGTATGGTGATAATCTTTTAGCCAAAACAATTAAAATTAAAAATCCCCGCTCTGCAAAAGCCAATGTCAAGAGAATGAGAAGATAAGCAACAGAATGAGAGAAAATATTTGCAAAAGACACATATAATATAGGACTATTATCCAAATATACAAAAAAAAAGCTCTTAAAAATAAGAAAACAGGGGCTGGCCTAGTGGCATAATGGTTAAGTTCACACACTCTGCTTTGGTAGCCTGGGGTTTGCAGGTTCAGATACCAGGCATGGACCTACACACTGCTCATCAAGCCATGCTGTGGTGGTGTCCCACATACAAAATAGAGGAAGATTGGCAAGGCGTTAGCTCAGGGCCAGTCTTCCTCACCAAAAAAAAGAAGAAAAATAAGAAAACAAATATCTGATTCAAATAAAATTTAATACCTATCCTTCTCAAACTATTCCAAAAAATAAAAGAAGAAAGAATGCTTCCTAACTCATTCTAAGAGGCCAACATTACTCTGATACCAAAACCAGACAAGAACATCACAAAAAAGGAAAATTACAGGCCAATATTGCTGATGAACATAGATGCAAAAATCCTCAGCAAGATATTGGCAAACCAAATAAAGCAATACATTAAAAGGATCATACTCCATGATCAAGTGGGATTTATACCAGGAACTCAGGGATCATTCCATATCCACAAATCAATCAATGTGATACACCACATTAACAAAATAGGAATAAAAATCACATGACCATCTCAATAGATACAGAGAAAACATTTGACAAGATCCGGCATCCATTAATGATAAAAACTCTCAATAAAATGGGTATAGAAGGAAATTACCTCAATATAATAAAGGACATATATGACAAACCCACAGGCAACATCATACTTAATGGTGAAAAACTAAAAGCCATCCCTCTGAGATCAGAAACAAGACAAGGGTGCCTGCTCTTACCACTCCTATTCAACATAGTACTAGAGGTTTTGGCCAGAGCAATTAGGCAAGAAAAAGAAATAAAAGGTATACAAATTGGAAAGGAAGAAATGAAACTCTCACTCTTTGCAGATGACATGATTCTATATATAGAAAACCCTAAAGAATCCATCAGAAAACTATTAGAAATAATCAACAACTACAGCAAAGTTGCAGGATACAAAATCAACTTACAAAATCAGCTGCATTTCTATACACTAATAATGAAGTAGCAGAAAGAGAAGTCTAGAATACAATGCCATTTACAATCACAACACAAAGAATAAGATATCTAGGAATAAATTTGACCAAAGAGGTGAAAGACCTATACACTGAAAACCATAAGACAGTATTGAAAGAACTCAAAGAAGATATAAAGAAATGGAACAATATTCCATGCTCATGGATTGGAAGAATAAACATAGTTAAAATGTCCATATTACCTAAAGAATCTAGAGATTCAATGCAATCCCAATCAGAATCCCAATGACATTCTTCACAGAAATAGAACAAAGAACCCCCAAATTTACATGGAACAACAAAAGACCCTAATAGCCAAAGCAATCTTGGGAAAAAAGTGCAAAGCTGGAGGCATCACAATCCCTGACTTCAAAATATACTACAAAGCTATAGTAATCAAAACAGCTTGGTACTAGCCAAAAACAGACACACAAATCAATGGAACAGAATTGAAAGACCAGAAATGAAACCACACATCTATGGACAATTCATCTTCGACAAAGGAGCCAAGAACATACAATGGAGAAAGGAATGTCTCTTCAATAAATGATGTTGGGAAAACTAGACAGTCACTTGCAAAACAATGAAAGTAGACCATTATCTTACACCATACACAAAAATTAACTCGAAATGGATTAAAGACTTAAATATAAGACCTGAAACCATAAAACTCCTAGAAGAAAATATAGGCAGTACACTCTTTGACATCGGGCTTAGCAGTTTCTTTTTGAATACCATGTCTACTTAGGCAAGGGAAACAAAAGAAAAAACAAACAAATGGGACTTCATCAGACTAAAAACCTTCTGCAAAGCAAAGGAAACCATGAACAAATGAAGAAAACCCACCAACTGGGAGAAAAATGTTTGCAAATTATATATCCAACAAGGGGTTAATTTCCAAAATATATAAAGAACGCACACAGCTCAACAACAAAAAAACAAACAACCTGATTAAAAACCAGGGAGAGGATATGAACAGACATTTTTTCAAGAAAACATACAGATGGCCAACAGACACATGAAAAGATGTTCAACATCACTATTAGGGAAATGCAAATCAAAACTACAATGAGATATCACCTTACACCTGTCAGAATGGCTACAGTTACCAAGACAAAAGATAATAAATGTTGGGCTGGCCCCGTGTTGTAGCGGTTGATTTTGGCATGCTTGCTTTGGTGGCCTGAGTTCGTGGGTTTGGATCCTGGGTGCTGACCTACATCACTCATCAGCCATGCTGTGGCGGTGACCCACGTGCAAAGTAGAGGAAGATCGGCATGAATGTTAGTTCAGGGCTAATCTTCCTCAAGCAAAAAAGTGGAAGATTGGCCACAGATGTTAGCTCAGGGCAAATCTTCCTCAGCAAAAATATGAATAAATAACAAATGTTGGAGAGGATGTGGAGAAAAGGGAGCCCTCATACACTGCTGGTGGGAATGCAAACTGGTGCAGCCACTATGGAACACATTTTGGAGATTTCTCAAAAAATTAAAAATAGAAATACCATATGATCCAGTTATCCCACTACTGGGTATTTCTCCAAAGAACTTGAAATCAACAATCCAAAGAGATTTATGCACCCCTATGTTCATTGCAGCATTATTCACAATAGCCAAGATATGGAAGCAACCCAGCGCCCTTTGACTAATGAATGGGTAAAGAAAATGTGATATATATACACAGTGGACTACTACTCAGCCATAAAAAAGACAAAATTGCCCTATTTGCATCAACATGGATGGACCTTGAGGGTATGATGTTAAGTGAAATAAGCGTAACAGAGAAAGACAAATATTGTAAGATTTCACTCATATGTGGAAGATGAACAAACACATGGATAAAGGGAACAGATTAGTGGTTACCAGAGGGGAAAGGGGCTAGAGGGTGGGCAAAAGGGCTAAAGAGGCACATATATATGGTGACGGAAAAAAATTAGACTATGGGTGTTGAGCACAGTGCACTCTATACAGAAATTGATAAGTAACAATGTACACCTGAAATTACACAATGTTATAAACTATTACGATCTTAATAAAATAATTGAAAAAAGAGAAAAAGAAAACAAGCATCTGGATTAAAAATGGGCAAAAGATTTAAACAGACACCTCACCAAAGAAGATATACAGCTGGCAAATAAGCATATGAAAACTGCTCTACATTACCTGCTATTAGTGAAATACAAATTAAAACAAGGATAAAAATCCCTACACACCTATTAGAGTGGCCAAAATCCACAAGTCTGACAACATCAAATGCTGACGAGGATGTGGAGCAATAGGAACTCTCACTCACTGCTGGTGGTAATCCAAAATGGCATAGCCACTTTGAAAGACAGTTTGATTTTTTTTACAAAATTAAACATAATCTTACCATTATGTATGATCCAGCTATCACACTCCTTGGGATTTACCCCATAGAGTTGAAAGCTTATGTCCACACAAAAACCTGCACAAGAATGTTTATTATAACGTTATTCATAATTGTCAAAACTTGGAAGCAACCAAGATGTTCTTCTGTAGGTGAACAGATAAACTATGGTACGTCTAGACAATGGGATACTATTCAGAGATAAAAAGAGATGAGCAAGCCATGAAAAGACATGCAGGGACCTTAAATGCATATTACTAAGTGAAGGAAGGCAATCTGAAAAGGCTGCTTACTGTGTAATTCCAACTATATGACATTCTGGAAAAGGTAAAACCATGGAGAAAGCAAGATCAGTGATTGTCATGTGTTGGGGTGAGGAGGATTGAATAGGTGTAGCACACGGGAGTTTCAGGGCATTGAAAACTGTCTGTATAATACTATACTGATGAACACGTGTCATTATACATTTATCCAAATCCATTGAGTGTACAACACCAAGAGTGAACCATAGTGTAAACTATGAACTCTGGTTGATTACGAAGTGCCAAGGTGGGTCCACCAATTTTAACAAATGTCCCTCTCTGATGAGGGCTGTTGATAATGAGGGAAAGCTAGGCATATCTGGGGGCAGAGGGATTATTGGAAATCTCTGTCACTCCCCATCAATTTCACTATGAAATTGAATTGCTCTAAAAAAATAAAATCTTAAAAAAAAAAACTACTTATAGGCATTAATTCATAGGAATAGGAAGAAGAAACTTCTTTAACATGAAAAAAAAGGTACCTATAAAAAATTTACAGAGAACATCATATTTAATAATTAATGTTTGAAGGCTTTCTCCATAAATTCAATAGCAAAGAAAGCATTTTTATCCAACTTTTTTGTCCAACTATTTTCACTTTTATCCAGCTTTTGTTTGTTTGTTTGTTTGGTGAGGAAGACCAGCACTGAGCTAACATCTACTGCCAATCCTCCTCGTTTTTTCCTGAGGAAGACTGGCCCTGGGCTAACATCCGTGCCCATCTTCTTCTACTTTATATGGGATACCGCCACAGCATGGCTTGACAAGCAATGAGTCGGTCTGCACCCCAAATCCAAACCTATGAACCCCAGGCCACTGAAGCGGAGCACGCAAACTTAACCACTATGCCACCAGGCAGGCCCCTATCCAACTTTTTACTGGAGATACTAACCAGTGCAATAAAGCAAGAGAATAAGTGAAAGCATAAATATATGAAAGTAAGAAGCAAACTGCCCTATCCACAGATGACATGGTCATCTTTATAGAAAATTCAGTGGAGTATATAAAAAGCCCTAGACCTCAGTTTAGCATGGATGTACTATATAAAATCAATGTAAAATAATCAAATGTATTTCTATATGCTTATTAGCAATGTTATTGAAAACTGATTAAAAATCAACTTATAATAGCATCTAAAATAGAAAATAATTTGGGAATAATCAGACTAAAGGTGTTTAGGATCTGCATAATGAAAGCTATAAAATATTGCTGAGAGAAGAAGACCTAAATAAAAGGAGAGATACACCTGTTTATTGGTCAGAATACTCAAAGTCGTTAGAATTTCAATTCTTCCTGAATTGATATGATGTTTAATACATATCCCAATCAAAATTCCAGTAGGCTTTTTTGTCGAAATTGAAAAGCTGATTCCAAAATTTATATGGAGACGCAAAGAACCCAGAATAACAACAACAAAAACTTTGAAAAAGAAGAACAAAGTTGGAGAGTTAACAGTATCTAATTTTGTTTTCTTATGAGGTTGTAGTGATGAAGAATGTGTGGTTTTGGCATAAGGAGTCAAAAAAATCATCAATGGAACAGAATAGAGAATCCAGATGTATATCCAAATATATATAGACAATTGAATTTTACTTTATATTTTGAAATGATTATGGACTCATAGGAAACTGCAAAAATAATACCTTGAACTCTTCACCTAGCTGACCACAATGGTGCCATCTTATACAACCGTAGTACAACGACATAACCACAAAACTGACTTTTATTCAATATTTTTAATTAGAACACAGACTTAATTTAGCTTTTACCAGTTATAGACAATTTTGACAAAGTACGAAGGTAATTTAGTGAAAAAAAATAGTATATTCAACTACTATTGCAAGAACATTGGGTATCCTTATACAAAAAATAAACTTGCAGCATATATAAATACACACCATATATAAAAACTAACTAAAACAGATGATAGATCTAAAAATGAAACGTAAAACTATAAAACTTCTAGAAGAAAACATAAATGAAAACCTTTGTGACCATAGGTTGTATCTATTAGGTTGCATCCATTTCTTACATACAATAAAGAACATTCCATAAAAAAGTAAACTTTATCAAAATTAAAAAGTGCTGCTCTTCAGAAGACACTATTATTAAAATTGAAAGACAAGCCATGAAGTGGGTGAAAATATTTGCAAAGCATATATCTGATTGAAACTTTTTATCCAGTGTCTCTTACCAAACTTGTTAATAAGAAAATGAAATGAAGCAAAATACTTCAATATTAGCAAAATATTTGAACAGATCCTTTACCAAAGAAGATATGTAGGAGACATATTATTCAATATCATTAGTCATTAGGGAAATGAAAAATTAAGGCACAGTGATATACCTTTGGACACCTATCAGAATGACTAAAATTAAAGATTGAAGATACCTAGGAATTGATGAGGATGTGGAAGAATTGGAAGTGGCATGCACTCAATGGGAAAGTTCACGGGCACAAATTTGGAAAACAGTGTGGCAGTTCCTTAAAAATTAACCATATACCTAACATATAAGAGATCCATTCTACTGCTAGAATTACTAGATTTATTCAAGGGAAAAGAATGTATATGTCCACATAAAGACTTGTACATAAATGTCTATAGCAACTTTGTTGTAAAAGCCGAAGCTGGAAACAACTCAAATATCGATCAACAGGTGAATGAAAAAATAATTTTTGTGTGTCTATCAATGGAGTAACACCCTGTAATGTAAGTGAATCAGCTACTGAACCCTGCAACAACATGGAAGAATCTCAAAAGAAGGATGCTGAGCATAGAAGCCAGACCCCCCAATATATATTTTGCTTGATTTCACTAATATAAATATCTAAAAATGAAAATTAATCTATAGTGACAGAGAGCAGATCAATTCTGGCCTGAAAAGAGAAACAGGAAAGACTGGATGATTACAAAGGGCACGAGAAAATGTCTGGGAGCAATAGATCAGTTCACTGTCTTAATTGTGGCGATAGTTATCACATATGTCAAAACTTACCCACTTGTGCCATTTAAATGTAATGTAATATATTGGATGTTAATAATACCTCAATTAAAATGTCTGAAAATACTATTTCATAATCAAACACCTGTTTGCTACAAGATTCATATCCATTGCTGTTTGACTTTCCCAAGCAAACCTATTCAATTTTTTTCTTATACAAAATCATTACAAACATGTTAACATTAGTCATCCTTCTATAGTTCAAGATTTTTTTTTAAAAGTCTCATCAATATATTAAAATAATATACCCTGGACCATAGTTTCATTAATAATTGACCCTTTCCACAGCCTAAAAGGAAAAATAAATATTTATTATCCTGACTTGGGAATATGTTTTCCTTTAAGGGGCAATGTATATCATCTTTTGCAACAGCTGCATGATTTCTACCATTTAAATAAAATCTTGAATAAATTATTAGTTTTTTGGTGTCTGTATTTTAATATAATAAATAAAAGGACATGAAAATCTGGGTGTGAGAACATCTATTATAAAACATATAAACAAACCAACATGATGATTTCTAGTTTTAGGAGAAAGTATTCAATTTTTACTGACCTATCAATAGAAGAGTAAGAGTCATTAAATATACACATCTTCTTCATAATTCATTGATTCATTGCTGGTTTATGATTTTAAATTTTAATACCTAATATAATACCATGAACAAATGTAATTAAATTGGATAAAGCATTCAGACATCCTAGACAAAGACAACAAGGATGCTGCCATCATTCCTTTGTTATTAAACTATAAAAAAAATGGTGTGAAGTGTATATGTACTTTGTCAAAAGTACAATTTGCAAATTAAAGAAAAAGTTCACAAAGCGAAAAAACCTCACTGACTTACTGAAAGGTTAAATACACACAGAGACACACAAACACATGCACACACATTGCAGGGCAGTCAGTTTCTGTCAGTCTATGTACAGGGTTTGCTCTTTTTATTTTACATATGTTCCAAGTTTATATGTTCACTAGCCTACATTAATATAACACCAAACATTCAGTCATTTTAATCTCGTGTATACTTTGTTTATGATAAGCTAAAACATTAACTTTTGGAAGGGTTGGACTGTTTTGTGTTGAAAATTGACAGCTTCAACATAATTAAAATATGCTTAACATGCTTAAAAATAATATAATTCATAATATGTGATTGTATGTCAATTATACTTGGATAAAAAACACATAATTTTCAGGGCCGGCCCAGTGGTGTAGTGGTTAAGTTCATGTGCTCTGCTTCGGTGGCCCGAGTTTGCAGGTTCGGATCTGGGGTTCGGATCTGGGCTCGGACCTACGCACTGCTTGTCAAGCCATGCTGTGGCAGCGTCCCACACATAAAGTAGAGGAACATGGGCACAGATGTTAGCCCAGGGCCAGTCTTCCTCAGCAAAAAAAGGAGGATTGGCAACAGATGTTAGCTCAGGGCTAATCTTCCTCACCAAAAAATAAATTAATTAATTAAATAAAACACAATTTTCTTTCTTTTTTTCTATATGTTTGAGCATTTCTTCAAGTATTTATGATTTTTATCCTCACTTGATATTTTCTGTTCCGTAATTCCAAATATGTTAAATACCTGGGCTCACCTTTTATTGCAACATTTTCGCTTCTTCATAACGTACCCACTGACACTGTGTTTAAGACATCAAAATTCTAGTGTTTCTGATCAAAAATTCTAAGCTAGAAAGATGAGATGTCAGGGATATTTTTAAGGAAGAGGAGAAATGTTCTAATGTGAAATGGTGACTAAATATTAGATGTGTTTGTGGGTGTGTTTTTAAATTTAGCCTTCATAATTTCTAATTCCTTCAGAGGTCTGAATAAAATAATGATTGCTTGATATTTATATAAATACTTTATTGTATTCTTAGTTTTAGACCTTCATTAAAATTCACAAAATCTTTGAAGGTTTTCAATGAAACTTAAAGAACAATTTTCTTGAATACAAGGCAAAGTTTGTGGATCTGTGACTAAAGTTTATATTTAAAATAGAATTAGTGGATAATTTTAGGAGAAGATAAAAGAAAATCAATGGATTTTATGCATCTTTTTGTCAATTCTGCACTGTACTTTTTCATCTGTGATACTATCCTTGGGTTGACTGGTATTTATTGAATAATTAAAAGCAAAGAACTAGAAATTGTTCTCAAGAGTTCCGTGTGAAGCACTAAATTGATCCTGTTAAAGCATCACCTGCCATGACCCAGAATCTAAGCAACAGAAAGAAAATAAAAACATTTTATTGCTATGTGCTTCACATTCTCCAATATGCAATCTGAATCCCATATTGAGATACCATATGTGTGACATTTTCTGCTTTTTTGTCCTTTTATAAAGTATTTGAAACACTAATCAAAATATCAGGATTATATAAAGGATTGTCAACTGTAACAAAATGCATTTCTGTTGTGTTCATATTCCTTAGGGGGAAAATAATCATCTGAGTCACATTGTGGTTATTTGCAACCAAAGCCAGTTTGAGGATTTCTACCGTGATGATTATTAACACCCTGTACGGGAGCTGGAAAGCAAGCCGACTGACAAGAGGTTTCTTTCCCCTAGATCCGCAACTGTCAGACATTTAGGAAGAAATAAATTATAATATGTTTGAATATATTGCTTTATATTTTTGAAATAAAATTCCATAGCAATTGGACAGTTTACATTTTCAAAAGTTTTCTGCTTAAATAGGACAATTTACTTGAAGCTTCTAAACCTAAATGATTTGAGTAAAAGTTTCCATCTGAAGTTAGCGTTTCTCTCTCGAGCATTCATTCTCTGCATTTCCACTCCTCCAGGCCCAGAGAAAGTGGGAAGCAAATGTGAACGCTTCGTCTCTTTTCCTTCATTTCCTCAGAGTGGGTGGCCTGGAGTAGTCCATATTAAATAAGAAGCGTCTTCATGTGGTCTCACGGAAACTTTTCAACCAAATTCATGAAAACTGTGATGATTCAACATCAGGTAAAAAGAGGAAGAAAATTGGCTATACGGGCTGATAAGTGAGCACGAAAATCCTCTGTGATTTTTCAGGCCTGAACAGAGGCATTCACCAAGACTCCACCTGGCAGGCTTCAGGGGGCAAAGCGGCCTCCTCACACCAGACTTCCTGCACAGCTTTGCCCTCAGTCTCCAGGGGGAGGGGCCGCCAAGGATTCGGGGCCCCCAGCACACATGCTGTAATGCACCTCTGCTGAGACCTCCTTAGAGAGGGGACTGGGGGTGTCTTGAAGACTTGAAGACAGTTTTTCTCCACTCTGACTCAGTCTTCATTACTTTTCTAGCCCTTACCCCTCTCCCTCCTCACCTGCCCCAGGTGTCTCCTAGCAGTGAAAAGGTCCCTGTCTATGCTCCCCAACCTGACCCTGGCCTGGGGCTGTTCCATGGGGGAAAAAGGACAGTGAAGGGGCCAGCACTTTCCTCGGTTTAGTCTCCTGCTTATACTATGGCAGTAAGTGACTCAAGACTTGAGGGTGACTTTCACTTTGGTGCGTTGTAACTGACTACTCCTACACCTCGCAGCTCAGCTTCCAAGCTCGGCTCAGTTCCCAACAACAGGGATTACGAATTTCAAACTGACAGCAATAAAATATTTAACAACTAGCAAAATGAAAACTAGTTAGAATGTAAAAGTGTGATGAAATTAAAATTTATGAAAATCAGATTCCAAGACTATGCTAATTTTCGGGAGGAAGAAATGAGAGGCTCTTCTCAATTTTCTTTCAGGCTGTTTTCTCGCTGTTGTTCCCATTGGGTAATTTCTATTGATCTATCTTCAAGTTTATCGATACTTTTTTTCTGTCCCTTCCATTCTCCTTTTCAGCCCGTGCACGGAGTTATTTATTGAAGTTATTGTATTTTCCAGCTCTAAAACTTCCACCCGGTTCTTCACTCTGTATCCCACCTCCTTGCTGACACGCTTGGTTTCTGCTGAGCCCGGATACTTTTTCGTTCATTTCAAGCATATTCATGCTTACTGATCAAAATGTTTTTCTGCTGTCTTTTTAAAAATCTTTGTCAGATAATTCTCACATCTCCATCATTTTGGTGTTGGCAACTACGATTGTCTTTTTGTGTTCAGTTTGAGATCTTCCTGGTTCTTAGTAAGATGAGTGATTTTTCAATTGAAACCTGAACACGTAGGTGTCAAGTCTTGTGACTCTGGATCTCGTTTGAACCTTCTGTTTTAGGTGGCTTTCTCTGACCCTGCTCAGGCAGGGAAAGGGAGTGGCATCTAGTTACTGCCCAGTGAGGGTAGAAGCCCAAGTTTCCTACTCAGCCTCCGACTAGAGGAGGATGACTCTTCATTGTTGGTGGGAATGGGGGCTTTGGTTCCCCAGCAGCCCTCCACTGGTACCCCGTGGCTGGCAGAGCTAGGAGTGCCTTGTTACTACTCCCCAGTGTGGTATCTGTGACACCAAGGGCAGGGAGAGGTGTGCTGGCCGGGGGAGGAAGGGACAGTCCAGGGTCCTTACTCAGTCTTCTCAGATACTTTTCCGGTGCGATGGGAGGATGGGGGGATCTCTTTATTGCCTTGCAAGAGTATAAATCTGTTCTCCCCATTCGGCCATTGGCGATTTGGATCTGAGCGACCCACGGGTTTTTGTGGGGGTTTTTGATATTTGGCTGCAATGGGATAATTGTGTTCTAAAAGTTTTCTATCTTGCTAATTTCCCCTTTCCTGGTCCTTTGGAAGCCTTTTGTTGGGCCTTTTTTTGCTTGTGTCCATTGGCATTTCCAGGTTACTACATTCTCCAGCACCCATTCTGGGTTAAATGAGGCTAAAAGAAAAGCTAGAAAACTCAAAACCATGTTGGTCTTTGTGTCCAGAGTTCACTAGCTCTTCTACCATCTTCTCTCCACCTTTCAGAGTCTTCTCATGCTTGTTTTATATATAATGTCCAGAGTTTTTATATGAACAGGCTTCTTTTTCTTTTTAATGACAGGCAGAAGCGGGGAAAATATATCTGTTCTATCTTCCCAGGAGGAGTCAGTAAATGGTATTTTGTTTCAATTATAACTATTAAAATGATATAATTGTATTTAAATATAATAATATACTATTTTTGAGTAAAAAGTTCAATATCATCATTTCATACATGTTTGAAAGACTTCAAAGTCTTTAAGGATATTCTAAATGAAAAAATAAAAACTAACAATCTTCAAAAGTGTTTTATTCCTGACATAATATATAGATATATTTAGATATACAAATTTTATATAATTTCATAGAATATTTTTAAATTCTTTTATTAGCTCTATGTGCTTCACATGACTGAAAAAAGAAAACACTTTTTTTCCTTATTTGCATTGACACTGGTAATGAGAATAAAGAGTTTCATCAGCATTTTCTGGTCTATGTTAGAAGGTAAAGCAATCATCACTTCCATTTAGAATTATCTCACAACTAATCAGGTAAAAAATTGGAAATCTATTATGGAACTGAGCCAATTTTTCTATTCATAGTTTCCTTCTGCTTGAGACCACATAAATCTTCTCCCTACATTCTGCTGCCTGTATTCAATTATAAGTTTAGTGACTTTCACCTTTTAAAATAAGAAAAACACTGCCATTTTAACAAAAAAATGTTACTGTTCCTTTAATTCAGCAACATGATATAAATAACAGGTGCATCTAATTTGGTTCAATTTATAATAACTATAACAACGTTGAAAGATAAACTAAAGTTTTAGAAATCCAATCCAAATGAAATGATAATGTATGGAAAACTATTTTACCCTTTATGTATGAACACATGATTTCCACTTTTGTTTGGTATTTATTTGATACTTCAGTTCTTTGATCAGAACACAGAAACGTGTGTTTAACTTCATCACATGTTCAAAAAATCATTTCCAACTTGTTTTATGTGTGACTGGTGGAGTTTATTATGTACTTGTGAATGTGCATCAGAGTTTTTAAAGCTAATAACCATAATAACAATTATTATGCCTTTGATTTATCATAGTAATCATGGGTATTTGGGGCATTACCAGCACATAATATAAAGCAGAAAAAATATACAAATGCATAAAGACCAACCGTAGTGAAACATCTGACTGCAGAACCTGGGGCAGGAGTGTATATTACACAGAGCTCCCTGCAGGCAAGTTTTCCCGGCCCCATTTCCTCATGTGTGAAACAAGAGACAAATATGTATGGTATATATATATATATGTACAAATATGTATGGTATATATGTACAAGTGTGTATGTATGTGTGCATATATGTATGTGTGTATATGTGTACATATATATTTATATGTCTTGTTGCTACCATTTTCAAAATTATATCTGAAAAACATTAATAATGAAAGATTACTCTTCCCCATAAAGGCTTATGGACAAATAAGTTTCGGAAAAACAGAATACTAAATGTTTTCTTAAATTTATAATCATGAATCTGAACACTCTCACATTCAGTCCACACTCATACTTCTTTCTTTCTCCCTTTCAATCAACTGACTCTTCAGTTTTATGCCTGCCTGTTTGCTGTACTGTGTCACACCACTGTGTGAGGCCAGGGACCATATTTGATTCATCTTACTCATACACCAGCCCATGGAATTAAGTTTTACAGTCATCAAGTACTTACTAAATGTATCCTAGATTTAAAGAGATTCTGAAAATGTCAAATTCAGTGTCTTCTACTTTTCTAAGAACATAGAAGCCGTATGCCAACTGTTTCCTCGCACCACACCCCCCATCTTACTCTAGAGGCACTCCTGACGGTGGTCAAGATGAAACTTACAACACCTCTAGGACCAGCATATATGGTGAATGGAGCTCCCAATTCATGCAGCCTGTGCTTTTAAAAATATATATTTTTAATATTTTAAGTAGACTAAGTTGCTTAACAGAGAGCTCATTAATCATTGTATGCCTTATTTAAATAGAGTAGTTGAGGGACCATGAGAAAAAGGTAGTGGGGCATGTTAAATTCCCAGAGCAAACATTAGAAAATATGCATTTGAAAGAGACTGCAGATCTCCTAGCAAAAGCACAGAGATACTCTCCATAAGACTGTACTGTCTTTTCTTCCACTTTCTCACACACATCTATGTGATAGAACCTACTTACCTTAACTTGCCAAGGATGAGTGGCTGAAAGAAGTGGAGTAATAAGAAACTTGAAAGATTTTGAGCACTTTCTGCTTTGTGTTGCAATTTCTTTCTTTTACTAACTTTGCAATTCTAAGAAAACTAAAACTCTTGATGATTATGGAGCAATATTTTCTTTCTGTGAGAGCTAACCTACATTTTTTTTTCTTGGTATTTTTGGTTTTGCATTTTTGCAACAACTTTCCTTCAAAGAACTCAAGGTGTTATATAAAATAGGTCAGTAGGTCTAATATTCCTGCGGAATATGTGGTGGTGGTGTGTGTGTATGTGTCTGTGTACAACTAGATCATACTTTCCAGAGATTTTCTCTTTACAATCTCTTGGTGTTATTTTGATCTCCTTGTCTCCCTGTCTCTCTCCATCTCTCTCAATCTATTTTGAATATAAGGAGGAAGAATGTCGGTTCTAAAAAAATACTCAATCTCCAAATAGCCTCCTCAGATTCTTAATCTTACTAATGTTTCACCCTGGATTATATTCTTTCTTGCTGCAACCAAGTTTTATAGCCTATGATTCCCACTGTAGTTTCAGCAGAATTATGCTTGGCCACATAACTGATTCAACATACAAGACTTGGCCTTAGCCACTCCAATTAATTACTACAACCCAAGTGATCCTGTGTCTCCAAGTCCTTCGTGGAGGTGCCCACCTTATTAAATTGCCAGGGAAAGTCCATATGCCTGTGTGAAAAATTGGATTTTTTCCATGCTTCACTTTTCTTTCTACACTGATTTATTTATATTATTGCTTGGGGAAACAAGATACTGGGGGTCTAAAAAGCCTCATAAATAGGTGGTATCCCTTTTGCCAAATATGCAAAAAGAATCCATTTTTATTAATCTTGTTGAAAGCCAAATTGGCATGTTACAAATTTTACTTATTAGTCTATTTCTCATAATTCTCCTTGAACAAGGATTCAAGTCCCTCGCCCCCTTTCTCAAAAATATCCCACTAATTCACACAGATTTGTCAAGTAAATTTTCTAGCATTCTAATATTGCTTATTCATACAATTTCTAATTATAAATATGAATGCTTTCCTTCATTATATCTATCCTAGTGCAATTCACATACTTAAAAACAATAATGATATCCAAATTGAGAAAATGATAAAGATATATACAAATTGATTTAATGGTTGTATGAAAGCTAACAAAGTTACTCAAAATATAGTTAGAGTTAAAATGTATGTTTATAACATGAGTAAAAATGTTGCAATGGGAGTCTGTTGGCTATTTGATACTGACATTCAAGTGCATAGTTTTATATGTCCCTGTAGTCAAAGAAGTTTAGGAAATGCAGAATACTAATCAGTTTATCTGACAACAATATTTTGAAAAATAATTTAGTTAATTTGACAGATGTTATGACATCATCTAAATGGAGTCTAGTGTATAAGTAGTCTATTATACCATATAGTAGTTAAGTATAAATGGAAAAGAAAATCAGATATGGGTTCATTTGGATTGTGTGTTCTTAACTCGACTTTGGTCTGCTGCAGTGGGAAAAGGAATAAAGCTGTAGATAAGGCCTGATGAAATTGGAATATTTTCCTTATGGTCATAAGTTCGATGCCACTCCAAATAACAAAAATGTTTTCAAAACTGAGACTTGTACAAAATTCAGAATTTTATTTGTGTGTGCAGCATGTGGTGTGCATGTAGTTCTCTTATCCTTGATGCAGTGATTGACCACCTTTATCTGACACCAGAGCCATCTGAAGCCTTAACGTATGTTTGACAGATGTAATATAAAAGATGACAATCTCATAAAATGTGTAAAACCAATCTGAAAATTTTGGTTCCTCTTTCTTTAGTAGTAGTACACAATCCACAACTGTCCTAAATCATTATGATCTATTATGAACAGAAAGGTGTTTCTAATGGGTGAACCAGGTAAAAGATAAAGGCTGCTGATGACATAAAATAGCATGAAAGTGTATATTACAGAATTAAATTTACTAAACACAGAAAATACAAGTGGATAAAAGTGGGAAAAGGAAAACCAAGACATAGTATATATAGTACCATAAAGGAAACACAGGTTGACTGCCCATCCTTCCTTAAAGTAGTCCCCACTGAGATCCAGTGATGTCTTCCACGTGCCTTACATAGTGAAGGTGCAACACAAGCAGCAATGGATACAATCAATGAGAGCCTTTGGCATGTTATTCACACCCACATACAATTCCTTCAAGGCACAGGATATGCAAAATCTGAAATGCACTTGTAAGAGTCAAAAAAAGATGGGTATTTGAAATTAATCTTAAAGGAAACTTCCTTTTCAAGAAAAAGCCAGTGTTTGAACCAAAACCTAAAAGCATATAAAAAGTTGGGCTTTTTAAGCACAAACAAGAAAATTGCTTGTGAATTGGCTTCCTACAGGGAGTGATACATCTGACAAAAATTTAAGAGTATACAGTTTGTATCTGGTAAAAGCTATAACAGTTGTATTATTTAGATAAATAGAGCACTAAGAAAAATAGAACATAAGTGCGCAAAGGAAATATTTGTGTGTGTGGTATGTGTGTTAAGAATATCCTGTGCAAACAGTTATAAAACCCCACTGAACTGCATCTTCCAACACTGACTGATTTAAAATACCCCAGGAATCACACTGATATCACCTCATCTACCAATGGCCGGAACAATTTTCAATTCATTGATTCCTTGCCTAAGAAGAAAAAGCCGAAGTATCCACTTTCTTAAGTAGAGCAAAATAAAGATTAAAGAACTCTGTAGGGGGAAATCTTATGTTGATAGTTCTAGGCCACGCTTGATTTTCTTTCAAACTTTAATAAGAAGAGATCCAGTAATGTGTGACAGCTGTAACTCAGCTAATTAAATGATTTAATCCTACAGCCTCATAAATCAATATTCAGGAAATGTTAGATTATATTTGAGAAATCTGTTCACAAGATCAGCTTATATTTAGCTTGCAAAGTAAAATTAACCAATATTTCTTTCTGTGTGTTGAAAAACTACATGCTAAAAAATGATGATATTTGCCCCAAATTGTCAAAGGTAAGCCTATCTAGACACTTTACATACTTTCTTGGTTAGTAGGAAGGTGAATGTTTTTTGTCTGGAGAACATTAAATACAGCTATTGTAATATATTATATGGAAATATTGAAAAACCCTAGACCAGGGGTCAGCAAACATTTTCTGTTAAAGGCCAGATAACGCTTTAGGTTTTGCAGGCCCAGAGGCAAAATTGAGACTATTACGTAGGCACTTAATAGCAAGAAAGAAAATAAATTTCTTTTTTTCCCCAACAATTTAAATATAGAGAAAACATTCTTAGGTAATCGTTTCTAGACTTAACTACTCAGTTTACAGACTGAATTGTTATGCAGTTTTTGCATTGGCATTACTAGCTTTCCATGTTTACACTATTTATTTATTCTGAAAAATTAGCATTTAAAGATTTTTTGTTCCATATCACAATGTTAAATATCCTTCTCCCCCTATTCCCTACCACCTCTCTCTCTCTCTCTCTCCATATGTGAGGAATGAAGAAAAAAATGAGTATTTAGATTTAGAGATGATAGCTATTTTTCTCTAAGTACTAGTGTCAGGACTCCTTATGTCATAGTTCTGACAGAATGCAACAGAGAAATCATTGCTGAAGTCAGTGCTATTTTAATGAGTGAGATTATTAGGAAATATCCTATGAAAATTTCACAACCACTTTAACATTTACTTTTCAAAATATATTTTGTATTTCATCTGTATTAAAAAAATAAGTAGACCTCAGTACTGAAGTGATTATCTGCATTTGAATTGCTCAGATATTTTTGATATTTTGAAACCCACCTAATCTTTAAAGGGTAACATTTCATTGAGGTTGCGGTTTGTTAACATTTCTCATTCACTTAAGCCACATGAAAGGTTTAGAATGGATTTATTCTACGACCCAAATTCAAAAACACTCAAATTTGCCAGCTGAATGGGCTTCAGACTTTTAACCTGCTTTATTCTGTGTAGTTGTCTCAATTAAATTTGAAATTATACAGTAAGTGAAAAGACAAGCTTTTAAAGCATTCAATTTATTTTTAAAAATTGACATTGTAAGATTAATTGCTTGAGTACCATTGTGAACAATTAGCCTTTCTAAGTAAGTTTTCTTCCCTGAAATATTTTCAAATTACTGGAATAAACTTCCAGAAGCTTTGGGTTGAAAATTATTTACCTGAAATTATAATTCAAAAAATTAACTTTGTTGTGGTCAGACAGATGCTGACCACAAGAAGGAAAATTCTTGACTAGGATTTTCCTAACTCAGAACTGTAGACGTTTGATGTTCTGTTTACTTGTAATAGTATATGTCCTTTCTACCTTTTAAAATATTTTTCACACAATGCCTAGAGTGGTGACTAATATGGATAGAGGTTGTTTAATGGACAAAGGTTATTGCAAACAGAAATCATGAGTTGTTAAGGCCCCATCCAGCGATTGGTGATAACAATAAATGCTATTATTTACAAAGGTCCAAGAAAAAAATATTTTTTATTCAAGGCCCACTTTAAAATACTGTCTTCCTTAAATTGTGGTTCAAATAAATTAATCCCCTCAAATCCTTACAATTTCAAACATATTTTATATTTTTTAATAGACTACAGGGCTTTTAAAAACATGTGTATGTATTGTTCCTGTCCTTTGCTCGGTGTGCTAGAAAGTATAGTGCGTCATACTCTCCAGCCTTTTTATACATGCTGGCATGTTAGTGGGGTCATTCTCACAATTTTTGAAAAATCAAACTTCTTGTTGGTGTCTGCACCGCTAGTCCTGCTAGGGTTTATAAAGACCAGTGTCTAGCACATAGAAAGTGCTTGAGTGGGGTGTGTTTACTGTCGGGACAGGGAAGTTAAATGAACAAATGAATAATGAAAAGTCAAATTTCAAAGTAAGGTAAAAACAGTGCAGAGAAGAGGAGGCAATATTTGGCAGAAAGTTGCTGCTGCAGAAAATGCTGTGTATCGTTTCTTGACTTACTTGGGCAACTTGGCATCTTTCCGGAAGATAGAAGAAATGGCGATAAAGATATATAGATTGTTCTATTAGGCTCCGGGGAGAGAAACCTGCAGCGTGTGCTGTGAATTCCTTGGCCTGTATTCTAGGACTTACTCCTTACTCTGCTCACACCGAAACTTCACCCCCAGGCTGAACTCCCCTCACTGGGATCATGACATTCCAGTCTACAGGAGGGACATTTTTAAGCCTCTGGGATATTTGGTTGTCTAATTAGTATCTTCACTTGCATATCTAAAAGGCATTTCAAGTTTTACCTCATAATAATTAAATTCTTGCTACCCCACCTAGACTGCAAACTCACTCCTTCCTTGTTGTGCCATATCCCAGTTCCTAGCAACTGCAATTGCTAGATCAAAAACATCAAATATATCTTTGACACTGAATACCTATTCCATCAGCAAATCTTATATTTGCTCTCTCTAACGTTTATCCTGAATCCAACTCCTCATCATTTCCACCACCACCACTTGAGACTCTGACGTTGTTATGGGCTGAACTTTGTCCCCTCCAAAGTTGCATGTTGAAGCCCGGACCCCCGGTACCTCTGATTGTGACTGTATTTGCAGATAGGGCCTTTTAAGAGGCAACAAAATGAGGCCGTCAGCGTGAGCCCTGACTGGTGTCACTACAAGAAGAGATTCGGACACACAGAGAGACACCAGGGCTGTGGGAGCAGAGAGGAAAGACCGTGTGAGGACAGAGCTGGAAGGTGGCCATATGCAAATTAAGGAGAGAGGCTTCAGAAGAAACCAAACCTGCCAGCACCTTGATCTTGGACTTCTAGACTTCAGAACTGCGAGAAAATAAACTTTTGTTGTTTAAACCACCCAATCTGTGGTATTTTGTTATGGTAGCCATAGCAAACTAATATAGACACCATTATCTCCCACCCATACTGCTGCAATGTTGCCTGATGCTCTACTCAGACTCTCTACATCTATTCTCCACACCATATTTAATGTTATTCTTTCAAAATAAATTTTACCACCTGAATTTTCTGCTCAAGGGAGTCCAATTATTTCCCATCTCACTCAAATAGAACATACAATCTATTCCTTTGAACTGCTGGACTCTACAGTCTTTCCCAAAGTTATTTCTCTGACCTCAGCTCCTCCGTGACTCCCTCCTGTCTGTACTCTAACCACACGTATTCCTAGCTGTTCTTTTAATACACCTAGCAGGCTCCTGCCTCAGGGCCTTTGCACATATGGTTCTAGCTGCTTTTTAATTCTATCCCCACAGTTTTGCATGCCCTGCACCTTAAACTTCTTTCATATTTCTATTCTAATATAAACTTAATCAGAGAAGACTTTTTTGATAACTCTTTTTAAGATAATACAGTCATGAGCAGCATAAAAACATTTCAGTCAACGATGGACCACGTATATGGTGGTGGTCTCATAAGATTAGTACCATATAGCCTAGGTGTGTAGTAGGCTATATCACCTAGGTTTGTGTAAGTGCACTCTGTGATGTTCACACAACAATGAAATTGCCTAATGACGCATTTCTCAGAATGTATCCCTGTCATTAAGCAACATATCACTGTAACTGTCTTCCTACACTTTCACATTTTATATTCCCTTTTCCTGCTTCATTCCCTTCATAGCACATATATCTACATGGTTACATGTTTCTGAACTTCTTTCCATCACCAAATTTAAGCTGCATAAGAGCAGGGACTCTGGTTATTTCACTCAATGCTATATTCCCAAGGTTTAGAATAGTTTATAGCACATATTTGACAATAAATATTAAATACATGAATTAGCCAAAGAATTTCTAAAGAATAGGTGTCACTGCAGACCACCGTGTTTATCAGGTGCTCAACCCAGTTCTCATTAATGTCTCCTGCCCTTACTTTTGTAGTCTGATTAGGTAGCTTTTTTCCTGTTTCAGATCTACCTTCTTCTAGAGTTGAGTTTCATGCTTTGGCCTAGTCTTTTTTTGCTTCTGTCCTAATTTAGACTCTGTTCCTGGTATGGCTTGTCTCCTCTGTTACGATTATTTGTAATTATAAAATATAATTTTAATTCCTATTAATTTAATCATTTAAAATTTATTTTATGACCATGTTCAATATCTAAATAGTTTTTCTGTTTGTTTTTTTTTTTTCCTCTTTTGCTATTTTTGTTGTTGCTGTTGTCGCCTGTGTGTTTTTGTTTTCTGCAAAAAAAGACCAAAGTATTTGATTGGAAAGAAAATGTGCAGAGACTGGAGATAGCTAACTAAAACACAATATATCCCTTTTTTCTCTCTTCATCCCACACAACCCATCTTTCAAACATTTCAATTTCCTCATGCTGTTTCCCAGCTCAAGATTGTTTCCAGCATCCATCACTTCTGGCACATGTCTCCCCTCTCATATTCAGTAACCTTAAAAGGAAATATAAAAGTGCTGCACCTACAAAAGCTGTGTCTAGTCTTAAGAAGAAATCAGAGAGATGATTATTTAGTTTAAAGATAACAATTGTGAAATACTTGGTGGAAATAAGTATACTGTGCGATATAGGCGGACCTGAGGCTGACACCTATTTCCTGTTTACATTTCAATATCTCTTGAAACTGAGATTTTATTACAAAACAAAGTGAAACTTGGGAATGTACTTTTGCTGAAAATTAAATTCTTAGCCTGTCAAAGGTAGCAAATATTTTGCTAGTGTTACTATATTAGGATCTCATGCTTTCACAATTAAAGTGAATCATTTTTATCTAATTTATTTGGTTTCACTTTTCAAATAATGTTGCGTCATTTTAGCAGCATTATATCCCTGACATTTACACATGGATTATAAAAAAGAAAATAGTTTATACAAGCAGCATGTTAAAAAATCCCTCAAAATAAATTTTCTGATTGAAAGTTCAGCAACATCAAATTCTATAAGACAAATGAGTCTAATAATTAATCACCCACAAAATTATGACAACAGTAGAGGCTAAAATGTCTATACTGTTCCAGGGAAGATGACTGCTAAGGAATGCAGAGCATGGTTGACTTGACTTATTGTATTACTTACCTATCATTACTGTAACAAATTACTACAGACAATGGCTTAAAGTAACACAGATTTATTTTCCTACAGTTGTGAAGGTCAGAAGTCTAAAGTCAAGGTGTCAGTAGGGCTGCATTCTTTCTAGAGGCTTCAGGGAAGAATTGTGCCCTTGTCTTTTTCAGCTGTTCTGGGCCACTTGTATTCCTTGGCTCATGGCTCCTTCCTTGCATCACTCCAACCTCTGGAGTCCTGTCTCTCACTACTGACTGGCCCTCCTGGCTCCTCGTATAAGAATGCTTGTGAGTACACTGGGCCCACCTGGATAATCCAGGAAAATCTCCTGATATCAAATCCTTACCTTAATCATACCTGCAAAATCCATTTCACCATGGTAAGAATGTATCCACAGGCTCCAGGCAGTAGGATGTAGCTATTGTTGGGGGGAGTATATTCAGCTTACCACACATAGGAATAAAATTTGAATATACATACACATACGCATATGTGTAGTTGTTGTATATGTATATGCATCAAGTTGCTCAAATAAAGCATTGGACATTTTCAGTTGATTTAGTTGCATTATGTAGTACTAGCAGATAAAAATGCCAAACATAGTTCATCTTTTTTGGGAGTTTACATTCTGTACTGTTCTCAGAACCAGCTAGTCTGTAACTGATTTTCTCTTTTGCTCTTTTTGCCTCTGGCAGCAGCATGGACAATTTCCTCATGTGTGCTGGAAGGATTTTCGTGTTGCACGCTAGGCACACTGGACAGTCATACACATCGGTCACTGTCTGATATTGATTTAATTTCACTATATCAAAACTCACAGTACATCTCACCCCTAGATTTCAGCACATCACCGTGTTAAAGCTACTTCAACTATCTTGTCATTCCAATTTTTCATACTTTTTCATTTGGTTTTTTTTGACAATCATATATCACAACACATACCGATAGGTAATACTGTGGAAAAGTATGAAAAATTTCAGTTTCAAAATTGTCAAACTTCATGTCATAGATAAAGTCATTTGCAAATAACAGTGATCTAGAAGTATTTCAAAATCGTGTATTTGATAAACTTCTCTTAAACTATTATACTTTCTACTACTTTTTAAAATTTTAATGAAGATGGGAACTTTAAACTCCAATATTTATTCCTTCCAGTCCTTCCTATGTTTATTTAGAGGTTTCATGGTTTGGCAAACAACAGCCAGGATGATTCTGCCCATAACCATTTGTTTAAATATCTACGGTGGCTGCTTTTGCACTATAGTGGCAGAGTTGACTATTTGCAATAGAGACTTTCCACCTTTAAACCTGAAAACATTTACTATCTGATCCTTTACAGAAAAGTTTACCAACGCTTGTTTGAAAGGACTGAATCTCATCAGTAAGTAGGCAGTGATTTTTAAGGCACTTAAACTATATTTGTTATATACACACACATACATATGTCTTATACATGATGCCAAGTTATAATTTATTACTACAACCACTTGATACCAAGTAGCAAAAACAGTTTAATGTACTTTAATTTGCTCAGTCCAAGTTATCAAGCAGGTGGCAAATTTCTATCTATTCTTATGTGAACCAGTGATAGAATTATCATTTCATCTCTCAACATCAGCCCTGATTCTCTAGGGTTTCATTGGGAAATGGAGAATAATTTTTGACACTTCTGTTTCATCCTCTACATCAATCTTGTTGATTCATCTAGTCGTGTGTGTGTGTGTGTGTGTATTCTCTATACTCTCCATTTCCACTACTACCAATCAGGTGCAAACCAACATTGTCTTTCAACCGTACCATTGACTATCCACTCTGTGCTCCTCTCCTCTGACTGTTGCTATGGAAAGCCAATATAAACTTTGTAAAATTTAAAGTTAATGTTTTCTCTTCAAAATGATTAGGTTGACCAAAAGTCCCTGAATCTGCAAACTGTTTATTCTACCTCCTCATGTTTCACTCTGTCCTTGCTCACTGTGGTAAAGGTACACTGTCCATGTATTTTTTCCCCCAAATGACCTAATCTCTTCTCACTCCTTAAAGCCTTCTTTCCCCTAGTGCTTCATGTCTCACCTTAAATTTCAATGAGGGAAAGGTGCTTTCTTTTAGAGCCCAAAATACATTAAATCACTCCATTGATTTTTCTCATAATATGGAATTCTTTTCCTTCACAGCACTTGAAACAATTTATAATATTGTCTATCTGTGTGTATTTCTTTCTTTAATGTGAATATCCCCCTGAAGATATCCACCAGTAGACTATAAACTTAACAGCGAGAGAAACCAAGTCTGTTCTACTTCATCTCTCACTCTATGCCAAGACCTAGCATGAGGCACAACAGCTGCCAGGCAGTCAATAAGTAACCGTCGAATATTCCTTTGACTTGTAGTTATCTGGCATTCTTCTGGTTTTACCACTTTATGCTTGGCATTTTGGAAATTATATTCATTCTCCAGCAAAATTCTCCTTTCTATTTTTGGAATTCATTTTCTGCTTAGCTTTTAGCATGACCTTCTTATCCCATGTGAACCACCGGCCACCTTGGAAACTGTTACAACTATTTGCTGACCTATGTCTATGTTTGTCAGGTGACCTAGTACTAATTAGTTTGAAATAAATTTTTTCTAACAGAGCTATATCACAAACTAAAAGATATATTTCAACTCTCCTCTCATTGAAGGAACAGAAATCACATCTGGATAGCACAACTGAAACTATTTTTCAATTGACTTTTTAAAAAGAAAAACAAAAATAAAACAGATAATCTATCAGAGTCAAGAACAACAGGCAGATCAGACATTTCTCATTCTGATTTATCTATTGAGTAGACATAGTACAAATTTGCTAGTCACTTATAAAGGAGAAGAAAGATGAGAAAGAAGGACAAGTATTACAGTGGGCCTGCTAACATTATTATAATCATTCAGACTATTGTAAAAACATTGTTACCCTAATTAATACCTATAGATATGGACAACCTACGTTTAATAACTGCAACACTCCAAAGTAATTCTCCCTGGTTAATAAAGAATAAATCATAGATTTTATATGTCCCATATAACAGGTAATGGAGTTTTATGATTCATATTTATTGATTTATGCCAGAGAGCAAACTCTACCAGTGAAACCGGCATACAGTTAGCCATTGATGATTAAGCAGCTAGTAACTAGGAAGGATCAGAGTTGGCCACCCCAAAATTGCCTCTGCCAAGGAGACTCTTTGATCCACCCTACCCCCACTAACTGACCAAAAGAGTTTGGGATGGGATGCCTGCCCCCAGAACAGGTCATCATCATAGACATCTCCAGGCATCTGGGAGGATCCGTTGTAAGAGACATTTACATTTATAAAGGAAATCTCCATTTAAAGGTATCTTCTTCCCTGTACCAGGAAGAATGCTGGGGAAGGCGTTACCTAGAAACTTATCAGAACAGAAGGAGAGGAGTTAAATCTGCATGATAAACTTACCTGTTGTTAATTGTGCTGTCCAGGCATTATGCTATCCAACTCCCACTAGGTTCCGATGGGCAACATCTCCCTGGGGCCTGGGTCACCATGGTAATAGGTTTTTTTTGAGCTATTTTTCCAGGAGCTGCCATTCTGTGGACATGTCTCCTAAGAAGAGGCATGAAGCCTGACTACGCTTGCGCAGGGCATCAATTACTTCATCTCTCCTCACCTCCAATCATTTCAGACCACCTTGCCCCCTGCCCCATAAATATCCCTGAGTCCCTATTTTTGGGGAAGTGGATTTGAGATTCATTCTCTCCCGTTTCCTCACTTGGCTGCCTTGTGATTAAACTCTCTCTCTCCTGCAATCTCATGGGCTCGGTGTTTGGCTTTCTGGGTGGTAGGCAAAAATGGACCTGGCATGGTAACACAAGGTCAAGGATTTTTATTTTCTTTATGTACTACTATAAACAAGGTCAGTGGAACAATAATTGATACATAGTGCATACTCAATAAGTTTTAGTTGAATTGTTGAAGTAATGTTAATTTTGTCACATTTAATATTTTATCTGTTTCACAGAAAGAATCTTTTTTAGCTAGGAGAAAAATTAAGTCTCACAAAGGTCAACAAACAAATATATAAATCCCTTTTTTCACAACTCTATTCATCACATTTTTTTCTCATACAAATTAATTACAATTTTAGGAACGCTTGAAATAAATTGCAAATGTGACTTATGCAAATGAGCCTGTGACACTTAATAGGAGTCTTTGTTTCTACAAAATAAAAGATTCCCGAAATCTATCTGTGTGAATTAAAGGTTCAACAACCTAAGAAGATTGTCAACTTATCAAGAAACTCTGAACTTTGAGGGGTGTCTTGACTCCCCTTTTTTCACTGAGCTCTGGTATTTTCACCCAGATCTGGGCACCTGAGGACTAACAGGAGGCATTTTCACATCTTCTCTCTTTAAGGTGTTTCCCTGAGTCCCTGAAGCCATGGCATTTCAAGTGAAATTCTTCCCCACCCGAGTCCTATAAATAAGCCATGCCTGCAAGGTGCCAATATGACTTGTGGAATAGCAAAAAGATGAATGTTCTGTTTGTATGAAACCTACCTCACCAATTGTGCAAAGTGGAAAAAAAATGTTCTGCTGTCCTCAGACCCTATTAATTCTCTATTAATGATCCAGGCAGCACTCGAGTGACAGAATCTATTAAAAACTTGGCCTCTTTTTGCTGAGGTGGGGATAGGATAGAATTTTAATAGTCAAACATGAACAAAGAAAATGTATTTGAAAATATCAGAAGAAGGTAAAGATGTCCCAGACCTAAGAATAAGGGCAACACACCAGGATGAACCCACAGAACGGGCACTCTGGAACTTCTGCCCCAGAGGCTGGTGTGTGGGGCACGAAAGACGACAGGAACAACCATATGGGACTCTGCTCATCAGCCAAATCTAGAAGCCAGAAATTAGGCATTTAAATCCCCTCTACCAGAGAATTCTGTCACCGATTCTTTCAGGAACTTTGCTACGAGCTAAATCCACCAGTCATATCATACTTGATCTGGGTATATCCTCAGATTTTTGTTTTTCTCTTCATGTTTCCTTCTTTTTTTTTCTGAGGAAGAGTTGCCCTAAGCTAACATCCGTTACCAGTCCTCCTCTTTTTTTGCTTGAGGAAGATTAGCCCCGAACTAACATCTGTGCCAGTCTGCCTCTATTTTTCAGTATGTGGGACACCACAACAGCATGGCTGGTGAGTGGAGTAGGTCTGCAGCTTGGATCTGAACCTGTGAACCTTGGCTGCCAAAGCCGAGCCAGGAGCAGAACTTTAACCACTTGGCTATGGGGCTGGGCCCATATTTCCATTTTAATATAACCTTAAACAATTCCATATATAGTGCTTCATAGGATTCAAAATCAATTAGCTTTCTTGGGTCTTTTTGTTGTTCTTTTCAGGAGGAGAGGGAAATACTGATTGAGAATGGAGAAGTGAGGCAGGAAAGAGAAGGTGGTAAACAAAGTGTACATTATAAGGAGAGACACCACCGTGGGTGATTGAAGCTTAGATCCTTGAGGAAGCTCCAGGAACAGGGTAGAACCCACTCCTCTGTTGTAACACCAGGTGTAACACCCTTCTACCCTGACTCCTGGATGGGCAGAGAGACCCTCTGTGGCTTCAGAGAGAATCTTTTGGCAGTGATGCAGATACTGGTAGTGGAAAAGTGGTAAAGCTCAAGGGGGTGCGTGATGCACTAGGGTCTGCCTCTCTATGTTACTAGATATTTTTCAAAAAACACAACATTTTAATGAATGCATAGTACTTCGTTATTCGATTAAACACTAAGTATATTAAACTAATACCTTATTTTCTTTCTGAAAGACCAAGAATATCTGTGAAGTAAGTGTTCATGTTCACTTTTGTCTATTAGGTTAAAAAGTCATATTGGAATTAATAAATCAATAATTTAAAAAAAGAACATTCTTAAATCTTTTGATTTAGAGTACAAAATTTTCTTTTAGAATATTTGCATCAAACAGTCCCTATACATCCAGTTGTAACATATGAGAACATAGCCTTTCCAACGCACAGCGGGCTGTCCTTTATTTTATCCTTGCCAAGTTGAGAAAAAAAAATTTGTCTGATCAATGTTTTAATTTGATTTTATTTGATTACTAGTGTTTCCTATTGCTGCTGTAACAAAATACCACAAACTCGGTGGCTTAAAACCACAGAAATTTATTATCTTATAATTCTGGAAGTCAGAAGTTTGAAAGGAGTCTCAAAGGACTCCAGGTGTCAAAGGGCTGCATTTCTTCTGGAGGCTGCGGGTGGAGGAGAATTCGATTCTCTGCCTTTTCCAGCTCCTGCAGGCTGCCCACTTTGCCGCCTCACGTTCGCTTCCATCTTCAAAGCCCCTGCAGTGTTTCTCAGAGAACATGACTGTGACTCCTCTGCCTTTTATTTCCATCAAGGGCCCTTGTGAACTCATCGGGCCCTCCTGTGGAGTGCAGGATAATCTCCTTATTTTAAGGTCAGCTAATTAGCAACCTTAATTTCCCCTTGCCATTGTAGGGGAGGCAAACTTTACCACTACCCTCTCAGTCTTTGGCTGAACCTGAGAATTCAGTTGACGTAAGACAGGTTGACAGGAGGAAAGTGTACAAATTTATTTACTATAAGTTTTACATGACACGGGAGCCTTCATAAGGAAATAAAGACTCAGGTGGCAAAACCTAAGTTCTTATATATCAGAGTGAACAAAGAGAGGCAATTGTGGAGAAGTAATTAAACATATGAGGAGGCTAAAGCAAGGTGAAAGTTACTTTAACAAGGTCTGTTTGTACAGACTTCTCTCGGCCTCAACTCCCGGTCTCTGGTGATGAGAATGTTTCTTTCCTCCTGGGCCTCCCAGGGAGGCCATCTGTCACACGGGAGTTTTCTCTCCTGCCTTCAGGAAGAAAAAGGGCCAGGTTAGAGGACCCTTCTTGTACCTGCTGTTTTCTGAGTGCCTTTAGCTCAAAATAATCCTTATGCCAAAGGGGCATATTTTGGGGTGGCATATTCTGTCACCCTTCACACAACACAACATCTTCACAGGTTCCAGAAATTACAATGTGGACATCTTTGGGATCATCTTTGTTCTGCTTACTAATATTAGCAAAGCTGAATACATAGTATATTTTACTCTGTTTTTTTTTTCCATAAATGCTTTATTCTCAGTTTTTGATTTTATTTGGGAGTTCATATTTTTCTTATAGATTTCTAAATGCTTCCTTATGTTTTATATGTATTAAGCCTGTTATATATATTTTTCTCCACTTTTTGCATTTCCCTTTTAATTTTGTCACATTGATAAATGTAATTCCTTATATTGATGCCTAGTGCTTTCAATTAAATTTTGATTATATGTCTTTACTTCCTCTATTCCTACACATATCACAGTAATTCTTATTTTCATCTTATTTTTTCTATCATTCCTTTCTAATTGCTTTTAATTCTATCTGAAAAGTCTTCATCTAGAACACATACTTACCATATGTTTCCAGAGGTTGCACAACATTGTTTTTTAGTAAATAAAGCATTTATAGATCTAGATCATATTCATTTTGAGAATATATTGTTTCATTTATTATTATGTTCTTTTTGTCTCATACACAACTTTATTCTCTTTTCAATTAGTTTGCAAGTTTTTAAAGTATATACGATGTGTGTTCTATTTTGTTTTTATTCCTTCTGCTCTGGATAAATAATGGCTGCATCAAAAATTGTGTTGACAAATTGAAAAATGTTAGCAGATTCACAGAATTTCTTAGCTACAGTGTGGTAACAAATCTTACAGCTACTGTCAGAAATAATACCAAATGACAAAGACTATGTGGTATGATATCTTTGTGTCTGTCGTGATTATGTAAATAAAACACAGTGAGAGTAAATTTGAATAACATTTATTTAAGGTTTAAGCTGAGAAACTGAAATGCAAATGAATTATATATTTTCAAAGGTAGGCGGTCTTTTGAAGTGAATACTGTAATCCTCAGTTGATTTTACTTTGATTTGGGATTAATTTAGTTCCATAAGAACTTATTTTAGGAATTATAAAAACTAGCAAATTAATTTAATATATATGCATTTTCAGTTCAGAATTTGATTTTTAGAAAGTAGTCTGTTGTGTAACGAGCAGTCATATTGAAACTGCCACTGTTGAAATCACATCATTTTGTAAGTTTACATGTTGTTAGTCTAGCTTCATCCCAGTTGTTTCCAGTATGACTCATAAGTTCCATTAAGCTAATTGCTCAGGTTCTCCTAATGTCTAGTTAGCGCCATCGGTTAGATTGGTCAAACGTATAAAGCTACACTACAGCCATCTCACCTTTTTAACACTTCTTGAGTTTACTTTTAACTTTGTTAATATCAGTTTATTTGCTCTCAATGTGGTTAAAGGAATAGTCACGACTATTCTCTGACTTGAAAATGAAGAGGTGGAAGAATTATTTTCTGCCAAAAGTAGTAAATTTTAATGAGTACTGTGGCATGTTCAAAACATGATCTATGTGATATTTATTATTTTTGAAACATGAAAATGGCAGATGTTTCAGAAAATTTCCGTGAAAGAGAAGTCAAATGTGATTTTAACCAGATTTGTGTGTGTATGATCTGTGTGTGTGTTTGTATGCAAAAGAATCTATGTATGGGTATAATACATTTTCATGCTGAATTTAAAACCATACATAAATGAATGAATAGATAAGTTCATTTAGCAAACATTTATTTATTCTACCAATAACATAGCTCACATTCTAGTGAAAAGAGCAACATGAATATCTAGAGTATAATTTGGAAAACATATATTAGTGCTATGTACAAAATTCTGTGAGTATAAGGACTGTTTGATTTGACTTTTGTGTCAGTGTTGGACCGCAATGAAGTAAATACCAAGATGGAATTAAGTTAGAAGTGCAACAGATGTATTGGGGATAATACCTGCGAATGTCAAAGAGTGAAAGGAGCAAGAATAATCAGAGAGAGCTTCGACTGCAGTGCTGATCTGACCCCTGTGAAAATAGAGGAGGAGGAAGGGATGATTGGATAGGAATAGCTTCAGAGTTCAGTGCAGCTCTGAGAAAGCCTCATCCACCCTAGAAGCTTGCTCCAGTGCAAAGATTGTCCATGAGTGTCCTGTGGTGGGCAAAAGTGGCCAGGCACTTGTATCTCAGCTGTGTGCAATCATTGAGTGGGAGCTGTTCAGGTGGTCAGAGGATGTCCTCACCTCAAATGCTGAAGTGGATCCCCAAAGTGCTGCAGCTGGAGGCTGTTGGCTAACTGCACTCCAAATAGCAGGTTATCTTTTGTGTGTGTGTGTGTGTGAGGAAGATCAGCCCTGAGCTAGCATCCATGCCCATCTTCCTCTACTTATAAGGGACCCCACCACAGCATGGCTTGACAAGTGGTGCCCCGGTCTGCACCTGGAATCCGGGCCCGTGAAGCCCGGGCCGCTGAAGCAGAGCACTCAAACTTAACCACTGCACCACTGGGCTGGCCCTGGTTATCTCTTGAAGAGAGTTTTGTGCAATTCATCACCACGGCTGCCAGAGCTTTATAGAACATATGGCTCTAAATTTAATCCTTTCACATCAGTAAATATTCATTGAATTCTACCCCGTGTCAGATAATAGAAATATTTTTCTAAGGGGTTCTTCATCTAGTCTACAAGGGGTAGAAAAGTGCTTAGGAACAGGAAACGTGCATCGTCAGTTTTATTAAAGACCTTGTATCATATCGTATGGTCTATAAATTTGTGCGGCTGTGTTACGCATAGGATAAGAAGTTATAAATATAATTTGGCTCTAGATGATAGGAGGCCTCACATTCTAGGCCAAGAACTTCCTTTTTTTTTTTTTTTGTTTTTGTGGGGAAGACCAGCCCTGAGCTAACATCCGTCGCCAATCCTCTTTTTTTGCTGAGGAAGACTGGCCCTGGGCTAACATCCGTGCCGTCTTCCTCTACTTTATATGGGACGCCACCATGGCATGGCTGACAAGCAGTGCGTCGGCGGGTGCCCGGGATCCGAACCCGTGAAGCCCGGGCTGCCAAGCGCGAAATAAACCGCTGCACCACCGGGGGGCCCCAAGAACTTCCTTTTTTTACCTCAAAGACAATTGTAAACTATTTTAAGAAAAGTGTGACAAAACAGATTTGGTTTATCTGAGGAGAAGAAAAGAGAAGGCAACGACTAGAAAAAAATACAGGACTTAGCAAATGAATATATAATAACACTGCTAATTAAAGAGATATAGAAGGAATGATAGATCTGTTTTAAGTCTTTGTCACTGTCAGCATCAGCATCTTTATCATCATCATTATCATCAATAACATTTGACTAAAGAGTGGGCTAGATGAAAGAAATTAGTCTTTTGATGCACTGAGTTGAATGACCAGTCAGACATTTAGGTGGAGATGTTAATTAGTTGAAAATACAGTTGGTATCTTAAATTAGGCATCTAATAATATATTTGGCAATCTTTTGTGTATAATAATAATTACATAACACTTTGGGTATGGATATAGTTATCTATAGACTCTAGACAGAAGAAATGAGTGTTATGAATGTGAAAAGATATTTGCACCCCTATGTTCATTGCAGCATTATTCACAATAGCCAAGTCTTGGAAACAACCTAGGTAATCATCAAGGGACAAATGGACAAAGAAAATATGGTGTATATCACAGTGGAATACTACTCAGGCATAAAAAAAGATGAAATCTTGCCATCTGTGAGAACATGAATGGACCTTGAGAGTATTATATGCTAAGTGAAATAAATCAGATGGAGAAAGTCAAATACTGTTTGATTTCACTCATAAGTGGAAGATAAAAACAACAACAATAGCAAACAAACACATAGACACAGAGATTAGATTGGTGGTTACCAGAGGGAAAGGAGGGAGGGAGAAGGGCAAAAGGAGTAATAGGGCATATGTGTACAGTGACAGATAGTAATTAGTCTTTGGGTGGTGAACATGTGGTAGTCTACACAGATATTGAAATATAATGATGTACACCTGAAATTTATATAATGTTATAAACCAATGTTACTGCAATAAAAAGCAAATAAATAAATAGGGAAAAAAAGAAATCAGTGTTAGGAACAGAATTCTTAAGAATCCTTATGTATGTAGAGAAGCAAGAAGGAGGTCATAATGCAGGAGTATTGGTGAGCTCTTTCAGAGTACTGTCATTAGAATCATAGTGGTGGGTGCTGTACGTCAACAACTGAAGGAGGAAGAGAACAAAGTACATGATACTTTTTAAAATTTAACAATAAGAGTTAAAAATTAAATAATGATAGAGACAAAGTTAAATGTAAGCTTTATTATTATTGTTGTTAAGGGTGAAAGTTTCTCGAGTATGTAAGTAACCTGAGGAAGAGGGATAAGTGGAGAAGGACAGATTGTTCTTCTTCAAGGTGAGGTGCCCTCTGGCAGGAATGCTATAGCTGTTCTTTTTCAAAACAGAGACGGGTGACTAATAAATCCATCTCCCAAAGAGACAACATTGAGGGGATCAAAATTCATTTTCCAGTTTCACAAATACAAATGAAATTTGTCCTCACAGTTTACACATTTCCTTTTTTTTCCCAATGATCATCTCATATAAGGAAAATATTTGGATTTCTGTTCTTTATAAAAACCAATATTAGATTATGTCGAAACATCCTGAAATTTCACTGTGTTTATATAATAGTAATCTATGTGTTATACTAAAAATTACTATGAAGAAACTGTGTTTCAGGCTCCTCAGGTACAAAACGGGGATAAGAATATAACAGTTAAATTATTAAAATCTTATGACTTTACTGTATACATGTATGTTAAATAATATATAATGAAGCATTGCTATTAGGACACTGTGCCCCAGATTGTGTGAGGATTAAATGAATTATTACATAAAAAGAGATTAAAACAATGCCTGGTACATAGTAGATAGTAAATAGCTGTTGTTGTTGTATTATGCTGTATTGACAAGTATAATTATCATAGAATTCAACAATTTCACTTCTAAGTATTTGCCAGGAGAAATGAAAACATATGACACACAAAGTCTTGCACACAAATGTTCACGGCAGATTTATTCATAAAATCCAAAAGCTAAAATCAACCCAAACATACATCAACAAGAGAATGGGTAAACAAATGTGGTATACCCATCAATGTAATGCTGTTCTGCAACAAAAAGCAAAATCTAGCAATGTACAAAATACGGATGAATATTGAACACATTTATTGAACAAAAGAAGCCAGAAACAAGAGTCCATCCACTATGATTTCATATATATGACATTCTAGAAAATATAAATCCAGTCTGTAATGTAAGAAAGAAAGTCAGTGATGCCTTGGGGCAAGGTAAGAGCATGGCCTAAGGAAATATTTTGGGAAATATTCTGTGTCACATAAATAACAGCATTATTGAGAAGTAATTCACATCTCATACAATTTACACATATAAAGTGTATAATCCAATGTTTTTTATTATATTCACAGACATGAGCAATCATCATCAAAATCAATTTTAGAACATTTCATCACCTCAAAAAACAGGCAAATACACTTTAGCTATTGCTTGTCTCCCAACTCCATATTCCTCCTCCTCCTCCCATCTTCACCCTCCCAGCCCTGAGCAACTGTGTCTTCCTAAAATTCATATGTTGACTTTCCCCAATGTGATTGTATTTGGAGATAGGGCTTTTAGGAGGTAATTAAGTTTAAATGAGGTCATAGAGTGGTATCCTAATCTGATAGGACTGGTGGTTCTTTAAGAAGAGGAAGAGAGACATCTCTCTCCCCATGGTCTTGCAGCGAGGAAAGGCCATTCGAGCACACAGTGAGAAGGTAGCTGTCACCAAGTTAGGAAGAGAGTCCTCACATGATTGACCATGCTGGCATCTCATCTTGGAGTTCCAGCCCCCAGAAATGGGAAAAAACAAATTTGGAACTATCTTTTTTTAAGCTACCCAGTCTATGATTTTTTTTTTTTATGGTTGACTGAGCAGACTATAACAACCCCTTTTTGTTTATCCATTCATCACTTGATGGAAATCAGATTGTTTCCACATTTAGCTATGTATCACTAAATTTAGATATATGTTTAGCAGGTATAACGCTTCTGTAAATATTCATGTACAAGTTTAGCATTGACATATGTTTTAATATTTCTTGGATACATACCTCAGAATTGTTGGGTCTTACGATAACTCCGTGTCTGATTGCTTGAGGAACTGCCAGACTATTTTCCAAAGTTGTCACACTGTTTTTTACCTCACCGCCAGTGGAATGAGAGTTCCAATTTGTCCATATCCTCACCAACTCTGTTATTATCTGACCTTATTATTATAGTCATCCTAGTGGATATGAAGTGGTATCTCACCACGGCTTTGATTTTCACCTCCTTGGTGACTAAAGATGTTGAACATCTTTTCACGTGCTTGTTATTAATTTTTATATCCTCTTTGGATAAATGTCTGTTAAAATCTTTTGCCCATTTTTAAACTGAGTTGTCTTTTTATTGAGTTATAAGTGTTCTATATATATATTACGGATACAAGCTCCTGATTAGCTATATAATTTGCAATTATCTTCTCCCATTCTGTGGGTTGCCTTTTCACATTCCTGATAGTGTCCTTTGAAGCTCAAAAGATTTTAATTTTAATGAAATCCAATTTATCTGTTTTTCTTCTCATGCATTTGGTGTCATATCTAAGAATCCATTGACAAATATGATATCTTGAAAATTTACACCTATTTTTTTCTAAGAGTTTTGTATTTTTAGCTCTTACAATAACTCATATTTTGAGGTAATTTTTGTATATGGTATAACTTAAGGCCCACCTTTATTCTTTTATACGTAGCCATTCAGTTGTGCCATCACCTTTTGTTAAAAGTACTATTCCTTCCCCATTGAATGATCATGGTATCCTTGTTGAAGATCAGTTGACCATAAAGCCAAGGGTTTATTTCCAGAGTCTCAATTCTATTCTATTGATCTATATGCCTATCCTTATGACAGTAACACACTGTCTTGATTACTGTTGCTTTATAGTAAGTTTTGAAATCAGGAAGTGTAAATACTCCAAATTCGCCCTTTATCAAGACTGTTTTGGCTATTCCGGTCCCTTGCATTTCCACGTGAATTTTAGGAACAGCCTGTCAGTTTCCACAACCATGCCGGCTGGGATTCTGATAGGAACTGATTTGAATCTGTAGATCAATTTGGGGAGTACAGATCTTCCTTGACTTACAGTGAGGTTACATCCCAATAAACCCATCATGAGTTGAAAATATCGAAAGTCAAAAATGCATTTAATACACCTAACCTGCCAAACATCATAGCTTAGCCTAGCCAACCTTAAATGTGCTCAGAACGCTTATATTAGCCTGCGGTTGGGCAAAATCATCCAACACAAAGCCTATTGTATAATAAGGTGTTGAATGTCTCAAGTAATTTATTGAAGACTACACTCAAAGTGAAAAACAGAATGGTCATATGGGTGCAGAAAGGTTGTAAGTGTAGGGGTTGTTTACACTTGTGATCGCAAGGCTGACATGAGAGAGGATCCTGCCGCATGTCACTAGCTTGGGAAAAGATGGAAATTCAAAATTCGAAGTATGATTTCTCCTGAATGTGTATCACTCTCTCACTACTTTAAAGTAAAAAAATCTTAAGTAGAACTATCATAAGTAGGGGGCAATCTGTATTGCCATCTTAAAAATATGTCTTCTTACCTCTTATTGTTTTTTAATAAATTTGAGAAGTTTTCATCATATATTTTTCTGCTTCTTTCTCTGTTTCCTCTCCTCTGGTATTCCCAATATGTGTTTGTTGGTTGCAAATGGTGTCCCCCATTTCTCTGAGGCTCTATTCATTTTTCTTCATTATTTTTCTCTGTTTTTTTGGCTTCCACGTGCCCTACATCTTCAAGTTTACCAATTCTTTCTTTCGCAATTCAGGTCTATTATTGATCCCCTCTGGCATTTTTTTCATTTAAGTTTTGTACTTTTCAACTTTAAAATTCCCATTTGCTTCTTTTTAAAAATTATTTCTCTCATTCTTGATATTCTCTCTTTGATGTGGCATGCATTATCGTCATACTTTCTTTTACATTTTACTCATGGTTTCCTTTAGTTGTTTGAACATATCTATAAGGGCTATTTTGAAGACTTTTTCTGTTATATCCCACTACTGGTCACTTTTTCAAGTGCATGGATCATACTTCCCTTTTTCTTTGCATGCTTCGGAATTTTTGGTTAGAACTTGGATATTTCAGGTAACATATTGTAGTAATTTTGTGTACTGGGTGTCCACCAGTCTGGGCCTTGTTATAGTTTGCTACTTGTTTAATTGTTTAGTGACTAGCTATATTATTTTAGTTATGTTTATATGCCCCCTGCAATGTGCTTCTGAAGGTGTGCAATGTTGTATGCCATGGGATGACTGATTTGGCAAGGCTCTCTTTTACTTCTCTTTCCCCAACCACACCTACCTGTTGAGCTTCACAAAGTGTTGGCTGATTGATCTTTTTCCATAATGTCCTAGAGCGTAAATTACATCACAGGCTAATCCAATCAAATTTGGACTCCTTTGAAGGAATAGTTCCTGAGGTCAGTGTTTGAGATTTATTATAACCCCCCAGTGGGGGTGGGGAGAGTCTTCCCATGTGTCTCTTTCCCTATTTCTCTCCAGCAGAGTAGCTGGCCTACAGCTTAGCCTCTACCTCCAATGACTCTATCAATCCCTCCCAATTCCCATTCACTGCTTCCTCTGTTTTTGAGTTCCCTTAGGCTTGAACTTCTACATACTCTGTTCCAAATAAAGTCAATTCCTTTTGGAAGTGATTGGAACTATCTGTTTTGAAGGCTGATTCTCTCCCCAGATAAAATCTCTGGGCCATGGTTCTGGTGCTGGGAGCAGGGACAAGGGTGTGTTTCTTTCTGAGTGACACCTTTGGCTTTAGGAGTTGAGCACTTGGTGGATGGGTAGACAAGAGCTCCAAATCTCCTCAACTTGCATCTCAAGATGTAAAACACCCACTCCGTGAGCAAGGGGATGGGTAATCATAACTCTAGTATTCTCAGTGATGCTGCACCCAAGGTACATCTTTGCCCACAAGTTGGGGGCTAGACAGAAGAAGGAAACCCCCACCTCTTGACTGTACTCACTCACCATGTGACCTTAGCAATAGGTAGCTGGTGATAGAATGAAAAATACTGACATCTTGCCCCTCCTGGGAAGATGACCCACTGCCTGGGGGTTAGAGGGAGGAGAACTCCTGTGTTCTTGCTGTACCAGACCAGAATGGGGTTTCTGTCTAGCTGAGCTAGGAGTGGGATGGGAGAGGGCAGTCTTGTTTTAGATACTGTAGTGTTTTGCAGTTCTTACTAAATTTTAGTAGATTTTCTGAATGAATGTTTCTTCATTTGCTGTATGCCTTTAGGGCAAATCCAGAGACTTTAAATGCTTGTTTTTTAAATAAATTTTACCACTTTTTCTGGGGAGCAGGTCCTTAAAGTTTCTCATAGCATTAGGGGTTATCCTCTATATATTGAATGTAAATGTCGTTACACAAGTGTAAAAATTAGTCAAAAATTATGAAAATATACTCCTAAATATGGGAGCATTTTATTTTATTTAAATTATACTGTAAGGGAGTTTATTTTAAATCTTTTAAAAGTTGCCAATTTAAGAGGAAAAGGAAAGGACATTATTTGAAAAGCACCAAAGTCGCACTGTATTAGTAGCTTAAACAGTAACATAATTTAAAAATGTCAAATCATTTTATTGTGAGATTGAATGAATGAGATTTAATGCCTCTTGCATTGCCAAGAGTGCATGATACTGTTGCTATATTACTGGAACTTGTTATTTCATATCTCAGATTATGTGTCAAGGAGTCAGTGTGGAATCAGAATTTGTGGGGCTAAATTTTATAAACTTGAGAGTACTCTTGAAGAAAACAATCCAAAAATATCATACATTCCCAACTTTGCAATTGTATTTTTGCTAGTTTTTTGTTAGCAGTATATGATCATATGAACACAACTGACACTTGAGCTCTGTGAACTCCATGTCGTATCTGCCACTGCCAGGAATAACTGCTGTGGTGATCCTTTGTCCCAGGACTCCTTCTCTAATGCCATGTATTTTCCCCAAATGTTGACCTCTTGGGAGCAGCTGATATTGTGATTCTCAGTGTTGCTTTTGGTAAAAATATAAACAAGGAACATAATTCTGTGACATCTTTAATTTGCCACTATTACAGTGCTGTGTTTGGTAAGGATATAAATGAGGAATTTATTTATGTGACACCTTTGATTTATTGCCACTTAAGTGAATTCATTTGAAGAATATTATTAGTATATATAGAGCAAATAATTTTCAATTTTACTGTGGTGGTAGGGACACCATTTAACTTGATTTCTTTTTAACTAACCTAATGTGTCATACTTCTCCAGGGGAAATGAAACTTTTATTAAATATTTAGAATTTTTAGTGTGATATATCTTCTTTTAATATGGAGACAGCCACTAAAATAAAAGTATATAACATTTAAAATTGTTGAGATCCATAGAACTAAGATTAAGACATAAGAATATTTAGATAATAAGAGGAAATGGATACCTTCCAAACAAGGTAGAAGAATTACCCACAGAACACAAGAAAGAGTTTCATGAATGCAAAATAAGCAGCTTGAAGAATTTTAAAGAGGCAAAATAGGGTCTATTGTTTGTCTATGTTTCAGATGTGTAGAGAAAGGAGACCTGATAAAAAGACATTTTCTTTATTTTTAATAACACACAAAATCAGACACTGTCAAGTAAATATCATTCATGTATTACCTGAGACATCGAATAAACAAATTAATCTGAAGATGTGAAATAAAGTAAAATTCTATTTATAAATGTGTTGCTGCTTATTTTCTGCCAGACTCTCTGCTAGTTGTGGTTTGCCTGCAGTAAATTCCTGTATGGCAAGGGTTAGCCTTTCTCTCTGACAGGAACATCAGGGTACAGTTCCACTCCATAGCAGATTCATGTGTCATTTCTTAAAAGGACTAGTGAATGACTCCTACTGAAATATCAGTAGGCGATTATATCGTTACTATTTATTTTTCTCCTGTTTCAACTTCTCCCTTTATCACTGAGGAGCATAAAATAAAACAGCAATGATTCTCCATTATAAAACTCATAGATCATATTTTTCCACTGGACCTGCTATTAGGTTATTAAATCTATACACTCTCTAGGGCAAGGTAGTTTAAATAGATAATTTGATTATACTTCCTCTTGTCTTTTTTTAATCAAATGCCCCCAGCAAGAAAGATACATTCAAATAGTGTGTGTATTATAAATTATAATATTCACTGCTAGATATGTTTAAATTACTTTTATGTTTTCATTTAAGTTTTGCTAGCCACTTGCTGTGTGACCTCAGGCAAGGCACTTAACCATTCCAAACCACATTTTTTCTTTAAACAACAAAACATTTTGCCAATGTGTTTGAGCACCGTTTTTTTTGTTGTTGTTGTTGTTGGTTTTTTTTTGTGATGAAATGCAATGCAGCACTTAAGTGCAAATGCTGTTCATTTCCGTGGAGCCATGCAGCTGCACTGTTATATAAACTCTGGGTGACTAGACAGCATGGTAATAAGCCCAGGCTTTTATGTTAAGTTGCCATAAATTTGAATTTTTATTAAATACTTTTTAAATCTGTAATTTTGGAAAAGTTAATTAACCTCAGTGAAGAATATGTTTTATATGAAATATGGGCATAATAATAGGTTTTATAAGGATTAAATAAGTTATATATTGAGAGTTCAGTTCACTTAAAAGTCAATGGGTCTTATTGTTATCATTATATCCTATATTCCACCTAAAACATGCTTCACAAAGAATTTTTTTTTTTTAATTTTAGACCATATTGATTATAGAGAAGAGCAAAGAGTTGGAGAATAAAAAGATCATTTTTTTTTTCCGGAATTTCCTATCCCATCTTTCTTACCTAGAAGATTTTGTATGGGACATTTTCTTGTACAACAAATGAGCCTGATATGATACCTCAGAGTATATTTATAGGCTCCCCAATTCAGTGTCTCTTTGGGAGCAAAAATGACTTGGAACATAATCACCTATTGTTTAGGAGAGAGATGCTATATAGATTTTTTTCTCCTCCCATTTTTTCTTTTCTATAAGACATTCCAGAAAAACTCACCTTTTCCTTATAAGTAAATGCTCTTAAAAATAGTAAAACACAATCAATAGGATCATAGACTTATTTAAAGATAAGTGCTAAAAATTAGAATGCATTTGTCATCATTAACTTAATAGTATCTGCCTCTATAATTCCTCAGGGCTCATGATGGAAATTTACTGGCTTGAAACCATAGGAAACTGCTATTTAGCCTTGAAAATATAATAACTATTCTTAGAATTTTAAAGAAAGATGTCACTCAACTCTGTATGTCATATTTGTTCTCAGGCACAGAATTCTTTAGTAACTTGTATCTGGCTCTTTCTGCTTCTACTTCACATCTTGCACATTTGCTTTAATTTTAAATTCCAATGCAAAGCAATGTTACATCAATATTTAGAGTGCTGATGATTGGTGATGGCCATAACTCAATCTTATGTCAAGAAGATATGGCATTTGATGGGAACCAATTAAGATCAATGTCAACACGTGACTTCCCAAGTGACATGGTAAATCCTTGGCAGAATAATAAGCAATGCTTCCCATTCATCACTGAGAAGACCTGTATTTCCCTGCAAGCTATTTTGAGTGGGAATCTAATAATGTGTTGCTTAGGTCCATTTTTAGTTAATTCCTAGTCAATGACAAAAGAGATAAAGAGAATGTGGTATTTCCTGAATTAGAGGAGGAACTAACTTAATTTCCATAATCTAAACTAATTTGAACTCATAAGCAAACACACTATTGTATGTTAAACAAACTAAGCTCTTAAAACTAATCCACCATGTTTATGAACACAATTATGGGAAAGCAAAAATGACATCAAAATAGACTGAGATTAAAGAAAGTTTTACCAAGCAGGAAAATGCACAGATATTTTACAGGAATGGTGATTGAAGATAGTTATGAGAGGAAAAGGAAGAAATCTTTCTGAAAGTAAGGCAAGGTAACCAACTCCATTTCACTAGGAATCCCTTTCCTCATTCAATCCAATATTTATGCAGCACACCTGTACCCTCGCTCCTTTTATAACCCACTTCTAAGGCTCCAAGAATTGGAACAGTAAAAAGAAATGAGATGTATGAAATGCATATAGAAATAAGGAGTGCAAAGGTGTAAAGAAATTACATCATTTTAAGGCTTATTCCATTTTTAAAGCCAGAAAAAATTGCTTCTCTGAACTCTATTTCTGCTCTTTGCCTTTCCTATTAGAAGGCCTAAAGTTTTCATAATAATTTAAAATATTTTCCCTTAATATTAAAGAAAGTTTTTCATTAAAGTGGATTTCTCTCTAAACGTTCCTATCATATTTGTCTTCTTTAATTCTGCAGTGTATGTTTAATTTCACCTTTTATATTCAGGATTATTTTCCCCACAATCTAGGAAGAATTATACTACTGTTGAAAATAGTGGTTATATCATTGTACTATTAGTAGACTTCTATATGTGAGTTGATGTTTAAGAAAACAAAATTATCTATGCTTCTCTGCTACCATTTAATTTTCCAGAAGTAAACAAGAGTATTATTATTACATGATACCTATTTGAGATAAAATTTACTGCATTAATATTCTTTTCTCAAAAATGTTTTTCCCTCATTCAAAGATAAATCCGTGTTAATAAATAATTTCAGCAAAAAGAACAATGAATGGTGTAGGCTAGTTTACCAATGGTTAGTAAATGAGTCAAAATAGCCCACCAGCCTTAAGATCAGAGCTAGACTTCTGTGCTTTGTTTTGCTTAAATTTTCTTCAACATGAATGTAGTACTGAGTAGCCCAAAATAAATTTGTGCTAAAAATTTGAGCTAGATAATATGAAATAATTATATAATATTAGTACACAGGTTACTCTTGTCACATACAGTAAATTTTATCACAAAAGGGGTATATAAAATGTGATTGATTTGTGAACCAGGCATTTGATATATTAAAAAGTTACTAAGGTGAATTACTTATTGGGTTTTCTGATAATTATAGCAGTTTTTTTTCTCCCTGGATTCAATGTATGGCCTTATCTAAGCACGTTTGCAATAGAGTGGTATATTTTTACATCCAGCCCTCACTCTAATTAGTACATTCTAATTTCTGACTTAAAAGAAAATCACAAGTAGCATATGGCTTAAAAGGTTTTACTGTTAACAACTAAGCTATATGTCTCACTGTAAGACAAAAATTAAATCTTTCTTTCCTTTGGTCCAGCCTCGTACTCTGACTTATTGTTTTTATCAGATAATTAAATAACTAAACAAGATGATACTTAATTTTGTTAGAAATTAGAGGTAATTTAGGTTTTAGAAACTACTTTTCTGAGTATTGGAATGTTTTCCTCGCGTCAATCCTACTGAACTCGCAAGTTCCTAATTTATTTTCATCTCTGATATTTATATCAAATATACATTGTAGTGTATATTCTTAGGCTAAATGAATAAATTTGTGCTTAGATTTTCTTTTAAAAATGTATTTAGTGCCCTAGGGCTATCTGTCTCACTTTTTAAAAAAAGTCATCAAATATAAAGAATAAGCTTACAAGATATTTATCCTTACAGCATGCCTTATGAAAAACCAAGTGTCCCTCCCATTTCCTTTTCTACTTTCCCATGCTCTGCCTAGATTACTGGCTCTTTATCCTGTCACTTTCCTTTCAGACCATGGGGAGATCTGACCCATTCCCTTTTCCAGTTTTGGAGGATGGTGGTAGACTGTTACACTGTTTCAGACTGGAGCATCTATGAGAATAACCAACTATTAACTCACTAACAGTGATGATCACCAATCCTCCCATTATGAAAGACAAAGTTCTGCTTCCCAACTGAAATGAACGTGGGAAAAAAAAAAAAGAGTGTAAAAAGACATGATTTTTTTCCCACACTTTATCTTTGGTGGAACAATTTGAACCATAGCAAGGGAGAGTGCTGCTTCCTACCTTTTATTTATTTATTTTTTTTGCTGAGGATGATTCACCCTGAGCTAACATCTGTGTCAATCTTCCTCTATTTTGTGTGTGGGTCACTGCCACAGCATGGCTTGACAGGTGGTGTAGGTCCATGCCCAGAATCCAAACCCTCAAGCCCTGCCACCAAAGCAGAGTGTGCAGAACTTTAACCACTCAGCCGTGGGGCCTGCCCCCAACCTTCTTTTTGAATACAGAGGTCAAGAGTATGATACCACTGTGTTCTCCACACATGGCCATATTTAGCTATAGAGGTATGACTTCTATGGACACAATTGGCTTTAGGTAATGATGAATCTTATGGAATCCCTAATTGTTTCTGCCTGAGAGATGCTCTATGGTCTTGGTTTAGACATCAATATTCTACTCCCACCCCTCCCCAATACATTATATTGTAAAATCTGAAGTCTCTTGATTAAGATTAAGGGACAATCACTGCCACCCCATCCAGTATCACAGTACAAGTCACCCAAATCCCCATAAACTTGGAGAACATGGTCATCTGTTACTGCCTTGCTCTCCCCACCAAGCAAGCTTTGCTAATCCTTTGACTATCCAGTGATGAGATGTGTTCTCTTTTACCTTACTTTTCAAGAGAAAGGTTGTTACGATGCAATATCTTATCATTTATCCACATTTATGTACCTTGTATACTGACAATATCCCCTACCAGATATGGCGTCTTTTCTTTTTGGTACTCCTATGCTGAGCTGTGAGATCCATCAACCATTAAAGATCACCCTTCATTTTACTGATTATTGGTGAAGGTCTTTCAAGTCTTTAATTCTTAACACTAACAACAAAAAGAGAGGTTAGTAGGCAACCCAAGATTCTTCTCTAGAGTTAAGAACCACAGAGGAAGGACTTCTATTACCAGAAACAAAAGACCAGAGTATTTGAGCCACCTCTACTGCTGAAAATGCTAAATAAAATATTTAAAAAATTTTTAAGAATATTTAAGAAATGCAAGATAATAAGAATGTATTTGTCAAAAATATAAGAAATGTGCAAGCATGGAGAAATGGTATGAGGAAGACTGGAATAGCTAACTAAATGCTTTTGCCTCAGGAGCATCTGTTGATCAGGCCACGTTGAGTTTCTCCTATGTGAGAAAAGGAGATAGAATAAAGGCTCTGCAACTTCCCAAAGAGGCGAGTGTAAAGGAAGATGTTATTACTAAATGGGGATCTTAATGTATCATATATACTGTGGCCAATAACAGGCTCTCCCACATGTTAGCAGTTTTGATTTGCATCACCAGGAGAGTCCAGGTGACCTTAAGCTGTGAGCTTGGTTGAAGACTCAACTGAACTGGTTAGTGCAAACTTGCTTTGTGGAAGCAAGTAAAAATCCGCTCTAGAGAAGAGTACTTCTGACATAGGATTCAAATTACTGTTCAAAGATAAGTATATCAGAACATGGAAACAAAATGCAAGGAATCAAAAAAGCAGAAACAACACAGGCAAATATTTCAGATATTACAATTATCTTCTAAACTATTATGTTCAATATGGCAAAAGAAACAAAATAAAAACAAAAATATCAACAAGAAAACAAAAATGATAAAAAGTGGTAGTAGAAAAATAAAGAATCAAATAGGCTTTCTAGAAATGAAAAATACAATATTCAAAATAAAGTACTTAAAAGTTGGGTTTAACAAGGGGTTAGATGCAGTTGAAGAAGAAAATTTAAACTGGAGTTTGCATCAGAAGAAAGGTAGTAAACAAAAGATGGAGAATATTTTAATAGAAGTTACAGAAAATAAGATAGATAATGGGGAAAGAAGACAGTTGAAATGACAAAGGCTGAGTTTTTCCATAACTATTAAAACACCAACCCACAGTCTGAGAAGTGAAGTCAATCTCAAAAAGAAAAATAAAGAGAAACCCACATGTGGTTATTATAATAAAAATGATAAAAACCAGAGATGAGGAGGAAATCTTGAGGGCAGGTGAGGAAAAAACATAGATTGCCTTCAAAGGAGATACTAGCAGACTGACAACTAATTCTCAAGATCAATAAAAATGTGAGTAAAAAAAAAATAAGTACTCAAAAAAGAACTTACTGCCAACCTAGAATGCTTTACTCTAGAAAAGCATCTTTCATGAATTAAAGCAAAATAGAAAATTCACAAACAAAACTTGAGATTTCTCCAAAAAGAGATCTCCATAAGATGAAATTTTGATGGATGGATTTTAGACAAAAGGAAACATCTCAGATAAAAAGTTTAAGGTGCAAAAAGAAATGAATAATCCACATGGAAAAGAATAAAGTTGGACTCCTACCTTATACCATATACAAAAAGTAACTAAATGTAAGAGCAAAGGAAATGCAATGGAGCAAAGATAGTCTCTTCAACCAATGGTACTGAAACAACTGGACATTCACAGAATCAAGATACAGATATCATATGCTCACAAAAGTAAACTCAAAATGGGTCATAGGCCTAAATGTAAAATGCAAAACTATAAAGCTCCTAGAAGATAATGTAAGAGAAAATCTCCATGACCTCGGTATGGCAATGACATTAGATACAACACCAAAGGCACCATGAAAGAAACAAGTGATAAACTGGACTTCATTAAAATTAAAAACTTCTGCTTTGCAAGAGACAATGTCAAGAGTATAAGAAGACAAGCCACAGACTAGGAGAAAATATTTGCCAAAGACAAATCAGATAAAAGACTGTTATCCAAAATATACAAAGAACTCTTAAAACCCAACAATAAGAAAACAACCAACCTGATTACAAAATGAACAAAAGATCTGAGCAGACATCTCAAGAGAAAGATATATAGAAGGCAACCAAATATAAGCAAAGATGTTCAACATCACGCATCATTAGAGAATTGCAAATTAAAACAACGAGATACCACTACATACCTATTAGAATGGCTAGAATCTAAAACACTGACACCACCAAATACTGACAAGGATGTGGAGCAACAGGAACTCATTCACTGATGGTGAGAATGCAAAACGATACAGCCCCTTTGTAAGACAGAGTGGTAGTTTCTTACAAAACTAAACATATTCTTACTGTACAGTCATGATCGTTGGTATTTATCCAAATGAATTGAAAACTTATGTCCACACAAAAACCTGCACACAGATGTTTATAGCAGCTTTATTGGAGATTGCCAAAACTTGGAAGCAGCCAAAATATCCTTCAGTGGGTGAATGGATAAATAAACCGTGATACACCCAGACAATGGAATATTATTCTGCACTAAAAAGAAATGAGCTATCAAGACATGAAAAAACATGGAGGAAACCAAACAATTTGTATGTTTGCTTGCCTTCTGTATATCTTCCTCGCGAGATGTCTGCTCAGATCTTTTGTTCATTTTGTAATCAGGTTGGTTGTTTTCTCATTGTTGGGTTTTAAGTCAAAGAAGCCAATCTGAAAAGGCTACATACTGTATGATTCCAACTCTATGAGATACTGGAAAAGTCAAAACTCTAGAAACAGGAAAGGATCAGTGGTTGCCAGGGGTCGGGGAGAGAGAGAGATTAATTGTCAGAGCACAGAGTATTTTTAACAGTGGAACGATTCTGCATTATTCTACAATGGTGGATACATGTCATTATACATTTGTCCAAACCCATAGAATATATAAAACCAAGAGTGCACCCTAATACAAACTATGGACTTGGAGTGATAAGGACGTGTCAGTACAGGTGCATTGATGGTAACAAACGTACCACTGTGGAGTGGGATATCAATAGTCGGGGAGGTTGTGCATTCTGGAGTAGGCAGGGAGTATAGATCAGGATATATGGAATTCTCTGTCTTTCTGCTCAATTTTGTTGTGAACTTAAAACTGCTCTAAAAAATAAAGTTTAGTAACTTTTTAAAAACTAAATGAACTACTCTTACACACAACAAAATGGATGAATCTCAAAGTAATTAAACGGAGTGGAGGAATTCAGACAAAAAAAGAGTACCTACATGTGCTTTTATTTATATAAAGCTACAGCAAAGTAAATTAATCTATAGGGAAAGTACATTGGTGCTTGCTTGGAATGAGGAAGGCAGGAAGAAGTGCATTCCTATATGTATTTTATAAACATCTTGCCAATTTCTCCAAAGTGCCTGCTGGAATTTTGATTAGAATTGCATTTTACCTATAGTTCTATTTGAAAAGATTTAGCATTTTAACAATATTGACTACAAGGTTATTTAAATTAGAAAGACAATTACTGTAATTCAATAAATTAGCCGACTTAAATGATCAAATTATTATATTGATTGCATCAGAAGAGGGTTAGATAAATTCAATATATTTATGATAAAAATCCATAGAGAATTTAGAAGAGAAAATTATCTGCTAAAGAGTGTTTATGGAAAACTTACAGCAAACATCATACTTATGACAGACCATTGAAAGTGTCAGGAACACAACAAGAATCTCTACTTCCACTACTTCTGTCCAGCACTTCATTGGAGATCCTAGATAGTCAAGCCAGGCAAGAAAGTGAAATTAGAATTATAGGAAATTGTAGGGAATAAATAAAACTGTCATTATTTGCAGATGATATGATTGTGTACAGAGAAAATCCTAAGATCTGTAGATAAATTATTAGAAGAATAAGAATTTTTTCAAGGATGCTGAATACAAAATCAATAGAGAGATCTATTTATTTTTTACCACCAGCAATAAGCAGCTAACACATGAAATTTTGAAAGATGCTATTTACACTATTATAAAAAATATAAATTGTCTAGAAAGAAATCTCACAACATAGGTAGGAGTTCACTATGGGAAAAATCATAAAACTTATTGAGAAATATTTTAAAAGACCTAATTAAATAGACAAACACAATATATTTATGAATTGGAAAGTGTAATATCATGAAGATAAAATTCTTTCCTAACTAATTTATAGAGTCAAAGCAATCACAACCAAAATCCAAGGAGTTGCTTTTTTTAAGAATATCCAATATTCTCTCTTGAAGAACATGGGAGCACTCACTTTCTTTACCAGACAAAAAATTTAGTATTGAGCTATAATAATTAAAATAGCATGGTGCTGGTTTAGGGAAAAAAAGGAGTAGAATGGAATAGATTTAAAAGCCTGGATGCAGACCCACACATATATGGAAACAATATATGACAGAGATGACACTGCAAACCAGTAAAGAAGTGATAAATTTATCAATAAATGGAACAATGGAAATCAATTTCCCTTATGGAATAACATGAAACTCGACTACTACCTTACATTGTAAACAATAACAACAATGAAAACAATTATAGATACAGGTAAAGACAAAAATTTCTTTCACAGCATTCCTGAGTTAGCCTATAGTTTTGTTTGTTTGTTTCATTTTCAAGGCCATTACCAAACATGGGATTTTCAACCTATTAACAAAGGTTGGCTAACTACACAGTCCTTGGAGAGAGACTGCATAACTTGATAACTCACCCTCCTCGAGTACCTCATCACAACTCACCATATGTGAGGATCTTAGTAACCTACTACTGTTGGATGCTAGGAATTATCATTGTCTTAGTCTCTTAGGCTGCTATAACAAAATACCACAGAGTACGTGGCTCATAAGCAAGAGAAATGTATTTCTTACAATTCTGGAGGCTGGAAGTCTGAGATCATGGCGCCAGCATGGTCAGGCAAGAGCTCTCTTTCAGGTCGCAGATTTCTTCTTGTGTCCACACATGGCAGGAAGGGAGAGGGATGTCTCTGGGGCCATTCATGAGGGCCCTGCCCTCATGATCTAATAATCTCCCAAAGACCTCACCTCCGTGTAATACCATCACCTCTGGCATGAGGTTTTCAACATACAAATTTCAGGGAGACACAAACATCCAATCTACAGCAATCACTAATCCACTTCCCATCAGCAATGGGGTCCCAATTGCTCCTTCCCAATGAGTGATCTAGTTCTAGAATCTCATCCTGACAGTGACCTTTCTATAGTTACTCGTTACGGTTTCTCTCCAAGTAAACGAGCTCTGTGTGTTGTGGCTTTATTCTGAGAACTGATCCCTAGGAACAGGCATGAGATACTGTCCAGCATAAAACAAGAAAGAAGAGAAGCCCATTAAAAGGTGTGTTATCAAGCTGGCCACTGCTGTGGTCAACTGGGACTCTATCCAATCGGGGATATCCATTCGGAATGTGTCTGAGAACGGCCCTCTCAAGTAGGATTGGGAGTTTACACAGAATACACAGTTAAGTTTGAACTTCAGATAAACAACAATTTCACTACAAATATGTCCCAAATATTGGTGGAATTTATGGTAAAATTTCATCTTTATATAAAATTACAATTTAACTGGTGTCTGGCATTTTTATTTGCTAAATCTGGCAAACTTGCCTGCAAGAAACACAAAAGAGTATTCCAACACCAGCATTTCCTCTCAGTTGCTCAGTGGTTGCCCTTTTGGTATTAATTCCCTTGAATTTTCAGGGTTATAAAGAGTCAGAATGCTTGAGCAGGTTCTCAGAGGTGTTCCATTAGATGAATCCCAGAGCAGAAAGCAAGAGGCATGCAGCATAACTGAGACCAGGTGCAGTCAGCTACAGCTGCACATGACAGACACAACCACCTTGGTAGGAACAATGGGGGCCCAAATCATGTGAGCTTGGGCACAAAACTCTACCACTCACAGGTATTTAAAATTCAAACCCTTCATTATGTGGGTCGGATTTCTAGTATGAGGCTTTTTCCTCTCACGGCCCAGTCAGGTGGCATACTTCTATAATATATTCCCAGACACAATCCTGGTTTTCTAGGTCCACCAATGGACTGTACAATCTTTCACAGTTCCCAGCTTTAAGACGGGACCTCTGTTTTAGCTCCCAGAGCATCTGAGACAGTTTTCTGAACTCCCAACCACCTGTAAACATGGAGATCATAGTTAGATGGTTATTAGTTCTGTGTGCCTGCGGGCTTCAAATCTACCCCCTGCTCTGACTTAGAATTATCATTTTGTTTCTTTCAACTGAGACTTTTATTTCCTACTATGGAGATTGACTAAATATTTTTACATGTATAGTGTTTTCCTGGTAGTGGCAATTTTTTTCCCACCAATTTTGTGTGGTTGAAATGGGAGAGTGGCCTTTCCGTTTTAGCTCAATCTTTCATAATAACAAGAACACTCATCTTTATTCCTTGTCTGTCTTTGTTGTGATCCAAGACTCCAAGAGAAAGGCCTTGAACTGCCAGGTGATGCTTCCTTGGAGTGGTTATGGAGAACACACGTGAATTGAGACTGAAGGCCCAGCTGTCTTGATCCTGGAGCCGAACCCCATATCCATAGCTCCAGCGCTCAGTTTCTGTCAACATTATGGAAGAGTCCCTACTGTCAGAATATATCCCTGTTGCCTCTTCTGGATAAAGATGTTTGGGTGAAACTGTCAAGGATATTCACTCCACCTAAAAGCGTCAAAGCAAGAAGAACAAGCGCCTGTTTACGAGGAAGTTCAGAAAATGATGAAATACACCTTTAGTTCACATAAAGAGAGCCTCACACAAGGCCTCTGAAATTTCTAACCCTTGGGCCTCCTTTCCTGCTGCCTTTACTAATCCTCTACCCTTTACAGCATCATTGTCCATCCTGTTGCAGCCAGTGTGGATAGGTAACTGTGGATCATTACATTCTCTAGGGTGACTACACAAAGACTGTGAGATTCATCTTGCCATACTAGTAGTCTTTCAAGATATAATGTTGGTGATTATCTAGCTAAAATCCACCCTCTGCCAGAAGATATTAGAAAGGCACAAGAAAATAGGGTAAAGTATTCCATACTACTATGTGTAAGTGTATATACACAGACATTTATATATATGTAAGTACATATGTAGTTAATGCGTGTATAAATGACAGAGAGATAGTCTTCTGAAATGTATTCTCACCTGGAATTTGCCATCTCTGTCATTTGTTTTCAGCTCAAAAATATTTAAATCTCTTCTTAAATGCTTTTGCTTGCCATAAAATCCTCTTATACCCAAATTATTCTGAACTATATAAATTCTGGATCTTCATCATTATGTGTAATATAATTTTAATATTGGAAAGAGTTCTAAGAACCTAACATCTAAAAAGAAGGCTCTCTTCTCCTCTAGCACTTGACCTAGGATCTGTAACAGGAACTCGACTGATGCTAGTGGCTGAAATATTACCCAGAATAAGAACTGAAGAGAGTGGAGGTGATTTTTATAACCTTTGTTGTGTCACAGTTGTTAATCACTCTAAGGTTTTGAGAATCAAGGCATGGCAGCCCTTATGGAACATTAGAGGTGAGAGGCAGCAAGACCCTCCATCTTTATAAACTCATGGTGCATGAGGCTGGGAGTACTTCTATGTTGTTTCTCTTTAGTCTCATACACACACATACTTTGAAGAAGGCAAATAATATGGCTATTTCCATATCTCAAGCTACAGAAAGACCTAAATTATAGGAGCAGAAGTTGGAATGAGTCTAAAAGCATGAGGTTTGGTGTTGGAATTGAAAGGATTGTTAACAGATTGGATATAATTTTGAGGAAAAAAGAGGAGTTGTAGATAAATTCTGTATTTTTGAATTTGAGGAAGAAGAAACCTAGCGATACCTTTGTCTGGTATTGTGTATCAAAGGAAGGATGTTGGGGGGAATTAACAAGCTTAGTTTTGAATATAAAAAAATGACTCAGAAATAAAAATATATACTGTAAAAGTGAGCACTAACCTTTAGGCAACTAGAAGAAGCTGCTCCCATTTGGTCGTTAATCTGAAACTATATGCTCATACTTAAAATATATTTATAAATAACTCACTTATACTGTTTCCAGTGCAAAGGTCAGAAGCAAGTAAAATTTTTAGGGGATGGTAGTATTGCTAAATATACACAGTAAAATGAGTAATAACTAATTCATTAATAGTTATCAATAACAGTGAGTTTGGTTAATACTAGAAAATATTTATTGAGTTTTAATGTAAAACTGCACTAATTTAAGTGCTTATATATATTAATTAATTTAATTCTCCCAACTCTATGAAGTAGTTAACCATATCTCTAATTTACAAATAGAGAAACTGAGGTAAAGAGGTGCTAAATAACTTCATGAAAATCTTTTATAGGTAAGACATGAAGTTTAATGCCTCTTCAAAAACAAAACAAATCCAAAAATAACTGAAAAAAAAATCCACAAAATTTTTGTTCTACTATCTGTAATACCTTTTGAAATCAGTGCATTCCTATAATATGAGCATCATTATGCATAATAAATAAACTCCAAAATTAAGATTTTTTATGTTAGAATATTTCTTAACAACCGAAAAATAAAATGATGACAACTAGAGAGTAGACAAATAGACTAAAATGTAAATTGCCATAAGGAGAAATAATTTAAAAAGACCTAGCAACCTAGGGCCCAGTTGGTGTAGGGGTCAACAGCTCTCTGTAAACACCTACAGTCAAGATCATTACCTTTGTAAAATATAAAATTAAAGTTTATAAAAGTCATCTAAACTTAAGAAAATAGTTTAGATTATATCCACAATATTTTGTATAAAAAAATAGAGACAGGGTTGTCTTGGTGGCATAGTGGGTAAGTTCGTGCACTCTGATTCAACTGCCTGGGTTCATGGGTTTGGAGTCCCAGTGCGGACCTACACCACTCATCAGCCATGCTGTGGCGGTGTCCCACATACAAAATAGGGGAAGATTGGCACAGACGTTAGCTCAGAGACAATCTTCCTCAAACAAAAAGAGGAGGATTAGCAACAAGTGTTTACCTCAGAGCTGATCTTCCTCACCAAAATAAATAAATAAATACATAATAGAGACAAGGTTTTAAAACATATTTAATGAAAACCCCTGCCCCTCACTTCCTCTGGGTCAGTAGGGAATCCTTAGTAATAGTATTAGTTTCCTAGGGCTGCTGTAACAAACTGTCACAAATTTGGTGGCTTAAAATAACAGAAATTTATTGTCTCACAATTCTGGAGGCCAGAAGTTCAAAATCAAGTTGTCAGAAGGGCTGCACTCCCTCCAAAGGCTCTAGGGGAGAATCCTTTTTTGCCTCTTTTAGCTTCTGGTTGACTCCAAACGTTCCTTGTGGCTGCATAACTCCAATCTCTGCCTCTGTCTTCTCCTCTGTGTCTGTGTCTTCTCTTCTGTCACTTATAAAAAAAACTTGTCATTGGATTTGGAGCCCATCAGGATAATGCAGGATGATCACATCTTGAGATCTTTAACTTCATTCATGTGCAAAGAACCTTTTTCCAAATAAGGTCACATGCACAGTTTCTGTGGACAAATCTTTTTTGGGGCCACCATTCAAACCACTACACATTTAAGGGCATAGTCTAGATAAAACTTTTTTGATTGCAAAGAGCAGAGACACAGTCAAACTAAATCAAGTAGGAAGATATTATTATAGTGATATATGTGAAACTATGAGAGAACTTGCATGAAGATTTATGAAAACAGGAGACATAAGAGGGCAGGTCAAAGAGACAATGGAGCAAGAGGGCAGTTCTAGATTCACACTGGTTCAAGGCATCCTAGAGGGAGAAGTTCACCAATCTTTGCTCTAGTCCTCTGCCAATAATATGACCACACTGACGTATACGTCTGGTTTGTCACACTATGAATTGACTTATTCTGCTCGCTTATAGGCTCTGCTCTCCCATTAGTTTGGCTTCGACATGACATATAGTCTGACCAATCATCTGTCTATCTATGTTTTTTCTCTTCTTACTTACCAGTAGACCATTCTTGCTTAGATTTTTGAATTTAAATTCTTGAATTAGAAAATCTGATTGGCTCAACTTATCTTTACTTGTCAAGTGATGAGGAGGTGGCTAGCCTAGCCTATAGGTCAGGTTTCCCTCTCTAGTCCAATTAGTTGTGGCTGGGAGTGAAGAGGTGGCAATTGGTGGTTTTATGGCACAAAACCTGTCTATTGTAGAAGCAAGAACTGTGTATTGGGCATTGGAATATGGCAAGAGAAGCTAACAATGCTTTGACATCTATAGTAAAAAGGGTGATAATCAGTTCTTTGAACATTATATGGAACCTCAAATTTCCTTATGGTATTACATAGATATTAATTCATTTTGGCATGTTAGAAAATATATTTTCCAACATAATAAGAACTTTTACCTTTTCAAAATTTGATAGAGAAAAAAATGGAATTTCTAAACATAACTCTATTTAAGTTTCAAATATTTATATATAAGATAAAATGCCTGTATTATAGACCATTAGGAAACTATTCAACATATTTTTTCAGAGTTTGAGCTTACTTTCATAGGCATGATAAGGATAATAATAATAATACAAATTTGGTCTGAAGATTATGTCTTAAACTGAAAGTAATGTTAAAATACATACTGGCACTTACCTTTAGCTTTAAAAGTATAAAAGGAAGTATTTTTATCATTTTGATTAATGTTATTGCTAAAACGTTGCTTCCAATGGAATTTTGATTGTTGCTTCGGTCATATAATAAAAATTAGCAAAAAGCTTAATAAAGATCTTGTTGATGGAGATTCAGGAAAAGATATTATAAGAGATTTAATTCCAAAAATAACAGTATAAAATAATTTGAGGAAAAAATATGAAATGTTCCATATAATTTCTTTGCCATGGAATTTAGACTTATGGGTTTTTCTCATATTGTGGTATTTTTATATTTTTGACATAACTTTAAAATTTCTATTTTATTTTATGTTAATACATTCCAAATCATGTATCTGGCACATAGTATGTGCTTAATAATTTCCTGATGAATCAATGTTTTTCCATGTAGCTCTCACCTTCCCTATATCACGGAAATCTATATCCCATCACTATATCCTAATTTTCTTAACCAATATTATTATTCTCAACTAGCTCCTTTTTCTTATGCTTTAAATGTCAGACACTTCAAAAAATTGGAATGTATAAACTAATATGGGCCAATTGAAATAGCTTGAAACTGAATTTGCTATATGGATTTTCTCTATCTACCATGGACTCTCCTATCACTGATTCTTTTTTTTCCTTCTCTCTCATAATTGAGAGTATTATACAAATAACAGTTCTATGTCTTCAGTTTTTACCATTAGTTTTTTTAAACATCTTATGTTTTTCAGACACTTATACAGAAGAAATTATTTCATTTCAGTTCTACAAGTCCCCAAATCTCTGAGAATTTGAATAAAATCAGCTTATACTGGATCATATCAAATAATTGCCAAACCATCTGAAAAAAGATGGAATTTTTTCACATAATAGTCAAATCTCTGATGCTAAAGTTAAAAATATTGATTCAACAAAATGAGTAGAACCATCAAGGAAAGAAGAGAATAAAAAAAGAAAACAAGTATTTGGAAGGGGGCTTCCAGGACTCATTAATAAAAAAGCACACAGACTTCAGCAGAATGAATGATCAGGTTCCTAGAGACATGATAAGACTCGGGGCTGCTGTGTTAGACTCGCTGTTCCATGCATTAAAGGTATTTTATGACTTTCCACCTGCTTTCTCCCTTGTTCAGTTCTTTCAAAGTAACTTTCCATTCAATAATTCTTTCTTTCAAATAAATTAGTTGAATTCAAATTTAAAAAAGCACGTACTAAGAGCGTACTATGAGCCAGATGCTGTTCAATGTGGTGGTGAGACATCTTTGCCCTCATGCAGTTTATAGTCCAGCATGAGGATATAGGTAATAAACAATTAATGAGACACATAAGTAAAGTCCATACAATGTTAGAAAATAAGTGTTATGGAGAAATTAGAGCGGAGTAAGGGACTATCTGGAGTGTGGAGTACGGAGTTATAATTTAAAATGGACTGGGCAGGATAGTCTCATTCACAGGTTACTTCTTAAGTCCTGAAGGAGGTGAGAAGGGAAGCTGTGTGGATGTCAGAAGGAAGAGTGTTTGGGCAAAACAAGATTGGGGATCAGGAGAGTGTTTATATGTTCTGTGAACAACAGAGAAGCTGGTGCAGCAGGCAAGGAGGAGGTGAGAGTGAGGAGAGAGTCTTAGCAGGTGAAGTCAGGATGGTAAAGGAGAGGCAGGACGTGCGAAGCCTCAGATGCATCAGCAGGACACTGGCTCTTACTCTGAGAGTAATGGGAGGCTATGGAGGGCTTTGACTAGAGAAGAGACATATTATTATTGAGAAAGAGGGTGGCCCTGGCATAGCATCCTGGATTCTTCTACCAGTCTTGTTTGCTTAATTAAATTTAGGTTAGTATTTCTAGGTAACCAAAAATTCTCTCATCAGGCTTGAGTCAGGTGGTAATATCAGAATAAAAGTGAATGTGTTGTCACTCAGAAGTACCCTTCCAGGAAACAAGATGCTTATCACCCAGGTTGCCATATTTAGCTAATAAAAATGCATGGTGCCCAATTAAACTTAAATTTCAGATAAACAATAACTATTGTTTATTATAAGCAAGTCCCAAATTTTGCATAGGACATATTCATAACACAAAATTTATTTAAAATCTATATTTAAGTAGGCTCTCTGCATTTCATCTGACAACCCTTCTATCATTGTTTCTCCAGGCCTTTCTAATTTCTGCAAATGAAGTTCTTGGACCCTCGTTCACTTGACTGTGGGTAGAAAAAGACAAATGGGGGAAGAAAATAGACTTTGTGTGATATCAACATTTTCCAAAAAACAACCACATGGTTTGGTTTCACTCCACATTTCCTGGGGAGAGTCTTACAAATCTGGCTAATAATAGGGCTATTTCTGTCAGTTCTCAATATGGCCTGTAAGAGAATGGCTGAGTCCAACTGCTGGACATTTTTTTGGAAAAAGAGGTCTTCAAGAATTTGTCCTTAGCATTGTGCTTTAATTGCTATTATTGGACAACACATACACACATCCCACAGGACACCCTATTTGACGCACAATTTGTCCCCATCCTGAAGCATTCATTATTTTAGAAAATATTCCCAATCCCCAATTTAGACAGACAATAGCTAATTCTTTTCTTGAGTAAAACCTTTCCCAAACTCATAACCAATGATAAATCTACTCAGTAAGAAGGCAGGTAAATAGTCTCTTTCCTTTGATTTTCGGAGTGTCTCCAAGTCTTGCTGTAACTCTCTCCTTAATTTTTCACATAATTGCCATTAGTCTGTATTGCTTTAGCCGTAAGCCAGAGCTCTCATCCAGCCAAACTCAGCCTGAATCTAAATGTCTATAAAGTGCTTCCTTTGTAACCTCCCCGGCACCAGCTTCTGCTACTCTAATCTATCACGCCCAGCAGCACCAAGAATCATCTCTGAAAGTGTCATTTTGATAATCTCAACTCTTTTCCTCAGACTCTGAATACATTAGGCTAGACTTTGAGGCAGAGGAGCATAACTCTGAACAATGATAAGCTCAGTAAATTGCGTCTGCTGTACTAAAATGCCTCATTGGTGTGCAATCTGGAAGGATCTTTTGATCAATCACTGGTCGCAGAGAGCTATTAATCAGTCATAAGGCTATTCCAGTGAGAATCCATAATCAGCTTCCTGAGGCACTGCAACTAACTACTAGAGGCGTCTTCACACAGAAAGAGTGAATTACCCCTTCCAAATTGGTTTAAACAAATACCTACAAGATAGGTCACAGTGTAAGCATTTGTTGTTCTGCCACTCTCACGAAGAGTAAAAGATGATTCTGTCACTAAGAATAAAATAGTTTTCCATGTACCTAAAAGATAATCTATCATCAGGGAAAATTCCAGTGCCCTCTTTTCAATCTCACTGAGAAAAATTGGGCAACTATTAACTGATTCCAATTTGATGCATATAGTCAAGATATTTGATGGAAATTTACCCATAATAGCATTGCCTAGGTAGGAAAAATATTCCTTTTAATATGGCTGCTGCTTGCTACCATCACATGTTGTACCAGATGGTTCATAGATAAAATATGCAGAAACAATTCCCCTACTGAGAACCCTGGTGGACTGAAGTGTTCCATGTGAACAGTTTAAGAAGGTGACTGACTTAAGTTCCTATTTGTTTTTAAGTGTTAAGTGTATTAATTATGAAGGTCGCTCTAAAATATGTTAAACACACCACTGCTTTACTACATTTAAAGTACTAGACATAGTTTTGCGTTTTAGTATTTTCATGATTTGAGCTTATAATTATATATCTTAATTATTCATTCTATGGAAATGCATAAATCCCCGCAGGGTCCACATCACAGACGTGTAAGACTGTGAGTCTCTTCTCTAAAAGCTGGCAGACTCGACTGACGTTTTTGCTGTTTGCAACAGCTGTTTACTTTTTCCCAGTCTTCTCTATTTCTTTCAGCTTTTACTCATTTTGTTAGTATGTCTACCTCTGGAACTATTACCATCACACTTTTTATCTCGCTATTATACATGGAAAATGAATAAACTATGACCCTAATTTTTGGCCTGAGGACCTGGCTCATGAGCAAGTCTGTACAATAATTGAATTAATAGCACTCTCAGGTGACTTATTTATTGTTTTTGGCGAGGAAGATTGGCCCTGAGCTAACATCCACTGCCAATCTTCCTCTTTTTGCTTGAGAAAGGTTATTGCTGAGTTAACATCTGTACCAATCCCCCTCCATTTTATATGCAGGATGCCAGCACAGCATTGCTTGATGAGCGTTGTGTAGGTTTGCACCTGGAATCCAAACCTTCAAACCCTGGGCCCCTGAAGTGGAGTGCACAAACTTAACCACTACAGCACCAGGCCAGCCCCTCAGATGACCTGTTTTTAGGGACAGAAGAAGCTTTATGTAGGTTAGCCAAGAGAGTCTACCTAATCTAGGTGCTTCTTTAAAATTATATGAAGACTTTCTGCTTTCAGCAACAACATGAAAGTCAGAACTTAGAAGTCATCACTTCTGCCCTTACAACAAGAAGAAAGTTGACAAACTATAAACCAACTACTCTTCTGGGATCCATCAGGCTGACAAACTGCCACCCCAAAATCTAGAGTGGCAGGTAAATATAGAGAATCACAACTGAGATCTGCTTCCCTGGAGCAGAAGCTGCTGGAGCAGCTTAAATCGTAGGAAGACTTACATGCTATTTGTAACAATTTGTTGGAGGCTGAGTGCGGACTATATGAGAATGAGAAATTCTGGGAGCCTCAGTCTTAGGTGGACTACCGCATAGTCAGGAGTCCTATATCCAGGAACCCCAGCAGGTTCTCATGGTGAAGTATCAAGAAAAATACTCTCATGTTTCTGGCAGGAGTAGGGAAACCATTTTAAAATACACCCAGAGCATGCTTCATAACAAAGCCCTACTCTGCAGGGGAAAAGATTATATTGGAGCCTTATTCATCTAGAAATGAGTAAAGTCAGTAAAAACAAAGGCAAGAGGAACTGCACATAAGCACTGTATTCTAGTAAATAAAGTTGTTTCCCACAGGGGTAATGGTTGACAATTCTGATACTGATATACATGTATCTTGGAAGTGCAGACTCAAGTAAATGGATGGCAGATTGTGGGAGCCAGGTTTCTCAGTGTTGGAGTGGGAATTTATAGATAAGTAAAGGGACTAAGCTAGAATGATCCATATGTTAATGGATTAGTTTTGGAGGCATCAGTAAGAATTTATGTTTAGCTTAACATAGATACAGATGGTTACATATGAAAATGTGTATAGATATATGAACATACACAGCTTAGTAAACACACATATTTTTTTACTCTGTCAGCTAAGAGAGACTAAAAGGAACAAATAGCCAGTAGCAATGATCACATCTAGTACCCAAATCTTTATTTTTAATACCATCCTCTAGTAAAAGGAACCAGGCTTCTTGGAAAAATGATTGATTCTAGGACTGATGCAAGAAATATACAAGATGAGCCTGGAGAATCTTGTAGTGCCAGAAAATAAAAAAGTGTTTTAAACCCCCCCCCACACACACCACACACACACAATATGACACACAATAATGGGAGTATGTCAACGGAGCACAGGATTCAACTGAAAGAGCTCCCAATGGCCAAAGTTGGAATAATTTGAACAATAAAATAAAACAGTAACAGATCATAACCCATAGGATAACATAAATACCTATGAGCCCATAGTGAAATAAATAAATGATTAAACAAATTAATAAATGGGGGAGAAGAGATAAATCTCCCATAGAGAAGCATTCCAAATAATTTAGATAAATAATCTGTCCTCAAGGAGGGAGCATAACTCCTGCTTCTTCAGTGGGGGCTGCACAGTTAGTTTCTTTCACAGAGCACAATACGGAAAGGGGAGGGGTGGAATAACTTTATAGTGGAGAATCCAGCAAACACTGCCTCAGCCAGGCAAGCAAGCTCAACATCAATAGTCATAATTCATGTTGATATTATTTACCCTTTATACCATGTGAGGAAATGGCACATGACCTCTCTGATTCTCCTCCCAACATCCTACAACTCTAGTCTTATTATGAGAAAAACATCAGATAAATTCAAATAGTGGAGCATCCTAAAAAATAGTGACCAGTACTTCTCAAAACTGTCAAGGTCATGAAAGCAAGAAAAGTTGGAGAAACTGTTCCAGTAAAGAGGAGCCTAAGGAGACACGACTAAACTAAATTAAATATAATGTGGTGTCCTGGATGGGAATCTAAAACAGAGAAAGGACATTATGTAAAAACAAGGGATATCTAAACTATGAATTTTCATTATAATGTGTTAATATCAGTTCATTAATTGTAAGAAATGTATCGTAGTGAAGTAAGATGTTAATAATAAGGTAAACTGGATGTTCTGTTTATGGGAACTCTAATATTTTCTCTACTTTTCTGTAAATCCAACACTGAACTATAAAAAGGTCTACTGAAAATATGAAGTTGTTCTTTTGGCTAAGGACTTCATAAAGTAGTGGAAAGATTGAATTTAAACTGAGGATGAACTGTATACTGTTTATTGGAACGTTAACTAAAGAAAAATTGTATACATATATATGCACATATGTATATATTTTATATATGCATACCTACATATATATGCATTCATGTGTATGTACATATATGTGTTTATGTATACAAGTGAATATTCTAGGGTCTGCTTGGTAGGGTGAAGGGTTCATCTAACTTAATACACTATTGCAATAAGTCAATAGATACATTGAAAAAGAAGAGGAAATATAAGACACTTTGGGAACAAATGGAAAGGGCACTTGACTCCAATTAGACGGAATTTGGGGGGTCAGGATATCACAGCTAAGATCTGACCACAATCTGAGTAGAAGTTCTTCAGATAGAAGAATATGGAAGCGGGACAGAAAGATAGAACCACAAACAGACGGGGAAGATGTAAGAGTTTTAGTGTGAGGGAAGAAAGTTGAAGTCTTTTCTGTCTGATTACTTCCTTACTGTCTTTGAATTAAGAATACAAATCATCCGCTGAGAACCAATGAGGATATCATAGGGTCAGAAGTTTAAAAAAGTGAAAAATGATTTAATAAGATAGCAGTATTGTCAAGGGACTGGAGATTATTAGGTGGAAGAGAAGGTGAAGAGCGTGATTGAGTTATGGAGTCAAAAGTATGTGGAACTTTAGTTAGAGTGCGATGGATAATACAATTCTGACACTAAATCCAATGCGCGAGTTTTTTTCTCCCTACAGCAAGCAATTCTTGGACACTAGCTGGGTGTCCTATAATGCAACTCAATTCTGACACTACCTACCTGGAGGTAGCATTCCACAGGTTAAGGCCTCAGTTCTATAAGACTGGTCCCCTCCCTGACTTCAGATTCCAATGGCAAGTCCAGATTGTCACCTGTGCTTCTGACAGACTGGCTATAGATTGGAGGTTCCAGCAACCCACTTCTCGGGCTTGATAATTTGTTAGAGTGGCTGACAGGACTCAGAAAAACATTTTACTTACTAGATTACAAGTTTATTATTAAAGGATATAACTCAGGAACAGCCAGATGGAGGAGATGCATAGGGCAGGACATGGGGAAAGGGCTCCGAGTTTCCATGCTTTCTGACTGTGCCACTTTCCCGAATCTCCATGTGTTCACCAACCTGGAAGCTCTCTGAACTCCATTCTTTTGAGCTTTTATGGAGGCTTCATTACATAGGCATAGTGATTAAATCATTGGCCTTTGGTGATTGAACTCAACCTCCAGCCCCTTTCCCCTCCCTAGAGGTTGGCGAAGCCTGGGATGGAACGTTCCAATCCTTTAATCACATAGGTGGATCCATGGGCAACCAGTCCCCATTCTTAGGTGGGGTCCAAATGTTACCTCATTAACATAACAAAAGACACCATTAAGGCTCTTATGAAAGGAAATTCCAAGGGTTTTAGGAGCTCTGTACCAGAAACAGGACTAAGACCAAACATATATTCTTATAAATCACAATATCACAGGGAAATTTATTTCAGAGGTGTAATAATTTGAGGGAAGTGATAAAATCCTAGTTTGTGGGCATAGAAGGATGTGGCTGAAGCACAGTGGAGAGGGAAATTTTCTACTTATGTAGATGACTTTGGTGTGTGGATCATCCATGTGGAAAATAATGTCACCCAGATGATATAGGTGTTGAAATAAATAGGAAGACAGACAATGCATCTCAAAAACTGAAAAGGAGTGACTAGGAGGTTAGTAGATTACACTGAGCAGGAGAAGGAGGGTACTGAGTGGCAGAGCTGGACCTAAGACCCAGAAGAGATGGGGTTTTACGTAAGGATGGTGGCAAGGGAAAACTGAGGACTACTCAAATGTTCTCCCAGTTTAAAACACTTGGACTTAGGAAAATGTACATCCCTCATCACTCCAGAGGAAGTGGTAGATGCCATGGGAAACCAAGGAGATGGAGAAAATACTTTGCTGATGTAGAGGGGCTACTATGTGGATATTTTTGCTTATTTGGGTTTTTACCTATTTATGTTTTTATCTATTTATGTTTCACAAAGACATTAAACTTAATTGTATGTAATATACTTTAAAAATTGTAGTGTAATGTACTTTTTAATATTCTAGGTATTTAATATTCCTGAAAGGTAATAGGAAACCTGGAGAAACACTGTATTTTCTGTTTATCTTTATCACGTTTTCTTATTTCATAGTCAAATATGTACATAAGCTGCTTCTGCCATGCTTACATCAGTTAATATGAAGTTATACTTTTAGTGGGTTTATATGGTGATTACATTATTTTGAAAGGTCTCTTTAAATAAGTTGAAAATGGCCATAGGCATTGTTTCTAACTGTGAAGTGCTAGTAATACCAGCTCAAGACAAGGTTGACATAAGGGAAGCCATACTGTAGAAGAGAAACCCTATTGTAACTTTGAATGACTGCTGAATAGCTAGCCCAGACATGCTCTGTGGGTTTTATGGCCCCTCCCAGCTGCTATAAGTTGATAACTTTGTTCTTTTGAGTTCTTTAGGAATGTGAAGACCCCCCAGCAGAGAGTCTATGCTGATAGCCGTCATCAATGACAACTGAAAGATCAGGGTGTGGGGCGTTGCTCCCGTCTCTGATGCATGTCCAGTAAAACAAAAGACTGCCAGGAACTGAGACCAGATGGATGCCCCACCCAGAGACCAAATGCCTCCCCCACCTGGAGACCAGCCCCATATATAACTGACCTGAAGTCTTTGTTTTGGAAGATGGTTCTTTTGGACATGAGTCGACCATCTTCCCCCTTGCTGGCAAGCTGTAATAAAAAGTCTTTTCTCTCCTAACACCTTGCCTCTTGACTATTGGCATGTCTTGCAGTGGGCAGATGAACCCCCCTTTTGGGTGGTAACACTAGTTGTCTAGCTGCATAAAGGATGTCATAGAAAGCAAACTGGAAGATCCCTCATCAGAAATGATTGCTTTTTCCAATCTTACCCGTCATAGATTCAGTGCGACTTTTAAAGTGATATTAAATTTTTTAGCAGCAGTGAACAAAGATCATCAGATTAAAAAAAATAAAAAAGATACCTTGGGTAATTAGGAATTCAATAAGTACACGTGTACCTACAGAGGTGGCAAATCCTTTCTATCCTTGTTTTACCATACTTCATTGAAAAGTTCCCAAGATGTTTTAAGCTATTATCTTAGTTCTTGACTGGGTAAACTGACATGTCAATTGGATTTAAAAATAAATCTTTCACAACATCCTCTATGATTTACATCTCCTTGTTTCCTAAGCATTTTGACTTTTCTGGTGGTTAATAATTCTTCAAAGTTAAACCAGCTTGTCTTCATTGATTCCTTTCCCCGTCAGATGCTCTTGTTGCTCTCCTGCGCTTTTTGGGTCATTTCTCTGAATCGTTATGGCCTTAAGGTGATCAACTTGAAATAAAGGGGAAATGAATGCTTGAATTTTCTACTAAATAAAAATGAATCTGGCTTTTCTACTGTGCTGTGCCTGCCTTTCTTTTCCACTGTTTTGTTTTGTTTTTTAATTTCCTTAGTCTTTATATCCTTTCCAGGTTTCAGTTTTTATTTTTTCCTTCTCCTCCTAGATGTTTTACCTGTTCCAGGAAGAACTGTATGGTGATCTAAGTGACATATGTAACTTCCCTTCACTGCAATGCTGAGCCAAGTCAACCATTTATTCTGTGTTTATCTTTTTGCTTTCAATTGCTTGCAGCCAATGCAACCTTGTTTGATTTGACAACTGCTTTCAGAAATACATCTGGTAGATAGCAATTTTGCAAATTCAGCCCAGGCCCCAGACTCCTGAGGGCTCCATCTTGTTGAATCCTATTTAGTCACTAAATGAGTTGAACAATGAGAGCTTTGCAAGGTGAAACTGAAAAATCAGGTATATGACATCGGAACATTTTTAAAATCAATCTAGAAACTCTGCCATCATTGCCAGAAGAAAGAAATTATTTCTTCTTAATACATGCACATCAGGTTTCCTTTTTGGTGAGTTATTTTCTTTTTTATGGCTGTTACTGATGTTAATTCTGACTATATTTTACTCATATTAAAATGGTAGGGGAGAGGAATTCCAAGGGAAGAGTCACAGTGTGATCTGCTTCAGTTTCTGTCAGTCTTAGAGCTGACACTCAGTCTTGGCTAAATTATTGTTTTCCTGTGAGCTAAGAATTTTCATTTTCTCTCTTCCCACTCTTAGTATTTGAGTACAAATATCATCACCTTTAACATAAATAGGTACCACAAATTCACAGCTAGTTTTCCTGACTCTAAATTCTCTTCTCATCACTGCTAAACTATTTCTTTTTTAAAAAATACACAGAACAATTTAGAAAATTTCTTACATAATTTTATTGCTCAAAAGCTTTCATTTAATTTGTATTTCCCATCCCACTAAATTCAGTATGTCTTTGCTTTTAAAATCTTCTCTAAATTGATTTCATCACACCTATCCAAAGATATCTCCAGCATTTATTTTTTGTTCATATCTGCTTAATACCCTGCTTGCTCAAGACATAGAATTCATTGTGCATTTACACATTCATGAATGCTACTGCATCTTCCTGTGAGTTTCTCTATCTAACCTCTGCCTATCTAAATCCTATACACTCCCCAGCCTCCCAGAAAACCTCTATGTAACCCCTCCTACTATGTCAGTTTTATTGATGTTAACCTTCCTGAATACCTAGTCATAGTAATTAAGCCACAATTTTAGCAAATTTATCTCTGTGTATTCTGTTCCTGTGTAATATAAATTGTTCTTAGATCCACAATTATATTTTATGCTCTTTGACATAATGGTCCTATGCCTTACATTTTTGTATGCAGGTTTGTCTGTATATATTCTACCAATCCCGCTGAAAATGAAATGTGTACCAAATATAATATATTCTACTCATTCAAAAAATGTTTTTTTATATATTATGTCAATCACTGTTCACAGAATTTTGGTCAGGTAAGTATCACCAGTCTCATTTTACAGCTAAGAAGCTGGAGTCTAAAAGAAATTGAGTGAATTGCCCAAAGTCCAGGGTTAGTATTTAGCCAATAAGTAACTAAATTCCAAGTAATTATCTTGGAAAAGGAAACACCAGTGTGCCTCTTGCAACAAAAAAATAAATCATGGCTATTTTGACTTAGGACTTCATTTGGGGCATTTTAATCATTAATATTAATTTCTTAATTCAAATATACCAAGTCTAAAATGTATTTTCCCTTTTCCTTATCATCCCCTACCCTAAGGCCAACTCTGAAGCCCTTTTTCCTCTGTTTCCTGCAATGTCTGGCCTAATAAAATGGAAAGACAAATGTGAAATATTAAAGAAAGACAGCCTCCCAGTATGTCTTGAACATTTCATGTCTTGCAGTTGTCTGCAATTTGTGCTGGGATTTTAGCCCTGGGCACAGGAAGTGAGAAGACACCAAGTGGCAACATCTCAGCGTCAGTGAGCAAACGAGCAAGGAAAGTTATAAGAAAATTTGAGGAGCTGTTCAGCTGACACAGAGTTCAATGGGAGCTTGACACTGAACTGAAAAGGCATGTGTATCAACTCAGCTGGAGAGAGTTGTGTGGGAAGAGATTTTGATAGCCTTCCACTACCTTAGGGAATGACACAGGAATTATCCACTTTTATAGTATAAAGCTACGAGAGCAGGAGATGTCCTACACCCTGTAACATCTGACTAAATAAAGTGTACAATAGAGTTTCTGGAGGATAATTTTAAATGCTATGGGAATGCTTAAGTTTGGAAGCCATGACCTCAAGAGTTTTTCTCAGTTCCTCAGAGAGTGTCTTTTCCTTACTTGTACTGTAAGAATGCATTTTTAATAACAGTATATTGCATTGTCTATAGCTTCATGGTCTACAAAGTGCTTACATATGCACTCTCCTTTGTGAAGTTGGTAGGACAGGGATGCCTAGCCATGTTTCTTATATATTGAAACAGAATAGGAGGGTGAATAAATTTGTCCCAGGGTCACAAATATACATAATTTAACCCATATCCTCTGGTTTCCAAATCTAATACTTTTACCCCCTTGAAGGGAATGTTTCTGATGAAACTCTGCCACTAACTCTTGCCCGGGCAAAATTCTAACTTGAATATAATAAAAAATATTTTATTTCACTTACTGAGAATTCATTTTGATGAGAAATCCCATTGTATCACTAAATTGAATGTGAAAATATGCCTAGAAACTCAATAATTGATTGTTAATTAAAAATCTATGTATAAAACATAGAGAATTTCAGGTCAAGTGAAAAAGTTGAAATGTGTAATTAGTAGACTTATGTAGATTAAATGTAGGAAGACCAGAAGAAAAGAGAAAATTCCTCTAACACAGTCCATAAAAAAGTACCCACCCTTCCAAAAAAAAAGTATGTGAATATTTTAGGCAAAAAGGGAGAATCGGTGGAAATTACCTTACTTTGACAGGTAAGGAGAAACACTGATAATACCCAGCAATAAAGCTTTTAATGTTGGAACAAACCTGTTTCCTGGAGCATGGAGAATCAGGCTGAAATGAGAAATTATCTCCTGGAAAAATTGGAAGAATTCAAATCAGAACATCCTCATGTCATGTGCCCTGAGGGTAATTAAGGAAATGTCAGATGTCATTGATGAACCATTTGCCATTATCTTGAGGAAATCATGCAGGACAAGGAGTCCCTGAGGATTGGAGAAAGGAAAATGTTGTGTCCATCCTTATTTTTCCTTAATGACCTTGCTATAAACTGGTCAACTGAAAATCCATTCTAGAATAAATAGTTAATCCTGAAAAGTCACAGTTAAATCTTCCTGGAAAACCATATACAATATATCTAACTTAAGATAAATGCTAAACACAAAATATGTATTATTTGGTATTTTGTGCAAGACCATAGTTTGCAAAACAAATGTTTTTAAATAAGTAACTTTTGAAAACAGCTTATTGAGAGACACTTATATCTGCAATGATTATTCTAACTTTAAAATAATTTGAACTTTAAAATAAAATATATAAAATGCATCAAAAGGTTTTATAGGTTGATTAATAAGTGGACAATTCTTACATCATGGAAAACATTTAAAACACTTATAAGTAACAGATGTTTCGGTCATAAATTATATTAGCTAGAAACCAACCATAAGTAATAGGAAAGTACAAATAAACTAAGAAGCATGCCCAAAACTAATTGCTGCAATAATTAAAATAAATTTATATGAGCTGTTAAAGATAACTAAGTGAATTTATATAAGGGCAATTAAAGTGAAACATGATCTCTGTATCCCCTACATTCTCTCTCTAAGGATGTACGTGCAGATATACATACAAATGACAGGAATATAGATGTGTAATATCTTCATGTGTTTTAGAGACTGTGCAACAAAAATAATATGGCCTTGGGATATTCAGAGCACACGAAATAAATGTTTCTTTAAAATGGATGTAGAAATCAAAAAGAATCTAGAAAACAAAGTTAAATTCAGATAATACTTAAGGAGTAAGTTAAAGGAACTACAAGTATAGTTTAACTTCCTAAGTTAGAAAAGCAATTTATTATTGCAATCATGATTTCCATCATTGAATGGAATAATATATGTAAAAGCTCTGAAGTTTTTATTGAACATAGTACTTACTCAATAAATGGTGGTGATTTTCATTATTATTCATTCTCCCTTCTGATAACTGTCAGATAACAAGGCAGACAAGAACAAAGTAATCAATTTAATTGAATTCTAGAAGTTTGAATAGTTGCTTACTTTGATGCTCTTAGTAACTTTCATATTGACATCTGTATCTGATTGTGTTTATTCTATTAACAGGCTTTTATCCTGCCTCTTAAATCTGCTTACCAAGAATGTGGGGACATTTGATGACGAATTATGATGCATTCTTCCCTCAAATTGCTCTGACACATACTACTAAGCCTCTTTCATAAAGAGACAGTGAACCATACACCTACCACATTCAATATCACACTTAAAATCCCAGGCTCAGGGCCAGCCTGGTGGCGTAGTGGTTAAGTTTGCACTTTGGCAGCCCCAGGTTGACAGGTTCGGATCCCGGCTGCTGGCCAACATACTGCTCGTCAGCCATGCTGTGGCGGCATCTCATATAGAGTGGAGGAGGATGGGCACGGATGTTAGCCCAGGGCTAGTCTTCCTCAGCAAAAAAAAATAGGAGGATTGGCAATGGATGTTAGCTCAGGGCTGGTCTTCCTCACCAAAAAAAAACCCCCAAAACTCAGGCTCTGTTAGAATCATCTGTGTCCCCACATTGTTTTAGTCCCCTACTTGGAAGGCTACTAGGATTCCTGTATTGCTAATCAGAGATCAATATATAAATCTGTTACAATGAGGTTGTTAACAACTCTCCTGATTGAGACTCTGGAAATACGTTTGGTCCAGATCTTTACTTCTTACCAGTTCTCAGTATACTGACTGGTGGCTGGACTAGTAATGGGTCTTAGTGATGAACTGAGAAAGCGGTTGCGAGTAACTAAGCATCATCCCAGGGTGGGATATTGTGTTGTATCCAACAGGAAACATTCTTTATTTCTGTTCATTCAACACGATATCTAGATGCTATGAACAAAGGAATTGCCAATATGCTCACTCAATTCACAGTTAATAATAATGTTAGGTAGGTAATATTGTTAAAGATAAAAATAAAACCTTTACCACCTTTAAGATTTAGTAAACTAAAAGTCCAAAAGAAAAAGAATAAAATCCAACAGGGATATATGTAAGGTCACACATTTAAGAATAGTATATAACATAGCATATTGCCTAAAAAAGGACTGGCACAGCATAAGTATAGAAGGAGGCAGGAAACTGTCAAAACTGATTAGAAATTATGACCAATGCAGTATTTTTATAATTTGGAAATAAAATATAGATTTGGAAAAATACAGAGAGTAAAATAAATAGTGGTGTAATTTCACTAAAGATTAACAAACACTAAAATTTTGTCATATTTTCTTTACATCATTTTAATACTAGAAAAATAAAACATTAGTGATAAGGTTGAAATCCAGTTTGTAACAATCCCAACTCCTTTTTTCTCTCTCCTTTCATCACCGTAGTCTACCTTTATTATGAATTTGGTTTATGAAGTCTATGCTTGGTATAATATATCACACATGCGCGCATACACACACACACAGATCTTAAAAGATTTTCTAACACTATTTGTATTGTACAAGTTTTTCATAAATTTTATCACAATGTGCATATCTTTCTGAAACTTGCTTTTTCATTCATATTATGATTTTGAGATTCACCCATGTTATTCATATAAATATAGTTTATTTTAAGAGTAATATTGCTTTTATGAACAAGCCATATTTTTCCTGACATTTTCTACATTGCTTAAGATGTTTTCCAAGTTTTCTTTATTACAAAAATATTAGAAGAAGCACTCTTATTTGTTTATGCATATGTGCACAATTCCTCTAAAAATATATCTAGAAAGAAATGTTCTAGGTCTCCTGAAAATTAGTGTTTGTACTAATTTAAACTCATATTATTGGCATATGAGAGATTCTTTTTCTCCACATTCATTTTAATGTTTGGTATATGTTTACAAATGAATTTCTGTATAATACAGATTATATAATGGCACTTAATTTATTATACCTATTCTTATTAGAACATTCGTTTTAATATAGGTCATATTTCAAGATAGATGTAGAAAATGAGAAAGTCAGGAAAAGAATAAAACAGGTGGTTAATTTCTACGAATAAATAGATTTTATAAGCATAGGGTGATAATACTGGAATATTTAATTCAAATATTTTATCAGACATGCTGAGTTTTAGGGCATGTATTTAGTCATACCCCTTCACATTCATGAAGAAATAAAACAGGTAGAAGACCTGAATTAAAAGCAGAATTGGGGTTTGCTTCTGCTTAGGATGTAGAAAGCTAGAAAGAGTATTGTTCCATGATAAGGAAAGCCAGATAAGTAACAAAATCATACCCGGTTTTTTAATCAAGCAGCGCTAATTCAAGGAAAACCAGCTCCTCCTAGGACAAAAAGAATCTAAGCACTGGTCCACCTGTGGAAAAGTACAGGAGGAACAGACTCTGGTTGCCAAGATGCAGGTAAGAATAATTCAGCTAAAAATTTTAACAAATAGTTAAGTGCCAAGTATGGGCTAAGCATGAGAGCATAGAAGACCAGAAGCCACAGATAAGAAAGACAGTTTGCACTCACATGTGGGTTTTTCTCCTTTACTGGAGACTCATGAAAATATTTGTCAAAGGGAAGGAAATTGGAAAATTTTGTGGTTGAGGCCTAAGGAAAAGTATCAACTGCTGATTCAGGAAAGGCTCAAGTCCCACCTAGAACCTTCTCTCCTAAAGAGCAAAAACCTTAAGGGGGAGGGACAGCAGACTTTTTCATCCGCAGGGTACAGGTGAAAGCCTGTTAATGCTTGGGGAAGAGTAAACACAAAACAAACGAAAAAGGTCTACATTTGGGCAAGGGGCAGCGGCAGGAAACAATCATGGGCCCAGAATTCTGCCTTGGATAAGTTTCCTATTGTTACTATAAGGAATTACCACAAAATTTGTGTCTTAAGCAATGTGAATTTATTTTCTTACAGGTCTGTAGGTCAGCAGCCCTACGTGGGTCTCACTGAACAAAAAACATAGCATCAGCATGGCTCTGTTTCTTTTGGGGGCTGCAGGGGATAATCCATTCCCTTGTCTTTTCCAGCTTCTAGAACCTCCTGCATTCCTTGGCTCTTGCCCCTTTCCTCCATCTTCAGAAACAGCAAGTCAAATCTCTCTCTGATTCTTCTTCCATTGTCATATCTCTGACCACAGCCTGTAAAACTCTCCACTTTAAGGATTCAAGTCAGTAAATTGGGCCCATCTGGATAATCCAGGACAATCTCCTCATCACATCTGTAAAGTCCCTTTTGACATTTTAGGTAATGTAGTCACAATTCTAGGGATTAAGGCATGGACATTGTCTTATCGGCTTTGGCTGCCATAACAAAATACTACAGACTGAGTGGCTTAAACAACAGGAATTTATTTTCTCACAGTTTCAGAGGCTTAAAGTCTGCGATCAGGGTGACAGTATGGTCAAGTTCTTGTGGGAGCCTCTCAGGCTAGCAGAGGGAGCCTTCTTGCTGCATCCTCAAATGGCAGGGAGAGAGATTGCTCTCTCTCTTCTTCCTATAAGGCCATAATATTATATGATTGGGGCCCACCCTTATGATCTCATCTAACTTAATTAACTCCTAAAAACCTCATCTCCAGATATAGTCACATTGGAGGTTAGGGCTTCAGCATATGAATTTTGGGTAGACACAAGTCAGTCCATGGCAGACATCTTTGGGTGGCCCTTTTCTACCTACTCTATAAAGAAATACCATTAGAAATCTTTCACAGCTGGAAAATCACAGCTAGAAATCTTTCAAGTGCTCATTAGTAGTATCAATACAAAAGCATCAGTGACCTTGAAGCTAGTTCAATAGAAATTACCAAACCAAAAAAAAAAAAAAAATAGCAGTGGGAAAAATATCAAATGTTGAAACATGCATGTAAATGGAATCCTAGAAGGTGAAACAGAGAGAGAGAACAGAACAAGAAAAAATACATGAAGAGATAATGTCTCAGATAATGTCTGAGAATTGTCCAAAACACATCACTCTTAAGTGGAGTGTTCTATAAATTTCAATTAGGGTAAGTTGGTTGGTGCTGTCTTCTATATCCTTACAGATTTTCTCTTTACTTTTTCTACAAATTATTTAGAAAGGAATATTGAACTCTCTAGCTATAATTGTGGGTATGTCTATTCCTTCTTAATTCTATTTTGAATATCTATTATTAGGTAACAACTTTTTTAGGATTGCTTTGTCCTCTTGATGTATTTAACCCTTTATCATTATGAACAGAACCTCTTTATTGTTAGTAATATGCTATGTCTGAAATCTACTTTGTCTGATATTAATATTGTCATTCTGGCTTCTTCTGATTGGTGTTAGCATTGTATATTGTTTTGCATCCTTTTGCTTTTGATGTAATTGTTTTTGTATTTAAAGCATATTTCTTATTGGCAGCACACAATTAAGTATTGCTTTTTTTATTCTATCTAATAATCTTAGCTTTTAAATTGGAGTGTTTAGATCATTTATATTGAATGTGATTATTGATATAGTTGAATTAAAATCTATCTTGCTATTTCTTTTCAGCTTGTACCATCTATTCTTTCTTCCATTTTCTCACTTTTTCTCACTTCATTAATTGAGTTATTGTTTGTATTTTTTATTGTTCCACTTTATCTCCTTTGTGGGTTTATCAACTCTAAGTTTTTGTTCTAATTTTTGGTAGTTGCTTTAGATTTTAAAGCATACATCTTTGACATACCACAGTCCATCCTTAAGTATTGTTATACTGTTTCACATATAGTTTAAAAACCTCACAAAATTGTTCTCCATTTTTCTTCTCCTGGCCTTTGTACAATTGTTGCTATATATTTTGCTTTTATGTATGCTGAATAATCAAAAGTACTTTGATAACATTTTTATTTAAATAGTTATCTTTTTAAAAGTCATCTTTTATATTTACCAGGCAGCATTTCTAATGCTATTTGTTCTTCATGAAGATACAGATTTCTGTGTGTTTTTTGCGTGATACAGATTTCATGTTCCTTCTGCCTAAAGATTATCTTTAACATTTTTTGCATGGCAGATCAGCTAGTGATCAATTCTTTCAGCTTTTGTATATCTGTAAAAGCATTTATTCATCTATGTTTTTGAAGGATATTTTTACCACATGTGGATCTCTGAGTTATCTTTCTTTTTTCTTTCAGTTTTTAAAGAAGTTGCTCCATTGTCTTTTTGGCTTGCATTGCCTTCAAGGATAAAAAATGTGATGGCATTCTTATCTTTGTTCTTCTGTATGTGATTTATATTTTTTTCTGTGGAGGATTTTAAGATTTTCTATTAATTATTAGTTTTAAGCAATTTGATTCACGATATGAGTACATGTTGCTTTCTTTATGTTTCTTGTGCCTGGAGTTCACTGAGCTACTTGACACTAAAGATATATAGGTTTTATCAAATTTGGATAAATTTCTGCCATCGTTTCTCTCTTCTCCTTTCATAATTCCACTTACTTATATTAGGCTGCTTGAAGTTATTACATAACACATTGATGCTCTATTTTTTAGGCTTTTTTTTTCTGTATTGTCTTTAAAACAGTTTGTATTTCTGTTTCTTTACATTCATTGACCTGTTTTCTTCAGTGCCTAATAGGCTGTTAATTATATTCAGTGTATAGTGTACTTCACATTAGATATTTTATTTTTAATCTTTATTAAATTGAATCTGGTTTATACATACATATTATATTATACATATTATGTTACATATATTTGATATAAATTATGTATAATGGCCTTTGTGTCTCCACTTAGCTCAAACTTTTCTCCCCTCTTTATATGGAATATAATTGTATTAACTCTTTTAATGCTCTCATTTACTGATTCTATTGGGTGTGCCCTCTGGGACTGTTTCTATTGATTATTTTTGTTCTCATTATGGATAGTATTCTCCTGCTTCTTTTCATACTCAATAATTTTTTATTTACTATCAGACATTGTAATTTTTACCATGTTAGGTATTGAGTATTTTTATATTCCTATAAATCCCTTTGAGCTTTGTCTGGAATGCAATTAGGTTTGCTATTTTTGAAGCTTCCTTTCATAGAGGGTTCATTTTGCCCCACTAGTTTCTGTTCAGTGCCCCGTGATTTATAATAATGGGAAGTACATGAACTATTCCTGGTCCTGCATGAGCCAGGTGATTGTTCCATCTGCTTCTTCTCAGTGCTTATGCCCCCGGGATTAGATCACATCCTCACCTGCATGTGGTGACACTCTTTAGCTTAAGACTTGGAGAGGACCCTTGCAGATCTCCCAGACTCTGTCCGGATCTCTCCTCTCTGGTTCACTGCCTGCAAACTTTATCCGTGTGTCCTCCCTGGGTTTTTCTGTTCCATCTCCTTAACACAAATGCTGGCAGGTTCTTCCTGGCTTCGCCCTCTCTGCACTATGACCTGTAACTCTCTCCAGTCAGTATTCTGGAGCAAACAAGGAACTCATTTCATTTGTTTCCTTTCTCAATTGGATTAGAATCTTGCACTGCCTGATAACCAGTGTCTAAAAACCACATTGTTTCCTAAATTTTTTTGTCTAGATTTTAAGTTGTTTCAGGCAAAAAGTAAATTTGGTCCCTGGTACTATATCTTGGCCAGGAGAAGTCAAACATTGGTGAATTTTACTGCAGGTATATCATACCTCAATAGACCGAACTTTAAATAATAAATAAGTAAATCAGTTTTTAATGAGAAGGAGTTAAGAAAGAGATTAGTTGCTTTCTCCTTTGCTATAAAGAAGGATTTCTTGAACATCTGGGTGAAAACTCTTTGAATAAGAAAATGTATATGTTTTGTTAAGGAGAGATCTATGTGAAAAGATTTACATGAACTAGCTGGTTTGACTCAGCTGTCTTTAGTGTTTAAAAACGAATTGTAATAGGACAAAAGAAAGTAGATGGGGAGCAATCTCAAGGACACAAAGAAATTACCCAGATTAAATAAAAGTTTATTTGGGACAGAAATAATGTTTCTCTTAAATACAAACACATCCCAGACATTTAAATCTATCATTCATTGCCACTTAGTTGTAATTATTTACTTCACATAAATATATTGACTTTTCCACAAATTAATTTAATATGGTACTAAATAAAGTGTGTTTTGTCAAGGAGAGATGCAGTGAAGAGGGGGCAGTTTTTGTGAGCAGCCAAAGTGGTGGGCTTGGGCTGGCGGAGGGACAAAGTAGAGAAGTTGAACAGAGATAGAGTAAAGGGATTAGAGTTTGTTTTAAAACCCTTCAATTTTTCCAAGAGTTTTGACAGTAAGAATTTGTCTACTGAGTTATATTTCTCAAACACTCCACAGCACTATACACAAATTGTTTACTAGAAAAAGACTTTGAACTCGTGGAGTCAGTGTCTGCATCCTGACCCTCTCTTTATCTCCTTTTAAAAATTTGGTAAATCACAGCTGCAGTCCCCTCTGCCTGGCTGTTCAAGGAAGACACGCTTGTTGTTAATACTATATCATAACAAGTATATAAATAAAAAAATTAGTCACTGACAATCTCCTCCCTTTGCCACCAGAAATAGCTATTATTGTGTCTCTCCACTCTAGCATAAATAATTGGTGCATTTACATTTTATATTCAGTTCATATCCTGATTTTTGCAATAACTATAACAATTTCTTACAGCATGTATATATTTCATAAGCATTTTAATGACTGAATAATTATCCACCCTCTATTTCTGGACATTTAGATTGTTTTCATTTTTCAATGTTATTAATAAAGCTATGATAACCTATAAATCTTCATTTCTTCCTCCGTTTCTTAATAGGAAAATTTGTACATGTTGTTTTGAAGTTAGAATCTGATAGAATTTCTGAGGTAATTTCCGGGTTTATTGCTTTAATCTCCTCAAGTATTTTTATTATTTGTGCTTATTTGAGAGTTACCTATATGTATTTAATAAGATTATTTTTTAAATAATTTGCATGGATCTTTTATACAAATTTTAAAAAATCTACACCACTAAATAATAATTTGCCTTTCGTTTCTTGGATCACCTTTATTGCAATGGTAATGTCACTACTCTAGAGATTTTCTAAGATCATTGACAATTAACAGTAGAGAGAATTTCTGACCCACACAAGTAAATAAGTCTCATAACTTTAGAGATACTATTTTTGATTTGGAATAGGGTTGTTGATTTTGGTAAGAATTCTTAGCTATTTCAGAACATGAGAGTTGTCTCTTGAACTTACAGAGCTGGTAATAACAAAGGGAACATTCTGGAAGGTTCTGATGAAAAAAACAAACCTCCAAAGACCAGTCTCAAAAATAGTTTAAGAAAGTTAGCATGCTTACAGCTCTCAAAGCAATTACTCAAAGGGAAAAAAAGCTTACATGAATGTGTGGAATTTTGTGTATTTGTTTATGTCCCTCTCATTTATAATATTATAATGTTTAGTAATGTTACAAGCTAGAAGAATTAACATGACTTGGGTTCAGAACATTTGACTCTATCTCTTGAAAATTGCAGATGTCTGATTAACTAGAGGAGGTAGCCACAATATTCTAAATTGCTTGAGTGTCTACTTGCAGAGATTTTTTTCCCCTGGACCTCATTACATAAATTACTGTTTTTTAGCTACACATTGTTTCTTTGTGCTTACCCAGCTACCTTTGGAGAGACAACTCCCAAAGAAAGCATGAAAATTGTATGACACAATGAGTGGTGAGAACAAATAACTCACAATGAATTGTATTACAAAGCATCATTACACAGCTCTAATTTGGCTACAGGAGAAGAAGGAACAAATCCATGTTCTATATCTCGTTTTCCCCACTCTTATCTTGTTCATAGTTTTTTGTTTGTTTTCTGTTTTTCCTAAAATATAAACATTAACATATTCAGATAGTCTTAATAAAATATTTTCATATACTCTACTTTTTAAAATGTCATAAATCTTATGTACTCAGGGAAAATTTTTCCAACATAGTTAGCAACAGGGAATGAGGAAATAAAAAGAATTTTTGGCACTTTTCAGCATGTTAAATGATTCTCTCCATTGTTTTTCAAAAAAGGGATAAATGTTTATCAATCATTTAAAGGTATAAAACCAATATGTACGCAATTCTAGCAGGAAAAAGAGACATATAGACTTGCTTCTGCAGATTTGTCTGTAGGTGACTAATCATCATTCCATATTTAAATGTATGCAATAGTATTTTCCCCCTTTATGTCTAAATTGTTAAGTCCTATGAATATTGCACAATTGACATTGGTTAAATACAAATAATAACAAAAACTCCAAGTTGAAATTCTGTTTCAAATTGTCCTGTGTCAAGAGGAGGTGTCTCCTGTACCTGTAAGGTAAAATGTTCACATTCTCTGCTCACTGTAAAATCTTAGCCTATCACCTCCCCGTATTTGAGAACGTAGAGTAGTACCACTTTAGAAGACTTCAAAGAAATTAGAAATAGTCTTCATAGCATTCTACTTGATGGTTTAAAACTGCAAAGTGAATCATTTCATCTGGGTAATTTCTTTCCTGTTCTTTAATAAACCAAAGTATAATCAGATGCCTAAAATATAAATGTCATCATATCAACAAACGTCCTTATGGTATAAATATAACATGGAACTAGCATAAAGAATAAGCATTTACATAATAAGAACTTACACACACAGACTTACATATGATTGAAGTGTTTTCTATAGATTAAACGCAACTGCTACCCAAGGCCACTGTTTGCATTTCATAGTACTTCTTCAGGCTTTCTCTTCAAGCTGGAGTCACCTATTAATTTACTTGATTCTCTGTTTTTAAACTACTCTGCAACTTGCTGTTCCCCCAAAAACTGAAAATATAGGAAGACACTTTTGGTTTAACCTTCACTTCATGTGACTTTTCTGTCCCTCTCGTCCATAGATGATTCCGTGTGAAATATGGAGTCCCCTCTTCATTTATTTGGTCTGCAGTTTTGCTCTGCCAACCATTGTGACACATCATGATGTAGCTGAAAGAGACATGTGATTGGAATCCTGGCTCCAACATTAATATGACTTTGGGTGAATTTATTTACATTCCAATCACAACTTCCTCATCTACACTATGAGAGAAGGCAATAAATGTTCCCTAAACTTCCTCTCAGTTCTAGTATTCTAAGAAATGCTCTTCTTTCCCATAAAATCATGGATATTTCTATGGAATTTCAGGAAGCTGCAGTTAAAAGTGTTTCCCAAATCTTACTGTGTTTGTCATAGGACAGATTCAACCCCAGGGCCACATGCTTCTTTTGCTTCCTAGACTTTTACAGATAATAGCAAAACAGCTACTTTGAGCGTGAGCATTACAAAATTTCCCACTGGTGTTTTATCTTTTTAAAAAGTATATATTAACATACATGAAGAGCAATCATATATTCTAGATATTGTTCCTATGTAATTAATAACAATCTTTTTCACTTTTAAAAGGGTCCAAGTTGGAACAATAAATAATATGGTCACCCTAACCCTTAACCCATAGATTCTTAAAACTGTAAAAATTTCTAGAACCTTAAAATATGTCTTACTCCTAGTGGACAGTATCATTTAAAACCTATCTAGCTTTGTCTTGAGTATCTTCATCAAGCAAAACCAACTCCTGGAAGTGACATATTCGAGGGAGAAAGAGGAGGAATTTACAAAATGTGAGATTTTGTCTTGATTGAAAGAAAACTTCCTAATAACTGAAGCTTTCTAAAAGTGATAACATCAACATCAACTGTAGCAGGAAAGACAGTGACAAGAACTAACAATGTTCTATGCCTATGCCATTTTAAGCACTGTCCAATTAGTATATCATTTAACCCTAAAAATAGCTATGCAGTAGTCACTATTACTGCATTTATTTTAGAGGGAAAGGAACTGAGTCTTGAAGAAGTTAAAGCAATCTTTCAAACTTGCCAAGCTAGCAAGGATGGAACCTGAGTATGAAGCCAGACAATCTGTCTTTGTAGTGGGTGCTCAAGTACTTGGAAAGTTTCCAAGAAAACTGTACACATCTTTGTACACATCATTGTGTACAAAAGTACAGAAGTACTTTGAAAGTTTCCAAGAAAAATGTACACATTATTGATAATAAGATAATTATCAATATATAGAATTCTATTATTATTAACTCAAGTTTGTTTGGGTAGATAGAATCTTTGTTGTGAAGACAGATCATGAATGTCTTGGTTTTTCCTCATTCTCTGTATATAGGGCATTTCTAGATGTTAAAAGGCCCTTTCCTTTATTAGAGAAACAGTAAACTCAACTTGCATTATATTTAAATCAAGTAGTCACACTAATTAGTGACCACTGACGTAAACTTAATTGAGAACTAAGCTTCACAGTTAAGCCAGAAGAAAACCATATAAGATATTGTAAAAGGATAAAATAATCTTAGGAGGCAAAAGGGCACCTCACTAGATAAATGCACTCTATTCAATATTTCCCTTGCCATTAACTAGACTTTTAAGAAATTTTAATATAAACATACATTATATAGTAGTCATAAAATATTAAGTGGTAATGAGAATATTATCCCTTGAAATGTCAAGTGTCTCATGAATATGTTTGGATAGAGGACAGTAATGTTTTCTTTTGTGTAATATGAAAGGCACGGAATTTCTCATATGGGATACTGGAAAAATCTCCAACAGCTCCCCTGTACTCTCTGTGCACAAGGTTTTGTCAAGCCACCAGAATCAAAAGAAACAAACCAATCTCCAATCTAGAACCAAAGAAACAGAAGACCTAAGGGCCTTTTACCAAGTCCAGTAAGTCAGGCTACTGTAATTGATGTCTTTTGATCATCCATGAGACTCCTATCCCAGGAAAAGATAGAAAAAAAGGAACATGAGGGATATAGCAAACATACACACTCACACATGTGCACATACCTGTGCAAATAAACACTGCATACCTACTAGTGAGTCTGTTCTTTAAGAGTACTTAATTTGGTTCAGCTCATGGACATGAAGGAAGAAATCTGAAATTAGATCACATGCTATGATTTGTACTTTTATAGTCATGACTTATCCAAGTAGACCCAGGCATATCAGAGATAAACATTCATTTATGGCTTTTGGTGACAAAATTTTTGTTTCTTTGTTTTAAACAAATGAATGTCGAATTTCCTATATTGCTATCATTAAAAGCCAAAAAATAAAAAGAATTTGTTTTCCTGTCAATAAACACAGATAAACCAGATTTGAGGTTTTATTTAACTAGGAAGTTAATGAAGACTGATAAAATCAGTGAAGATGACAATAAGTTATGAAAATAAGAACAGTTTAGGAGAATGGTGTTTGAGTCTTTGATTTATTAATTTATTTTGCACAAAGGTCCATTTGAGCTCACTGGATTTTAAACTCATTTTTGTGTGGAAGTTAAGTGACAGTTCAAGGATCTAGCCTGAAATATCTGCAGAGTCAGCTCAGTATTTAAACCATCATATTCAATTAAGGATGGTTTGCTTATAAATTTTTGCCAAAATGGTTCTTGAATACTTATACTATTTTTCACAAAGTGATTTCTTTTTTTGTCCCCAAATTTACTAAATCATTAGGCTATACAAAGTGACATTTTCCACCTGAGAGTTTCAAGTGACTATACATATTCAATACCTCACTTGACTCATCTCTTCTTAGTCGGGGACTATCATAAAGAATAAATTGAACTGTGCATCATATTTATATGGACCCCAAATGGTTCCCTTTGTGTACCTAATCCCAGCATGTAGGATGAAGAGGTAGCATATTCAATCTGGCCTCCCCGTGTTCTAATTCTATGTATTTTGCAGTTCTCTTGTGTTTAATCTCTTCCCACCCCACCCAATTCTCGCTTAAAGGTGTTTTGGCATTATATGTTTATTTTTAAGTGCAATTTGAGTACAAGACATCCATAAGCCTCAAGTCATGAAGGTTACCTGCTTGAAAATTAATCACCTGTTTCTCTGTCAGCTTCCAAAGAATGTCTCTCTCACATCCCTCCTTCACCAAACCAATATTAAGTTCCTTCTTTTTTTTTTGCAAAGTACCATAAATACTTATTACATTACATTTTTGCAATGGATTTGCTTATTTTCAACTTATTTATTGCTTGTATAAAACTTGTTTTCATTGTTAACTGATTTTTATTTCTCTTGGTGAAAATTGTTTGGATATTTTGGATTGGATCATAATTTCTTCCTGTAAAATTTATGGAAATATTTTCCTCATTTAATAGCTTTTCAAATCATGGCAGATATTTCAGAAACAATTAAAGTAAAAAAGTGAAAGGTAGTCATCATGTACAGCACAGCATACAAAAACTAAACCTACCAATGACCCTGAGTCACCAAGAAAACGGTATGTTTATGCTCAGCAGTCTCAAGAGGAAGCAACGCTATATGCTTGGGGGAAAAAATCCAGAAAAAATAACAAAAAATATAACTTTGATACTTATAGGAATAAATATTCAGTTACATTCAGCAAAAAAAAGAACGAATGAAAATTCAATTTCCCTAGTACAATGAACTACTGAAGTCTTCAGTTTATGAAACTCAAAATCCATTGATATGTACACAATGCCTCAGGTACATATCAAAATTCAGAGCAATATTTGCTATATCCTGCTCTGACCACAAAGTTACTAGCTATTTCTTGAGCATTTAGTTGGGGGGCACACTCCTGCTTTAGCATCTTTATTTAGACGTTCCCTTTTCTACCAAATATCCATTTGATTTACTCCATTACCTCCCTCAGTTCTTTGCTCAGATACTAACCTCTAAATAAGCCTATGCAGACCATCAGTCAGTACTTCAACTTGCCCCCCCTGACCCCATCTAGCATTTCTAAACCCCTTTTCCTGTCCTCCATTTTATTTCTCAATAGAATGCATCACCATCTAACATACTATACAAATTATAGTTAAATTATATTATGGCTTATATAAAATACTTATCGTGGTCAATAATAAGGTCTATTATTTAATTCCTGCCTTACGCATTGGAGTATAGTCTCACTAAGAGTAGAAATCCTTGCCTTTTTGTTACTTACATAGTTCAAGCACTCAATGAATACTTGTTGAATGAATGAATGGATTATTCAGATGATTGTGCAATTAGATGTTGCTTAACTATATTTATAATCAAATTCATCCCTATTATTTACGATCTAATAGATAATGGTTAGAATAAAAACTGAGATTGAAAGTAAAGCTTAATATAGAATCCAGAATAATAGTAGACAAAAATATATTTGCTTAATTTGAACTAAAAAATGAATTTGGATTTCCAAATTAACAAAATAAATTGAACATATATTTTTTATCTATTCCCTCATGAAACTCAAGTTGAGAGAAAAAATCCAACCCCCCCCCAAAAAATGTAAGAGGATACAAGAATAATGAATAATATCTTGGAGGATGATAATGATATGAAGAAATTAGCAGAGAAAAAACCTGAACACCAAACCAGAACAAATGAATTTTAATAAGAAGCCACTTGAGTCTCTCTATAGAAGCCCCCAAATCCCCAGGCTTTGGATGTTCCTGATACCAGGAAGGAGAGTATGGAGGTGTGATTGAAACAGGGGATTTGTTAGAAAGTCTATGTAAGGAACAGTTGAATGCCATGTTGTCTTCTAAATACGGAGCCAATTGAGTACTTACCGTCAATGCTGGGTTTGTTCTGTGAATAAACTTACCTAGAGAGGTCCAGAGTCAGGGACCTCAGTCACAGAGGAACAGAGAGAAAAGACAAATACTGAAAGAGTGGGATTAAATGAAAATCTTTATAATTAAAATCTCCAACCTCTCTGGGGCTGCTCAGTTTCAGAATAATGAGAGTCACACGTAAGCATCCATACTCTTTCATTACTCCACCCCAGTCAGAAACTGAATGGTCCCAGAGAAAAGACTAATGCATACTGACATTTGGGGATCCCCTTCCTGGAAATCCTAACAATTGGCAAGTCTCCAATTCACCCTCACATTCTCAGACATTTTATAAGCCGCTATTTAGTGCCTCAGAGTTTTGTATAAATGGACACTCAAAAGTCATTGGAGATTTGAGGAAAGACAAGTGAGAGACAATGGTCAAACTAGGAAAAGAAAAAAATGTCCTTCAATAAAAAGATAGAGATAATCTCTGAGAATATAATATATTCAAAATGGTAAGATATTTTTATCCATGAAACAACAGTTAGCTATAAAAAGTAGAGAGGACATGAACTATATCTTTGAAAATAAAATATAAGTCAAAATATAAAAATCTTGTTTTTTTATGTAGCTAAGAATATTAAATGTAAGCAACAGGGTAGAAATTATAGCAACACCACCAACAACAAGAACAGGAAAAATAAGAAGACATACAAAATTGGAAAAAAAATAGGAAAACTATAGTCTGGTCTAACATACAACAAATAGAAATCCCTGAAGAAGAGAAGAGAGAAAATGGAAGGAAGAGAATCATCAAAAGCTAATACAAGAAAGTATTCTAGACTGAGGGAATGGATTTCCAGATTGAGGGTATCCAGAACAAGTAATGAACAAATGACTCACACCGAGCATGTTGCTGCACCTGAAATTGTGGAGGTCTGAGATTTTATCCTATTTACATGTTAGTCTGCCTACAGACCCCCAAATGAGAGATGGAAACTCTCATGGCAATTACAGCAGCCAGAGTAGCATTATAATACCAGTTCCCCACAACCCAGTTCCCCAGTGAGTGACTCCATGGAACAGGGCCTGCTCTAACTTGCATGTAGGGTTTGCACCATAAGAGAGGAACCTCCAAATTCTTGTAGCTTATATAGGGAGGTGGCACATCTGCCCCTCCTACCGAGAGAGAAAGAGAGAGAGAGAGAGAGAAAGAGAAAGAGAGAAACAGAGAACTTTGCTCTGGAATGTAAACAAATCCTCTTTACGAAAAGGAGAAAATTTCTACCTTTATTTAACCTCTCTGTAATCTGAAGAAATGGCTTCAGGAAAGAGAAGACTTTAAATCCCCCCAGAGAAATAGACCATCTCTAATGTCCAGTGCATGTTTGCCATTCAAGCATACCTTTAACTGAGGCTGTCAGTAATCGTTGCTCAGTGAGCCATGATCACGCAAAAATGTGAAGACATTCTTGGAGCATTGTCTACCAAAACATATTTTCAAATCTCTGAAGAGTGAAGATAAAGTGAAGATGCTAATAAAGAGGGGAAAATAGAGACAATGCATGCAAAAAGTTGTGTTAACGTGGCACTGAATTTCCCAACAAAACCATCAGAAGTGAGAAGTCAAAAGCTCAATGCCTTCAAAATTCTAAAGAAAAATAATTTTCAACTGGGATTCTTTATTCAGTAAAAATCTCAATTAAAAATGATGGTAGAAAACATTTTCAAGCTTACAATATTAAAAAATGTACCGTTTATGCAAATCATTACCAATACTTTTCTGGAAACCACATTCTAGCAAAATGAAGGAGAAAATTGATCCAAAGAAGAAGATCAGCAATAGGAAGAGCCTGTTGTGCTGCTGGCCTAGAGAACTAGAGCACTAGGGAGCAAAAGAACAGAGCGGGCAGAGAGGACTGACTCCAGGAGAGAAAGAAAATTAAGGGGAACCGAGACATCCCCTGATGTGCCTCACCATGTAGGAGATTGTGTTTGGATAGAAAGTGGGGAAGAATTATAAACAGCAATATAAAACACCAGAGAAATGAATGAAGTAAATACCTCTAGGAAAAAAAAAATTGTGCAGAAAGAAAATGTCCTTGTACACTACTTGGCATAACACTGAAAAGTGTTTATACAGCCATAATTAAGTAAAAACAGAATATTGACATAACTGAATATTCTGACCCACCTGCACTGGAAAGATAATGTGAGAAAATAATATCAAAATATATACATAAATATATATTATTTATAAATCTGAAGACAATAACAATGACAATTGTTGAAAATCTTTCCCTCTGGGGAGTGGAAATGCAGAGTAAGAATGGATGAAAAGAAAGAGTGCCCATAAATATTATTTGCAGTTTAAAATCATTGCATATTTTATTTCATAAAATAATAAAAATGTAATTGTTGTGGTAGAATAAAAGAAGAAATGTGCTTTAAAATGATGGGAATATAATAAATAAATTTCAAGATCTACGCTGAACCATTTTTAACAATATTAGTTTGATTCTACCCCTTGGATGAAATATTCTGCCCGTACAGAGGATTAAGAGCCAATATCTGAAGATGAAACAGCGTTTGTTGAATTCTGGTTCCACTACTCATCCACAGCATTGAGCAGTTTCATTAAACTCCCTGTGTAAGTTGCCTAATATAAAAAGGAAGAAAATAATTGACCTAACTTGTTTGAATACTGTGATTCTTAAATGATGTAATGCATGCTAAGTGATGAGGTGTGTTTTAAGTGTTCAATAAATATCAGGCAGTAGTAAAGTAGTAGCAATAATTAATTTTTTACCAGAACCAAGATTCTTTTCTCTTCTTTTTAAATATTAGAACTGTCATCTGAAATTGACTCCAATGACACAGCTAATTGATTGAAGTTGCTTTGGTAGAATTATATTGCCATTTCCTTATTTAAATGAATGTCCACAAGCATGGTTTCTATGACATTTGGTTATGATAATGATCATATATCAAAGTTTTCATGGTTTTGTCCAAATTCTTTGTGGAAAAATTTAGAAACTATTCATATTACTACTACTATACATATTACATATATCTTCCTTTTTGTCAGCAATACCACTAATTCTCCAGTATAGTCATTGGTTGTGACATTTACCATAGTATAAAAAAGCTCAATTGATAACTCTTTTTGAAGGTTGTTGGATAAAGGTGATATTTTCAAAGTCCAGAAGACATTAAATCGATCGGTTTTGAGAGAATTGGATATCTAATGTTTTTGAATTGGGGGATTTTTTTTTCTTCAATATGACTCAATATAGCATTTAATTCCCATCAAAACCTCAGTAATTGCAGTTCCATCCTTTCAAACTCCTCTTTTAAGGCTACTTTCTCTAACGAACTTCTTCCAATTAAGCATTATGGAAAGATTAAACACATATTTTTTCACAAATATAAGCATGAAACAAATCACCTCCCTGTGAAATTTATATCACATTTTAATTGGATACAAAACAATGAAGCATAAATATGCATAAGGATCATGAAGATGAGCTGTTCTTGCCTCTAGGGAAGGCAAAAACATAGATTGATGTATAAAAGTGCAGTGTTATGGACTCACTCCTAGAGGGTGAAAATGTATCTTATTTTAATTGTTTTTCAGTGGACTTGGCAAGATTAAATTAACAAAGTTTAGAAAGTCTATACCTGGTATCATTCTGACCAAAAACCAAAAACTGGCAGTGTATTGCAGTGAACATTGTAATTGACATGTTTAGTGTATTTTGAAACTCCTCTCATTCTTCACTCTGCACTAAAATAAGTAATGAACTTTTGGGGTGAAGTTAACATCAGCTACTTTAATAATGTAGCTCTTATTTTTCATTGTTAATGCAAAAAAACAGAGTAGGAATATAATAATACTGATTTTTTTAACCAAGTGATTTACAAGAGTCAGTGTCTAGGGTTCAGGAAAAAGGAGCAAATAACTCAAAAGATACTCCTTCAACTGGAATTCAAGGCTCAGCATATTATTTAGTGTTCTAGTTTAAACATAGGTACACCAAATTTCCCAAACCGAATTTTGTACAGCTTTATCAATATTTCTATTTTGGTGCTTATGAAACGGTATTGTCTAATTTGTTATAGACTTTTCAATTTCTTCCACTTAACATGTTTTCTGAGATTAAGAAATATACCCCTGACTTCTTTCTTTTCACAAAAATTACACCAGTGATTGTATGTAACAGATGCTAAATAAACGCTTGGTAAAGAAAGAAGAGTATAAATAGGGAAGGATATTTTAGAAGATGAGTCACTCAACTCATTTTAATATGTTAGAGAGTTTATAGTGTTTGAATCCCCAACAAACAGCAATATAAACATTATTTAAACAAACCTAGGTTTTGATCATGAAATATCTGAAGATCAAATTTGACTTTTTTGCCTATAACTTGAATAACTCTTCTTCTCAAGGTAAACAAAGACCCTATTTAGCCAAGTCAAATGAATATATTTCTGTCCTAACTCCATTCTAAGTCTCAGCAGTCTGTCAGAGGATAGGTGATCAGTCCCATCTCATCCTTTATGAAACATTTTCCTATCTTAGCTTCTTTGACCTAACATTTTAGGTTCTCCTCATTTTCTATTACTGATTCTTACTCTTTTAAAAGTTGAACTGCACTAGGCATCAGTCATGAAACTTTTGATTTTCTCTATGTAAATTCTTTTTCTTTGTGGTGTCATACCTGGCCTTGCTCTAAACACCACTTTCATCAATGACAGTCATCCTGCTCTCTTGGATGAGAACCACCTCTTGATTTGACATCTCCATTTGTAAATCTAACAGGCCTCCCAAACTCAACATGCTGAAAAAGATCATTTGATTATCAACTCCCACTGCAGATTTTTTCTTTATGTACTCTTCCTAATCTCAGGAAATGCCATCACTGCACACCCAGTTGCTTGAGTCCAACTCCAACCAACTCAAGTAGCTAGGAGTCATTCTTAATTTCCCCCTTTTCTCATCCGTCTTACCAAATCTATTAGTAAGTTTTCTAGGTTCCATCTGAAATGTCAAATTCAAGTCCACCCACTTCTCTATGCCTGCCCCCACCACGGAATTCAAGCCAAGATTTTCTTACCAGGACCTTGGAAATTGTCTTTTAATCATGATCCATGCTTCCATTTTGGCCCCACTCTGCAACCTCTTTTCTATACACAAGCCAGAGGACTATTTTTTAAAGCACAATTGAGTGCCTTTCTAATTTACAGCCTCTTAAGCCATGTGCAATGTGCTAAGAATATAGTCCACATTCCTTACCTAAACAGCTCTATATTATCTAGCTTCTGCTTACCTCTCCAACATCATCTTGAACCATTATCATCCTTACTCACCAAGATCTAGATACACTGGCTTATGTACTTTTTAAAAGAACTTTCTGGATTTTATTGCACTTAACATGCCTTTTGATTACTTTGTTTATTTACATATTTTTTCATTAGATTACAAGGCCCAGGAGGGCAGTGACCTTTTCTACCATTTTTAGCAGAATAGTCCTTCTTCACACTTAGTAGGCACTCAATATGTACCTTACTGATGAATGAATTGAATCAATGTATTGTTTTGAAAAGTGTGCCAGAGTGGAGCCCACAGGCCTGAGTTCTAGCCTGGCCTCTTACACCTGCCTGCTAATGAGCTTATGCAAATTGCATAATTTTTTTGAAGGTAAGATTTTTCATCTCTATGTTATGAAAAACAATACCAATTCTTCTTGCTCCACAAAGTAGTTGGAAAGACTAAATACTACGTTTATAATATTTTTATATTTCCTAAAGTGCTAAAAGTAAAAAACTAATATTATGAAAACACAATGAATACATAACAGTAATTTTAAATGTCCAGATTGCCTGTTAATATCTGATAAATGAGAAGATATAAGTTGCACTTTAATGCAATTCAATACTAAAGATACGGCTTTACTAGGTAAAAGGATCTGTAAAATACTGTTTGGAGAAAATGTAGACTATGTCTTTCATTTACATGAATTTCTCTACTACCATCTCGAATATAACCAACCTAAGGTTGTGTGGAACTGAATCAAACGTGGTGTATGCTTTTCTGACTCTTCATAAGTTATTGGGGCAACAAGTGTCACGTTAAAATTTTACTTCAATAAGTAGAAGAACTAACTGCTGTCAATGTGCGAGCTTCATGGGTCCACAATAAAGACAGAAGTTGTGGCTGTAAAAGCCCACAGAGCCCAGAGGAGATAAGTCTATAGGAACGATGTGTACAGTCACATATTCCCGTATTCTCTGGGTTATTTTCCAACTAAACTTGTGGAATGAGACAACTGTGCCCTTTAATATCTCCGCTATTGCCTCTTTCTGTGGTTAGTTCCAAATGAGATATTTTGCCTGGTACTTGGATTGTCACTTTATGAATTCATGTCTAGTTTTGTGGAAGCACAATGTGTTGGTTTAACATTTATTGATTTCTCACAATATGTTAGGAAGATTACGGAAAATATACACAACATGGTCTTCAATTTCTAGGAATTTATATTTTAAAGTAAAGTACTACACAATTCTGCTACAAATATGTATTCCACATGCAAACACACTTTGCTCTTTTTGTCAGTGACTATTGTTAAACTGTATTTGTCTGATATGACAAATCAGCATGAGTACTTTGGGCGAAATGGATGATCAATAGTTTTAATGAAATTAATCTCTTCAACCAATGCAGTTATATTTTTTGATGGCTTGCTGCCAGAATTTTCTTGATAGAATTGCTATTGGATGACATACATTTGGTAAACATTTTATTGAAAAGAAATAAACCAAATGTATTTCCCACAATATCTTTGGATGCTAGACAATTTTCCTCTTAAAGAATTTATTCCCAGTGTACAGTGTTTACAAACAAAAACAGAAACTGTTTCTTAACTGATGTCATTAACAGATTGAAATCTGAGTGAAAAGATTAAATTACAATGGGAAAAAAATGCAAATGTCCATGTCTCGGCATTGTGGTGAGCACTCTAAGACATTTATTAATATATCCCTTACTCTCTGAGGTAAGTATGATAATTACCTTTTTACAGAAAAGGTAACTGAAAATTCTCAAAATTAAATAAATTACCCCAATTCTCACATCAAACAAGTCACAGAGCAAGAAACCAAAACACAAATCTTGCTGAGTCCAAACTGAAATTCTTCGAGAGTACTCACCTAAAGAAACATAAAAGATCTCATGACACTGTGGATTGAAAGTTAGATGTGAATGAGTAACGTACTATTGTAGCTTAAAAAGTAAGTGAGCATTTGGGGGAAAAATGATCACTCTATTGTGTTCATAAATTTCCCCAAATCCCCTCACAGAAACAGACAGAGCAATTAGGATGGCAATAGAGAAAACTATTTCAATAAAACAAGTGACATAATATGCCCAAGTACCTCAGAATACTAGTGTGTTCTCCTAAGCCACCTATAACAAGGAGATCTGCAAGGCCCACAGTGGTGCAGAGGATAATGAAGGAAAGATAAAGAACAGCCCCGCCTTCAGGCAATGGGAGAAATGACATCAAATGCTGGACACTGGTTTAAGGCCATACCCCAGCCACACAAGGGGCTCTCTCCTGGCTGGTGTCGTTACCCAGCTTTCAGCAGACTATTCCAATGGTCTGTCAACACAGCTGCTTCTGGATGTTGGAGCACGTGGTGAGACCAGTAAGTTCCATGAACTCGATCGCATTGCTGCCCTTATTTTTAGTGTTCCTTAGTCAGAGGGAATGTTGTGTAGGACATTATGGTTATGAATAAGGCATTTCCTTAAGTCTATACATAAGGATGATGGAGAAAAAATTGAGAAGAACAAGGAAAAATTCATATTTGGAATAAACTTCTAATCCCATACAGAAAAAAAGCACTGTCTTTACCGAGATGGTGATTTCTAAAGAAATCCATTTACCACAATAACTAAAAGTCAAAAGTAAATTGAAGTCAATGAGTGTAATTTTAAAATCAAATTGGTTCCATAACAACACATAAAATTTATTTAAAATGACTGTATATTCTTACTAGAATTTACACTAGAATAATAACCAAAAATATCTTAAACTGCATCAGAGTCTTAATTTTGGCAAGGACAATGGTATTTTGAAGATATTATTAAATATAATTATAGGTTAGCAAATAGGGAATAATGTAAAAGTCATTAGGAGAAAATATTTTTGTGTGTAAGCAAAAGAAATACAAATATAAAATAGAAAAAATTAAACTTTAACTTGAATTAGAAAAAATATAAACACATGACTTTTTTTCCTATTTTTCTAAATAATCATTATTTCCTAGCTCTGTGTTCTTAAAAATTTTGGAATCACAACAAACAAATAGCATGTGGAGACTTCCCACTGTGATCTCCAAATATGATTTTTCCACTAAAAGAACAAGAACTCTTTGGACAAATGGACAATTCTACACTGGTTGGAAATATATAAGATGAGCCTGGGCATTTTGTTTTACCAGAAAGCATGGAAAATATCAATGTGCCTAAAAGAACATAGGAGCCAACTTGAAGGAGCAGTCACTGGCCAAGGCTGAGACAACTGGATCATCAAACAGAATAATGACTGCAATAGTGACTGAAACATATGCAATTAGTTATTCTTAAAATGATAAATGCATGAATATAATCAAGCATTGACACTGCATTTCCTGTACCACTCAGTTTCAGGGTACCTATAGCTGTTGGGTGAACAGTTCTTGAATGAAGGACTCAAGGTAATAATTGCAGAAGCAGTGATAGAATTAGAAAATCATCATTTGCAACTCCTAGCGAAATAATTAATCTAGACAAAACACATCAGTAGTTAGAAAAACTAGCTGCAGGAAAAGTGATAGAGAACAATGTATGAATCAGGATGACAACATCAGAACTCATTGATCAAAATTAACATGACTAAATGTCAGAAAGTCAGACATGTGCCACCTGATTTGCTGAAACATGACATACACAGAACTGTTAACATGAAGTATTTTTGTCCAAAAAAGAAATATAATATTAATAAGGCCTCTATATAGAACCACTAGTTTGTAAGAAATATAGAAGATAGAGGTACATGTTGGAAACACCACGAAGTTGAAACCAGCCAAATTCTACAAGGCAAATTATCCAACTTCTTCAATTAATAAATAGCGTAAAAGTTAGAGGAGGGGGGATCTGTTATAGAAAATAAGAGAGAAAAAAATATCGGGGCCGGACCGGTGGCACGGCAGGTTAGTTCGCGCTTGGCAGCCCGGGGTTCGCGAGTTCGGATCCTGGGCGCCGGGCGCGCACTGCTTGTCAGCCATGCCGTGGCGGTGTCCCATATAAAGTGGAGGAAGATGGGCACGGATGTTAGCCCAGGGCCAGTCTTCCTCAGCAGAAAGGGGAGGATTGGCAATGGATGTTAGCTCAGGGCTGGTCTTCCTTGCAAAAAAAAAAAAAAAAAAAAAAAAAATCAAACGAGATCAGGTGCATCCAAAGAAGACACACAAATGGCTAACAGGTACATGAAAAGGTGGCCAACATCACTAATCATCAGGGAAATGCAAATCAAAACTGTGATGAGCTATCACCTCACACCTGTTAGGATGGCTATTATCCAAAAAAAAAGATATAATAAATACTGCTGAGGATGTGGCGAAAAGGGAACGCTTGTGCACTGTTGGTGGGGATGTAAATTGCTACAGCCACTATGGAAAACAGTATGGAGGTTTCTCAAGAAGTTAAAAATAGAACTACCATATGATCCAGCAGTCTCATTTCTGGGCGTATATCTAAAGGAAACAAAATCGTTATCTCAAAGATATACCTGTGCTCCCATGTTCATTACAGTATTATTCACAATAACCAAAATGTGGAAACAACTTTAAGTGTCCATCAATGAACTAACGGATCAAGAAATTGTGGTGTATATATACAATGAAATATTTTTCAGCCTTAAAAAAAAAGTCCTGTAATTTGCAACAACATGTGTGAAACTGATCAGCATTGTGCTAAGTGAAATAAGTCAGAGAAAGATTGCATGGTGTCACTTATATGTAGAATCTAAAAAAAAAAAAGTTGAACTTATAGAAAAACAGAGTGAAAAAATGGTTGCCAAGGGCCAGGGGGTGGGGAAAATAGAGTTTGGTAAAAGGGTACAAACTTTCAGTTACAATATGAATAAGGTCTGAGGATCTAATGTATAACGTGATGACTATAGTTGATAATACTGTATTGTATAACTGAAATTTGCTAAGAGAGTAAAACTTAAATTTTTTCACCAAAAAAAAAGTCAGATGATGCATGTGTTAATTAACTCGATGGAGGGGGATCCTGTCACAATGTATATGCATATCAAAATCACTATGTTGTACGCTTTTACAATTTCATTTAAGTATATCTCAGTAAAGGTGAAAAAAAGAAATACATCAATCAAACACAAATTGGTTTAGATCTTGATTCAAATATCTAGTACAAAAAATAAATTTTTACAAATAAAACAAAGATATCCAAACAGAGACAAAGTCTTAGATAATGTTGAGGAAATATTGTTACCTATGTTCAGTGCAATAATTTTATTGACATTATTTTCAAAAAGTCTGTTTTTGTTGGAGATGAATGCTGTAATATGTATGGGCAAAATAACATCATATCTAGCATTTGTTTTAGGTCCAAAACAGCAAAAAAATAATAATAATTGGAATAATTGAAGGAAGATTTTCAAAATAGTGAAAACTGAGTGATGAGGATTTATGGTACTACACTCTAATTTACAATTTTATAAGATATACAGACTATAATGGAAAATTTATAAAATATATTAAAAAATAGGAATCAGGAAGCTCTTCTCTATGAGGGAGTCTTTCTAAAGCTACACATTGATAATGCTATTCAGTTTAACATGGAACTTCCAAATTTCAGGATTATATAGAGTTAAGGCAAGAAAATTAATATTTAGGAAAGCTTATAGAGGAAGTCTGTAGAAATGAGAGCTTCTAAAAATAAAAACAGTAGTGTTAAGGAAAGAGGAATACAATATCTCTCCATATATATGTTTTGATTATTTGATCTGAAATTATTATTGGTCATATTATTTGTGAAAAGAGAACAAATGAAACTATTCCTGACTGTGTGCTACACAGCCGGTGCATCTCATGTGTGAGTTTTCGCTATTGATTGGCAGACATGCTTTGACCTCTTACTCATAAAACTAGTTTCTTCTCCCCATTATCTTTGTCCAAGCCCGGCCCTTCTTCAAGTTTAAGATTCACCAATTCCATGAGGTATTTCCTGACCATTAGTTATCATTATTCTCCATTTTCTTTGACCTCCTTATACAAATAATTATATCATTATTCACAATTTAATTACATATTGCTTTGTGTTATTTTAAGAGTTTGTGCATTATATTTCTCTCCCACTATAAGAACCATAAATTTAGTGTTTAATCTTGTATTGGTTGTTTTGTGTTAAAATTGTGTGTACATTAGCTTTTTCTCCATACTAGAGCTTCCATATATTTATTTGAATCCATATTCTTTATTATCTAGCCTTGTATTAGGTTTTCAATAAACATTTTTAGGGAGTAATTTTCAACAATTTGGAAGAAAGGAAACCAAAATATGCTGAACCCTGTATGCCAAGTACCATGCTAGGTTCTTTATATATGATGAGCATCATCACATTATTTTCCTAGGTTTGAAGAAGAGAAAACTAATGTTCAGAAAATTCATGTAATTTTCTCAGTGTTGCTAATAAATGGAGAAGCTGAGATCTGGACCAAACAATTGAATGAATAAAGGGTTTTTTTTTAGCTGTTTTTGTTTTTTGTCTTTGTATGCGTGTAAGTAAAAAGTGTCACAAAAAAAGAGGGAAAACAATAATGGGAACACCACCACGATATGAAATTAATTCTTTTCTTATTTAAGAAAGAATGTTTTCTTCTATTTTCACACAAAATTCTCTTTTCTCTTCCAAGATTTTACTTCTTTCTTAGTCTCCTTCTCTCTAAAATCTAGTTACCACCTTATCCATGTACATTTCTCTAGCCTTCTATCTGGATCAGGGACACAACACAGGAGTATATGGGCATGAGTTCTCTTAATTTTTAACGGAACTGTAGTTGCAATCAAGCCCTGAGAGATTAACACTCTCCTGCTAAGACCCAGAACAGTGTGAATACCACGAGTATCTTCTCTTTGGTTAATGTGACCACTAAGTTGTCTGTAATATTGTCACTCATTTCAAAGTGTCTCTGTAAGAAAGCAGCAGTGGTTTCCTTACCAGCAGGAAAATGAATAACGTGTAGCACAAAAAATAAATTTGCTTCATACAAAAGACACTCAGAAACACCTAGATTTTCCTCTGTGATTGTCTGGTAATAAGAATAAGGAACTCTGCTTGTGCAGTCCAAGAGATGTATCTAACCTCTCTTTGTTCCTCTCCTGACTAAACCCATTTTACCTTGGACAGAAAGCTGTGCTCTACTGCACCATTGACTTTCCCGTTCAGTGGGGAAGCGCTGTTATTACTCCTGCTGTTCTCCTCTGCCTTCTTCTGTCCTTAATACAACTGGCCCCACCTAGTGCAGGATCACTGGCCACTAAATGGAGAATGTGGTAACAGACCAGGAGGAATGACAGGAAGTAACCAGAAAAAAGGAGACAATGCTCCTCCAATCATATCTTTTTGTTTTTTGTTGAGAAGCTTGGTTACAGTTTATTTTCTCCCATGTTTTGTTCATTATTTCCTGTAGTTTCTCCATCATGTTTGTTTCCCTATACCTCAATCGTTTTTTTTTTTTTTTTATATTTTGTTCCTGAAATTATTAGAGGCATGTAATTTTCCTTCACCTTTTGTAATGCTTCAAACCAAACCCTGGAGATGAAAAGAAAAGAGTCATTGTACCATTTAAAATCAGCCCATACTAAATTAATATCATCCAGCTATTGTAGGAGAGCCACAGAAGAATAGAATATAACTGATACATAACTTTATCAATGTAACAGAGATTTTGAAAATTCATCTGACAAACTGAACAATTTTTAATGATCCACCCTTCCCCCCAGCATCAGAATTCATGGAGTCTCCTCTTTATTTTCCACTGAACATTGAACTTCTGAGTTTTCAGAGAAGATAGAATGCAGTATCAATTTCAATCTTTACACTTTTGTAAGTAATTCTTTAGGTCCATTTACAACAATACAATCTCCATGTACCACCTTATCAAACACATGACTCAGACTCAGGACCACCCTTCTTTATCAACCCCATCGCATCAATGCTTGACATGTGTGGATTTCTCCTTGAAGCAGGTACAAGTTGGGTCTTTTTCCCATGACATGTAGAAAATACCTAAAATATAGTAGAGTTTAGTAAATATTAAATTAATGTGTAATACCCATGCTTTAATGTCTGTTTGTTGACAATAAAATTAATGTTAGTGTATTTGCAATTCACTATGTAGTTAGAAATTATATATTAAGATCTGATAAATGAAGATTGTTAGGGAAATTAGCACTTTTTGGACCCTCCCTAGATTGTGATGTTTTAATATTGAATATGTACTCCACTTCTGTTTTCTGTGCTCTGACGACGCACCGTTCACTAACCAACTGAAGACATTTGTTCCCAGCAGTAAAGCATTCTATCCCAGCTTCTTAATGCATTTTGCCTTCTGTATTTTTGTCTCTTTTATGAAATTTTTGTTTCTTGAGAACAGGTAACAGGCGTAACTCATATTTGTATTCCCTCTATCATCTAGCTTCATGCAATGAACAAGGAAGACAATATTTAATTTGAATATATGCATTACAAAAATCAAGTATACATCAGTTGTCAAATTTTCTGCTAATCTAAAAAAAATCGTGACTATAGTTGGATATTTAATGTTGTAGTATATTACAGTGAAAGTTTCTAACATACTTAGTTGATGAAATGTATACAATTTACCTCTAAAGTACTAGTACTTCAAAAAATCCACTGATGGCTAACTTTCTGTTCTACCATCAAGACTCAAGTTATCTACAAAAGGAATCTATTTTGTATATTTACAACCATGTAAGAATACTTTTCATATTACTTGAACTATTTAGAGTTCTCTCTTATGCACATATTTCACCTTTGCAGGATGAAAAAGCAAATATAACAGTTGCTCTTCAGTATTGTTAATTATTAAAATTCCATGTGGGAAAACAAGAGACTTTTCCTGGACATTTAGAGTACAGAATTTCAAATTTTTATTTCAAAGTTATTTAATGATCTCTACAAAGACATATATGACTACGTAGCGTACTATCCTCTGTTTTACTCACCCCTGCATCATACATGTTGGTACTGCTTCCTAGAATTATACAGTATCGTGATCAGTTCAAGGTTCACTTATCTTTATAAACTGTTATTTTAGAAAATATCATAATGAGTTACAATCGAAATTTGAAATAAAGCTTACAATACATAGTGTTAATATTGTGCATTTCAAGAGTACAAATGTAGTATATTTATGGCATTGATACATTTGTAAAAACAGGTACAGGAGCAAAATTTTCTATATGAATTTAAAACCAGCTCCAGAGGATGTTTTAACTGTGGTTTCTTTGTTAGATAATATTTTATCAATGATAAATTTTCTGAGTCGGCTTATAAAGTTGTATGTAATTTAAATGCTAAAGTATTTAAGAGTGAGGCTTTAAGATGTTTGCAAACGGTTTCAAATGGTTCAGCACAAAATTAAGAGGATAAACATAGCAAGAAGAAAAATGTGTGAATATGAGTGAAAATCTACCTGTACTTTTTTTTTTCATATTTTTGGCAGCTTTGAAATTTCTATAGTAAAATGCTAAGTGGAAAAACTTAAACTATATATCTAGAATAATATAGGAAAATGAGGGCCACTGTTATATTAATTTTTTCCATTTGTTTGGGAACATTTAGTAATTGTTTGCACATCACAGAATTTGTTATGAAAAGTGCCACTGAAATTTCTCATAATGTATAGTGAACTAGCACAATACAGTTACAAACAGAGGCAGGTTTTCTACAAGCTCTGGCTATGAATATCTTGCATTTTGTTAATGTTCTTTTCTGATATTGAAGAGCTACTGTTAGATAAATCATTCTTCATAATTCCCCACTGTTTTACACAAGTCAGTCTAAATAAACTTGGGAGTCTGTTATTTATATTAAGTTATGCATTACATTATATGCAGATGGATATTTGACATGTGCTCACATTATAATGAGGGCATGCAAATCTAGGTAATAAATAAATCAGATTTTCTTGAAGTATGACATTGGAATAAGAAGGAACGACTGAAGTAACAGGGCTGCTAATATTCTCTTCTGCTCAGATGAAGTCTAGGACCTAATATTCCAAAAAGCATTGCAACATTTGAAGGTTCTTTATGGGGCAATGTGTATACAGTGCACGTTTTCAGAGGGAATCTGCTGTTGAATCTCAATGTTCATATTTGTAAATTAAAGGCATTAAACCAAATGATTCCTTGTTTCCAAAAAAAGAAAACTTCTATTTCTAACCCCTTTAATCCTATGGACTAAAGTAAGCATATTAGGCATACACTTGTTATTATGTGGACATCTTTATTAAAGATAAATTGAGCACATATTCCTTGAATGCCTACTATGTACCACACAGTTAAAGCATTTTTCTAATTTCCTCCTTACAACAGCTCAGTGAGTTCTGTTTCACTCTTCCCTTTGTCCAGTTGAGAAAACTTAAACTCACGGAGAAAGAACTGTTGGCAGAAAATCTCAGAGTACATTAATGGAGGGCCTGGGATTTAAATTTAGATATATCTGGTTGCAAAAGAAATAAAGGCATATATTCCCATCATTTCCATCATACAAAACCATCCCTCCCTCTAGGTCCTAGTGCATCCACTGTATTTACTTCACAATTAGAAATTCATTCCTCTCTATCTAGTTCTGGAAACATTTAATGTGTTTACTTAGAAGTTATAGCAATAGCTTAACTTCCTTTCCAGCCCATAGCACCTAACACAGTCTTGGGCTAAGAGCAGCCATTAAATAAACAATTGATGATTAAAGTAATTGTGTCTATTGCTGTTTCAACACAGAAGGCTGTGGCACTCCTGATCATGTATTAATATTATCCTTCTAGGCAGTTTTAGATATAGCATGCCATCTTGTTTTTTCACAGTTCAGAGATTTAAGTTTTTAAATATCAAACTGTCAGCCAATCACCAATCACCAATCAACAAGTATACACTGAGCAACCTCAGGGTGCATTATCAGAATCTTCAACAGTCATTTCCATAGAAATGTAACTTTCTCCAAAAATAGATGTAAATTTACTTACTAATCTAAACCTGCCTTTCCCAACGGATCAGCATTTTTACATGTACTTTTGTAGATGTTTATTTGAAACAACTGCGGTACTTCTAAATCACGTTACCCCAATTCTCTGCATGTCCTTGAGATTCCTTTATCATCCCCATCATTGTGCTGCATGTTCAGCTCTATTAGTTTTGAGCCTAACGCTGTGCAGTTTAGCTCCCTGATAAAAGCCTTATTGTAGTGTTTTTAATACCTACAGCGCCTCTGTGATTTTGCACAAATTAATTGTTCTTTTGTAGCTATTTTAGCTTTTTAGTACTTTGGAGCTGTTACTGAGGAGACAGACAAGGGGGAACTGTGGTTTACAGCAGGACAGCTTAATTTACATAGGCAATGTGAAGTGGAATGATGAGGAAATTAAATCGAGGGAGGAAAAAAAACTGCACAATTGAAAAACATTTGTATTTGACCTGAACAATTCAGCTTGAAAAACTACCTAAATGGAACTACCCAAATGATCGCTGTGGCCATCACTGAAGTTTATTTGAATAATAGACTAAAAGACTAAACGCTCATTATTTCTTTAAAAAGCAAAAACAAACAGGACTTATAACCTAAGCAACACTTGATTTGAAGTAAAGAAGAAGGAGATAATTTATAATATTTGAACATTTTCCAGAAAGTGGTAAAAGAAATGTCCTTGCCTAGGTGCCAATCTGTGTACAAGGGGCAAGAGAGAGGGGCGTCTTTTCCGATCGCCTCTTTCATCCGGTGACTCTGAAGGACACCTCACGCTCTCACGCCGCTGCGGATGTGTATCTGAAGTCATTCTTTTCAGAGTTCACCCCTTGTGTTTTCATATCTCTTACGTGATCATAAGGGACCATATATTCAATCGTGTGGAATGTTTTAATATTCTTTTCATACCATTAAGAATCCTTGTAATACATTTTTTAAATTAAACAAATAAATCATTTAGATCATTGAACTTAGTGCTAGGAATAAAAGAATGAGCAGAAAAGGCACAACACCTGCCTTATGGGAGCTTATATACTACATAAATATAAAATTGAAGCATAAATACACAATTGCAAATTAAAATACACAAAACTTATAAATATTAATATCAACATTAAGTGATACAATTAAGTGTTATGAAGGCTATGGCTGTGCAGTTTATGGAATCAGGGAAGAAGTTAGGGTCAGACTGAATTCAGGGGTTGAGGCTGTGATTTCCTATGTGTGATTTGCAGACAGACGAGAGTGGAGAGGTGGCCAGGGTACAGGTATGTTTCAGTGATTATTATTTTCCATTTCCTTATTTAAATATTTTATATATTTTTTCTAGTTTTTCTTTGGTGGGGTGGAATCTTAATATCCAGAAATGGCTGGGATCAGTCTGAGTTTAGTTCATATCCAGAGTCATCATCAGGAGGGCTACAGTCTGAAGCATGATTGCTTCTTAGTTATCTCTTGTTTCTAGGACCCTGGGGCACCTGTGGCACTGGTTCAGTTACTTCCAGAATTAGCAAAGAAGGTGAAGAAAGAGATGGTGTTGGAAAAGAGGAAGAAAAGGTAGAAAAAGAGAGAGAAGGAAAGAAATAGGAGAAGCAGAAAGGGAGAAAAGGAGGGAGGGAGAGAAGGATAGAATGAAAGAGAGAGAAAGATGGAGAGAATTTATGGGAAAGATTGGCAGTGATTAGGGTAAGGTTGCATGAAAATTCTAATATGGAGGAAGCTATGTTACCCGATATATAGGTTTTTCCAGTTTAATCTTAAATGATACTATTACTGGCTGTTCTTTTTTGGGCTCTGATTTCCCAATGTACGGCATTGCAAAGAACAGTTAGCAGCAGAGCAGGCTCTCTGGGATGAACATGAAATTAAAGAAAGAATAACTGCCTAAACATTTGTGACTATCAAATTGTTTTAATGACCATTTGCTCTTAGGAAGAAAAAATTCTTTTGATAACATTAATGGTTATCCACTTGATTTTTTCTAGATCTGGATATGGGACAAGTGTGACAAGTACTATGACATAGTTAATGTACTGATTTAAAAACGGGTTTTGGTTGTGATGTGACTGAACATTTTGCTTTTTCTTTCAACCACAAGGTATATTTTATACCCTAAGCATCCTAATGTGAAAATTCCATTTATTTTCATAACTTTTAGAAAGTTTGGAACTTTCTAATATTCTGTATGTCATGATGATTATACTTATACATCACTTTATTTCAGTGAATTAATGGCAAAGATTAAATTAACAAAACAAGATCAGGAGTAGGCAAGCCTGTTTTGTAAAAGGCCAGATAGTAAATATTTGAAGGTTTGCACATCATAGGGTCTCTGTCCTAACTATTCAACTCTGCAGTTGTAGTACAAAAGTAGCCACGGGCAATAAATAAACGAATGGGCCCGTCTGTGTCCCATTATAAGTTTATTTACAAAAACAGGAGGCATATTGTATATAGCCTACAGGCCCTAGTTTGGTGACTTCTTTACCTGCTACCTGTAAAATTTTTATGATAATTTTACATATCTGTAAATGCATGTATTCATTTACTATTTCTCATTATTTGGGAGGTGCTAGGGATCGCCTCTTGGATATCAGGTGCTAGAGGGAAAGAAATAAGCAACAATTTTTTAAAATTGAACAGTCTCAACCTGTTAAAAATGCAAAACAATTTGAAACATGCAAAAAACTAAGCATTTTTGTTCATTAACTCAAACTATTAGTATTCTTGACATTTTATTTGCAATGTTTTTATGTAACAAATCTCTTTTCATTCATTACTCTGCAGTACTTATAAATCTTTCATGTTTTAATACATTTTAGGATATTATGTTGATAAAGTATTTCACACCTGCTTTGAAATTAGATTGATTTTCTGTAGTAAAGAAAATTACTCTATCTTTGATGTTTGACCTTAGGCTCTCTGGTTCCCTCTCTGCTTATAACACTCCTGCCACCTCACCCTTTGAGACTTGTAAGAAAGACCACCCATACATGCCCTCTGCCTCTGCAGGCTGGTGAAACTTCAAACAGCACAGCCTTTAGCCCAGATGAGCATCCCATTCCAGTTTCATCCCCTACCTACTATAAAAACCTGAAGCCGCCCCTCTACCCTTCTGCTCTTCAGACTCCTGTGTGAACTCTTCTCCTCCTGGGAATCCTCAACTTGATGTGGACACTAAATGCACTTTATTTATATTTACCAGTGAGTAATTTGTATCATCTGTCTCTACAACTAAATAAATTCTAGGGTGAGTGACCAGGCCAGCCTCTGGGCTGACTTGTCAAAACATCTCCTTATATCAAGAGACCTTCTTACTTCAAACGACCTTTGCACATGATCTTCCATCTTCCTGAGAAACTTTTGCATGGAGAATCAAATATCTTCTCTGTCTTGGGGCTGGTCCCATAGCGTAGTGGTTAAGTTCTATGTGCTCCACTTCAGTGGCCCAGGTTTGCGGGTTCTGATCCTGGGCACAGACCTGCACTACTCGTCAGCCTTGCTGTGGCGGTGACCCACATACAAAGTAGAAGATTGGCACAGATGTTAGCTCAGGGCTAATCTTCCTCAAGCAAAAAAAGAGGAAGAGTGGCAACAGATGTTAGCTCAGGGTGAATCTTCCTCAGCAAAAAAAGAATCTCCTGTATCTTACAGCAGGTCTCTGCTTAGTTGTCCCTTTGTTAAAGAACATCCCTGATCACCTCCTATAAAACGGTAACTCCAAAGAGCTCTCTTTCACCTTTCCCTTCTTTATTTTTCACCAGAGCACTTAACCGTCTTCTAATATATAGTCTACATTTATTTATTTGTTTCTTGACATTTTTAGAATACAGTCTTTATAAGAACAGACATTTTCATCTTTTTTTGTTTGTTGCTAAATCTCCAGTACCTAGAACATAATGCATAACAAATATTAACATGTCCTTGGCAAGTGAATAAGTCAATATTTTAGAGTGCTGAGGTTATATATAATTTTTCATATATATCACTCCAATATCACTGTGGATATTCTGATATTATTGTGTATATTTGAAAAAAAAGATATCTGGAAAGAAACACAAGATAGCTTTTAGATTTATGAGAAATTAAATTTAGCAATTCCCATCAATGTCATAATCTATTTATTCTCTGGTTGGTGATGCAATCAATTTATTTTTTAGATTTTGGTTCCATAAATTATTTTCCTGTCATTTTTTTTTTTAAATATAAAAGTACTCAACTATTCCTAACATACCATTTTGGCCCCAATAGCCTGTTTCATCTTCATATTTAAAATTAAATAGTTTATTATTTTTGTTTCCAAAGGATGCTGAAGCAAAATACTGTTAGTAATAGTAATAATGCCTAGGCTCTTTATGTATATCACTTTAATTTATAATGTAATTCAATTGTATTTAGTGAAATCAAAGATGCCACCAATTGTAAAATATACCATTATTATGCATACTACTGAAAATAACCAGCTCTGCCCATTAAAACATGACATAATGCTTTTATTAGAGAGTAATTGCAAGTAATTATACTTATTTTATATTTGTCAGGAGAGCTGTTTTAGTTGTATTGCATAAATTTAGACACAGACATAAATATATATTATTAATATAGACATATAGCAAATAAATTAGGTAAGGTAGCCTCAAAATATTTTTTAATCCAATTCTTCCAAATCTCTTTTCTACTTAGAGTCATCATATTTATATTTCTTCAAAAGATATTCTCTGTGAAATCGAGATGCAGAATTTCTACACAGTTTTTCACTGTTGTAAACTGGAATTTTTTTCCAAGCTGTAACTGCTATTCTGCAAAATTTGAAGGTGATACTTTATGTATCAGGCCAGAAATTTTCATCAGAAGGTAGTCAAACAACAACCAGAATTCATTTTGCTTCTTCAAATGGTTCTTAAATAATGTGGTGACTGAAACTTAAGGGTTTGCATTTGTCCATTTGCGACAAGATAAGGACCCTAGTATATGCATGTGCAAGTGACAGCAATTACAAAATGGCTGCCCCTGGGCAAGAGCAAGGGAATTCAGAGACACTAAAATGAGAGGCCTTTGAAGGGACCACATATGTCACAGCACGTGTCGTTAATTTAAGGAACCCGAAAGATCATATGTTAAAACCCAAGTAGATGAGGGAATTAAGGCCTGCCCAAATTTATTTGGCTAGTAAGTAACTGACCCAGGACTAATTTTAAATCCCATACTCCTACTCTTATAATTTGGAATAAATTATGAATATACAGAAATTATTTGTTATATTTATTATGCAAAGATTTATTAATTTGTAGATTTTATTCTCATGTTAGAATTAATAGAAATACGTGGTCTCGATGTTTCTTATATCTTTGAAATTCCACTTTTTCCTACTGATTTAAGTCTTTTTAATGACTGGTTAAATTATGAGATATAAATTTAACTTTTGTTTATTGCTTATGTTGTAAATCTCAGTCGAAAATATATTTGATTTGGAAAAATGGGAAACCTTTACTTATTATAAATCTAGATGATTCATTTAGTGGCAAAACACAATCTTAATCAAGACAATTAACCTTTGTTAAATTGTTACCTAAGAAGAGACAATTTTGCATACCTCTATTTAAGGATAAAATTTTAAAACTTTGCAAATAGAAGGGATCGTCCAGATATATGATCTCTAGTATAATTTATCATTTTTCCAGTGAAGAGTCTGTGAAGTAGAAACGTTAAGTAACTCTTTCAGTGCCACATGCTGGTTAGTGTCTGCATCCAAACAAAATCCAAGTCCTTCATCCAAAGTCCACTTGTGTTTCCTACTACTCTATGCTGGGCGGATTGTATCTGCAGATTTTTATTTCTATGAGTGCAAGTATTGTGTCCTCTCCCTCTATATATCCCTACTACCTAGCATAATGCACTGCCACGCACTAGGTATTCCTTAGATTTCCAAATGAATGAATATCTTGGCTGTCCGATCCCAAACAAGAGTTTAAATGGGATAAATACTTTAGAAATACTAACAAATTTTGCCTAGAACAGAATAGCATTTCTGTATTTTTAAAAACAGATTTTAGGGTTTTTTTGTCCTTGCCTAACTGGAATGATAGTCAAACCAGTTATATATATTATATATGATGACTGTCTATACTATCTATCTATCTACACAGTGTTTGTATGTATACCCACACACACAAACACACACACAATGTAATGTGGTGAAAGAGCTGTAAGACTGGCCCCTAGAATCTTAAAGTTCCTACACAATTCTCCAGATGCCCTAGAGTACAGTGGAGCAACAGAGTGGATGGAGTCTAGGATCTATGTATAAAATACATAAGATAGACAGATGATAGATGATAGATAGATGGTAGGTGATAGAGACAGTATAGATATATATGTTGTCTATATATATAGTATATACATGTTAGAAATATATATCTATATATTATATATGTACATAGATAGTTTGACTATTATTGTGGTTAGGCAATTAAAAAATAAAATCAGCCAGGGGCCGCCCAGTGGCGCAGCGGTTTCGTCCGCGCTTGGCAGCTCGGGGTTCGCTGGTTCGGATCCCAGGCGCCGACCACGCACTGCTTGTCAGCCATGCCGTGGCGGCGTCCCATATAAAGTGGAGGAAGATGGGCACGATGTTAGCCCAGGGCCAGTCTTCCTCAGCAAAAAGAGGAGGATTGGACGGATGTTAGCTCAGGGCTGGTCTTCCTCACAAAAAAAAATAAAAAATAAAAAAAATAAAATCAGCTTAAAAATTATAAGAAATATGCTGTTCTGATTTTGAGGGTATGAATCAGTGATTGAAGTGGCTGATCTAGACAGATAGATGTATATATCGTAGGTGCAGTATTGTTTGCCTTTCCTTTATGCTATTATTGGCTCATTGATATGAGCATTTTAGAATGGTACATATTTCACTAAAAAGCAAATAAGAAGTAATTCTTTTCTCTGAAATAATATTGAATAAAGACCATGGTTTAATTTTGTGTACTGTGTTTATGTACTATTCAAATTCCAAAGTTATCAATATGTTTAGTCCATATCAGTTAAGGAAATGAATCCTATTGCACAAGTATATTTTTGATGTTTTTCTGCAGTATAGTAAAATTAAAATTGCTCTGGCTTCCAATCAGACCATAAGAAGTACAGTAATCAAGCATTAATTTAACAAGTTCATTTTTCTATTATACTGTTTTCAACACAAAGTTACTGCATTATTATTTCCATAGCTCTGAGGTCAAATTGAAAGACAGTTTGGAAAAGCAACTATAAGAAGCCTCTTGAGTTAAGTGTAATGGAAGTTGACTTTGAGATTCCCTCGGTCAAGCTTAAAATTGGTCTCTTATTTAATCATATTCAAAGGAAAAGGTAACAGTATTTTATTGAAAAATCTGAGGCATTTACATTTTAAAAATTTACAGCAGAGGCAGATGTTCAGGGAAAAACTCACTCTTTAACATTTTTAACAGTTCTTAGTCTCTCCACTAAGTTGTTTCCCCTAAGTTTTATGGTGAAATAATTTTGAAAATATACTTTTCATAAATATTAAAGTTATATTAAAGTGATTTGCTATTTTAGCCTGATTATTCTTGTCAGACTATGAAGTATGTAGTATTGTCTTAAATATATGAATTTGTTAGGACACTTGGGCATAAAATAATTGGCTTGGTTGATGAAAAGTATGATGGGGAATAACAAAAGAAAAAGATATCAGAACTCAGTGTACCCCATAATGCTGCTGTGGAGTGGCAGTGGGAAGAGCATGGCCTGCCTGCAGAAGCTGGCCCTCTGCCTGTTTTGCTAAATTATTATTTGAACATAACCACACCCATTCGTTTCCGTACTTGTCTATGGCCACTTTCACACTACAATGACGGCCTTGAGTAGTTGCCAGGCACCCTGGCACACAAAGACTGAAATATTTACTATTGTCAAGTCCACGGTAAGAACTTGAAAAAAGAGATCTAAGGATTATCCCTTTTTCAGACTTGAACTGCCTGTTTCAAAATCCAGCCATTTGCACTCTTGTGGAACACAACCCATGAATTCCCTCTATTGAAGTTATTGTCGACTGCTCTTCCTCCAGTTATCTGAACAGCTCACTTACTCTCCTTATTCAAGTCTACACAAGAGTCTCCCAGTCAGGCCTTCCTTATAGATCACATCATCTGCATCTACACACTTGCTCCATTACTCTCTGTTATCTTAATTGGCTTTACTTTTCTTCATAGCTATTGTCACCATGTTGCTGAGACAATATTAGATGTTCACCAGATCTATTTCTGGTTAGCTCCCTGGGTATGAAGACCATACTTCCCAATCTTTCTTGGACTTATTGAAACATTGAATTCTGGCCAATGAAACATGGCAGAAGGTGTGCAGGACTGGCTCCTAGAATCAAAAGTTTCTACATAATTCTTTAGATGCCCACTCTCTTTCTTGTCTACCATGCAAATCAGTAGCCTATGAAAATGGTGGAACCATTCAGTGAAAGAGCTTGAAACACTAAATGACTGTTCAGAACAGAGACCCTACCTCACCCTGCCCCACCGCTCACCAGCATTATATGTGACATGATTAAATAGTAAACTATTTTGTTTCAAATGCCAAAATATTGAAGTTGTGTCAGTTGATACCCTACCCTGATATTTACCACCTAACATAACACACATCTATTACTTGTTTGTTCTACAAGTAAAATGTAAGCTTTATAAGACCATGGGGGAATTTATTTTCTTCACTACTAGACCACTGCCTGGCGTGTGATAGGTGATCAATAAAGTTTTTCAACTTATTCGTGGAATAAATACTTGAGTGAATGCATGAAGGAGGCTGAATATCAGAATCACTCAGGATTTGTTCCAAATACACAAGGGAAATTGCAGATTTTATTGGGCTCTCTTAAAAAGGATTCCCACTGTGATAAGAAGAAAGTGTTCTTGATGATAGTGAAGATAATGATAATAATAGTAATGGTGAACATTTACTGAACACTTCCTGGGCACTTTCCTAAGTCCTTTCCTACATCATCTCACTTAATCTTCATAATACTCTTACAACATAGGCAATCTAAATAAATCCATTTTACAGTTGAGTGAACTGAGCCACAGAGGGGCCAAGTAGCTCTGTCTAAAGTCACACAGCTAATAAGTGGCCAAGCCAGGATTTAAACTCAGGCAGTCTGGCTCCACTCTGCTCTCAACTAATGCGTTCTTAATGGGGAGAGTTCATCAAGAAAGATAGGGAAAATATAGAATACTGGAGTAGATATAAATAACACAACACAAAAATCTGAGGGGGGTGTAGAGATGTCCTCATTTTTATTGTCATTAACTTCTTTAAGCTAAACTTATGAGTACAAACTTCTCTTTAGTGGCAATAATATAATTTTAGTTAATTAATTGTAAACTTAGTCAAAACAGGTTTTTTTCAATGAATTCAAGTTTCTTTTATATTCTGTCCATCTCCAAAAGGTTTTATAAGGATCTGGAAGGTAAACTACCCATATTCAAGTCTGTCTGGGTTCCCTGCTCCTTGTTCCTCCACTTTTTTGCCCCACTGGTTCATAGTTATTGGTGTGTATCCTCTGAATTCCTCCAAGTGTCCTCATTCCTATCTGGTCAAGAGCCCATGCACCAGCATCCTTCTTATCCTGTCTACAGAACTCTTCAAATCTATAGATATTCTCTATGTATCTCTGTGACTCTTTTGGAGATTACTAGAGAATTCTGGGCACTCCCATGTAGCTATGGGCCTGCAGAAAATCAGAAGGGTTGTATCAGGGCCTCTCTACATGCATAGATCATGCCAATGTCATATCTAGTTGGTTGTTATTGAATCATGGCAAGATGTGAGGGAATTCTGGAAACTTGATAATTTCCTCAGTCCCATTTGGGAAGCAAGCCTCAGGATTCCTCTGCTCAGATTTCAAAATTTAATTGAAGATTTTATCTTTCCTTTGGATTTTGACCTCATTGTGGGTGAGAAAGACTTTTCAAAAACTTCTCCTTGGGGACCTTAATGAGCATCTCACTGCGGCTGATTCTTGTCCTCTGCTTTTGCCTTATAGAATGCGATTTCCTAGGGCTGGTCCAGTGGTGCAGTGGTTTAGTTCGCGCTTTGGCAGCCCAGGGTTCGTGGGTTCGGATCCCAGGCACCAGCAGGCACACTGCTCGTTAGCCATGCTATGGCGGTGTCCCATATAAAGTAGAGGAGGATGGGCACGAACGTTAGCCTAGGGCCAGTCTTCTCAGGAAAAAAGAGGAGGACTGGCAACGGATGTTAGCTCAGGGCTGGTCTTCCTCACAAAAAAATAAATAAATAAAAGAAAATACTTTATAAAAAAAACCCTAGAATCTGATTTCCTCAGTGGCAGAAAAAACTTGCCTTTCCCTTAAACCTTTCTAAGGTCAAAATCCATCATTACCTTCTATTTTCCTCTGCATTTCTGTGTAACAACCATACTTTGAGAGCAGTAAGCATAGAACACTCTCTCCTCTCATCTTCCTAAATGGAAAAGGGATCAGTTATCAGAACAATTCTGAGACAAAAGGAAATATTAATATTTCAAAATAGTATCAAACCACAGAACAAAAGAGTCTATGGCATTCATCCAATTGATATGAAAATCTCATCCAATAGGAGACAGGATTAACCTTAGTCTGAATTCTGTTCAGGATTTTAAGAACAAACAATCCCTCTAAATAACTTCCATAAGCCTTTTGTTTATATTTATGATGAAGGACATTGTGAACGTGAAATAAATAGAAATCAAGGGGCCAAACATTTGCAGAGCTATCAGCTCCTCGGCTAAGCACTTTTATATGATATATCATCTACACCTTAAAACCATCCTTTGTCCTCTTCTGACATGTAAGAATAGAGTAAAAGGTGAGTTTGGGATTCCAACCAGGTCTGCCTAAATGCAAGTGCTGGGCTTATGCTGCCTCCATAATCAACTAAAAATGGATCAAAAAGACAAATTTTGTCCAATCTAATTTCTTAAAGCCACAAAAGAACATTACATTTCAGGTCTAAGGAAATCAAATAAAAAACATTTATTTTGGAGGAATACATCAAAATTTCACATGAATTTAAAAGGAAATATGGTACTGAGGTTCAGACCTTTGGCCCAACCAAGTCCAAACCGGACTTTTACCACTTACCTTTTGTGTGGCCCTGAAACATTACCCACACTCTGAAATTTGCTTTCCTTTTCAATACATGGGAATAATAATTTTGAAACATCTGCATGAGATACTGAGTGTACATTCTTAAGAAGTTGTCTGGCACATAGGAAGCACTCTGTCAATGTTAACTACTGATATTATTTAACTCAACTAACAAACCCAAAATGTTAATTTTTCCAGTGACACATCCAACCATCTAGCACCTCTAACAAGCAGATGATTCACCTCTGGGTGGTGGTAACCATGGCAAGTGACATGGTGGATCTGAACAATGACATTATTTCATTTCATGTATTTCTTCAGGGCTCTCCTCTCATCCTGACTGAGTCAGCTTCAGCTGACTATGTGTTCAATTCTGTGATCTGTGTATTCCCCATATTTTGCACTTTGCACACTTTTTTCATTTCGGAATATTTTCTAGACACTCCTTCACTATATAAAAGCATAATGTAGTCTATATCAGTTCAGCAGGCCTTTACTCTCTCTCCAGGACACTTGCTTGGCACTTGGGCCTGATTTCTGCAACATATAGGGCATTCCTATAACAAATCAAATTTGAAAATATATTTTTAAAAGACAATGATTTTTTGTACCCCTTAAAGGAGTGGACTGACTCTCTTTTTCTTCAGGATACACAAATTGGATAAAAGCAGCACTGCTGGCATTGACACAGAAGTGGCAGAGCTTTAGGCCTGGCTGCTGTGCTCCTCCTCCACTCCCCGTCTGGCAGCTGAGGCATCCTGGGTTGCCCAAGAAGCATAGTTTAAACCTCACTGCTCGGAGCCCACTCCTGCTTCTCCTGCTAGCCTTCTGCTTCTGTTCCTTCAGTTCCCGTTACGTTATCACAAAGGACAAAGGACTCTTAAAAGTGTTTCTGATCAATTCAAATGTAAAGGGTCTGAGACATAAAGGTGCTTACCGTATGCATTGACTAAAATCTATTCTTTAGTTTAAATTATCATCATCAATTATATATCTGTATGTATATTTATCTTAACACTTTTTTGATAGGAGTGAATAATTTTATATTGCACAGACAAATTTATCACTTTGAGACGTTTGTCTCAATTGATGACCATTCTATAATTTTTTAAGCATGTATTATGTCTGGAGGCAACTGGTAAAGTATCTCAACCTATCTTTCTCTGCCAATATGCAGAAAATTAATGTTTTCCAAGATTGGGAAAAATTATTTTCTCCATTCTGAGGTGTTCATCTTAGGAGATAACAAAGTCCCCAACAACATGATGAGTCATTAGTTATTTTTACCTACAATGATGAGGGAATGCTAATATATAAAGATTTCTGAAATCTGTATTCCATTATGGTTCTGAAGAGCAAGCATGGTACTTTACACAGCCCAATTAGTAAATATCATGGTTAAAGGAGCTAATGTTCTCATAATCTTTTACCATTCATCAGTGTTCTGTTTACATTGTCTAATATGATCTTCAACATAACTCTTTGATATAGACAGAACATATATTAATGTTCTAATCTGAAAGATAAGGAAATTGAAGTCCAGACAGTTTAAGTGATATGCTTAAAATCATTCACTTGCTAAGGGATAATACCTAGGTTACCTGGATCCAGCATCCTTGTTCTTTCTACTAGAGCATCCTGCCAGTTATCTTACACATTCAGCTAAATATAGGTGAGCTTCCAAGGTCAAAAAAGGAGGAGGAGATTAAGTATAATTTTGAATAGTCCATTTAAGGAATTATGTTTTCTTACGTTGTTAAAAACAAGACTGGCTGATTAATTGAGACTGAGAAGAATGAGCATTAGGATAGAAGGCTGACTTCATTAATAATATTAAATTATCATAGTAGAGAAATATTTTTCTTGAACAAAGGCTTTTACCAGAGCTTTATACAGAGAACCATATAACTGTTCAGGTTTTTTTCTTTTCTTTTTTTTTTTTAAGTTTAAAGGAACAGTGAAATATCTATGTCATTAATTTCATTTCACCAACATTTATTTACATCCTCCTCTAAGCCAAGTACTAAGCTAGGGGCTTTGGATTAAAGATTAATAACATGGAGGCTTTTGTGGAAGACAATGCCAGCAGTTTATCAAATGCACTGCCTTCCTCCTCTTCTTAACCACAGGGCAAGGTGTGTCTGAGCTTTCTTGCCTTTAGTTGTGGCCATGTGGCTAAATTCTCCAGAGTGGAATGTGAATGAAAATAGGGTGACTAACCATTTTTGTCCACAACTAAGAGGGTTCCCAGGATGTGGGAATTTCAGTGCTAAAATCTGGAAAGCCCTGGCAAACCGAGTTGAGCTAGTTGCTCCAAGTGGAGATGAAGTTTCCTGCTCTCAGGCCTGGCCTCTAAAAGTCTCCCATACGAATTTCTCCCTGCTCTTTCTCCTTCAAAGTTTGCTGGCATGGAGATAACTGTGGCGACCTCATCAGTCACATCAGCTGTACAATGTCAAAGCTTCAGTCTGCTGGGACCCTGTAAAGCAAGCACAGATGAGGAATCTCAAATCTAGAATCCCTAGCCTAGACTTGTTACATAATGATGACAATAAACTTACTTTCTACAAAGCCACTAACGTTTGTATATCTAGTTGCTAATCATATCTTATCTTTTCTAAATATGATAAAATTCTTGACCTTAAATTACTTACAGTGTTAATATAAAACACAAAAATCAAAAGAAAGGAGAGTACTCCATTATAAAAAGAGAATTAAAAGAGTAACAAGTTGAACTTTGCATTTAGTGATATTTAAAATTGAAATGTAAACTTTTCATGGTATATTCAAACATATTTTTAAAAGGACATTCCTAGAGACACATGATTACTTAAGAAATAGATAATAGATGTAGCTAATTACTACTCCTTGACCCAATATATCAATGAGATTATCACAAAAAGTATAATTTTTGTTTAGATTTTTCTTAAAGAAGTGATAAAGATTTGAAACTGAGGAGTTAAAGGACCTTCCACAGTGAAGTAATGTTATCTAATTTCTTAAATTAAAGCACTGTTAAAACAACAAAGAAAAAGTTTTGAATTCAACAAGGACTTATTTTACAAAACTCCTCTTCATTGTGATCTGTTTCTTTTATTGGCAGCGCAAATAAAAGGAGAGTTTTATTGCTTTCAAAAATCATTAATCTTGCAGATTTTTTTCAACAAACTACACAATTATTTTGTGAGTGCAACTTATTTTTCTCATTACTATCTGTCCCTCTCACAGTAAGAACTAAATAATTGTCTTATTAGCTATCTCATAAACAAAAGCTCTGTCTGGATATACTGGATATCAGGATACACTTCTTATGATTACAACGACTGGGAAGCTTTAATTCTTCCAATTATTTTCATAACCATGGGCATTTGATTTACTTTATTTTCAAACAATATGGGCACTGCCACTGAAATGTTGGATTTCTCTTCTGTGGCCAGAGACAAACCTACAAAATTTGATTTTTTTTTTAGAAGTGATTTTCATAAGGATTTATCACCAAAGAATGATTAAAAGAGACCTAAGAATAAAAGGACATGGACTTCCGATGCTTCAAACCACTTATTAATTAAGAGTTACTACACCATCACCTTATATAGTCACTTTCAGGTCATTTTTTTGTCAAAATTCAACAAACAAAGCTGATATATCTTAAGCAGTGTTTTATTAATGGTTGATCTCCTCTGTCAAACCCAGATATTTATGCTTTTCTCATAATGAGCAACTATGGATTATGGAATTATTAATATATGAGTGTTTTCTTGGAATGCTAAATGCATTAGAGATTCATCTAAAAACAAAACAAATAAAATTATATATGGATAAATCTTTTGGAATAATCAAATAGCCACTGAAATACTTTCCTTATCATCAACACTCTAAATAGAATCCTTCAGTGACCATCAACTTTATTAAATATGTTTGCTCCTCAAACATAATTCCTCTCAGGATACACTGGTAGAAATTGTACAAGCATGAGTCCAGGTGGTGTGTGAGAGTTGAGCCATGGTTTTATGTGTGTGAGTCGCGTCCCTGGCATATTTTCTCTGAATTATGTCCATGTCCATGCTGCACAGTATATCAGCAAATAAATAATACAGCAAAATGCTTTGAACAATTTTAAAGTTGCAGAAATTATTTAAGTAGAGGCTAAAAACAAGGATGGTACATCAAAGTATATGAAAGCTTAAAAATTTGAAAAGAATACCACTGATAACCTGAAAAACAAACCACTATGTTATCAATTAAAATGCCAGGAAAATGTAAAAGATTTATTATTAAGTTGCAATCACAAGTTTAAAATTAAAAAATGATCATCTATATAGATCAATACATTAAAGTCTGCTTAGCTTGGGACTGATGAAAACAGTTTATTATAATTAGCCTGGATCCATCAAAAGTATTTACCAAAATAAAACAAGTCTTAGCATTAGGAAATATGAAAGTAGAAGTTATAATTTTATATTAAATACAAATTTCTCTCTCTGTATATATAAACAAACCATGGTGAGAATGTAAAGTTCAGAAAGATTAACTATAAATAAAGAGCTCCGTATTTGCTAAGAGACTGTAGACGTTTTAGGTAGAAATTCTTAATTTCATCTAAAACTAATATAAGGTCAGAGTGAATGGCAAATTAATAATCCGAGACATTACAATTTTATTGTAGATCTTTCTTATAAAATAGACAATAAATTTCATTTTCCTTTTTGTTATTTAATTCTCGTTAACAAAATCAACCAAGGTAGATGTAAAAACATCTCTTTGCAACATGAAAAGTTGAGTGGCCTCTGAAACAGCTGTTGTATAAGTTCCTCTGGATATTTACATTATAATGAGTGATCACAATAATTTATCAAGGGTGCAATATCATTAATTAAACCTCATCTTAAGCTCTAACAAAGATATTTCTTTTGGTTTAGCTTCATTATGTCTAAGTTGATCCTCCATAAATTAAAATACAACCAAATTACAGATAATTCCACTAATATATATGATAATCAAGATCAAATATTAATATATCATTATCAATAATATAAACAATGGTATTTTGTGGAAAGAAAAGCTGTGAAATGAAGCTTCATTTACTGTGAAGAAGTGTTTCTGTAAATTAACCGGTTAAATTATACGTAAACTTAATAATAGCTTGCTTGCATGGTTGAGGTGTGAAATATTAGCATAAGCTTGTTACTTAGCAATGTGAATTTGCACACTTTCTCTCTTAACATAATGTCATATTTTGCTACAAGAAAATTGAGTTTAAAAATAAAACAACAACAAACATAAATACTGAAGGAGAGGAAAGGTGTTGGCAGTTTTCTGGAAAATTTATAGATAGTCAAATTGGATAACAGAAATCAAAGGAACTATTTTCTTCCTAGAAAGCAACGTGTTTTCCTGAAATAATCTGGATAATTGTCTAATTTTACTCTGATTTTGTAGAAATACTACAGGATTTTTGTGAACCATTCATGCACATAAACGAATTTTAAAGGAAAAAAATGGCCTTTTAAAATCAGTGTAGCTCTTTAATTCAAGGTGTATTTAAATTTTACAATATGTTTGGGCAAAAGAAAGTTATTTTTATTGAGACACATTTTTCAAACAAAGTAGTCAATAAGAATGTGATGTTCCCAGTTCCCAAATATTTGGACATTATGTTTTTTGGACAGTAAGTGATTATCGTTGTTAAATGATTAATTTTAGGGGATAAGAGCATTGTATATTGGCTCTCATTTTTATGAAACTTATTTTTCTTTAAAATGTACTGTCTTTGATACAATCACAATTCCTCAACATTGGTTAGTCGTATACTTAAGAAAATAAAAGTCTTTTCCTAAAACTAAACCAGGTACTATGCTATGGACTGGAGCATGAGAGTGTGTGTGTGGATGAGGAGACGGGGAAGAGAGAAAGAGCAGTTACTTAGAAACACAAAAGTTGTCTTTGCGGAAGATCACAATTGGATTTATTGTTTACATAAGTGTGCACTTGGAAAATGGTAGGTAGGTGGAGGGAGAATTTTCTTAATCATTATTTTAGCTTATTTTCAAAGAGTGGTCGGATACTTCTTTGTACCTCAGTCTCCTTCTCTGTGAAATGAGATATATATATAAAAGTATTTAATAGGGTGGTTATGCGGATTAAACAAATTAATCCATATAAACTGCTCAGAAGAGTACCTGGCACACATTAACCACTCAATAAATATTAGCTACTATTTTACTAGTGGTCGTGATCAGAAGATTTCTTGAGATTACTTTTAATTCATGATCAATGTTTCCATGAGTCTGAGAAATTAATAAAATATCAGGGTGCACTTCAAAGGGAGTGGTCATCAAGCAAGAAATTATCAATGAAGTTTTGTCTTTGTTTTTGTCTCCACATAGTTTTGACTATGAAGAGGATGGAATGATGCACTGACTTAAATTCTAGAATATTGCTTTACTCGAACGGACTTTATGCTCTGGAAATGAGAAATGCTGAAGATGAACTAAACTACTTCTGCAGTGTAGTTTCATGGGTGGTTTCAGAAATTGCAGTACTCTTCTATCCAAAGTCTCAAGGTTGCATACATATGAAAGAAAAGTTATTTTATTTTCTGAAAAAGCAAGACATCATAGTATCTCAACCTTAAGTTGGTTTTTCAGCTGAAACTACAATATCATAGTGAGGTTTTAAGACAATGTTATTTAGATAACACTTAAGTGCATAATGTGAATGAGTGTTTTATCTCCTAGCCAATAGACACATCAGTGCCTACAAAAAATTTAACTTCCCCTACCATATAATTTAAATAGTCTTTAACTATAATACACATTTTTCTTTTCCTCATGGATTCTAGGAGATGCTTATTCAATAGGTGTATGGTGGGACCTAAGTACATACACTTTTTAGCAGCTCCCTAGAAGTTTCTCATCTGTACTCTTGATTGGAAACACTGACCTATTCCATTTGCTTCATATTCACTGAGATCTCACTGTAAATAACTTACCCACGTCTGCATTAGAAACATCTTAACTATTCCAGCTTTGTTATAGATACATCAGCTTCGTGGGCAATCCCTAACACTTCTCTTCCCATGACTCCTGTCTATTTTCAAAGAAACCAGTGAGAAACATTGTTTTTTTCCTTTTTCACTCTGCATGCCATTGTATTGACATTCTGCAGCTACAGTTTGAAAGATGTAAATGCATGTCAGTGGGCAGAAAGGCTACAAATAACCATTTGTTTGTATTTTGTTTACAAGAAAAGCTCTAGTTGGGAAAAGAAAGTACTTCATATTTGAAATATATCATTAAGAAAGGATAGGTTGAATATGTCAGAAATACATTTCAAAGACAATGTGGGGGTGTATGCAGCTTCAGAGGCAACATTAATTTGAGAGTAATTTCCAATGGAGTTGGTAAACCAGTTGGTCAACATGCAGATGCAGTCATAAAAATCTCTTAAATTTGACACTTTATTGATATAAATGTACTTTGAAAATTGTTAAAATGTTCCAAGAAGCAGCAAAACAACTATTATATATGTTAGATGAAAACAATTAACTTTGACTTGATTGAAAGCCATTATGGAAATATTCTGAAATGGCTCTGTGACATTAGAAATAGCTTTGAAATCCTTTTGGATTAACACTTCATAAATATAACTTATTTAGTTAATAAACTTTCAAATAATATATGAAAATAGATGCTTACCAAAAGTGTTTCATAAAAGAGAAATTGGGAAAACGCTAAATGTGATTTATAGGACAGATCTTTTCTAAGATTGCATATGTTTTTGTCCACAAATCAGTCTCTGAAAGGAAATGTCAGATGACATATTTCCTAAATTTCCATTATTTGATGAAACCTGTTCTATTTTTATGGAATTTTGTAATAATAGTATCCCAAGAATGGAACTTTGGTAAAATTAGATGCATATAGAAGGAACACAGAAAACAACCGAGGAGATCTACATACAAAAAATATGCATTTCATTTGCCATTATTAAAATGAGACTTTGAGTAAGATGAAAGTCTTTATCATTGTCAAAATGATAAAACCAATCAGTGTGATGTAATTCTTCTGTATAATAACAGAAATGTTCTGCCGTCTATTTTATAATATTTTGATACTGCTCTACATTTTCATTATAATAAAATGGCTTCTAAATGCTTTATAGCATTTGTATATGATTGTGAAGCATCAGATGATAATAATGTGAAGAATAAAATTATATTTAGCTTCACATTTGAAAATACACATTCTTTAAAATACAGTAATTGATGCAAAACTCATGTCTCAGGCAGGTTAAATATTTCACAAAACCTAAGTAAAATGTATTTAAATCCTAAATTAGAGCTTGGCTTGTGGAATTTTAGGAAAACAATTTGATACCCTTATAGCGATAGCTAACATACTTCAGAATTTTTAAAGAAAATATCTCATTTGACAAGAACTATAGTGACTGTCATAACTTAATATACATGTGAATTAAAATATTAAAAGGTAGAATGGAGAAATGATATGAGATTTTATATTAATAGGTAAACAAAATAAAATATTTATCTTATTAAAAATAGTTATTCTACTGCAGGATTTTTTTGCACATATTACATAGATGGCAATCCAGTTACCTCAAATCTACCAATTTATGACCATTTCTTGACAAACCAAACAATGAAATGGTTTGTAAACCTTGCTTAGGCTTACTGTTTTTATTATAGTGTTTTAATAATTTCAGAGCAGATTATAGAAGTAGATATTAAGAAAACGTTTTAACTTATTCTTGCATTCATTCATACAAAGATGTATCAAATCACACAGGAGCTTATGTCTTTCTTTTTTTGAGAAAGATTGGCCCTGAGCTAATGTTTGTTGCCAATCTTCCACTTTTTCTTTTTTCTCCCCAAAGCCCCAGTACATAGCTGTTTATCCTAGTTGTAGGTGATGGGGAGAAAGAGCATTCTCTACCCACTCTGGGTCCTTTCTGACTGGGCTACAAATTAAATTGACATGAGGCCAAATAGCAGGAGAAAATCAAACAAAGCTTTATAAAACATGTACATGGGAAGGACCAGGGAGTGTCTCTTGACAAAATAGTGAAGATTCTCTTCTTAATATAGACAAACGAGGATTTTGGGGGGGAGTTGGGAGTGTCAGCCACAAGGGATCACAAGAAAAGCACAATAAAGTTATTATGCAGATTTAAGGCCTCTCTTTCTACACTGACCAGTTTCTAGAGATAAGGTCATCCACCTCTCCTCCCCCTACAGAGAAGGAGATGTCTTCACAACTGGAGATTTTCCTTACACATGTAAATGTTTGGTACAGAAAACTTTGATAAGAATGGGTATAGCAAGGACCCTCCTGGTTTATCGATGCCCAGAGTGTTCCAAGGTGAGGCCTGTCCTTGGGCCCATCCCAAATTCCTTTAGACAATTGGGAGGGGGAAGCTGAAATGTCCTTCAGAGCAAGGTAGAGAGAGACATCTTGAGGTGGCCAATTCTGATTCCCCAGATAGGTCCTTCTAGTTCTTCTACGTGGGACGTCACCTCTGCATGGCTTGATGAGCGGTGAGTAGGTCCGTGCCCAGGATCCAAACTGGCGAATCCAGGGCCGCCGAAGCAGAATGTGCAAGCTTAACCACCACGCCACCAGGCCAGCCCTGGAGCTTATACCTTTTTAAGAGAGATGAGATATTATTTTTTGAATAATTACTCTATGCCTGTCACTGTTTAAGGCTTTGTAGGTATGAAGTTGTTGTTTTTTTAAATTTAAACATATAGCCACTGAGGTCAAAGGACTTATACAGTTTTTCTAAAAATCTGAGAGAGATGAGTTTGGTTGCAGTAAAAATGATAAACAACTGAAATGTTTGGGTTAAGATATGTGTGGTCTCAAGTAGATGTATACAAGATATACTTTTATTGGTAAAATTAAACAACTTTTCACTCTTCTCATACCCTGCAAACATATAACTGCTTTCCTTCATCATTTCATTTGTGAGAAGTGTGAAATTAAAATGGGCAAGCATACAAAGCTTTAAAACACTCTGTGTTTTCATTATAGTCCCTACTCTATCCTTCACTAGCTATGTGAAACTGAGCAATTGGTTCAACCTAAGCCCCAGTCTCTTCATTTGTACGAGGAGGTTGGAGCACCAATGGAGACCCAATTGCCACACGTCTAGTTTCAAAATAGTAAATCAAACTAATAAACTGTTAAATAAAGTGTTTCATCCTTTTACCATTATAATTACAGTACACCTTCATCACATCTTGAAAGGTCAGGTTTCAATTTAAAATTCTCTAGACTCTTTGGAGTTCTATGCCATATGTAGAAGGCCAAGGAAGCTGGTCCTCATCCCATTTAACTTCTCTTTGGACACCTAGTTCTGTTAGGCCATGTAGGGTCTTTCAAGACATGTGAGGATACCTCAGCCAGAACATCCAATCTCCATCCACAATCTCCTCAAGCAGCTGCCCTTTGACCATCACGTGGACCTAGAGTTGCCCACACCAACCTGGCAAGATAGTAAGCACTTGGGAGAATGGGAGAATCTCAGTAAGAGATCCACACAGCCTTGGAAGTGGACATGGGCATTTTGGATAGAGAATGTCAGAATCCAGGTTTACTCAAAGCATAGTCTAGAATGGGGAATGTGAATCACAGGTAGGCACATACCTTTGCCTCTCAGACTCTTTGTACCTTGCAGAGGGGTGTGTCCAGAGGAGGGACAGAGTGGGCCTGGTAAAGCATAGGTCCAGAGTATAGGTCTCCCCCTGAATCTGGTGATGATCACACGTAAAGAATTTTTGACATAATAAATGAGATAATGGATGCAAAACACTTACTATAGAGGAGGATACATATTAAATATTCATCAAATAGTAGCTTATTTTAGCACCTGGTTTATGTCAGTGCGTGTCCTTTGTCTAATTTCTGGATAACTGTCCTTAAACATCCATATATTTATTGTAGTGTGGTCTATTTTTATCCTCTAGTTTTAAGAATTAGTACATGATAGAATAGAACTTGTAAGAAAATGCCTAGATTTTGATTTTGTAAGAAAGTAGGTATAAACAATCAATACTCGAGAGAATTTTGTGAACAAAATAAAGCTCCTTACATGCCATTAAAATATTGTAATTGACTATTTGGAGAAAATAAACCATTACTCCTCATTCAAAATATACAACTATGCGATTAGATTTGAAATACTTCGTCAGCGTAGGAGGAAACCTATGCTATTTTATTTTTTATTTTATGCTATTTTCAATTGAGCAAGTATTTTCACAACAAATTTTCTTTCATTAATTATAATTATATTTGTGTAATTATAGTTAAATTTAACAATTAGTTATTATTAATTATTTATAATTATTGTTAATTCTGCTTTTCCCCTCCATTGTAAATTAATTAAACAATTCAAATTTTTTTCAGACTATGTCACATTTTTTTCTACATTTAAATATTTTGCAAAGCAAAAAAACACTTATTTTACCAATCATGTTGGGCTAAGAGTAACATTATTTGTTTCTCGTTTATGCCTGATGCCTGTCTTGCACTCATAGACCCAAACTGATGGAGGTGCCTCTCTCCAGAATACTTTTGTTGTCATGGCACAAAGAGATTCTCAAATTGCATATCAGTTCCTAAAACTTCATCAGTAAAGCAAGACACATGGCCACAGCTAGATTCAAGAGGGCAGAGATGCATCATCCTCCTGCATCACTTAACTATAGCTACAGTAAATACAACAAACAAAGAGCTTATGATTCTGTGGACTGACTGGGTGATGGCTGAGCTAGGCTAGGCTTCACTGGGTGGCTCTGCTGTTTATGACTGGGCTCATTTATGCAGTATTTCAGAACTCAACTCTAACTCAGATATCTTTCTTCTTCTTCCTGGGGCACAGGCCTGTTCAGGCATGTTCTGCTCATAATAATGGTAGAAGTGCAAGAAGGCAAGATCATAGATATATGAATGTCATCCTAACACCTAGAGTTGGAACTAGCACAATTGCATTTCCATCTTATTCAAATGGGCAAAGCAAGTCATATGGTCAAATACAAATCTAAGTGGTGGAAAAATACACTCTGCCTCTTCAGTAGGAGAAACTGACATCACATGGCAAAGGTTCCAAACAGGTGGAGGGATGACACATTTTAACCATTGTTGCAATCTACCACACCTACCATGTGCCCAGTGGAGAAGAGTGGAAATATTTGTCAATATCCCTTTACCTACCACATATTCTTCTTTTAAATTAATCAAAAATATTAAAATTGATTCACCAAGTTTCAAGTAAAATAATTTCCAGTAAAATAAGAAATGAATCCTTGATAAGAATGACTCATTACATCTTAATATATAATGTAATTTTCACATAATTAATACGAGTATATAGAATAGGGAAACTTTTATCTCATTTAGTACTCCTTTGATTACAAATGGTGGAAAATCTAACTCACAGACCTCTGATTTGTGATGAATCTTTGTTTCTTTTATCCTCCATGACACCCTCTAGAATGGATACTATAAAGCATGTCCCTTGTGGGGACTCATTTTTCAGGGTCTGCTCTACTGTTGGTGGTGTGGAAATGAAGGACTTTTCATAGAATCTGGGCAACCATTAGCTTCGCTTTCCTCAGCTTGAGGAATTCCAGGTACAATTCCATTAACTACCCCTTAGATGCTTTTCAGTATTTGTTTTTAGTCAATTTCATGGGCTTCTAATCAAAGTCAAGTGAACTTGTGAACATAAACTGGACCCTGATTGTGGCCTGGGAATTTCAATCTGTCTAATGATGAATGCTCTGCCTATCTCAATCTCAGCGGTGTGACCTCTGCCCAGGGGTAATTTGAAACCATGGCCAGTGGGTGGCTAGGCATCATTACCACCGAGTCGCTGTTATCCTGTATTTTGTCACCATTCTTGTTGGTGATGAAGGTAAATTTTCTGTGATACATCAACCTTTACGGGCAGAAAGTTAGCTGGGAAAGATACTCAGACTCAAGGATGGCATAATCTCCACTGTCTTTTTCAGATTTGGCCAAAAAAGATTACAGGGAAAAAAAGAATATCCCAGAGGGCAAAGCCAAGAGCTCATCACAGAGATTAGAGCCTGGGCTTTATAAAGAAATATTTTGTACCACCAGGAGAGAGGGTCCTCAAAACATCTGCCCACCAGCACTTTAGATTTGCTATGAATCTCCACTGTCTACCCTTTTGTGAAAGAAAGCATGGTATTTATGACAGTTATCTGTCCGTCTCTGACCAGTCCATGTTCTTATATTTTAGTTCCTAGTTATCTAGATCAAGAGGAGCCACATCCAGACCTGATATATAGATTATCGTGAAATCCTAGACTTTAGATCTGAGTCTTGTTGGGATGGAACTTTTAGAATGTTTTCCCTGAATATGTGTAAATGTGTTTTGCATGCAGAATTAGGGAATGAATACATGGAAGCAAGACAGTAGACAGTAGATTGTATTATTGTTTATAGTTATTTGCTTCCTTACCAATAAAGAGATTACATATGGCTAGCCATTCCCACTTCTGTATAAGTAATATAGTAGTCCCCCGATATCCATGGGAGATATATTTCAAAACCCCCAGTGGATGCCTAAAACCACAGATAGTAACAGAACTCTATGTATATTGTTTTTCCTAACTAACAGGCTAATGGGTGGGTGGTGTATACAGTATGGATACACTGGAAAAAGGGATGATTCATGTCCCAGGCAGGACAGAGTGGGATGGCATGAGATTTCATCACACTACTCAGAACAGTGTGCAATTTACAACATATGGATTGTTTATTTCTGGAATTTTTCATTTAATATTTTTGGACTCTGGTTGACGGAAGGTAACTGAAACTTCAGAAAGCAAAACCACAGATAAGAGAGGACTACTGTATACCTCCCAGCCCTATAGTTGGTCATGTGACTTGATTCTCTGGCCAATGGAAAATAAGGAGTGGAACTAAGGTATGCCACATCCAATCAGTAGATTTCAGAGCCATTACATGGCTTATCCATGTCTCTTTTCCTTCCACCACAAAACCAAGGTAAAGGCTACACCCCTAGCCTGGATCTCAAGTTAAAGGACAAGCAAATTAGACCTACAAAGCTGCAGCCACCATATAGCCTGCATGTCACATGAGTGAGCTGTAAATATTTGCTAACGTATGACACTGAAATTTAAGGGTTGTTCATTACTATGGCCTCACCTAATAAAAACTGACTATTACGCCCCACACCTCTTTAACAAAAATAAAATCATCTTGGCTAATTAGTACTGCTTTTAAGGGACACTTGCCTCTTTCTGTTAAGATCTCACAAAAATACCTAAAATTGAAACTAACACAAACTATTACCCTGACTTTTTCCTACTGAGTCTTCTAATACTATAGTTTCGAGAGGCACAGGAATCCAATTCCCCATGTATTACAGAAAATAGCAAAACAATTCTTTTGTTAGTCTATGTAAATTATTTTCTGTTCTAGAAAGAACTTTGCTTCTTCAGCCCTACTTAATCTCAGCCAATTTCACATTTTGACACATCATTTACAATTAAAATAATGTTAACTTATATACTTGGCTAACTGATGTGAAAATACATGATAAACAATATGGAGAACTTAGTGATAACTGTGGAAACCAAATTATAAGTGATCTTAAAATACTATTGGTTTAGATGCAATATTCCTTCACATCTGTTAACGTTCTTTCATTTTCTGGATCTTGTAATTATAAATATTTTTAATATCTAAACCCTTCAGTCTATTTTTCTGCCTTAATAGATTTTTCCTGCTGTATTAGATCTGATATTACATTGGCAATTCCATTTTTATATTTATACTACTGTATTAATTTTTCTCATTGTACTTATCTATGAAATTACATTTTTTTGCCTATGATGGAAATCTAAGCTCTCAAATTCAAAAAGAATGTTTCTATTTTAATTTTCTTACAAATTACTTGACTTTAGTATGTCACTTGGGTTCCATTTCTATCTTGAATACTGAGAAGGTATGAGACATTGACAGAAATTTTATCTGAAGACTTAGTAATTGTATCATTAAAATCCAGCTCATAGGATGGTACCATGAGAAGTAAATGATAAAATGTTTCTCAAAGAACTAGCCTGGTGCCTGGCACATGATGAGGCTTCAGCTTTTGTAAGGACAAGACTGTTACCATTAAAAACAATAATGTAAGTGTAGCTCAGTTTGCGGTAGGAGGCCAACATGAAGGACTTTAAAAATAAGTCTAACTTCAAAAATGGTTCAAGAGTCACAGAGAGATCTGCTCAGAGCCAACACAAAGATATAAAAATAGAGATTGGTTCCAGGAAAGGCCAGCAACAAGCAAGTGGACTGCAAGCATCACCAACAGACCAAAAGTTATGAACTAAGTACTTTAGAGTAAAAGATTGGAAACAGGGGTGATGAGGTTGTTAGAAAAAATGGGGAACTAAGCATAACTGAAAGGTTCGGATGCAAACACAGGTTTAAAAACAAGTAAACAAACAAACAAATGAGAACATATTTGCACATAAAAATCAGTGCAAGGAATGGGTCTGGCACTGGGGTTCTTGGCAAAAGCCTATATAAAAAACCAGGTCAAAAATGAAGGCCAAACCTGTGGTAAAACAGATTGGATGTTGACATTATAAGCTACTGATCTAGACGTCCTTTCGTTTTCGCTCCTTAAGAATAGTTCCAGTTTCAAAGATTAAGCAGGTCAATTACAATAATCTCTTCTGTATATACTTACTGTCATGTATAATCACTGGATAATATGTCTCTGTTGATATGCTCTATTGTTAATGATTTTTTTTCCTGATCCCATTTCAAATAAAGACTACTCCAAAGAATTCAGATATTCCTGTATTTTCTATTTACATAAGCACATACAATATGTGAGTGCACTTTTAAGTGTGTATGTGAATGGTGAGAGAATCTGTAAGAGAGATTGAGAGAAAGAATGAACATTTAGAGTGTGTGTGTGTGTGAGAGAGAGAGAGAGAGAGAGAGAGAGAGATGAGCTTTAGAAACAACATGAAGTCACCCAGTTCTCCCACCCACCCAGTGCATCAGTCCACACTGTAACAACCCTGACAGTTCATTTGCCACCCTGAAGTTGAGTAGAGTCAGAAAGAGCAAGTTTAAGAGAAGCCCCTTCAATTTCTGAATAGTTCTAATGATTAGAAAACAGATCTTTGTGTTGTAACAAAAATGTTCTTCCTTCAGTGTTTCAGAGCATCTTAGCTCTACACCTTGGAAGTACATGGAATTTTTTTTAATGTGGCAAATCTTCAAATATTTGAAGACTGCACTCATGTACATATATATCCTTCACATTTATTTTTCTACATTAAACAGTCCCATTCTTTTCCACATATTTCAATGTCATGATGTCATAAATCTTTGTTATCCTGGATACCATTCCTAGAATGGTCCTAATTAGAGAATTTTTAGAATGTGATAGCCAAAAGTGAGAAACAGTCTAGATGTGGTCAATTTCTTTCAGTTGCATTGTAAAATGATTTTCTTTTTTATTTTGAGTACTAAACGTACACAAATCCAGGATAAGTTTCTGTTTGATTTTTTGGCAGCCATCACACTGTTGACTCATATTGATCTTACAATCAATACCTCACTTCTGTCAACCAATGCATTAGGTTTCCCTTTGAATCATTGACATGTGCATCCATTATAGCAGCTTTTACATTTTATGGTAGTTATTTATGTATGTCTGTCTTCTCTACTAGACTGTGAGTGTCTCAAGGGTAGGAACTGTGTCATATTCATCTTTGACCTAGTAATTTAACAAATTAATAAAAGTTTGTTGAATAAATACAGGAATATGGAAATTCAAGGAGCATGTTTTATATATTTTTAATTCAAGACATTAATAAATACATTCATAATGACAGATCAAAAACCTTTACCTAGAGATCTCCTCTCAGGTTAATGTGCATCTTCAAAAATATTTTTTACATAAAGCCTTTTAACAAGTTGAGTATATTTAACTATTCCGGCATATGTACAGCATAAATAATATGCACAAAAGCATGAAGATTTTTGAAACAGTTGTCCTATATTTAAAAAATTCTCTTTAACTAAGAGTCTGATAATGCATTGAACAATAAGAAAGGAAAGGAGATAAAAGTTACATGGCTTCTTTTGAGAAAGCATATGGTCATTTCCAGCTTTTCTATTTCTTTTCTTTCTATTTCTCATTCTTTCCATGTCTCTCAGTTGTCACATATCCTCCATTTAATAAACAATTCTAGAATTGTGCTAGGGAATAGTGACAAGTTAATCTGTATTTTACTGAGTTTATCTTTTCCTTCTCTATGAAAATTGTAGCATCTTTCCTTATTTTTCTTCTGGATCCTTCACTATCCCTTAAGAAAACACTACAGTTTGGCAGAATGTAGTTTATGTAAAGGCGAGAAGTACGAAATAAAGTCAGACAATTTAGACTATTTATTTTTCTCAATCAAGGAAGGATTTTCTTCTTTCTGTATTGTAAGGAAGCTCCAAGTTTCAATATCCTCTGTGTCCATCTACCTTAACATTGTAATTCAAGGATCATTTTGTGAAATAACCCCCTTTCCCCAAATAGATGGTCTGTTTCTCTTAGCCTTCTTAGCATTTTATCCAATGTGCTTCTAAAGTAAGGATCTCTCTCTTAGTAGTTCTTATTCACGTTCCAAATATAATTAAGGCGTCATTAACTTTCTCAGTAGTTGAACACCATAATCACATTGATATATCATTTGCATTTTAGTCTCCTCACATTATTTCAATGTTTCATGATTTTTTTTTTTTACTACACTAGTGTATGTTGGCTGGACCACAGCCTAACCAGTAGCATTTGATGTTGGCCATCCCTGCTTTGTGCTCTAGGAAAAGCTGCTTACTGTCATATGATGTTCAGAGGCTCCCTCTCCACCAAAAAAGGGTGGGGAAAGCAAGGCTCTGTGAGAAAAGAAAGAACTGTGATATAAGACTTTCCCAAATATCTCCTGCGGAGGTTGGAGATGGTAGTGTGGTCACCAGAGATTAAGAGCAGAGAAGTTTGGCTGTGACCTTGCAGAAGCCCAAAGATTACATGGTTAAGGGAGTAATCAGAAGGTCTTTATAAATTTGGGCTTCATCTGACCTTTTAGAAGGAAACTGATCATGTTTCCCAACAAGTAATGGGGTCTAGGGAATATTCAAGTTATAGTCATAGACATCTTTGAGGATGAGCACGAGCAGTATTTCCTGCTAGTGGATGTGTAGGTTTGGGGAGTATTGCTTATGACGTAGACATTCCTACAAATATGGAATGTTTGTGGTTTGATGAATGTTTGAGTTCACCTCCTCACTGTGAGGTGAAGACCATGAGGCATTAATTATATACCAAATTATATAGTGCTGCCTTCTAAAGATCAGGCTTGAGGGCTGGAAGAGCTTACCTGTAATTCCTTCTTCTGCAGCTCTTTTTCCTCTTCTTCAATCATTTGGGATACGTATTTAAGGAACTTTGACCTTGATTATATGTCCACAGCACCACTGACCTTGTTGCATAAATTTTACATGAGATTTTACTTATTATCATAGCTACTGTGAATAAGAGCTATTGTGATCTGCTGCTTGGATTCCTGGCCGATATTGACCACCATATCTCTCCCAACTGACCTAGAGCAGCAAATTCTCCTTCTTGTGTCTGTTGGACATCTGCTATCAGTAGAGATGGAACTATTTATTCTATCTTGACGATTTGTAATACTAATAATAAAAAAGGGCCTTCAGAAAATGTTTTGCTAGAAGATACACTCCCTAGCACAAACAGACGTTTTGTAATTCTGGATAGTTACCTAACTCTCATAACATGTAAAATAGGCATACTAATAATATCTGCTTTATATATTTGCCCTGGTAAGGGTTTAATGGTATTTAATAAGCACATAATAAATGGTAGCTATTGTTACTCCTCTGTGATCTTTTATGTTCCTTTTCGAAATTGAATACCTTCTTCCACAGCTGAGGAGCAAGGAGCGAGGAGCAAAATAAAGTATTTAATTTGGTTGAAATGATTTGTTTTAGAATCAGGAGATAAAGGAAGGCTTTAAAGGTATTTTTAAATCATCTTGTTCTTTTCTACTCATATTGCTTCTGACATGCATGTACATATGCACATTTACTTAAATATTTTAAGAGTGTAAACACGTTAATAAAGGTACATGTTTGTGTTTTAGAACACAGAAAAGCCTCACCTTGTATAAAGAGTAATACCTACAGATGTCTCTATATGAGCCATTTCTTTAATATTTATTGAACAACTAATATGTGCTGAACGAAATAAACATGGTCCTTTCTTTCATAGATTGTGCTTTCTCATAGAGGAGACATATAATAATCAAATAATCTCAAATAAAAACAAAATTAAAGATTGATATAAATTCTAGGGAGGAAATGATCAGGGTGGTAATAAATTGCATAAGTAAGAGGACATCGAATGGACTTGTGAAGGCCAAGAGATGAGAAGCTGGGAGCTGAAAGACTATGGGCTACAGGTTTTGCTCCCTATGCCTATACTGAGTCTTATAAAGTAATTCTTCTGTGATGAAAATGTCATCTAATTATTCGTTGTGGGACTATATTTTTTGAAATCCAAATATATGTGTGTTTCTCATGTACAAAGATGTGAAGAATGAAAAGGGAAGGCTTTAGTACTGCCTGAAATTTAGAAACTTGGAGATTTAGTAATTCACAGGTTGTTTCTTTCTTTGCCTTAGTAAATGAAAGCATTATTTGTCAACAGTGCAAGGATTAATTAGCAAATGTTTGTAAAATGTTTTGAATAACTGATTAGCACTCACACCATTATTTATAATATGGGCTTGCTAAAATTAACTTGAAATTTTGTGCTTTGTTCCCAGCCGAATGGCTAGAGGATCTAAAACTTTCTCACAGTCTCTATGAACACGCTGTACTTAGCTGACAGGTCACCTGTCATTTATAATTAATGTCAGAAAAGCAATACAACAAACTGACGAGTTTTGCATCTGATATAACTTATTTTCTGTCAAGTCTCTCCTTAAATCTCTCATTGTTCTCTATCTTCACTGACAAGTATTTTCTACATTTTGTTTCATATTGGTTTTTGTTTTTTTTTTAAATCTCAACCATTTGATTTTATTTTCTGGCGTTGTGCTTTGGTATCATGGAACAACATTTTCTTAATTAAGAAATAATTAAATTCAGATTTCACTTACAAATACCCACTTCTTATCGCTTCTTGTACTTCACTGAAGAAGACAATCTGTTGGAACAGCTGCATTAACCACAAAATAGTCTTTGTACTTAGAGGCTAAACTGTTTTAATTGCAACAAAAGTTGCACTACAATTGCCAATACCCAGAAGGACGTTTTGTTTCATGGTCTTATCTATTTTATATCTCTTTGAGTAGCAGGAGATCTCAACACCCCTCTGCCAGACCTCATTTCCATATTGCCAGCATTTCTTACAAGCTTTAGAAAATGAGCAAAGAAAACAGAGCTAAATTCAAAATAACAAGGTGAGAATTTAAAATAAAGGATCAGGGAAAGATGACTAGAAATAAATGGATCTGCTGAGGAGATAACATAGATTCAAAGAATGCAATGGAAAAAGGATGCTTAAGAATTGTTTAAAAATATGCCAAGCCCTTTATGCACTTTATGTACTTTTATCTGTCAGTGGACATCTCACATTCTTCAAATGGAAGACAATATGCAAAAAGAAAAATGCAAGTTGTCACGATCAGTAAAAATCAAATCCCAATCTCTAATTTAAATAAAAGGAGATGAATAGAGAAGAAAATATAAACATCACACCCCTGTTGGAATGACTATCATCAAAAAGACAAGTGATAAGTGTTGGCGAGGATGTGGAAGAAAGGTAACTCATGCACTGTTGGTGGCAATGTGAATTGGTGCAGTCATTATGAAAAACGGTGTGGAGTTACCTCAAAAAAATTGAGAATAGAGCTACCATATGATCTAGCAATCCCATTTCTGAATATGTATCCAAAGGAAACAAAACAATTACCTCAAAGATATATCTGTACTCCCATGTTCATTGCAAAATTCTTCACAATAGCAAGGTATGAAAACAACCTAAATGTCCAACAATGGACAAATGGATAAAGAAGATGTGAGATACATACATACAATGGAATATTATTCAGCCATGAGAAATAAGGATATCCTACCATTGGCAACGGACATAATAGATCTTGAGGGCATTATGCTAAGTGACATAAGCCAGACTGAGAAAGACAAATGCTGCATGGCATCACTTATATGTGGATATCAAATCTAGTAGAAGGTCAAACTCATAGAAACAGAGAAGAAAAGTGCTTGTCAAGGGCTGAGAGTTGGGGGGATTAGGAGAGGTTTATAAAAGGGTACAAATTTTCACCTATAAAATGAATCAGGCCTGAGGATCCAATGTATAACAAGGTGACTATAGTTGATAACACTATATTGCATGATTGAAATTTGCTCAGAGAGTAGAATTTAAGTGTTCTCACAAAAATAAAAAGATGAATATATGAGGTGACAGATGTGTTAATCAACTTGATGGGAGAATCCTTTCACAAAGTATATGTATATCAGATTATCAGATGTACACTTTAAATACCTTACAACTTTTTCAATTATACTTCAATAAAACTGAAAAAATGAGATTTTAAATTCTTGCAATGAAATGTAGTAGGATGGAGTTTATATTTTGATTTTAGCAAGATTTTCTATAAGCTCTTTGAAATAGGTAGATTTAGATAAAATATGCATCCAGTACTCAGAAAGAAAAGAGATACAGTAAGTTCTATATATGATTTATACTTCTCCATGAGGCTAAGAAAGCCCAGAGCATACTGATTTCCTCGTTACACAAGTTTTTACTGAGAAAGGTAGGGATTAATGTAAATAAATATTTTCCTTTTCAATGAATCAGTCATGTTGATGTAATGGATAAGTCCAGTGGCTTCTCAAATTCTATGTACAGGCCATGATTTAACACAACATCTTTGCATATTAAAGTTACATCTAAAATTAAGCCTTCCAGCCAGGAAAATTGTCACAGTAACCTTTAGAGAAGAAAGTCGTGACTATTCATATGGTTTTAAGGTTTATATTTTGGTCATCATTTCACTCTTCACACACTTCTCAATGAACTATTGCAGACAACATTCAGTATTATGATGATTTGAAAACATATACACCCCCAACAAATTATTCTCTAAACACATTTAATTGCTTCCTTTAAAACACATATGTTATGGAGGCCAGCCTGGTGTCATAGTGGTTAAGTTCGTGTGCTCCACTTTAGCAGCCCAGGGTTCACGGATTTGGATCCCGGGCAAGGACCTACACACTGCTCATCAAGCCATGTTGTGGCAGCATCCCACATACAAAATAGAGGAAGAATGGCACAGATGCTAGCTCGGGGACAATCTTCCTTAAACGAAAATAAAGGAAGATTGGCAACAGATGTTAGCTCAGGGCTAATCTTCCTCACCAAAAAATAAAAAACAAAACAAACACATATATTATGTATCTCCAACTTGTCTGTAAGCATTTTAATATCAGCATCCATAAAATTTCTTCCTTTGTATCACCTCCAATAAAATATTTTGGATCTGATATGTACATAGTAAATATTGTTGACTGAATGAAATTATATATTAAATTTCTGAAAATTGTCACATACTCTGAGTACAAATTTTATTTAGATTATATTAAGTTGTTAGAGGAGGCAAGATCACCTAAAAATCACATCAATGTCATTTTGATATAAGAAATATGAATATTTTGTTTGAAAGAACTGCTACAATTGTTTGAGGTTATTTAGACATGAATGTAATCCCTGCTTTTTGGAAAAAAAAAATAGTGGTGATTCTAATTGAGGGAGTAGAAAGAGTATTTGTTTAGGATTAAGTTAAATATTAAATTAAAAATACATTTCCTAAGTTTTAAACTCTCTTAGTTATCAGCATCATCTGGAATGCCCTATAGTTTTTTTTTTTAGCAGTCGATTAAGATATGCCTATCATAGCAATAGCTCAGCAGAGTGCCAGATTTGGTCAGTGACCATCAATCTGAATTCTGCTATGCAGCCAACTGAATGTGTTCAGGGGTTACTCAGTACCAAGTGCTATCAACCCTTTGAGTTATATCTCTCAAGGCATAATTTCTGAAGGCATAATTCTTCTGCCAGAGCTCCCGATGGAAGTCCATTTAATCATAATGTATCTTATAATTATCACAACTGACACTTTGACATTCCATTTTGGCCTGGAAGATTGACCCAGCTGTACAGTACATTATCTTTTCAGCATATCCTCTCTAATTTTTGTGGCATGGAAAAATAGCATCTCCAGATTCTTTATCTCACTGTGTGCTTGACAAATAATATTCTAAAATCTGCAGTCTTGCTGTAAAAACCAGGTACATGGGTGACAGCAGGTTCTATCAAACCAGCTATCAATTACTCTCAACTGGATGCTAGATTCTAGAACAACTTTATTGCTAATGAATGGGCACATATTGACAAACCTGGAGGCTGAAGTTCTGCCCCCAACCCCAGAAACATCAGAAATCAAGCTTGCCCATCATCTGGGTAAAGTGCGCGATGTGCTCATTACAGATACACTTCATTTTTGAGCAAGTCTACCGTTATCACATCACTCATCAGGTGAAGTAATAAAGTTACTTGGCATCATGGGACAATAGAGTAAACATCACAGTTTCATGTCATTGAAAAGGACAATGGCCACTTATCTAATATCTCCCCCTCATCTCCACAAGATCCTCGTGGAAACCTTCCATGAAAGAGAAGTAGCCCTGGGGTAGAAGCTGTGAAGGGTGTGAGACTTTACTGTACTTGCAAGCTAACAAGTCACCCTGCCACATAGTCACAAATGAGGGCAGAGGACATGAGATTTCTGGGTCAGAAAAAAAGGACTTGATTACCTATGGCAGGCACAACAAATGGCACAAGTTTTATGACTTGACCCCTAAGTTCCATGGGGGCGATGCAGAGCAAACCAGATGGATGCTACATAAACATCCTTAAAAAGACATTCTGGGGCAAAAGTTATCACAAGGTGTATACAAATACAGTGAAGAATGGTACCCCCTACAATACCTCTCTGTATTAAAATTTTTCACTGGGCATGAGATTTCAAAAAACTCTGCATACTATGCAAATCTAGTAGACTATTTCTCACACTTCCTTAGAGAACTTAAAGGATTTTTTTTAACTTTCTTCCCTTTATTTCTTTCACCCTTCCTTCCTTCCCTCCTACCTACCCCCTCTCCTCTTCTTCTTCTTCTTCCTTCTTTGTGTGTGTGTGATATTATGTATACACCAACTGCATCACTTTGGATAAAAACTAAGTTTGGATATATCAGAAAAAGTATTATAATGGAAATATAGATTAGATAGATAGATGACATAGCTATCCATGGAGATAGATAGGATAAAGTTATATCTTATTTTTTATTTTAAACTTTGTATTACGTGTGTGTTCTTGGAAAAATTACAAATATTCTAGGATTCATTTTCTTTTTCTGTAATTTACGATTGACCAGGTAATTACTTCTATTTCCTGCAGCTCTAGAAATCTGAGAGTTTTTCTTTTGCTTTTGCTAAACAGAGAAACAGAGTATTTTGCTAACAGATATTTTTAATGAGGGATATTTCACTAGCTTTCTTTGTTGCAATTTTAAAGTTGCTTTGTGTGTCTGAACAGAACAGACAGAATTAGCACAATGCATTTAACCTAAGCATTAGAAGAATACAAAACAAGATTTCAACTAAAATTTCTCTATCTTTCTCATTCCTCTTTGACCCTCTTTTGTTTTGTCATTAAATATTTCTCAAATTCCTCAAATTTTGATTTCTATATTTAAGAATTGCCTGGTTTGCTGGGGCTGGCCTGGTGGCGTAGTGGTTAAGTTCGCATGCTCCACTTTGGAGGCCCGGGGTTCACAGGTTCGGATCCCAGGCATGGACCTACACACTGCTCATCAAACTGTGCTGTGGTAGTGTCCCACATACAAAATAGAGAAAGATGGGCATGGATGTTAGCTCAGGGACAATCTTCCTCACCAAACAACAACAAAAGAATTGTCTGGTTTGCTATAGTAAATGGTTCTGGTTTTTTATTAAAATGAATAGCAAAGAGAAAAAAATCAGGTTCACTTTTCTAACTTTTTTCCCTTCATTTACCACTCTCCTACTTTTTTTCTTCCCCTGTGAGGAAAATTAGCCCTGAGCTAACATCTGTGGCCAATTCTCCTCTATTTACTGAAGAAGATGGGCCCTGGGCTAACATCCATGCCCATCTTCCTCTACTTTATATGTGGGACGTCTGCCACAGCATGGCTTGATAAGGGGTGCGTAGGTCCACACCTGGGATCCGAATCTGCGAACCTCAGGCTGCCAAAGCAGAGTGTGCGAACTTAACCACTACGCCACCAGGCTGGCCCTAACCACTCTCCTACTTTTTGATTCTCAAAACTTTGAACTCTCAGCACCACAAAATGACATTTTGAGAAAAATGACTTTTTATTGCTTTGAAATAGGAAAAGAAATAGAAAAAAATTATGGAGATAAAGCAATAAGAGGAAGAAAATTGTCTACATAAGGTAAAGAAGAAAGGGAGTATTTTATTTCATTTACAATGTTAACATATGGAGGTAGGAATACCTTTAAATTTGGAAGCTTAAGAATTTGGTTGCTGGACAAAAATGGATTGGAAGAAGGAAACAGTATACCCCTTTGAATTGTCATGCTTTTGTCTCTTAGTTCTGACTTTGGATGGAAGGAAGGAGCATTTAAAACTAGATGGTGGATTCAGAGGGTAAAACTGACAGAAATTTCAGATTATCAGTGCTTTTTCTAGCTAATGAAAGAATTCCTATAGCAAATTTGGCAACATTCCAGACCAATATTTTATGAAACAAAGTGAAAGAAGTCACCCTCTCACATCTGAAATACTTTGTGAAAAAACATATTTGTTTTCTCAGTTCTTAGAATCTATATTTATTGGTCTCTTCCCAGATGATTTTATATCTTATACCTCAAAGAAGCCTTAGAATAAAGAAACAAGTTAGATACGTATAGTCATATCAGTTTCCTTATCTCTATAATCATATTAAGCTTTTTTCACATACTTATACTCTACCTGTCTCTGAGATGCCCTTACTTCTTCTCTTTGATCCAATTCTAACCATCCTGCAGAGTCCATTTCCTCCATGAACCACTGCTTAGCCTTCCTGCTCTCCACTGAGTAGCCTTTTACTTAGAGGTCTGAGTAGTAGATATTAGTAGAGAATAGTATACTAATACAGTGTTACTTTGTTTCGAAAATGAAGTTACTTGAACACACAATTTTAATTTGTTTTAAATTTTCTTATCCTGTCTCTCCAACTAGACTATAAATTACCAAGTAGGGGATACTATATTGGTTCTAGGACAATGCTGCACATATTAGAATCAGTTCGTAGAATAGTTTCTAATTTGAGTAGTTCTAGTATTTTATGTGATATTTTATTTGATAGATATTAATTTTGCTAAACATGTTTTAGTTATCTTCAAAATTTTATTTTTACTTAAATATAATTTATTAAAAGATTATTAAAACTTTCATGCCCTGACATCTTTGATAGAACAAAAATAACTCATCAACAAGAATGCTAAGTTAAGAGAGTGATTCCTGCCTTTTCCAGCTCTTCTAAGAGTCCAATAAATCACATAGGGGTTCTTTTTAATATTTCTGCTTTATACCTAGTATGATAAATTTTATTTCACCTAAAGACCAAATTCCCAGTGATATACATGAATTAATTCAGAAGCATCTGCCTCCTTATAGATAACAAGCCTCTTTTATATCTCAGCATTATGAAAGTGTTGACTGGTGAAATGATATTATTTCTTAATATCAATTTAAATAGAAGTGTTCTTTAAAAAAATCTATTTCCTTTTCCATTTTATTCCAACTTATTATGTCGGAATATTTCAGGGCAATTCTTTCAATTAATTTGAGTTAAAATTGAAAGTTAATTTTATAAGAGTTAGTCATTTACTTATCTAGAAGTTATTGAAAACTTTAACACATATGACTTATGGCAAATCAACGTTATTACAGTTACTTTAAGTTATATAAAGTACAAATTTAAAAAAACAGTGGTTTCACTTTGAAAAAGTAAGGAACATTATAAATCACTTTTGGAAACAGACAATTTTATTGCTTTTATTTTTATAATAATTTTCTAAATTTGCCAGTGTATATTCAGAACCTGATTTGATATTTAGAAAAGTGTTTTTTTGATCAGCTTTCCCAAAAGTGAATCCTGCATTACCTGTTGAATACTGCCTTTCTAGGAAAGCAAAATCAGTAAGATGTCCATACTTAAAACTGGTTTAATTTTTAATTTATTTTTTATCTTCAAGCAATATATACAATAAAATAAATCCATAATGAATGGGAAACAAGGAGGAAGAAGATTAAAACAAAAAAGTAAATAAAAATACTTTAAAAAAAATCTCTAAAAACAGTCTCCCAGGTGACTGTTCTAATTATTTTTCAAGCTGTCAACTTAAAACATGTTTTACATTTCATTGTTAATGAATAATTATGATGAAAACAATAACAAATGTGTTTTTACTAACCTAATATTAATACACTGAAATACTAAAGAATAAAATTTCTTTATTTGGGAAGTTTCCTGTTGCATGAATGTTTTATTGAACTCTTGTTGAAAGGCTGATGAGTAAAACATAGCCCATTTAACCATCTGAGTCAAATTGCTCAGACTTATAGTGATTTCTCCATATTTAGCATCCTGGTCATTATGCGCCAAGTTTATGTTTCAAACTTCAACAAGACAGAGGTGAAATGCTCTTTAAAAAAGTGAACGACTTTAAATTATGGATTTGAACACAATGGGATGCTCATTCCACTTTCACTTGGACTGAGTTTGCCCCTTTCAAATGATCTCCACTAATTATTCTTCTCACACAGAATAGTTGCAGTGTGCCTCTCCGTAGTGTAGGCAGCTGAGATACGTGTATTCTGTCTGGACTGCTGCTTGCACTGCCAGCGAGCAGTTCATCAGCCAACAGCCGGATGCTTGGATATCGAATAGCTAAGAAGCGGAGGTAAATGTGCCAGTGGACTACTTGACAGGGACTGAAGTAGTAATGGAACCCCGTTGACAGACGCATCTTTTCCCAGTCCCACCTGTTTTCAAGGTAGAACTGGGAAGTTTTCCAAAATATCGTTCAAGAAACGAGGTGTTAAAACTATCTCACCGAGCAGGAATCTTCAGTTTGAAATGCTGCCACCAGCTCCATCAAAACTGACTTCTAATACAAATGGTTATGACATACAAAATAAGGAAGTGAAGTAAAGACAGATACCGTTTGGCTCTGAGTAAATCAGGTAAATATTGTAGTTTCCAAAAATATATTTATGAACATGCATCTATTCAACTACAAACATTGACTGAGTACTTTCTAGGTCTAGGAACTGCAGTTGCAGAAATTCATAAGCAAATAAAACACAGAATACAAAACAGAGTTGGGGTTAATCATAGATAAAATATTATGCAATGTGAATATGATGTGAATGCATGCTTTCACACTTCGGGATAATTATCCCCAAGTAGAATATAAAGCTGATCTTAACTGATTGACATTAGTCCCTTCTGGTCCAATGAGAAATTGCACACATGGACTTCATGATGTACTCCCCCAAATAACCATGCAGGTGTTAAGCATTTGGCAACTTCTGCTAACACTTTTGTGGTTGGAATACAGTGTTCCCATTTACTACTGGCAGTTTTATGCTCTCATGTTGGCTGTATCTGTTTGGGAACTGGGGAAAAGGGAGTCAGTGGAATGTATGAGAATATTTAATTTGGATTTATTATATAAATATATGATAATAATTCCTGAATACTATTGACATATATATTGTACTAGTCTTGTGTTTTTTGTCAAACAGTCCAAAGTAGAATTTCTTGAGTGGTATCAGAATCACCTATGTGATTGTTAAAAACACTGAATCATAGGCCACATGTGGACTGACTAAATTTACAATTCCAGGGGTGAATGTTAGAGACTCTCTTTTTGAACAATGCCTTGGGTGATGCTTAGGCACTCTGAAGTATGAGATTAAAGATTTAGGGTAAGGGAATCATATGTGGTTATAGCTAAGTTTTAAATTTCTACTTTCTAATTTGAACCAGGGACATTTCATTAACTGCCACAGAATTTCTCTCCTATGTCAGAACAGACCTCACATAAGAGATTTCTTTATAAGGTAGAGAATAGATAGAATAGACAAGTAAAGATTAGACATGGTAAGAAAAGGAGGTGATTAAAATTCAGATTAAACAGTGCCTGTGGTAGAAAGACGCCATTTCTTCAGCTTATGACTGGTGCTGACGGACTGCTCGCTGGGGCTCCTGAAAGCACTTCCGGAGAACTTGTGCAGAGCCGAGAGAAATATTTTCCTTTGCCAAGTAATTTTAGAGATTCTCTGTAAAGCACATATATGCCTATCATTGAGCTACTGGATTTCCTGTATTAGAATACGACGTGGGTGCAGCTATTAACATATTCTGTCTGCTTGAATCTAAGTGTAAAAGTGAGGATATGCAAATGAGCAGCAGGCAGTGGGTTATTTCAGGTGAAGAGTTTTCTTTTTTATATGCAAAGTTCTCTAATTACCAGTTTTATATTCGAACTGAAATGCATTTCTAAGTCTATTTTACTCTAATGGCATCTAGATTAATTTTTCCTTCAAGAAAAATCAGCTGAGTGAATACTGCATAATTTTAAGAGCATTCCTGAGACTGAGGCAAAGACAGAAATCAGTGCCCCTCTCCCAGACCACCACCCTGAAGCATACAATCATAGGAATCCAAATATTGGGAAGTCGAAATTTAGACAAGAGCAGAGACCAACAGCTTCCTTGGAAATGGCACTCCTGGGTGCCTAAGGATACCAGCTGGGCTCTTCTGTGTGAACAAATCTGGAAGTTTAAGGGAATTATCACCCATAAGCAATCCTTGAATAGAAGGGGTTAGGAATTTATGGATACATCTTCTGTTCCTTGTGCAGGCAATTTTGAAGTTCATGCCAAGTCTCTTTGGAAGGTCTAAGTAGTCTTCAACCCCAGTAATGACCAGCTCTTTCACGTATCTTTCCTTGCTCTTTCCTACTTGCATCCTTCATTCTTCACAGTCCCCCACTATTTTCTCCTGGCATTGCTTCCCAAAATAAACTGTCTCAAGCATGTTTTTATTGTTCTCAATGCACAAAACACTTGTCTTTTATTATCCTTTCCAACTTCACACTTGGCACTAACATCTTAGAAATCTTTCCTTAAATTTGTATTTTTATTTTTACCATCTTCCCCAAAATTGATAGTAAATATTGTTTAAATACAGAGATGTATTTAGAATATAAACAATAAGAGGGCAGAGAATACATGTACTCTTTTCTGAAGCACGATTCTAACACTTCTTATGATATTTAACATAAAGTAAGTGACGTTAAAGTTTCAGATACAAAAATGGTAGAAGAAACTGTATGTGTGTATTAACACTGCAGCCGTACTATGTACTGTGGAACCACATAAAGATTGCTGTTTTATGACTTGCAACATGGTTTCTGCTACACTGAGAACCCATTTCAGTGGCTAAGTCTTACACCGGCATTCCTAGCCTACTGAATACAGACACTATGGTTTTCAGAGATGTTGGCCCTTACCCCAGTTAAGTCTTTCTCAATATCTTGATAAAGGGTCATCTGAGCCCCCACTGGAATACCGTTTGGATTAGTGGGTGGCTGGGCAGATTGCATACGATAAATCCGTTCCAATGTTCCTGGCTCCTTAAATCTTTGGATTCCTTCATTTACATTATGTCACAAAATTTCTAATGCATCAACTTTATTTTTCATAGGTCACCAAAGAGTCTATGATTAGTTTGACATACTGAACAAAAAAGCAAGAACAAAAACAAAAAAAGCCCCAAAACAGCGACTAAGAGTGCCTGAGTTTAAACATTGATTCTAGAATGTCTGGTAATTGTACCTATATGGATAAATTTAGCCTGAATCAAAATTAAATTATTTTTTCTCTAGTCTTCAGAACCTATTCATAGAAACATATTTTCTGATTGTTGTAAAATTTCATAATTTTTTCTATGTGTAAGTCTTATTCCTCCAAGATTTAACTTAATAATTGGCCTCCAAGGTCACGTAGAAAATTATCTCTAGTTATGAGGTTAAAGGCATCAGAGCGGGAAGTGAGAAGTGGCTCTCCAAGCAAGGCAACTATATCATGGGATGTCATGACAGGGTCATTAGGCAGAGGAGAATCAGCATCGTCAGCCAGGGGAAGAGGTGCTGCTTCAGCTGTTAGAGGAGAACCAGGGAGGTTTGGGAGCTTAGAGCACTCTGGGTAACTGAATATTCCCATGTGCCCATTGCAAACCAGAGGGCCCCACTCTTTCCTACTAATGCCTTCTCTTTCAGAAATGAAATTTGGTGAATCTGTGAATCCAAATTACATTCTAATTAAAAAACCAAACATAGAACATTTTCGGGTTGACTTTTGACCATCTCATCTTTCCAATTTTTGTGGACATTCTTTTACACTAATCATAGAAATTCTCTATTCTCTGACAGCTTCTTTGGCTAAGATTTTGGATTTCGAACTGGTAATTCTCAGTCTTTAATTGTACACACAAGTCTGTAGCCCTTATATTCCTCATGCTAATCACACTGCTCCCAAATCTTCTCCTTCAGTAGGCACTTCTTTCCAGATAAACCAGGAAATATTTTAATTAACTGTCGTACCACTTCATTCTATGGCCTGACAAAAGTCCAATTCTTTAATATTAGCCACCATCTCACTGCCTTTGGACCCAAACAGTCCTGACAATCAAGATTCCCATTTTCTTTAGGATATTTCATTAGAAACCACTTTAAGTACCAATTTCCATATCAGCAAGAGTTTTTAGTTGGAAGAAAAGTCCATAATACTAATTTGTTAGCAATTTACTCAGGGAAATAATGAATTATGTTTCTAGAGAGTTAACAGAATAACTAAGTGAAATGCAGAGTTCCCTAGGGAAAAATGCCAAATCACAATATGTGGATTTACTTTAAAAAAATTTTACTGCTGCCAGCTTTTGGCACCAGCACTTCAATTTTGGTAGACAAGGAAATGCTTACTTATGTCATTCAAGACTGTGATCTAGAAGTCACATGACTGCTACTCCTGAAGATTTAGAAACATATCCCATCGTGTGTGACACAAGATAAATTTACCCCTCCTTCCTCATGTTCCTATCTCCAAATTATAATTTTGCATGAATGATTCCGATTGATGGACCCTGGAATACATACCTACACTCTAGCCATAAGGAAGCCTGGAAGAATGAATTTTCATTTTACCCCAAGGTTAAAGGACTCATAGTAGATTGAATAATGGCCCACCAAAGATATCCACATTCTAATACCTAGAATCTGTGAATATGTTACCTTACATGGCAAGAGAGACTTTATAGTTGTGAGTCAGAGAGAGGGGTGGGGGGAGATGTAAGACTGGAAAGGAGAGTTTGGAGAGGAGAGAAGATGCTATATTTCTGCCTTTAAAGATGGAGGAAAGGGCCACAAGCTCAAGGAATACAGAGGGCTTCTAGAAGCTAGAAAAGGCAAGGAAATAGACTCCCTCCTAGAGCCCCCAATAGGAATGCAGCCCTGTGGATCCATCTTAGACTTCTAACTTCAAAACTTAAGAGAATAAGTTTGTGTTACTTTAAGCATTACATTTGTAGTAATGTGTTACAGAAGCAATAGGAAAAAAACAACCGGTAACATAATTCTATAGACATTGTAAAGGTGTTCAAATAAATGTGGCAACCATATACAGGGCAAATATCCACTACAAACAAGAAAATAATGGAGATGTTAAACAGGAAAGTGATACAATGCTCCTTAAAAAACCTCAACCATTGACGTATGTAACAACATGGCGACATCTCAAAATCATTATGCTGTGTGAAGGAAGCGAGATAACAGTAGATACTCTCTAATTCCACTTATTATCCTATTTATGATTCAGTTTATGATCCTTAGGAGCAGAAAAGAGATCAGTATTTGATCAGGGGTGGGGCAGAACAGGAGCAAGAATTACAAACACAACTCTTTGGGGGTTGAAGGATATGTTTATCATCTTGATTGTGGTGATGGTTTCATGAAAGATTTCACATCAAAACACCAAATTGTACATCTTAAATGTTCAATGTTAACAGTCAAAAATACATTCTGACTACTATGCAGAAAATGACTTACAGTGTAGGAAACAAAAACATTTTCTTCAACCCTCTAAGGGTCGCTGACTAGGTCTGAAAATTAAACTGGAAAGGACAGATTAACAGAAGAAAAGCATACAAATTTTATTGAATTTTTACATGTATATGGGAGCTTTCCCATGAGAATGAAGACCTGAAGAAGTGACCCAAGCAGGAAGCTTTTCTACCTTTAAGATAAATAAATGATATATCTATGAAGAATGGACAAGACAAAGGAATTTGGGCTATGAGGAGTCCAGCTAGGATCTTCTCTTCTTCATCTAAGAAGATGAGGGTTAGTTTAACAAGGTTTCCTCGCAGATTCCTTTGGTGCCTCTCTGGGCTGATAGAGTCTGTCTCTAGTTAAAGAAGAATTTATTTCCGGCCTTTAGGCAGGAAATGGGAGCTTTTTATCCATTTACTCCTTCTTAATTGCCTCCAGCTCAAAATAATTTTTACATCAAAGTGGCATATTTTGGGATGATGTATTCTGATTTCTTTCAGTGGAGAGGCAAGAACATAAATGAGAAGTGACTCAGTTAGAGGTGTATTATGGTGATTGAGACGACAGATGATGGTGGCTTGTAAAAATGTATATTATAATATATATTATTAATAGACCTGCTGATATTGGTGACATACAGGATGGGGGATATAGAAGCGTCAAAAGAGATTTCTAAATTTCCAGCTTAAGTCCCAAAGAAGGAAGATTAGATGAGAAACATTTTGGGTCTTTGGGTGCAGTCAAATATTCTGATTTAGCCATAGTAAATTTGAGATGCCTATGAAACAGCAAAGTGGAGACATCAAGCAAGTAGTATAGCCAAAAGTCTGGAGCTTGGAAGAGCGACCAGGCTGAAATTAAAAATTTGGAAGTCAATGATGCATAGAAAATATTTAAAGTTGTGAGAATGGATATAATTCATAAGCAGAATCCAAAGAGAAGGCATCTCTGGAAGGAAAAGGCACAAAAAGATATGTAAAAATCAACTCAATCTTGGAAGATCATAAAGTAAGACATAACTTGAAAGGCTGTGACTATAGCAGCAGCAAGGGAAATAACAAGGATAGGGCAGAGCCAAGATGTGTTGAGAATAATCACTTACTCAATCATTTATTCAACAGATATCTATTCAAAGCAATAGAAACACATGGTTAAACAAGACAGCTGCAGTTCATATCTTCATGGAGGTTATATTCCAGTGACATTACAAAGTGTAAAAGGATACATATTAAAAAGCAAATGTAATATGTAATGCCTAGTTTGATGTCTAACAAATGGCTATATAAATTATGATTCACCATATATCCACATATGTGAGATGAAACCCTTCTAGCAGTATCTTTCTCAAATATATTGATTTTTTTCCTAATGTAGTAAAATTAATTTAAAAATTAAGGGTTATATTTAACAAAAATAGGAATACTTGTATTTCAACTTTTATTTGAATTCTGAGTTTATTTTGTGTTCTAAGAACTGAAGAAAAATAGTACATGTGTATCCCATAACATCAGACGAATAAATAGCACTCATTATTTTGAATATGTGTGGTTCAAGATCTGATTAAGCATATTCATTTTCACTTCAATCATTTTTTTGTTATTTTAAGGAAAAATCAAGGTTTTAACACAGAAGGCAAAGAAATGAAAGTAAAACAATAAATTATAATCTTAATGCCACATATATTAAGTGAAGATTCAACAAAATCATTGTCTTTACACGAAGAAAAATATAGTGCTGTGCATCTGAAGTTACATTTTAATATTCCTAATATTCACATTATTTATTTTTTTGTTATCCTAGTCACAAAACATCAAAATAATATATCCATCCAAATGTCAAGGTATTACTCTAATTTTTTGGACTTGAATAGTGGTTATCAGTTTAGGGTCTACAGCAGTTAAATATCTCCTGTTGGGCAGCAAAGTAATCCACAAATACAACTCTGTTCATGGATTCTTGTAAGTAAATAACAATTACTTGGATTTCAGTTTTATTTATCACTAACAGCTATTTGCTATTAGCCTATTAAGTGAGTTACTAGGGGATTCTAAAAGTTGTTATTCATGTAGTAAAATGAGTGTGTTCCTAAAGTTTCTTGAGACCTCTAAACCGGTATTTTGCCAAGAAATTTGGTGGCCACTTGGCAAAGCATTTCCTGTATGTGTGTATCACAGCAAGGCGGATGATTCAGAGGAAGGAGTCGGGATATAAGTGCATTATTTTAAGTTGGCCATGGTACTATTATTTTGCTACATTTACATTAAACATATTTTTAGGGATAACATTAGATTTTTTTTGCTTTTGATCTTTCTGTTATATTTTTATGTGCCCCATTTTAACATTTTGACAATTATGTTGATATTGCTCAATATGTGAAGTCTTCATTACTTTTTTCCCCCTGCTTTTCATGCAGGGTGTGTTGTCTTTGGGTTTTTTCTGTCCTCCTTAAGCAGGCCATGGTCAAAGCTTCTCTTAAATAAAAATAGTATGTGCAAAGGACATTGAGACTCCCCTGCCAACTCTGACCTCCTACATTTCATACAGAGAGACTTGGCACCTGGTAATGTGAGTCGTAGAATATGAGATAATAGACAGCTTGCTGCTTAGCTGCTGCTATTACCAAGCCTGAAGTCAAGTGCATTTCTTCGTAGTCAAAGCCGCTAGGAAGTAAACTGTAGGAGACCATGTTTACTCGGCAGCTTTTGGAAGTGTGAATCAGATTATGTTACTCCAGTACTTTCCTGCTCAAAGCTCTCCAATGGCTTTATTTTCACAATTAATATAATGTCTGAAACCCTTGCCAGTGGCTTACAAGGTTCTATGTGACGTGGAATTGCGTCTCTAGCACTTACCTCCAACTTACTGCTCTCCCTTCTTTTCCTCTCTGCTCCAGCCATACCAGGCTTCTAATTTTCCACAAATATGAAAGTGTCTTTCCACCTCAAGAGTGTTGACCTTGCCGGTCCCTCCTCCATAAACGCTCTTCTCCTATATACTTACCCATGTCTCCAACTTCGTGGTCACTGCTCCAATGTCCATTTTTCTGAGAGAACTTCCCTGATGGCCATCAAAAAGACTGCCTTCCCTGTCATATTTTACCCCCATAGTCTGCTATTTTTTTCTTTCATAGCATTGTTCACAACTTGACATTAAATTAAATGTTGATTTATATTTTTATTGTCTTTTTCACTACAAGGTAACCCCCTGAGGGCAGGGTCTGTCCTTCTGGGTTCATTCCTATTTTCATAGTACAGAGTTCAGTGTCCACCCAAAAACTCACTCGTGAAACCCATGCTTAATAAAGCAAGAAATCTCCTAATGGTTAGCGATTGGCGCCTTGCCAATCAAGAAGTATTTATAGAATCTAGTATAGTATCTAGTTCTCAAGAAGTATTTATAGAATATTGAATGCACTCAATTTGTCTGCCAGTATGTATATCTGGAAAGCATTCACATGACCCTTCCATTGTTCCCCATGTTTTATTTGAAAGGAAAGAAGCATCTTACACTTAAGATCATCTCATCCAACCTTCACTTATACCTGTCCCAGGTCAGTTTCTATTATTGAATGCAAATATGCTTAATGAGCAATATCCTGAGAAAAATTTCATCCACCTTCACCCAGTTCCTCTTAAAAAAATTGTGCTATTTATTGTTTCAAAATGATTTTAGTTCTGGTTCATCTTATTCTGCACTGTCATTCCTGAAGGTCAGACTGGTCTCTTTTTAAAAATATTCTCAATCCCTGATATCGATACTTCTAAGAGTGTGGCTCCATTTTAATATCAGCTCGTGTGAATATCAAATGAGTGTGCATAAGCTTCTCCCACAGCAGAGTTTTGACATTAAGAAAATTAAAATATGCCCTAATCATAGAATGTTTTAACTGTTGTCTGACATTTGAAAGGATTTTCTCATGAATTTCAGAATAGATTATATTCCTGCCTGGCTTCTTAGGTATAAAAAATAATCTTCTAAGTGATTTAAACTTTATTTCTAATTTATAGTAGAAAAAGTGTGAAAGAGAGAGAGAGAGAATCTGTATGAAGAGATGCTTTCTTTGTCTCTTTGTCTTTTTTGCCTCATTGGAAGCCAAGGAATTTTTTTTCTATTATAAAATCATATATAGCTTGTTATTACAATTAACTTGAGTCCTGCGGGGATACAATAGACTTATTTTTACAGGAATATACTTCGATCTTTGAAAGGGCTCCAAGGAGAAGAAATCCCTAATTTTTTGTTAATACTTTTGTATGAGACTGGACATTTAATTATTCTCAGGCCATTCTTTTTTAGGGGGGAAGGAGTTCAAATTTTAAATATTTCTCTCTGTTCAGTGCTAAACAAGCTGACGCTATTATACTTTTCTATGGCAGTCTTACATCTCTGAGTAATGCTTATATTTGAAAGTACTGATGCTTATCCTTTGACATACATTTTTCAGGTTTTCACATGCGCAGTAGATTTTTCTATCTTATTTACTTAAAATAAATTTATACCTTATATTTGACCCATTGGGACCAAATGGCCTTTGCATAGCTTTCAGGATGATCGCTCTTAAATCTTGACATTCAAACTCAGATATCCCAGCAGTTTAAACCACTTGGAGTTTCCAGACTGTCACATGGCCACTCCTCTACCTTTTTACACATAACATTCTATTCTGCTGTATATTCAATAAATATTTACTGAGCACTCACTATATGCTAGACACTATTTTTGGCACTTGGTATGCATGAGTAACGAAAACAAAAAACGTCTACCTTCATGTAGCTTAAAAATCTTGGGAGTAGGAAACAGAGTATACAACAAAAGAACAAATGTAGGAAGTGAGTAGATCACGTGCTGTGTTAGTAGGTACTAAATGCTATGGCAAAAAAAATAGAGCATGGTAAAAGGGAACAATAGTACCACAGGGGGAATTTTGTGAAGCAAATTCAGGTGATCGAGTTGGGTAGCATTTAAGTAAAGACTAAAGAAAATGAGGAAAAAATCATGTATAGAAAAACAGATAGAACATGAGGTCCAAAGATCATAAGGAGACTTCCGTCTGAAGAAAAACAGACCAGTCTGGGTGGAGTGATGTGAGCAGAAGAAACAGTGAGGTCAGAGGAGGGAGGTCTCAGAGGGCCTTGTAAGAACCTCCCGCATCGATGGGAAGATTTTTGAGAGACAAGAGTTTAAGTATTACTTGGGCTCTTGTGTTAAGAACTGGCTGTAGGGAGCAGATGTGGAAGTAGGAGGACCAGTTACTAGGCTATCGCAATAATCTAGGCGAAAGATATTGGTGACTTGAACCAGGGTTGTAGCAGTATTTCTTTCTGCAATTTCCTTTCCACCTACAATCTACCACATCTTCACTAATTGCTACTCATCCTGAAAGATTCTACTTCCTCGCTTCCTTTGTGAAACATTTTCTGATATCAATGTACGTATATACACACACACATCTGGTAAAGTGACTCGTCCTAATGGCCTTTCATAGCACCCTGTGTTTATTTTTGTCAGAATGTAATTTACTGTAATCTATTACTTATTTCCATCCATAGACTGTGGCCCCCTTGGAGTCAGGCACATTCTTGCATATCTACATTTCTATCACCTCAAACAAGTAGTTAAATGTAAAAGGTTAAATTAACGTTGGCATAGTGCATTGACTATTCCCAGCAGAGTCCACATAAAAACAAAATGAATTTTTGATAACTGTCAAATAAAGTATTTACTTCGTCTTCAAGAAATCACATTGGCTGAGATAGATCATTTTGAATTTTTTTGAATCAAGTGAATAACCAGATATTATACGTTAGTCTAAACCTATAAAGTGTATTTTCTTTTAACGATCAGATCTCAACTTCTCTGTTCTTGTCTTTTGACGTCATTTCCAAATGGGTAGCATTTGCTAGAAAGTTTGCAACACACCTAAGCATTTTGACTTTATTTTTTAAGAAGAATACAAATGACAATGAAATTGTCTGATATAATTCAATAATATAAAACCTGAAGAAGATACTTAAAACACTTTAATAGTATGATAAATATCTTTTCTCTTGAAAGACAGATTACATTTCACTTAACATTTTAATTCTCTTATTAAATTGCATACATATTTTTCAATATATATATATACACAATATGTATATATTTCAATATATAACAAGATGTTATATATGGTAAGAGTAGGGTATATATATATATATATATATATATATATATATATATACTCAAACATATATGTGTGCATATATGTGTGTCTGCATGTGTATACATACATATCAAATATATATTAGTTGCATGTGTATATGTTTATGTGTATACATAAATGTATGTAAATAAGTCTTGTCATTAACCTTTTCAATGTTAGGTTCAAAGGAATTCTACAAAAATTTGCCAAGTTGACTTTTTTACCATATATTTTATTTTATTTGCCAACAATATTCCCTAGTACCTGTTCCTTTTTTCCCCCTAGCCTCTCTGTTGGACCATGATCTGAATTTTCTTAAAATAAAGAGTTTTCCACTGGATTAAATTAGAATATCTCTTTAAATAACTTAGTAACATGGGAACAGCCGCAGCTTCTATTTCAGAGTGCTGTGCACTTCAAGTGAGAAAACCCTCATAAAGCACTGAAAACAGCATTCAGTAAATGTGAATGTAAGAGTTCAGTAAGGTGAGGAGCCAAATATTAAGTTAAATTAAGTTAAACATTAAGCTAAACTTTCATGTTTTACAGTAAGTTTCAGACTGACTTCTAATACTTGATGTAAAAATACAGTTTTATCTCAATATTAATTAAAATTTAAATACTTTGGATCAATTTTAGGCATACAGCTAACAGCGATGTCAAACATTATAATACATCTGAAAGAAACACAATCTGTAAAACTGAAGCTAAAATATGGTGACTTTTCACTGGGCATTCTTTTTGATACATATATGAACATCAATAGTAACCTTAAAAATAGTCTTTTTTAGAATATATCAAACTTTTAATTAACAGAAGTGATTTTTTTCTACTAGTGGTACAATTTTTCTACATTAATGAAGAAAATGTTGTTAAAATGTTTGCTCATATGCTGAAAAATCTGGTACATCAGAGTCCCTTTAAAATCTTTACCTACTTTTGTCTAATACGATTGAAAGGAACTTGTAAAATACTCACATATGTAGTACCATGAATCTAATTAAAAAGTGAAAACCTGTTTATAATTAATTTTTGAATTTCTGGTATTTAGATATTTTCAGATCTTCTAAGCATCTAGAACATTATTTTATTTCTCTCCTCAGAATCTACACGGTTGCAGTGGGAAGAATCAAGTAGAATAATTAAGCAAAATGGCTTCGAAGCCAGAGAAATGGGATTTCGATCTCCTATCCATGCGTTACTCTCATTTTGGCTAAACCACAATCCTGGTTAAATCTAACTCTCCTCCTATCCCATACCTGCATTCATGTGTCTGAACAAGACTATCGTGCAATATGATGATACTGTCCTGACTGCTCTCCATTTATATACATTTATATCCATTATCATGAACTTCGAGTTGGCCCTAATGCTGCCAGGCAATCACATGATAGATCCCTAGTTCGTCCACTCCTCTACTTTCCTAAATGACTAAATCATAATTTCTCCTCTCTTCTCAAAATTCCAAACTCCCTTATTCTAACCTCACTCTCAGTTAATGATCTTTCATCTTATTTTATTGAAAAAAAAAAAAAAGAAATCAGATAAGGATTTTTACAAGCTGCCATATCTATCCACCTACCTGCATTTATAGGCATATGTCCTACCTTCTCTCCTTGGATGAGCTTTTTATGCTCTCATTAAGACAAATTCCTATAAATATTTGTACACTTGAACACAATCCCTCTTTCTGTCTTAAGGACATAATTCCAGCAATTCTCACTTATTTCTTATTACTTCAAAGTTTCCCAAACTAGAAGGTCATTCCCATTAACAAAGAAATATGCTGTTTGTTCCCACCTTAAGCAAATTGTTTGGCCCACTCCCTTCTCCAGCTAATGCCATCATTCTCTTCATCCCTTTGGAGAAAACACTGGGAAAGAGTTATTTTTATTCACTGTCTCCAATTTCTCTCCTCCTTGTCTCAGACTTCTTCCAACAAGGTTTTCACTCCTAACTGCCCAGGATTAACAGAACTTCAAAGTTGCTAAAGATTGTTTCTCAGGGTTCATCTTATGTGTCCTATTAGTGTAATTTACACGGTTAATCACTCTGTCTTCCTCTATTTCCCTTCTGTATTCTGGCTATTCTCCGTCAGTTTCCTTTGCTGACTCTGTATCATTGCCCCAACCTTTAACTTTGTGAGATGTCCCCACAGCTCAGGATTTTTGTCTCCTCTTCACTGTTTAAATTCTTTCTAAGTGATAACACATAGCTTTTACACATCACGGATATAGACATACAGATATGTGAATATATAGGCAGCTATGACATAGATATATATACATGATGGATAGACAGATCGGTCTAAATTGATATCTCCAGCACAGACTGCTCCAATGAACTTGACACTTTTATCCAACCGCTTATTTGACAGCTTCACTTGGATGTCTAATAGAAATCTCAACCCTAACACTTCTAAAACTGAGCTCCTATTAGTTCATATCCATACATGCTTCTCTTTCAACTTTTTCTAGTTAATAGAAAATCCAACCTCCTAGGTGTTTAGGCCAAAAACCTTGGTATCTTCCTTCATGTCCCCCTCCTTTCATGGTGAACATCCACTCATCACCAAATCCTGTTGGCACTAGCTTCAAAATATTTCCAGTACATGCTCACTTTGCAGTATTCCTGCTGCTATCATCTTGGTCTAAGGCATTGTGATTTCAAAATTCTATTTTTGAATGAGCCCCAGACAGGTCTCCCTGCGTTTGCCTTGCCCCTGGGGCATTCTATGCTCAACACTGCAACCAGATGGAATTTTTAACAGCTTTTATTGAAACATAATTGACATTAAAAAAACTACACACATTTTAAATGTTCAATTTGATAAGGTTAAGCATACGTATACACCTGTGAAACCATCACTGCAATCAAAAGAGGGATCTGTTTAAAACATAAATCACATCACGTTCCTCAGAGGATTTCCTGTTCACACAGAGTAAAAGCCAGAATCCTCTAACCTAGAAGGCACTACATGATTTGGCTTGTCACTTCTAAGCGTTCGCGTCCCATCCTACTGCTCTGGCCCTTCTTCATACGCCTCTAACGAATCGCCCACTATTCTTCCTCAAACATATCCCATTCATTCAGAGTCCATTCTCTTGCTGTCCCTCCATCTAGAATATTATTTTCCTACATATTTCAGAGCTAGTCCCTCACTGCCTCCAGGTCCTTATTGAAAAGGCATTTCTCAGTGATGCCTTCCATAACCACCATACTAAAGTCGAACCAGGGAAAGTCGTACTCTTTCCCTGATCTACGTTTCTGTTTAACTCTTATCACCATCTCAATTACTATATATTTACTGTATATAGCAACTGTATATAAATTTATATTATTTTATATACTATGTCTATATGCTATATAAATTACTATATATTTTACTTAACTAACTTGCTCATTGTCAAGTTACTTGCCCCCTTCTAGAAGGTAAGGTCCATGAAAACACATATTTTGGTTTGTTTTGCTTATTACCCTATCTGAGGTGCCTAGAATAGGGTGTGGCACATAGTAAGCACTCATTTAATATTTTTTGGACAATTAACTGAATAAAAACTTCATAAGGTAAGGCATCTAGAGTATTGAACAAGGTTTCTTTATACATAACAATTATTATATTATTTTGTATATTATCTACATTTTATTAAATATTTTACTCTTCTGCTGTCACTTCCCAGGTAGCTGTTACACAGACTTCCAGGAATCATATTCTTAGATGTTATTTGTAACTCTCCCTGTACCAGTGCTGTTAACATCTCTCTCACCACTCGTCTTCCTTCTTCCTCTTTTCTTTTTATTTCACACCCGTCTGTGACTGCTTCCTAGACGGCTGACAAAACAAAGAATGGGTGAGTAAGAAGAACTAATATCATGTCTCGAGTATGAAACAAGCGTTCCTATTATTATTCCCATAATTCCCCAGAAGAATAGGGAAATAATCCCAAAGATTTACTAAAGTAATACCTTTCCATAATTTTAAGCACATCATTTTCAAGTTAATCACCTTACACAGATTTCTTGTCAATTCAAAATTGCCAACACAATTGTAGAATATTGTTGGAAAATTTCAAGATCTGCTTTCCATAGTTTGCTTTGTATGTTGAGTTTCCCTGGTTTCAAACAAACACTGTTACACAGAACCTAGTCTACAATGTGTTTTAACTCTTCTTTCATAAATTAAATCCTAAAAGTTCTCCACACTGTGACCATTAGAGGACCCCACGGCACAGTGGGCCTTCACTGAGAATTTCAGTCAAACTTGAAATTTTATTATTTACCCCTAAGCAGTATCATAATCCCAGCCTACCTGTCACTGGAATAAGGTGCTGATCAGCAGGAGAGACTGTCTGCCTCTCTTCCACATGGTGATTCTGTGAAATAGCAAAAGTCATGACTAAGACACTTAGAAGATGGTAGGGTCATTCTTCGGGATGGCATTGTCCTTCTTCATTTATTTATTTTTATATTATTTATTTATATATATTTGTACTATTTATTTTCCTTCATTTCTGTATTTTATTTTATTTCCTTCTTTATTTACGTTTAACATTTTCGACTCACAGTTTTGTCACAGATTATTAACCCTTTTTGTAACTAGAGAATCTGATAATTCCCGGAAAAAAGAAAAAAATAGCTGAAATATTGGCACGTGGTTATTGAAAAACTACATGAGAGGATTGTAAAGTGCTGCATTCAGAAGGAAAGTACACTATAAACAATGTGTCTGGAGTAATTTAAGTAAATGATGTGTAGTATGTCATGATTTATTTTATATTTAAATATATATCATCTTATTTTCAACCAAAGAATAAAGTAGTAAAATGAGAAAAAAATATATATTTACATTATGTCCTTGTTAATTCTAACTGTGAGAAAGATGCACAAATAGAAGCACAGAGGAGACCACATATGATGGGTAAATGCAAATGGAATTCCAAAAGCCTCCTGCAGCTAGAGAATCTCAGAAAAAAATCTGCAGCGAATGCTGCTTTGTATCTACTTTTTGGAGGAAAAAGAAAAAGGCTGTATGTTTCTGGAATGATAATACTTATATTTGAGGTCTCTGTTAAAATAAATCTTGAGAAAATTCACTGAAGCAATTTCTTTTATTCTGTGCCTCCCAAAATTAATATTCTTAAGATGATATATGTTCTATTTAATGTTTATATCTATGTGGACACGAATACACACTTACCATAGAGCATTGACTTTGGAATTTAAAGAATACTGTATCTCTAGCAAACTTCCATCAAAAGATACAAAGATATTATATCAAAGTTGTTATAATAATAAATTATTTTATTAGAAATTAGCAGCAAACTAACCCCTTCATCCTAAGCGGATGTAACTGTTTTAGGTAGGAATTGATTAAGTATGGGGTTCAGTTTCTCCCCTACCAAAAAGGCAAGAGTTTTTACTTTTTAAAAATGTTTTCTATCCAAAGTATATTTAGCACTTAGCTGAGTGTCTGGCTCATAATAAGCATTCAGTAAAGATTTGTGGGTGAAATGAATGAAGAGAGAAGACTTGGAGAAGGAGAAAGCCTTGAGGCACTGAAAGAAAAAAAGACCCACAGAGAGAGACAGTAGTGAACCAAATATAAACTACTTCTACCATCTAATGTTCACAAAAGGTCAACTTTAGATAGAAATATATATACAAAAAAGACTGACAGTATGAGTAAGTCCATGGGTTTTCATGACTTAAGCCCAGTTACTCTCAGTACCCAGGGCCTAATGACAACAGCAGACTCCTTTGACCAGAGCTGTGGCTGGGGGCAATGCATGAAAACACAGCATAAGTAAAAGAGGGAAGTTTTCATTATGCATCATTTACAAACATTCAAAATAGTACTTTACCACTATTGCTATTCTTTTGCCAGCTGGAATTCACTTACTATTGACCCTATATTTAATCCTAAAATATCATATGAACTTTTTCATAAACAACAACTTTATGGAATTTCTCTGCCTCTTAATGATAGCTAAGGTTAGGTATGCATTTATCACAGTCGTAAACTCAAACGCTTTATTTGTACTTTCTATTCACTCATATTTGTACTGTTGTATATTCATATGTATGTATGTATACATATATGTGTGTGTGTATCCTAAAAATCACAACTGCCATAATCAGACAAGCTTCCATAAGACATCCCTAGACTCCACATTTATCATTTCACTCACAGCAAGCCAGAGAAAGCCCTGCCTCTTTTCAGCAGTTAGAAAGAAATCCCCTCTGATTTGCTCAAAGCAGGAGCTTTAGGGAACAAAAACCTTTGGCGAGCTTTCAGCACCATTACAAAATTAGTAAGATTCTCAGAGTTCTCTGACCATTCTATTCTTTTAACATTTGGACTCAACTATGGTCTTTAAACTAGATAAGAACCAGCAAAATAAATATCATCTGAGGCAATAATCTTTCACTGGATCCGAACTGAAAGTCATTCGAGACTTCGGGGCGATTGAACCTGTCATAATACTGCACCGCTTTCTTATCAGCAAGTCATTCCTTTTTAATAGGAGTAGAATCTTAAAAGGGATGGAAACAAATTAAATGAGGTTTATCAGTACTTCCTTCAAGATGTTATTGCGCTGTCTTCATTTGGGGACGATTTCAAAAGAGAAAGCAAACAGAATGTTGCGTCTCAAAGAAGTAATTAAATCCTTAATTTGCCTACAATAATTTATTTGTAATGGTAGCAATTCCAAATCTGATTAATAGCATGATCTCCTTCTGGTAATTAAACATTCTGCCAAAATTTCCTAAAATTAAGATGTTTACAAAAAGCCACACAGACTTCCAAAGCTTTAAGAAGAATTTCTCAAGACTGAGGTTCTAATAAAGAGTTTCGTAACTAATATCAGTGGAGAAGAGTGAGATGACTATTTCACTGAAGATGAGGGCTGATGTACACTTTCATTATACCCTGTGACATTTCCCTCTGACTGTCACTCCATGCAGCCCAGATATCAGGAGAAATGTTCTTGATCATATCACAGAGTTGAAAATGCAGGCAGTGTTAGCAGCATAGAAATGTGTACAAAAATCTTGCATTATATTTAGCCTTAGAATTGATGCTAACTTTCTTAGGCTCTTTAATTATTTTTAAATAATATGGTTCCACAAAATCTTTTCATATCATTAAGGAAGGTAATCTTGAAATAGACATAACCATCTGACCTGTATCGATCTTTGCAGAAAAGGTTGGATGACAAGAAGAGAAATTAGGAATAGGAAGGCTCAGAAAACAAAAACAAAATAAAAGAGTTAAACGTGAGTATATTGAATGAGGAAAGCAGGGGATGAAGCAAAAAAGAAAGGAGAAAGAAAAGGAAAGAAAAAAAAAAATCAAGGACACATGGTGTAAATACATACTGTCTTCAGAATTGACTTGTGTTCCTATGCCTGACCTATATCATTTGATTGTCCTGTTATTTACAGATACTATAGAATTTGCACTGACCACACAGAGTCTCATTGACTCTTCATGGACTCAGTCTAGAAATGTTTATCTCAGCAGGTGCTAATGAGTTATCAACCAACTAGTAAAAATGTTTAAAAATAATTGAAGAAAGAAAACCTTGACACAGAATTTTTTGTTTGTAAAAATACTTTCAAAATAGTTACTATAAACTCAGGAATAAAAATTCCATAGCTATGGGTGCATTGTACATTAACAATAGACATTTAAATAGGTCATCTAATGGACATCTTGAAAGAGGAGGATTTGCTTAAGTAAAAATCTACATACGGAGGAACTGAAATGCATGAATTAAAACATAGTTAGAGAAAATAAAATTTCTAAATATTTAATGTGAAGATTAATGCCTGATGACAAATATCATTAATTCCAACTTTCTGCTACCAAATAACAATGGACATTGTGGAACTAGGAAAGGAATGAGCTTAGCTTGCAGGTCATGATGCTCTCTTCCTACCTCCTATATAGAATTTTATTTCTGCTCAGTTAACTCTTGATTTTCTGTACTAATGGAGGAATGAATTTCTGCAGAAAACATAATTGGTATATATTATGGTAGGTATTTTCCACATCATCAAAGCTTCACCCAGAAATAAAGAGAAAAGAGATATTGGGACTAACTATTGAATTCACATACTTCCCTTCACCTACTTTGATATTTGAAGTCCCCTTGCTTAAATCCATGGAAAACAATGAGGCTTCCAGAGAGGCAAACATTATTTTTTCCATAGACACCCTGAAGTAAACCTAAGGAAATAATACCATTTCCAAGCAGGAAGAGATAAAATAGTAGGGAAAAATCTATGCTTTATTAGTTTTTTTCATTTCAAACAATTTAAGAAAAATAACAAAAATTGGAAGTATTACAAAGAAATGTTTGTTCTTGACTCTCTGGAGAGTAAATTGCCAAGCTGAAACCCCACTGCCCTTTAAAACATTTGTGTACATTTTTTATAAACAAGGACATTTTCTTACATAATCATAATACAACCATCTAAATCAAGAAATTATTACAGATATATTAATCATAGCTATTCATAATAATAATCTACAGCTACATAAAAAGTCCTAAAACATAATGACTTAAAGCAACAAAAATGCTTTATTTCACAATTTCTGTGGGTCAGGAATCTGGGTGTGGCTTAGCTGGGTCTTCCAATTGGGTCATAATGTTGCAATCAAGGTATCCACTCAAGCTGTGGTCTCATCAGAAGACTCAACTGAGGGAGAACTTTCGTCCAAGCTCACTCATGTAGTTGTCGGCAGGATTCAGTTGCTCATAGATTGTTGAACTAAGGGACACAGTTCCCCACTGGCTATTGGTCAGAGGCTTCCCTTACATCCTTGCCATGTGAGGACAGCATGGTAGCCAACATCCATCAGAGTGAGAAAGTAAGAGAGCAAAAGATGGGGCAAGATGGAAGCCCCACTGTCTTTGTAACATAATCTTGAGAGAGGCATCTTACCACTTTTGCCATATTGTTTTCATTAGAGATGTGTTTCTAAGTTCAGCTCACTCTTAAAGGGAGGGGATTACACTAGACTGTGAATACCAGGATCAAGAGTCATTGGCAACATCTTAGAGTCTGCTTACTACCCCATCTAATCCTCAGACTCTCTCCAAGTTTTGTCAAAGATCTAACTAATGTCATTTATAGCAAAAAGTTCCATTCAGCTTTATCCACTGCAATTAAACATCTTGTTTCCTTAGTCTCCTTCAGTATGGAATATTTCTTCAATCTTTCCTTTATTGTCATGACCTTGATGCTTTTGAAGGTTATAGGCTACTTATTTTTAGGGTGTCCCTCTATTTGGGTTTGTCTAATATTTCCTCCTGAGATCTATGTTATGCATTTTTGGTAGAAATATCACAGGGGTGATGGTAAATTTTTTTCATAGTTTCTGTCAAGTGGTACACAATAACAATTTGTCTCATTATTGATGATGTTCACTTGAATCACTTAAGGTGTTATCTGCCAGACTTCTCCACTCTAAAATTGCTCTTTTACTCCATTGTAATCAATAAGTATTTTATGGGGTGATGTTTTGAACATATACAAATATCTCATTTCCCATCAAACTCTCAATTTATTCCTTATTTACATCTGTATGGATTCATGGTTTCCTAGTATATTTAATGCAAAATAATCTGTTATTACTGTTATTTTGATGCTCAAGTTATCCCAATTTGGCCAGAGAGAAACTGATAAAACTGGCTTTTGTGTTATTTGGACATGTCTCCTTCATTCTCTAAACACACTCTTGTTTGGGGGCACAAAAAGATGTTCAAGGCTTATTTTCTTATCTTGTGATTTCCCTTGCCCAGTACTGAAATCAGCCATTTCTATAAGAAGCCTTGTTTCCTTTCTAATGAAACAATCATTCTCACTGTTATTGAGGTATGATTATTCCCAAACTCTCTGAATAAACAGATCTACGCGATTTTATGTGTGTATACATCTATACAAACATATGTACACACATATATAACATGCATATATTCCAAAAATATATAGAAATATATATCTAGTAAATATATGTATCCAACAAATATATACAAATATATAAGTAATACCACAGTTTCTTTCTATTTTCTGCCTTTCTATAACTAGAAGATCTTTCTTTGACAGTAAGAAATATCATTTTCATTATCCTTATTATAGTCATTTTCCTTATTACATTCAATTGCTTGGTCAATTCCCTCATATGTAACAAATGTCCCATTTTCATTGCCACCTCCTCCCCAGTGTAGTTACTCTCCTCACCTTGCCTGGGCTCTGACAGTCACACTGAGCACTTTTGTGGGTATGCACTCCAGCCTCTGACACTTCTCAGCCTCTGACACTCCACATCGGCCTCACCACTAGATGAATGACTTTCTCATTCCATTTGAACTCTGACTCACCATACCAGCCCAATCCCCCAAAACCCTCCCTTCCCAATCACAATCCAAGATCTGACAACCATCGGGTGAGCTTCCTTTCTCTGATCAGGTTATAACATTCACTGTTGGGTCACTGACCCCATACAGAGGACACTATGTACCATTCTTGGACCATACTATTCCAGAACAGTCCTCCTCCCACGTGCAAACATTCCTTACCATGCCTAGGTGTAACACCTCAAGCGAGGCCATCTTCTTTACCCTACTTTGACTGCTTTCCCACACTGGCTGCCCACCCCTCTGTGTGGACACCCACCTCACCCTCTTCATGCTTTTACATCTTGTTCTAGGTCACTGTGCCTTCTGACTCCCCAGGCTCCTGGACAATGGACATTCATCTTGCTTTGCCCCTACTTTTAGGACTGAATTGTTCAGGAAAGGAAGGAAAGAAAGACAAAGCAAAGGAAAGTAAGACAAGAGGAAAAAGGAAGAAGATTGAGATATTTTTTCGATTATATTTTACGTGAAAAAGAGATGAGCAACTCAGTGACTTTACTTAGGAAAGAGGGTCCCCAGACTACACAAATTCGTATAAATAGTTCAAAGGTAATCATTTTCCTAAATAATTATATGCTCAGTCTAAAATATTGTTTATAAAAGAATGCAAATTAAAATAAAATCCTATACCACTTAAAGCTTCCAAGAGAACCTGTTAAGGGTAATTTTCATGAATGTCCACTCTGTGGCAAATCATTCCCAAGAGTTATGCTGATGATCACAAATAGCACTGTAAATTGGCACAACACATAAATTCAAATATTTTTTCAAAAGTTTCAAGAAAACATATATCCTTTTACCCAGACATAACTCCTCAGGAAATTGACTCAGAGGAAATAAATTAACAATTGCATAATTTCCACTTTATATCACTCACAATAAATAAAAGCCATTGATAGTTAACGGTCTAATAATACAGGATTATTAAAATAATGTTACATATGTATAAAAATGCTAGAAACATTAAAATTATATGCATCTATGTTTAATGTTAGAGATGGCTTATGATTTTGGTAAATAGACAAAAGCAGGTAATGAAAGAATACATATACTGCATTAAATATACATTTTTTTCATGATGATATAATCTAAACAAATTCTGTAAGATTATTCACTAATTTATGTTTGTGTGCTTCCCTCCAAGTTGTTTCTACCCAGCTTGCATCCTATTCTAAATATGTTCATTTACCTAATCTCTTTCCTCTTGCTACTTGATGTGCGTTTTAAATTGATTCAGTTAACATGAGAGTCAAGATTTAAATTTGGTCTGAGAGCCTTTCTGATCCATAATCTGGAATACAATGTCCATGATTGTTCTTGGGTTTTTTTTGTTTGTTTTTGGTTTTTTTTTTGTTTTTTTTGTGGGGAAGACCAGCCCTGAGCTAACATCTGTTGCTAATCCTCCCCTTTTTGCTGAGGAAGACTGGCCCTGGGCTAACATCCATGCCCATCTTCCTCTACTTTATATGGGACGCCGCCACGGTGTGGCTGACAGGCATTGCGTCGGCGGGCGCCCGGGATCCGAACTCGTGAACCCTGGGCTGCCAAGCGCGGACTGAACCGCTGCACCACCGGGCGGCCCCTCCATGATTGTTCGTGAAGGTTACCATTGCATCACAGTCATTTCCCAAGTGACACAAAAGAGCTCCACTCCCATCTCAGGAAACATTTGTTTGTTTAACTCCATTTTGAAAATGAGAGCATACAGTTAGTCTTAAGAGCACCATACCAACACACATTGAGAGAATTGAGTTAACAAGCTTAGAAAAGGGGTAGACAAGAGAAAAGTGATGGGGAAGGAGGTTCACAAATTAACAGTGAAACTGTACACATAATTGTACACATTGTATCATTTTTTGTGGCATGTTCCATGGGGGGAGAAAAGAACAGTGTAATAACAGACACATTCTTTTTTGGCATACTTGTTTAATTTTAAGTCCAATTAATAGTCTGGCAGATTTTGAAGAGTTTACAAAGCACTAGGGCCAAACAGCACCTTTTTTTTGTAGATGGGTGTTATTGTGATGGCAATCATGACAACTCATGGAGTAAAACATGAATGTTTCTTTTAGTACTATTTGAGGCCTGCTCAGAGGCTGCAGGAGCACCTGTTAAGAGTAGTTCCCATGAAGCCCTCCAAAGATAAAGCATCTCCAAGAGTTATATGGATCAGAGGAGGTATTTACCATGAGTGGGCCACAGTTAGCTTGGTCAGAAAAGTCCAAGTATAGTCGGAAGGAAAAGAAAAGGGGAAGAGAGATCAAGCATTGGAACTATACAATGTAATGAGGTAAATAAAGGAAAGAGAACGAGGTGAAAAGCTGAGAATAAAGCTCAAATCATGAAGTGTAATTGATGTTAATCTTGGAGACCTGTTGGAGGCTTCAAGCACTCAAGAAATTTCTCTCTAACAAGGTGGCTTTTTAGTCACCACCTTTCCTAATCAGCTTGGGCTGCCATAACAAAATACTATCATGGGTGGCTTAAACAACAGAAATTTATTTCTTACAACTGTGGAAGCTGGGAAGTCCTAACTTAAGATGTCAGCAAGGTAGGTTTCACTCTGAGTTCTCTGCTCTTGGCTTGTATGTGGCTGCCATCTTGCTGTGTGCTCACCTGCCTTTCATTGGTGGGTACACATGGAGAGAGAGAAAGATATCTCTTCCTTCTCTTCTTACGAGGCTACCAGCCCTATCAGATTACAGCCCCGCCTTTATGATCTAATTCAACTTCAATTACCTTCTAAAGGCCGCATCTCTAAATACAGTCACATTGCAGGCTAGGGCTTCAATATACCAATTGGCGGGAGACACAATTCAGTTCATAGCACCACCTGAAGGAGGAGAGAGTATACCATGAAAGATATTAAGGAGAGAATATTCTAGGAAGAAGAAACAGAAACGACAAAATTTTAAAGGCATGAATCAGCTGTGTTTCCAGGGACAGGAAGAAAGCCTGTGTGGCTACATGAGAAAAATAATAGGGAAGCAATAGAAGGGGGTAAGGTCTAAAACAGAATCCAGCCAAGATTACACTGACACATAGTAACACAGTTATCAACGTGTTTGAACCTTATTCTAGACTGATGAAATCCATTGAAGGGTTTGATCCAATCTAAGTTTAAAAAAAAATTACATTGGCGGCTTTGTGGAGACGTGTCTATCAAGGGCATAAGAATAGCAGCAGAGATAGCCTTAAGAAGTCAGAAACTGACCTTTATATTGGTGGTTGATATCTTCCTTTAGTTAAATTTTTTCCTCATAATCAATCTTTTTTTGATAAATATATTTTGGCTGAAAATTGATTTTAGGAATCCAGTAACTCTAGTATCGTCTAGGAATCTATAAAATCAAGTAATTTTTAAAATGACAAAATAATTATGTAGTGTTGCAAATGCTTTGGACTAGATATTTGTGAATGCGCACCAATTCAGACATCTTGCTGTGCAATTAAATCTCCTGTTGAGGAGGTTGCTCAGTTTGGGCATGTTTAATAGATCCCTCGATATGGTAATGCTATTTAGGAAAAATTCCTAAATTTCAGGAAGTGGAGGTTTGAGTTTGGGGGAAGTATAATGTCTATGAAAGAAGGCTACCATACTTCCTCACTTCCCTGAGGAAACTGGAGGTGGTATTCAACTGGTACTCCCTTCCAAACCCAAGGAAGTAGAACTGTAAGAAAAACTTCTGAAATTTGTGGTTGTCTTTTAAAAGCTAGGGTCAGCATCTCACTCCAGTTGGATGTATGTTTATCTGTAGCATGGATTGATCTCTCCTAGTGTAGGAAAAGAACATTGTAGACAAAAGACTGTGCTGTGACAAGACAGAGAGAGGACAAATACTGGTTCTTTTTCCCTGGCCTTGAAGAGGTAAGGGAAATGGATTCTACCTCTGCATGCTATCCTCTGAGTTAGAAACTTGGAAGATGGTCGAGATCGGGGACTATGGAATTGGTGGTGATTGAGCCCATCTCAGAAATGCAGTGTGATGTCACTATGTAGAAAATAGTCAGATGATGCAATCATATCTGTAAAGGAGCTGCCAAGGGCCAAGGAGATGCTCACCAGCAAGTCCTACTAGGACCTCTATACACCACACCCAGCCACAGACTGAGTCATGAACCATGTCACCATTGGGACCAATTCAAGGAGTTAGCAACCCTGCCCTCACAGCTTTGCAATTACTCATGAGGTCAAAAGCATTTATTACTAACATGAAAGACAACCTACTCACCAAGGGTGGTGGTGTAAGGAAACTTCTTTTCCTTTTTCCCCTCCTCTCATCAGTAGACAAAGAGAAAGCCCTGGGAAGATGGAAGGAATTAAAAGAGAATAAACGACCCCTGATCTTTAGTCCAGAGACACAAGTCTCACTTATGCTGGGGTAAGAGGGATTATTAAAAAGATGAACACTATGGGGCTGGCCTGGTGGCACAGTGGTTAAGTACATGTGCTCTGCTTCGGCAGCCTGGGGTTTGTGGGTTCAGATCCCAGACACGGACCTACACACTGCTCATCAAGCCATGCTGTGGTGGTGTCCCACGTACATAATAAAGGAAGATTGGCATATGTGTTATCTTAGGGACAATCTTCCTCAAGCAAAAAGAGGAAGATTGGCAACAGATATGAGCTCAGGGCCAGTCTTCCTCACCAAAAAATAAATAAATAAGATGAATGTTAGATTTAAATCTAATTGACTGCACTTAATTCCAGATCCAAGTTACCTTTACAAAAATGGAATCAAACTGAAATTTTATTAAGGGAACTCATTTCCCACCAGCAAAGGGGATTCGACATTGTATAGCTATTAGCAGTTATGAGAAAAAGTAAGGCATTTCTATGGGCATGCCTCCAGTTGGTTGAAACACCTCTGTGAAATCAATTAGAAGGATTTACCAAGAGGTGATTCATTAAGTCCTAACTGCCTTCACTCATCCCGACTGCAATCCTCTGTATTTACCAATTTTACAACTGGTGTAAACAGCATAACCACGTATTGTGTAATGGTCTGAAGGTATACTGTTGAACTCGTTTTGATAAAAATGAACTGACTTATAAGAAAATAAGTTATGACAAAGAAAATGCAGTTTAAAAAGCCTTACCTGCTTATTGAGCAGAAACACAATTGCTCAGTAAGAGGGCTTGAGGGTTACCATTTAGCCCTCTTGTGGCAGGCAAATCCTTCCGCTCTTGAAAGACTGCAGTTCAATTTGGTACACTTCTCTCACATCAGCCACTCCAGACACAATGGTAACAACCGCTGGCTCTAAAGGCCCAAAGGAAGGAGGTAACATCCTTGAATGGTTTCTCCTTTCAAAGAGTAAGCTGTGAAGGGAAGTGGGAGGAGGAGGAAGGAGCCGTGGACACCAGCACACGCTGCTCCAGCAGTAGATTGGAAGGCAAGAAATCCATTGCACAGAAACCTGCAAGAGCCTCATCGGGGCAAGTCCCTGCTGAGCAGGCTTACTGTCTTCAGAAGGGACGTAATCAAGAACTCATTAAAGGTACAAAAATAAAGCAAGTGCACCAAGTGTTAAATGCAAAGAGCATGAAGGACATAATTGAAATTTTTTAAAAAGTATTTTTAAGCATTTTACAAAATACCCTAATAAAGACCCATTCAATATGTGGGTTATTCTAATAAAAGTTTTTTTTTTTAAAGATTAAATAAAGAAAGAAATCTAACTACAGGACAAACGCTGCTGTTAGAGATCTGTGGCTGTGAAAATGAAACCAAAGAGCATCCAAATCTAACAACGGCTTAGTGCATTCATTTCAGGAATCTGAAATACTAAAATATTAAGGAGCTGCATCCTGCTATTTTTTAATGTGTTTATTTATTGCAGATTTCCCTATAGCACAATTAAATGCATGAAAACATGCAATGTGTCATCACCAATGTTGTTTATATTTTACTTGCATAAATCAGATACACAAATTCATCATCTGCTAGTTAAGAACGTAAGTATGCTTCTTTAACTTGCCTGAAATTTGAAAGATTATCAATCTTTCCTTTTTTGTTAATAATAAAAATAATAATAACAACACAAAACTTAGATACATTTCTGTATAAAGTAGCTTACAGTTTCTAACAAAAAGAAAAGAGAAAGCCATGGATAGTACAAAAATTTTAAATAACACGATGAAGAGTGGGATGTGATGGGAAAGATCATTGGGGAGAAAAATTTTAAGGCTGAATTGCTTCTCAGAGTCTATTCAGATTCCTAAAGTAATTGTTTTCAAGGTAACCTTTGGGAAGCACTGGCCTAGTAATTTCTTCAGTGTCCTCTGCGACTACACTCTCCACGTACCTGAAGAAAATTTCACCTACTCCAGATGATTTGGGACAATTAGACGTTATAAGTTATTTTCTTATTTTCCCCAAATGCCTCAATTCTTCTAACACCCCAACCTCTGGTACCTTTTCTCTCACCTGTTTCTAGCTGATGAATTTCTTTTTCTTTTCAGTGCAGAGATCCCCAGAACGTGCAATGTACTCCCAATGCTCTTACCAGGATCTAGTAAAGAGGAACTATTACCTTCCGACTCCCTGATAAGATTGCTCTCTGTATGAAGTCTCAAATTGTGTTAGATTTTGTTGCTGTACAATATCAGACTGTAATGCCTCCTGTGTTCACATATATCTTACTTCAAAGGTAGGATTTTCAGGGACACTAGTTTTCAGTTAATTCATCTTACATGTGTGTGCATTGTGTGTGCTCCTTCGTGCTGTTAAAAGTTAAAGTGACTTTATCTTCTGTGTTATATATAAATGCTCCTAAGAAACAGAAGTCTTGTTATGTCCTTGGGTGTTCTTTCCAAAATAAAAATGGCCATCAGTAGACTGTCCATATCTCATTATGTGATAACAGAGTCAGATGAAGTGCACGTTAATTTATCTTACTTGCTGTTTCACACATTCAATTGCAATCTCTTTAATTAAAAATTTTAACAAATTTACAAGTTTGAGTAATGAATTTGTTAAAATAAACACTCTGGTAAAAGTATTGTACTCAGTCCTGCTATTTTCTCAAATCATCCCCAAATATTTCTTTCTCTCTTTAATGATTAAAGTTCTTAAAATAATAAAAATTGCTGACATACTGTTCATAAATTTATCCAAGCAAAATTGCATGTTCTATTATCTTACAGATATTAGGCAAATACTGAGGATGCAGAGACAATCAAGACAAAATCTCTACCCTCAGTAAAATTACTAAGTAAGAAAGACTCAGGAATACCACAGGGTAACTCTTTGAGATATTAATTGTCTTTTTTCCCCAGCTCTTGTAAGAAATCTCATATTACTTTTCTATGATGCATATCAAATTACCACAATCAGTAGCTTAAAGAGTACCCATTTATTGTCCCACATCTTCTGTAGGTCAGACGTCTGGATGCAGTGTAACTGGGTTTTTTTGTCAGAAGTTCACAAGCCTAACATCAGCGTCAACCAAGCCGTGTTCTTCTCTGGAGCTCAGGGTCATCTTCCAAGTTCACCAGCTGTTTTGAGAATTCACTTCCCAGAAGCTGTAGGATGGAAGTCCCTGTGTTATTGACAGCTGTGTGCTGAGGGCACTCTCAGATCCAGAGACTGCCCACAGTTGCCGGCCACATGGCCCTCTCCACGACATGGCAGTGTATTCATTTAAGATCAGCAGAAGAGCATTTGATGCAACTTTAAATCTCTCTGATTTCCCCTGTCTCTGACCTCTAGACCTTCTTTTGAAAGGTTTCACCTGATTAGTTCAGGCCCACTGACACTCAAAGGGAGAAAGTTATACGAGTGTCCATATCAAGGACAAGAGTCATGGGGCCATCTTAGAATTCTGCCTGCAACACCTCCATCCTAATAAGGTTGTTAAAACTTTATTTTTTTGTTTTTATTTTTTCTCCCCCAAGGAAGTTGTTAACAAACTTAATGTTTGAGGAACAGAGGAAAAATTGGCAGGCATGTAAAATTTAATCCCTATCCAGACTTCTATAGCAGATGGAATTCAAAGGTCATAGAAGGCAAAAAAGCTGAAGTTTAGAAGAGATGGAAGTATGTCAGTTTGAAGAAAAAAAATCTTTGAGTGATTTTCTTGGGGCAAGAGAGAGAAGGTGGCTATGTGTTTTCAGTAATTGCTGGGAAATGGCCTACATAAGCTATCAGATAATCAAGGCTGAATAAACGGCTAAGGGAGACTGGATTTTAGGTATCAGGCTTCCAGCCTTGGCTATGACTCTCCTGTCCAAGCTTGACAGAGACCACCAGAGTCTCTCCCAATGAGAATATGAGCAGCGACCACTGTGGACTGAGGAGAGGGCTTGTCCTTGAGTGCGTTTCACCTCATGACAATCTTTCCTAGCTTTAAGGAGGAGTAAGTTCCTCTTTAACAGATCTAGTGTTGGATTTCCCTCTGGACAGGAAGTTGAGGCCTTAGAATGGATGATCTGGCTTAAAGTCCAAATTTAAACAAATAAATAAATGAAATACTTCTTACTGTTCCATGTCATAGAGTAAAATTCATCCCCAATATGTATGAAAACCAAAACATTATAACTCAGTGTGATAATGGCTATAACAGAGGTATGCACAAAACTCTTGGGAATACAGAGAGTTCTGTCTAAATAAGAATGGAGCTAGAACATATTCTCCAGAAGGAAATAATAAATCTTAGTTTTAAAACTAAGGGAAAGTAAAGAATAGATAGAAGGAAACGTGGTGGAAGTGGAGGTAGTGAGGTGAGTAAAGGAGGTCTTAGAATGCAATCTCTTTATACTCAAAGGTATAGATATAAAGGTTAAAAAAGGTGGAGTAAGAGGATCACATGGACAAATGATTGAACTGGGATTGGCATCCCACATTTAAGAAGTTTTCAGAAAGATTCTATCCAGAGATAACAACTTCCACAAACAGATGTTCCATTTAACCACTTTCTTTTTTTTTTTTTTTTAAGATTTTTGAAAGGTTTAAGTGTTGAAGGCTTTCAAGTATTTCTTTTAGTAATATGTACCAGTGGGAGATACTGTCTTATCAATAAACATGTTAATTGGGCTTTGCTGACAGTTAAGAGAGAAACTTATGTAATAGGGGTCACAAACTCAAAAACCCACAGGGCCATGCTGTTAATGAAAATGAGAGAAACAGCCTAAATCTAAGAGTAACACAAAAGAGGCTGGGGGAGCCTCTGCGAACTGGGGATCACTGGACTTTTCTAAAGGGGCGGCTTCTATTCAGCCCTCAACAATTACTGCCATGTGGAAAGGCAGACTTACCAGTCCCAAAGTTTCTAATTGCTTCTGAGAAAAGCTGTAAATCTAGATTGAAGTCTTGGTAACAGCTGTTGATTGGGGGGGGGGGGGGGTGGAATGTGTCTACAGTGCAATCGCCAGGCAAAGGGCTGGATAAGGCTTGGAGCCAACAGTTTATGAACTCTTCTATAAGGCAATAAAATATGATATAATTCTCATTAGCTGGGAGACTTATATAAGTGTCTGAGGTAGGGTAGGCAAAGGGGAAGTAGTCTGAGAGAAAGAGAGAGGTTGATAAGAAGAAAGGAGAGCACCCAAAGTAAACTTTATAGACTCTAAAAATGTGTCCAGTGCTGCACCTGCTAAGAAAAAAATGAAAGTTTGCTACAGCTTTCATTGTGACCCAAGTTTTCTATACCAACTTGTCAATGGATCACATTGCAATTCTTTCAGATAAGTGACAGTAAAATCTATTTGATCTCAGATCAAATCTAAACATGGTGTCTGTTGAAGTGTGTCGTAGGCGCTATCTCCACCCCTGAAAAGAACAGGATTGGAGTATTGGATCCACCAAAAATACTTAGATGCTTAACAGTCATAGTGTATGTGTGTGTGTCCCACATGTGCACACGTTTATCTTCAATTGTTAATTCTCTTAGGAAAAACTTAAACCTCTGCTTATGCATATGATATTATAGTCTTGTCTCTTACTATGTTATGACTGTACATGCCATGGAGGCACAGCAGATAATCTGTGCTTTTCACTGTAACCCATTTTGACAGCCAGACTAAAAATGGAATTTGTTTACTCTTGTCCCCAAATCATAGGAGTACTTGCCTGCCTGACTAAAAGTAATTCCTTAAACTTGAGGCATTATTTGTTTCATGGGATTGCGAATCAGAGGAAGTATCAATGTTAACTCTGATTTATTTAAAATACAAAAAAGTGTAGGGTTAAATAAGTAAGGTCGAGTTGGAAAATGGTGGTATTTGGATTAGGAAATCATGTTGTTTTCTTTCTCTGAAAGTGATTATATTTTTTTCAGTATATGCAAGATTTTTTAGGAAAGTCAGAGAAAGATGATTCCAGGACCTTGAGGCTGGATTCTTAAGAAGATAACGTCTGGAGAGTTCCATTCATGTCACAGATTAGTCTCTGTCTCAGCTTAATCAGCTATCTTGCTTCTACAGCACATTTTTGCCTCAGCTAACTCAGATGATGTTGAAATCCTGCCTAGTTTAATGCTTTCTTCTCTCCCATTGAATCAGTTATACATCTCCTTGGTAGGTAAAAAAACCATCTATTTTTAACATACTTTTAAGGTGACATTAATTTGATAAACTATATATCAAGTAGGAGGAATAGCTTGATGCTGTAAAACTGATTTTATTGTTTTATTGTGTCTTGTTATGGACAGAGAGCATACATATTTTAAAATGGTGGCAGAAGTGACGCATTAATATTAAAATTTTAAGAAGAAACAGAATCTCTTTAAGAAACAGTAAATTACTTTGATTAGGTTATTAGAAGTACAGAGATCAGTATTTTTGAAAATGTGGATTCAAACAACTGAAGAGGGACAAAGGGACACAGAGGAAGCTTCCAAGCAAGTTAGAGGAAGACTCCAAGAGAGGCTAGGGTTGTGGAGAAACTTCATTCGTCTATCTGCCCAGCGGTTTTCTTGTTCCTCCATGTTACTGTGGGATTCTCTGGTATGGAAAAAGAGATGTTACAGTCATAGTGAGGATGTTACAGATGATAACTAAATTAGCAGGCAACTCAGCTAAACTTCTGGCTTTGAGACTCTGCCTGCTTCCTCTTGATAGAAATTTCAGCCCCAAGCAATGATTGCCCTCAGCTACTTTGCATCCATCTTACATGGACAGAAGAACATCCATGATATGGCCCTTAGATTCTAGATATGGCCTAGATATGGCCCCATAGTGAAACTGACTTTGGTCACCATAATCTCAAGAGGCACATTTTAATTCCCATTTATGCCACAGAAAATGACCTCCTCACCACTCTCTTCTGCCTAAGATCTTGCTATCCAGCTGCTGGAACAGTATCTCCTTTATTTCTGATCCACTAGGATATTTAACTTATTTTGGAGTGTGGCCTTTTGGGTTTTTTTTTCCTTTTTAAAAATAATCTATCTATTATTGCTATATGCTGAAAGGAAGGGGAAATTTTAAAACACATTTCAACAGCATCTGGACTAAAAGGTTAACATGCTTTTATGATAGATAACTGCAAAAAATTTCATTTCCTTTCTTTTTTACCTTGGAAGAATGACTTTAAATTTGGAAGGACTATATCAGATATATGTGCCTTTATTTTGTTAACTATCTGTAAGATAGTTTCAGGGCAAAATGATTTGTTAAAACGGGGCTTAATCTATAAATAGAAGAAGCTGAACATAGTGTGTAATAGTATATATAATGCTAAAAATACTAAATTTCTCTATAAAGTTTGTTTCCACAATATTAATAGTATTAAGAGTTAGTGGTTAAGACATTTAAAAATTTAAATATGCCCTGTGGCAAACACTGCAGGTTGCATTCTGTTCTTCCTTAATAAAAGAATCCTGATGTAGTTTTGGGTACCAGTGTGCTCAAGTAGAAAACTATACCTCCAGGTATCTTTTCAGGTAGTGGTGGTCATGTGACATGCTTCTAAATGTTGGGCTGTAAGAACAAATCTCCCAAGTAAGGCTTCTGGGAAGGCTATTTTTTTTTTTTTTCCTGATAAAAGGAAAAGAGTCATCAGCCATTCTTATCATTTACCCTTTTCCCTTTGTGTCTGATACCGAATCTCATGCCTGTAGTGTAGCTACCATCTTATAACCATGGGGATAAAAGACACAGGCTAAGAATAGTGAAAAAAGATGAAAGGAGCCTGGGACTTTGAGCAATTCCAGCCCTGTAATACCCAGCTTCCAACTGCTTGTAACACGCGAAACACAAACCTAATTACCCATTTGTACCACTGTTTGCCTTGTTTGTCAGGTTTTTATTACAGGCAGCTGAACTCTATCCTAATTCACCTATGCTTTCATTGTGATCCAGTACACACAGGACCAAGATGTCATTCAATACCCTTTCTTTATGTATAGTTTATGTGTATCATTAATTTTACTATGATGAGAGTGTCAATTTTATGTATAATTACAATCACTGTTAAAATGGTCAGATGCATTTAACTTTTATAAATACTCTTATTTGGAATATAGGCACAAGTAATAATAGGGCCAAAAAAATGATCTTTTAAAATGTGTGCTTTCTTTGCCTCAGGTAGTATGACATCAGAGGATGAGGTGGTGTTAGACAGGGAGATGCACCTCCAGATCTATTTTCAAGGAAGGACTTGCTGCATGGTTTAGGGGAGAGGTAGGCACATCCCCTCCAGCTGTGAGGTCCTGCAGGGACTGCCTCAGCTACAGATCTCTCATTGCCAGGGCAGCCCACATCTTATGACTGAGAGGAGTGGGATAAGTGTCCCAACATTTTGGTTTGATGCAGGACAATCTGATGGGCTCCTCATCAGATGGATCAAGGATTTGTTGGGCCTGAGCTGCAGTTTGACTTCTTCCTCTGCCCAATAATGTTTCTTCCCCCTTCCTTCCATAGGTGTTGATCTCTAATAATCATCTTACACCTTAAACTCCATCTCAGTATCTGCTTCCAGAGACTCCAACTTGCAATTGTTGGCACTGGGAGTGGTCCAAGAAAGCAGGTGATAAGACGAGGTATTAGAGTTGCATGATTCACTACCTGGCTGGCAGTGAGGACCCTAGGACTGGTGATAGATGGAACACAGGCAGCCACTGGCACAATGTGGCAGCCCAATTGTTAAAACTTCACCAGTGATGAATGATGAAGCTATTCCTGTGGAATAGAGTGTACTAGCCCACGTGATGTGTTAGACATTAGAAATGCATTGAAGATGTAGTGGCCGCAAGGATAAAGGATTGGATGCCTATTGCTAGGCACCTCTAGTGCCTACTGAAAGACTGAAGAACTGAGGTTGAGCGACAGGCAACTGAAAGCCAGGTGTGAAAGTCAGAGTCCTCTTTACACACAAGGAAGCTTATCTCCTCTAGTGGGAGGACAGAGGGCAGAGAATGCCAACCATAAAACTGGATAGGAAACGGTTTGTTGACTTGGGGGCACTATCCCGAGAGACAATATTTAACGTCATGGCAAAGACCCCAGAAAATGGTGTTAATTCATTACTAGGATGCCTCCTAGATGTATGGAAAGAGTGATGTTAAATTTCACTGAGTAAATTGAAATGCCAGAATTGCCATGGCAAACACTAAAGGATGGGATGAAAAACTTTGGGGAATGAGGCATGCTGCAAAGTATACCCTAAGTGTGATCAGAGACACGCTGGATTATGTGTGTCCCCCAGGAAGACTCAGAGGCCTCCTCACTTACCCAGGCTGTGAGAAATGTTCTGGTAGAGAGGCATCAGCATCAATTAAAAAGTTTAGTAACGTCTTTCTTTTGTAGTCCGGGGCTGGTGGTATGTGGGATGATCAATTTTCCTAGTTTTAGCGCTGAAAACTCTATGTCCAAGGAAACCCCTTAGTTCCAGGAAAAAACCCAGAGAACTGTTGCTACTAGTTGATACTAGAGATTGTTACAGAACTTAAAGATAGCATGGGGATGATAGAAACTAGTAACAATAGAGGCCAAGTGGAAGCATTTACCTTCCAGAAGTCATGGGACGTCACAATTACTGCAACAACCTACAAGGTCAAAGTGGCAGCCCAAAAATTCTAACCCACAGAGTCATCGGGATGTTTAATAAATATAGTGCCCCTTGAGGCAAAATAGATGGGAAGCTGACAAGGGTAATACCAAGCAAGAAAAAAATCAAGGGTGAGTGACTAGATGGCTGAGGGTTGTGCCCCCAATGTAAAAGTTATGATTCCTTGTCTGATTTCCACTACTGAGGCATTTGACCACCGAGGAATCCATCAACTGAAGATGTGCCTGGGTACTCAGGAGGAAAGATCCTACCACAATATGGCAAGTATACAAGGTAATGGTTCTTCCAGTTATTCCCCCAAAGGGATATATAGCCATTTACACAGCTAACTGTGCATTGAACAAAAGGGAATACTCAGACATTGCAGAGACTGACGGACACTGGATTTGAGAGAACATTGATAGGCAGAGACCTGAAGCACTATCATGGCACCTTTAGAGTGGGGATACAGGAGGCTGGGATAATAAATGGAGTCCTGACCAAAGTCTGGCTTACAGTGTACACCTTCATTTCACTAAGACAACCGGTCATCATTGTACTGTTCCCCAGATATATAATTGGGACTGACATACTTGGAAGTTGGCACAATCTCCACATTGGGTTCTTAGCCTGCAAGGCACAGGCTATCATGATGGGTAAAGTCAAGTGGAAGCCTTTACAATCACTCACATCCAGCCAATATAGTAAACGAAAACCAATACCACATCCTGGGAAAGGCTGTGGCAGAAATTAGTGCCACCCTCAAGGATTCAAAATGATTCAGGGGAAGTATTCTCTGTCATGTCTTTATTTGAGTCACCAGTGTAATCCCTGCAGAAACCAGATTGAACCTGGAGAATGGTTGTAGACTATTTCAAGCTCAACTAAGTTGTACTCCTGACCAAAGCCAACATGCAAGATGTGGTATTTTTGCTAGCACAGACTAAAAATCCACTGACACATAGTATTAGCCTTTGAATTTTCAACTGAACTCTTTTCCATAATTATCAGAAAAGAGAAATAGGTACTTTAGCATTCACGTGAAACAGACAATATACATTTTCATCTTTTTCCCAAGGCTATGCTAATTTCCTGTCCTCTGTCATAACATAGTACAAAGTGACCTGGAACTGTCTGAATATCTGACAGAACATCAAATCAATCTTACGTTGATGACATTGTATTGATTAGGTAGCTTGAGCAAGAATTGGACAGACTGGAGGTTGTGTTCAGACACATGCACTCCAGAGACTAGGGGATTAATCCTATGAATACCCAGAGGTTTGTCCTATCCATAAAACTTTTAAGAGTATAGTGATCTTGGGCATGGGCATGCCAAGACATAATTTCCAAAGTACAAGACAAATTATTTCATCTTGCATTGTCTGTTGCAAAGAAAGAAGCACAATTCCTGGTGGACCACTGCGGGTTCTGGAGACAGCAAATCTTGTACTTAGGCATATGCTCTTGCATATGCCAGGCAATGCAAAAGGCCTCTATCTTTGAGTGGATCTTAAAGCAGGAAAGTCCTCTAGAGTAGGTCCAAGATCTGGTGCAAGCATCCCTGTTACTGGGGCCATATAATCTGGCAGATGTTAGGAAGTTGGTGGTATCAATAGGGTGAGAAGATTCCATGTGGATTTTGTGGTAAGCCATGTTAAAAGCATTATGATGCAGGCCCTTAGTTTCTGAAGCAAGGTCATGATATCTCCAGCAGAGAATTCTGTGCCTTTTGAAAAACAACTTTTGGCATGCCTCTCGACCCTGGTAGGTATGGAAGACTTGATCATGGGACATTAAATGACCATATGGCTGGAGCTGCTATCATGAGCTGTGTCCTGTCAGACCTACCAAGTCATGTGGTCATGAAGGCCCATAAATAATCCATTGTAAAGTAAAGTGGTAATGGCATAAATGAGCATAAACAGGACTAGAAGTCACAAGCAATGCAGCATCCACCACTTCTACAGCAGCCCTCTTCCCTCAGTATCTGCCTCTGGTTTTATGAAAGAATCCCACAGTACCAACTGAAGGAGGAGGACAATGAAAATAAGCTTAATTTATAGATGTGGGCTCTTGGTTATTTTGATATGTGGATGCTAACTGAAATGAAGAGAGGTTTCATCACTTAATAGTGGCCATGAGAAGCATTAGCACGGGAAAATTCTCTCAAGGATTTGGAGACAAGAAAGGCTGGAGTGGAGGCAAGAGTATGGACATATGTGTGTTGCATAAAAAGTGAAGAGCTTTTTATTACCCTCTAAGGCCCACCAGAAAGCATCCACCATAGAAAAGGCAAAATGATTCAGGCTATTGATATAAACCCCTCTATTACTGGGCACTCCAGTCCTGCCGTAATGGATACATGAATGAAGTGGCCACAGTGATACACATGGAGGCTAATGATGGCCAACACCATGAACCCATACTTATCAAAACTGAACCATCTACTGCTGATGCCAAATATTCAACCTGCCAGCAGTAGTGAACAGTGCTGAGCCACTGATGTGGCTTGATTCCTTGAAGATACCAACCAATTACATGGTTTAAATTGATTACACTGGGGATCTTCCATCCTGGAGCAGCAGCACTTTATTCTTGTAGAGATTGTACCATATTCCATCCATGGGTTGACCTTCTCTGACTGCAGAGCCCAATCAGTACTATGATGTGAGAGCATGTGGAATCTCATATAAGATCATGTCAGACCAGGGGACCCATTTAATAGGTGGGGATATGGGATCATGAACATTAGATATACTTATCGTGTTTCATACTTAATCATCTAGAATCTTCCTCTGTTAGAACATTGTCATGGCCGGTTGAAGACATAACTGAAGTGCCAGCTCAGAGATAATACTCTGTGAGGATGCTTTGTCATCCTCCAGTATGCAGTATATTCATAAAAGGGATACTGTATCCTCAAAAGGAAGAACACATGGGTCTGGTAATAAGACGTATAGACAGGAATGGCCCCATTTATAATCCTCCCCCAATACCTGCTGGGAGCTTTGTGCTTACCATTCCCACAACTCTAAGCTCTTTTCTCTGGTGAGGCAGGGTGTAAAATCTCAGCCATTTCTCTCTGATGTAGGATCTTCTGATGGGTGATCCTCATTTCAGAGTTCCCTGCTGAGCTGGCCAAAACTAAGTAGGGTTTATATCACGGCTTAACTTCTTCCTCTCCCCCACCCTTCCCTTCACAGGTGCTGTTTCTTCACATATATCTTGCATCCAAAATTCCACCTCAGTATCTTCTGGGGAATCTAACCTGTGACAGAGTCTTCAGTAATATTTTTGTTCATGAGTAAATAAAAAATCAAGTTATTAAGGAACAGTTATAGGCATCTTAGTGATGTGAATTGTGCAAAATCCTATGCATTATACTGGAGGTGCAGTATAGTGTTATATGCTGTGCTTTACTTATAAGATGGTATGACTTTTACAATAGTCAGTACTGAATATACAACTGGGTGTTACAGGAAAACGATGGAGGCATGAAAATGAAGGATGAGGAAAAAGAGATAATGGGGTAGGTTTGAAAGTCTACCTCTGGAAAGCTTATTAAGAATGTTCTTGTTTTAATAATTATTTATTCAGTTAGCATGCTGGAACCTACAAGCTAAAGAAGATCTTCTTAACCTCTCACAGGGTCCTAAAAAGACGCAAAGAAGCATCATGATTCTGATAATTCTAAAGGGCACCACTTTCTTTAAAAGTAGTATTAGAACTAAAGCCTTTCCCTTTACATTCCAATCCTAACATCCTTTTTTACTAAAAAGTCCTCTGTTGCCTGTTTTTGCTTTAAATGAATGACCAAAATAATTTTCACTGTTTAATAACTAATATGCTAAATGCAGCATGAGGCCCATTGTTACAGATCACCCCTCTCACTATATTGCATGAACATTCTGTGGAGCTACAGAGGGAGTGAAGAGATCCTTAAAAACATCAGCTAACATAAGCTAAACTCAAACTCTCCTCTCCACATTAAAGTTAATCCTATAGACTCTCTTTTTTCTTCATGATTCTATTTTTCCAAAAATGTTTAACAAAGCTATTATTGGAAATAATCCAGTTATTTTCACTTTGCTTCTCATCTATTCATTTCCTTCCCTGCCTGTAGCTCTAGCTAGACATATCTTTCAATTTTTATTTCTATCTTCTTTTTATTTTTTACTTTCTTTTTTGAGGTGCAGCTTATACTAAATTGAGCAAATTATAAGAATGTGGCTTGAGAAAAATTTATTTTTGTACACACGCATGATATGGAACATTTCTAGTATCCCAGAAGGCATCATTGTGTCACTTATAATCGATACCCACCAAAGGTAATCAGTTTTCTGACCTTAATTGCCATAAATTTCCTCCTTTTCTCTCAGTTTCTCTTCCATATATTTTTTCTAATTTCTTTTTCTCTTTCATTCTAGCTACTATTTTTCTGTTCACCTTTTTTTACTTCAGCTGTCTGTAATTTGCGATTTAACTTGTCCATTAGGTTTTATTTTCAATTCTATGTATTCTAACTTCCAAATAGTCTTGTATTTGGTATATTTTCTGCAGAGTCATTATCACCATATTGAACTATATTGTGTATTCAGTTTGTTTGTTTACTTGTGTTTTTGTCTTTCTGGTTCCAGTGGAATATAAGCACTAAGAGAGCAGAGTCCTTATCTGTCTTGTTCACTGATATCTCCTCTGACTAGAGCAGCTCCAGTTCCATAGTAGGCGCCCAAAATTTTTTAATGACTACATAGATCTATTATGAAAAATTTCTTGGACATATTCATGTCTCTACATCACTCTAGTCCAAAGATCTTTCACCTCATCTCATCTATTGGTATCTTTTCTTGACTTGTATCCTCCTTCTTTTCTTTCTCTCACACCTAAATCCATCCTACTGTGCTGCCAGAGTCATCTTTTATCACCCAAGTTATTTATCCTCTCTTTGAAATCTTTCAAAACCATAACATATTCTACAAAGCCCCACATAGTTGCATTTCTGCCTATTTCTTCAGCCTCACTTTCTCTGCTCCTTATGCCATGACACTGGTGACTTTAAGTTCCTGGATATCTTCCACTAATATTTTTACAATGCTTTACAATTTTATGAATATTTTTACATAATACAATTCTCATTAAGATAGTAAATTTTCTGAGAAATTCTGAAATACATAGCTATTTAACTTTTTAAACTAACATTTCTCAAACTTACAGTCCATTTTATCAAGGAATATCTATTATTATCTCACTAAAAATTTAGATGAGATATTCTATTTCCATCTACAAAACTGGGCAATTTTCAATACTCCAAATGGAAAGAGGTGGATGTGATTACATAAAGTAACTCAGATATGATATCTACAAGATACATCAGAACATACTTGATGTTCTGACCAGCCAGCAATCATAAATACATGTATGTTAGTATACTGAAAACAAGAGGACTTGAAAGCCTTGTGTATTAAAATGATTATAATACTATTTTGGTGAACCTTAATACATGTCCAAAACACACATATTTATTTATTTTTTCTCATTTCAGTTACAAGCTCTCCTAAAGCCCCTTTTTGACCTTTCTGTTTCTTCCTTATTTAGAGCTGATGTCTTCTTTTCAGGGCCTGGGGCCCTGGAGAATGTAGTGTATATTTGATTTCTTCAGAGTGACTGGAATCAAGTAGAGTACTATTGATATTATTGATAAAGTTAAAAAAAAAGCATGATTCTGACATTTGTGGAACACTATTGCCAATAGACATGTGTAAAGATTTTCTATTTTTAGCAGAGTGAAATCATGATACTGTGCTTGCTGCTCTAGGGAGTTATAATTTTTTTGTTCTCCAATAGCCTATTAAAGATACAAGAAACTGGAGTTTTGAAAAACTTTTCTGAAGTAGGTGATTATTGCCTCCTGGTGAATATCATTGTTTTACCAAATATTTCTCATGGCTTACAGTTATTATTGGTTCTTTTTTAAGACTATCCACAGCAAAGCATAGTGAAGCTCATTGAATAAAAGTTATGGGGTGTGGATTATGTGTGCTTTGGAGTCCTTCATGAATCACGAAACATCTTATTTATGAGCTCTCTTTTCCTCTACTTCTTCACACTGGAGACTATTTTCTCTCATGCTTCCCACATTTTGTCTCATCATCTATTCATACATATGACTCTTTCTCCAGACTTCACATCCTCTAGAAGCATGCTGTATTCCCCCACGGCTTCTTTGCATCGGTGTATAACTCCTCCTTCATTTCTTACACCTAACCTCTTAGCTCAAGACTCACTTGCCTAATTGGAAGAAATAGAAGTTTTCTCTGTCACAGAGAATGTAGATTGACAGGTTACTAGATTGATAAAGCCAGAGAGACTGAAATGGGTCATAAGAGGCCCAAAGCAGACGCAACACTTCAGTATTCTCTTCTCACTATATCTTATTTTTATAACTGGTAAAAATTGGATTACTACAAGTCAGATGTGAAGAAATATTAATATTTTTATTACATAAATAAATTGCTTTGGGGGTCTGTATTACTTTTGGCAACAACAGTGAGATAGTTAATTTTAATTTAAGAGTTTCTTGTTTGTTTGTTTTTTTCCTTCATGTCTAAATTTCAGTACCTTTTGGACAAGCTATGTAATCAAATTCAAGAACTGACATTGCAATCATGATTAGAAGCTCCCTTTCTGAGTTTTCACCACTCTTGAAGGGCTCTTCCCTCCTCTCCTCTGTCCTCCCTCCTCCTGCCCCATCACCTAGAGGAAGCAGGGAGAGATATAGGGACATATTGTGAACACACACCACAGTGATAGGAGATCCACACCTGGTCTTGGGGATCTTCTTAGTTGGCTTTCTCTGCTAGTGTTCCCTCAAATCTCAGCTGTGAATAGGTGGTGTCCAGGAGCTCAAGCTCGCTGTCTCACTCATCATAAAGGACATCCAATGGTTCCTCTGTAATACGACACGTAAGAGAAGCTCAGGAGATCTTGCCAGGTGGCTGCCGAGTGGAACACTAGCATCTTCAAGAACTCAGACAACTTCTATATGTACTGAAACTAAACGACTACCACTTCCTCATCATACTTCTCTCCTCTCCCCCTGAAAAAGAAGTTCTGGATATATCTACAGATTTTGCCAGTCAGCAAACTCTAAGTGAGAAGTGGCCAATCACGTAGCATCAGCAACATCTTCTTACATTCCGGAAGTGATCACTGGGTGCATTCCCATTTTTGTGGATTAATCTAATATTCCTCAAAAGTCTGCCCTCTACTTCCTTTTCTAACTCTTCCATAGCTCTCTTTCAATATGAGGCCCTTTCACTTGATTTTTTCCATGGCAAAGCAAAACAATCGGCTCTGTCTCTTCCTGCCTTGGAATAGAGTAGGAGACTATGACTGACACTAGTGCAGAGGCCCCCGTCCACTTCACCTGTTCTGATATGGCATCCTGATATAATATTCTGATATAGAACAGAAGTAGAGGAATGGGGAAGAAAAACTAAACTTCTGTTTCCTATCCACGTATGGCCACATGTAAATACTTCAGCTATCATCTCTCATACTTTCTGGGCACAATTTGTATTTTCTAATCTTCTGATCCACCTTTTTACCAACAAAAGAGCAACATATTCTACATATTCATAACAGAACATATTCAACACATTCTAGGAAGACTGACTTTCAAGGCAAAATAATTTCTATTTCCCTCAAAATTCACCATATCACGTGGATATATCTTTCCATTCGGTTCTTATGAATCGGAAATCAAAATAAAAGGTTTAATCAAGTGCAAATTGGACTGAAACTAATATGAGTGTACAACAATATGTCCCATTGCATCAAAACAAGAGTTGGTAATTTGTTCACATATGAGAAGCCCCGTGTTCCTCCTGGCAAGTTTTAATCGGAAAATCTGAGTGCCTAAACGTATATTATTAGTTCTTATAATATACCAATCATTTGCTCTTCGGGGTGTATTTTCTCCTGTTTTTAAATGCAAATATGGGGGGATTCTTTTTAAGTTGGTTTTCATATCACCTATCTGAACGGACAAAGAAGGACATGGTCCTTGTTGAAGGCAAGTAACTTGTCCTCTATTTTGTAGATATTTTACTCTGACAGACTCTTGATTGGAGTCTGGTCTTTCAGTCAGAGAGCTCCAGGGAGCCTCCATTTAAAAGGAATGATTCTTTATACACTAACTACCTTGAAGAAAAAGTACACTTTTCTAATTAAAACTTCCTCTTCTGTATTTCATAGAAAAACATACAACTGCTGGCTGAACTCTAAGAACAATATCAATAATTTTACTGTGAGTATTAATATTGGTGGCACAAATGACACTCTACTGCTAATAGTAGGCATGTTTTCATTTTTATATAAATATTAATAGTGCCACCTTTGTCATAAATTAAGCTCCCATATGTGTGTGATTGTTTCTAGCTTTCTATTATCTTTCTTTGGTCTATTTGTCTATCCTTGGCCTTGAAACCCTATAACACAAGTCCTCAAACTCTATTCTATAAAAGTGTCTCAACTATGTTTTATCCTTTTCATTTCAGAATACATTTTAGAAATAACTTCTGAAGAATGTTCATATCAGCTTTATTCATAATAGTCAGAAACTGAAAATAGGACAAGTATACATCAGTAGCAGAATGGATAAAGAAATTGCAGTATATTCATACAATAAAATGCCACTCGGCAACAAAAACAAACTACTTATACACACAACATGCATGAATCTCTAAATTACCATACTAAGTGAAAGAAGGCTTACAATAAAGAAGTACATGCTGTATGATTCCATTTATATGAAATTCTACAACAGGCAAGATCAAATTATTGTAGAAAATCAAAAGTGAGGTTATCTTGGAGGGAGCAGGGGTTGACTAGAAGCAGCCATTAGGTAAAAGTTCTGTACCTTGATAGGATTTAGGGTTACACAGGTGTATACATTTGTCAAAACTCACTGAATGTCCACTTAAGGTTTATATAATTCATTATATGCAAGTTTTACCTCAATCGAAAAATGTATATAAAAATTGAACTCTAGTTAATAGCATGCATGTTAATTAGGGAAAATTGTGCTGATGTCTGTAATTTATCTTGAAATATATTAAAAATAAGATACATTGACGGCTAGAGAGAAGAATGTTTAGACAGTTATGTGATAAAATAGGTATAGTAAAGTATTAATAATAATAGAATCTAGGTAGTGGGCATACGAGTGTTCATTATAAAATTCTTTTTGCTTTCTCTATGTTTAAAAATATTTATAATAAGTTATAGAAACATATTTGGATTTTCTATATATCATTGTGTTAGTTTAGTTGTAGTTGTTTCTCTAGGAATTTGTCCACTTCTTTTAAATTTTCAATGATGTTATCATTAGTTTTATCCAAGTATTCTTTTAATATATGGTTAACAGATGCAAGATCTAGAGCAATAAGTCCCTTTTAATCCTTAATATTGACTATTATTGTACCCTCGTTTTTCATCAGTATCATTTAGTCTTCTGAAAAAGCCATAGGTATTTTCGTTAATTTTCTTTTTATTAGACGATTGCTTCAAATTTCATTACTATTTTTATATGCATGTATATATATTATATATGAAGAGCTCATTGACTTTATGTCTGGAATTTTTCTGCTATATGTATTTAAGGATGGAAGCATCCCTCTATTCTCTGTTTACCTTCATACCACAAGTGTTTTGTTGTATTTCCATTAACAATCATTTTGAATAATTTCAAATTTCAATTATGCTTTTTTCTTTTACCATGAGTTATTGAGAACTCTATCTTTTGGGTTTTTTGGTGAGGAAGGTTGGCTCTGAGCTAACATCTGTTGCCAATCCTCCTCTTTTGCTGAGGGAGATTAGCCCTGAGCTAACATCCGTGCCCACCTTCCTCTATTTTGTATATGGGATGTCACCACACATGGCTTGATGAGCGGTGCGTAGGTCCGCACCTGGGATCCGAACCTGTGAACCCCAGGCCCATCGAAGCAGAGTGCGTGAACTTAACCACTACACCACCATGCCGGCCCCGAGAACTCTATCTTGATATTGAAATACACAATGAATTTCTAGCTATTCTTTGTTCATTTAACTTTAGTTTATTTCTGTATTCCATTACTGTGTTAAAAAAAAAGAAAGAAAGAACAGACCCAAAATGACCCCTATGACGGCAAACCAAGACTCACTTACAGTTTCAGCCCCTTCCAGGAATTTGACCTTTAAGCCATCAATCTGAAATTTCCTGAGTTGAACTAGTGAGGTAACCTGCATGATAAAACCCATGACGGTTCCTTCCCCCCCAAAATAAGATGACTTGACCTGAAATAATCCTTCCTTTTCTTATGTTAATAATTCCCTGGCCCCACCCTCCTTCCTATAAAAACCTGCCATTTTTATACAGCTCCTCAAAGTATCTCTCTACTTACTGGAAGAGATGCTGCCCAATTCATGAATTTCTTAATTAAGCCAATTAGATCTTCAAATTTACTTGGCTGAAATTTTTTTTTTTTTTGGTGAGGAAGATTGGCCCTGAGCTAACATCTGTGCCCATCTTCCTCTATTTTATGTGTGGGTCACTGCCACAGCATGGCTTGATGAGTGGTGGAGGTCCATGTCCAGGATCTGAAGCCACCAACCCAGGCCACTGAAGTGGAGTGCTCCGAACTCAACCACTACACTACCAGGCTGGCCCCTGAATTTTGTTTTTTAATAACTGTTAATCATAATCATTAATGTCTTAAGTTTAGTTAATATATTAATTTCTAGAATTTCTATTTAATACTTTTTCAAAGTCACTATTACTTTTTTATGGCTTCCAATTCTCTATTGAAATATTTAATTTTTTTAACCAAATTGAATAAAGAAAGCATAGTTATTTTGAAGTCAATTGTCTGATAATTCCAATATCTGGATCCATTGATTGTGAGACAGGTATTGTATTTTAAGAAATTGTAGAACTAATTTGCTGTCTGATGTGATCATATCCTCCTCTATAGAAGATCACCATGTGCTTCTGACAGATGCTCAGAAACAATAAGGCAATCTCTTTGTCAGTGGTTAAAATTGTCTGGGTCACTCTCATTACCCACAACGGGATTCCAGTCAATTTGATTTTTTGTAATTCCTCTTTATTCCTAGAATGTAGATTTTTAGGATTCCAAAGTGATGAGAGTTCACTATGGCCTTTCCTGGATTTTAATTTGTGTCACACTAAACCCTCAAGGGTGTCAATTGCATACTCTCTAACCCATGTCTTCAAGATCAGCAATTTGCCAAAGGCAAAAATGGCCCCAAGCGAAATTAATAACTTTGGATTTCTGTCCGTTTCCCAGTTTTGACCTATATTTGTTCACTGTCTGGTTGGTTTACCAGTTCTTTCAATCATGCATTTCTAATATTTTACATGTCTTTTCTAAATGTTCTCTAAAAGGAGGTTGGTCTGCATTATCTAGTCTTTTATTCTTAAGTGTACTTATTATAATGTGTTGAAGTTTAAAAATATGTTGAATGCCACTGCTTTTTTTCAATGCTTTGATTGCACAAATAAAGATACTAAAGTCCAGATTTTATAAATACCCTAAGTTACACAGTGAGTTTGTGACAATTCCAGGACTCCCAGGAAATGCTGTTTATACTACAAAAATCAGTTTTGCTATTGCTTTTACTTTTGGAAATTATCTTGTAAGCTTCTGATTTTTCTATTAAGGTTGTCTTTGTAAAAAAGAAAGGAAGAATGTCAAACTAATCATGATTCACCTTCTCCATTCCTCAGTAGCCATCAGAAAAACTGAATTGTTCTGTTATTTTTTACACATTTTTGATCTTTTGACTCAGGGGGAAAAAGCATACATTTTATATCATAATGAGTAATAATAAATGTGTGTGCACACACTATATATATTTATAGAATGTATTTATGTTGTGTGCATATACACACACATGCAAGATATATATGTATGTGTGTGTCTGCATATGTGTTTGTGTTCATGTGCATGTTACTTGATCTAATAGACTAAAATCATAGGCACAACAAGGTGGATAAATCAGCTTTTAAATTTATGCCATTACAATTATCAAAGAATTTATTTTTCTACATTTATTTTAAAATACATTGTCATATTCTGACTATATGACTATAATAAAACATCAATTTGCTTATAAACATAATTTTAAAAACTTAAGAAAATTTAATTGATCTTGTATTGGAAGCTATATTTAATGAAAATCTGAAAAAGAAATGGAGTTTCTCAGAACATTACGCCATTGCAGAAAACAAAACTGCAAGTGAAACTATAGATTTACTGACAACACAAAGACTCCACTGTATTTTAACTAAAACAAAACAAAACATATTTTTAATTCCTTACATGACGTCTTATAAAAAGTCTTTGATACATGAAAATAATACTACTTGGTTAATATAAAAATAACACTCTGTTTTTCTGATTTAGACAAATTCATCCACTATATATATATTTTTGTGTGTGTGTGTGTGTGAGGAAGACCAGCCCTGAGTTAACATCCGTTGCTAATCTTCCTCTTTTTGCTGAGGAAGACTGGCCCTGGGCTAACATCCATGCCCATCTTCCTCTACTTTATATGGGACGCCGCCACGGCGTGGCTGACAGGCAGTACGTCGGCAGGGGCCCGGGATCCGAACCCACGAACCCCGGGCTGCCAAGCGCGGACTAAACCGCTGCGCCACCGGGCGGCCCCCTATATTTTTTAAAAAGACTGTAAACATGTAGAGAAACTAATCAAGTAAATTAAGCCATGATTTTTAGGGCTTCTTCACATGGTCCTTCCCCCTTCAGCAATGGTCTCTGGTCATAGTGCACGACTCCGAACCTTGAGAATGTTAAAGCACTAACAGAAATTTGTTAAATGAGGTATGACGTGCTTATTGTTATTTAAAATGCCCTGAGATTTTTTAATGTAATTTACAAAATAACAAGCAGGTATTATAAATGGTACTTAAGCTTTAGTTTTAAGTTCCAAGTTCTTAGGCAATCAAAATTCTTTAAAAATTAAGGTAAATATTTTATAAGTAGGAAGACCAAAGATCACTATACTGGCAATAGCCATAATTTATTTATCTTTGTGACCTTTAGTCGTCATGATCCAATATTAAACCCGTATAAAATTGCATTAAAAGTAATATGCATTTAAAGATTTAAAATACAAGTTTTTCTTTGATTTTTAAATTAATACTAAAAAGTTCTGATGATACAAATTAATTTTTTATTTGGCCACTCATTACACAAAATAACTATGGAACAAGATTATTCTCATATTCATTTCACCATGACTATAAACATAAATGACCTTTATGTATGGTAGATGATAACATTTTTGGTTTCTGCTGATTTTCAGCCTGATAAGAATCAATGAAGGATACACCTTATCCAATTCATTCTAATTGGAGGAGTAAACATTCTCAAAATTTTATATTGTTAATTATTTTTATAGATAGAGTAGAAAGATATGTGGGTCAAAAAACTGATCTATTCAGACATTAGGGTACAACATGGGAATTTTGGAAATAAGAATGAAATATTTGAATGACTGGAAAATTAAACTTTAAATTTCTTGGGACAGGGACCAAGTAAAGTTATTTTTTTCTAAGCCACATAACATCTAAAGTAAGACTCAGATCATTTTTCCTATTAAGAATTATAAAGAAAAATTTATTTAATTGAATAGAAAGGAAAGAGGAAGAAAAGATGCAGGTCTGCTATGAAAAGGTTAATAAACTTACTACTGGTCACGTTAAGGTATTGCAAAGTTTTGGAGTAATTTATGAAGTATTAAAACATATATATGAATCATGTATATGTGTTTAGTGTTAGAACATTTTCATATTTTTTATTTGTTGCAAACTGACAGTTCCTGTATAGATTATGTTCATGATAAAGCTACTAGCAGGAATACTTAATGCCCTAGAGAGCCTCATTTCCTGACAATTCCAGAAAACAGGAAAAATGCAGTTATTCGTGGTGTCTAGAAAGAGATTCATTGATAAGCATTTGGTTCAATAATATAGTTTTGGTTTTATTTAAAAGAAGAAAGTTTTGGTGGTGGTTGTTTTGTAATAATTCTGTCAAGGGGAAAAATATGATCAAAAAGTGACAAGAATAGATGTATGGTCAGAAATAACTGAGTCTGTAGCCTGGTTGATGGAGAAATCAGCTTTCATATCAATGGTGACTACAAATATACAGTAAGGCTAGAGAGACAATTTTACACCCAAGCCATCAAAACCAAAAATATTTTTAAAGTACAAATCAATTTTTATGATGCTGTAAGTACTATCCTGGTGAATGTTCTCCCAAATAACTAGAGGTCCTGTTGTAAGTACCAGTCATCAACTAGCATTTCTTTTGAAGTAGGGATAAGCAAACTTCATTTCCATTGATTAGTGATAGAGAAATTGAATGACAAGGATGTCAAATTATACAATATTTTAACAGAAATTAGTTATTCTGTCTTTAAATCCATTTAATATATTTTTATGGTCAAATCTATGGAAATATATTATGAATTAAAATCATTAAATATATACAGGTGTTTGCATATTAGAGCATGATAATTCACCAACATAGTGTGTTAAATTTTAACTTAAAATAATGCTGGTGGGATCCAGGGTAGGCCACCCCAAAATATCCCACAATAGCATATTGATTATTTTGAATTAAAGTTACCTGAAAAGCAACCAAGCAAGAAAAGGCATTTTGACCCTCCTCTCTCTGTTCTCCCTGAAAGCAGGAAATAAATCTGCCATGTGAAAGATACCCTCTCTGCACGAGGAGATAGACATCCTTATCACCAGCGCTGGGGAATTCAGAGCCAAGAAACCTGTATAAATTAAACTCTGTTATTTTTGTTAATTTACTACCACAAGTCTAAACTTCAGTTAAATTTCTCTCTTACCATGTGTGTCAAACCTGAGTTTCTTTTCCCTGTCATTCCTCAGCAGTTTATTGTTTCTTTATATAGAAGATATGTATATACTGCCTTCTCTGTTCACTCTCCAAGAATCGTTTTTATGATTTCCAATACAAACATATTAAATTGGGCTTTTCTCCTGTTAATGTCCTGGTTTTGTGTCAATTGTATTATTAGTCCAGCTATAAGAACATAAGAAGTGTGGAAGGGGAAATTTCCCCCTCCCCAACGGAATATATCTGTAACATAAAAATAAACATAAAAAGAAGCTCTTCAAATAGAAACTGTACCCAAGCTAGAAAGTAGTTTTAGATTTCCAAAGACACCTGATGTTAGTTTCCACTTATGTACAAAGTAAGTATTATTTATCTTAGAAAATTTAACATAGAATTTCAAAATTAATTTCTGGATCTTCAATAAGAATACAGTTCTTTGTGTTTAGGAATAATTTAGTCTAACTTCAATATATTACTTATGTGTCTATTTTTATATATTATTAAACAAGTAGACATAGAATAGAATGAGGAGTATAGATTATACATGTATAGTCAGATCAAGAACGAAGGGAAAGAATTTTTCAGTTCTTTAAAGTTTAAAGCATATTACAAATATCCCGATTCATATTGATCAATTGTATGTGAAGAATTTGAGAAGACAAGGCTCAAATTTTAAAAACTTAGGTAGCTGTGCTTCCAGAGCACAGTGCCACTTTTTGTTTCAAGGTTTCATATCCAGTATTGAGATGAAGCTCCAACACCTGATGCCTAGTGGATGGGGGGCAACAGGAATTTAAATCATAATGTTGAGAACGCAGGACTTGCTGGCTCTGACAAGTAGGAAACAAAAGATAACATCTGCTACGCCTAGTTTCCAGTTCCATTTCCTCTTTTGTTAATATAATACTTTACAATACTCATCTTCTCCCAGAAATAATTTCCACACTGAATAATTTGCATATCGTCATGCACAAACAACATTTCTTTCCTCTTTTATTGTGAGCCGCCCTAGTTATCTATTGACACAAAATTCAATTGTGTTGGTGTTTGCTTGTTCTTAACTGGTTTACTAGATTAATTTCATCTTCTAACATGCAGTTGGAATGATCTACTCAACACACCATGGAAAAGTTTCATACTCAACAAATATTCTTCATTCTTTCTTCCTTTGTTTTCTCCTAGCCATCAATATCCACCTTATGGGCTGTTCAAGACTGTTCATTTAATATTCAATTCGCCTGCTGAATGGTTCCATCATCTCTATTCATCTGCTGCTACTCTTGTTAACATCTTATTCCCTCACAATGGACTGTATTAATTGACTCGTAACTCAGCCTCTTCTCTTCTCCAGTCTATCAAGTACGGGGCAGGTAAATTAATCTTTTTAAAATACAATTTTGATCATGTCACTCCAACTTCATTGATTTTTCATTGTCTTCCAAAGAAAGTAAAGACTTTTTTGCCTGGATTTCAATTTCTATCTCATTGAATAAATGGTTTTTTACATTTTATTCATGCAAACAAAATTTGTTGTGGGATAGATACAATGATGGATTCTGGCTGTCCAAGATGAAAAAGCAGGATTGCTGTTCTTAAAATTTTTATCATGTAGTGAGAAAAGCAGACATATGTAGCACTAATTTTTAGATGACAAACACTAGTCCAATATTATAAATACATGGAATAATTAATTAATTTGGTCTCAAAAGACCAAAAGTAAGAAATATTTTAGTTAAGACTTGTATTTTAGACTTACTAGTTCTCTATAAATTATTCAAATGGCACATCGTCTCTTTTCCATACATCATTTTACTGTCTTAACAGTTTATTGTTAACAATACCTCCCTTGAACTGTGATACTATTTTCTTACTCCATCATCATAGAAATTATTTCTCCTGTATTTTGTAAACTTGACTATAGCAGTTAACCTGACTTGCCTTCTCCAACTTTATAGCCTCTGGAGTTCTTAGTACAATGCTTTGTATTTAATGATTACTCAGTAAAATAAATGTGGAATAAACTTAAAACACACATAAAATGAAGTCTCCTTATGGTTTTCATTTGCATATCTTTGATTATCAAAGAGAGTAAACTTTGTATATTTTATTCTCCACTAATGTTTCCTCTTCTGAAAAAAAAAATGACTTCATATCTTTTGCCCCTTCTTCCCATATTTTTTTCTTATTGATTTGTAGAATTGCTTTAGAGATCTGACACAAAAACTTTGTTGGTTATATATCTTATATGTATCTTTTTTTCCCAGCTTCACGTATTTTAGAATGGTGTTAAACAGAAGTTTTGTGTTATCAATATGTTTTATTCATTGGAAAATGATTTTTATTCATTCTAGAAATTTCTCAGCTATCATTTTGACTATTTCTTCTCACTCATTCTCTTTATTATCTAATTCTCAAATTCTGATTTAATGTATGTTGTACTTTATTTATTTTCTGTGGTTCTGAATGTGTCTTTCATATTTTTCATCTCCATGTTTATCTCTGTTATATATGGAGTAATTCTTAGATCTGTCTTCAAGTTTACTAATTCTTTTTTCATCTTTGTTTAATCTGCTGTTTAACCTTATTTTTCTTTTGCATTTCAATCACTAGGGAGATTCCTGATCTAGATTAGACAGAGTAAGTACATTGTCTTGTCTCTCCCACTAAATATAGCTATTAAATATTAGCATGGCACTCTTTTATGACTCTAAAAAGTAAGTAATACCAGCTGATTAGAGAAGAAGACCAGAATTCAAAATACCACCAAATCGGCATAAAATAATCAGAAGGGGAAACAAAGAACAGAGAAAGCAGAGGAAATAATTGAAGAAGTAATAATGAAATACTGAAGCTTTCTGATTGAAAGTTTCACCAAACTTACGACAGAGTATATTAGAAAATGATATAGCCTGGGGTATAATCTTGAAATATAAATAGAGATTCTGACAAGTTGTCAGATAGGAAAAAGAATCACCTTTTAAAGAGTAGGAATCAACAAACTTAAGTACATAATATGGAATAGTATTTATAAAATGGTTGGGAAAGGGAGTTACTTCCCAATAATTCTGTCTAATCAAGATACCATTCATCTATCACCACAAAATACAAATGTTTGCAGATATGTAAGGAAGGAGAGAGGATATCAGCCTACACTCTCTCTAAGAGATATCTAATAAAAGACTAGCTAAAAGATAAATGTATCAGAACAACAAATTAAGTATGGGGAAATATGAAATGAGAAGAAATTAATGTGAGCAATTAACTTTATAAAAAATATAGGTAAATAAAAATGGCTAATTATAAAATGACTGGGAATATATAAAATATTAGTAGCTTGGTAATATGTTTGAAATCCAAATAAATAATGACAAAGTGACCTTGTGTGACTTGTAAAAGAAATAGCTGAATAAGGATTCTTGATAGAGAAGAGCCATAATTTGAGGGAAAATTTAATAATTCTCTGAAACTAAAAGTAGTAAATTATTATAATAAAATAAAAGAGTTCAATGGATAGCAAAGGAGCATGAAAAAGTAAAAGCCATTGCCTATTAGATTACTAATAAAGAAAAGAAAACACTAAAGAAAGAGATAAAGTAAGGTTATAAATAGAAGTTGGATGAAGAGATACTAGACAAATGCAAATAAAGAGAAAGAAACAGAGGCAATAGTTAATAAGAGTAAAGAAGAATTTTAAGTTTTCTCACCAGACAGAATGTACAGTGACATATCATTAAAAAGTAACAATTTATGTACATATAATAGTCAAACTTGTACCCAACAATTAAGAAAAAAACTACTAGATGACTAATTGCCCAAATTCAATCAGAAAAGAGAGGGAGAGAGACAGAGAAAAATGCTTACAATTTCCAAACAATTTAACTGTGGAAGGAAAGAATCAGGCATGCATCTCATCAACACTGGAAACTAGAAGGTAATGAAATAGTATTTACAAACTGATGGGAGAAAATGACTGGAGGGCTTTTAAAAGCTGCAAAAATGTAACAGCAACAGTGTCTGTGCAGGAAAAGCGGAACAAAGAGGTGATGAAAAGAGAACTCAGCACCAAGAAGACCTGACAGCTTTGTGTAGCAAAATCCATATTTCTCCAAGACATGGAATGAACTTCACATCTTTGTTGGCTGCTGCATGAATGGGAGTTCCTTGGCTGATGGCAGCATCCCCATGGATCTGGTTGCGTTCCAAAAGGCAGAGAGGAGGAATGTAAATAAAGAATCTCCCTGACAAGCCATATTTCCAGATTCAGTGTGTTTCTGCAGCAGCAGATAAGAGAATCTTTGCATTATGAAATATGCAACAAGTGTCTTTTTTTCATTGGATGAGGAGAAGCACAGTAAGAATGCAAATATAAAACTGTACCCCAAGAAATACTCCAGCCTGAAACATGGCCAGACTTCACTACCACCAAATCGACCACAAATAGCACAGACCACTAAATCCCAGTTTCTTGGTGCTTATTGTTTAAAAGGAACAAACACAGAATCTCTGCAAAGATAATACACGCAAATAAAGAAAAATAAAATAAAGAATATAATAATATTTGAGAATAAGTGGTGCAATAAAATAAATTAAAAATTCACAAATTGGAATAGAATTAGTTAAATGGTAATACAAAAAAACCCAAAATCAGGAAGCTGGCCCAGTGACACAGCAGTTTAGTTCACACTTGGCAGCCCGGGGTTCACAGGTTCGGATCCTGGGTGCCTGTCGACTCACTGCTTATAAGCCATGCTGTGGCGGCATCCTGTATAAAGTAGAGGAAGATGGACATGGATGTTAGCCCAGGGCCAGTCTTCCTCAGCAAAAAAGAGGAGGATTAGCAAAAAATGTTAGCTCACAGCTGGTCTTCCTCACACACATACAAAAAAACAAACACAGGAAAGCAACACCTTGAAACAGATGGCACACACAAGCAGACAAAATATTGTGTCTTTTCTCAGAAGAAAAGTGAAAGATAAAGGAAATATTTCACATAAATAAAGTTGAAATTGGTAGGAAAATAAGGGAAAAGTAAGGGCCTCTAGAGATGAAGGTCCTAATGATATGGATAAAAGAAGATGAAATCGATCAAAGAGAAACTTACAGATATAGAAGACAGGAAAAGAATGACCACATATGCATAAAGGGAATCTCCAAGAAGAAAGCAAAACAATAGAATAGAACAAATCTTAGAAGTAGAAAAAAAGAAAGACAAAAAATGAAAATTTTACGAAACAGGAGTGGGCAATCCATCTAGCACAGATTTCTCCACAGCAATACTCAATGCTTGAAGAAAATGGAGCATTATTCATAACAACTTCAGTGAAAAGGCACATCTACTATAGATTTCCTACCCAAGGTACCACTCAAGCGTAAAGTCAGGAGAACAGCAGGTTTGGGTATGGAAGAACTGATGAATGTTGCTCTCCTTATAATATGTAGAGGATGATACCACAAGATAAACTTTGGACAACCAAGAGATGTGTGGAGACAGTCTAGCAAGAGGACTGGTGATGAGCATTAGGTGTAACTGTAAAACTCAGAAAAAAAAAATACTTGTGGAGATCAGGGTAATAGAACAGAAGGTAAATATTATATGACCCAATAATGGAGGAATTATATAATTAACAACAAACTGAGTGGAAAAGCAGGAAAAATGAGGGGGAGTACTATGTAAATTTCTTCATCCATAATAACAGGACATCATTTAATGAAAAATATTAAATAATAGTTGTACGAATATTCTTAAGAGTAAAAAGAGAAGTTACTTAAATAAAATTGGGTGATGGGACAAAAACAATTCAAGAAGTTAGAGAAAACAGCAAAATAAACTTAAGGAAGGAATTAAGAAACTAAAGAGAAAAAAGTTTAAAAACAAATAAATAAAAACATAGAAATAATAAATACATTCACATTTTGGTTCTTTGAAATAAAATAACTACTTCAAAAGATGAATTATCCATTTTATTTTGTCATAAGAGGACACTCAGCAATTTCAATAATGGGTGGCTTTACTAGGAAAATATGATTTATCAATACTGTCTTCAAAAAATAAATGTAAAAACATATTGATTTCTATAAAAGTAATAGATAAAGTAGTTAGTATAGTCAGTTAACCCTTTCTCAACAACAACAAAAGAGTACCAGGCCACAATAACTTTATAGGGAAAATTTACCAACAAATTAAAGAGCATATAATTGAAAATACATTAATTCACTTTCAATTAACCATAAAATAATTATTAATAAAAATATTAACTAAAGAAGCTAGAAGTACATTAAAAATAATAAAATCTGACCAAATTATGTTTATTCCAGAAAAGTAAGGGTGGGTCAAAATTGATAAATCTGTTAATATCTAAGGAATAAATCAATCTAAGGAAAAATATTACATGAAAATTCCTGTTAATTCTTAGAAGAAAATTAATATCTATTTTTATTGTTATTTTTAAAAGGCAATATAGTAGATAGATACTTAATGATAAACTATCTCAGCTGATATATATATATATATATATATTAAACAAGCATTTTAAAAGTAATTATCAAAACAATTAGACAAAAGAAATAAATTAAAACCATAAAAAATTAGGGAGGGACAAAGAAAATAATCTGTATTTGCGAATGACATCATTTTAAGTTTGGAAGATCCAAGTGAATCAACTGAGAAACTAGTGCAAATAATTGAAAAAATAATGGTGTAAAAAGTTAATATATTGACATCAGTATGTTCATATAATCAAATTAAACACACACACAATGTAAGAAAGATCCGATTCCTAATAGCCATAGAAATGATATATAATCTAGGAATAATATTAGTAAGAAATGAAAAAAGGTTTGAAACTTTAAAATGATTCTGAAGGATAAAAATGACCTGTATAGATCAAAAGACAGATCATCTTGGACAAAAACATAAAAATCTATGCATAAAAATTATCCTAAGAAAATTAAAACACAAAGAATAAAGCAGGAAAAATAATGTTATGTGCAACCTTTAATAAAGAAAAGGGTACCAATTCACCATAAGTTGCATCATGAATTTAACAGTCTAAATTATGTTAAATAATTTAAAACACTAACATAACCTAAAACAATAACAGAAAATTCTTTTGAGTGGGAAAAGATTCTCAAGTTCCTTTGGAAAAAGGAAAAGCATAAATATCTTGAAAATCTTGAAAGGAAAGGATAAACAGGAGGGCTCTTCCTATCACATATAAAGCCTCAGTAATTTGGGGAACATTCTAACGGCATACGGATAAACCAGTAGGTTCAAGGAGCAGAGTTGAAAGCCCATAAAAAAGTCAAAATATATTCTCACCTTCTCTATAATAACATATCTCAAGTCGTTGGAGAAATAAATGGAGTTGGGCTATTTGTAGTAAAGTACCATGTCATATAACCTAGATCAATTTCAAAAGGATTAAAGTCTTAAACATAAAAAGCATTCATAAAATGCTAGGAAAAAATCATGGTGGCATTTTTATACAGCCCCCAAGTGGTAAAGACTTTTCTAACTTTCACGGAGAGGCAGCCCTGGTGGCCTAGTGGTTGTGTTGTTCTACGTGCTCTGCTTTGGTGGCCCGGATTCGGTTCCAGGCACAGAACCACACCACTCCTCTGTCAGTAGCCGTGCTCTGGTGGTGGCTCACACAGAAGTAGAAGGACTTACGACTAGCTATATACAACTATGTACTGGGGCTTTGGGGAGGAAAACAAAAAAAGAGAGGAAGATTGGCAACAGATGTTAGCTCAGGGTGAACCTTTCCCAGCAAAAAAAAAAAAAAAAAAAAAAAACTGTAAAAAAGAAAAAATACTTTTCTAACTTTCACACAAATCTCAGAAGCCCTAAAGATTGATAAATTCAACTGTACAAAATTTTAAATTTCTGCATTAAAATTATCATGAGACAAATTAAATGACTAAAAAAAAAAAAAACTAGGAAAAATATTTACAACTCTTATATCAAAGAGCTTATTTCTCTAACTTTTCCACAGCACACACCCTTGAGTAAATGGACTGGTTGCTTGAGACTCAGCCAAGAACCCAAGGGTTCTCAATGCCAGAAAACTGAGACAGCTCTCTTGCCACCCTCAAGCCATCCCAGGCTGCTGTAGTGTGCCGGTGGGGAAGTTCTTATCATACCAACCGCCTACATTTAGATCATAAAAATACTAACACCTCAACAGAGGGGAAAAAAGAGGATGAAGAACGTCAATATATATTTTATAAAACACAAAATTCACGTGTTTACAGGGAACAGAGTTAAGGGGGGAGGATTGTCAATATATTACCTTTTATATACTTTGAACTTAAACAAAAAGGAAAAATAATTTTAATATTATCTCTGATAAGCCTTGATCAAAGAGGAGATCAAAACTGGAAGTACATTATCTAGGATCTCTGTACAACATAGAGATTAGCACCACAACTAGACTTCCTGGGTTCAGATATGCCACTTCAGTGTGTGAACTTGGGCAGAGTTTTAAAAATATCTATGCTTTAATTTTCCATTGGAAATTGGGGAAAATAACAGTACATACTTCACAAAGATTTTGTAAGGATTAATTAAAATAATGCACACAAAGTACTAAAAGAATGCCTGACCAACAAATATGATCTAAAATTAGCAAGCAATGAAATTAACACTTCATACAAAAAAATGGATCACAATAAAGCTGTTCTTAAAGTATTCCCAGAAGAAAATGTATAGCCTTCAGTATTTTTCATAATTAAAGAAAACTAGAGTCATTTTTATTTACATATACTTGGAATTAAATATGTAAGTATACTTGGAAGGTTTGCCTCATCTTTTGTCAAAACGCTCACCCAACGATTTGTTCCTCGTCATCAGCTTTATTATTTCTACAGCAGGAGCATTATGAACTGGTTTTCAACTATGATGTGTGGATATTGTTTTACTATAATACAATTAAAGAGAACACTTCTACTATAAATAGTTTGGTCTTTGTAAATGTTTGTGGAAAAGAAAAGAGAATACCAAGTCTGAATTGTAGAAACAATATGTACTAACCTACACCATAGTGAAGTGTTATCTGTAAATAACTGCTCCTTAAGTTGAATCTTATACTCTTAAAATATCCTAAACACATTTTTGTTCTTTATTATATGAATAACACATGGTGATTGTAAAAATCTTTAAAAAATGCACTAAAAATAGTTATGTAAATTCCCTAACCCAGAGATAACTAGTATTAATATTTTAGTATATGCACTTTTATTCTATTCTTCAGTCTATTAAAAAATATATATACACCCACATACAATAGAATTAAATATTTTTAATTGAACAACTTCTGTCAAAACATGCACCTATGGCATATTTTTAACAATTTGATATATATATTTAATTTGCAAGAATGAAGAATATCAAATTATTTTGACTCCCAATCCAGAGTTACACTGAGCAATGATCTAAAACTAAATTTTGAAAATAATATACAGATTAACTTAATCGCTTAGCACATAAAGTACAAAAAATTATATTTTACATTCTCAAAATAATTTTAAATGTTATTCACAAAACTTTGAATCTTCAAATATTAGTATCAGCATACCCTAATGTAAAGTGTTTTAAATTATATAAATATGGTCTAATAATAAATTTGGAAATGCAAAAATCATCAGAATGAATGAGAGTTGTTTATTTCACATAGATAATACTATTTTAATTTTAATCCTGAGTAAGTTTGAAGGAGAGCACCAATATGCTATTTATTGTGGTATTTATCATTTATTATGGTAGAAAAAGTGCTCTAATAATTTGAATATTGATAGATGATGTTCTATATGGCACCCTCCTAAGGCTAGATTTATTGCAGATGGCATTTTGAGCACAAATAAAATAGATAATGATTGTAATAATGTAACATGCATGTTCTATGAATAAACACTGAATTTCTCAGTAAAAGGAAAGAATCATTAGTGAATTAAACAGCTGAAATCCAGATATGTCATTTCTCCAAGAAATATTCTTGTAGATGAGAGGAAATATTGAAGCAGGGACTTAGAGGTCTAATTTCTTTTAATTTAACTTCTCTCAAGGAGGCAGAGCAATAATTCTAATTTATAGTAATAATGTGATTAACTCATGGTAGATAACTTCGGAGGATATATAGTTGTTTATGATGAGGATGTGAAACAATGAAAAACAGCAAAACTCACCAACCTGTGATGCCAATTAATCTTTTAAAACATACCTCTACTACCATTAAGTTGTCCTTTTAAGGTTTGCATCTAGAGATTAATTTACAAGAAATAATTGCCACTGAAGTTTACTACATAATAAAGCTGAAAATTATCTCTATAGTAAAATATCCACACCATTATGTAGTTAGAATGAGGAGGGATCAACAGAATTGAAAAAGAAAATATGTATACCTTGTTGCAGCATTACCACTCAATATCAATCACATGAAACTCTCATTGAAAAAAAAAAAAGATCCAACGTGAAGGTAGATCTATTGAATCAGTATTTCAAGGAGAAAGACTAAGCAATCTGTATGTGATTCTTATCCACAAGAAGAATGTTTGCAATGCTGTCTTACACAGCAATTCTTGAAATAGATTCTATGTTCAAGATTCTATGACATCAATCAGCAATCCATTCCAGTTTCAGAAATTTGATAAAAAATCATTTCTTTCATTAATTTTGATCTATTAATTTATTATCTATAATTTATTTTTTTCTCTATTTTTCACAGGAACTTTTCCCCCCTTAAGCCTAAGATAATGTTAGCAACTTCACAATAACATAATTTCAAAAAAAATATCATGCATTTCTCTCATTTCTTTGATGACTCTATGAGTTCCCTTAATTATTTCCGGTAAACCTTTCCTTTTGCATCTGAAATAGACACTTCACCAGGTACAGCAGAGATTTCAAGCACTTAATACATTCAGTTCTCTTTTCTTTTATTGCTCACAGAAAGATTGCACTTTTCGCTCCTTGAAGTTAGGTGATCACATGACTGTATCTGAACAACCATCTCTGACGGGAAATGGCATGTATTACTTCTAAAGTCAAAACGTTTGTCAGCTAGAGACTCTCCAGAACTCTCTTTACCTGCCATCTTGCTGCCATGTGTTGAGATGTAGGTGCTTTAGGACTGAAATACCTTGAATCACAGGGCCATAACATAGAGGGCAGCTGCCCTGGAGAGTTGCTCAGACTTCCATGATAGAACTTGGGTGAGCAAGTATATTTGCTGTGTTTGCTGTTGAGGTTTTGGAGTTTATTACTGCAGCATAACCTAGGCTATCTTAACTAAACTACCTGGTCACTGTTATGAGTTATAGTAAAATTTCAAATTAATAGACAACACTTTTCAAGTGTCCTCTCAATTATTCTTCCTAGCTAAAGGAGTGATTAAACTGAATTTCCTGTGTTAACACACAGAGCTAAACGTAGAATCACTGTGCCACTGAGCAGTCCGTACCTTCTGTGGCTGCCAACATCGTTTCACCGATTCCCAGTGCCTTGAGAGTCTGTACTGTGCTCTCCATCAAACCCCTCCCCTGAAACACAGGAGACTGACAGTGAGAAGTGGTAGAACCTTATGTCACAGGCAGGAATTACTAGGATTTCCTACAGTGTGACTGCTGCTATCAATATGCTTCTCAAAAATATAAGGGTGTGAAAATTTCATCTTGCCTCTCCCTCCAACCTAAGTGCAAGGGGACTTTCTTCACTAGGTTCAACTCACAGTGAGAGATTTTCTCCATTCTCTTTCTTATTCACATCTTACTTAAATGTATTCCTTATGTGCTCTGCCTATTCTGTACCAAGTATACAAGCAGACTCTATTTTCCCACTTCTTAGCAAAGCTCTCAGCCTTTCTTATTTAAAGGACAGTGGGAGAAGGAAGTGAGAGAAGGACATGTTTGATTTATTAAAAATACAATTACCATTTTTGAAAATATCTATTATGAGATACATGTAAATTATTTAAAGAGAATAGCTATGCCAACTTTCAGGATTTTCAAATTTAGACATGTCATTCCAGTTTCCTGGGTCTAAAAAAGGGACTAGATTAATATGATGTCTAATGATACTCCCAGTATTTCATCTCTATTATTTCTACGCCTATCATGGATTACATTTTGCATTTCTTGTGACATTTTTCAATATATCCAGATAACTTTCCTGTGTTCATAGTGTTAACAATCTACCTGATAAGTTTAATTTACAAGTTTTGAGCCCTTTTCCACCTTTTTACCCTTAGTAAAATTGATTCTCCAGTCATATTTTTTTATTTTTTTATTTTTTTGCTGAGGAAGACTGGCCCTGGGCTAACATCCGTGCCCATCTTCCTCCACTTTATATGGGACGCCGCCACGGCGTGGCTGACAGGCAGTGCGTCCGCGGGCGCCTGGGATCCGAACCCGCGAACCCCGGGCTGCCAAGCGCGGACTAAACTGCTGCGTCACCAGGCGGCCCCCTCCAGTCATATTTTAGATTATGTATGCAAAATCTGGTTGGAATCTCCATGAGCTTTCTTGGGGCAGGTCATCTGATGGCCTTCACTCTGTTAAGGGTCGCACCGTAATTTGTGGCAGATGATACAATGTCTTCCTCTTTGGAAGAAATTGCAACTTTTTTTTTTTTTGTGAGGAAGACCAGCCCTGAGCTAACATCCGTTGCCAGTCTTCCTTGCTGAGGAAGACTGGCCCTGGGCTCACATCCGTACCCATCTTCCTCCACTTTATATGGGACACCGCCAAGGCATGGCTGACAAGCAGTGCGTCGGCGGGCGCCCGGGATCCGAACTGGCGAACCCCAGGCTGCCAAGCGCGAACTAAACCGCTGTGCCATGGGGCCAGCCCCTAGAAATTGCAGCTTCTTTAGCTAGAAAAATACTCCATTCGCTTGCTTTGAAAAAGAACAATGAGGATTTGGAAAATAACATGTCTGGATTGCAGCATTTTGAAAACAGAGCAGGGAAGAGGGCATAGTTGTGCATCATTTACACCTTTCACCAAACCCCTTGGTTTTTGGCCCACACTTCACCCATAATCTCTGCTGTAAATGGAGACTGCAATTCCAGAGGCTCTCTGGATTAAATCCTCCAGAGAAAGAATTTCTAGATTACTGCTGGGGTAGAGGTGGGGGCAAGGCAATTCCTTGGCTGTGAATACTCAGAGAAGTCTGGCCACCAGTCACTCATCTAAAGACATTCATATAATGCTCCCATTTTCTGCTGTGTATCTGACCTTAGAATTCTAGGGTACCTGGTATCCCCAACTGCTCATCTTTTTGTGGGAAAACTGGCTTGCTTCTATTCAGTGTCAAACTCTGCTGGAATTATTATTTCCTAAATTTCACTAAGCTATTCATCCCTTGTTTACTTTCAAAATTTATTGATATCTCCCTTTTTCTTTTTCTGCCTCACTTAATCTCAGTTCATATAGATAAATCCCCTTTTAATTCCTTTATTTGTGTGTGTGACTTTTTGGAGAGAAAAATAAAGGGCATGATCACTGTGCTGTGTTTTACTTGGAATCCCTTCTGATTTAATTTCTAATTTTTCTTTTTGAAGAGGATTCTATTCAGTCAATGAATTTCATATATTTCTCTAGGAAATAATTCAAAAGGTAGTGAAATGCTTTGCCTAATTACTAATTTTTATTTATCTCAGATTAACTTGTTTCTATTTTCCATTGGTTTTATATTTGTCTAACTCCACAAAGACAAATTTCCTCAGGCAAACAAAATTTAAATTTTTCTCTTAGTACTACAACAAGTTGCAATTTATTTAAAAATATTAAAGAGTATCATTTTGGGTAAATGCCTGCAAAGTTTGATGATTTATAGAATAATCTATATATTTGATCAAAGCAAGAGTTTGTTCTGGAATATGTAGATAATACACCTAAGATGCTTTGCTTGTTTGTCCCAAGGACCCAGATAACGTCCATGTTCACCAAGTGTGTGTACAAATAGATTTTCCCTAAGATTATGGTTCTATTATTCAAAGTTAATTGGTGGACTTCTAGTTTTTTGCTCCCCATGTAAGAAGCTAGGAATTCACCACTCTGTCCTAACAATAAGTAAAAAGCTGAACAGACTGAAAAATAAACAAGTCTTCTCATATCCATAAGAGAGGAGAGAACACAGGGAAAACTGCTATCCCACAAATTGGAGAGACAGACAGGCAGATGAACTCAGGGATTCATGGTTTAACCAGAGCAATGACTCACAAGTGGAAACCACTGTGGACACCAGGGCTGGGGTAGGAATGCTTAGATTGTAATTGATGACGTGCTGGAGGCTCTGTGTGGACAAATCCGAGAGTTTCAAACTCCAGGGGGAACCAGTCATTGGGGGGGGGGGCACAATATCATGAGATATACCTCCAGGAATGTGTCCAGATTCCAACAGTAAATATCTGAGAAAAATCCCCTCTGGTTCTGGTGGGGGAGGGGGAAAAAGAACCATTTTGAAATACATCAGAGCACTCTCTTCTCAACAAGGCCTGCTCACAGGAGAAACTAGTTAACCACAGCCTAACCTGCTGGGTATTATCAGAAGCTAACTGACCTGAGGGAAGGAAAATATCCAACTCTAGCCCACTCTGGCATCCTGTCCCATTTAACGAAGAAGAAAAAAACTGAGAAACTCTTATGAAGTTCACAGTCCAGATGCACAGGCTCACTGAAACACTGAGACCGAGTCACAGGACTAGAGAATGCTTCTCCTCTCCCCTCCCCCACCTTACCACCACATTACTAAGGGGCTATTTACATTAGTTTCTTTCACCCAGTACATCATATCTGGCTATCAAGAAAAAATTACAAGGCATGCTGAAAGGCAAAATAGACAATTTGAAGAGAAAGAGCAATCATCAGAACCAGAGATGGCAGGGATGTTGGAATTAAATATCAGACTGAGAATTTAAAACTATGATTAATATGCCAAGGACTCTAATGGATAAAGTAGACAGCAGGCAAGAACAGATGGGCAGTTTAAAAAAAGAGATGGAAATTCCAAGAAAGAAGTAAAAAGAAGTGCTAGAGATAAAAGACATTGTAACAGGAATGAAGAATGCTTTTGATGGCTTATTAATAGACTAGACATGGCTGAGGAAAGAATCTCTCAGCTAAAGAGTATCTCAATAGAATCATCGAAACTGAAAAGCAAAGAGAGCACAGACTAAAAGAAAGAGAAGACACTATCCAAAGACTGTGGGACAACTACAAAAGGTATAACGTGTATAATGGGAATGCCAGAAGAAGACGAAAGAGAGAAAGGAACAGAAGAAATATTTCAAATAATAATTACTGAGAATTTTCCCAAATTAATGTCAGACACCAACCCACTGATCCAAGGAGCTCAGAGAACACCAAGCAGGGTAAATGTCCAAAGAATTATACCTAGGCATAACATCTTCAAACTATAGGTAATCAAAGATAAAGAAAAAATCCGGAGAGAAGTCAAAGGAATAAAATACCTTACATATAGAAGAACAAAAATAAGAATTACTTCTTTCTCAGACACACAAAACTTGAGGGAATGTGGCCAGTAGAGCTGTCTTGCAAAAATATTAAAAGTAATTCTTTAGAGAGAAGAAAAATAATATCAATCAGAAACTTGAATCAATATAAAGTAAGGAAAAATTTTGAAGATGGAATAAGTAAAGATAAAATAAAAACACTTATTCTTATTCATAATTGATCTGACAAAAAACAGTCTGTTAATAATACAAACAACCTATTCTATTATTTTGCTCATATCTATCATATATATACATACATACAAATATATGTTTATAGACAAGTATACAAGTGAAATGAATAACAGCAACAAAACAAGGGACAGGAGGGAGGAATTAGGACTATTTTGTTTTTATAAGGTACTCAAACTACCTATAATGTGGTATAATGTTATTTGAAAGTGGAATTGGATTAGCTATAAATGAATATTGCAAACTCTAGGGAAAACACTAAAAAATGTTTTTAAAAAAGTATAACTGATACACTAAGAAATAAGAGAAAATGGAGTCATAAAATATTCAGTTAAAACCTCAAAAGGCAGAAAAAGAGTGGAAGACAAAAATAAGAATAAGGAATAAGGACAGCAAATGCAAAACAATAACAAATATGGTAGATATTACTCCAACTACATCAATAATCAATTTGAATGTCACTAGCAATAATGAAAAGACAGATTATCAGAGTGGATCAAAAAACAACCCCTAACTATATATTGCCTACAATGAACCCACTTTAAATATGAAGACACATATAGATTAAAAGTAGATGGGTGGTAGAAAATATACTGTGCTAACACTAATCAAAATAAAGCAGAAGTAGCTAAATTAATTTCAGACAGAGCAGACTTCAAGAAAGGAAAATTATCAGGGATAAAGAAGGATGGAATTAAACTGGAACTCAATAACAGAAAGAAAACTGAAAATCCCAAAATACATGGAGATTAAACAACTCACTTCTAAATATCACAAGTCAAGGAAGAAATCTAAAGAGAAATTAAAAATATTTTGAACTAAATGAAAATGAAAACACAACTTATCAAACTTTCTGGGATACAACAAAGCAGTACTTAAATGGAAATTTATACCATTTAATGCATATAATAGAAGAGAAGAAATCTAAAATCAATAATATAAATTCTACTTTAGGAAACCAGAAAAGTTAATCCAAAGTAAGAGAAGAAAAGAAGTAGTAATAATTAGAGTAAAAATCAGTGAAGTTAAAAACAGGAATCAATAGAGAAAAATCAACAAACTAAAAGCTGATTCTTTGAAAAGGTAAATAAAATTGATAGCCTCTAGCTTGGCTACCTAAAAAAAACAAAGAGGACACAAATTACTAATATCAGAAATGAAAGATCGGACAACACTACAGCTCTCATGGACACTAAAAGGATAATCAAGGAATACTATAAACAATACTAACAATACTGTGCTCACTTACTTCATAACCTAGATAAAATGGACTAATTCCTGGAAAGGTACAATTTGCCAAAATTTACACAAAAAATAGACAACCTAAATAGGCCTATATCTATTAAAAAGTTGAATCAATAATTAAAAACCTTCCAAAACATAAAGCACTAGGTCCAGATGGGTTCACTGGTGAAGTCTACCAAACATTTAAGGAGCTAATTATACCAATTCTATAAAAATCTCTTTTGAAGGATAGAAGTAGAGGGAATACTTTCTGACTCATTCTATGAGGCCAGCATTACCCAGTACCAAAAATCGGACAGTGAGATTACAAGAAAACTACAGACCAATATCTCACACAAACATAAATGTAAAAATTCTCAATAAAACATTAGCAAATCTAATCTAATAATGTATAAAAACAATCATACATCATGACCAAGTGGAATTTATACTATTCATGAAAGGCTGGTTCAACATTCAAAAATCAATTAGTGTAATCCATTGTAATCCTTCACATCAAAAAACAAAGGAAAAAAAATCACATGAGCATATAAATAGATGCAAAAAAAAAAAAAAAAACATTTGACAAAATCCAACACGCATTCATAATAAAAACTGTCAGTAAACTAGAAATAGAGAGGACTTAGGACTTCCTCAGCTTGATGAAGAATATCTACAAAAAACAGCTAGCATCATAAAGATAAGAAACTCAAAGCTTTCCTGCTAAGATCAGGAACAAGGCAAGCACGTCCTATTTCACCACTGCTTTTCAATGTCAGACTGGAAGTTCTAGCTAATGGAATAAGACAGGAGAAGGAAATCAAAGGTATGCAGATTGAGAAGGAAGAAATAAAACTGCCTTTATTTGGAGATGACATAGTTATCTATGTAGAAAATCCAAAAGAATCAACAAAAAACTCCTGGAACTAAGCAATTATATTAAGGTTGCAGGATATAAGGTTAATAGTCAAAAGTCAATTGCTTTCCCTTATACCAGCAATGAACAAGTGGAATTTGAAATTAAAAACACAATACCATTTACATTAGCACTCCTCAAAATGAAATACTTAGGTTTAAATCTAACAAAATATGTAGAATATCTATATGAGTAAAACTATAAACTCTGATGATTGAAATCAAAGAAGCCCTAAATAAATGGAAATATATTCCATGTTCATAGATAGGAAGACTCAATATTGCAAGATATCAGTTCTTCCCAACTTGATCTATAGATTCAATGCAATCCCAATCAAAATCCCAGCAAGTTATTCTATGGATATTGACAGACTCATTATAAAATTTACATGGAGAGGCAAAAGACCCAGAATAGCCAACATAATAGTGAAGGAGAAGAATAAAGTTGAAGGACTGACACTACCTGACTTCAAGACTTACTATAAAGCTATAGTAATCAAGACAGTGCAGTATTGGTGACAGAATAGACTAATGATCAATGGAATAGAATACAGAGTCCAAAAAATAGACTCCCATAAATATAATCAACTGACCTTTGACATAGGAGCAAAGGCAAAGCAATAGAACAAAGACAGTCTCCTCTACAAATGGTGCTGGAAAAACTGGATATCCACATGCAAGAAAATAAGTCTAGACACAGAACTTACACTCACAAAAATTAACTCAAAATGGATCACAGACCTAAATGTAAAATACAAAACTGTAAAACTCCTAGAAGATAATATAGGAGAAAATCTAGACGACCTTGAGTTTGCAGTAACTTTTTACATACAACACCAAAGGCGTGATCTGTGAAAGAAATAATTGATAAGCTAGACTTCATTAAAATTTAAAACTTCTGCTCTGTGAAAGACAGTGTTTCAAAAAAATATCTAGTTATCCATGTATTTCTTTAATCACCTAACTTTGAAAAAAACAAACAAAAATGTCCATGATTTTTAATGATTACACAAATATAGCAGATCCCAATATAGTAATTTACATAAAAGCACAGATTCAAAGTACACTTCAGTTATGGATGTTTCTGAGTATCATGAGATCAATTGCATGACTCTTTGTTTTTGAAATGTTTATTTACCAAATCAGATCTTAATCTTTTCTATCTTTCACAGTAGTTAAAAATTTCCAATAAATAGCTAGAACAATATGGTAACTTGAAATTTAGAAGTATGTATTCATTGTCTTTCCCTAAACACATGAGGTCTATTCCAATATTTGTATCAGAAAACCTCCATGCCAATCTTCACCCTGGAGCACTAGACTTGAACAGGAAAAAAAAAAAAGCAGCAAAACATTGAGTTTTGAATTCAAAAATCACTGGCCTTGAAGGCCAATGTATAAACCACAGACTCTGAGAGGGAGGAGAGGAAGGGAACATAGGGAGTTGCTGATGAGATTTACATACTCCAAGCTTCCCCAGCATTGAGCACTATGCCAGGGATCCCTGTGAGAGTCAGAGACCAGTTATGTTTCTTGACTCCTTCTGGGATTGACCATGAAAACCCTAGGCAGCAGCCGGTTCGGCTGAACTTATCAGTCCCCTGAGAACTCCATATCCATCTGACCCAACTTGCGAAAACCACATTCACTCAAAACCTTGGCTATCTTTAAGCTCATTAAAAAAGGAACATGCAGTCCTAAGAACCTATATGGTTTATGATGACATAAAAGTAAGGCCCTGACTAAATTAGGATCAGAGAAAATAACCCTGGGATTTCCTAGAGCTGGACGAGTACAGAAAGACATCTTGTGTATAACTGAATTTTACATATATAACACAACATTTCTAGGTCTGTACCTCTTTCAGGCTATGAAGATGGGAGATGATTAAACTAGACAGGATTTTTGTATTCATCCAATTCAAACAATTGTATATAAATTACAAAAGCAGTATTCATTTCAGTATCATTGTAAGCTCTGAAGGAAAAAGCAGGGGTATTTAATTGGTCCTTGATGCCAGGGACCATATCTCTATATACTCATTAATTGACACATCATGCACACTCAATGCATGCTTATTGAATAAAAAAAAATAGAGGAACAAATGAATGAAGGAGAATGGATAACTGTCTTTCTATCATATTTTGCACAAAACCATGTATAATTGCCAGTCACTAGAAACATACATCAAATACTGGGAGGTGTGCAGATTCTGAAGAGGTACGCTGTGAGGAATTTACCCTTGTGATGTATTATTGCATTACTAAGGCATTTCAAAGCAAATTTAATTTTGATTACAGTACTCACCCAGAAAATAAGGGATAAATGGTGGAAGCTAATGAGTTCAGAGTTTCTATTCAGAATTTTAATAAATACAAAGAAACTTTTGGGATTGAGGGATTATTTTAAATGTTTCATGAAGGAAAATTTTGTTTTGGTGTTATAGAGCCTTGTGGTTCTTTCACTGGGACTTTTAAAGTAAAAATTATGCTGAGAAACTCACTAATAGCAATATCACTTGCAATAGTTTCTTTTGCATTAAGTCCTCTAAAGTCCCAGGCTAATAAAACCAATTGCACTATTATGCCACTCTTTGGTTTTTAAACCAGTATATCACACAAGTATTCATGAAATCAGAGGAAACATTTTAACTTCAGTGTACAGGGTAAGATTTTTAGTGAAAACACAACACTAGTTATGAAGTTTCAAGATTTTGCAATAGTATACTTGTAAGAATGTCTTGTAGAAATCATCAAACGGTGGATTTTTTAAACAGAAAAATTATTAATATTCTAGGTGTAATTAGATTTTTCTTTTTTTGGCATTATTAGTGCTAAATTTACAAATCTTGTTCCAAAGGCTTTCTCTGCTCATTTCAGCTTTTTATCTTTTATCTTTTACAGGTGCCCTCCTTCCTCCCCAATAAATCTCTGCACTTCTAACTCTCTTTTAGTGTCAGCTTCACCAGCTTCCTGCAGGACCCAAATAAATCAGGAGGAAAGATGATAGGGTTCAGATTTATACATTCCTTTGACACACTTACAAATTTGAACAGATAGACATGAAATTGCCACAGACAGTATAAAGTGGATAGAATTTGGCTTGGAAAAAAAAGAAACAGAATTGTGGGGGGTAGGCGGGATGGGCAAAGAGACCTTCAAACAATGATGTAGATATGACAGTCTTAGTCAACCCAACAAGATGTTCCAGAGCAAAAATTAATAGAAGAGTCTAGCATTGAGCAGAAATAGGTCAGCCTTAGGACTCTCACTATATCCTAGCCTATTGGCCAGCGGCTGCCCCAGAAGAGTGCAGCCCCTGCGCGAAAGCTGAAATGAGTCCTGACAGCACTAACACATAGAGGCTAACTGAACTTGCAGTTGAACGGCAGGGTGTTTTTTGAAGGGAGGTACAAGTGACACAATCCCTTTGCTGCCATGCCTCCAGCCTTAAGGATGCCTGAGTCTTTGATCCTTGGTTAAACTCCTTTCAATATCAACTCAATAAATATATAGATGTGTACCAGGTCTAAAATAAGCAAGGATTTTTTTAAAAATCTTGCTCTGTATTCTACACTGTTCTAAATAAGTATCCAAATACACTGTACTTGAGGGTTTCAAGGTTGTTTATTTTATAACCTGTAATTGAGGAGCAAAAGATGAACAGGTATGAAAGCTGAAAGAACATCCTTGATAATGGGTTTCCTGAGCAGAGATGACTCTTGCCTCAGTCCCTCTTACCTCTCGCAACCAAACACACCTCTGAGCAATGTCTGCTTGGGATATTGAGCTGCATCTAAGAGCCACAAGAATGTCATTGCATTGATGCTGCAATGTGATTCTTTTTAACCAGAGTTTTCTTTCTTTCTTTTTTTGTGAGGAAGCCTAGCCCTGAGCTAACATCCGTTGCCAATCCTCCACTTTTTTGCTGGGGAAGATTGGCCCTGGTCTAACATCCGTGCCCATCTTCCTCTATATGGGACGCCACCACAGCATGGCTTGACAAATGGTGCGTCTATCCGCAACCAGTATCCGAACCTGTGAACCCCAGGCGCCAAAGCGGAGTGGGCGAACCTAACCGCTGCGCCACAGGGCTGGCCCCAACCAGACTTTTCTTAAAGCTAAATAGACCACTGCTTTCCAATAAGATGGAGTAACTGCATTAGGTTTACTCTCCAACATGAAACAAAAATCCAACAGGAGACTAGGTGAATAATTGTAGTAAATTCAAATGATGGGATACTCTGAAAATAAAAAGGAATAAAATATTGATACCCCTAAATACATGAATGAATCCTCAAACATTTAGGTTGAGTGAAAGAAGCTAGACTCAGAACAGCACCTACTGTACCACTGCATGCATAGGTTTTGGAAAAAGCAAATTTAATCTAGGCTGATAGAAACCAGAAGAGTCCTTGTTTCTGGTGGAGACAAGGGCTGAATGTGAAAGAGAGAGAGGAAACAACCTACATCTCGATAGGCGTGTGGATGACTCACATATGCATTTGTCAAAATCAAACTGTACATTTCAGATTATTTATGCATTTCACTGAATAAAAATTATACCTCAATTTTAAAAAAAGTTTCTCTAAAACCATCTATTGAATAGTCCTGGAATAGCATTTAAACATTTCACTTTTAATAATAGCCATTTTGTGTAGTACTTTAAAATGTTGAATTATTAGGATTATCTACAATTTTAACTTTAATGTATGATAATAGCCCTGATTCCAAAAATTATCTCTGTGTGAGTAGCTTATATATTTTATTTCAAATTAATATTTATTATATGTAGCCCAATGTGCTTCACCATCAGGAATAATGATAATTCACACAAGAGAGCTGATATACATGCAGTATTGTGTATCTTTCAGTCATTTATTTGAGATAAATAAAATTTCTGTAATGTGGTAAATGTTCTATCATAGCTCCTTATATTTTTCTTCTTCTACATAGCAATTAGTGGGAAAACAATTAAAAATAATTCTGAAAATTGAAATAAATAGCATGCCATTGATAATGTCAAAAAGGCATGCTTATAAAATGGAGCAGCTCCCCAGAACTCACTGATGAAATGATGGAAAGGAGCCCACTGCTGTCAGCAGGCCTAGGAGGATACATAGCATCCCTAAGCAGATGGAAGCTCTGTCTTGCGGACTGACGATAGAACTTCAGAAAAGCTGATAACCCCTCTAGGTGAACCTAAACTCTGTGATTCCCTTCCTGCTAAACCAAAGGAAGCTTCCCAGTTTGCTGATGGAACTTTCTGACTTTGAACAAGGTAAATCCTCCACCATTTGCCCAGCAGACACTAATACTTTTCTGGAAAAGTATGATAATTCTGCACAATAGGCAGAAGTAAAGGCATCGTATTGGGTAGTGAAGAAATAATTGGACTCATGCCCAGTGTTGGTTTTGTCCAGAATAGATACTTAGAATAGGTACCAGAATAGGCACTTGTTGCACTACCTACCCAGTGACCAAAGTTACAGCTGAGGAAATCATTAGGAGTTTGCAATAATGGATTGTGGGCAAATTCTGCCACCCCATAAGACTACATTTCACCAGAAGAAAGTACATTTCATCACTGCTAGAGTACAAAAATGTACTAAGAGGCACAACATCAATGGAAATTCCCTGTAAAGCCACTGATATAGTAGCAATTTGATTGAGAAGTAGAATTAAGCACCTCTAACAAAAATGAATGGGCAAAAACTGGAAGCAATCAAGATGTCCTTCAAAAGGCAAATAGGTAAACAAGCCATGGAACATCCATATGATGGAACATTATTCAGTGATGAAAAGAAATGAGCTATCAAGACATGAAAAGACATGGAGAAGGAGAAACCTTAAATCTATATTGGTTAATGAAAGAATCCATTCTAAAAAGGCTACATGCTGTATGATTCCAATTATATGACATTCTGGAAAAAGCAAAACTATAGAAACAGCAAAGGGATCAGTGGTCACCAGCGGCTGAGGGGGAGAGATAACTAGGTGAAGCACAGGGGATTTTTAAGGCAGTGAAACCATTCTGTACGATATTGTAATGGCATATATATGACATGTCAAAACAGACCTGTACAACACAAACAGTGAACCCTAAGGTAAGATGTTAATAATAGAGGAAGTGAGGAGGGGGGAAGAAATATGTGGGAACTCTCTGTACTATCTACTCAATTTTCTGAAACCAAACCTGCTCTAAATATAGTCAATTAATTAATAAAAACAATTCTCTGTGATTCTCAACAAGCCAATGACAATCAATGGGCCCCAGCAGCCAAATGCAATAAAGTAACAGCTGTTATTTATGGCAAAAAGAAGTCAGGAGTTATTCCCCTATGTCCAGAGGTGTGACTGGTGGGTTCACATGTAATGTATATGTTTATGTATAAGGTACCAAAATGAAAACACGAAATGAAATGAAATTTCATCATGAAAATGGTACCAAATATGAAAAAAATAGATGGGAATGACATCATGGATTTCTGTGCTGTCTGAATCTGAAGGGGTTCTCCTTCAGAAAGATTTCTGGGATCTGGAGAAGGGGATGAAAGGATGGGGGTGATGGGATTACAAAATCCTCTTTCCTACCTCTCAGTATTTTTCTTTTGTTTAGCTGGATGCCCGGCTGGTGAGAATGGAGAGAAGGAGAAGGTATTCTAAGGGTATTACTGCTACCTGCCTTCTGGGTGAGGCAGTGCAAAAGAAAGTGTGTTGTGTGTGTGTGTGTGTGTGTGTGTGTGTGTGTGTGTAGGGGAGAGTGTTCTAAGACTTAAAGTCACTTCAGAAACCTGGTAAGGGCATATGGCCACAGCTGACATGTTTTCTAAAACAGGAAGTCCAAAGCTTTATTGGATGGTTCAGTTCTTGGCAATCATGGGTCCACCCGCTGGCGCAGCGGTTTAGTCAGCGCTTGGCAGCCCAGGGTTCGCAGGTTCGGATCCAGGGCACCTGCCGATGCACTGCTCATCAGCCATGCCGTGGCGGCGTCCCATATAAAGTAGAGGAAAATGGGCACGGACGTTAGCCCAGGGCCAGTCTTCCTCGGCAAAAAGAGGAAGATTGGCAATGGATGTTAGCTCAGGGCTGGTCTTCCTCACAAAAAAAATAATAATAATAATGTTTTATCACACCTATTTTCATGCATCAAATATTGTAAAATTTGCTGTTACAAAAATCATAAATATGCATGATGAAAAAATAAATATGCAATGGGTCATCTGGTTGAATGAAAGGAAGAAAAGATTAAGAGCTATATTGCATTCCTTCCTTCCGTCTCAGGGATACCTGAGAATTTGGCCTTTGATTAGCAACTGGTTATATCCTTGACTTAAAGAATGCATAATAATGTGTAGACTAAGGTAAGTGAGGATCTTGTGGAGGTTGCTGTGTTCTGAGAACTATTCTAACAATGAATCCAAGTACACAGTACCTGGTTGTCAGTATTGTTTGTTATATAATACATAATTAATGAAATGCAATTGCCCCCCCCCCCCACATAAAGAAAGCTCATCCCATAACCCTGAGGGAATTATATGGTTAGAAAGTTTTAAAAGCTAAAAGGAAGACAGAGCTGTCATCTATCCTGAGCTGAGGTATTCTATTCTCAAGTCAGCCTTATTTCTTAGGAGCTATATGAAGCTGTATCTGAGAGTCATGAGAACTGGGTTGATTTTCAAGAATTCTCCATTAGCCTGACAGCAACCCTCTGACAAGCAGAAGAAGGTGATGGTTGCTGGGAGTATATATACACCAGGGTAAAACAATCTAAAGGTATATGAGCAGAACATTGACACCATTGCATCAAATAATTCAGTGGAGCTACAGCCATGGCCCTAGAGGTTGACACCTCCTACTTCATCAGACTCATAGGCAATTCATCACCAAGGTCTATTAATTTTACTTCTTCAATATCCTTCCAATCTATCCATTTTTCTCTCCTGCTGCTGAGTGTTACAAGATACCATTTAAATGGAACCCTGCAATATGCTCATAATTAATCCACTTATGCCTTTTGTCCTCCCTCAAACAACTTCTCAAACTTCAGTGAAAAAGATGTTTTCAAGTGTCAAATCTGACCATATCATCTCCCTCCTTCCATACCCCACCTCCTCCTCTTCCCTCTGTTTGAAACATTTCAATGGCTTTCTATTGTTCATAAGTAGGACCATACTCTAGGGTAGCCTGCAGTGACTTAGATCTGAACCTAACTACCTCCCCAGCCCTGTTCATTATCACACCGCCACCTTCTTTTCCAGACCCAGCCCCACCAGACTTCTTTCAGTCCCTCATATAGACAGTGACCAGGAGTAATCACTGAACAGGGGGACTTGCTCTTACCAAGCAATTCTTTCTAACTGAGAAATTCTATCACTCTCACTATACTTGTTTATTTCCTGCTTATTCCTCAGATGACAATAGGACTGTCACTTCTTCAGTGAAGCCTTTCCAGACCTCTGCTTCATTTCACTGGGTGTGTGTGTGTGAATGTATGAGTGTATGTATATGTATGTATGTATGTATGTGGGTGTGTATTTTTGATTAATCTTTTTCTTCACTCTGGACTTTAAGTCACATGATGTGACTTCAGTCAAGATTGAATCTGTTAATGCTCACAATATAATCTCTAGTGCCAAATACAGTACCTGGATTATACATTCTATAAGTCAATAAATATCAATAAATATTTGACTTGAATGGATGTGAACAACATCATTTATTTATATGTTCTATTTCTATTATCTGTTTTCCATAGTTATGGTGACCCTGATCATTTTCTTTCTGAGAGCACATTACAGGCAGATAACCCACAATGCTGAAATGGTTATCTATTGTCCCAGTTTTACTTTTCTAATGTTCCTAATGTATTTTATAAAATCTATCATTTGCTTATTTTCATTACATCTTTAAAATTTTTTTTCACGTGGTAAAGCCAATTACCTTTCTTTCTCATTCTGTTATTTTATTATCTCTTCTTTAATGCACAACTCAGAGTTTTCATTTTAGTTTAGATTATACAATTATTGCAGTCTAAATTTATTTCTTATTCCTATAGAAAATATTTTTGTAAGTATGTTTTTCAACCATTTATTGAGTTATATTGTTTTATTCCTTTATAGTATAGAATCTTTTTAATGAACTTAGCAGTTTTTTTCTAGTTATTCATTATTGAACAATGATCATTTCATCCAGGCTTCATACATTTCTTTCACTCACTTTCAGTGGGATTTGCCCCCTTCACTTTCCCCAAGGATCCTTTTACAGTCTTTTATCTGGAGATAATTAACTGTCCAGAGATTCAACTAAAATACGGAAAAAAAGGAGAAAGTTGAAGATACGAACAACCTAGGAGGAGAATTCCAAATCTTAGCACTTTTATCTCTGGTTTGTGTAAAAACACTGTAAAAACTTCATACCAAATATGGCTTCTTTTATCATGCTGCCTTTTGTTACATCACACATTTGCTTTGATCTCAGAGGGCTTTGGGGGATCCCTGGTCAGAAATTACCTTGTAACCAGTCTTGCTGATGATATCCCTAACCCTCTGAGCACAGCTGTCCTATCCCCTCAGTTCTAGTCTGCTAGGGTGGCCATAACAAAACACCACAAGCAGGGTAGCTTAAATGACACAAATTTATTTTCTCACAGTTCTAGAGTCTAGAAGTCCAAGATCAAGGTGTTGGCAGGTTTGGTTTCTTCTGAGGTCTCGCCGTACCTTACAGACAGCCCCCTTTTTGCTGTGTCCTCTCATGGCCTTTCTTCTGTGCACACATACTCTTGGTGTCCCTTTCTCTTCTTAAAAGGACACTAGTACTATTAAATCAGGGTCTTACCCTTACAGCCTCATTTAACCTTAATAACCTCCTTTAAGCTCCTGTCTCCAAATAGTCACACTGCAGGTTAGGGCTTAAACCTATGAATTTTGGGGGGGACACAATTCAGCCCATAACAAGTAACTGCCTATATCTTACATTTACTAGTACAGTGATCTTGCAGTTCTGCTTAATCATTGTCTAGGTCCTTCAGCCCTTGAAATAGAGAAGAACTTTATAGAATACTTTCTTAACTCACTCACAAGCTCTGGCCTGGTATAGTTGTTTGTGACTCTGAGACAAGGTGTACAGTTCTCTTTAAAGTGCACGAAAGAAAAGTTGCCTGGAATGTTCAACTTTCTGTGACCTACCATCATCACCATTCCTCATCCTTCTGAAACAAGCGGTACTTGTTTGAGCCAATAACTCCTGTATTTGTTTTAATAGTCTTTGTCTTATTTTCAGGAAGATAGATTCCAAATTGACTTTATTAACTTTTGTTAATCATTTATTATATGTCCAATGGCAATCTGAACTTCTTCAAAATTCATGGAATTTGGATCTAAGCTTAGATTCCAGCTCTGATGTTTTTATTTAAACTCCCTTTATTATTGGGATTTTCTTTATTATTTATTTGGTTGAGAAAATTTTGGAGAGAGATAAATGACTATTCTCAAACTCTTCCTACATGGTCTAGTCCACTTTTATTTAATTTTTGCTTATCTTTTTCAGGTTAGATTTTAAGCTTTTTGCAAGAAAAGTGCATATGGTTTTGATATTCCCCAATAGTACTTAGAAAAATCCTGTAAAATAATAAAGCAAGAAGTAGAAATGTTTATACAGAATTAGAGTCCTTGATTGTTTTAAATTTAATATTCCAACTATTCCAATTGCAAATATAATTCAACTGGATGCCAGAACTGAAGATTTCTTACATAATAATGTTTCAAAGAAATGTTTCATTGGTGGATTTGATAGAAAAGAGACACAAACAAAGGTCTCTAGTGTTTATAAAGCAATTTCAAACTTTTCTCATTGTCTTGATTCTGTGGTGGAGCTTGAGCAAGGATTATTATTTCCAATTTCACAGAAGATGTAACTGAGGCTCTTGGGGAGATAAACAGACTTCCTGACAGTATATGGGAAGTAAGGGGTAAAGCTCAGACTCAAACACAGATTTTCTGGCTCTAAATCTCCTGCATTTGTCATCAGAATTTGAAATCCCAATGTTCTATACAGAAGAGAAACAAAAGACTCTTTGAGAAGAAGGAGAAAGGCGTGGGGGTTTTTTGGTTTTTTTGAGAAAGATTCACCCTGAGCTGATATCTGTGCCAGTCTTCCTCTATTTTGTATGTGGGTTGTTGCCACAGTGTGGCCACCAATGAGTGGTGTAGGTCCTCACCCAGGAACTGAATCTGGGCTGCCAAGGCAATGCACACTGAACTTAACCACTAGGCCATGGTGCCAGCCCAGGGAGAAAGGGGTATTTTTGGTTAATTCATTAAATGGTACTGGAAATACAAATCTATAAAGAGTGATATTTGACTTAGAAAGCCATCATTTGAGTGTATTATAGGGAAAAGAAGTACTTAGATGGTGAATATAGTAACACAACTTTACGAATAAATAAAACATGAGATTTAGAAATGTAACCTCAGAAGAAACACATTGGTATGAACTATATGAAAATAAGACCCTTTTTGGACATCCGGATGTCTAAGCCCTGTTGTCCTCTTGTGCCAAGGATACATTTACTTAACATTTAAAACTATTAAGTTTCTACTGTGTCAGGTGCTATTGTAGTTGTCGGGGATACAGCAGTGAGCAGAAAAAAATCCGTGTTGTAAGTAAACTTGCACTCTAGTGAGGTTGGCATAAATAATGATTTTTAGGTAGTGACAGGAATGAAAGAAAATAAAATGGAGGGTGGGGAGAATGGAAGGGGGGTACCCAAGGAAGTTCTTGTTTTGATTTTTTTTTTTTTTTTGTGAGGAAGACCGACCCTGAGCTAACATCTGTTGCCAATCCTCCTCTTTTTGCTGAGGAAGACTGGCCCTGGGCTAACATCCATGCCCATCTTCCTCTACTTTATATGGGACGCCGCCACGGCGTGGCTGACAGGCAGTGCGTCGGCGGGCGCCCGGGATCCGAACCTGCAAACCCCGGGCTGCCAAGCGCGGACTAAACCGCTGCGCCACCGGGCGGCCCTTGTTTTGATATTTGATAACTTCTTTAATCCAATCATTCTGCTCTGCTAAATAGATTTGTTTTCTACCAGCCTACATGAAATTTTCAAAAACAGTCCCTATTTTGGCATGAAACATTGAAAAGTCCTCTTAAAATGAAAACAAGAGGTAATTTGGGAACTCAATTTATCAAATTATTTAACCAGTCACCTAGCAAAACTTAGAATAATAAAGAAAACCAGTAATTTTTGAGTAGAAGGATATAAAAAACAAAGAGAAAGGAGAATGAATCATTTGGTATTAGGTCTAGTTCAGTACAAATGGAATTCAAGAATAAAGTCTACTGTCCTTCATCTTAGAAAATTGTTTCTGAACCTGCAAAGCTGAGTCAATGCTTATGAAATCCAACCTGAATGACCATGTAGCTCCATTATGACACCCTTATGTGCTCTTTTAATCTCTCCAATTGTGACACAGTTTATACAAAGAGACATATCTGTTGATGTTTTTGTCTAAAGCTACCTCGTCATTGTCTGCAATATTCTACAATTTAGAAGGAAAGAACTTGCAGTAATTTGTTGGTTAGGCCACTGCACTTTTCCTTATCAATGAATTGTTCCTCTCAAGTTAGGCATAGCACAAAATAAGGTATATGGTAAAGGGAAAAGTGATTTCTCTCTAGGGATTCTTATAAATCAGACTTATTTGCATTTTGCCCAGAAATTTCCAGTTTGAGGAAAATGTTTAAAGTCCTGAAAGAAATGGTGCATAAAATATTTTATGAATCTGGTCCTTTCTGTGTAATCTAACTCATGGGGAACAATTAAGGCATTAAATAGACTCAAGGTATTTGTTTGTCATTTTTATTGGGATAAAAGCAATTAAGACAATTCTAATGAAAGACTTAATTATACAACCTAATTATGTGTATTTCAAAGAAATAAAAATACAGAAATGGAGTCCTTATAAGGCTACTAACGATCCTTTTAAACCATAATCAAAGATTTTTAGAAGATTCAGTAAGGAACTTTTAAAATAGATAGCTCTAATCTGTAATTTGGCAAGGAAGGAAAAAAAGAACAATTTACTCTAACGGGCAGCTCCAGTGAATAATTGATGCAAAAGAATGTAAATATAAATATATTTTAACAAAGAAGTAGATTTTTCTTTCCGAGGAAAACAGCAAATAAATTAATTTGCCTACTTTAAAAATGGCAGATCATCTGAAATTGAAAAGCTTGTCATCAGTTTTATGTCTTTCTATATCATCACATGCAAGAATATAGAGTTTAGACAAAGCAGTTTTTCTGGTACAAAGGTACTTAAAAGTCAAAAAACTTGCTAGAAATCAGAAATTACATATATTTCATTAAATCTAATAGAACCAATATTTGTGAGCAGTGTTAAAAAATACACTAAATAAATCTGAAATTTAAAGTCTGAAACTCAGAGGAGCATTACTTTGATAGCTTACAGCATAATTGAAGAAAAAAATCACAAATGAAGACTTACACAATGTCAAAATCTTGTATTTTTTATTTCCTAGTAATACCATGAAAACATTGAAAAAAGAACCAACGAACAATTACAATGTTGACTATGAACCTAAGGAAAAAAATCAAATAAATGTCTTTCTCTGTATTGAGTAAGTTTCTTATTTTCATTTTATTGAAAACAAATCGCTTTGGTGGGTAGCAATACAGCTCAGATAAACACTGAATATAATTTGGATGAAACAGATTTTAGGAGTTTAGAGGTTTCACATCCTCTCAGTTTTGTAAGTAGAAGAATCAGGGTACAATATATCTGGATCTAGTCTTAAGAGAATTTGATATAGTCGCACTAGAAATAAATGTATCTTGTTTTATGTGAATGTTTCCAATGTCTTTGAGTTCTATAGGTATAAATATATTGTTAGGATTTGGGTTGGGGAAATTATTGTATTGGGATTTAAATTTTTAAGATATGGATTTCAATATAATCTTATTTTAGGGCAGAATACACTAAGAACTTTACCATTTGTATTTTTATATATAATTTAAACTATATTTCTGAATACATATGGAGGGAAGAAGAGTAAAAACAAACTAAAACGTTCACAAACAGACAGGAAACAAAAGCATACTCTGAAGATTTGGTATTATGCAATGTATCAAGCTTGGGAAATTAATTAGTGGTAGGAAAGTAACTAACTGGTGTGCTTGGAATATATCATTTAGAAAATTCACTGTGGGTCTTTAGAGAAAAATAAGTTCATATCTGATAAATAGGGCAGAAAAAAATAGTAACCAAGAGAAAGTAAGTATGAAGTAAAATCTTCTAAAGAGATTGACACTTAAGGATATAGACTGGAGAGAAAAACTCTATTAATATACAGGACAAGTCAAAGTGTGGAAAATATAGAAGTATTGAAATTGTGGTCAAGTACATGTATGTATATCTATCTATGTATATTTCTATCATCTGCCCACTTCTCACCCTGTCTTAACTTGTAGCTGTCCCCTTTACAGTGGGATAAAAAGGATCACCTACTCAGACATTCATTCATACTCAGAATATAGGAAATAGCTTTATTCAAGTTATTTTCTACTGTGAAAGCAACATATATATTTCCCATTTATAAATAGAAAGTCATATTTTTATGGTGGATATGTGAATGTTGAATATATCTTTTCAAATTCCATATCCTGCTATTATGAATTGCTATTTTTGCAATTAACATTGTTGTTCAGAACCTTTTTAGATGAGTAAACACAATTTTATCTTATAAATAAAATGAACACCATTACAAAATGATGGCCTAATTATTTACTTTGAGCTATCTATTCCTCATTTGAAGTGATTAAAGAGCAGAAGCACATGTAAAGTTTGAAAGTGAATTGATAAACAGGATAAATTGCATTGTCCCATCTCCTTTTTTAAACAAAGGAAATCACATTCAAGAAAACAATAAGGACATTACAAAGCAAATATTCCCTTAGGAAAATGTGTGGAAGGGATGGAGTTCTCTGCTCTGATGGTGGTGGTTGTATGGGTTGGGATAGGGAGGAGACACTATTGTCTCGCTGTGGTGTGCATGACCTTATGGCAATATTAGCATCAATTTGAAGATTCACCACCATCTTCCCTAGTTCACTACTCAACTTCCCCAGTCAATCTCAAAGACTATATTTGGAAGAGAATATTCCTCAATTATGGTGTCCAGGGTAATCTTCCCAATCCTCCACATACTTGAGACAGTTCTAGCAAGAGACGGTACTCTAAGCCAGATTGGTTGAGGACATCTTCTGATACTCTGAGCCACAAAGAACAGGAAATAGGAATACAGAAAATGCATTTTTTAGGGTTCAAAAGAACATGAAATAATCTCCAGGTTTATAGTACAAATATATCCTAGAGCTATATTCTCGAAACTACTTAAGGTATCTGCTTATTTTGCTAATAGTCATGGTTATATAGTCTATCAATTTTTTACTATAGAATGGATTTGAAAATGTAGTGCTAATTTAAATAAATCACAACAAAGAAATAATAAACATTAAAGAAGTTCACCTTTTTACTCAGAAGAGTGACATGTGGTGGTAGAGAAAAAAGCAAAGCAGACAATTTCAGCCTGTTGCAGTGATTCCAGTGACTTCGACAAAGAGATTCAGCAGACATAGTGTCTCCCTGAGTCTTGCTCTAATTTACCGTGACCTTGACTTTGACTAGCTTACTTGAGTTTTCTTGTTTCATAGTTTTCTCAATAAATTAAAAAGAAAAGAATAAATGGAAAAAGGATTACTAAGCCTTATCACTATATAACATTATGGAGGGCATTAAGAAATACAGTTAGAACTCATTATGCCTCCTACAAAAAACTCCTTGTGAAGACTGAGTATATCATTTTTTATCTGCGCTATTTTCCCCTTGTTGTTTTTTCCGGACTCGCGCGTAGATCTCCATGATTGGCAATTTGTGTGGTACATGAGTGATTTCTGGAACCACTATACTTCCCATTTGTAAGTCAATATAAGTAAATGTGACCTTCAGGTCTTCAGAGATGAAAAGAGACAGCCTTAGAGTTAATTCACTGTGTCACCTAACCTCTCTCCCCTTCAGGTAGAAAAAGATATTGAGTCTTCTATTTTAGCAAATTTAAATGTGTCACAAATAAAGGGCATTTTGCATAACATATTAAATGCACTTCCAGTTGAACTTTGATACTGGTAAATTCTGTTTAATATTGTATGTTTCAAAAACAAAGAACCTTCTGATAAAGAAGAGGTTGAAGATATAAAATTAATATGCTGATACATACACAAACTTGAATAAATATGTAGCATTACTGGGATGGTCTTTGGAATAAAGCTTATCACATCAAACCAATAATGAGGCATGACATTTAATCCTCAACTATTTAAGAGTGTCTCAAAAATGGAATAGTTGTGTTATCTTTGACAAAATTACATACAAAGAAAAAGGTGATGCTGAGTATCACTGTTAGCTGACCCAGTCAATTTATTCCTTTCTTTTTTAATGTTTGCCATTCAAGTTACTACAGAATATGATCTTCATTGGATATGCCAGCATTAGCAATTTTGGTAAATAGATGGGAAGGATTAGTTAGGATCCATGGAAGATGTGGGGCTAACATAACAAGCACATGATGGAATACTATCAGAAATGCATTTTATGCCAGTGTGCAGTGTGCACAGGTAGTGGTAGAAATACAAATTAAAAACTAAAATAATCATTGCTTAAAGAATTACATTAGTACTTTTTTTGCTGAGGAAGATTTTCCCTGAGCTAACATTCATCATCAATTATCCTCCTCTTTTTGCTTGAGGAAGATTTGCCCCGAGCTAACATCTGTGGTGTCTTTCTCTATTTTGTATGTGGCTCACCACCACAGCATGGCTCACAAGTGGTGTAGGTCCACCTGGTATCCAAACCCACAAATCCAGGCCATGGAAGCAGAGCACTCTGAACTCAACCGCTAGGCCATGGGGCCAACCCCACATGTCAGTACTTTTTACATAGCATCGCTAACTTAAATAAGGTAATACAGAACAATTATATGCATTTTAAGTACTTTAAAAAGTAGATATTAGGAAAAATTATTTTAAAGTTATAATAATGAAAATGATTATATATTGAGCATGATTGCACTAAGGTCATTTAGACACATTGTCTCCCTCTATCATTAGCATAAATCTATGAGTTAGTTTTCACTTTTTCTCTTTTATACATGAGGAAACCAAGGCTCAAAGAAATACGTTATTTTCCTGAGATCATACAGCAAATTAAAAATTAAACCAGAACTTAAAATCAAATCTACTTGCTCTAGATGGTCTTTTTTCACTAACCCATACTGTCTATAAACATGTTTTTCTATTTATATGAACTCGTCTCATTAAACTGGAAACACGTATGGATAATTGTGAGCTTCTGTGGGTACCTTAGAAATCAAGTGCAGCCTGGGTGAAATTTAAGAACTCCCTCACTGTGTGGTGTTCTGATTCCTGTCATCTTCAGACATGCTACCTACCTGGTGGGCACAGACAGTCCAACTCCATAGGTAGAAGTCATTGTTTATATGAGTCACAGCAGGGAGAATTGCCCAAATCCACACACAGATATTGCTTATCAAGATATTTCCCAACCGTGTTCTGAGAATCCCCAATTCCGAAAGATTCATTCCTTAGTATACATATTCTTCTCTCCTTGCAGTCTACTTTAAATATATATATATAGTCAAAGAAATACTCAGAGATAAATATTTTCAAATATTATCTCAGAGAATTATTCTGATATAAAAGAGAGTGTAGCTGAAGTTGACTCATATATGAAGGTCAATCGTGTGGATTGTCTCATTGAAAAAAACAGGTTTAAAAGGCTTATTTACAGACGATCTGTGGAAATGGGTCCTGTTTTGTTTCATTTTGCTTTATTTTTCCTCTGAGTAGACTGATTGGTTGGAAGTCATCAAGGAGAGCAGTTTTCCCTTGGACAGTCTGAATTAGGCAAGGCAATTTCAGGGTGTGTTTCCTAAGAAAGCTTTAATTTCAGCTATAAAGGAAACATGCCACTTCCTCTGGCTAGGAATAATGGCTGCTCTTGTCACTTGAATGCCCCCCCCCCCACTTAGTTAATCTGGGTCTGCACCAAGGTCCTTGTTATGATTTGCCAATGCGTGCATTTTGAGTAGCAGCTGAAAGATCCAACCCTTTCCTACAACTTGTCTCCTCTACTCTCTAAGTAACCCAATAGATTATTATTTTTGCGCGTGTGTGTGTGTGAGGAAGATTAGCCCTGAGCTAACACCCATTGCTGATCCTCCTCTTTTTTGCTGAGGAAGACTGGCCTCGGGCTAACATCCATGCCCATCTTCCTCTACTTTTCATGGAATGCCACCACAGCATGGTTTGACTACTGATGAGTTGGTCTGCGCCTGGGATCCAAACCTGCGAACCCCAGGCCACCAAAGCAGAGTGTGCGAATTTGACCACTATGCAACCAGGCCATCCCCAATAGATAATTTTTTAAGAACACAAATTTCTGTGAATTAGAATGCCCACATTAACTTCCTAATTCAAGATATTTAATTAAGGAAGCTCCATGGAGAAATTGTAAGCCACATTGCTGGTGGACATTTTGTTGCCCCTAACTGGTCTTGCCTTGTACCCAATACTAGTCTAACCCACACGTGGTCCCTGCACAATGACTCTCTTTTTAATATTTTTCCTATATATTGCCTCTTTCTTTGAAATGAAATTGCCATCTGACTTCACTTTCAAGCAAACTTTTTTATTTCTTAAGAATATTTTTTAGAATACTTTTAAATTCACAGCAAAATGATAGGAGGTACAGAGATTTCTATGTACCCCTACTTCCACAAATGCATAGCCTCCCCCATTATCACCACCTCTCACCAGAGTAGTACATTTATTACAATTGATGAGCCTACACTGACACATCGGAAGCACCCAAAGTCCAAAGTTTACATTATGGTTCACTCTTGCTGTTGTACTTTCTGTGGGTTTGGACAAATGTATAACAACACGTATCCATCACTATGGTATCATACAGAGTATTTTCACTGTTTAAAAATCCTCTGGGCTCTATCTATTCATCCTTCCCATCCCCAACCCCTGACATCCACTGATATTTCTTCTGTATCCATAGTTTTGCCTTTTACAGAATGTTATATAGTTGGAATCACACAGTATGCAGTGTTTTCAGATCAATTTCTTTCACATAGTAATATGCATTTAAGATTCTTTCAGGTTCTTTTTAGTGCTGATTACTATTCTGTTGCCTGGCTGTATTACATTTGTTTGTCCATTCACCTACTGAAGCACCTCTTGGCTGCTTCTAAGTTTTGGTGATTATGATTAATCCTGCTATAAACATCCATTTGCAGGTTTTCGTGTAGACATTAGTTTTCAGATCTTTGGGGTAAATACCAGGGAGCACAACTGCTGAAGCATGTGGTAAGAATATACTTAGTTTTGTAAGAAACTGCCAAACTGTCTTCCAAAGTGGCTGTCATTTTGCATTCCCACCAGAAATGAATGAGAGTCCTGTTGCACCACATGCTCACCAGCATTTGGTGTTTTCAGTGTTCCTGATTTTGGCCATTCCAATAGGTGTGTAGTGGTATCTCATTGTTTCAATTTGAATTTTCCTGATGACATATTATGTGGAGCATCTTTTCATATGCTTATTTGCCACCTGTATATTTTCTTGGGTAAGATGTCTGCTCAGGTTTTTGGCTCATTTTTATTGGGTTGTTTGTTTTCTTGTTGTTGAGTTTCAAGAGTTCTTTGTATATGTTGTTTTATTTTATTTTTTTATTGAGGTAACATTGGTTTATAACATTATATAAATTTCAGGTGTACATCATTATAATTCAAATTTTGTATAGACTACATCATGTTCACCACCCAAAGACTAATTACCATCTGTCACCATACACATGTGCCTTTTCACCCCTTTTGCCCTCCTACCTCCCTCCTTCCCCTCTGGTAACCACTGACCTAAGCTCCATATTTATCTGTTTGTTGTTTTTATCTTCTACTTATGAGTGAATTCATGTGGTAGTAAACTTTCATCATCTGACTTATTTCATTTAGCATAATACCTGCAAGGTCTATCCATGTTGTCACAAATGGCAAGATTTCATGTTTTTTATGGCTGAATAGTATTCCATTGTGTATATATCCCACATCTTCTTTAACCATTCATCCATTGATGGGCACTTAGGTTGTTTCTAAGTCTTGGCTATTGTGAACAATGCTGCAATGAACAAAGGGGTGCAAATATTTTATGCATTCATGTTTTCATGTTCTTTGGGTAAATACCCAGATGTGGAATAGCTGGATCATGTGGTAACTCTGTTCTTAATTTTTTGAGGAATCGCCACATTGTTTTCCGTAGTGGCTGCACCAGTTTACATTCCCACTAGCAGTGTATGAAAGTTCCCTTTTCTCTACATCCTATCCAACACTTGTTATTTCTTGTTTTGTTAATTATAGCCATTCTGACGGGCAGGAGGTGATGTCTCATTGTAGTTTTGATTTACATTTCCCTAATAATTAATGATGTTGAGCATCTTTTCATGTTCCAGTTGGCCGTTCTATACCTTCTTTGAAAAGATGTCTGTTCAGATCCTTTGTGCATTTTTTACTGGGTTGTTTATTTCTTTGTTGTTGAGTTGTATGCATTCTTTATATATTTTGGATATTAACCCCTTATCAGATATGTGGCTTGCAAATATCTGCTCCCAATTGTTAGGTTGTTTTTCATTTTGTTATAGTTTCCTGTGCTATGCAGAAGCTTTTTAGTTTGATGTAGTCCCATTTGTTTATTTTCAGTTTTTTTTCCGTTGCCTGGTGAAAGATGGTATTCAAAAAGATACTGATAAGACCAATGTCAAAGAGCATACTGCCTATGTTTTCTTCTAGGAGTTTTTGGTTTCAGGTCTTACATTCAAGTCTTTAATCCATTTTGAGTTAACTTTTGTGTATGGTCAAAGAAGATGGTCTACTTTCATTCTTTTGCATGTGGCTATCCAGTTTTCCCAACATCACTTATTGAAGATACTTTCTGTTCTCCATTGTATTGGCTCACTTGTTAAAAATTAGCTGTCCATAGATGTGTGGGGTTATTTCTGGGCTCTTGATTCTGTTCCTTTGATCTGTGTGTCTGTTTTTGTACCAATACAATGCTGTTTTGATTACTATAGCTTTGTAATATATTTTGAAATCAGGGAGTCTGGTACTTCAGCTTTGCTCTTTTTTCTCAGGATCCCTTTGGCTATTTGGGGTCTTTTGTTGTTTAACATGAATTTTAGGATTATTTGTTCTATTTCTGTGAAAAATGTCATTGGGACTTGGATAGGGACTGCATTGAATCTGTAGATTGCATTAGGAAGTGTGGACATTTTAACTATGTTAATTCTTCCAATCCATGAGCATGGAATATGTTTCCATTTCTTTGTGTCTTTAATTTTTTTCAATAATTTTATAGTTTTCAGTGTACAGTTTTTCACCTCTTTGGTGAAATTTATTCCAAGATATTTTATTTTTTGTTGCAATTGTAAATGGGCCTACATTCTTAATTTCTCTTTCTGCTATTTCCTTGTTAGAGAATGCAAATGCAACTGATTTTTGTATGTTGATTTTGTATCCTGCAACTTTACTCTATTCATTTATTATTCCCAATAGTTTGGGGGGATTATTTAGGGGTTTCTATATATAAAATATGTCACCTGCAAATAGCAACTATTTTACTTCTTCCTTTCCAATTTGGATCTTGCTAGACTGCTCTAGCCAGGATTTCTAATACTATGTTAAATAAGAGTGGCAAGAGTGGGCATCCTTATCTGTTTCCTGTTCTTAAAGGGATAACTTTCAGCTTTTCACCATTGAGTGTGATATTAGCTGTGGGTTTGTCATATATGACCTTTATTATGTTTAGGTACTTTCCTTCTATGCTCATTTTATTCAGAGTTTTTGTCATGAATCGATGCTGTATCTTGTTGAATGCTTTCTCTGCATCTATTGAGAGGATCATATGATTTTTATTCTTCACTTTGTTAATGCGGTGTATCACATTGATTAATTTGTAGATATTGTACCATCCCTGCATCTCTGAAATAAATCCCACTTGATTATGGTGTATGATCTTTTTAATATATTGCTGTATTCAGTTTGTTAGTATTTTTTGAGTGTTTTTGCATCTATATTTATCAGTGACATTGGCTTGTAATTTTCTTTTTTGTGTTGACCATGTCTGGTTTTGGTATCAAGGTAATGTTGACCTGGAAGAATGAGTTAGGAAGTTTCCCATCCCCTTCAACTTTTTGGAAGAGTTTGAGAAGGGTAGATACTAAGTCTTCTTTGAATGTTTGGTAGAATTCACTGGGGATGCCATCTGGTCCTGGACTTCCATTTTGGGGGAGGTTTTTGATTACTGTTTTGATTTCCTTACTGGTGATTGGTCTATTCAAATTCTCCATTTCTCCTTGACTCAGTTTCAGAGGGTTGTATGATTCTAAGTATTTTTCAATTTCTTCTAGATTATCCAATTTGTTGGTGTATATCTCTTCAAAGTATTCTCTTATAATCCTTTGTATTTCTGAGGTGTCTGTTGTAATTTTTCCTCTTTTGTTTTTGATTTTATTTATTTGAGCCTTCTATCTTTTTTTCTTGGTGAGTCTAGCTAACAGTTTGTCAATTTTGTTTGTCTTTTCAATGAACCAGCCCTTAGTTTCATTGATTTTTTTCTATTTTTTTCCTTTTAGTCTCTGTTTCTGCTCTGATTTTTATTATTTCCTTCCTTCTACTGATTTGGGGCTTTGTTTGTCCTTCTTTTTCTAGTTCCTTTAGGTACACTATTAGGTTGATTATTTGAGAATTTTCTTGTTTGCTGAAGTAGGCCTGTATTGCTATAAACTTCCCTTTTAGTACCACTTTTGCTGTATCCCATAAATTTTGGCATATCAGATTTTCATTTTCATTTGTCTCCAGGTAATTTTTGATTTCTTCTTTGACCCAATGGTTGTTCAGTAGCATTCTGTTTAATCTCCACATATTTGTGGATTTTCCAGTTTTATTCGTGTAGTTGATTTCTAGTTTCAAACCACTATGATCAGAAAAGGCGCTTGGTATTATTTCAATCTTCTTAAATTTATTGAGACTCGTTTTGTGACCTAATATGTAATCTATCCTGGAGAATGTTCCATGTGCATTTGAAAAGAAGGTGTCATCTAAGATTTTCGGATGGAATGTGCTGTACATATCTACTAAGTCCATCTGGTCTTATGTGTCATTTAAGACCAAAGTTTCCTTAATGATCTTCTGTTCAGATGATCTATCCATTGATGTAAGTGGGGTGTTAAAGTCCCCTACTGTTATTGTGTTGCTGTTTATTTCTCCTTTTATGTCTGTTAATAACTGCCTTATATATTTAGGTGCTCCTATGTTGGGTGCATAGATATGTACAAGTGTTTATTCTCTTACTGCATTGTTCCCTTTACCATTATGTAGTGCTCTTCTTTGTTTCTTGTTACAGTTTTTTTTCTTTCTTTATTTTGTCTGAGATAAGTATTGCTACCCCACCTTTCTTTTCATTGCCTTTTGCCTGGAGTATCTTTTTCCATGCCTTCACTTTCAATTTGTGAGTGTCTTTAGATCTGAAGTTTGTCTCTTATATGTAGCACATATATGGATCTTGTTTGTTTGTTTGTTTGTTTATCCATTCAGCCACCATATGTTTTTTTCTTTGACTGGAAAAGATTCACCCTGAGCTAACACCTCTTGCCAAACTTTCCCTATTTTTTTCCTCCCCAAAGCCCCAGTACATAGTTGTATATTCTAGTTGTAAGTCCTGCTCATTCTTCTATGTGAGCTGCTGCCACAGCATGGCTACCAACAGATGAGTGGTGTGGTTCCACATCCCCAAACTGAACCCCAGCTGCCAAAGCAGAGCATGCCAAACTTTAACCTCCAGACTATCAGGGCTGACTCCACCTTATGTCTTTTGATTGGAGCATTTAGTCCATTGACATTTAAAGTAGCTATTGATAAGTATGTACTTATTGCCATTTTGTTATTTTTTTCTGGATATTTTAGTAGTTCTTCTCTATTCCTTTCCTCCTCTCTTGTTCTCTTCCCTTTGATTTGATGGCTTTCTTTAGTATTATGTTTTCTTCCTTGTTCTTAATTTCTTGTATATTTATTGTAGGTTTCAGGTTTGTAATTACCATGAGGTTCATATATAATAATCTACATAAATAGTAATCTATATTAAGTTGATAGTCTCTTAAGATAGACCTCTTGCTAAAGTCCTACACTTGTACTCCCTCCCCCTACATTTTATGTTTTTGATATAGTATTTAACCTCTTTTGCATGTGTATCCCTTAAATTCTTACCATGGAGATAGATATTTTTAGTACTTTAGTCTTTTGACCTTCACATTGGCTTTATAGGTGGTTAATCTGCTACTTTACTGCATATTTTGCCTTTACCAGTGATTTTATTTTCTTTGATAATTTTCCTATTCCTATTTGTGATCTTTTCTCTTCCACTTCAATAAGTCCCTTTAACATTTCTCATAAGGCTGACTTATTGATGATAAACTCCTTTAATTTTTGCTTGTCTGGAAAACTTTTTATCTCTGTTTCCATTCTGAATTATAGTCTTGCTGGATAGAGTTTCCTTGGCTGTTGGTTTTTTCCTTTCAGCACTTTGAATATATCATGCCACTCTCTTGTAACCTGTAAGGTTTCTGCTGAGAAGTCATCTGATAATCCTATGGGTTTTCTTTTCATGTAACTCTTTGCCTTTCCCTTATGGCTTTTAGGATCCTCTCTTTAGGTTTATTTTAATTATACTGTGTCTTGGTGTGGACCTCATTGGGTTCATCTTGTTTGGTGCTCTCTGTACTTCCTGTACTTGGATGTCTGTTTCCTTCCTTAAGTAAGGAAAGTTTTCAGCTACTATTTCTTCAAATAGGTTCTCTGCCCCTTTGTCTCTCTCTTCTTCTGGGACACCTATAATGTGGATGTTAGTATGCTTGATGTTGTTCCAGAGGTTCCTTAGCCTATCCTTTTTCTTTCTAATTCTTTTTTCTGTTCAGCTTGGGTGATTTCCTCTACTCTTTCATGCAGTCGCTGACCTATTCTTCTGTGTCATCTACTCTGTTATTGATTCCCTCTTGTGAATTTTTCATTTCCATTATTGTAGTCTTCAGTTCTGATTGGTTCTGTTTTATATTTTCCAATTCTTGGTTGAAGTTCTCACTGTGTTCATCTATTCTTCTCCCAAGATCAGTGAGCATCCTTATGACTATTAGTTCATTCTCTTATCAGATGGATTTTTGTGAAGAGTGTAAGGTCTGTGTCTAGACTCATTTTCTTGCAAGTGGGTGTCTAGTTGTTCCAGCACCATTTGTGTAGGAAACTGTCTTTTCCATTGTATTGCCTTTGCTCCTATGTCAAAGATCAGTTGACTATATTTATGAGTGTCTGTTTCTGGGCTATTTTATTCCATTGGTCTATTTTTCTATCCTTTTTCCAATACCACACTGTCTTTATTACTTTAACTTTATAGTAAATCTCGAAGTTGCATAGTATCAGTCCTCCAACTTTGTTCTTCCCCTTCAGTATTGTTTTAGCTATTCTAGGTCTTTTGCCTCTCCATATAAACTTTAGAATTAGTTTGCAGATATCCACAAACCTCTTCTTTTGTTTTTTATACACAAACCTTATAAAATGTATATATCTCTCAATATAACACTTTTCAGGTGGTTTTTATTTGTTTATACAAAACAATGTGCTAACAGAGTCTTATGTTACATTACAGATACAATTGGTAGAACATCAAAATAACGTGTGATTTTTAAATCACCAGGTGTCAATAAAAGGGATATATAACCCTCTCTAGGAGAGGCCATATGACATGTTACTACATGTGAAGTAGTGTTTGTTAATGGTCATACTAATTGGTGATCAGGAAATAATTATGTTACATGTTAACATCGTGAGGTCTTCCTACCATTAGAGATCATTATCTTACGTTCCTAGATCTAACAGCTTTCTATTACCAATTAGCTGTGGCTCTTTGGAGCAGAATCATAATCCAAAAATTAGAATTTTGCAACAATTTTTATCACTTGAAGAAACAAAGCACTCTTGGGAAACATGGGGCAAAACTGATTACCCTGAGTTGTACCTACACAACAGTTGATGTGCCAAGGGACGTTCAGCACATCCTGTTCAGCAGGCCTGAGTGGCCTTTGTGCCAGTTACCATGTGGTAATGTTTTATTTAGCTCTGAACATATGGAACTTGCAAACTCTTATGAGGAAAACATGGTCTAGGCTATTCAATTCTCATGAAAAAAATATATAAAAGTTTTAATAAGAGAAAGAGAACAGAAATTTCTATATATTTAACTATGTCATGAAAATTTTTATAAGCTGGCTATTTTGTAACAATTCAGTTAAAGAATAGAGGAAGCCTACCTCTTTGTCTCCAAATAACAAAGGAAAAATTGTTATTGAATACCATTACCTTAAATTCTTAAGTATATATGGAGGAGGCAAGTCAACCCAAACATACAGAAGTACAGAACCATGGTTATTCACAAAGCTTGGCCATATATGAACACATTTTATCTACTCCTTTTTTTAAGGGTGTGTGGAATGAGGAGGAAGGTCTGCAGTATTTCTCAGACCCATGAATCTGTTTGAGGAAGGGAATCTTTCAGCAAAGAGCTAATTAATATTTATTCCTATCTTGAGTAGAAAATAAAAGGGCATTGGGGAAAGACCTCTCTGATATCTGTCACTTAAGGCTTCTGACAATGTTTATTCACTGTCTCATAAAGAGAATCTACCAATCAATTTGTGATTGGAATAAAAAAAGATTTCTCACTTGACATTTGGCCACAGATTCCCTAAAATGTTGGGTAAGTGCACTCAATGGTTCTCTTATCTATTTTTAAACAATCTGGAGGTCTCAGGAAAAGATGAAAAGAGTCAATGCATCAATTAATTTATTCTGAAAACATCTATTGAACACCTTCAAGATGAATGGTGCAATGGGCACGAATTAGTGTAAAAATCAAAGCACTGGCTTTCATGGAGCTTGCATCCTGGTGGAGTATATTCTACTATGGAAAATACCACAGTTTCCCTCATCTGATATTTCACTATTTGCTTGCTATATCTTCTTCTTCTGTTTTCTTACAGAAACAGTACACTATTTCCCACCAAGGCAAGAGGATGGGAAGGTAGCCAGGCAAGCAGAAAATCAAGAATGCTGTCATATGAGTTAATCTGTAGGGGAAAAAAGAGCCACATAAATTACTATATCAACACCACATATATGTACTCCTAATGGAAATACTAGGTGCAAAAACAAGTGTTTTAAGGAAAGATAAGGCAACAGAAAACTGAAAAATAAATAAATAATAGAAAATGGAAGAAAAGTGTTGTTGCTTCAGTATATGGTTGCATTTCTGCCAAAAGCTCTGAGAATTCTGTTGACCATTATTTTGGTTCACACTATTTTAAAATATTTAGTTCAGAAATTTCAGTTTTCTAGTAAACTGAATGTAATAAAAATCTAATAAATTTTGTTTCTCTTGCAAATATTTGTGATAAATTCTTCCCTATGATCTCCCAGTATGTCTGTATTTAGAATGTTAAAGCATATTTTTTGAGAGAAGACAAAAAATCAGATTGGAACTGCATAAATATTTCCCCAAATGATATCCCAGTGTTAAATTAAAGATTAACTCATTCTGATTCAAGAAAACCATTGACATTTCTGGACTACAATAAAACCTGTGGGTCAGAAATACATGCAACCATAAGCTGCAGTATTGGTCTAGGAATTTTGTTTCAATAATCATTGTGTCATAATGCCAAAATGTTAGGAGGATCTGGACCCTACAAATCTCTATTAATTTTATCTGCTATTACCTACTCTATTTACTTAAGTAGCTCTATAATGCAAGGTTGTTCATGGTTTAACATGTGACTAGAAATTGATTACATTCTAAAATTCAACAAAAAATTCTATTGGACAATGTTGTTTCATTAATTAGTACTAGGTAGAGTGAATTAAAAGCTAAGATATTATTTTTCTTAAATTCCAAATTGTGAATTTGTTGCACATACTGAAAATTATAGACCTTCCAAAGCCTGAATCTATAGTTGTTTCACTAGGTGGATGGATTTAGTCTCTGGTTAGGAAAGTTTTCAACAAGTTTAATATGGCATGGTATTTTTTTGAAAAGATGGAAGTTGTTGAAAACTGTCTACCAACTCTAAATTCCATCAATTTAAGTCAGTAATACAATAGACTTATTAAATAATAACAGAAATTTAAGTCAGGAATACAATGACTTATTAAGATTATATTTCAGAGTGGGGAAAAGGCAGATAAAAGAAAAGATAGAATGATTTTTCTTTAATTTGCACTTTTTCCCGAAAAGCAATTCTTGCAATGTACCATGTACAGAAGAGTTTTGTGATAAAGTTGGATTTGCATGTATAGGTAAATCTTTAAATTATACATGTGCAGGCAGCCAGCTAAGTTCTTTTAAATTTGGAAATTTTGTTCAGGTATATTACTTTCTAAATACAATGAGCCACAAAGTAAAGACTTGAAATTGAATACCTGAAATATTTTATTTTTGTGAAGAACTGTTGTCAATGAAATAGAGAAAGATGAAGTAGCTAATTAACCTTTAAAAGACTTTTCAATCCATGCCTAGTGAAAAATGTTTACAGTATTCGGATTTATAATGTTTTCTTATTCTTTGAAAAATGATGTAGAAAGGTGCACTGTGATATTGCGTCTGAGTTCATCTGACTTTGATACTGGGTTTGTGTTTTTCTTTGTGACATTCCATCATACATTGGATGATAGCTTTTTATCAGCAGTTCTTCTCAAGTTGACTCACATCACTTACTTATTTCTTAGAAACTCTATCTCAGCTAAAGAGAATGGAAACACTCTGTCATGCTAGCTCATCTCTGTTTCCTCCTTCCATGTTTAAAAATGTAGACAAGTTTTGTTTTGCTTTATTTTGTTTTCACAATCTTCCTACAATTGTTGAAATGCAAAAGCTGCTATAAATAAATGATGTTGTATAATGTTGTGTGGTTTCTATGATTTGTAGAGCTTTCTTTGTTTATCTATTATTTGATGTCATGCCACAGAATTTTTTTAAAGTTAAAAATTAGCCCCAATAGGAGTCTTGGAGATCTTCTTAAATGCTCTCTTTTTTTTTGAAAAAGAAGAATCTAAAGCTTTGGGATGTGAATGACTTGCACAAGACCACCAAGCTATTAAGGGACAGACTGGAGCTTGACCTCAGTATTCCAGTTATAATGCTCTCTTCCCCTTCAGTTAATCACAACACTGAACATTAATAAGGTGGCAAGGGCATCTCTCTCCCCTAAAATATTCTCTCTAACTGAATAGTTGCCCTCAACATGGAAATATACATGGAAGCCTAAAATATGCTGACATTTTCCTTCCTAAATATATAAAATGTCCCCCTTAACACAACAGTAAATTGCATTTTTTTACTTATTTCCCTGTTTTAAAACTTCTTTTGTTATGATTATGGCTATGTCACTGTTCTGAAACATTGACTATTTCACTTGACTGACTCCTTTGTTGCAGTTATATTAACCGCATTTATTTTTAACTTTTTTTTTTAATCTGAGGAGGAAAAATATTATTGTCCTCTTCTCAATCAGTTAATCAGAATGCCTACAAATAAAGAGGTCTTTGAAGAGACTTTATTTCTACAAATTTCTCTTAACTTTAATGTCAAATACAGTCAATGAAGATTTTTCTTTTCAGTAAAACACATTTTCTTTATGTTTTTTAAAAGCCATTTTGGCTCACCTTTAAGAAAAAAAGTCTTTATATTCCAATAGTATTCTCTTGTCTTCATTTATTCATTAGGCCAAGTGCTCAAAGGAAATCCTTTCTGATTTATTCATTTTGAAATCATCTTTTATTAATTAAGGTAGAAGTACATTTACAACAATCACTGGTAAATGATGTGAAAAAAATATTTAGCCCACTCTTCTTGATTGTAATATATTTGTTGAAGACTTTTCATGGTTTTCAAATTGGCATTTAGAAACTTCACTTGGTTTAAGTGATGAATATTTTGCTCTCTATAACAATGTGAAAGCTGACCTTGTGTCTTCCCCCTCCCTGTTTTCAGTGTAGGTTTTCTAAGCTCCTGTTGCTTGCTCCTTGAGTATGACAAAGGAGAGAACATGCATTTCCCTGATATCAGACAGAACATCAGGAAAGCTTGAGTTAAAACTGAGATAATTAGCAACCCAAACTAAACAGCCTTTCTAAATGCCCAGTGTATATTCATGTTGTTTCATTGATGTGAGTCAGATCTCAACTCTTTTATTCTTATTTTGCTGCACCCAGATTCATACCTGCCAGCGTTCAAAGGTAGCAGGCAACCTACTTGATTTAAACCCTTGATCATCCTAACATATGTCTCCTCAATGGATGGAGAATGGAATATTGGGCCATGAGCAGGAACATCCAGAGAGGAAAAAAGACACTTATTTGAAACATCGGAAGTGATCTGCTTGGTTGTTAGACTTTTACCTGATAAGCAACTAACCTATTATTATAACTATTCAGTTAGGGTAGCTAGAGTTTTAAAGAGAGTGTATTTACCTAGTTAGTGAGATGATTATCTTCAAACATTCATTTAGAGTAACTGGCAGGTTACTGTTGATCTTGAAAAAGTGCTGTTCATATTTATGTTGTCTTAGGCTACTTCTCGCTACCCATAACACTTTGATTTCTTCATCTTATCCAAAGGTTACAGGTACTGTGAAACTGATCAATACAGTTCCTATCAGAGTCAATAGGACTTTTGTGGAGCTACAATCCTGTGTGACTTTTTGAAATTCTAAGTTATAGTCAGTAAGGAAAAGATCATAAGTCTGCTCTGAAAAATTGATTTTATCTCAATTTGTCTAAAGCAGCCAGTTATCTCAGTGGAGACAAGATTTGAAACCTGAAATGTGAGACCAAAAAAAGGTCTAAATCAATAGTTTCCTATCATTCTTTATCATGAAAATGAGATGTGAAAGAGTTAAAGGGATAATTATATCACACTGCTTTTGAGCTAGTAATTTTAATAATATTTATACTTACTTTCCCTACCAAAATAATTTCTTATAAATATGCATTTCAAAAAGAACAATGGCTTAACCTATATGTTGTAAAATTGTAATTGTTTCTAACACTTCATTGCATTTGCTAAAGCTCTGCTAAAATTATTTAATCATTGTTCACACCAAGTCATTTCTTTTTCCTCTCTTAATGTGCTTGAAACTATTCAAGAATTTAAGATGATTTTTAAAAAATATATCTTTCTTCAGAAAACATTTAATGCATAGAAGATATATAATTTTTCTTCCAAATCAAATAAATATTTATTATTGATGTTAATAAATCACTGAAGCCTCTGTAACTGGGCACCTGTGCTTTTGTGTCTTATAAGAAAGTAAAAAGATAATGTAAACCCATTATCTTGGCTCTGCTATATATTACCCAATTGTTTCAGGGTTATTTCCCAATAGTCTGCATAGCAACCTAGGCCAAGCTGTTGGGTGTTAATACAAGTCATTTTTTTCCCTTATAACACCATTTTGTTTCATGGAGAGATAAGTACAGAGCCTTTCTCACTTAAAAAAAAAAATAAATTGCTCACTATCTGAGTTCAGGAAATCATTTTGCAACTTCCTCTGCTCTTTTTCTCCTCAGTTTTTTTAAAGAAATTTAGATTCTGTATTCTGATGCTTTTATACAAAAGTGTTCCTTAGGCAGGAATATGAAAAATAAAAATGCACTGGGCAATTAAGGAAATGATTTTATTCAGGCTATTGCAAGAGGGAGATTGTTCATTAATGAGAAACATTTCAAAGAAAAGGCACAGGGCCTAGGGTTTATAGAGTCAAAAAAATGAGGAGGTATAGAGAGGAAGTCTTTTGAGAGTCATGAAGAAGGGTGAAGACAGGGTGCAGGTGGTGAGTTCTTAGAATATGCAGGAGTCCTTTGCAATTTGCACTTTCTTAGAACACAAAAGTTTGGGATATCTCTCAGACATCCCTGAAATCGAGGTGTCAACAGAGCCATACTATCTCTAAAGGCTTCTAGGGAAGAATCCTTCCTTGGCTATTCCTAGCTTCTGGTATGTCCTCACAACCCACAGAATTCCTTAGCTTGTAGACAATTCTTTCTGATCTCTGCCTCCTTCTTCATGTGGTCTTCTTCCCTTATGTTTCTCTATGTGTCTTTTCTTTTCCTTTTGAGGAAGATTGACCCAGTGCTAACATCTGTTGCCAATCTTCCTCTTTTTCTTTTTTTCTCCCTAAAGTACCAGTACATAGTTGTGTATCATAGTCATAGAGTTGTAGCTCTTCTATATGGGATGCCTCCTCAGCATGGATGATGAGCAGGGAGTAGGTCCACGTCCAGGATCTGAACTGGTGAACTCTGGGATGCCAAAGCGGAATGCACAAACTTACTGGGCTGGGCCCCATCCTCTCCGTTTTTCTAAGGACACAGGTCTTTGTATTTAGGGTCCACCCCAATCTAGTATGACTTCTTAACTATTTATATCTGCAGAGACCCTATTTCTGAGGTTCCAGGTGGACATGAACTTTGGGGGCCACTATTCAGCCCATTACAGCTAGGATTATGCATTATCAAGAAATAGCACAGGGTTACCTATTTAATCAATGTTACAATAAAATTTTAAAAGTAAACATAGAAAGCAATATGATTATAAAGAACCTTAGCTCTTTCAAAAGTGAGAACTTTGTTCTCATAAATAATCGAGGACATGATAAAATCAACATAAAGTACAGAATTATTCTGATAAGACACAGAATCTTCTCTCCTACTCCATTGTTCAAGATGTGAAGGCAACCTACACTTGCTAAATAGCAGTGTTTCAGATTTTCCTTGTTCAAACAGCTTTCCTTTCAGTTTTCACTTTAAATAGATAGCTTAACAGCTATGGTACCATTTGTAGACTACCCAAATAGTCTTTGTATGACTTTGTTTATAAGCAAATTACAAGTCTTTCAGATTTGCAATATCCATTTTGTCTTCCCCAAGATGGCATCTGGCTGTTTAAAGGGGCCTTGGTGTATCCTCATGGCTGCAGGGAGCTATGTGCTGTTACCGGATCCTTGGTGGTCTCTCCTTTAGAGTAAATAGACAAGTCAGCCCCATGGACTGACCATTGTCCTGTGTCATCTGTATGGTTCCAGCCATTTCCACTGGTCTCAGATCCTTGCCTTCTCTTTCTAAACCCAAACTTCTGCATCCATTCTAGTCTAGGCACTTCCCTGTTTCTTCACTGGGAAATCCCGGGTCTTATGGGCCCCCCATGGACCGTGCATATTACAAGAGGGACCAGAATGATTCCTCAGAGAGATGACTCAGGCCTATCCATCATTTAGCCTCTCACTGCCGTCTTCAAGTCATGATGGATAAATATCTATGTCCCAATCTAGACATATAAAGACTGAATCAGATAGAGACTTTTCCAAAGACAGATCCATCCACTCAGAACTCAGCCTCCTCTGAAGCAAAGAGAAGCATTTTAGAATACAACAAAGGAAAAAATATCTTTGCCTTCTGGAATTGACTTCTACCCCATACTTCTTTGGTTGCATATTCAGAATGATAGGTGCTTTTTACAAGTCTGCCATTATTTTTGCCATTTCTCCCCCAGAATAGGATTAGGTGTCTTTCTCCTATTGCCACAGATTCCTTATATACATCAGCTCTTACCTCCCTCATTTCCATCTAAAAGAGTTATCCATTCTACTTTTTCAAGTTGTCCATCACATCTCTTTTTATCCCACACTCTCCAGTTTCTTCATGTACTTTGCTTAGTCAAATAATTGTGACTTTTCTATCCTGGGCCTTCAATCTTTTCCTTTCTTTTTGTTCTTTCCTAATAGCATAATAAGTTGTTCAGATTTTCCCATCAAAAGATATCATCCTTGTACCCTATAACACACACTTTGTGTAAGATAAATTTATCTTTCAGTTGAACTGGGAGAGTTCTATGCTTATCTTTGGGGGCATCTGGAAGTCTAGTTCTGACTCTTGGCCGAGACAAGAATAATGGAGTTAGGTAAAAATCTATAATCTGCTGTCTAAAGCTCAGAACTCCCCTGGTAGAACTGAGAGTCAGTTTTATACATTGTTTGGGGATGTATAGGTTGGTAGCTTATTCTTGTTTTAACTGCTGACACAGTCTGGCTTGGCTACCTGATCAGTGGAGCATAAAAGACCCCACCAGAAACTTTTGCACAGTTTCTCCTTAAACCAAGATTCCTTGCACATATCAGTGGTGCATAATCCAGAGATGAAGCACTTCCTGTGCAACTATAAAATGGTCCTAGGTAGCTACACCTGGAAATCTTCAGGCCCATGATTCTTGCCTGTGCTTCCTTTCTCCTAATGTATGATATCCTTATCTTGATTAAAACCTGATATAAGTACACCTTGTGGAGTCTTGTGAGTCCTTTCAACTATCTGGACAGGCACAGTCATTGTGCTCTTTAACTGATCTCATCCTCTAACTCAGGCATAATATTCTCCAGAAAGCAATATAGATGAGCATACAGCCCAAGCCAGTCCAATTGGATTTTTAAGGACATGCTAAGAGAGAGAGAAATTCTCTCTCTGGGATTGTAAATAGGAATGATGCATTTCTAGAATTTTTGCTCTCACCTTTACCATCCTGTTGGAATTCATCTTCGGCAAGGCAAAGGCTAATTAGGACAATACACAAAGAAATGATAAATTCTAAAGGAAAGAGACAATGAGACAAAAAGAGAAACAGACAAAGGCACATAAAGAACGCTGAAGTCCTAAAGTCAGCTCTGCTACTGGACTCCCCAGTTATTTGAGCAATAAATTCCCATTTATGTTTAAGCGGTATGAGTGGTGTTTCTGTCACATTTAAACAAAATGACTTTGACTAATATATTATTTAAGAACAAAAGCCATGTTTTATTAACATATTTATCTCCAGTTTTAGCAGAATGACTGGCATATTCTAGGTAAGATTCTTAGTAAATTTTAAATCAAAAAATAAAACTAATGAATATTCTTGGGACCACATTAGGTGAATGCTTTTAGATGTCCCCAAGTTTATGAAATGGCAGGCTGAATTCAGCCTGTGAGTCTCTGTTAAAACATATATAGACTGATTGTATTGAATTTAAATCAATTTCAATTATATATAGTAGAGATATCTTAATTTTGTAATACAATGTATAAACACCACCCTGAGATATAATATTTAGGGACTATTACTAACTCCCCTTTCCCTTTATATTAATTTGTGGGGCTAATTCTTGAATACTTCTACAATAAATTTTGGAGAAGACTCCCGAGTTTCTAGTTACTTCCTTGTGATACAATATCCTCTGATCAACAATGAATATGTCTCCAAAACAGTGATAATACCCAATGCTGTGAATGTGGAGCAACAAGAACTCTCATTTATTGCTGGTGGGAATGGAAAATGGTGCAGCCAGTTTAGAAAACACTTGACAGTTTCTTACAAAATTAAATATATTCTTATCATTTGATCAATCAAGACTCCCTGGTAATTGCCCAGTTGAGTTGAAATTTATATCCATACAAAAACCAGTACTTGGATGTTTATAGCTAGTTTAATCATAATTGGCAAAAGTTGGAAGCAACCAAGATGTCCTTCAGCAGGTGAGTGGGTAAATAAACTGTGGTACATGCAGACAATGGAATATTATTATTCAGCACTAAAATGAAATGAGCTATCAAGCCACGGAAAGTCATGAAAGAACCTTAAATGCATATCACTAGGTGAAAGAGGTCAGTCTGAGAAGGTTACATACTCTATGATTCCAATTATGTGACATTCTGGAAAAGGTAAAACTCTGGAGACAACGAAATGATCAGTGGTTGTCAAGAGTTGAGAGGAGGGAGGGATGAATAAGCAGAGCACAGAGGATTTTCAGGGCAGTAAAACTACTCTATATAATATTATAATGGTGGATATGTCGTTATACATTTGTCAAAATCCACAGAACGTACAATACCAAGAGTGAACACTAATGTAAGTTATGGACTTTGGGTGACAATGATGTGTTAAATAGGTTCATCAACTGAAACATACATACCACTCTGGTGGGAGACGTTGATAGAGGGGGAGGTTGTGGGTGTGTGGGGGTAAGGGATTTATGGGAACTCTCCATACCCTCCACTCAATTTTGCTGTGAACCTAAAACTACTCTAAAAAATAAAATTTGTTAAAAAATTAAAAAGTAATAATGCTTATTTCCATTCCTGTAAAATCATAAAAACTTTCAACTTCATTTCAAAGCAAAACTTTTCCACTTCCCCAGGCTAGACTTGCTAAGTCTCACTGTGTACAACGGGGTGGAGTTGGGTGGGGGTTGACTATTTTTCTCTTTCCACTTTTCACATCTATGCTCATTCCTCAGCTTTTTCACCTCTCTTTCATATCCTTCCAAGAAAGAAAGGGGCCCAGGTTGATAAAAGTTTCATGAGGGACAGAGAGAGAGGGGTGGACAACAAAGTCCCAACTTGTTTAAAGTTGGAGCAGTACAATGCCACAATCTCTGGGTGTGATCTTTTTGAAAGCTGGATGAATAATGGAACTTTTTTGTGAGTTTCTCTATTGCTGGGATCTCTCATTTGCAGTTCCATTGTCTGTTGTGGCTGTTCGCTCACTCTTGTCTTAGGCTCTAAACATCTAAAGTGAGATGAAGTTTCTTTTTGCTGGGGTCCATCTGCCTCTGAAGCTGCACTCTTGGAGAAGAACTGAGGGATGCCCACACAGCCCTAGTATATGTGAATCTACAAATTCTCCTCAAGAGACAGTCATGCATTTTTGGCTCAGAAAAACTCTGAGCATGCAGATTTTCTTGCCCTGTTGTGTGGTCAGGCATGAGTCAAACACCAGTGCTAAATTGCAGAGGACAATTCTGAAACTTTGAATTGTCTCCATAAAGCTTCTTTCTCTTGACTTGAGCATGTATACAGAAAACCAAACCCACACCTACAGCAAAATTTAGCCCTCACTAAAACTTCACTTAAAAATCTAAACAAAACAAATTCCTCCAACGTTCCCAGAATTTATACAGTTGATGTGGACAAGGAGATTTCAACATGACAACATTGGGTTTTTACCATCTCTTTCTTGCATGTACTGCTGGTGCTGTCAAAATTTACCTTGCCCTTGGGCTTCAGTGGAAATTTTCTACTTGAACATGACGTTATGTCTGCTGGAGAAAGTAACTACATAAAACTCCTGTTTCACAAAGTGTTTAGAAGCCCAGGTTCTGGGAAGAGACAACATGGGTTCAAATCCCAGCTCTGCCACTTTTATCAGATTTGTAACATTCACAAATAGTTTTAACATTCTAAGCCCCAGTTTTTTATCCCAAAAGTGGTAGAGAGAATACATACCTCCACAGGATATCAGTAAGATAGGCAATTTAATATACTTAAAGAACTAGTATATCTGCAACATGGCAAATTCTCAGTAGGTGTTAACTAAATAATTATCATTGGTTGTCACTAAAATTCTCTTTCTGGAGCCAGCCCTGATAGGCTAGCAGTTAAAGTTTGGCACGCTTGCTTTGGCAGCCTGGGTTCGGTTCCTAGGCACGCAACCCCACCACTCATCTGTCAGTTGCCATGCTGTGGCAGTGGCTCACATAGCAGAACTACAAGAACTTACAACTAGAATATACCTCTAGGTATTGGAGCTTTGGGGAAGGAAAAAAAGGGAGGAAGATGGGCAACAGATGTTAGCTCCGGGTGAATCTTTCCCAGCAAAAAAAAAAAAAAAAAATTCTCCGTCTGTATCAATATATAATATCAAGTATACTTTTATCTGAATATTATTTTACTGAAAACATGATGAAGGAAACAAAACCAAAAGAACATTGTCATTGTTCAAACTTGTACACTTTGATGCAATACTATATTTCTGTGATAGACTTCACAAGGCTCACCTCTTTCCTTTCCCATATCCTACCCTCTATTTCTCTATGCCTTTATTTTCAACTTTCTTTTTTCTTCTTCTCTTTATTTTAATTTCTTCTCTTTTCCTCTTCTTCTTATATATAAACTCTAGGCCATATAAAAAGAACAAGAAACCATCCCGCTTTAAAAAGTTATCAGCAAGTACTTATATTTTGAATATTTTGTGAAAACGTCAATGAACTAAAAGTGTCAATGGATGGTATCTTGCCTGAGAACACAACTGTTTACAATTCAGACACAGCAACTATGGATAAGAAGAAAAACTATCACAATTTAATCCTTGTTAGAAGATCTATAAAGAAAGGTAGATCCTCATATAACAAAGATTTTACATTTATTTCATAAAGAATCTCACATCTAGTGTCTGTCTCTGAAAGCTGTCTGAATTGATCACAATAAGCAGAGAAGAGCTTAGCAGAATGAATGTCTTTCATAATCAGGCATTACATGGATGTTGGAGTTGGGTGATACTTTCCTGTTCTGTTCCACTTTATAAGAACAGGAAAAATTACATGGATGAAAGAGGATCAGGTAACTTATTCCCTTTAGTTCTCCTAAATTTCTTATAGTTAAGTATGGTATAAGACAAGGAGATGAAGAAAAATCAAGTTAGACACAATTTTAAAAGGGCATACTAAAAAAAGAGTTCCTTATGATCAAAGCTGAGGAAAATTTGGAAGACAAGAAGTACAAAATAAATGAGCAAGTCATTTAACAGAGTTTCAAAATTTATATTGCCCAGAGCTGGATAAGGAAGAGAGTATAGAACTCTTTTCCTTCCACAAAAGAAAAAAATCAAACTAATCTTGCCCCTGAACAATCCTTGACCCACATTTTAAATAATAAAGTTTTCCTTCAGCTTCTTCCAACCAACTTGTCATCATGTTTTTTCCCCATTAGTAAAATATTTAACAGTACAAGCAAATGAATATAGGTCAATTTAGGAGACAATGCAAATTATTGATGTCATCAATAATTTGTAAGAAATAATTTGCAAATAAAGGGTTTGGTTTTTTCCCATTTCTACTCCATTGATATTGATCAGTTTTAAATATCCATATGTATTCATATTATCTTCAGAGTAAACACATGATTTATAACCACATTGATTCCTTTTCTCCCAATTTTCCTCCCCTCTGGAACAATGCAAAGAGAGCTAGATAGGCGGCCTGTGTACCTAAAGTAGTCTAAACAGAAAGGGAGAGACCCTAAAAATATGAGTCTGTGAGCTGATATACGCATTGTACCATCTTCCTTTTGAAGGAGGAAGAGAAACTTAATCTCCCTGATGGAGACAAATTCTCCTTGGGAATTGAAGGGGGAGGACCCTGGTTTCTTATCCTGTAGAATGTAAGTCAGTCTCTCTAGGGAAAAATAAGACAAGTGTTTCAGTGTTTCAACCCCTGGACTGTTTTCATGGTTCTGGATTTTAACCCAACATTTAAAAACGTACCTCTACAAATGTAAAATCTCTTACTATTTATGCAGTCATCTTTGTCCTTTAATTCAAGTGCCAAGTTTCTCTTTTAGTTTTATTCAGAAAGCTCCAACTGTGCAGAAACATGAAAATATTTTTCTACAGTCTCACAAATATCACATATCATATTCTACTCTTTTTTATACACATTTGTGTTATGAACCTTTAAAAAAAATTCTGACTTTTTTCTTCTCATATCACCCCTCACTTTTTGTTGATCAAAAAAGTTAACTTTTCATTGTAGATGTCTCTGGTCTTTGCAAAAGCTCTTCTTTTAGCTACACAGATAACACTCTAAGGCTTGGGGTGCTTTTTTCATTCTAACAATATCAGAGAGGAAAGGGATTGAAGATATCAAGTTAAATAGAAAATGATGGGTGTAAAAGTGGACCACAGGCCACACAATGCTTCTGGAGATGACCTGATCTCAACACTTCATCTAGAAAATGAAAGAAGTAGAGGTGCAGGGATGAAGCAATTTGTCCAGTGTTGCTGTTTGACAACAAACTTTTTATTTTCCCTATTTACAAGTGAGGCTCAGAGACTGAATCACTTGCTCAGTCACTCAGCTGGCTGGAACTTGCTTTGAGTCCAAGTTATCTGGCTCCAGAGCCCGTGTTTTTCACCTTTATGCCACATTGTCTTTCATTAAACACAACCTTTAAATAAATATTAGTAAAACATTATAACAACTCAGATCAAATGGTATAGGACAATTTAAGAGATGTATTTCAGAAGAATTCTGTTGCCAGAGATCTTTACAAGAAATAAGTTCTAAATGTAATATGTTTATAGCCCCAAAACTGGCTAGTGCCTTTATTTTTAGCTGCTAAAGAAATGGCAGTCATTCATAGAAAATCATTTATCTGGGGAAAAGAGCCAAGAATTTCAAATCATGAGGGTCACATTATAAGAAAAATTAAATAGTTTTTTCTTTCCTCACCTCTCTCACCACAATCTATGATCCATTAATATTTTACTTAAATGTGTATAGATCATTCCATAATGTGAATATCTCTTGCATCATTAAATTCTATGTGTATTTAAGAAAAATCCCACCCAACGTTCTAAATTGTACTGTACGAAGTGTTTATGCAGGGAAGGCAACCCCTGCATGTTGACTGGATAACTCTTTATCTTTTATGACAAATATAAATTGTTTTTAAATTTTCCACAGTATATTCTTTTTTGATGATTTAACACAGAATTAGCAAAGTTATTTGCATGCAAAAAATATCCATTCATCTACCCACATACTTCACTGAAAATATTTAAGTGTCTTTTATGTGTAAGCATTGGTCCTGGGAATACAATGCAAAACAAGACAGATAAAATCTCTGCACTATGGAGCCCACGTGGTGAGTGAGTGTGGAAAGAAGTGAAGAAAGTTGCTTAAGGGAAATAAAAAATAAAAATGATGAATGAAAATCAGAGTATGATGTTACATTCAGAGCCAATTATATAAATTTTGATACCATACTAACAATGTAAAAGTACGAAAGACATATATTCTCTATGGGAGGCCAAATCTGACTGCTGATAATGCCATTACAGGTGTATCATCACATATATTGCCTAACATACAATTTTATCCTTAAGGACTCATCATTCTTAATTGTCTGTGAATTGGCTCCAGCGTGCACATCTCCTGATATATATCATTAGCATATTATAGGCAGTCTCAGTTTATGAACTGACTTAGCTACGGGATTAAGAAATAATTTACTTTTACAGAGGTAAAAATACAAAGGAAAATGTCACAAAATTATCTGAACCAAGAACTACTACTAACCAAAAGGTATGTAACCTAGTATAGTAGTAACCCAGTCTCCCCCTACCTTGCTCCTGGCCACCATCTCTGTCCACCCACCTCAAGCTATAAAGAGGGTCACTTGAAGAGATGAAGAGTTCCAAAGTGTCAGACTGAACCTACTATTTTGTTTATGTTTCCCACTTGTACAAAAATTTTGGAAGCTATATGTGTGTGTCTATATATAGAGAGAGAGAGAGAGAGACACACACACACACACACACACACACACAGTGATGAGCTGCAGCTCCTTCTATGGGCGTCTTGTCAGCCAGACACTTCAATGTCTCTTCACTCCTCATAAGAAGGGTCTGTACTCCTGTTTTCTACTAAAGTCAAGGTATTCTACTCTCTCCTTACCCAAATTAGGGATCTCTCTGTCTTGGCGCTCTTTCCCCAAAACATACACTTTAAGTGCAACTGGCCTTTTTGATGAGGAGATGCCTCCCTTACTTATGGAGGCAGAGTCTGGAGGGATATTGTTTCCTATGACTTTCATTTATGAGCAAAATTATAGAGGGACAAACCTGATATCCTGATTTTATATCTTGGGGAAAACTAAAAGGGCCTTGTGAAGATACATGACATCCCCAGCCACAAAGGAAGGCAAAGGAGAGGACAGAAAACAAAAAAGGAAAGAAAGGAGAAGGAAAAAGAAAAAAAAAATCACTTTATTAGGCTTGAAAGACAATGAGTGGGATGGTGGGAACTTACCATCTTTAAAGGAAAAAGCCCCACTTTATCAATGTTTTCTGGGTACCTCTGATATTTTAAATTCAATCTTTGCAACAAGAGTATCTTGGCTTGGGGAAGGACTTCCCTTCATCAGTTCAACTGTTGGACAGGCCGGTCACAGCTGGAATGTATATTCGAGTATATAGGAAGGATGAGGCCAATAAAATTACAAAGTATAATAAAAATATCTGTAGAATAAATGTTTCTACATCATAAGAGATCAAAATTTTAAGAGCTGTGGCATTCCTGTTGTTTTAATATGATCATTTCTTCAATAACTATCTCTTAACTTTTTCATTTTGAAACAATTTCAAATTTTCAGAAGAGTTACATGAATAGTACAAAGAACTCCATATATCCTTCACCCAGATAAATGTAAAAGTGGTTAATATTTTGCCACCTTCTCTCTTTCTCTCTCTCTCTGATTGTCTTTCACATTATTGCCATTTTTAAGGATTACAGGCCAGTTGTTTTGTGGAATGTCTCATAATTTGATTTGAGTTTATCTAATGTTTCATTAGGACTAGATTTAGGTAATGCATTTTTGCAGGAATACTACTCCTGGTGTCTTCACTCTCTCTCACTGTTCTCTCTCTCTCTCTACACACAAACACACACACACACACACACACACATATTAGTGAGTTAATTGTAGACATCATGTCACTTTATCTATAATGATGAATTTTTCTAAAAACTAAACAGAATTTGATGGTACGCTCTTATATTATTACAGAAATATAACATTGGTACAATAATTTTATGTAATATTCAATTTTTATAATTGTCAATTATGTTCTTCATGGCAATTTTCCCCAATTCAGCATTCAATATAGTATGACACATTGCATATAGTTTTAATGTCTCATGAAAATGACAGTAAGAGATTATATCCCTACTGAAAATATAAGAATTTATGAATAAATACAGAGAATATAGAAATAAGAAGGGAGGAAATGGTCTTCATTATATTAGAATTTCAACTTATAAATGTAGAGAAAAAAACAAGAATTAGAAAATCATCATTTTGCAGCTGAGAGTAACAATTGATTCAGGAAAGAACCATTAATAGTTACTAAACCATTTGGGTAAAAATTTGAAAAGGAACATGATATTTACATAGTCTTAGAAGCATTCCCCATAGATTACATACTAACTGCAAACAGAAAAACTATAACAACACAGTGTAAAACCTGGTGAACACATTTAACCAAGTAATCAAAATTAGTGTCACTAATAATGGGACAAATAGACATGATGTGCCTTTTGAATGTGATGCACTGAGAGCACTAAGAACACATTTATTCCTTCCAAAGATATACACACTGACTCCAGTCATGAGGAAATACGTGTAGGCATTGGCCTATGGGGATAAAATGCTAAACAAGACACTCAAAATAGCTGCCTAAATGGAGCCCACATTCTGGTGAATATGGAAAGAATAGAGAAAAGCTGTTTGAGGAAAATAAAAAACGAAACTGAAAAATTAAAAATCGAAGCATGGTATTACATTCAGAATAAAATCAATAAAGTTTAACTGTACTAACAAAAGAAAAGCATAAATGAAAGTTATGCTTATTGCAGTACAAGTCTGACTGCTGATAATCATAAATCTGACAAACTCAGATTGATGGACATTCTACAAAACTATGGTATTCAGTCTTCAAAACTTCATGGAAAAATCCAAATGAAGAAATATTAAAGAAAATGACAAAAGGCTGAGAGTTTTCCTCCTTGATTTGTCAAATTTAGCTATAACTGCAATGCTCAAAAAGTTTAAGTAGTAATAAACTCATAATGAGTAAAACTTGCTTAGCAATAACCGTTTTTATAGCAACTTTCAATTTTTTAATCAGCTTATTGGTTGTTTTGTTATTGAGTTACAGGAGTTCTTTATATATTCTGGATATTAATCCCTTATATAAATATGGTTTGCAAAGATTTTCTCTCATTCTATAGGTTGCCTTTTCACTCTGTTATTTCCTTTGCTGTGGAGAAGCTTTTAATTCTGACATAGCCCCATCTGTCTATTTTTGCTTTTGCTACCTATGCTTTTGGTGTCAGTCTAAAGAAATCATTTCCTATTCCAATGTCATGAAACTTTTCCGTATGTCTTCTTCCAGGAGTTTTATAGTTTAAAGGTCTTATGTTTAAATCTTTAATCTATTTTCAGTTACTTTTTGTATACAATATAAGATAAGAGTCCAGGGCCAGCCCCGGTGGCCTAGTGGTTAAGTTCAGTGTGCTCTGCTTTGGAGGCCTAGGTTCAGTTCCCAGGCATGGACCTACACCACTTGTCAGTGGCCATTCTGTGGCCGTGGCTCACATATGAACAAAAGAGGAAGACTGGCAGCAGATGTTAGCTCAGAGCAAATCTTCCTCAGCACAAAGAGGAAGATTGGCAACTGATGTTAGCTCAGGGTGAAACTTCCTCAGCAAAAAAAAAAAAAAAGATGAGTCCATCTTCACTCTTTTGCATGTGGATATCCAGTTTCCCAACACCATTATTTAAAGTCTATCCATTTCTTATGGTACAATCTTGGCAGCCTTTTTGGTGATTATTTGAGGGTTTATTTCTGGGTTCTGTTTTCTGTTCCATTCATCTAGATGTCTGTCTTTATGCCAGTACCATAATGTTTTGAATACTTTAGCTTTGTAATATGTTTTGAAATCAGGAAATGTGAGGCCTCCAGCTTCAAGATTGTTTTGGCTATCTGGAGTTCTTTGAGATTCCTTAAGAATTTTAGGGTTTTACTTATTTCTATTTCTGCAAAAATTGCCTTTGGAATTTTGATACAGATTGCATTGAATCTGTAGATCACTTTAGGTACTATGGACATCTTAACAATATTAAGCCTTCCAATCTATGAACATGAGTTTTCTTTCCACTTATGTCTTTAATTTCTTTCATCAATGTTTTGTATTTTTTGTGTATAAGTCTTTCATCTCCTTGGTTAGATTTATTCCTAAATATTTCATCTTTTTGATTCTATTGTAAATGGGATTGTTTTCCTAATTTCTTTATTAGATTCTACATTGATAGTGTATAAAAACAAACCGGATATTTTGTGTTGATTTTGTACCCTGCGACTATACTGAATTTGTTTATTAGTTTTCACAGATTTTTTGTGAAAGGTTTAGAGTTTTCAACATATAAGATCATGTCATCTGTGAACAGAAATAATTTTACTTCTTCCTTTCCAATTTGGGTGTCTTTTATTTCTTTTTTTTGACTAATTACCCTGGCTGGACTTACATTACTATGCTGAATAGGAGTGGTGAGAGTGGGCATCCCTGTCTTGTTCCTGATCTTGGAGGAAAAGCTTTCAGTGTTTCACCATTGAGTATGAAGTTAGCTGTGGACTTTTCATATATGACCTTTCTTATGTTGAGATAATTTCCTTCTATTCTTAAATTTTTACTGTTTTTATGATAAAAAGGGTGTTGAATTTTATCAAATTCTTTTTCTGCATTGTTATGGTCATGTGATTTTTGTCTTCATTCTGTTAATGTGGTGTATCACATTTATTGTTTTTCATATATTCAACCACAGTTGCATCCCAGGATAAATCCTGCTTTGTTATGGTGTATAATCCTTTTAATGTGCTGTTTAATTTGGTTTGCTAATATTTTGTCAGGGATTTTTCCACCAATGTCCATCAGGGAAATGGTCTGTAGTTTTCTGGTAGTATCTGTCTGGCTTTGGTAATAGGGTAAAGCTGGCCTCATAAAATGAGTTTGGATGTGCTCCCTCCTCTTGAATTTTTTTGGAAGAGATTGAGAATTACTGATGTTAATTCTTCTTTAAATGTTTGATAGAATTTCCATTGAGTCCAAGGGTCCTCAGTCTTTCTTTGCTGGAAGGTTTAAATTACTGATTCAATCTCCTTTCTAGTTATAGGTCTATTTATACGTTTTATTTTTTCATCATTCATTCTTTTGGGCATGTATGTTTCTAGGAATTTATCCATTTTTTCTAGCTTATCCACTTCATTGGCATGTAATTGTTCATAGTAGTCTCCTATGATCCTTAGAATTCTGTGTTGTCATTTGTAATGTCTCCTCTTTAATTTCTTATTTTATTTATTTGAATCTTCTTTTTTCTTTGTTAATTTAGCTAATAGTTTGCTACTTTTGTTGATATTTTGAAAAATCAATTCTTAGTTTTATTGATTTGTTTCCATTTTCTATTTTCTTTATTTCTGCTCTAATCTTTATTCTTTCTTACTTTCTTCTAACTTTGGATTTACTTTGTTCTTCTTTTTCCAGCTCCTTGAGGTGTAAAGTTAGATTGTTTAATTGAGCTTTTTTCTTGTTTCACTGTAGGCGTTTGTTGGTATAATCTTCCCTCTGAGTACTGCTTTGCTGCGTCCCATGAGCTTTGGTATGTTATGTTTTCCTTTTTATTTGTCTTGAGATATTTCCTTATTTCCATTATTATTTCTTCTAGTATTCACTGGTTATTCAGAAGCGTGTTTTAAATTTCTCCATATTTGCAAATTTTCCTGCTTGTCTGTGCTGTTTATTTCTAGTTTCATTCCATTGTGGCTAGAAAAGATATTTGATATGCTTTCAATCTTCTTAAATTTGTTAAGACTTGTTTAGTGACCTAACATGTCAACTATCATGGAGAATGTTCTGCATGTACTTGAGAAGAGTGCGTATTCTGCTGCTGGTGAGTGGATTGTTCTGTATATGCCTGTTAGATCCAAATGGTCTATAGTTTTGTTCAAGTCCTCTGTTTCCTTATTGATCTTGAGTCTGGTTGTTCCAGCCATTATTGAAACTGGAGCTTTGAAGTCTCTCACCATTATTGTGTAACTGTCTACCTCTCCTTTCAATTCTGTCACTATTTACTTCATATATATAGGAATTCTGATATTCAGTGCATATATAATTATAATTATTATATCTTCCTGATGAATTGACTCTTTTATCATTATACAATGTCATTCTTTGTCTCTTGTGACAGTTTTTGACAAAGTCTATTTTGTCCGATATAAGTATGGCCACTCTTTTTCTCTTTGGGTTGTGACTTGCATAAAATATCTTTTTCCATCTTTTATTTTTAGCCTATATGTGTCATTACTTCTAAAGTGAGTCTTTTGTAGACAACATATAGTTGGATCTTGTTTTTTTTTAATCCATTCATTTACTTTACATCTTTTTACTGGAGAGTTTAATCCATTTATAATTAAAGTGGCACAGCGGTTTAGTCCGTGCTTGGCAGCCCAGGGTTCACGGGTTCGGATCCCGGGCGCCCGCCGATGCACTGCCTGTCAGCCATGCTGTGGTGGCGTCCCATATAAAGTAGAGGAAGATGGGCACGGATGTTAGCCCAGGGCCAGTCTTCCTCAGCAAAAAGAGGAGGATTAGCAACGGATGTTACCTCAGGGCTGGTCTTCCCCACAAAAAAAAAAAAGAAAAGAAAGAAAGTAATTACTGATAGAGAAGGACTTACTATTGCCATTTTGTTAATTATATTCTATCTTGGGGCTATTTTTTCCCCTCTTTTTCTCTCTTTCTGCTTTCCTTTGTGTTTCATTCATTTCTTTGTATTGACGTGCTTTGATTTCTTTTGTATTTTCTTTTATTTATCTTCTATAGATATTTTCTTTGTAGTTACCATGGAACTTACATCTCATAGCAACCTATTATAAGTATAAAATCTATCGTTATAACAATATATTGTAAACTGACAAGAACTTCACTTCAATGTATGCAAAACTCTATTCTTTTACATCTCCTCATTCCCACTTTATCTTATTGATGTCATAAATTACCTCTTTGTATATTGTGTGTCCATTACCATAGTTTTATAGTTTTATTTATGCTTTTGTATTTTTAAATTCTACACCACAATTAAAAGTGCTTTATGTACTACCATCACAGTATAACAGTATTCTGTATTTGTCTCTATGTTTACCTTTACCAGCAGGCTTTATATTTTTGTATGCTTTTGTGTTGCTGTCTAGCCTCTTTTCATTTCAATTTGAAGACTCTCTTTTGCATTTAAGATGTCTAGTGTTGTTGAACTCCTTCATATTTTCTTTATCTGGAAATATATTTATTTCTCCTTCATTTTTGAAAGACATTTGGTTGGCAGTTTTTTATTTCAGCACTTTTTTTGTATATCATCCCATTGCCTTCTGGCTTGTTAGATTTCTGCTGAGGAATCCACTGAAATCTTGTGGCAGTTCCCTTGTATGTGAAGAGTTATGATGTATCTCGGTGTGGACCTCTTTCAGTTCATCTTAGTTGGAGTCCTTTGAGTTTTGTGAATTTGGATGTCCATTTCCTTCCTCAGATTTGGGATTTTTTCAGCCGTTATTTCTTCAAATGAGTTATCCACCCATTTCTCTTTCTCTTCTTCTTCTAGAACTTCCATAATGTGTATTTTGGTCCACTTGGTGGTGTCCTATAAGTCCCTTAGTCTTTCTTCACTTATCTTTGTTTCTTTTTCCTTTTATTCTTGTGACTAGATACTTTTAAATGACCTGTCTTCAAGTTCGCTGATCATTTCCTCTGCCTGATCAAGTCTGATGTCAAACCCCAAATGAAAATTTTCAATTTAGTAATTGTGTTATTTGGCGCCAGAATTTCTGTTTGGTTTTTAATAGTTTCTATCTCTGTTGAAATTCTCATTTTGTTCATGCATAATTTCTTGATTTAATTTAGTTGTCTATCTATGTTCTCTCTTAAATCTTTGAGCTTCTTCAAGACAATTGTTTTGAGTTCTTGGTCAGCTGGTACATAAATCTCCATTTCTTTGGAGGTGGTTTCTGAAAATCAATGTTTTCCCTTTGATTTGACTATGGTCTGTTTCTTCATGTACCTTGTAATTTTTTTTATGCATTTGAAAAACAGCCATATCCCTTAGTCTTTACAGACTGACTTTGTACAGGGGAAGATCTTCGCCTATCAGTCTGGCTAGAAATTCTGGGGGCCTTTGAAAACTTTGGGGGGAAATGCAACTTCTCTGTGTTCATGCATGTAATTTCCCAATTAGAGAGGATTGCCAGTTCTTTTTCAGGAGATCATAATCTTTTGCTTTCTCTGGTATCTGTCAGCAATATCTGTTTCCCTGATGCTGCAGCAGCAAGCTATCCCACTCTTCTTTGCTGTCAGTGGCCTTCAGGCATTTAAAGTATGCTGGCTGCCCATTAGCATTTGAATCAGGTAAGACAATTGCCAGTCCCTTGGACAGCTTTCCAGAAAGTCAGAACACTGGATACAAGCTTCCCTATTCTTTCTTCCTCCCGTGGGAGAAGCCACAAGTTGAGCACCTCCTCTCAATCATGCTGTACTGTGCCAATCTCTGTCTGTGGTACTGCAGGCCTTCTGGTGCCACAGCAAGACACCCATGCTCTCCTTTGCTTTTAGCAGCCCCCAGCCATCCAAATTATGCCAGTTCCATTAGCATTCCAAGTCAGATGAGACAGAAACCAGTCCTTTGGACAGCCTTCTGAAAAGCCAGGATGTTGGACATACATTCCACTTTTCTCTTTTTTCCCCAAGAGAGAAGCCACAAGCTAGACTGAACTGTGCCAGCTTGGGGTTGGTGCAATCATGGGTACAGAGAAAAGATTCTTCTTACTCATTTCCTATGGTTATTCTCAGCTCTGTACTTGCCTGTGGTACTGCAACTTCTTAACTGGTTTCTGGAGTTCTCATAAAGGGATTTTGTCCTATATATTGTTCTTAAGTCTGTGCGTCTGCAGGGAAATGACAGCTGGGACTTCCTAATCTGCCATTTTGCTGACATCACTCCTTTCACATGATATACTTTTAAACTTGCAATTACATTGGTGATGCACAAAAGCCCACATTTCCTCTCACTCATGATACATTCTCCACTCTAAGAAATATGGAGAATTTTATTTCCTTATACTTTTTTTGTATTTCCTATCAGGATCATCTGGTACTTTTGCAAACAGAATACTATTTTGGATATCTAATATATCAGATGTCAAACTGAATTCCTATTTCTTCCTCCTCCCCAAAAAAGACTACTGCACCCACAATCTTCCCATATAAGTTGACTTATATGCAACTCTATAATTTCAGTTGCTCATGTCAGAGAACTTAAAGCTGTCCCAGAAACATCTTCTTCTCTTATATTTAATATCCATTCTGCTAGAAAATTTTATTGACTCTTTACTTAAAATATATCTGTAATACAACCAAATAACACTACCTCCACTGTTACTATCCTCGTCCAAAACAGCACCATCTCTAGCCTGGTTGCAGGAACAAACTCTGAACAGGACACTTTGCAGCTATTCTTGCCCTCCTCAGGACAAGGTAAGCATACAGAAAGATCTCAGTTGAATCAGATCCTGTAACTTCTTCACCCAAAACCCTCTCTTGATTTGACTCACAATAATAATCACAGTCCTTACAAAGTTCTGTAACTCTTGCATGGTCCAGCCCTCCTTTCCCTCTTAACTTCTCTCCTATTACACTCTGACCATCTTCCTCTTCCTGTTCTTTGACCATGCCAGCACATATTTCACCTCAGGTCTTTTGTTCTAGCTGTTCTCTCTGCTGGGGTATTCTTCTTCCATATAACCCCTTGGCTAACTTCCTCACTTCTTTTAAATCTTTATACAGATTTTACCTTCTCAAGGAAGCTGACCCATAAATCTCTATGTATTACTGCACACTGTGCCCCATTCAGTATCCCAATCTGATTTAACTAGATCTGTGTTTTCTTCATTTCACAGTCAAAAAACAATCAACTTCTATTGTTAACACTAATGAAAGTAGGAAGTGGTACATTTTATATATGATGCTATCCTGAACTTTGGATTTAATTGATTATTTAAAATAGATTGAAATTGTTAATGGTGTTTTATTCTGATTAACAATAAATTAGTTTTTAATGATTATATATGTCACATCTGATAACAAGCAAACATGGACTCATGGCTGCTGCAGTACACTGGACATGAACCAATCAGAAAAGATAGTATCTGTAAATAACCATTAAGGATATACCAGGGTCTACAGGTTAAACAGCCTCCTATGGTAGGAAAATACCAGTGGATGGCTTAAAATATTCTCTCTTAAAAAAACCACTACAAAAATTATCCATATAGGAATATTTAATTTTTTAAGTATCTGATAGAATATTCTAACCAATTCTCTATTTCCTAAATGTCTGTACTTTTCAGATATTTCAATTCTGATTTTATGAGAGTAAACTGATGCGTCTCCATTTCTGAAGGAAACAAAAGAGATATGCAGCAAACATCTACAACATCTATTCTTTTGATAATTCATTCAAGAAATCCATTGAATACCTAGTATGTGGCAGCTTTGGGGACTGAAACTTGAACTGCTGAGACAGATGAGCATATTGGTTCAATTAGGGAACTCATGAGATAGCAGGGAGACAGGCCTGTATAAAACTGGTTCTAAAGTAACAAAAGGTTCTATACTAACAATATGAATAAAGTAGTAAGGGACTACAAAGTGGAAAGATGATAGAATGACGTAATAGGCTTATAAACATTTTAAATTTCCCCACAAGATCCCAGAAACAATAATGATAACATCTATGTTTTCCTTTTATCATCCTCGCCTTTTCTGCCCTCTTAAGTTAGTGTTTGATTATATACTAGTTTGTTTTCACTATCTCATAACTATTAAAGAGAATGAACATCATTTATTGACCAAAGAAACTATTGATCCCAAGAGAAGAAGGTACTAAATCCTACCTAGGAAGAAAATGCAGGCCTTCCAGCAGTGTTGTTAACTAAAAAATCAATAGACCTCTCATCTCCTGGCATTGTGGGACCTTGGCTATATATGTGACTACATGTGGTTTCCATAGCCTGAATACTTTGCTGAACCCTGAGTGTCACATATTTAAGATGACAACCCTGTATTTACCCTGTCAAAAATTTCAGATTCAATAGCTGTTTCACTTAGTAACTTCATATTACTGCTGGTATGATATGATAACTCAAAATGGCACATGGTAGGAACAGTGACGCTTTCTTGTGGGTATCTGGAAAATACAATTTATAAAAGTATATTCTGGAAAGTATGGAAAGGGAGATGTTATTTGATAGATTATTTTAAAGGAAATGAATTACTCAAATGAATTTTTTGAAGACTATCTTTTGTTGATATTTTCTCGTACCTGAGTTTAACAACAAAAGCAAAATATATCAGATTAACTAGTAAAGAAAATCAAATGAAACAAATAATTTTTTTTAAAAAGGCAGGTTTTCTGTAGCTTCAAATTTTATTCCTGTAAAACAATAGGGGCAATAAAAATCCTCTCTGTCCACCAATTTTCAGAGCTGAGTTCTCCAATATCTAATCTAAGTGGTATTTCTAGTATTTTCTGATTGCACGTGAACTTTCTATAGACAAAAGAAAAGCACATATTTATTTTTTTCTTGCACTATTCTTCAACTGAGAGTGAGAATAAAATTTTAGAGGCAACCCATTCCTTGGTAATCAGCATATGGATTCAAATTCCCTTGCCAATTTACCCACAATGTAAATCATTTTAAAAGAATTAAAAGTATTAATTATTCAATAATGTGCCACAAAGATCACTTATTATAAAACAGAGACCCTCCTATGTATCATGGTTCTCAAGCCTTCTGATTACAGTAAGAACTAATGTATTAAATTCTAAAAGATCTGAGGCTGGCATGGTGGTGTGGTGGTTAAGTTCTGTGTGCTCTGCCTTCGTGGCTCAGGTTTGTGTGTTTGGATCCCGGGCACAGAGCTACATCACTCATCAAACCATGCTGTGGCAGCAACCCACATATAAAATGGAGGGGGACTGGCACACATGTTGGCTCAGGGTAAATCTTCCTCACCAAAAAAAAGAAAAGAAAGTATAGGGGATTAAATTCTAAAAGATCTATATTTTCCAGGGAAATTCCTAATGACTTTACAAGATCATCAGAGATTTATACAAGCTTTTTTCTTTTTAAATTAGCAATTAAAACTCCCCAATCGTATCATCAGCACTCGGCCTACCTCCACAGTCAGAATGTTTTCCATCCTAGATATGACAAGAGATGATAGTAAAAGAAATTTCAAGTCAAAAGGGTTAGAAGAGCTTAAATGGAGGATACTCAGCATATTAAATCCCGTCCTTAGCAAAGACTTGCTTTACATTCAAGTGTGATTTTTTTTAACTTGAGTTTGAAATTAAAATAACATCATTATAGGTCTCCACAAAGAAAGGTTGGTGCATTTTAATTTCTGAAAACTCTTATTTAGCCAAAAATATCTATAGGATCTTAGGACCAAATGTTTTTCTTAGCTTATTTTGCTGTTTTTTCTCCCCTTTATGAGTGGTATATCAGTTTTAATTAGATTATAATCCTATATTACTAATCACACTGGTATTTCTAAAAGAAATAATTTGCATTTCATGATTGTTCTATTCATAATAGGTCCTAACAAAATCTCATGCTATATACATATATATTTTAAACAATTAAAAGTGAATAAAACCTTTATATTTGCTACTTACTCATGAAAGCTTATTAAAGTAAGAATATTCCTCCATTTTTTTGATGATTTCATTGATGGATGTATTCATCCATTTTATATTAAAACTTTTGCCCCATGTAAATATATTTCAACACAAGATAAGTTTGCTTAATAATTACAGGAAATTAGTTTTATTAGATATTTTTTGTATAGTGACTTAAAAAATGATAAACTCATCTCAGATTTGATTGAGTTTCATCGCAGCACAAAAAGTAGAAGTCGAACCTTTTCAGAGTAAATATAAATCTATCATTTTAATTATTTAATTTGATCTAAAAGAATATTTCAAACTGGTTCTGCAACTCAAGCAAAATTACCATTGATACAGGTGAAAGATCATTATGCTGTCTGCTCCAGCCAAAATTTCTTCAGAGTCATTCAGTGTGAATTCACTTGCTGTATTCCAATGAAAAAGGGTATAACAGAAAAAGTTTGCATGTAAAATATAGCAAAATCAATAAAGTAAAAACATAATTCCTGAGACTAATGATCTGGAGAATATTTTCTTTGAATTCCTGGGATAATTTTTGTTCTTATTTTTACCTGCTTATAGGTTTTATTGGTTTTTAGTGGATTGTTTTTTCTTACTGAAGACATTTTAGGTCGTTATGATAGTTTACCCGAACAATGGAAAGAAGAGGGTCGTAAATATAATAACCTAAACAAAACCAGGGGTAGTGGGAGCCTCTTTATAATGTTAATTGTAAAGTGAGAGTGTCCACCTTCACTAAATAAGTAAATCATAATACATTTTGGAAAGCTTAATACATGAAGATTTCTTCAGTAGTGAATTAATATGAAAGTTTTTTTAGCACAGAACTCAATCACACATGTAAGTATTCTCTGGATTAGTACTCCAAGTCAGCAGATGTCGTGCGAAGGGGTGAGGCTTAGAGCCGTGTCACTTCCTATCACATATCTGAATAATGCCACTACAACTTTAGACTTTGTTAGTCTAGCTTTACCTCCCTTAACTTTTAAATAGCTTTCTTTTAAATTAATTAATTTATTTTCCATATATACTTTGAACATGAAAACTATGAACCTAGCACTAAGATTTCCATTCTGCTATTTTAGTCATATATCCAACAGCTACCTAATATATGCTTGATCGATGACCTAGACACACCCTTAGGCATTGAAGGTATAACTTTACTTTCCAAGACCTTAAATTTTAGTGAGTGATAGATGGCAGATAAGTGAATAAATAAACAAAGGATAATATTTAAGTTAGGATATACTGACATGAAAGAAAATAAGTTAGGGAAAATGGAGAGAGAGTGATGGGAGGTGGGAAGATTTGAATCATTTTAAAAGATCAAGGAAGATCTGTTTTAGGAGATGATGTTGGACCAGAGAACTGAATGAAATAAGGAACAGAGCACTGAAAAAAAATGGGAAAAATTGAATGCTAAACAAGAGGAAAACTGAGGGCAAAAGCCTGGAACTCAGCGTGACTGGGAAGGGAAAGGAGACAGACCATGTGAGAGAAGAGTGGGCAGGAGGATAAGCAGGAAATGATGAGCTCAGAAAGGTGTTCAAGGTGGAATTCAAGGTTCCAAGTGAGAGCAAAGGAGTTTGGATTTTATCTATTATTAGGGAGATTGTAAAATCTGAAGTTCCGGCCATGTTAAATTTGAATGATCTGTTAGTTATCCAAGCAAAATATCAGGTCGTAAGTCAGAAAATCTCTTTCTTAAAGTAGTTTCAGAAAATCTCATCTAATTAGTTTAAATAAAATTAAATTTGAGTTTCAAAGAAAAAGAAAAGAGAAAAACACCACGTTGGATTAGAGTGACACATGTTACAAATCTGAAGTAAACTTATTTTGCTCTATTCCCAAATGATCCTAGAGGGCCTGGGAATTCTGACTTTTCTCATTGATACTACAACCATGAATGGGTTTTCAACACTGTGATTTTATTATTGTGTTTTGCAGCCTTGTAAAGTAATTAATTGTGTGTCATTTTCTGAAATAACTCTCTTCTTTCTATACAACCAGGTAGAATTAATATTCTATTTATCTGAGAGTGATCTACTTAGAATATTTTATTTCTCTCCTAAGTGAACGTGAAGGACATCTGCTTTTATAGTCCACATTTTTCATTTGTGAATATGATGATCTGTGATTCTTCACAAAGAGAGAAAAACAGAAGAAAATGTGTTTTTTTTTTTTAATTATAAAAAGGAGAAATCTGTGAACATCCTTGCTGGGCATTTCTATCCTTTCATTTTCAAAATTAATGGCAAGTAAAATTTTGTTACAATTGAGTAAGCATACGATGACATTGTTTATTATGAATCATATTATATAAGTGCTAAATTAGTGCATGGGCATTGTGTTGATGAAGAAAATTCTGTGATCCAGAAAATAGTGTGTGTCCTTTTATAGCAATCTCTATTTACATGGTCAACACACACACACACACACACACACACACACACACATGCACACTTTTTCCAAAGAACATTTATTGGGGAAAGCACTGAAAGTCAAGTCTAGAGTGTTTCTTTTTTTGGGGATCTTACAGGATCAACAACCTTGGATGAGTCATGTAACCTCTGTGAGGCTTATTTCCATAATGAAGTGATGAATAAAATGGATCCCTGTTCTATTGCAACATACTTAAGAATTAAATGACTCAAAAGAATCAAACATTGATGAGATTATGTGCAGACAGTGTGAGAGAATTCATTAAGTTATTCAGTGTATATTATTGATTACCTAGCAACGAACGAATGAGATCAAGTTGCAGCCCTCATTGTCCTTGTATTCTAATGAGAGGAAAGAAAAGAAGAAAGAAGCAATATGTCAAATGGCACAATGTATGAGAAGAGGGAGAGGCAGTATAGGGCAGTTGAGTAATATTTCAAATTTGAACAGGGTAGCCTGGGAAGCCCTCCCAGGTAAGACAACATTTGAGCAGAGATCTGTTGGAAGTGAAGGACTAAACCATGCAGGGAGCTCTGAAAAGGGCAAAGCTCCAGAAAACAAAGCTCTTGGGCCATTGTAAAACTCGTGATTTAGCTCTGAATGAATCAACAATCACTAGGGGGATTAGAGAAGGAGTGACCTTGTCTCACTTTCATTTTAAATGGATCATTCTGGTATCTCTATGGAAAATAGAATTCAGGGAGATACGTGTAAAGGCAGGGAGAACAAATTATCCAAGCCATTGCTAGTAAAATCATCATTTGACTTAGAAAAATGATCTTAAACAATGAAAGTCAATTATGTTTTGCAGCTACTACTGTATTAAAATCATTTCTTTTTCTACAATAAAAAGTTAATGTTGGTATTGGTGTAAGGATAGGCAAATCCAGAATAAAGAGTATAGAAATAGACCCCAACACATACAGTTGATTAATTTTAGAAAACGGCACCAAATCAATTCAACAGGGAGAAGAAAGTATTTTTTACACATATTGCTGGAACAACTGAATATGTTAAAACAAAACCATGATGCCTATCTACTCCACATACAAAATTAAATTTAAGTGTAAAACCTAAAATCGTAAAGCTCTTAGAAAGAAAACTAAAAGAATTATGACACAATTCCTCACGAGTCTCTCTCGTTCTTGCATATCTTGTGAACAGAGTCGCTGACTACTCTTTGTTTTGGACTGCCGTTTTAAGGATGTTTGTACAGTAATCAATCTTAGAAGATAGAGGTAATGTCTCTCTCTGGAACACAGAGCAAGTTTCTTATAGCCTTGGAAGATAAAGATAGTGTCTCCTTCTGGAACAAAGGTATGCTTATTGACCAGTATAATTAAGGTAACGTCTCCCTTTGGAGCAAAAGGCTGGCAAACCTATTGCCAATTATAAAGATTCAGATTTCCTAAGCTCAGAATTTCTCTCTTGTAATTCCACCCTCTGAATATGTAAACACCAATCTTGGCCCATCCCTATTACTGTCATGGGATTTAAAGTTAAAGGAATCTGACAAAAATGTGTGAATGTTCATGCTGTTTATTGTTTTTGGAGTAATAAAGTCTTTTGTGTTTGACACCTGAGTATTGGCAATTCTAATAAAATCCATGAAACTGTAGTAATCTAATTTATTAGCTTACAAGTAAGACCTCAGAGCCCTCGCAGTTCTTGAAAAGAATGCTTTTATGGCCTCAGAGTAGGCAAAAATTTGTTTTTTCCCATCAGGACAAAAAATCCACAATCCATAAAAGACAAAAATAATTGACAAACTGGACTTCTTCAAAAATGAATATTTCTCGTCATCAAAAAATACCATTAAGTAAACTACTAGACAAGGCACAGATTCAGGAAAAAAAATTCACAGAACACATATTTCACAAAGGACTAATGTTCAGAGTATATAAGGAAATCCTAAAAGTCATCAATAAAAAGATAACCTAATTTTTTTAAAACAGCAAAAAATTGAATAGCCATATAACAAAACAAAACATACAAATGGCCAGTAAGCACATGAAAATCTGATAATCATCATTAGCCATTCAGGAAATGGTAATTAAAGCTACAATGAGGGGCTGGCCTGGTGGTGTAGTGGTTAAGTTCACATGCTCTGCTTCAGTGGCCCAGGGTTCACAGGTGTGGACCCCAGGTGCAGTCCTACACCCCGCCCATTAGGCCATGCTGTGGCAGCATCCCATATACAAAATAGTGGAAGATTGGCACAGATATTAGCTCAGGAACAATCTTCCTCAAGCAAAAAGAAAAAGATTGGCAATGGATGTTAGCTCAGGGACAATCTTCCTCACCAAAAAAAACTACAATGAGATTACATTTCACAGTCACTGTAATGGAAAACTGAATCTGACAATACCAAATGTTGGTAAGGATATGGAGTAACCAGAAGTCTCATACATTGCTGATGAGAATGGTGAACAGTACAACCAATCTGAAGAATTGTTCTGGGAGTTTCTTATAAACAATCATTCCAATCCTATTTATTCAAGAGAAATATAAGCATATATCCACAAAAAGGCTTGTACAATGATGTTTATAGCCTCTTGATTCATAATAGCCCAAAACTGAAAACCAAATATTTGTCAACAGGAAATTTTATAAACAAATTTTCACATATCCATACAAAGGACTACTACTCAGCAATAAACAGAATGAACTCCTGATAGACCCACCTCATCAAGCTGAGCACTTACAATCTGTGCATTTTATTGTGTGTTCATTGTATTTCAATAAAAAATACACATCTATGAACAATACATTGAGATTACAAAAGAATATTTCTATAGGATACATATGAACACATCACATAACCTCACTAAGCCTCGGTTTCTTCAACTGTAATATAAAGAAAATAATATCAAAAATGCAGGGTTTCCTTTACTTGTATATTTTGACCAGGAATTATTTATTTTTAAGGAACAGAAATACATTCAAACAAATTTTTCAATGAAACTAATTAGAGAATGAACAAAGCAGGGAATGGCATAGGAGTTCACAAGGGACTAACACAGTGAATGGAATTCGACTGGTATGAAAGATCTCTCTCTTTTTCCTTCTCTGTCTCTGTCTCTCAGTCTGTCTCTCTTTCTCTCTTTTCTTCTCCTTCTTGTTTTTTTTTTTTTTTTTTTTCTTTTTCCTTCTCTCTCTTTATTTCCATTCTCATCTTATGGTCTCTGCTTAATTTTTTCCCTCTGGTCTGGCAATCATGATTTACCTTTTCATAGACCATAATGGCCATCCCAAATTGGTTGGTACCATCAGGTACTAAGTTGACATAATGCAGCAAATTCTGTGCTTGCATTTGACTATCCCAGTCTCTTCCAGCACCAATACTCAGCAAAGAGAAACTTACTGGGCCAGTTCAAACTCTAGGCTATCATACGTTCACCTCTGGCCCAACAAATTGAGTCCAGAAAAAGCAAGGCTATATGCATTGAGCTACACAGTAATTCCAGCTTTGGAGCAACAGAGGAAGGGGTAGGCTTTTCAGAGACCCCAAATTTATAACGGCAGCTATAATACTAATAAAATAACAATAATGATAAACATTTTAATTACATAAATATATTAATTATGTGTAAAATAATTATATACATATTATGTTATTTTTATATTTAATAATATGTACCTCTTGGCGCTTATAGACACACCAAAATATTAATAATAATAATAGGAAATTATATTTTACTTATATATATAACTACTTATATGTAATACTACTTCTTGAATCTAAGCTTTGGGCTCATATGTTTGATTACCACGTAGTTTCCAGTGTATTGGTTAGCAAATTATTAAAAAATTAATAAAAGCTCAACCCAATGTTTTCCTTAAGGCATGCAACACAATGGCTGCAAGAAAATACAAATCAGGACATGCCTTTTCTTAAGTCAAAACTTAATCATCCAAGATCTGAGGGAGGAGGATCTTAACTTATATATTGCTTTTCAGTCACTTTAAAGTCCTAGGGGAGATTTTTTTTTTGTCCTTGAAGCAAATGATGCCTGAAGTAAGATCTAAAACCATTGATATTCTTTCTAGAGCTTAGAATTTTTGCCCAAGGATAAAAAATACAACTTCTGTTCTTTTCAAAACCAAATATATTTATTTAAGCCATCACTCTAAATGAAATGAAGTCTATTTATTTTTGTGTGCATGTGAAACAACCATTTCTACTAAAATTGAGACTACATATCAAATTGCAATAGAAAATGGATTAAAAAATTATGTCTCCTGTGTTCAAATGTTAAATTTGTGCCTCATTTTGTATGATCTGCCAATATTTTTCAGAACAATCTATGAGTCAAGTGCCAAATCGATACCACGAAGGCTGTAATGACATTAATCCACAATTGAAAATGTGACTTTATAATTTTCAGTAAAGTAAAAATCTTAGTTAAATACAGAAGCTAACATACATTAACTTAATTTATCTCAGTTTTATTTGATTTGAAAGTTTCTATGTAATTGATTCAATTTATATATGAATATGAACTAATAGGAAAGAAATTATTTAGGAACAAAAACAGCACTGCTTGATTTAGAAGCAACTTTGGCAGTCATCCGGTTCAACTACACTTTGACTGATTGAAGATTGGATATGTTACCTTCACAGTTTGAATAGTTCCAGTATTTGGAAACTATCTACCTCCTCAAGCAGTTCACCATATCTCCAGAATGCTCTGGAATATGTGCTTAGTGCATTGGCAAAACAGGGTCAAAAAATATGATAATGTTTTCTGACATAATTCAAAGTGTTGTGTCAAAAATATTATTAATAGTAATAGGAAAGATAGACATTTTAGATTTGTATTCACACCTTTCATGCTTCAGGGCTGTTATATTTTGAATAACTTATGAAAGGTGTGGTTCCATAAAGTGCTTGGGGCCTCTGACGTTCCTAGCGTGGGCCTATTTGCTGCCCCATAGTTTTCCATTCTTCATATTCAATGTTTCTGCCTCCTCTAATCATTCCTCGTATGTCATTGCTACAAGTCCATTCAAAGCACTGGCTACTCGCTTCTGAATATGCATCATGTTTTTGCCTCTTAAACTGCTGCACGACAAAACTGAACACAGAGTTCCATACGTGGTGCGACAACAGATTGTGTGAGGTGGAGTGGGACTATTGCTCCCCACCAATTATTACTAATGATGAAGTCTAAGATTGTATCAATTTGGGAACCAGCTCTCACTGGAGGCTCACATTTACTTCCCAGTCAGAAAGCCTCCAAATGAATTTACGTGTATATACACTGGTATCTTGCATACTGTACTGTACAGATGGATTTTTTGGACACAAATCTGGTATTAAATTTATTTCTATTAAACTTCATTTTGTTACATCCAATCTCCCAGCACATCTTTGACATCTTTTGATTGCTGATTCTGTTGTGACTTGTAACCAAAAATTTTAAAAAACCACATACTGCTATGACATTTTGCTATAACTTGATTCTGCCATGAATCATAAAAATCCAAAAATCCACATTCTTCTATGACTTGTAACCAAAAATCTACTTTATGAATGACTTTTACACAAAATTTTTCAATATTTAATCAATGACCTTTTAGAAAAGAATTCCCATGGTTCTAAAATTTGACGTTCTCTCTCAACCGTTTTGTTCCTTTTTAACTAGAATTCAAAACTTCCATCTCCATAGTACAAAACATCTCCATAGAACAGAAGATATATTCCCAGTTCACTGGTTATACTTTTCAGCTAAGTAATTCAAGAGGTCACAAAAGCCTCTTTATTGAAAAATAAAAACACTGGAAGGAAAAACAAAAGAATGAGGTGGAGAACATTATCTTTATAATACAATAAAAATAAGTGAGTTGGAACAAAAAAATATATACTTTAATTTAATTTCAACTAGATTTTGTGGAGTGTCCTACAGATAAAATGCCACTTAATACATTTTTAAGGAAACATGTTTTAGTTTGAAATCACTTTTGGATTAGAACCCTTTTAATTTGAAGATTAGGTTTCAGTGTATAATATATATTATAGCATATATAAGTGTCACTACTAGTTTTTAATTATGGAACTCTGACAGGTTTTAGTAGTTTTAAGCTTCCCTATAACTTCACATCAGGATTATTTGCTTCATCTTACATTCTCTTCTCACATCTGTAGTTTTACAGCATTTTTTTCCCTCTAAATCTATTTCCAAAATTTGTACCTCCTTAGAAAGCAATGCTGGATTTGCCTTGCATTAACAATCACTTAAATGTTCAAAGTGACCTTCTACCATTAAAATATGTTTTGTGTTCCTCATAAGTTATTATGATCCTTTCAGTTTCAAGAAACAAACCCTTGATCTTTATTTTACAATTGGGCTCCATTAGTTGGTTTTTAAAATATATTTATAATGACTCTAATTTCCCTCCAGAGCAAGAAATTCTCCCTAGTGGTATGATTCATGTTGTACATCCAAGAAAGAGTAGCTGTTTTACATGACCTCCGGGCATGTTTGCTCAAAGGTTCAGGAAGTGCCTGCTCTCTCTGGACACTGGGCTGAGATGCTTCCTCCAAGTAGAGCCACTTGAATTGACTGAAATTGACTGAAGTCAAGCTCTGCTAAATGGAGCAGTTCCTTTCAATGAAAAGATTTCTCTTTTATATCTCCTGCTTCCTCTTCTGGGGAAGCTCATTCTCTGATCTGCACTTGAATACGTGTTGACCTTCAGGTCTCCTAGGTGGATCTACCCCCATTCGCTGTTAGTTTTCTTCTGGTATGATGTTGCTTTTATCACATTTTCAGAAAAAGGCCAGTTTTTCATCTCCCTTTTCACTGCTGAATGTGTCAGATCCTAGAAATATTTCCCTGAAGCAGTGTTACTGAGACCTCTGGTGCCACCATCTCATCCTCAATGACCACAGAAAGGAAATGTTTCTTTTTGTCTACAAGAGTTGAATTAAGTTACTTTAAAAGTAACACATGAACTTGTTGGAAAATATTACGTCAACTGAAGCACAAGTAAAACAGAGAGAATGTCATAAATATCTATGGTCAGGGAGAGCAGTGTATGGTCCTGTAATTTTGGAGAAACAGCCAGAAATAGCATCCTCTGGACATTTAGATATATGGCAACAAGAGGGTTTCTAATCAGGGCACATAGCAATGTTACCAAGGATTAAATATACTGGTGATGTCTCATAAAACCTAGCTACAAAACCACCTCGCCTCTTTAGAGCTGTTTCCAGAAGTCATTTGGAAGAAGCCAATGCATTGTATCATATAAAAGATGTATTTTTGCTTTTCACTTGTTTAAAGTAAAATATTTCATTTATAATATGAAAACCAGTACAAGTAGCTTGACCAAAATTAACAAAACAACAAAAGAAAACCTCTTTGTTCCTTTATTTTCTAACTTGAACCTCAGTTCTACTGCTTAAAGAAGGTTATTTCTCTGAGTTTACCCTCCTTATTACTTCATCCAGTCAGTTACAAATATTGCCAATTTAATTGCGAAAATGTCTCTCTTCTGTTCCCACTGCGTTTCTCTTAGCAAATTGCCCACAATCCTGAAAAGGTGAAGAAAGAAGATGCATTTAAACGAATCAATGATAATATTATCAGACAATTATTAAAAGATATGGTATAATCTGCTGTTTAAGCAACTTTTAAAATGTGAAAGGGAACAAGAAAGGGATTGACCCAGAGCTTGTATTATAGAGTTAAATTGCCAGATGATAAAATGAATAGCTGTATGAGCTGTCATTTCTCTCTTGTCTTTTCTGTCGAGGAGAATTATATTCAGTTGGGAATATTCTTTTAAAAGGGAAGTAAAGCTAACCTATGTGAGACACAGAATGAGTGCACATAGCTTTTCTGAAGGCAACTTTTTCAGTCAAAATATATCTTAACCTATGGAATTCATAGGTAAGATGAGTCGTGTTTGGTCATTCACTTCTGAGGAAACTTCGAGAGTCCAATTATCCTCTCCCTGTATTTCCTTTCTCAAGTAACAGCACCATCATCCCACGCAGCAGCTCAGGTCAAAAACTTGGAAACCACCCTCTACTTATCTATTTTCCTGTCCATATCAAATCGAATTTATTTTTTAAACTTCTCCTGATGATCCCACTTCCTAAATATCTTTCACACAAGTTTCTTCTGCTTTCTTTTAGCAGCAGAGGCCTTACTCCTCAGGGACGGCAATATTGTGATACCTTTATTTTTTTCTTTAGTAAGTACTCCCTGTGTGCCTACTGATATTCCAGGTACTGTTCCAGTTCTATACACACAATAGTGAAAAAAAAAAAACAAAATTCTGCACTCTCATGGTGCTTTTAAAGAGTTTCTTGTCTTCACCCTTGTATCTTCCAGTATATCTTACCTACCACATCAGAGTCATTGCCCAACTTAAAACCAACTTAGCATGTTATCCAATACTATTTAGGACAGTGAATATTGGTTATGAGGATTCAAAATAACATATAAACTCTAGGTTCAAAAAAATCACAAAACAACTCTAAGTGCAATGTTTGGTTCGTTCATGTCCAGTATAGTAAAAATGATCATGATGGAAGCTACAATACACTCCTTGTTAATATCTCCAAATTCATCCTCTACAAGGATTCTACAAACACCTTATGCTTAAAGTTTTCTAAAAATATCATGGTAAGTTGCTTCTAGGTTCTTTATAATCTACTATATAATTGCCTCTCCCAATATTCCTTCTAACTCCCAAAACTCAACATAAATGTTATTATTTCTTAATAATTTTCCCCAATCTACAACTTCTGTTGGCTGAGGTAAGAATCTCTTTGTTTCTATAGCTCCCTAGACATACATTAATACAGAATATATTATGCTCTTTTATAATTTTTATTTATATGAGTCTTACCCACAAATTTATAAAGTCTTTGAGAGGAGAAATAATGTCTTGTTCACTGATGCATGCTCAACCCTTAAGCCAGTATGTAGCATATATTAAGCAGATGTATAATTTTTTTGATTGAAGAAATGAATCAGTGAGTAAATTCAACCAGTCAACTCTTACTCCATTTTTCTTTTGTCGTAGAAATCTGACACCTCTTATTAAACTTTTCAAACTTATTGTGGTCAATTTGTTGTGATAAGTCATTTACAAACACACTATTTCTCAACACTTAATTCTAATTCCTAAGTGCACAATACCATGCTGACTAAACACTTCTTCAGTTCATGTGGTTGCAACAAATACATAAAATGAAACTACTATTCAGGTTGGGAATTAGCAATACTCATTGATTCCCTCCAATTTTCAAGATGTTCTGGAATCTCAGAGCCAAAACTTTCTTTTTGTATATATTAGAGATAGTTCCTTGTCTTATTAGGTCTCACCATGTAAGAGAAGCAACCCATAGTCCTAACATAACATCTTCTTCATGATAAAAGCTCAAAAAATCCTTTTTATTGACTTACATGACTAAATCTTGAAGAAATTGAAGACGTAAAATCCTATATAGTTTATTTTTATTACTATATCTTGAATAAAGGACTCATCTTTGAGCTGAAGTCTTTCATATATTTATTCCAGGTTTGGCTATTCAGATTTTTGCCTCACATTATTCAAATTTTATTTAGAAGTTCCAGATATAAAATGCACTTAAGAAGCCTTTCCATTTAAGCGTTATACATATCATTTGAAAATATCTTAATTAAATATTGTTGTAAATATTCTACTTTGCTAAGAAAGTGGTTTCTGTTTTAGCAGTTTCAGGTTGCTAAGTAATGCCCGGGCATTATTTCAACATAAATGTATGTGGTTTCTCTTGCAATAAATAAATAATAAAAGGAGACTGATCATATCAAAGGAATTTGATGGGAAATTAATAAGATTCCTTAAACACACACCAAGTTCATGGCGGCATTTTCAGATTCAGGTTGTTTTTAAAGAGTGAGTAAACTAAATCTGTAATAGAAGCATACTGATAACTAACACTTTTGATTCAATAGTGTTCATGGGATTTGCCTGAGTTATAGATAATCATGGAGAGAGTTAATTTTCCTTCATTAAGTTATGAAATGACAGTGTACGATACAGAAACTAACTCCACTCTTTGAGAATAGCTAGTCTGCTCCTTTTTGGAGGCATATTAATCCATACAATCCATAAGGGGCCCATGTAACCACTGTGAAATATAGACAGTGCAGTTAAAATAGGATAGCTGGACCCACTATAACCTCTCTTCACTCCATTCTAATAATTACCTGAGGCATTTGGGGGTTGGTACTACATGAGGAAATATTTCTCTATGAGTTTCTGGTTCAAAGTGATGTGCTACAAAGCCCATTAAAATCATAGCAGAAATTTAGATGTAAAAACTCTGTAGAAGAAAATATCTTTTTACTCATACACAAAAAGAAGTGTGTGTGTGTGTGTGTGTGTGTGTGTGTGTGTGTATCAGACCTGATAAAATTATGGCCATATCCTGATAACTAAATATTTACCTTTACTTTGTATAAAGGTGATAGAAGAAGTCAGCAAACAATTTTTTTAAATACCTATAATTGATGTTTATACTTCTTCCATTTATTTTTATGTTCTCAGATGAGTGGAATAGTTCTGATTATTAAAAAAGAAGATTTTGGAGGAAGGATGAGGGTAGAAAGACTCCTAAAGTTTCAGAGTCGAGCTTTAGACTCTAAAGATTGAAATGTATTATGTTTCTGATATAAAACACAAAAAATAGGATTTGCTGGTCATAATAGTTTTCAGGGCTACAGTGAAATATTAGGTGTTTCCCCTGCCACTTCCTGGCTCCCATGTTTGTCTCTATTGTTTTATATGTAAGATGTTTTCATTGCATGTCTTTATGCAATTAAGAAAATGCTAGCAACTGAAATCAAATTTCTATTGTTAGGAGTTTTAATTTCAAGATACTGAAACTGATTTTGCCCAAACATCTCTGTAAAAGAAATTTATAATTTCCCATCTCTACATTTTGAAGTCCACAGAAATCTGTATTAACAAATGACACATAACTGAGAACTTTATAAAATCTAATATGAACTTAGAATGAACTGACTCAATAAAAAAAAATGTTGCAAGTAACATTACTTGGTGGTAAAAGTGACCCATAGATCTTACACATTGAGTTGAATGATCAGATGTGTGCGCAAGTATGTGTGTGTTTGTATGTGTTTTTCTTAGGTCTTTATCCAACAAATATACACTATTATTTAAAGAGAGTCTTGATATTAGCAAAGAATGTCTGCATTTTATATCAATGTTCAGCTTGCGAGTTTCATTTCTCATAATGCAGGAGGAGAGAATATACAGAAATTGAATGCCAGCTTGGATTCTGTTTCTCTTTATTACCTGATTGTCTATTAAAGGCTCTGCAAAAAGTGAAAGAGAATAAAGACAAGGAGAAATTGAAAGGTACAAATAAAATGAATAATACTTGAGACCTTGAGGAAGCTTTCAAAGTCAACAACAAGAGTTAATCTTCATTCAGAAAATGGGAAAATCAAGTTAACCCTGTTAAGAGATTATGTTGCAAATTCAAGTAATCAGGTGAAAGCCCGGAAAGAAGAAATTGGGAAATTCTCTCCACCAGCATGGCTTCAGCACAATGATAATGACTTTATTCAGAAAGCTAAGGTAATAGTGGTGATATTTACAAGATTCATATTGGGACAGTAACATTTTATGAAAAACATTAATCAAATCAGTCAGAAAAATCACCGATATTCTAGATCTTAAAATATATATCTTCCTTTTACTTTTCTGTTACTTTTATCTGTCTCTGTTGAACACCTCCTCTCCCGTTATTTTCCCTTTGAACTTCTCCAATTTTATCCTGATGGCTTACTTCACTTACACAATCTCCACTTAACCTTTAATATTGCACATCCCAAATGCAATCAACATCACTCAATTTGTCCAAGAGAACAAAGAGAAGACAGGGCAGAAAACATGCTGGGGAAATGTGTGTTAAGAATATGATAATTGAACAGATGTTAAACTATGTCACAAAAGATCAAAATGTATTAATAAATCAACCAAAGAGAAGTCCTTCAGACAGAAAGTAAAAAGGTATTGTTTCAACTGGGTAAACATGCTTTTCTTTCCTTTTCATTCTTACTATTAAACATATGCGGCTCCTTAAAATACTGTGCGAATTTCCTAAGTGATATATACAAACTACAGTCTGAGTCCCTGCTAATACCTAAAGCGAGAAATAAATGCTAGAAAACAGAACAACAAAGAAACATGAATTTTGAAGTCTATATAATCAGTGATTATGATAACAAAGTTTGCACCAATTGTTAACATTTTCAAATATTTCCATACTGGTTGATTTGCATAGTGTTGGCCACAGTGGCCGTTAGTGGGTCTTGGCAAAGATGCCACCAGTGGTCACCAAGTGCATTAAGGTGACAGGTGGGACAGGTGAATGCATGTGCAATGTCCACCTACTGCTCCAAGGAGCTCGACTTCATGGAGGAAGTGGAGCAGGTGACAAAACAGGCCACATTTTTGGAAGCATTATTAACAGTCACCAAGGTCTTTCTGAGACCAGTCATTATGGGAAGCAATAACACGAAGGATGTACTATCCAGGTGGCCGAGCATCTGGGTGCCCTCTGGCTGCAACAAAGTGCCAGAAGCTGGGAAAATCAAAGGATAGGTACTTATTATGCAATTCCTTTTGTCGGATTCGAGACCAGATAAGAGTATGCTTTATCTAGTGATATCACTTCATACAATTCTGAAAGCAACAAATGATTTGGAAATTATTAGAAGGATTTGATGAGTGATTTCCATGACAATGTATACCTTTGGTAATCGGATTTCTGATATGTGTAATTCAGTTTTTTAAAGGTGTGTTGTCTAATATGGAAGGCACCAATCACATATGGAGATTTAAATTTTAATTTAAAGCTATTAAAGTTACAAAAATTAAAATTCAGTTCCTCAGACACACTAACTACATTTCAAACATTCAGTAACTCTTTGTAGTTAGTGACTACCATATTGTACAGCACAGAAACATTTCCTTCATTGTGAACAATTCTCTTAGACAGAAATGATTTAAAGAAGAAAATGGAATACATTGTTATTTGTATATAATAGCATATATAGATTTACATTATTGTGCTGGTAGTTAAAAATTTCATATATCCTTGATATATAATTAGCAACTATTTACTAGGCAATAGCAGTACTTCAGAGAGAAGAATTGTCTAACATATTTTTTAAAAATAAGAAAGCATTTTCAAAAGTTGTCTTGTTATGCTCTGTTAATGTATCTATAAAATATCTGTATTTATGAGCAGAACTCAGTCTATCAAATCACACTTTGGAAATATTAGCACCTCTCTCTCTCCCTGAAAAAAATAAGTTCTCAGGATCTCAAAAGCTTTATTTTTCACCATTCAAATTACAGCCTCTGCGCTAAAAAGCTATTGGCCTTCATGACGGTTTGAATGCCAAAAAAAAAAAAAAAAAAACAACGTTTTTCCGTTATTTCCACATGATAAAAGCCAGTTAAAGTAGAATATTTTAGCCCTAACTAAAAGGACGTCATAGTTTTACTAAAGAGAAATGCAGCCTCTGAGATCTTTTTTCCTACTTCACTGCTGTGGATTTGATTTCTGGCTCCCATTTATGCATAACAATATACAATTATTGCTATTTGAACATTAATTATTATTATTTTCCACACATGTCAATAAGTGATATACTATTTCCTAAAAAGCTAATTGTACTTTTTGTCTGATATTATAACAATAATCTATTAAATCTCAGAGTAAGCACAATTATGATCCAGATATCCAGACTTTCATTTCCATAAAAATTGTTCTTTATAATAATATTGATTATAAATTGTCCTTTTTACAGTTTAAATGTGTTTGTTTTGCTTTCCACGTGTTTGGCACAAAAGATAATAACTAGATAGTTTATAAGTTAATATGACATTTTTCAATCATATTTTTAAACTCTATCCTTTATTTTTTATCAAATTCTGATTTTTCAGAATTTTCATTTTCCCAACTATTTATAAAATGTTTTTCTTAATTCAGTTTATACTTACTCTAGACTATCTACATTAGGAATCTTTTTATGTAGTGTTTTTTAAAGTCATAATCACCAGGGATGCAGCCAATAACGAATTACTTGTAGGACAGATAATCTAGCAGGGGAAATGCCCATTCTCTTTCACGTTCTGCCTTTCTCTCTATCTTGATTTTCACCATTATTAGTATTTGCACTGAAAGATTAGCAGGGCAAAATGGAAGCAAAATTCTAAATAGATTTTGCAACCTATATCAGAATTTCAGTTTGGTGAGAAACAATAGTAGCAAAATACTCAATATTTTACTTGCTTCCATGTGCCAGGCCCTGTCAACTTTGCATATATTGTGTGGAAATCTCACAAAGACACAGCAAAGTAGTTTCACCCCAACTTCATATATTAGAACACTGAGGCTCAGAGGAAGATCTTAAGTAATGACCCAGGTTGACACAGCAAGTGAGGAAGAACCAGAATATTCACTCCAAACCTGTATTTTTTTCCATACAGAGAAAATCCTGGACATGTGTCTATAAACTGCATTTTTGAATACAAAATTGTTCGAATGCATTTGAAGTGATGGTCTTGTCAGTCCATAGACAAGTTTTAGTTGTCTTCTGCAAACTCAGCGTATTGTGGTATACAAAAGAAATACAAGAGCTAATTACTGTCTTTGAGGAGCTTATGCTATGTTAACAGGAAGTTAAACAGGACACTTTCTGGGTTAGTTGAGGCTGAAAGCATGAGGACAGCACATTCTATGTTCCAAAGACCCTTACAAAATATTCTAATGGAATCGGTCTTAAACACTTTACTTAATATTGAAGGTTTAGATGGGATAGAATGTCGGAAAAGAGAGAAGAATTTGTAAGGAGGATTTCTTTGCAGAAAGTTCATGTGACTCTACTCCACCAAGTGAGAAAGAAGGTAAGTATTTTTTCTTCTCCTCATGTAAAAAGAGAAAGGTCTTAAGGTGATTAATTAGAGAGTTTCATATTTGCCCCATTCAGTTTGAGGAAGCAGAGGGGACACAGATTAGGCTGGTTCCTAACTTCTGCCTGAGAAATCTAAGGACACGATGCGCTGCTAGTTTGACATTGAGAAATGAGTCAAGAAGAAGTGGCACAATAGGGTCTGCCTGCACATTGAGACTTTGTTGTGTCAAATGTTTTATGTCTTCATCAATCAAGATGTGCCACACACAAGAACACCCCAACATGGGTTCATCTTATGAGCTGTGCAATAGGACCAATGAAAGCAGTTATACAATAGGCAAAAGCTAAAGTCAATTTCAACATTTTTAGGCACTGTGCACGGAGCAAAGCCATTAGTTGTATTATGAGGGTATTTCCTATGGATGCAGTTAAGAGATCTCCAGTAATGATATATCTATGAAGAATCCACTCTCTCTATACCAGGAAAATGCCAGGTCCAACAATTGTAAAACCATCCTATGAAGTAAAATATTTGCTATTTCCCTTACTTTTCTTCCCTCCCCCAGCTTAAACTTTGGAGAAATAGGAAACAGTTGATCAAGTTCAGAGAGGGTGTGTCATGAAGAAAGCAGTAGGCAACTATACCTCTTTCCTGGGCATCACATGGCTATATTTAGCCTTTTCTACATGAGACGAGAAGGAATAGCTATAACTTTGAATAAAGTTGGACACATGGACTACTACAGAGAACTGAACATTTTAAGTAGGCAGTAAAAATTGTTTTTAACTCAAAGTAATTTTATTAAACTTAAAATTTTCATTTAAGAATTATACGGGAAAAACATGGAGTTCATGAGTTTTTACCCAGAGGTGGCAGGTAAACACCCAACTGTAAATTAGTTTTAAAGGAATATTGGAAAGTAAAGTAAAATTGCTTTGTGATTGAATTCCATGAGCCATTTTGTTCAAAATATGTTACAATAGAGTTGGGCAAAAAGATGGAATATGGCCCCTCTGATATGTAATAATCTATATTTCAATATTATCAACTTCTAAACCAATGCTGAGTTATAAGAGAGATAATAAAGAAGTGTAGAGATCATACCTTTCCTCTAAGAGCTTATTATGTGGTTTTGTTTCTTGGTTCCACCATCGCATGAGAACCAATCCTTTTCAAATCAGGCTGCCAAGCAAATTCTCATTGTTTTGAAACAATTCTACTCTCTGTGAATATTTTCATGTTTCTGCATGGTCAGGGTGAAATGATTAAAACACAAGCTTGATTTGGAAGTCAGAGATTGTGTATTGCTCTCGAGTCATTTGCTTACATTTCAGAGTAGAGACCTTCCCATCCTTCTCAGAGAAAATTTGTTTACATTCCAGAGTGACTCTCTTTCTCTCTGTCTCTCTGGCTCTCTGGAGGGGAGGAAGGACAGAGGTGTCAGCCAGGCTATATATGCTCTGAGTCTCCTTATTTTGTGGTTCCTCTCTTGTGGTGCAATTTCTACTGCGCACGCAGGTGACATCTGGCTCTCATTGTGTCGCTCCGTGGGGAATTGGAATATGGAGATCCAGTGCTGCTAAGATTGGTCTGTGAGTAAATAAAAAGTCTGTTCTCTCATTCAGAGGTCTAGTGTGTGTGTGTGTGTGTGTGTGTGTGTGTGTGTGTGTGAAAGAGAGAAGGAGAGAAGGAAATGCTGTCAGACTAAATTGTTAGCTTCAAAGTAGGATAACATCTCTGACCCTTCATAGCTTTGGACTTAACACTCCCACTTAACATTTATAACCATCTTTTCCAGTCAGTTTTCTAGGCAAACCTAGAGTACTTAGAGCTAAGTATTCATTTTGATTCTCTTTGTGATAAACCTGAAACTATTCAGTCTGTTATATTCACTTCCCCAAACTTCAAACTACTTTTCACTTTCCTATACTTTCCACCCATGCTGTCTCCAAGCTGTGCTAGTTTCAGCATACTGTATGTGCTCCCCATACCTACCATTCATAAGAAGACAAATGCAGCTCAAAATGATAGCTGCCATGTTGAGCAATCAGCAAATAGCCTTGGGTGTTGCATGAGAAAAGAGGAGTAGACGTGGTTTTGTTCTAAAGGAGGTGAGGGGTTTAAGAGTTGATTATACGTACCACCATTTTATTACTTTAAATACTAGCTCTTCCCCCTATCTTCTAGCTCCCCCCTTGATGGTTATCCTAAAGCAGCTTGGATTTCATGGAGCAGGGAACACTGGATGGCATACCATCTCTTTGTGTACAGACATCTGGGCACTTCAGTTCTAATCCACCCATGGATGAGTTTAGATGGGCTTCTTTTCTGACCATTAGATGGAGAATCTCCCACAGTGCCTCTGATATTTTGCTTCTACTTGTGAAAGCTAGATCATGTGAGAATAAAGCCAGTGTCTCCACTTCTATTCCGCCTTTGCTTTCACATTTCCCCATTTTGCGGCTCTTGCTATGTACTGTATCTCAATGAACCAGTCAGAGTCAAGGCTCATAAGCAACCACTTCACTAAGCAGTTACATTTGGCTATTACTTTGTCACTCATTAATTAAGCAGAATTTTAAGTTAAGTATATATAGGCACATATTCTTCACAAGGAGTATCTTTTTAATGTACTATAGAATAATAATAATGTTTTTTAAATTACTTCATGTTGACCTTGAAACATCTTGGATCTCTGGGATTAGTGAATTACACAGGTTGTCATCTGGTCCCAACTTTTCTACTTTGCTGCCAACTCCACAATATCACCTCTGTCAGCACCTTCCCTACTCTGACCCTCTGCTTCCTCCTTTATGAAAGGAAGGAGTTCAATATGACTAGACTGCTCCATAGTTTCACTCAATACAACCATGTTTTTAGCTTTTTTTAGTTGTCTCTAAGAAAAAAACATGTATCCACACTTCTTAAGATTTGTAGCTTTTTTTTTTAAACTCTGAGATCGCTCTTGAGAATTATATTAACCAATGTGTAAAGTCTCATGCCATTTCCTCAAGAAGACCTGTGGGGTCTTGGTTAGCTGCTGATGTTTTTATACCATTTTTTAAAATCACATCATCAAGCATTAATAAGATTCTTCTTTGTTATCCTATTAAATGGAGCTCAGCAGTAAGGATAAAACCCAGATCTGGGAGCACTGAACACAGTTCCCTCAGTGAGCAAGTAAACAGCACCCTTCCATCTTGATCTACATTTTAATTTTAATTCTTAGCTGTTGTTTTTTTTCATTCTGTATTCTCTGAACATATGTTTTCCACAATTGCAAATTTGACCAATTGATCAACACTGTTCCATGTTATCTGCAGAGAAAGATATTGCTTTCTACACTTATCATTTAGGGAGATCAGAAGTTACAAAATAATTTGACAACACTTGATGTGTGATCTTTCCTACTCCACTTGCAATATGCCCACCTGTGTCTCTTAAGCCACAATAAGTATTAATGTAAATTTTCTAGATGTTTACAGTGGACACAGGTTAGTGAAGCAACAAAGCAGAAGGCACTGTAAGCTGACTCCTCGCTAGGCAACAGCCTTAGAATACTTTTGCCTCAGGACTTTCATAGGGAGGAAAAATAACATAAAAAGGGGAATTTGAGAAATAAGGAAGAAAAAACATACAATACCTATCTGTGGTCAGCATCGACTATATGCATATAGAGCTGGGTATTTTGTTTTCCTGTTTAAATAAAAAAGACCCTTGTATAATTTCCATACATTAATTATGATATCAAACCTGAAGTGAATTCACTCACCTGTCATGCAGCAAGCCAATCTCTGACACTGGGGGTAGTGGAAGAGAGTGGGAACTTCATTGCAAAGCACTGAGCAAGGAGAACTGGCAGCTCATGATGTAACCCCGAACTCTCTGAAAGGTTACAAGCAAGGGTTTTTAAAAGGATGATCAAAGGAGAGAAGCCATGGTGGTTATGACCACAGGCACCTGGGGGAGCGATTGTGCAAGGGTTTGAGCTGAAATCCTGGCGTCAAGCCAGCTGTTATATCTATCTATATCAGGTGGTCCAGTGTTTCATCATTTAATCTTCCCTGGAAACCAAAAATTGGGCCCTGGGGAGAAGAAAGAAACTGCCACCAATGAAGGATTACAAAGTGTACAGGGTTTTAGATAAGAGAGGGGGAACTGTGGCTTTGCAGGTCAGCGCCCTCTCATCAGCCTGCGTTTGGCCGAGCTGCAGGTGGGTGCCCTTGGTTGTCTGTCTCCATGAGAAATGGTGCATTTTGGTGCCAAGAAGCCAAGAAGCTGGGAAGGCTTCAGCTTCTTGATATTCTCTGGATATCAGTTTCCCTGTAACAAAACTACAAAGGACTGGTACCACACTGGTACCCAGTGTGAGCCCCAGTGTGAGGCCACCTGGGCTTTAACAATTTGTAATCTCCATTTGCTTTGTGAAATTCAGGAATACAAAGGTAAAAAAAAAAAAAAACCTGATATTTACATGTGAATGTAACTTAGAGAAAGCAGGGAAAAGGGTATGAGTGCTTTTGATTTTAACCCCATACATGCTGGGTTTAAGATAGGGGAACTGATATCAGGGCCGGCATCAACTATATACTTGCATAGTCCAGAAATATTCTACTTCCACCTCTTTCCCTATGCAAACAGGATTGGTCTGATAAATTTCTCATGCAAATGGATTTTCACACTTCCAATGTGGCTGGTCAAGCCAGTAATGCCTGGTTCCTTCTACCCAGTAGGTCTGAATCACAGCACAGAGTTCAGTCTAGGACCAAGCTGAGAGCTTCAAAAAGTAGTCTGTGTTGTTCCAAGAGAAGTGATTTTGAAATATTATTCTGTCATGAGAGCACAGTCTATCTGGAACATCTTTAATCACATTTCTATGGTTCTCAGTAAAGAGACTGGATACCTTGAAATTCACTGCGGTCTAGAGTTAAGGAGCCTGAAAGCAGTTGCCGTTATCTCTGCACTACGATAAGGACTAGCCCTCTGTGTACCCGGGTTAGGTTTTCGGGTGGACTAGGAAAGAAGGTAATAATGTACAAGCCCCAAACTGAGTTGTTTTTAGATTAATTTAAAAGTAAGTTATTCCCTTATACTTGTTTTCAGTTCAAAATGGTCTGAAGATGTGTCACTAGATGTTACAAACTGAACATCAAGTTTTACACTTTAGTTACAAAGACATAGCTTAGGAACTCTTGTACAATATATATCAATAACTGATATATAAATATCAATAAATGCAAAACTGTTCATTTGGTAGCAATTAATTCAAGTGAGATTAAAGTATATTTTTCCTTACAAAGAAATTATAGTGAAGATATATCCTCAGCAATTGTTAATAGAAAAAGGCATATGCTTTAATATTTTACCATTCGGTCTCTTAATTATAATTTTTAAATAGTACCAATCTATAATTTTAAGATAAGAATGGCCTGTGAATTTTATTTTCTAAAAAGTATATTTATATTGTCTTCTACTATTCAGTTCTTATTCTGTTCCCTCTCTTCACATCAGTGTGACTATATTACGGAAAATATATTTTTCTAGTTATATTCTCTAATTATCACACTGCTCAAGGCATATTACCTATCTCACTTTCATTTAGATATTTAAATAGAATGGTTACTATCTATGAAAAGTGGCAAAAACTTAGCTTGTGAATTTTATCCCAAATATCATTTTTAATTAATAGTGAACTATATAAGTAAAATAGAAGATGTGTGATCAATCCTTTCAATAGAAGAATTGTCTACAAGGAAATTTAAGAAAAAATATTTAAAAAGATTTAATTATGCAAATATTGAATTATTTATGCTTATTTTAAAAAATGAATGATAAATTTTAGACTGTGGAGGATTGCTGCTTTTGCCTGTATTTGTAAAAAAAATAAAGGACCAAGGGAACTGTGAGACACTGAGGTGGGATTAAAAAATGTTCTCTGTGATTCAGTTTTAAATTTAAATATTTAGACTGCATTGCTTGAACACTAAAATTCTTTCAATATGTAGATATTTAGGAATATTTAGTAGATATATTCTTACTATATACCTTGGTTAGACTTGATCTGAATCATTATTATGAAGCACATGTAGAATATTTTCCTGGAGAGTTGGTGTCAAGATGGTGGTGTAGGCAGACTCTGAATTCACCTCCTCCCATGGGCACAACAGATTTACAACTACTTTTGGAACAATTACCCCTGAGAGAGAACTGAAAACTGGGTAAAAAGAACCCTTGCAACAAGTGACAGTCTTGACTGAGGTGGAAGAGGCAGAAATTCCCTTCTGGAGAGAAAAAAAAGCCACCTTCACAAGCCACGGCACTTCATGATTGCCTGGGAACAATCCAAAGGTACACTGCCTTCCCTGGAGAAGTGGGGAATCTAAGAAGAGGAGCATTGCCACTATAAGCATTTTTGGGACCCAGCAGAACTGAGACAACTGTCATAATATCCGGCTTTGCTGGCTACTAACAACAGGAAATACTCCCCAGAAAAGCTATCAGACATAAGAGAAAAAAAGCCAGCTCTTAAAGGGCCCATGCACAAATTCACCAATTTTGGAAAGCAACATAAAATCACCAGAAAGAAAGGTACATAGTCCTTTGATGAAAAGAGACTCACCTGATAGGCTCTGGGTGCATCTTGGTGAGAGGTGAGACCTCTCCAGGGACTGAGACATTGGCAGCTGCCATTGTGGTGACCTGGTGCAGGCATTCTGACACAGATCCAGGCAAATGCCATTGGATTTCTTTCACTAGCCTCTCAGCCCAGTGTCTGCCCCATGCACTAGAGCACCAACTTAATCCAGCTCATCCAGGACAAACAGCCTGGCCAAGAACTGGCCCCACACAACAGCAAGCCCTTGGGCAACTTGTGGGCCTGAATATACTAGGTGTCTGGATTCTTTGCAGTTGGGTGAGTGGGTCCACCTCTGTGGGGCAGGGTGTGCATGGGGAATGGGTGAAGTGTGTGGGGCATTGGTGGAGTATGTGGGGCCTCTACAATGGGGCAACTGTGTCTGCTTCAGGGGGTTGAGGCACAGGCAGGACTGTACTGATGGTGTCTGACCCTGTGAATGGTGGGGCTTGGCAGCTGCAGAAGACTTGTGTTTCTCAAACAGTCACATAAAGAATTGGCCCCACTTTCCAAAGCCTGAAACAACTGGATGCTCCCTTGCCTGGGGCAAGACCCACCCAGCTGCAATCCTGAGATAGCTGACAAGACCCTTGTAGGTAGAGGCCTACAGCAATTGTAAGCCCCTGAGCCTAATAACCAGCCATGCTTGGGGCCTACTCCCTTAACAGAAAAACTGCAACAGGAATGTGCTATTAGACCTTGCTACAAACTGTGCTGGGACTCCCCACATCTGATAAAGAGACTGAAAATTCCATAGCAGCCACACACAGCTGAGAATTACAACCAGCCAGCCAGTGGGATAGCCTAGCCTCCAAAGGCACGTATAGCAAGAGCAACTCTGCCACAACAGAAGGACATATGTAGCCCACATGGGGGTTACTCCTGGAATATTTGGAATTGGTGATGAGAGGGAAGCACACTGCTGACTCTTATAAGGCATCTCTTACATAAGGCCACTTCTTCAAGATCAGGAGATGTAGCTGACCTACCTAATACATAGATACAGCACAGAGAAAGTGGCAAAATGAGGAGGCAAAGAAATACATTCCAAGTAAGGGAAGCCAGAAAAAGAACTAAATGAAACAGAAATAAGCAATCTACGTGACAAAGAGTTAAGTCAAGGAGTCATAAGAAACTCACTGATCTTGGGAAAAGAATGGATGAACTCAGTGAGAACATAAAAAAAGAGTTGGAAAATATAAAAAAGAACCAATCAGAAATGAAGAATACTATACTGGAAATGAAAAATTCACTAGAGGGATTCAAAACCAGAGTAGATGATACAGAATAACAGATAAATGAGCTAGACAAGACTAGAGGAAATAACCCAAACTGAACAGCTAAAAGAAAAAAGAATGAGGAAAGTCTAAGGGATCTCTGGGACAACATCAAGTGCACTTGGATCTGTGTCATAGGTGTTCCAGAAGACAAGAAAGAGAGAAAGGGGCAGAGAATCTATTTGAAGAAATAATGGCTGAAAACTTTCTTAACCTAAGGAAGGAAACAGACATCCAGGTACAGGAAGCACAGAGAGCACCAAAAAAATAAACCCAAAGTGGCACACACCAAGACACAACATAATTAAAATGTCCAGAATTAAAGACAAAGAGAGAATCTCAAAAGCTGCATGAGAAAGGCAACAAGTTACATACACAGGAATTCCCATAAGGCTATCAACTGACTTCTTAGCAGAAACCTTACAGGCTAGAAGGGAGTGGCATGATATACTTAAAGTGCTAAAAGGAAAAAACCTACAGGCAAGAATAGTCTACCCAGCAAGGTTATCATTCAGAATGGAAGGAGGATAAAGAGTTTCACAGACAAGCAAAAATTAAAGGAGTTTATCATCAAGAAACCAGTCCTACAAGAAATGCTAAAGGGACTTATTTAAAGGGGAAAGAGAACACTATGAACAGGTAGAAGTATCTATTTCCATGATAAGAGGATAATGGATACAAATGAATAAACAAGAGGTTAGATATGATATCAAAAACATAAAATGTGGGAGGAGGGGAGTAAAAGAGTAGAGCTTTCAGATAGAGGCCAAACTAAAGAGACCATCAACTCAATATAGATTGCTATATCCATAGGTTATTATATATGAACCTCATGATAATCACAAACCAGAAACCTATAATAAATACAAAAAATTAAGAGAAAGGAACCCAAATATAATACTAAAGAAAGCCATGAAACCACAAGAGAAGAGAGCAAGAGAAGAAGAAAGGAAAAGAGAAGAACTACTAAAGCACTCAGAAAAAAAGTAACAAAATGGCAATAAGTACATACTTATCAGCAAATGACTTAAATGTCAATGGACTAAATGCTCCAATCAAAAGGCATAGGGTGGCCGATTGGATACAAAAACAAGACCCATATATATGCTGCATACAAGAGACATACTTCAGACCTAAAGACACTCGCAGACTAAAAGTGAAGGGATGGAAACAGATACTCCATGCAAATGGCAATGAAAAGAAAGCTGGGGTAACAATACTTATATCAGACAAAATAGACTTTAAAACAAAAACTGTAATAAGAGACAAAGATGGGCACTACATAATAATAAAGAGAACAATCCTTCAAGAGGATATAACACTTGTAAATATCTATGCACCTAACATAGGAGCACCTAAATACATAAAAAATATATTACATCTATTATCAGACATAAAGGGAGAAATAGACAGTAACACAATAATAGTAGGGGACTTTAACACTCTACTTACACCAATGGATAGATCATCCAAACAAGATGATCAACAAGGAAACATTGGCCTTAACAAACACACTAGACCAGATGTACTTAGTAGATATATACAGAACATTCCATCGCAAAATTGAAGAATACACGTTCTTTTCAATGGACGTGGAAGATTCTCCAGGATAGATCACATATTAGGCCATGAAACAAGTCTCAATAATTTTAAGAAGATTGAAATAACATCAAGCATCTTTTCTGACCACAATGGTATGAAACTAGAAATCAACTGTAGGAAGAAAACCTGAAAAACCACAAATATGTGGAGATTAAAAAAATGCTGCTAAACAATGATTGGGTCAATTAAGAAATCACAGGAGAATTCAAAAAATACCTGGGGACAAATGAAAATGAAAATACAACATGCCAGAATTTATGGGATACAGCAAAAGTGGTTCTAACAGGAAAGTTCATAGCAATACAGGCCTGCTTCAACAAACTAGAAAAATCTCAAATAAACAATCCAACAGTTCACCTAAAGGAACTAGGAAAAGAAGAACAAACAAAGCCTAAAATCACTAGAAGGAGGAAAATAATAAAAATCAGGCCTGAAATAAATTAAATGGTAAGTAAAAAGAAGAAAAAAGAAAAATCAATGAAACCAGGAGCTGGTTCTTTGAAAAGATAAAAACATTGACAAACCTTTAGCTAGACTCACCAAGAAAAAAAGAGAGAAGGCTCAAATAAATAAAATCAGAAATGAAAGGGGAGAAATTACAACAGACACCTCAGAAATAAAAAATATTATAAGAGAATACTATGGAAGGCTATATGCCAACAACTTGGATAATCTAGAAGAAATGGATAAATTCTTAGAATCACACAACCTTCCAAAACTGAAACAAGTAGAATTAGGGAATTTGAATAGACAAATCACCAGTAAGGAGATTGAAACAGTAATCAAAAACCTCCCAATAAATAAAAGTCCAGAACCATACAGCTTCTCTGGTGAATTCTACCAAATATTCAAAGAAGACTTAATTCCTATCCTTCTTAAACTCTTACAAAAACTTGAAGAGGAGAGGGAGTTTTCTAACTCATCCTACAAGGAAAACATTACCCTGATACCAAAACCAGACAAGAACAACACATAAAAAGAAAATTACAGGCCAATATCACTGATGAACATTGATACCAAAATACTCAACAAAGGGACCGGCCTGGTGGCACAGCGGTTTAGTTCACACTTTGGCAGGCTGGAGTTCGCAGGTTCGGATCCCGGGTGCCCGCTGATGTATTGCTTGTCAGCCATGTTGTGGTGATGTCCCATACAACGTAGAGGAAGATGGGCATGGATGTTAGCCCAGGGCCAGTCTTCCTCAGCAAAAAGAGGATTGGCAATGGATGTTAGCTCAGGGCTGGTCTTCCTCATAAAAAAAAAAAAAAAAAACTCAACAAAATACTAGCAAATTGAATACAATACATTAAAAAGATTCCACACCATGATCAAGTGGGATTTGCTCCAGGGATGCAGGGATAGGTCAACATCCACAAATCAATCAACATGATACACCACATTAACAAAATAAAGAATAAAAATCACATGATCATCTCAATAGATGGAGAGAAAGCATTTGACAAGATAAATCATCGATTTATGATAAAAACTCTGAATAAGATGGGCATAGAAGGAATGTACCTCAACATAATAAAAGCCTTATATGACAAACCCACAGCTAATATCATTCTCAATTGTGAAAAACTGAAAGCTATCCATCTAAGAACAGGAACCAGACAAGGATGCCCACTTTCACCACTACTATTTAACATAGTATTGGAAGTCCTAGCCAGAGCAATCAGTCAAGAAAAGAAATAAAAGGGATCCAAATTGGAAAGGAAGAAGTGAAACTGTCACTATTTGCAGATCACATGATTTTATATATAGAAAACCCTAAAGAATTCACCAGGAAACTTTTAGAAATAATAAATAAATACAATAGAGTTTCAAGATACAAAATCAACATGCAAAGTTGCATTTCTGTACACTAACAACAAAGTAGCAGAAAGAGAAATTAAGAATACAATCCTGTTTACAATTGCAGCAAAAGAATATAAACCTAAGAATAAACTTAACCAAAGGGGTGAAAGATCTGTACACTGAGAATCATAAAACATTGCTGAAAGAAATTGAAAAAGACACAAAGAAATGGAAAGACACTCTGTGCTCTTGGATTAAAAGAATTAACATAGTTAAAATGCCCATACTTCCTAAAGCAATCTATAGATTCAATGCAATACCTATCAAAGTTCCAACAACATTTTTCACAGACATAGAACAAAGAATCCTAAAATTTGTATGGAACAACAAAAGGCCCTGAATAGCTAAAGGACTACTGAGAAAAAAGAACAAAGCCAGAGGAATCATACTCCCTGATTTCAAAATATACTACAAAGCTGAATTAACCAAAACAGCATGGTACTTCCACAAAAACAGACACACAGATCAATGGAACAGAATTGAGAGCTCAGAAATAAACTCACACATCTATGGACAGCTAACTTTCAACAAGGGAGCCAAGAACATACAATGGGGAAGGGAAAGTCTCTTCAATAAATGATGTTGGGAAAACTGGACAACCACATGTACAAGAATGAAAATAGACCATACTCTTATACCACACACAAAAATTAACTCAAAATGAATTAAAGACTTGAATGTAAGACTTGAAGCCATGAAACTTCTAGAAGAAAACATTGGCAGTATGCTCTTCAACTTTGGTCTTAAGAAACATATTTTCAAGTACCATATCTGACTGGGCAAGGGAAACAATAGAAAAAACAAACAAATGGGACTACATTAAACTGAAATCTTCTGCTCAGCAAAGGAAACCATCAACAAAACAAAAAGACAACCTAATAGTTAGGTGAAGATATTTACAAACAATATATATGATAAGGGGTTAATATCCAAAATATATAAAGAACTCATACATCTCCACAACAAAAAAACTAACAAGCCAATTAAAAAATGCGTAAAAGATCTGAACAGACATTTCTCCAAAGAAGATATATAGGAGGCTACAGGCACACAAAAAGATGTTTAAGATAATTAACTATTGGTGAAATGCAAATCAAAACTACAATGAAAGATCACCTCACTCCCATCAGAATGGCTATGATTAACAAGACATGTAACAAGTATTGTTGGAGAGGATGTGGAGAAAAGGGAACTCTCATACACTGATTTTGGGAGTGCAAACTGGTACAGCCAATATGGAAAACATTATGGAGATTCCTCAAAAAATTAAGAATAGAATTACCATACCATCCAGCTATTCCACTGCTGATATTTATCCAAAGAACATGAAAACATGAATGCATAAAGATACATGCACCCCTATGTCCATTGCAGCACTATTCACAATAGCCAAGACTTTGAAACAATCTAAGTGCCCATAAAGGGACGAATGGATAGAGAAGATGTGGTATGTATACACAGTGGAATACTACTCAGCCATAAGAAAAATGAAATCTTGCCATTTGTGACAATATTGATGGACCTTGAGGTCCATCAAAATAAGTCAGAGGGAGAAAATCAAATACCATATGATCTCACTCATAAGCAGAAGATAAAAGCAACAACAATAACATAGAGACAGAGATTGGATTGGTGGTTACCAGAGGGGAAGGGGGAGGGAGGAGGGTGAAAGGGATGATTAGGCACATGTGTGTGGTGATGGATTGTAATTAGTCTTTGTGTGGTGAACATGATAGAATCTATATAGAAATTGAAATATAATGATGTACACCTGAAATTTATATAATCTTATAAACCAATTACCACAATTTTAAAAAAAAGAGAGTATTTTCCTGATTAGATAACATATGTTATATTACTTTTGTTACGAATTAGTGCCCAAGATGAACTCGTTATTTAAAACATTTTTTCTAAGATTATGCCAAGGGTTCAAGTTGCTTTAGAAAGCAATATAGTATAAAAGACACCCTGGAAGTCTCACTGACCCTTTGGATTCTCTTAGGCCCAGCTTTAAATCCCATTTCTGAGCCTCAGGGCTGAGTAATAAGAGGATTAAAAGAGAATTTGGAAATAAAATACTAAATATGGCAATCAAAACAGTAAAGAGAAAAACCACTCAAAATGGCATCACTTTCACTGAAGCCCATGATACCAACCTAGATTTAATACCTAATCTAACTGCTGGTTTGACGTTCCCCAGAAATGTAATCTTAATTGACCAGTCTGGAATTTTCTGGTCAGTATCAATGAGATAATCTGTCACCTGGGCCTTTTCCACCCCAGAGGAAGAAGTGGCAATCTGCATGATAAAACTCTTGCCATTCCCTTACCCCCAAAGAGAAGATGTACTGGCCCTAAATAATCCTTTCTTTTCTTTTGCTAATAATTTCCTTGTCCCTCCTTCTTATAAAAACCTTCCATTTTTATATAACTCCTCCAAGTATCTCTCTGCTTGCTAGATGAGATGCTGCCAGATTCAAGAATCATTTAAGAAAGACAATTCAATTTTCAAATTTACTTGGTTGAATTTTTTTTTAACAGACTTGGAGACAGCAGCAGGACCAAAGGAGACTTCCAGTGTTTTGGGGGACAATGAGAAACACAGGTGCGGCACCCTGCAAACTCTTTTGAGTTCACTGTCTTTCTTGCCATTTCTGAGGGCCATTAGTAATTTCCTCTTTGGTTTGAGCTCCACTCTCTTTTTGCATTGAGCTGTCTGTCTAACTGATTTTTCAGACTACAATTCTCAAGTTTTTGAGTGGAAAATCCCATCCCTTGATTCTGTCCCAGATTCCACATTGGGAACTACTGTAGTTCCCCATTTGTTTGGACTCCTTACCCCAATTCTAGGTTGAGAATTGCTGGTGGCAGCTACAATTCTCCACTTGTTTGGAATCACCCCCACAGTTTCCAGTATTTGAGGGTTGCTGGTTCAATCCTTTACCCTATTCCAAAGCTCCATGGGAATTGTTGGTGATTGCTAGCCAGAACCTGACTGGATGTGAGACCCAAGCAGGTATGAGATTGGAATGGGTCCAATTTAGACCACAGTAACATCTAAACCCCAGCCCTTGGTTCTCTCCCTGGGTTACTCTGGGGCCTGCTGATTTAATCTTTTCCCTAGTCCCTAGTTCATGGGTTACTGCTGGTATGTTAATGTACACATGATGTAAAGGCAATTGCTAATGGAATCTAGGAAGCCAGAAAGGCCACAAAATTAGTGGGCATGGGTCAAGCATTTAAAAGCTTTTAGAGGGCTCACCACCGCAAGAAGACTTCCCTGATAGGATAAGTTGTTCACAGAATGGGTTAGATTGACACTAGATCACCCATCAATCTCAAGAAAATTTTCATGCAATGAGGTCCACTGTAAAACACTCAACGATTTCCAACTCTGAGACACGTCCCTCTTAGGTATTAGTTTGGCTCCAGGAAACCCTAAAGCCTAACTAAAAGAAATGGGACTCTTTATATCCAAAGAGTTTTGCACACCACCTTCTGACACAACTGCTTATTTTATGTCTAAGAATTGTGGTCCTGGAAGCTGTAGGTATCTATAAAAATGGCAAAATATTACAGAAGACAACCTAGAATTACAATGGCCATTATGGGAAATGTTTCAATTAGACCAGATCACCCATTTAAGAAATGCACTTGAGAGAAAGAGATCCCAGGTTGAACAAACAGAATGGGATACCTATTTTAAATGATATGTAGAAATTTCCAGAAGGCTTCAGGATTCCAAAATAGATCCAGTGAAAGATTCATTGCAAAAGGCTAATGAAAAACTAAAGACACAAAAGGTATCTAAAACAAGACCTAGACTTGCCACATTTCACCCTTTTAAAGATCCATTATCAAAATACTAGCCTAGAAATCAATGTCCCAATTGTAATCAACTGGGACACTGGAAAAAAGATTGTTCTCAAAGGCCCTATACAAATTCCTCAATATCAATTTAAATCCCCTATATGGACTCCACCTATAATTGATGAAACTGAGGGATTTTTTTTTTTTTTTTTTTGGTGAACTGCTATGTTATTCCCTTAAATAGCCAAAGGAGAACTAAAATTGCAATTAATGGGGTTATTCAATACTGCCAGAAATATTTACTGTTTTTTCTGGCTGAAACCTGACAAGATATTTGAGAGAATTTAATGACTTTATCATCAGAAATTTGGCCAAATTGGAAGCTGATATTTAGAGCCTGATAAGAATTATTTTTCTGAGGCCTTCTCCCCTAAACTATGTACCCAGAGGAAAAGAAGCAAATTGGGGAAAATGTAATCAGAAGTGCAGGTCAGTCTCTTTGCAGTCTATTATTCAGGCTGAGGTCCGGTTCTTTGGGGAATCAGAAACAACCATCTTTGTCTTGCAAATCTCTGTGGAGCCAAAGGCATGGCTCTAGAGAGCCGTTCAAAGTTCACGTGTCCTTTTTGCCATACCCCCAATCTCCCCTATTTATCTCAAAATTGTAGACATTGTAAAAGATCAGGATATTAGATACAGAATTGTCTTGCATTTAAAATTTTAAATTACCCTAGACCTCTGACAATAGGCAAATATGCCCCAAAATCTCCATCCTGGAGAAAACTTGAATACTTTTCTCTGTACTTTTGTGATGTAAATTTTCTATCCCCATCTTTTCTAGGACCTCAGAATCATTCTTTGAAATGCAAACTTCAGGGAGGTAATTTTTATCAAAAGGAGTAAAGGTTATTTGAAAGAAATCTTTTAAGTGTCTTCGCCACAGAAATTTGTAAAAAGCTTTAGCCATCTGAATAGGGAATTTTAATTTATTACAACTGTTTGCTTTATATGCAGTTTGGATCCAACTGTTCTTTTATAAACTAGTGAGTTTTGCATTATCGTACCTGTCTAATGACTAAAAGGTCTCCATTTTCACCTGTCTATATGTTCTGTGTGTGTCTATGTACGTATGTTGTAGATGTGGGATGTTTTCCCACCTCAGGATGGTATTGCCAAAATTAATTTATAAAAAATGTTCTATTTAACTGGCTTAAAGAAAACTAAGTGCTTGGGGCCGCCCGGTGGCGCAGCAGTTTAGTCCGCGCTTGGCAGCCCGGGGTTCGCAGGTTCAGATCCCGGGCGCCCGCCGACGCACTGCCTGTCAGCCATGCCGTGGCGGCGTCCCATATAAAGTAGAGGAAGATGGGCACGGATGTTAGCCCAGGGCCAGTCTTCCTCAGCAAAAAAAGGGGAGGATTGGCGACGGATGTTAGCTCAGGGCTGGTCTTCCCCACAAAAAAAAAAAAAAAAAAAAAAAAGAAAACTAAATGCTTAAACTCTTGGAAATACAATAAAAATTAACCCAAATGTTTTTCAAATTCATGTGGTCTAGGACCAATCTTTGGCAAATTAAATCTAGTTTAAGTCAATTGATTTCATTAAAGCAGACATGTCTTTAGAGTTATCAACATTGAATACAATGCAGACATACAACTTTTATTCTACCTAGGCATACTAAAAGTCTAATAAGTTCATATCTCTGTCACAAAATTTGTCAGCAGGAATAATTACTTTAAATGGTGGCTAACTTTGTCTAATGTCTCATGAAGTTTTCATGGGTAATCTAAACACAATTGTTGGGAGCAATTGACTTAGGTGTAAGTTGGGTAAGAGTTTATAGATAAACTTTTCAACAACAATTACATTTAAGGAATGTGTACTTAAAAGTAGCTTTCTCAAATCTTATTGGTAATTGGAAACCTTTGCATTTTGCTAAATTAAATAATGGGAAATTAATTGAATATATAGATCATCTCCAAATAAGATAAAATTCTGAAACTTTAATTACTGAACATAGATTTATCCACTTTTTGCTTCCTTTTACAGAGTAATTAAAGATATTTGGGTCTGTTAGTAAACATGCTTTATGTCATGGTGAAAATCATATGTTTCTAGAAATTATAAAAAATATTTATAAACTTGCCAAGCCATAGAATGCTAATATAAAAGACAGCTCCTAATTGTTTACTTCTTTATTTTTCACTAGAAATTAAGGATTTTTAAGATTAAAAATTCTAATATATGTAATTGAAGCTACTAAAAATAATAAGGGAAACAACTCTGTATGCAAGAGAAGTAGGATGTGGGGGTTTTTGGCTAAGAAAAGGGTAAGGAGTAATCTGCCTAGAAAGCAAGGATTCTGAATTTTGCCAAAATAATTTACCCAGCTGACTTGCATGAAAAGATTCTATAAAGATTGTGGCACATGTGGATGAAGTCCATTCTGCTTCTGCAAAAAATGACCCCTCATTGCCAGATTTTTGCCATCCTGATGTCCTTGTAACATGGCAACAGTCTGCTCTTGAATCAGAGAAATTAAAATGAGTAAACAATGGCTATAAATTAAACAAACAGTCTGGACTATGGGAAACCCAAGACAGCTGTTGGTTCTTCCTGGATCCCTGGCAAACCCCATTTTTTGTTTTTCACATTCCTTCACCCACCTTAGAAAAATGTATTTCTGTCCCCAGAGGCCTGAGGACTCCTCCCTCTGGGTCCTTTGAGCACCTGCAGCTGGATTTCATTCAACTGCCGTTTTCAATATGTTCTTATTATAGTGTGTGTTTTCTGCATGGGTTGAAGCCTTCCCCTGCCAGAAGACTGATGCCTTCACAGTGGCAAAGGAACTGTTAGAAAATGTGTTTTCCACTTCGGGTATACTTTCCACAATCTCCAATCATCAAGGCACCCACTTCATTGGGCAGATACATGAACCTTAATGAAAACCTTCCAAACTTCTTGGAATTATCACTTCCCCTATAACCTTCAATCATCAGGCAAGTTTGAGAGAATCAATGGAAAAACTGGATTCAAACAGAACAAGTATTATTCACAGGGGACTGTGTGAACTAAGGAGGGTGCTCTAATATTTTGTTTTTCCAGATTTAGGGAGACCTTTTCTCTTAAGCTATCTATGACTTACAGCAATTTGGTAAAGTATACCTTGTGAACAAAGAAGAAACATTTACTTTTCTCCTTATCTGATCCCTCCAGAATTCAGAAACTCTCAGCAAGTGTCCTTATTTTCATGACAATATATTTATTTGCATAAATCCAGTAAGAATCTGTTCTCTTTGTAACAGGACACAATTAGAAACATTGGCCATATTATCAAGGCTTTGACTGGAATGCCATATTTGAGAGACATGTGCATAGATCCAGATATGACCAAACAGCTTCAAGGAACTGCTTGGAAAAATCAACTCAATACTTTGCTTACAAGTTTCCAGCAAAAATATCTTAAAAAGAGCTCATATGGTCAATCACTATTTTTATGGCACTTATATAAATAATCAGGCCACATTTAATGCAAACAAATTTAGTTTTACTGTGATTATCCTTGGTAAAAATAAAATGGGGATAGTTGTAGAGAGAAAAATTATGTTTGCACCTTTGTGAATATTAGATTTTAGTTCTATTAATTGTCTTTTAGGTTTTCTTATTAACCTGTAGACTGCACTGGATCCTGAATTCTTCTAGTATCCCCTGGCTATGACTCACAAAACTACCATTTCCAATTTTCTCCCACCCTTCTGATTTGGAATCACTAAGCTATTTGGAAGGGACTATATCAGGCTCTCCTCACTACCCAGATGACAGCCAAACTTCAGGGACTTGAACCTTGGATATATATCTCACACCTGAAGAAGGTTCCACCTGACACTTGGTCCTGTACCAACACTGGAGATCTCAAAATTAAATTGATAAGGAAGGAAAGTAGCTGACATCCAGGTAGACTTCATACACCCAATAAGACAGATCAAGACTGTATACTTTAACTAAACATGAAATCCTTGTTTTATTCTCTTTCTTTACTTTACTCTGGCATTGACCTGGAAATATAACTCCATCATCCTTATCCCCCAGGCCATTGCTAAGGTGGGTAACCGCTGGAATTTAGAATGATCTTTTATTTCAGGCTAGGTGAAAATCTAACTGACCCCTGGCTTGACTGAGAAAACGCAACAATTTCTGTGAATGAATCTATTAACAGTGACATATTAGTGGAAATGGCTTGTGCCCTGACAGGATTTATCTTTATCTGTGGTGATTATTATTCTCCTTGGGTCTATGATTTCCTAGATGGCTGGTTCACAGCTGGGCAATGCCTCTTAAGTTACCTAACTGTGACCCTAACTGTTCTAAAAGGACCTACTAGGAGGCTTTTCATGATTCAGGGTTTGCTTCCTTTGGCATGACCCTACCTCCCTAGTTAAGAATAAGTGTAAATGAGGCTATGATCAGAGACCACTCCTTAACTCTTGAAGATAGTGCAGATTCTGTTGCTAAGACATTAGCTGCCCAGCAAAATTATTTAGACTCTCCAGCAAAGGTTGTTCTTGATAATATGGTAGGCTTTGATTATCTTTTAGCTAAGCAAGGAGGTATCTGTTCTGTGGCCAACACCACCTGCTACACCTGGATTAACACTTCTGGGGAAGTTGAGACTCAGTTCCATAAGAACACTGAGTAAGCCACTGGCTTAAAAAGAGGACTCCTTCAACTTGTCATTCTTTGACTTATTTGATTTTGATTGGTTTGGGTCTTGGGGACCATGGCTCTGAAGTGCACTTCAAACATTGAAAATTTCCCTGCTTACAGTTATCAAAAAAAATCCCCCTGATGCATTATATTCTCTCAAAAGCCTTAAATGCGTGTTGCAGCCACTATGTGTCAAGCAAATGATCTCCCAACACTGGAACATCAGAAAAGGAATAAATAGAATGGCCAAATTAAAATTTGTGAACCTGGAACTGTGACCTGTGAATATCACAGGGATTAGGCAAAACATCATGATCTATGGAAGCCACATCAAGGATCAACAAAGCTGTGAGAACTATAGAGTGGTCTCTAAGAGTGACAGTAATGCCTTATATTTTGATCACATCTCTCAGTCCAGCTGAGAGTCTGATTAACAGGAGAAAATTGTTAAAGAGAAAAACCACAGGGTCAAAATGGCATCGCTTGTGCTAAAGCCCATGATACCAAACCTAGATTTAATACCTGACCTAATTGCAGTTTTGACCTTCCCCAGAAATGTAAGCAAGCAACCAATCTGGAATTTCTGGTCAGCATCAATGAGGTAATGGGTCTTGTGGGCCCTCTCCATCCCAAGGAAGAAGAAGCAATCTGAATGACAAAATTCTTCCTGTTTCCTTCCCCCCAAAGAGAAGAGGTCCTGGCCCCAAATAATCCTTTCTTTTCTTTTGCTAAAAGCTTGCTTGCTCCATCTTCCTTCCTAAAAAATGTTTCCATTTTGTGTAACTCCTCAGAGTATATCTCTGCTTGCTAGATGAGATGCTGCCAGATTCATGAATCATTTAATAAAGGCACTTAGATCTTCATGTTTACTCAGTTGAATTTTGTTTAACAATCACAAGTTCTAAAAAGTAAAGAGAAAAAGAAAAAAAGTTTCAATCTGCCTCTTTTTTTCTGTTTTTCCGCCTCGTCACATTGCTTCACAGTTTTCACTATAGGTGGGTTTCAGAGGCACCTACAGCTGAGCTCTGGAAGTAATTTTCTAGGTTTTCTCTCCTCATCATGCTCTACTTTAAGGAAGGAGTCAATTTACAGAAAGATTACTGGCCTTACGATATCTCCCTCAGTATGGCCACTGTGTCATATATTTCAGCCTGTTTATATTGTCAAGATCTGTAACTTATTAAATACTTATTAAATGGCAGACATTGAATACCTTTTAAATGAGAGAGAGAATGAATTGACCCACAGACTGAGGTCTTCATGAATCATTACCTAATCATTTAAGAATATTTCTTGAAACAAAATCAACACTATCGTGTATCATATTATTATCCTAGAATGTTTACCACTTCATCCCAATTTATTTTTCTATACTATCACATGTTTTTTGAAAGCATATTTATTCATTATGAATTAGTGCCATAATTTTAGTGCTGCAATTGCATCAACAAATATCCTTTTAATTGACAAATATATATATACTTTTTGGAAGACTTAAGCTCTTTATAATTTTTTTTCTTTTCTTGGCTATTGCAGATAAGGTTACTACAAATATTCTTGTGAATAGTTTCTGATTATGTCCTTAGTATATACACATAAAAGATAAACTTCCAAGGGGAAGGCCATGGACATTTCTAAACCTCTCTATAAATATTGTCAAATTCCTGTTTAAATTTTTTATAACAATATGAAGTCACTTGCAGATTAGGAAAACAGTTTACCACTCCTTTCACCACATATATTATGTTTGCATTTTTTAATTCAATGGAGCATAAATCTTAATAGGTCTACAAGACTTTTCATTTTCTTTTAAGTAACAAGTTAAAAATTTTGCGTTTAGTTCCACTGGAGAATTTTTCTTGCTGTATTGATATATAAGATCATTTTGTTAGCAATCATTTACTTTTGCCCATATATGTTTCAAATATTTATTTCTAATTTGTTGTTGGTGATTTAAATTAATTTTGATGTTTAATATTGAGGTGGGTGTAAAATATATTTGGTCAAATACTTTTCAAGTCTTTATGTACTTTTTTTTCTGTGTCTTTGCCTCATATTGATGTTTCAACTTGAAACTCTAGTAATTTACAGCTAAACAAAGACCCCAAATCACCTATAGCAAATTAAACAGAGTTTGTCTTAGTCAATATATATTTAATGAGCCTATCCCCAATAATAAAATTCAAAGAATAGATAGAAATTTAATTTTATTTCATTACACCTTGAAATTTCTTGCTTCTTAAGTTTATAACTAAAAGTATTTTGTCAAAGTACTAAGTTCATCTTTAGACAATATAGAGATAACTTCTTCTTATGCTTTTCCTCACCTCCCCACCTCAAAGTTCTTCCTGATATCTTGTCCTAAAGTGATACAGGCTACTCTCTTTATTTTAAAGATTTTATTATTTTAGAGTAGTTTCATGTTCTCAGTAAAACTGAGAGGAACGTAAAGAGATTTCTCATATACTCCAGCCCAGCACATGCATAATTTTCCATTATCAATATCCTCTATCAGAGTGATGTGTTTGTTACAATTGATGAACCTACATTGCCACATTATAATCATCTGTAGCCCATAGTTTACATTAGAGTTCACTCTTGGTGTTGTACATTCTATGGGTTTGGACAAATGTATAATAGCATGTCTCTATCATTATGATATCACACAGAGTACTGTCACAGCCCTAAAAATGTCCTGTGCTCCACCTATTCATGTCATGCCTCCTCTCCACTCCTCTCATCCCAGTCAACCACTGAACTTTTTAGTATTTCCATAGTTTTACCTTTTACAGGATGCTATATAGCTGGAATCATACAGTATGTAGCCTTTGCAGATTCATATTCTTTCACTCACTAATATGCATTTAAGTTTCTTCCATGTCTTTTCATTTCTTTTTAGTACTGAATAATATTCCATTGTCTGGATGTACCATAGTTTACTTATCCACTTCCCAATAAAAGAACATCTTGGTTGCTTCCAAGTTTTCAGCAATTATGAATAAGGCAGATATGAACATCTATGTGCAGGTTTTTGTGTAGATATAAGTTTTCAACTCCTTTGGGGAAATACCAAGGAGCATGATTGTTTGACAATAAGGTAAGAATCTGTTTAGCTTTGTAAAAAACTGCCAAACTGTATTCCAAAGTGGCTGCACCATTTTACATTCCCACCAGCAGTGAATGAGGGCTCCTGTCATCCACATCCTAGCCAGCATTTGGTGTTGTCAGTGTTCCAGATTTGGGCCATTCTAGGTGTGTAGTGTTATCTCATTATTTTAAATTGCATTTCCCTGATGACATATGATGTGGAACTTTTTTGATATGCTTTTTTATCACCTGTGTCTTTGGCGAGGTGTCTGTTATATGATTGTATTTTCTCTCCTTTTTGTAGAATATCAGTTATACTTCTTTTAAAAAAAAATTTTTTTATTGGTTGCCCTAGAGTTTTGAATGTATATTTACAGCTAATCCAAGTCCACTTCCATGTAATACTATACAGCTTTATGGGTAATGTGTGTACCTTATATAACAAAATAATCCTAATTTCTCCCTTCCATCCCTCCCTCGCATCTCTTTATACATTATATAAACATATAAGATATACACACATAAGACATATATGTAAGATATGTAATTGAATATATTGTCACTATTATTATTTTGAACAAACTGTTATCTGTTAGATCAGTTACAAATAAAATAATAATAAAAGTTTTTATTGTACCTTTACTACATCCTTTTTCAATGCTCTTCCTTTTCTTTACTGTGATTAAATTTTCTAACCTATATTATTTTCTTTTTCTCCAAACGATTTCATTTAATATTTCTTGCAAGGCACTTCTACTGGCAACAATTTCCTCAATTTTTGTGAGTCTGAGAAAGTCTTTATTTCTATTTCATTTTGAAGGATAATTTCACAGGGTGTAGAATTCTAGGTTGGTGGTTTTGTTCTCACAACACTTTAAATATTTACTCCACTCTCTTCTTGTATGATTTCTGAGAATCCAAATGTAATTTTTATCTTTGTTTATCTATAGGTAAGGTGTTCTTTCCCTCTGGCTTCTTTCAAGATTTTTTCTTTATTTTTGATTTCTGTGGTTTGAAAGTGATATGCCTACATGTAGGGTTTCTTGGTATTTATCCCACTTAGTGTTCTGTGAGCTTCTTGGGTCTTTGAATTGGCATCTGATGTTAATTTAGTGAAATTCTCAGTCACTATTTTAAATATTTCTTCTGTCCTTTTTCTTCTGTCTTCCCCTTCTGGTATTCCCATTATGTGCATTACATCTTTTGTGTTCATCCACAGTTCTTGGATATTTTGCTGGTTTGTTTTGTTTTTTTGCTGAGGAAGATTGGCTCTGAGCTAATATCTGTGCCCATCTTCCTTTTTTTGTGTGTGAGGAAGATTGTCCTGAGCTGACATCTGTGCCAATCTTCCTCTATTTTGTATGTGGGTTGCCTCCACAGCATGGCTTGATGAGTGGTGCATTGGTCTTCACCCAGGATTCAAACCTGCAAACACTGGGCTGCCAAAGTGGAGCACATATACTGGCCAGCCCCCAGTTTTGATCTCTAGCATTTCTTTTTTGTTTTTTTTTTCCTTAGGATTTCCAAATCCCTCCTTACATTGTCCATCTCTTCTTGCATGCTGTCTACTTTATCCATTAGAGTCCTTAGGATATTAATCATAGTTGTTTCAAATATCCAGCCTATATTTCCAACATAGTGCCATATATGGTTATGATGCTTGCTCTGTCTCTTCAATTATTTTTTTTTTTTTGGTCCTTTGGTATGCTTTGTAATATTTTCTTGATAGCCACACATGATGTACTTTGCAAAAGGAACTGCTGTGAGTAGGCTTTTAGTAATGTGGTGGTGAGGTGTGGTGGAGGGGAAGCCTTATATAGTACTATGATTAGGTGTCAGTCTTTTAGGGAAACTATGCCTCAGGTCTCTGAACTTCATAAGTGTTTCTCAGTTTTTTTCTCCCCACTTAGGTGGCATGGGAATGCTAAAATGGGCTAGAGTTAGGTATTTCCCTTCCTGCAGGTCACTTATTCCCTGATAATATCCCAGAAGGTTAGGCTCTGGTTAACTAGTTTCCCCTGAGGGCAGGCCTTGTTAAGAAGAAGAGAGTGCTCAATCATATTTCAGAATGCTCCATTTTCCCCTCCCCTTGACAGAGCAGGAAGGGTTTTTCTCCAGTATTTCCTGCGACAACCTGGTTGAGTCCCTGAAGGTAAAACTCACAACAGTGTGAAGTCTCCCCTATGACTTGGTCCCCCTGAAGTTTTTAACTCTCAGATTTGCCTCCATTGAGCCTCCAGCAATTTCTCAATTATAGTTCAGGTTTTCCTACCTGGGCACTGATTCTCCTGAGATTTCATCTTGTGAGTTTCTGCTCCAGGTAAGCCATGACTCCTATATTCACCTGTTTGTCTCTCCAGTCTTGAGGGCAGCAATTTGTCCTGTAACCTCACCTCTCTTATGGATCCAAACCAAGTTGTTGACTTTTCAGTCTCTTCTGCTTTTAAGTTGTTGTTCAGATGAAGTGGCAACTTCCACACTTACCTGTGGAACCCGTAACTGGAAGGCTTTACTATCTCTTTGTAAGCACAGGATCAGTCAAAATCTTCATCTCCTAGGAGTAAGGGGATCTAGAGTGCACAGATAGCTTACATTTTGAGCCTTCTGGTTAATACACTATTTTGCAAAAATCGACTGAAACTTCTTTCTACTGTGAAATTGGGTGTTCATGTATTTACAAATAAATATTTACAATATTTTATTTAAACAAATAAAAAGAAATGTATAGTTTTTGGGGGAAAAAAAAGTGTGCTTAATAATATAAAAACAATTTCCAGATAGCTATAGACTTACATAATCTCTCCCCAAAAGCAGGATTAGTCAAATAATCGCTGAGTTTTTCTTCCTTTTATTCTTCCTTTCTTTCTGCAATCCATCTTTCCGTTTTAAAAATTAATTTTTTGTACGTATTTTTAGAGATATTGCTTTATTGTGATCTAAATAATTTAAAAACGTGCCCCACCATTGGTTATTAAAAAGACATTCATCGTGAGTGGTTTAATTCTAAACTGTACACATGTATAAATTCTTTCTAGTTTCCATTTCTGAAGAGTTTTGTCTGTGACTTATTCTTTTCTTAAAGAAGCTAACTTTTAAAATTATTCTAGTTGTGTTATATATTTATTATAGAAGAATAAGTGCCCTGATGTTTTCGAATTTGATTATTTTCAACTATCTGTTTCTCCACATTAACTTTAGATTACTACTTATTACCTAAAATATCTTGCTATATTATTCAAATTTTCCATTTATTTTGTTGAAATATTTATTATTCATTTTTCAAAATGCTGAATTGTGGTCAGAAATTTATCCATACAATTCTAGTTGGGAAAATAATTGGCACTTTTTCACTTTACTGTGTACATTATGAGTGTTTCTAAATGTTACATTGATTCCCGAATATTTATTCTTTGTTAGTTTTTACATTATATAATTGTTTCCTCTATATTTATTTTTGCTTATTTTTTGCCCAAGTTTCAAAAAGTAAAAATTATATTCTACTAGGCTATTTCTCTAAGTTTTTTCTTTGATTCTTTATACTTGTTTTTCATTAGCTTGATAATCTTATTCACTATTAAGCCTTTATAACTCATATTTTCTTTATGAAATAAATCTATTTCAAAATATTAAAAAATTCTGTACCATGTAAAAATTTTTGTTTTAAATTCCTCTAGTACTACTATTTCATCTTTTACTTTAAGTCTGTATGCAGTTGCCTCATTTTTGACTTTTAAAATCTTTCTGTGCCCCTTTGATTTAGATGTATCTTTTGATAGTATCATGTTGTTCTCTACTTTGTTTTAATTCTCTTTGTCATTGAATAGGAGAATGTGGTCAAATGGGCTTTCAGGAATTCTGGAAAATCACAGGCACAGATATTTTTCAAGAACAACTAGCCATGGATTCTACTTCATCCTCTGGGAAGATAATGTGGCTTTATTGTGTGTGAATTTCTTTCAGGAAACAGGACATGACAATATTTATAAATAATCCCTTAAAGGGAAGCACTTAGATGTGTAGCATAAGTTCTTCTTGGATCATAATTTAAGTACCAAAAAGTATGGTAACAATTGATATTTCCAAATGTGTGACAGTTGCATGACCTTGGCCTCACTTAGGGACTGTGAAACCAAGGGAAACTACTCTGGATTATGTTATATCTGCCCCTATCATATGTGGCCAACCTACTTCTCAAATGATAATAATTATTATATTATTTTTAAATTAGAAACTATGTAAACACACAATGGTTGGATATGAAGGGTTTCTTTCTGTCAATCAGGAAACTGCAGAAATTTTCATTTATTTCCATTAATTGAAATCACTTAGATGTTTGGCTTTCATTCTGTCATCTTATCTTTTCTTGCTATTTCATGGGTTGTAGAGATATTTTGTTTGGCACTTGTCTTCTTCTCCTTTGCCTTCTCCTTGTCCCCATCCCCTTACCTTTCCTTCTTCTTCTCCTGCTTCTGCAAATCTAGTAGGCACTACCACCAATTTTTAATTTTAATAGTGGCCATCTGTAATTATTATTATTATTTTGTGTGTGTGTGGGAGGAAGACTGGCCGTCAGCTAACATCTGTTGCCAATCTTCTTTTTGCCTGAGGAAGTTTCACCCTGAGCTAACATCTGTGCCAATATTCCTCTATTATGTATGTGGAATGCCACCACAGCATGTCTTGAGAGTAGTGTGCAGGTCTGCACCTGGGATCTGAACCCACAAACCCCGCACCACTGAAGCAGAGTGTGCAAAATTAACCACTATGCTACTGGGCTAGCCCCTGTAATTATTTTATTGACATCATGAATCAATAGCAATTATTGATACCATGAGGTCATTAAGTTGACTAGGAAGTGACAAAAGTATGAATTTAATGTAGACTCAAATAAGGCAAGGATGCATGCTGTATCTTCTACCATAACAACTAAAAATAATTATAATACCAAGTCAACAACAAAAAACAAACAACCTGATTAAAAACTGAACAAGAACTTGAATGGACATTTCTCCAAAGAAGATATACAAATAACCAATGAGCACATGGGAAGATGCTCAACATAACTATCACTAGAAAAATGTAAATCAAAACCACAATGATACATCACCTCACACCCACTAGGATGGCTATTCTCAAAAGAAAAAGAAAGTAAGAAAGTTATGGTGAAATTGGAACCCTATGTATTGCAGGTGGGAACACAAAAGAGTGCAGCTGCTGTAGAACATGGTATGGCAGTTCCTAAATAAATTAAACATAGAATTACCATATGACCCAGCAATTTCATTTCTGAATATATACCATAAAAATTAAAAGTAGGGAATCAAAGAGATATTTGTATATCCATGTTCATAGCAGCATTATTCACAATGGTCAAAAGGTGGAAGCAACCCAAGCATCCATTCGAGGATGAATGGATAAGCAACATGTTGTTTATTCATACAGTAGAATATTATCCAGACTTAAAAAGGAAGGAAATTCCGATATATGCTACAATATAGATGAAACTTGAAGACATTATGGTAAGTGATTACACTTCTATGAGGTATCTAGAGAGTCAAATTCATAGAGACAGAAAGTAGAATGAAGGTGACCAGGGGCTGGGGGGGCAGGATAGGAGCTATTGTTTCATGAATATGTAGTTTCAGTTTGGGAGGGTGAAAAAGTTCTGTAGATGGATGGTGGTGATGGTTGTACAAAAATATGAATGAACTTAAAATGCCACTGAACTGTACACTTAAAAATGGTTTAAAAAGTACATTTTATGTATATTTTACCACAATAAAAAAATTTTATTTTCTAATATTTAGGTAGAGTTAGATAGGTCAATGTAGGCTTTAGCCAAATTTCTGGTATCTGTCAAAATTTTTTTTATTCTGAATTCTGGATAGAAGGAAAAATTCTTGGTACTTCAGCCTTATTTTCAGAAAGTGTGGTGGAGAAATTAGTTTTTTAAGTAGTCGTTAGTCAATTCCTTATTGAAAAATCATGGATAAAATGTGTCAATCACACAATGCATCACTTCTGTGGCTTTTCCTCACCCTCCACTTCCAATTCCTAACTACGCAACTTGGGATGCTTTGTGTTCCTGTCTTCCTCTTCTGCCAAAGGACATGTGTCATTTATGCTAATTATAGACTTAAAATGAGTATTTAAAAGTGGAAATGAAGGACAATGAGGATCAAAATGCTCTTAGCCACCTTAAAAAAGTGGTTTTCCATTTTTCTACTGGTAAAGACTCTATTTTAGAAGCAAATGGTGGACAAGATTACATTGTCTCCATAGCAACTTTCCAGCCATAGCTCTTGCTCTCCATCAAGAGTTCAAAGCCTGTATCTTCATCAGCCACATTGGATTTGTAGGATAATAGTTTGGTTTAGGGTGTTATAAGTTGTTATACTTTTCTGATACATTATATTTCACAGTGGGAAGTTGTGAAGAGCTGAGTCATAACATTTGTATACATATGCTTCTTTCCTTTACATCACCTACTATTGTTTGACTTTTGGAAACAGATTTGAATGTCTTTACCAGGAAAGATGCTATTTCTACCTCACCCATCTTTTTTTTTTTTTTTTTTAATTAGGGTCTGTCCATTTACTTTTCACAGACAAAATACTTATTATTATCTCACTACTAAAATTATTGACTCTTTAAATTATGCATGTATTTTTCTGATCTTTGTTTAGTCTTTAATTTATCCATCTATTTGTCTATGCCTCTAGACTACCAATAAACATTAAATGAATTACTACTGTGTACCAGGCTCTGTGCTTTATGATAAGTATATCTAATGTTAGTGATAATATTAAGAAGATAATTTTTAATTCACTTTATTTTTAGAGCAGTTTTTGGTTCACAGCAAAATTGAATGGAAAGTACAAAGAATCCCTACAAAGCCCCTGCACCTACACATGCATAGCCTCCCCCATTATTGACATTCCCCACCAGAGCAGTACATTTGGTACAATTGATGAACCTATATTGACACATCATTATCAGCCAGAGTCCTTAGTTTACATAGTTCACTCTGCATGTTGTACATTCTATGGGTTTGGACAAATTTATAATGGCACGTATCCACCAGAAGATACTTTTTGAGATATTATTTATTCTCTGTCCCTCTAGTCCTCTCACAACAATATCACTACATGGATGATTCTGGGAAAAGCCACAGAATTCTATAAGCACTGCTTTCAAGAGAAGACTGACATCATTAAGAACAAAGTGTCTTGTTCCTCTTGAAAATAACCTCTTGAAAATCATAGCAGTCAATAGCCTTAAAAGCAAAAGTGCTTTGGATTTGCAAAGGCCAGATTCTGAGAGAGAAGTCCAAAAGCACTATTTTGGTGATCAACAGCCCAAACCTTGAACATTAAGTTTAACCCAAGACCTATAGAGCTGGAAAGAATGCAGAAATATGTAAAAAGAGCTACCTGACTGAATTAAATGAAAATCTAAGTGGAAGGCTCTGAAGAACTGGAATGACTCTGGTCTTCATAGGCTTCATTTTCCAAATGAGAGCAGCGTGTCAAGTACCCCTTGACTTCTAATCACCGTCAGGTAGAAGATTGGGAGATACAGAAGAAGGAAAATCCTGATTTGGATGAGTGGTTACTCAACAGACATAGAAATTTAAGCAAGAAGTGTTCAAGTATATCACGAATGGTCAAGATTATGATCTATGCCATCATTAGAAATGGAATTTGAGCAGTTATATTATTATAAAGCCATAAATAAACTTACGCTTTTGCCCAATTGTTGGCATATAAAGTTAGCAGTTGCTAACCACAAAATGGGAATAACTTCCTGGAAGGAGATAGATTCAGGAAGTAGGAACTAGCAACTTTGAATCCATGATTACCTTTTTTATTTTCCTCTGCATAGTCTTATAATGATAGTTTTCCCTTTAGGTCTACTTAATTTTTGACTCTCTTTTAAATTTGTTTATTTATTTTTTTGTGAGGAAGACTAGCCCTGAGCTAACATCCACTGCCAATCCTCCTCTTTTTTTGCTGAGGAAGACTGGCCCTGGGCTAATATCCATGCCCATCTTCCTCTACTTTATATGGGACGCCGCCACAGCATGGCTGACATGCAGTGCGTCGCCCTGCATTGACTCTCTTTTTAATGTCACTACAACCCAAGTTATTTTCACCTTTTTACTCATGGGACCCTCTGATCTCTCACTCACGGGAGCTAGCATTAAGTAACAGGATTCTAATTCTATTTATTTTGAGAGACAATCTGATTGACTTATCTTGATTCTGGTTTCTATCCTATCAGTTCTGGTTGGGTGACTGGGTGTGGGGTGGGAAAAGACAAGTGGTTGTATTTATTTTATAAATATCAAGACTAGGACCAATGTTGTCAGGTGATGGCCAGTTCTCAAAGAGGATGTCAGTTGAATGAGAACTCTAAGTTATGTTCATTGCAACATTATAATAATATTCCCTTCATGGAATTGAAGAAAAGTTAAACATAGAACACGTGTATCAAAGAAAGCACAAATATTGTTAGCATTTTAAATCATATTTATAGCAGAAACATGTTTTCTTTCTTTCTCAGCATGGAGAAACCTCTTTGAACCCTAATCCCCAAAACAAATCTTATAAACTCAGTTTCTCTTGATATGTGAGAATTTTTTTCTCAATTTATTTGCAAGTTACATTAACAGTGGGATTTAGTTTTCACACCACTGACTCCATTATTTTAACATTAAGTTATCCTAAATCATCAGCTAATTTTGAGAAGAGTTGGTCCAATTATTTTGATCACAAAGGATAAAAATATTAGTTTGTGTCTAAAAAGGAAATGAATGAGATTCTGTGAGCTAATATAAATGTTATGATTGTTATATGACTAGAAAAACATACAATGTGTGACATGTAAAAAAGATCTAAGTATAGAAATACAAGTATTCTTAGTTTTACCTTTAAGTTGCTTTATCATTAAGTAATCTGTTTAGATAATAAATATGCAGATATATTTGAAATGATGTGCCATTTAGAGCAACTACATTCAGATCTATATGGCTAAAGGCTTTACAATAAGAGAAACTTAAAAAAGCTTTGGAAATTGGATGCTTTATTAACACATTTTTAAACTTATTAGAAAATGATGATAAGGATGAAGTGAATAGTTTTTGTCCTTTTCCAACTTACTGGTTGTATTATTATTATTATTTTTAAATTTAGAACTGCAAATGTTTTGGATATGCTGTCTTCAAATTTTGGTGAAGATCTCATCTATTAGTCTGCACCTACGTGTATAATATGTAAAATGAAAAAAAATGAGTCATTTATATAAGGAATAATTCTGAAGTAACATTGAAAGAGGCACGTATGTAGGACTAGGATTCTTATTTGTGATTTTTTTGTCCGGTATCTGCAAGATTATCTTGCAAAATCTTCAAGAAAGAGGCAATTACCTATATATCTCCACAATAAAGACAGAGCATTCAGCAGCATGAGTGATAGTAACCAGGGAGGTAAATGGGTTGTCAAACTCTGTCACCTTATCACTGAGGAATTCCTACATAAAAATGACAGGGAGGATATGTGATGGCCTTAGACTTAAATGATAGTGAAGCAAAAAATAGGAAAGGATAATCATCTCTCTACAGCGAATCAGATTCATTCCTCAGTGTGGGAAGGTGAGCTGTCTTACAGGAGTCCAAGGGATTGTTACAGACTCAGAATAGTAAAGATGGCACATGTGTATGTTGTATTGGTGGTGGGTGATAATAACTCTTCCAGGAGAATTTTAATGCTGCTCCTCTTCAAAAAGAAGCTTCAGAGTGGGAAGGAAGACTGTGGCAGCTACCACGTGCTATGAATTGAGGGATGCCAGTTCTCTCAGTTCAATAGGACAGGTGGTTTGGCCTTAACTTTCTATCAGAAGATTAACTTCTCTGAATGAAGTCAAGGAAAATAAACAAACACCCTGTTACAGGATTAAAATGCTGCTACTAAAGGATAGCAAATAATCTGTTATCTTTTTCAATTTAGCTGTGAATTAATTTATTGCAATGTTTGCTCAAAGGGAAATCAACACAAAATAAACACATATGAATAGAGGAGAGTATTAAAATATGTCCCACATATGGGATCATATTGGTGAGAAGAGGACTGATGCGTGCGAGACATATTTTCATGGATAAATGAATATATGTGGCTATCCCACCTAAGTCATTTGGATTTATGGAACACAATTTTGTTTCCAGAAAATTATAAAGCTTTATTAATAAATTAAAAAATAAAAATGTGAGGGAAAACCTTAGCTCTGTCAGAGTTTTTTCATGAGTCAGTAGTAGAGTTGTGAAGATCGTGCCTTCAATGCACTGCATCTATATACAGATAAGTGTTCACCTTCTCCTAAGCCCAAGAATTTTCTCACATTCAGCTATTCCTCCCAATATACTGACAGGTACCATGCATTCTGAAAACAAGGTTAAAGATAAATACTGGGTAAATATCAAAAGTACTAAGAATAAATTATTATAACAAAATAGCATTCATTTTGTACTATTTTATAAGTCATGTTAGGCAGGTAGTTCCTTCTAGCTTAATTGTAAAACAAACATTGGTTCAAAGTCAAACAATAGTAGGTGATGTAAATCTATGAACATGTATTCTTTTCAAATCATTTGATATCAGCAAATCTAATTCCTAGGTTGCATATGTTCAGAGATTTTCATTTTATCTTTAGCACAAACAAAGTAGAACATTTCTGACCACACACAGAGTAAATGGACAGAGTAGAATAAGTGCTCTCAATAAATTTTAAAACATAATTTCATTTAAAAATGAGTTATTTGGACTAAATGGTCTCCCAGTCCCTTCCAACTTTAACAGTTCATTATTGAATGATACTAATGTTAACTTTGGGTAAAGAGCAGAGCAGATGATCACAAAATAGATGTAAACCTTATTCCCTTGAATTTTAATTTTCTTAAATGTTTTGATTTTTTAATGCATTTAGTTTTAGAGAATTAACTACTGTTCAGTGGATATATATATGCAAGAATGACCCTGGAGAGGAAGAGTATTGGCAATGTAGATGAGACAGAGAACCAAGAGTTCCATTTCTGTTTCCTTTTGACATCCCTTGGTAACTTTGACCTGTCACCTGCTATAAAAAGAACAAATAAACCATTACCTTCTTTTCATAAATTCGCCATTCAGAAAACCCTTTTCATGTCACATTGCTCCTTCTCTGTCATCCCAGCAACATGATGCATTACAAGACCAGAAGAGAAACTAGGTCACATTGGCAAGAGTGTCCAGACTATTGCAGATCTGAAGAGAGGAGGGTGAAGATGTTGTGAACCCACGGTTAGGTGTCCAGGAGCCATTACCGGTGGAGCAGCTGTGAGAGTGTGATGAACAGCAAGCATTGACCACTGCAAAGCCTGTTGTTTTAGATGCATACACTAGCACTGTTTTTACACTAGTACTTTTTTTAGAATATTTTTATTTTTTATACTTCGACATGTTTTATGAACTGGTAAACTACTGGATAAGAAATACTACTTCAACCTCTAACAGAAAACTGTATACTTCCAGGTCTTTTCTGATCTCCAATCACAAAATAATTTTTCTTTGAATTTTTTTTATATTGAAGTGATTGCATACTGAGATTCAATAACTGAAAAAATGGATGGATAAATTTTCAAAGGGTAGCTATTCATTTGTCTGTCATTGTTCTTCAGCTGAAGCCATGGTGAAGCATTTGTTATGCAGTAGAACACGGGCAACCATCTTCTCATTTGCCACCTTATCCCTTGAATCCAGAAAGTTTCGCCTCCTAATTTTATGTCTTCACCATTGAGTGTTCTACACCATTTTCAACTGTTTTATTCATCAGTTTTTCCCAGAATATTTTAGAGTACCACAATCTTTGCAACCTATTTCTTTCTCTCTTTTTTTTTTTGGTGAGGAAGATTGGCCCTGAGCTAACATCTGTTGCCAGTCCTCCTCTTTTTGCTGAGGAAGACAGGCTCTGAGCTAACATCTGTGCCCATCTTCCTCCATTTTGTATGTGGGACACTGCCACAGCATGGCTTGATGAGTGATGCATTGGTCCATGCCTGGGATTCAAAGCTGCAATTCCCAGGCTGCCAAAGTGGAGCAAGCAAAGTTAACTGCTACAGCACCGGGCCAGCCCCTGCAACCATTTTTTTTTTCTTTTTAGATCCTAATTATTTTTTAGAGCTCACCTGTTTTCAGAAAACTTCCAAATTTATCTTTCTTCTTTCATATTTGTGGTCTTTTCAGCCTTCACTTCAAAATATTGCCCTGGAATAACTCATGTCTGCAATAACTCAGCAAGGTGGTGGCTTAAGCATCTTCTCTCTTTTTCTATCATGAAAGTCATTATCTTTCCACCTCATTAATTAATTTTACCCTATCCTTGACCTTAAAATCTATTCCTTTATAAGATAAATCTAAAAATATATGACTTTTTCTTATCTCTCAATGAGAAATTTTATTCAGTAACTTGGACAGTTTTAATTTCTTCTTGCCATCTGCCTGTCATTCCTTTGCATTTTGGAACAGTAAAATGCAATGTGTAGAATGTCATTTCAATGAAATTAACCACCATATCCTCTCGTTCAGGTTCATACAAGTCCATATTCAATTGTTTTACAAAGAAATTTAGTGATTGCAAAAACTTTATCCTTTTTTAATACACAAAAAAATCTTGTGATTGTGGAATGATTGGAAGATGACTTTATGCATGTGCATGTGATATTTATGCTCAATTATTAAACAAGAAACTGTTGGCCTTTTATCCTTCTCCTACCTGTTATAATCTTGTCTGAACTGACCTTCCCTTCACTTTTGCCTTATGCCTTTCTCTTTGTTTTAATTTTCCTTTAGAGATTTCCTGTTTCCATCCTTAACTTCTGCCAATGTTTTCTAGATTAGTGGTATTAATTATGTAAAAACTTAAGAGAATACAAAATTTTAACAGAATCTCTTGTGTTAAATACCCATGTCTGACAAACCCATAAGCATCAAAAAATATACTGATATTTTATAAAAGTTCATATGTATATATGAAATATAAATGAAATTATCAAGATAACCAACTCTAATATGAAAGTTTTCTAAATTATTCATCTTCCGTAGCTTTGTTTGTTCAATGGACTTAAAAATCTTTTTTAATGCCTTGTTAATCATGCTTTCCACATTTAATAAAATGAAATTACATATTTAAGGCCATTGAGTATATAAAAAAATCAGTAACAAGTGTAAGACTATAATTGCTATAAGATAAAATGAAAGAAAGTTAGTGTCCACCACACAATGCATTGATAGTAATTCTCCATATTTATTAAAGTAGGGGGTATAATACTACCTCTTAAATTCTGCATTTTGATTATCATAAGAAAAAAACCAATGGAAAATTGAATAGAAAATTTACTAAGTTCAAATGTTATGTAGCCAGATTCCTATTGTGTAGTATACACGTGGGAAAAAAATGTCATTAATAGGAGATAAGATTTTATTATTAACTGTCATTTTGCTTTTTTTCTTCCAATAACATTGTCATAAAACCAGATTTTGTTCACCCCACTGACAGTAGCTATATCTGTGTATATAAATAGAATACCCACTTAAATGATTTTTTTGTGAGTGATAAAGCATTAAATTGTTGTCTTCTTATAAAAAGAAAAGTTATAGTGCTTAGAATTGCTGCAGGAGTGTCATTCTGCCCACCATGCTCCACCTATGTGTCAACTCATTAGTGATACTGATCTTTTTAAGTTGGTTCAAGCTACTGCTGTGACTTTTAAAATGTGATATATCATTTTAAAGGTAATGGGGAAGACTTTTTTATTATTTTAAATTAAAAGCATTTATAAAGAATATCCTTCTGTTCCTCTGCAAAGGTTATTTGTTACATTCTTGCCGTTATTGGAAAACAATCGTTGCACTCTTTACGTTTATTTTGATCCCACTGAGCTACTTGTTCAAACAATACTGCCTTCCTGAATCTTGTTATCTGATGATGTGATTGTGATATTGGATTTCATTGAGATAATCAACATAAACGTGACTGCAGTTTATGCATACTCTATACTCCTGCTGTTTTTAAAATGTCATAAAAATAAACATTTTTCTTACAGTATACTGTTTTGATTAAAAATAAACCAAGTTCTTTTGAATAAATCAATTACTTTTGAAATTTTTATTAAAGAATTTAAGAATATATTTTTCCTCACAATCAGGATCTATTGTAAGCTGTCTAGCTATATAAGATTATATGAAATATACTATGCTCTTTCTTACAGTTGATTAAATTCATGCATATGTCATGATAGCAAATCACAGGTAAAAGTTTAACTCGATGTGTCATTTTATTTTGCTCGTGTCAACCTAAAAGTTTATACATTTAGACATGTGTATGCTTTATACTTCTTTTTTCCTCATATCACCTATTTCTTATAGAATAGTAAAGAGATGTACTAGGTTATAAAGTATGGGGGTGTCTGTCCTTTAAATTTAACATTTTTCCATTGTGAATTTCCCTCTACCTTCATGAGAAGTGTCAAGCTAACAATCTGACATAACTTTATGTCTCTAAATATGTTGTCTAGACATGTACAAGTATTCCCTAGAATTTTTAATTATCAAAGCCTCTTGCCCACCCCACCAATAAATTTGGTGGAACATATTTCAGGTGGTAGTCTAAATTTATTTCCATGCCACAAGTTTTTCCTACAGGAATATAGTCTAGTTTAGAGAAAGACAATAGGAAACTTCTTCCACTGGTTTGCAGAGTTCCTTCCTTTGCTGAAAGAGGAGGAAGAAGAAGAAAGAGAGATGGAGTGGCTAGCACAGTATGAAACTGACACTGGAAAGGTTAGAACTTTACAACATCCAGTTATGAGTGCCTGCTAAAAAAACATGCAAATTTTCTATGATATTAACAATAGAACCACTAGGGCGTATTACTGTATGGGATTTGCTAGTGAGCAGTCTGTCAAAGTGACTAATGAACTCAGCTCATTGAGTGTTCCTTAAGTGTCTAATAACTCCAGGTCTGCAGGAGGCCTCCCCACTGTTTTGTCCCTGATGCTGCCTAGCTATATCCCTGTGTCAACTTAGTTTTAAAACAGCTGCCTCTCCACAAGAAATTCAATCACCTCAAGACCTTTGTAGGAATACAGAAGATTTTGGACACAGTGGGGAGGAATCCCTGGTGTAGCAATCAGCATTCTGTCATCTGGCTCCCACTCTAATACTCTTTTTCTTAAACCCCTACCTGGCCCATGCCACCAGTCTTAACTCTTCTCATTTTGTTGTACAGAATTCCTTGTATCTTGCCTGGAATCCTGGCAGTCAGCCATCACCTGAGCTCTATATTTCAACCCATAGGCCAAGAAAGGTAATTAAGTCTCAGTCTCAACATTGGCACGTGCCTCCCTAACAGAAATTATTAGGGTGGCTCACTAGGAAAAAGAATTTTGTTTAACTCTTTAAATAAATAAATATTTGATTCAAAATACATTTAGAATCGGATCTCTTCTCACAATTTCCATATCACTACATTTGTGACATTGTGATTTATAATAAGAAATACAGGAGCTGGCCCAGTGGTGCAGCGGTTTAGTTCGTGCTTTGGCAGCCCGGGGTTCGCGGGTTCAGATCCCGGGCGCCTGCCAACGCACTGCTTGTCAGCCATGCCGTGGCGGCATCCCATATAAAGTGGAGGAAGATGGGCATGGATGTTAGCCCAGGGCCAGTCTTCCTCAGCAAAAAGAGGAAGATTAGGAATGGATGTTAGCTCAGGGCTGGTCTTCCTCACACACACACAATATATATATATATATATATATATATAATAAGAAAAAATATAATAAGAAATACATATTTGGTCATCATCCTTCTTCCTGTCACAGAGCTCCTAAATCCCTTGGAATTTTCAATTTGATGAGAGCACCAAGGGTGTCTTTTGTTACATTAATGAGGTGCTTGGGCACCTCCTATGTCACCTAAGGATGGGAGCTGATTTCCAGGGGAACCAACCATGTGATTAGAGGGCTGGAACTTTCAGTCCCACCACCCTGACCTCCAGGGAGGGGAGGGGGCTGGAGATTGAGTTTAATCACCAATGACCATTGATTTAACCAATCATGCCTATGTGATGAAGCCTCCATTAAAAAAAAAAGTATGGAATTCAGAGAGCTTCTGAGTCAGTGAACACGTGGAGATTTGGGGAGAGCGATGGCTGGAAGAGGGCATGGAAGCTCTGTGCCCTTTCCCCATACCTTCCCCTATGCATCTCCTCCATCTGGCTGTTGCTGAGTCATGTGCTTTTATAATAAACTGGAAATCTAGTAGGTAAAAATGTTTCTCTGAGTTCTGTAAGGCATTCTAGCAAAGTAATCAAACCCAAGGAGGGGGTCGTTGGACCTCCAACCTATAGCCAGTGGGTCAGAAGCACAGGTGACAACCTGTACTTGCAAATGGTGTCTGAAGTGGGGAATGCAGTCTTGTAGGACTGAGTCTTTAACCTGTGGGATCTGACGCTATCTTCAGGTAGATAGTGTCAGAATTGAGTTGAGTTGTAGGACATACAGCTGGTGTTAGAGAATTGCTTGGTGTGAGGAAAAAACCCATACAACAGAATTGGTGTCAGAATCCTAACATTGATTCAAGCTAACTTTTATCTCCCCTGAGTCATTATAAACATCTCCTAACTGCTTTGGTTATTTCTACTCTTGCCCCCGAACCACACACAGCAACCTGTGGGACCCTTGAAATGAAAGACAATTTATATCCCTATTAGGTCTAAGATGTTACTGGTGTCCCATCTCACCCAGAGTTAAAGAAAATGTCTTCTCTGTTCTCATTCTCTTCCACTTCACCCTTACTTATGCTTTTGCTCCATCTGATACATCAACCTGCTCCTTCGAGGACTTTAGATTTGCTGTTCCATTCCCTAGAATGCTTTTCTTCAAGATATCTGCATAGATCACTCCCTCTAACTTGTTTCATGCCTCAGCTCTTGTGTCATCTGAACAATGAAGACTGAAAATAATAGCAAGCAATCCCCCACCCCCACCAGCAAACACACTTAGATTCACTCACGTGTATCCCCATCTCCTTTAAGCTGCTTTTTTTTCTCCATGGTACTTATTACCTATCCTCTTATCATAACTAGTATCTTGATAAATGCCGGTTAAGTATCGACCTAAGTCCCAGATTTATTTCTTTCACATATAAAACATAAAATATATTCTTGCAACACATGCAACATGTATTTCATTTACTTATCCATTTATTCTGCAAACTACTTAATTTCTGTTTGCCTCAGTTTATTCAACTATAAAATAGAAGAAAGTTTTAGCAGCTACTACTTACAGTGTTTTAGGCCATATAAATTCAAAAGATAATTTAAGTAATTGACTTAGTGCCTAGAATACAGAAAATTACCAATCACTATTAACTATTGATATTACCATTTTCTTGAGGACAGGTAATTATATTAATAATAAGATAAATAAATAATAATATCTCCCTATCTATTAGTAGGTACTTTTAGGTCTTAAGAAGCAGAGCCTGAGATGGGAATTCTTGTTAAGGAGATTAACTGGAGGAAAGCTTTCAGGAGAGGGAATGAGGAACATAAAGTAGGAGAAAAAGCTAAGAAATGTGGTGTCTTCTAGAGAATAGCTTAAGCTTCATCCCACAGGGAGTTCTGATCCACAAATTACACCACAGAGTCCCACCCACATGCCAGGGGGCCACATTTTTGAACCTCCATGATAGTCAACATGGCCATGGGGCATGGGGGGCTAGAAGTGAAGCCTCCCTGGCAAGGAGGCCCACCTTTGCCTAGAAGTGATCCCCCCAAGAAGAGCACAGCTGAGAGCTGTTAGCAGTCAACATTCACAACTGCTGATGGCTGGGTGCACCATGCTAACGGGACCTGGGTAGATTTTTTTGGAGGAGGTGAATTGTACTTTTTTAAATTGGATAACAAATATACAACTTGGAATGGATTTGAGGAAAATTGTGCCATAAGCATATTTTTTTAAGTGGCTAAATAAAGTTTAAAAAGCAAGTATTAGTAAAAGAAAATGCTTCTGGTACAGGACCAGCAGTACAAGCACATAGTATATGAGTACCTGAATAATACACCTGTTTTGCAATAGAGCAACTTCTAAGTACATATTGTTGACTGTCCATAGTTCACAAATCCACACTTCAATGACAACATGCTGATAGTTCCTAAAGAAAACTACTTAAAAAGCCAGATGCTCCCTCATTTGACCAACCCCATCTAAGTTTGGTGCAGAAGTGCTTAGAAATAACTAGAGTAAGCCACGTGCAACATGTTACTTGATCAATTTTCTAAAATAAGGTTTCAGGGCAATGACAGTAAGATAAGGGAAGAAACATCCACTACAACTTCCAAAATTTCATCATACTGTCCAAAGTTAAAGACACTGCTTGCAGAGTTTGAAGTTCATTCACAAAGGGCTCCATATATGGTTCAGTAGTGATCATTCATGTCCTTTCCATTCTCTTCCCACCTTGCAGTTGAACTCCAATTTTAGATTGGTGATCACACTCAATTTTGTAGCCTCCTAGGAATCTCTGAAGCTCATAGAGCATGCTGTGGGGTGGGGATTGATTTCTTTTGGTTTGTTTATCTGAAATTTCAAGGAGATTAACAGATGGAATGTCAGATTCAAATGAAGCTTTATTGCTTCAAGTGAAGGAGCAGCAATTAGATTGTGGTCTAAGTAGATTAACATTCTGAACCCCTACCTGCTCTAAATACTTACACTAAAACCTGTAACTATAGATTCTAGGCAGCTGAAACAGCAGCCCAAACTTGGCCATTGATAAAACTTTTCATCCTTGAATTATACTTTCTGTTGAATCCATCTGCCAATAATAATAGCTCTTCTGTTACTTATTGCCCAAATATATGCTGAATAGAATAAATTTTAAAGATTTTGATGCTCCATGTTAAAATATGATAAACCTAGAAACATTTAACGATTAAAGTGTCAACAAATGCAAGGCAGACCGTAAAGCACCTGATGTGGCAAATAAATAATAGAAATAATCTCTGGGTTATTGAAAAATCAAGACCATTTTTTAAAAGGTCCATTTTAAATAATTAAAAATCCATTAAGATTTAGCACCTTGTGAACCTCTTCCCGTGTCAAGCTCAGCTCTTTAGTCTTATAGAAATGGGTGTAGTGAAAAGGGTTTTAATAGGAAAACTTACAATAGTTTGTACTCCTGTGTATTTCAAATCAATTCCAGATAGATGGCCATTCTTTATCTGATTTACTGGTCAGCAGTTCACACTAAAGAAATCTATAATACTGTCCTCTCAAAATACACACGCAATTAATAGTAGAAGAAGTGACAAAAGGGAATACATGAGTATAATTATATACATACACTTGATAGAATTGTAATAAATATTTGCTAACTACTGAATTAAAAGTGGCTAACTATACACAGCACCTTGTAGCAGGGTTTCTCAACCTTAGGCCAGATAATTCTCTATTGTGGGAGGCTATACTGTGCATTGTAGGGTGTTTTGCAACATTTCTGACCTCTAGCCACTAGATGCTAATAGCACCCTTCTCCCCAAGTTGTGACAAGCAAAAAATCTCTCCAGATATACTGAAATGTCTTGTGGGGGACAAAATCCCCAATTGAAGACGACTGCCTTATAATATGTCACATCTAATGATATATTAAAAATCATGTTAATTATTGAGAATGCAAGAGACAAAACAGGGACTCAGTACTCAGCAATGTTGTTGTTTATTACAAGCCTATGTGAGACTCTTCAGGCACTCAAGATGCAGTCTTGGATAATTAAACAGTCGAAGAAGGCTGGGTGATGGAAACAGCACACGAGAGCACATCAAGTCTACCCTCCCAGGGGCCAAATGATGTGCAAACCAACTACCCAGAAGCACCTCTGAGACAAAGAAAATAAGAAGCCTGTCTGCATTCACAGGATTTGCTATCATATCATGAGCAATATGCAGACAACTTAGAAAGCTGTCTTCATTATTCTTATATGTATATAAAAATATACATGTATTTTTTTTTACCATCCCATAGCATCACTGTCCTTCAGCCACTCCTGTGTGGACTAGTCTGTATGGACCATAGTTTCTGAACTCACAGTTGTATTGTGTGTGTGTGTGTGTGTGTGTGTGTGTGTGTGTGACTAGAGGCAATTTTCATTTTCTAGACCCCTGTCCTAACACCCAGCATAACTATTCTTTATCCAAACTTTTGCAGTACCTATACATTAAATAATTAAATTATATGAGAGAATACTGAATTTTCTCTTCCAATATCCCATTAAAATGCTAAAATACATCCCAGAACAGTTTTAGAAATCCAGAAAAATTGTTGGGAGACAATTCACCATGAGTCCATCACATTTTTGCATGTCTTGCCAGCAGAGACACTATCTTTATTCCAGATTATCTTTGTATGGATGTTCATACAGTGAAAAGCCTTGGAAGGTAGACATAATGTCTTCATCCAGGAACAAAGGGAGGCATGTTTTCTGGCCAGTATAGTAAAGATAATGTTTTCCTCTGGAGCAAAAATCAGTCAGGTTTATTGCCTATTTAAAAGATTTGGGGCTCCTAAGCTCAGAGCTCCTCACTTTTAACACAACTCATGGTGTGTGCAGGCGTACCCTTACATTATTCACATCTTGTGAGGATTAGGACTCAGGGAACAAGAATAAGAAAATGCCAATATTCTGACTGCTGCTTTTGCTATAAGTCATAGAGTCTTTTGTCTCTGACCCAGGAATTGCACTTCTTCTTTCAGCAGACATGAAACTGTGGCAGGAAAACCTGTGCTTTCCACTCCTTTTTGCTGCTTCTGTAAGCACATTCTTTCTTTATCACGGCTATGTACAAGTGAAGGGGCCATCTGTCCTGGTTTGCCTAGACTTTCTGAGTTTTCAGCACTGAAAATTCCACATCTAAGGGAACCACATGGTCCTGGAGAAACCAAGACAGTTGGTCACCCTACAACACATAGGAAAAGTTTCTTTCTCCCACCTCTCTTGTCTTTCTTTCTTCTTTTCATTCTTTTTTATCTTTCTTCCTTTTCTCCTTCTCTTTCTTCTCTTCTTCTTTCTCTCCCTCTCTCTATCTCTTCTCTTCCTTTTTCCCTTCCTTTCTCCCTTCCATTCTTTCATTCTACCATTATTCATGAGGATTTTAAAAAGACGGCACCAAAGAATTAGTTTCCAGTGTTGGGCATCAATAAGACATGGATTTAGAACAGTCACTGTAGGTTTTGTAAGTAATTGGGAAACTGATAGAAACCGAGTCTTGGTGTTTTAATAATTTCAACTTTTATTACCTCCTATTTATAGATTTTTTTCATAATTATAAATTCTAGGTTCTGAAATTGATTCTATAAACTATTTTCAAATAGTTGCTGCCCATATTTGTAGGAGGTTTTGATCCTCATTCCATTCATCAGGCCTGGACATGTGATTTGAATGTTCCATTCTGTGATGAGATTTTAGCTTCCCACTTCATTGAAATCAGAAATGCCTCTGTGGTTAACATTAGCCAAGGAAACATGAGCAGAATAACACATAGCCCTTCTGAGGAGAACTTCAAGAGCTACCAGATCATTTCATCATTGTCTTTTGCCATTTGCTCCCAGACTGGCAATGTCTCACATAGGGCCAATCCAAAATCTAAATCAGGTTATCTGTCTCTCCTGTACATTGATGCTATCACACAGAACAATAAAGATATCATCTTCTCATTTTGCTAATGTTTTATCATTCTTTATGCATTTTAACTAAAGAAGGGAAAATTATAACCATGTGGAACAGTTAGAAGTATTGGTGATTACTTAGATACCGTAGATCAGTAACATAAGGTCAGGAAAGATTCTGTAACTGATAAAAAAATGACTTCTATATTGTGAGCCACATTTTTCTTCCAGGTCTACTCAATATATTTGAGGAAGTCCAGTCTCTCAGCCATAAAAAAAATTAAGAAAATAGAGATAATTAATATTAAGTTGTAAAATTTTAAATGAAACTATTTTAAGAGAATCTTGAGAGGACTGATGTCTATAATAAATTATGACAATAAATTTATGAGGAAAAGAATACAATAGTGGGGCAAAACCATACACACACACAAAGAGAAAGGACACAATTACTAATATCAGAAATAAAAAAGGGGTCACCACTACAGATCCCATGGATATTAAAGCAATAATAAAGGAATTCTGTGAACAATTGTATGCCCATAAAATTTGATTACCTCAGTGAAATGGACCAATTCCTGGAAAGACACAATCTGTAAAAACTAACGCAAGAATAAATAGACAATCTGAATAGGCCTATATTTATCAAAGAAATTAAGTCAACAATTAATAACCTTTCAAAACAGGAAACACCAGGCCCAGATTGGTTCACTAGTGAATTCTACCAAATATTTAAGGGAAAAAACTATACCAATTCTTTACAATCTCTTTTAGAAAATAGAAGAAGAGGGAATACTTCCTAACTCATTTCATAAGGCCAGCATTACCCTAATACCAAAACCAGACAAAGACATTATAAAAACAGAAAATAACATACCAATATCTCACATGCACATAGATGCAAAAATTCTTAACAAATATTAGCAAATCAAATCCAACAATGTGTTAAAAATATTATATACCACAACCAAGTGTGATTTATCCCCAGCATATGATGCTGATTCAACGTTTGAAAATCAATTAATGTAATCCAACACATTAACATGCCAAAAAAGAAAAAATATATGATCATATCAATAGATGCAGAAAAAGCATTTGACAGAATCCAATATCCCTTCATGACAAAAACTCTCATTAAACTAGGAGTAGAGGGAAACCTCCTCAACTTGACAAACCATATATCTGCACACACACACACAAAAAAAAAACCCTACAGCAAACATGTACTTAATGGTGAGAACTTAGAAGGTTTCCCACTAAGATCAGGAACAAGTCAAGGATGTCCCCTCACACCATTGCTTTTCAGCATTGTACTGTAAGCCCTAGCTAATGCAATAAGACAAGAAGAGAAAATAATATGGATACATATTGAAAAGGAAGAAGTAAAACTGTCTTTTTTTGTTGGATAACATATCATCTATGTTCAAAATCCTAAGATATTGACCAAAAAAAAAACCACCCCAAAACCTCCCAGAACTAAAGCAGTTATAGCAAGGTTACAGGATACAAGGTTAATATACAAAAGTCAAGTATATGCCAGCAATGAATAAGTGGAATTTTAAACAAAAAACACAATATATTTACATTCACATCCAAAAAAAAAATGAAATGTCTAGGTATAAATCTAACAAACTATGTAGAAAGTCTATATGAGGAAAACTACAAGAGTCTGATGAAAGAATCAAAGAAGAACTAGATAAGTGGAGAGAGATTTTTGTCCAAGGATAGGAAGACTCAATATTGTCAAGATGTCGGTTCTTCTCAACTTGATCTCTAGATTCAATGCAATCCCAATCAAAATCCTAGCAAGTTTTTTTTATAGATATCAACAAACTGATTCTAAAGTTTATATGGAGAGGCAAAAGACCCAGAATAACCAACACAGAACTGAAAGAGAAAAAGCAAGTTGGACTAACATTACCCAACTTCAAGCTTACTACCAAGTTACAGTAATGAAAACAGTGTGGAATTGTTGAAAGAAAAGACAAATATATCAGTAGAACATAATACAGAGCCCAGAAACAGATGCCCATAGATATAGTCAACTGATCTTTGACAAAAGTGCAAAGAAAATACAATGGAGCAAAGATAGTCTTTTCAGCAAATGATGCTGGAACAACTGGACATCCATATGCAAAAAAGTGAATCTAGACACAGACCTTACATCTTTTACAAAAATTAACTCAAAATGCCTCATAGTCCTAAATGTAAAACACAAACACTGTAAAACTCCAAGAAGATAACATAGGAAAAAATCTGGAGAACCTTGGATATGGCAATGACTTTAAACAAAATACCAAAGGTACGATCAATGAAAGATATAATTAATAAGCTGGACTTCATTAAAAGTAAAAACTTCTGCTCTGGGAAAGACACTATCAAGATTTGAAAAGATAAGCCACAGACTGGGAGAAAATATTTGCAAACACCTATCTGATAAACGACTGCTATCCAAAATATACAAAGAACCCTTAAAACAAAACAGTAAGAAAACAAGCAATCTTACTTAAAAAGGGCCAATGATCTTAACAGATACCTCACCAAAGAAGATATATAGATGGCAAATAAGGACATGAAAAGATGTTCCCTCTCACGCGTCATCAGAGAAAAGCAAACTAAAACAATAACGAGATATACTGCACACCTACCAGAATGGCCTAAATCCAGAAACTGACAACACCAAATGCTGGTGGGGATGTTTTGCAACAAGAACACTCATTCATTCCTGGTGGGAATGCAAAATGGTATAGCCACTTTGGAAGCCAGTTTGGTGGTTTCTTACAAAATTAAACGTATTCTTACCATATAATCAAGCAATTGCATTCCTTGGTATTTACCCAAATGAGCTGAAAACTATGTCCACACAAAACCCTGCCACAAATGTCTATAGCAGCTTTATTCATAATTGCCCAAACTTGGAAGCATCCAAGATGTCCCTCTATTGGTAAGTGGATAATAAACTGTGATACATCCAGACAATGGAATATTATTCAACACTAAAAAGAAATGAGCCATGGAAAGACATGGAGTAATCTGAAATGCATATGACTAAGTGAAAGAAGCCAATCTGAAAAGGCTACATATTGTATGATTCCAACTATATGTCATTCTGGAAAAAGCAAAACTTTAGAGATAGTAAAAATTTAGTGGTCCCCAGGGGTTAGAGGGGAGGTAGAGATGAGTAGGCAGAGCACAGAGGGAGTGAAACTACTCAGTATAATACTATAATGGTGGATACATGTTATTGTACATTTATCCAAACCCATAGAATGCACAACACCTAGAATGAACTCCAATGTAAACTATGGACTTTGGATGATTATGATCTGTCATTGTAAGTTCACCAGTTGTACCAAATGTACCACTCTGGTGGGGGATGTTGACAATGAGAGGCTATACATATGTGGGGGCTGGAGGCATATGGGAAATTTCTGTATCTTTCAGTCAATTTTGCTGTGAACATAAAACTACACCCCAAAATAAAGTCTATTAAAACACACACACACACACTGTTCTGACAGCCTGGATGCCTGATTCTAGTCAATGTTTTTCCATAAGTAGCTATTTGGTCATGTGTAGGTCACAATAGATTTCTGTACTTATTTCCTTATTGAAAAGTGAAGTGATTGAGGTTTCTAAGATTCCTTCAACTCTAACATTTAATGATCTCTCTCCACTTCAGTAAATGTGTTATTAACTTTTGTGGCAGTAATTTTCCACTTTTATGAGGGAAATATACATACTTATACACATACACACACACACACACACATATATATATACATATACATTATACATTATAAATATACAGATATTTATAATGTCAAGGTCTGATATTGGGGTTATTTCACCTTTCTCTAAAATCCTTGAATGTTCTGGTTTACTTTTTCCATAGGTGCAAATGTTCAGTGCCATTAATACAAAATATATAATTAGGACTGTTTTCAATAACATTACTCTTCAACCAGTGTAGAAACACAAAGTAGCTGAAAAGGTGCAGACAAAATATTGTTCTTTACAGACAATTGTGGACATACTTTCATGCAGGCTTCAAACTATGCTTTTGCCAATGTTTACAATTGAATGAAGATGTAAAAATGCAATAGGATTCATTGTTTGTCATTTCTGAAGGAACACAGTTGTCATGAGTCACCATTTGAGTCAATACTAATTAAGACTCAAATTACCACCTTTCTAAATGGCATGCTGGTTCTCCATGGGGAGTAACAATAGGCTGTATAAATCTGGAGTCAATGTGACTTGTACTTCATATGATGTGAATCATTCTTATTGTAAAAGGAATTTGCATATAAATCAGGGTGAATTTAGTTCTTTCTCCAGATCATAGATGGCTAAAGAATCCAAATGAGGTGTTCCTCCAAAGATTGGGAACTAGCAGGAAAAATTCAGTCTGATATTGAAGCTGGAAAGATTCAACATAAATTAATGAGATTAGCCATCTGCAGAAGTGACCCATTCTAACAGATGGTTCCTAAATGTGAGAATGATTACACAAGGGTGCTTCTCAAATCTCATTAAAGAGACTAAAATAAAGCCAATGTAAGATAAACTGTGACCTAATTAATTGTAACTTCTTCTATGTAATGTCAGCAGAAGGCTAAGACATGCTTAAAATCTGGGGGGAAAAAAAGAGAGAGAGAGCCAAAGCACCAGAATTCGACAGTGGCATCCATTCAGGCGACATTTATGGAGCACCTACTTATGGGCCAAGCATTAAGCAATACATTGGCTCTTACTCAGAGAATAGGAAGCACAACACTGAAGAGAAATGTTTGCATTCGCTTGGCAAATATTTCTTTTTTATGTTGAGGGTTCGATTAAACTACCAGATTTTAACACTATTAATTAAAATCCTCCGAATTCCTCCAGTGAGATATTTTCATAAATTCGAAACTAATTAACCAGTATATTTTGTTTACTTGTTTTTTAATTTCAGTATATTTAATTAAATTACTATTTTATTGAGAAAATACTAAGTGGAAAATATTTTTCATAAAACTATGGAGAATGCAATCATAAGTACATCTTGATCTCTTATTTGCTGCCTTCAAAGTGTGTAACCATAGGGGAAATAAATTTATGAAGACAAAGCTACAATACTAAGTAAAAGGATGTAGAAAAGAGATACTAATTCTTCATTTGGCATTTGGAAGCAGGGGGTAGAATAGGAGAAGTTTTCACGAAGGAGATAACATGAGCTGAATCTGAAAAAGATTTGAATAGCTCTGGAAAGGAGGACTGGCACTCCAGTTGGAGGGTATAATGTAGCTAACACATAAAAGCAGAAAAAGGTGAAGCTGGAAAAATTCCTGAAATGTAGCACGTATGGGGAGGAGTAATAGCAGATAAGGATAAAAACACATCTGGAATAAGGTGTGTGCTACTTGGCAAGATAAATATATTAAACTTAATTCTATAGAATGCAGGAGACCACTGAAACATTGAGTTAGGATGTAAATGGAGATCATGATTAAATATTTGAATGTCTCCATGTGCAGTTATAAAATTGCTTTCTGACTTTTGAATTAATCTATTGTTAATTGAATGAATATACTAGCACATGAGCATCCCTACATGGACTGATAAAGTCAATATCCAGATTATAAAATGCCAAGAACCAGACTCTGATCCCATGACATGAATGTCTCATGAAGTTGTAAGACAAAAAATAAATCATTGTAAATGTTTTCACTCATCCTCTCTTTCCTCTAGACTATGCTCAACCCCCAAATTTTAAAAGCTAAATTATCACTGAATTAAAAACTGAATTTAGCCAAACCATATCCATTTAGTGAAATAATAAGTCTTCATTAAAAGAAAAAACTTTTTTTTCCCTCGAAGCTACTAATAGTAGATAATTACATTGTTGTACATGTATTCTCCTTAGAATTTGAAGTTTCACGTACTTTGAGACTGGACCATTGTTTTACCTATCTTGTTTCTAATGAAAAACCCATCTTTTGAGAGCAAGTTTTTAAAATATATTTTAATTTGTACTTCAAGTCAGAGATTATAGTTCTGCATTTAAGTTTTCTTCAATGAGAAATTTTTAACATCCTTGACATTAGTAATTTCTACTGAGAAGCTTTTCTTTTCCAATGTATCCCTGAATTAGAGACCAAAGTGTCAAGTTATCTGCTTCTAGAGACCATTTTTGAGAAGGCTATCATAAACACTGAAAAAAGAAAAATAACATTTTATTTACTAACTTTGAAGTAAATGGAATCTTTTTTCTTTTCATTATTTTGATTACTGGATCCAATATCTAAAAGAAATTTCAGCTTAATATCACAGATTTTAACACAAAGTAAAACCAAGAAAATCATTTCACACTTAAGTATCACTTGGCTATACATCATATCATCAACAATATGTTTGCATGGAAGCACTTTTTAATTTCCTAATGAAAGGATACTGGTGTATCGCTCCTTATTCTAAATGAGTTGGTGTCTATCACCATAGAGATTCCCATGGAAATAAGCAATAAGAAATAAAAATAGAAAGTTAAAAGTTAAAAAATACTTCCATACCACCAAAGAAATTGTAGAAATAGGATTCTCTCATAAGATCATGTAATATTAGCCTGCCAGAATGGTGCTAATGCAATGATTTTGGTTAAGTCTCACTCAGGTCAGACATAGGATTAGTTCAGAATTCATGTCCTGCAACAGCTCATTGCCATCCTTTGGGCTTGAGCCACATGTGTGGGCTTATCTGGCTCTCTCCCATTCAGTTCCAACCATGCTGCCACCTCCCTTCCACAACACCCAAGAGCAATGGGGGTAGAGTAGGCATCTTTTACCCTATATGTAGCCCATCATTGGCACCAAGGGAAGTTATCTCACCTCTTCTGCAAGTTCCATGCTACACAGCAGGCAGTCTTCCAAGGATAGTGTTCTGGATTGAATTGTGTCCCCTCTAAAGATTTTGAAGTCATAATACCCAGTACCTGTGATTGTGACCTTATTTGGAATACAGGTTTTGCAGATGATTAAGTTAAGATGGAATCATTAGGGCGGGCATTAATCCAATATATCTGTGTCATTATAAAAAGGGACATTTGGACATAGAGACAGAGACACAGAGAAAATGCCATGTAAAGATTGGAATTATGTTGCCACAAGCCAAGGAACATCAAAGATTGCCAACAAACCACCAGGAACTAAAAGACAGTCATGAATAGTTTCTCTCTCACAGTCTTTACAAGGAAATGTCCTTAACCTCTAGAATTGTGAGACAACATATTTCTGTTGCTTAAGTAGTCCAGTTTGTGGTATTTTGTTACAGCAGCCCTAGGAAACTAATACAGGTGACTGCAACTATCTCCTCTGAGAGCATTCAAGATTGTTGCTCCACAATCCTAATCAGCTCTTCTAATCAACGTGATGAATTCCAACATCTCCTAGGGTGGTCTTAAGCTCTGCCAGACAAGGGACAGACATTCTTACTTACTGTCCCTTCTAATTGTGTGTGCAAAAGACATGAGTGCAGTCAAAGTTGGAAAAGATCACAATCTAGGAATGCAGTGGTTATGACCTAAAGACTTTCAGAGAAGATATTTTTGAAAGATGTATTATTCTATATTGATTATGTTAATGCTATAAAATTCTGAAGAGTCAATTTAACATGACCAAAAAATAAATTATTGTTCACATTTTCCTGTATATTCTGAGTAAGACATGATTTGTGGTTACCATCAACAAAGCACAGTAACAAGGGTGAGTCACCACAAATGTAAACCACTCTGATACCATTGAATCCTGTAAGAAACTAGCCCTGGAGCCTGAGATGGATGTTTCCATGCTCCTCTTCCCAGTGATTTCTTTTAACTGCTTCTGAGAATTCAACTAATCCATCAGCAATTGCTACTGGAGCTCCAACAAACACAATGCTGGCTAGTAATGTAGGGAATACAAAGGAAATATCAAGTTCAATTCTGACACTTAAGTTGTCTATGAGAGTACTTTAAGTGGACTCCCTCATTATTTTGCCACTTGTTTAGACAAAATTGTTGCAGAGATAGCAAAGACTACAAATTTAGAGGTATCAACATCTTTCTCCTAAATCTGGAAATCCTAAAAGTCCAGTTTCAGGCAGGTGCTGAAAACTAAATTTATGTGTGTTCTTAATTTTTAGAGTTGATGGGCAGTTTGCAGAACAAGTCTGAATACTGTCAACTTTCTTGTCACAGATACTTGCCTTTAACCACTTTGTTACTACTACACAATCTAGCCTAACAATTTAAACTGATGAATTTCATCACAAATATGTGAGAATCACAAGAGACTGTGATTTACATAGTTGCTTAAAGAAGAAGACTTTGCATGTATAATTTTGTGGAATCTTTATTAATCATAAGCAAGATCAAACATTGAAAATAATTGACACATTTTGTTACGAAATGTGCATCACATAGAAAATTTAAGTTTTATCTCTGCTTTGACACTAATTGTAGGAGATCTGGAATCTCTTGGTACTCTTCTCTAAAATAAGGAATTAAACGAGGTAACATTTCAGACTTTCTACTGATTGTATATATATAAAATCTTCTTGAGATAGCAATTTCTGTCTAAAGTCATGGAAGCTCAGTTGGCCAAAAAGATCTATAATAATCACAGAAACCACTGGAAATGGTCAAATTCAGTAATTACAGCTCAGCCTTGGCTCTTCTGAAGAGTCTTTCTTCTGAGAAACTTTCTCCCTAGCTTCAATTCTTACTGAAAATAATTCTCATTTATATCTGTATACCCAATTAAGTGGAAGTCATACCAGCAGATATATTGGTTAAATTATGACATATAATTGATGGAATATCTCTGCAGCAATTAGTTATGATGTTTCAGGATATTTACTGATGACATAAAACCATGTACATGACTATGGTAGGCAGAATAATAGCCCCTCAAAGATGTACTTATCCTAATCTCTGGAACCTGTGAATATGTTATTTTACATGGCAAAAGGGACTTTGCATATGTGATTAAAATTTAAGCGTCTTCAGATAGGATCCTGGATTATTCATAGGGACCCAATGTAATCACAAGGATCCTTATAAGGATGAGAAAAGAAGGACATGGGAGAGTCAGAGAAGGAGATGTGACAAGTCAGCAGATGTTGGTGTGATGCAGCCATGAGCCAAGGAATGTGAGCAGCCTCCAGAAGCCGGAAACGACAAGGAATAGATCCTCCCCTAGAATCTCCAGAAGGAACTCAGTGGTGCTGAGACTTTGATTTTAGCTCCATGAGACCCATTTTAAGACTTCTGACCTCCAAACTATAATATCTGTGTTGTTGTAAGCCACTCGGTTTGTGGTAATTTGTTACAGCAATAATAGGAAACTAATACAATCTTTAAGTTTAAAAAATCATGCTAGAAAATTTTAGTTCAAGTTGGCAGAAGAAACAACCTTATCTGCCTTTCAGTTCCCTCTAAGTCTTATTGCAATGAAGTACAAAATGTTAAAATCTGTGACAGTGAGGAGTACAGTGTTCAAAGCAGGGATGGGGCATCCACATGCAAACACAATTACAATAGTTCTAGCAGGTTGAAAATCAAGACATACAGAATGAGAAATTAGCCAGAATAAAAGAAACTGTAATCTACCACACAAACATAAGAAGGCAAGAGGAGAGGTGGGAGGAAACTTTTTAAAAGGCCATGACATTAGGACAGGTAAGTTTTAAGTGTGGGAGTGAGTAGTGGGACAGAAAACAGGTTGATTAACAGGTTTCTTGTGGTTCAAGTTGCCAGGTCGTTTGGCTCTACTCACTCTTCGTCCCTCAACTCAGCTCACACAGGGCTTTAGCACTTGGGGTTTCTCTCAAGGGAAAAACCAGAACTCTATTTCTAGAAATTGCATGCCTAAAGAAAAATAAAGTTTTCTAAGATGATGTTAGGACTTCAGAGTCATTGCGTCTCATTTGAGATTTGTGGGGAAGGGGTAGGAACAATAGTCTGCCTACTTCTGGTCTTCACGTACTTTCACCAAAGCTTGCCTGCAAGTCTCACAGTTCTCCCACACCACTTCAACTTCCAGTCATCCTTATGCTCAAGGAAACAGGCCTTTTGAGAATCTAAGCCTCATTACATAACAGCAGAGGAAACCCAAGACACCTACATATATTGGTCAAAGTATTTCTGACAGATTGAAAGCATTGCCTACCTATTGAGAAAGTAATCTGAATAGAAGAAGCTGTGATCCAGAATCTTTGTTCTTAAGTATTAACAGAAAGCCAAGGTCATTGGCTCTTTGAGAAAATAATACTTCAGAAAACAAGGAGAAATTTTTACATATCTTAAATTTGTATTTGATAAGTTATTGAGGCCATAAAATATAAACCAGAAAACTTTGTTGTAAAAAAATAAATGCAGGGGCCGGCTCGGTGGCGCAGCGGTTTCGTCCGCGTTTGGCAGCCCGGGGTTCGCGGGTTCGGATCCCGGGCGCCCACGGACGCACTACCTGTCAGCCATGCCGTGGCGGCGTCCCATATAAAGTAGAGGAAGATAGGCACGATGTTAGCCCAGGGCCAGTCTTCCTCAGCAAAAAGAGGAGGATTAGCAACAGATGTTAGCTCAGGGCTGGTCTTCCTCACCAAAAAAAAAAAATAATAAATAAATAAATAAATAAAATAAAATAAATGCAGAGAACACAAAAGAAATTTGCAAATTTTGAAAATATAATTTACAGTTTTAATAATTAAATATAGTTCTGTTGGAGTAAATGACAAAGAGGAAAAGAGTGTGAAAAAAGAGTCAAAAAAAGAGAGGATTGGTTGGAGGAGATAACACTAAACTAACAAAATGATTGAAAAGAGAAAATAAGTAAGGAAATTATCCACCCAAATATTGAAAAAAATCTTCCAAATTGAATAGGACGACAAAGTACCTAAGAAGGTAAGTAAAAGAGACTTAAACCTGGATGCAGCCTCAGGAAATATCAGAAAACAAAGAGAAGAACCTAAAAACTCCTACATCTACAGCAACAAAGAAAGATATTCCAACTGGTATCAAATATTTCTGTAGTTCACTTGCAAGAAATTTCAAAATGGTTATTTATAGAAACAATGAACTTAAAGTTGGAAATAGCATTTAGTAACATTTAAATAAGTTCAATAGTTTTCTAAGCAATTGTTATTAATATACTAAAGCTAAATACCTCTCCATAAACTTGGCCTTGTCTCTCTTGACTTCTCCTCCATCTGCCTCAGCTACAATCTGTTTCCCAACTAGATTGTTGCCTCTTGTCTGCCATCTAGCTCTGTCCCTCTGGACTTGGCGTTCACATTGGTTTACTCAGCCAGTTTCTGGTTCCCCTCAAGGACTCTGGCTCAGTTTCACACACTGACCTTCCCCACCATGAATCATTTCTGAGAAGACACAGCCTCTCATATCCTGCCAGCCCAATAACCAACCAGAAAATCCTCTACAATGGGGAGAATGGAAAAGTCTCATGTTTTTGGCTTGACATGGCCAAACTCATTTTAATCCATCAGGTGGATGTGACACATTTTTTTGTTAGGGAGCAAGTTATTGTTTTGATTTTGGTTTATTCCCTCAATTATTGAAATGATATACAATTTCTCCTTGTAGTATTTCTGTCAATTTTCTTTTAGTCTTCCAACGTTTGCTCCCTATAAAGTATGTTTCTGAGCCATCTGCAGCTACAATTCACAGCCCATTTATGTCCAGATCAGCAAAATGTATTTCAGGAGACATAAGTTGAATGATGATGGATTCAGAAGTGACACTAATGGAAATGCTCAAAATATAAGATTTGTTGCCTGTCGCATAGCCAAAAATTACAGCCATATTGAAAATTAGGTATGCATGCTGTGCAAGGTCTCAAAGCCTGAAGAAGTTTTTCATCCTGAGATGGTTACTAAGAAAATGCTACATGATTTTAAAAATGCAATCATTCAAGAACACAGGCAAAAAGCTGACGTGACAACTACTGTGTGCAATTGTATGTATCACCATAGCAGTCCCTTCCTGTAAGAATGAGGCGGTAGACACTGCCCCAAGAATAGTTCCTGAATGGACTAGAAGCCTAAAATCAATGTTTACCCATGTTTTTAATAGCTTTTTGCTTTCAACATTGATTGAGTTTATTGAAAACTCCCACTGGCTGTTTTAAGTATCAAGTTAAATGGAAAGTTCCCAATGGTGTTACTGAAACCTACAACTAGCAGGCACCCTTGCTTTTTCAGGGAGCCAATGACCCTGACTTTCATCAGTTGCTTAAACCCTTGGCAAGCAGCCACAGGATTTCTGAAATTAGCTGCTTTTCTGGCCTGTTTTCATTGAATTAACAACAACCAAAAAAGCTTTATAGAAAGTAATTACAAAGTCTTTACATTAATTCTAGTAAATAAATGTGACTACACCTATTATTATTAGTTTCTGTTTTTTTCTACATTACTAGAGGCAAGGGGAGCTCGACATAAGAGTTTATGCCTAGCTGTGCATGAATTATTTAAATCAAATAAATGGACATATTACAAATGTATTCTATCTGAACAACTTGGAAAAAAAAATTTTGATTTGAGTGGAAAGAAGCATTACTTTCCTACTGAGGGTAAATTTGTATGACCAGATCAAAGAACACTAAAATGACCAAACCCCATTTCCTCAAAAGCATTTTTTAAGATAAAACTGGTATTTGAAATAGCAGGAATTCAGAGACCAGTAGAACTTCTCTTTCCTAAATTGCCTCTACCTTAATTTGGAAAAGTACATTCTAGAGAAAAAAAGGATGAGTGTCTTCCCTTTGTCCTCTCCATATGGTGTTTATAGTATTTTGACTAATACCCACATACTTAAAAACATCATCCAGCTATTACCAGTTTAGCATAGGAATGACCAGAAAGGAAATTTAGAAGACTCCTTTTTATGGCCCTTTTGTGATAATTGTGTATTAAATTAATATCTAGAAAATGTTTTTTTTTCTATGACATCCATAAGTTCAGTGTGGAGCAGCATGAGCAAATTATTAATATTTTAATAACTTTAATTATTTATTTATTATTTATCCCTTCCTCTCTTCAAGCTACTTAAAATTAAATGGTTTATCATGATATTCTCATAGGGAAACAGTAGAAAGTTAATAACTGCAGTGGATGTGTGTTTGTTTCTTTCTAGACACTCATTTTTACAGCTTAGTCTTTACTATTGCACCAAGTTTCTATCTGGTATTTCAGGGAGGTGAATAAACTTCCATCTAGGAAATTTTAAGCATGGATCCTAACTACATCAATCATCACAATCCATCCCCTGGCCAACAATCATCACAATCCATCCCCTGCTTCAGAGATGAGAATGTGATTAAGTTAGTCCAATCAAAGTGAAGTATAGAACCTCTGCTCACAGTTCTGATGTATATACTCTCTCCAGTCAGGGTGACATATTGGAAAGATGCACTACAGCCATTTTGCTATAAAATGGATGCCAGCTTCGGGATGAACTGATACACGGAGAAGGCAGAGTCTAGGAGACCCAGGGAGCCATGGAGAAGGAGCCAGGATTAAACAAATTTTTGGATTCCACCACTTTCCTGGACTTCTTTTGTGTGTGTGTACTCTTAAATCAATTTGAGTTGGATTATGTTCTTGTAAACAAGAGTCTTGGCTGTTATGGTAACAGGAGACAATAAGGAAATGAATTACCTGTTAAATTAACAAAACACTTTTAAGCCAAAAAAAAAATAGAGTTTAACAAATATTCTATGATGCACTGGTCCTCAGTCAGGGCACCACAGCACAGTGATGAATGCCAAGCCTTCCACAGTTGGATCAAGAAATTTTAGTTACTGCATAACATGCATTTTTGGTAAAACTGAGTATATTCATCATTTTGATGAAATTTAAAACACCTAAAACATTAGTAATATACTAGATAAATTATATTACTCCTAGGCTTAGTCAGTTGCACTAATCAGGAATTTGAATTCCAGGGGTGTTCAATTATAATTAAACTTAGGAAATCTAAACTTGGAAGTAACTACTGAAAGCACTTCTACTATCCATGTATCAATCAATACTAAGGCTTTTTCCAAACAGCATAATGAATCTTAGAAATGTTTCTATTGGTGAAATTAATGGCTTGTTAATCACCCTAGTGAATATTAGCAATGGGTTCTCAGTAAAATTAATACTATTGAAGATATGTAAATTGACTAAAATAATTAAGAATCACTCCTCATCTTTGCATAATCAGAGCATAAAATTCTCATAGAACTTGATCATTAAATGGGCTTGTATCCAGCCAATGGGTTAAAAATTTTCTAATTTCTGTTGTCAACTAAAAGGAAAATAGAATCTTATCTCTGGAATATTAGCATGTCTGCCTTATACGAACCTTTCATTCAAGGTGTGAGTGAAGCATTAAAAGGTCAGAGAACTGGGGTTTCATTGAATTTACAAAGTAAGTGGGGTGAACTATTTTATGTCTACTTATTAATATTTGCTTAACAAATTTCTGTATATATGGCTGAGTTGGCCTAAAGTTTCTTTTCTTTCAAGCTTGTAGCAAGACTGTAGAGGTAGAGCTAATCTTCACCTACCTCAAAATTCTCCAGAAGTTATCATTATCCAACAAAAAAAAATCTAAGCATTGTGCAGGACCAAAATGGCTTGGAGCATTTATAATAACTATTGTTAAAGCAGTGTCTCTCAGACATAACATTGTAAGGCATGCTGAAGATCTGGTTTAGAGGGAGACATAGCCTGTTTCAAGAATTATAATTTTGTCAAAGATGATCTAGAGCTGAAAGCAGTTATATTCCAGTGTTGACACAGAGCTATATGGTAACTAAATGAAGGACATTAGGCCTGGGATTATATATTTTTTTCTCAAAGCTATTATTCTATTTATCTTAAACTGATATTTTTTAATTTCCTTTTTTTTTTTTTTTGGAGGGAGATTGGCTCTGCGCTAACATCTGTTGCCAATCTTCCTCTTTTTCTTTTTTCTCCCCAAAGCCCCAGTACATAGTTGTGTATCATGGTTGTAGAGTTGTAGCTCTTCTATATGGGACACCGCCTCAGCATGGTTTGATGAGCGGTGAGTAGGTCCGCACCCAGGATCCAAACTGGCAAGCTCTGGGCCTCTGAAGCAGAATGTGTGAACTTGACTGCTATGCCACCAGGCCAGCCCCTATCTTAAACTGATTTTTAAATAAAATTTTAATTATATAAATAACACATAAATAACTTTTCATGGTAAAAATATTTAACTACTATACATAAGAATGAAGTCACTACAAATATTGCTTTTAATACCACCAATCCTAGTCTTCTTATTGGTTACTAATTGCTGTGCAGCTCCCAGAACTGTTTTCTATGTATTTACCAACACACACACAGGCACAGGCACAGGAAATACATACATTACATAAGAGGGAAGAAGAAAAGCTGTAGACAATATTTTTTTTTTCATTTAGCATTGTTTTAGCAAAGTACTGCACATAATTCCTACTTACTTTTTTTACTTAATCATATTAATTGCTGTTTATTTGCCTTTTTATCTATTACAAACAATATTACAGTGAATGTCATTGTGATTTCTTCCTATGTTAATATAGGAGTATTTTCCCCTAGCCTAAATTCTAAGAATTTGAAGTAGAATTGCTGAGTCATCGATAATGTACATGTATAATTATGACAGATATTGCCAATTACCCTTTAAGTGCTTCTCCAGCAGATGAGAAGACCTGTTTCCAGACTGACTTCCCTGTCAGCACTTGATATTATCACATTTTAATTATTTGCTAATCTCATGGAAGAAATCAGTATCCCATTCATATGTTAATTAACAATTCTCTGATTCCTTGCAAGGTTAAAAACTGTTTCATAGGTGTATTAGTGACTAGAATTTCCTCTTCTATGAATTTCCTGTTCATACTTCTAGCCTAGAAATGCTTTCATAGATACTTATAATCATTGCTACACAGCATTAGTAATTAATAATGATTTCCAACTTGCTTGGTGTTATGACACTTTTAATTCCTCAATTGTATCACATACCGAAACAATCTAGTGTTTTAAAGTTAGGCTACAAAAATTTATTGTGAATTACTGCTAAAATTTAATAAATAAATACTTATGTAAGTTCCTGTATCTATCATAAAAAATGTACAACCTCCCCAAGGAGGGAATTATGGGAGGAAATCACTAACATTTTGGTCTTATTTTTTCTACTTTAAATTCAAAGGCATGAAAAGTTGTAGTAATTTTTTCCTAAATCTCAAACAAGAAATCACAGGTATGGAAGGTTAATTTTTCAGAAAAAACAGAAATTTCTTATTTGGATGTCAAAAAAAGGCATTCAAAAAGAAAAGAAAAAACATGGACAATATTCAATGAATTTCATTTCATCCATCGTGCAGTAGCACCAAAATATGGCTATATAGCATTAGATATCAGCTATTTAAGTATCTGGAGTCTTACTTAATTCTAATTTTTCTTCTATGCCTTCAACAAATAGTTTAACCTCTCAGGTTTTCATTGTCCTTTTTTGCAAAATGGGATAATATTTAGCTCATGTTGTTGTTTTAAATTATTGTACTAAGGATGCAAACAAATTAAGCACTGCAGAAATAGTTTGAGAGTAAAACAGAAGCAAAAACTCCCCTCATTCATATATTGAAGATTAAAGAAAAACACAAGGAAATATGCTTTCAGAAAAAAAAAGAATATATTATCTCTTAATTTTTTTCATCTTCCCTAAAAATTCTGGATAACAATTTTGTCTTTTTAAGAGATTCAGATTTTTTTTAAATATGGTTTTCAGGTACATTCTAGCACATTTTATCCTGCATTTCCTTAAGACATTTTATCTTTGAATTTTCTTAGAATATTTCACAAAAGAGACACTATAGTTACTGAAATGTTTCACAGATTTACATAATAGGAATTTAAATTTAGGGCTTAATTAGAAAGTTTTCAACAGGTTTCATGTGTCTCTAGTGTGTTTCCTCTTCGTTTTATGAACAATGTCATTTTCTAAAAAAAAAAATCCCTTTCTTTTATTATCCAACACAATAATGTCTAATTTCAACCTAAGGCCTTTGTGGTCTTCTAAAGTCATTGTCTACCTATCTATTGGTTTACATTATCTAATGAGGTACTATGACAAGAAACCTGCTGTTTTCCTTTTGAAAGAAGTAGTTGTGAATTTTAGCCTATAAATTATTCTCCCGTCTCTGTTGTAATGTTTTTATGCTCCCCATTATGTAGGATTTCTGATTATTAGAATGAATGGCAATATCGTAGTTTGTTTGAAGAGCATTGATTTATCAATCATCCAACCATTTTTTATGATGAGTGTCTCTGACTGTTCAGAGTGATTTTCAAGGAAATTCACTGTTTTAGAACTGTTTTAAACAACATCAATAAAAGCTCCACTCTATGAGTCAATATACCAAGCTGATATCTTTATAGATTTTCAGGAAAATGATTGGGAGATTTGGGAAAGCAATTTAAATTATGCCTCCCCCTCCATGTATTTTGTCTAATTCTCAATAATACATCTGGTTGGAAAACTTTGACTATGCCACGAACTTATAGGATAGCTAGGGAAGTTATGCAAATAGATTTTGAATTGGACCTGGAAAATATAGCTATGAATTAGTTGATTACCCTTTAGTTTGACTTAATTAAATGGAAAGTTAATACCAGTGGGAAAACTAAACCCTCACTTGCACCACAAATTAATACCAATTTGTTAGAGGAAAATTACAAAAATACAATGATGTCTTTATTCTTTGCTGCCAGTAGGCATTCGTAGATGGCCTAAAAACTCATTATATTAAATTATCACTGGTGTTTTCCCTCATTGAGAAGTTTTACTTGCTGGGAAAGATGCTTCAGATCCAGGAATGGTGGTTCATAAATTCTGGAGGCAGGTGTTATTGGGCAACAAAGTTTTAGAAGACAATGTATTATCACATCAAAATATATGGCCAAGGATGAATGGCTAGCTTAAGGTTTTAGACAAAGGGAGCAATATTCTCTAATCTTATGTGTAAATTGTTCTTTTCACAAATTTAGTTCTCATGTAGGACATTATCAAAAAAAGAGTAAAATATATGCTGTAATTACTCCTTATATAAATTATTTTTTAAAACCACATGATATTTTCCCATAATGGGGATGATTGTTTTCTTCCAGGTTTTTCCTAAATTTTTAAAATAAAGCTTATTTACTTTTTATTTTGTTTTGGTAGGATGTAGAGAGAACCTGGGAAAGGCTCATGCCAGAAACTAATATGTTTGCCAAAATCATTTCTGTTATTCAGAAATAAAAATAACATATTCTTTTTTAGATGTTTGCCATGCTGGATGCTTAGTTACAGAATTAATGGCAGCAACCAGCATTTTTTCCCCTTATTCTTGTACAGGACCTACTAAGTATGATAAACTAGAAATAGAAATTATTAATGAAGAAATAGATTATTTATTTGATTTATATTCTTGCTGAAATGACAGATTGGTGCAAATTGTATAATTCAGAGTTATATCTTTTGTTTGAATTCAGAAAGGCCATAACAATTAATCTAGATAATTCTAAAGGTGTAATAGATTGTACAATCTGGGGGATCAGAATTGGACACCCCAAAATGTGTCACTTTGGCTTGTTCATTTTTAAGAACAAAAGACTCTGAAAGAAACTTTGACCTTCCCCCTAAATGCCTAAAAGAATTTAAGATAGAAGGCCTGTTCTGGGAAGGAGCTAATACCATAAGATAATTATAGTATAATGTAAAATAGGTGTGATAGATGAAAGGCACCAGCAAGCCCATTTTTATCAAAGTTCTGTCTCTCTGGTCACATTGTCTATAAATGGCGCATCTAACACTTGTTTATCAAACATTTGCTTTTCCATCTCCATGTAAATTGCCTTCCTCCCCTTTGAAGTCCCAAACCACTACCCCCACCTTCCTCCTTGGTCCGTAGCTAAAGATAGCATTTAAGGTGGCAACTTCAGCCATTCTGGTGAGTTACTCAGATTTCCTGGGTTTCTCCCATATATATATGTTATTAAACTTTGTTTGATTTTCTCCTGATATTCTGTCTCATGACAATTTAATTCTTAGGCCACCCAGAAGGATCTAGAGGGTAGAGAAATAGTTCTTCCTCTCCTATAACAACAAGATCAGAAGACAAATCCAACTTAAAAGTGGCATCATGATTTCATTTCAGTCAGATTGCTTTCTACTCCTATTTGTACAACCCTTAAAGAGGTTTCCTGTAAGATGTTTGGGTATGCTTTTTTTTGAATGCTGCTCTTTTCCACAAAACTTTTCACTATTTGACAGGATACAAGGATACAAATGTTTATTTTAAAAGCCCATTTCTTCCATATTTGGGGTATGCTTAGGTGAAAAAGGTGCTTGGGGCAGAAATTAATATTCAATCAAACATTTACTGTGTCCCAAGAGTTCTATGCTAAGTTGTGAAGAAACAAGGCAATTAGTATGAGCCTACTCTAATAGAGCACATCATATAAAAGAGGACACTGGTTTATAAGCAATTAACAATACAATGTAAGTGTAAATCTAGCACTGTGACTGAAGTAGTTACAGAATCACAGGGGGAGAAATAAATAAATCTGTGAGTGGAAAGAATGAGACTGTTAAGACTTCATAGACGAGACGATATTTGCACTGAGGCTTGAAGGGTGATCAGCCCTCTATTGGGCAGAGAAAGGGTAGGAAGGGTGTTCTAGGCAGAGGGAGGTGCATGAGTAAGGACGTCTAGGTGCACAGGGCATTCTGAGGTCACAGGTCCTGCAGGGACAAGTTGTAGGAAACGAGGCCAAATTGTGAATGGCCATAAATTCATTTGGGCTGTGATTAGCCACAAAAAAATGACATAATATAAGTGTTATGATAATTATTGTGGATATTAGAGAGCAAGAGAGGCTGAAAGGATCAATACTTATTACTAGGAATAAATAATAGGTCTCAGCTGAAAGCTTGGGGGCTTCACCAAGGGCCCTCTTCCTTTGCACACCAGGAGTCCCCATTTTTCCCCAACACTGGGAGACTGCTGAAATCTCTGCTTAGCTCTTGAGCCTCCTCATAGCTGCTTATGGTCTTGTTTCTTAGAATTTTGCCCCAAATATGTAGCACTGTATTCAGGATATTGACCTTTCAGGTCTTGACCACTGCCTTGGTAGCCCTAAATCCAATATTTTTCTATTAGCCTAGTGAGATGCCACAAACTTTAGGCTGTCACTTCCTCTACAGCCTTTCTGCCTCTTGAAGTGAACAAAAAAAATTCCCCAACGGGGAAAGTCGACAGTAAAATTCAGCTCACCACAGCACATTTTCCTTCTCTCTGGAATATTGACCACTAAATTCTTGCCTATTTTTTTTCTTTCTGATGACATCAAATAGTCATTTAACAAAATTACTAGATTCAGATTCTATAGTCCATTGTGGTGGGAGGATTAATCTGGTAACGAGGACTCTTACAGGCAGGTGTGGAATTCTCACTCACAGCATTGCAGAGATAGCTCTATTAAACACTATTGCAGTGTGCTTTCATTATTTATACTATTTTTTCTCCCATGAGATTTCAGAACAGGGAATCATTGTTTATTTTATGTATTATAATTTTTTAAAAATTCCCAGCACTTAGTGTCTGGCATCAATAAATGATGCCTGGATAACTAATGAGACTTTAAAGACTGAAATTCTCTGAGAGCCGTAAGGGAAGGCAATCATCTGTCCCTGAAGAAAAAAGGAGCTGTCTTGACATCCCTCCTTGTGGATTACATGTGACTCCCTCACACTTGGCCTTCCCGTCTTCCTGAACTTGATGACTCCTACCACAGCCATTCCATGGTGCTTCACCCCTCCTTGTCTTTTAACACATTTCATCAATATGAAATCATCTGCTTGGCTTTTTTTTTAAATTTCTCTGTGAAACTCCTTTTCCTTCCTCAAAATCTGGTTAAGCAACTCCTCAGTGAATTATTCCTCAATCTCCTCCCTTCCTTATGTTCCTTCAATATCTTGCATTTTTACGGTTACACTTATTTGTTTACATGGCTACCTCTTCTGTGGGGATAACTGAATGTGGAGTCTACATCTAGCCATTTTCCAAACTCCTGTGACTATTATTATCTAATCTCCATGAAAGGCTGCTGGGCTATGGATAAGAGCTATGCTTGCATTTTTTCTTTAAACTTCACACACATACACGCATTATGGTGTAGATATAATTAGTGCCATGTTATATATGAAAAAACTGAGGTGTGGAGAAGTTGAGAAAATTATCCAAATGCACAAAGATAGTAAGCAATGTAACAGATCAGGTAGTCTATATGGTCTCAAAATTGTTATTCATCATTTTTATTCTTGCCCATAGCAGTGTCTAGCACCAAGCAGGCATTATATAAACCTTGTAGAGCATAATAGAATCCTTATATTATTAATTACATTATTGTGTTATGTTTCATTACATTATCTTGCATTACATCAAAATGAGATATAATAGGAAGAATTATTTTATCATCGGGGTTAACCATTTGTAGGTTAATCACCAAGCAGTAAATCTGATTCATCTTCAGTTATTTCAAGCAAAACAATGAAAAGACAGCAATGAGTCATTTACTCTAAAAAATCAACCATGTGAAAACGAGAATATTTTAATAAGGAAAGCCGTATAGATCTGTGGTTTTCTTAAAATTATAGAACTACAAGATATAGGGAATGTGTTAGTAAAATGTTTTATTTCAACAATTTGGTAATCTGTGTAAAGGAAAGTCCTAGGCAGAATTCATTTGTAACTTAGCAAATGCTCCATTATTGACATAACCTGAGATGACACTTGTGGCAACATATAAATGTAGACAAGAGAGTAGAGGATTCAGTTTCAGTGGTTCATCCTGAATATTATTGGATTGTGTCTATTACACCACGTTAGTCATTTGCATTGTGGCTGCTGAAGAAAACTTTCATACTAAAGAATATTAGAATCACTTCTTGAGAAGTAATCAAAGCTAAGCAGAGGAAAGATTTTCCTTCCCTGTAGACTGGAATAAGAGTTATATTATCATAAGCTCAAAAGAAAGAATCAATTCCGAGTAGTGAATTATTATCTTCATGAAGAATCTACTATATCTAATCATGTATTATGTACTAAAATACAACTTAAGTACATAATACAAAGGATGCTAAAGAGCCCTGGTATTCCCAGAATCACTTTTTATGCCATTATATTGTGAGTCACATAGAAAAAAGAGTGATAACACATGGTATTTGGGGACCAGAATTAAAGGACATATAATCAATAGAATTATACACACACACACACACACACACACATTTACACAGTCAAATTTTTGCAACCAATAAGCAGGTTCTGTGCTTTGTGAAAGATCAAGAGTACAGTATTCTCTTTCTCTTTTGCACTGTGACCCAGCACTTCCTCAGGGTGTCTTGTTCCCTACTTTGTCTATACTGAAGTAATTCGAAGTAATGTTAATCATTCAGAGAACTAATTTATTCAAGTAAATTATAAAATGCTTTCGAAAGTAAATAAAATAGTCTGATTATTATTTTATATTCCTATCAATAAATCCATGATCTAATTTTATGAAGAGATTAGCAAGCTACAGGCCAGCACTGTTAGTGGTGGTTTCCAAAGTCTCACACAAGTTGACCTCAGGTTTATTCTCAAAGATAACTTATCAGGTCGAATGGGATCACTATGGACAAAAAGTTTGAAAAGAAAGATCAAGGAAATAATACACGTACATAGATTTTCAAAGTGCTTTCACTTCTTGCATTAGTTGGATCACGTCCACATACAGACATCCAATAGACCATTGGGGTAGGCCAGCCATTGCTGGGCATTTCGGTAAGGAGGGAGGGTAATTCTAAAACAATGGAACAATTGTTCATTTGGAATTTAACCTATAATCTACTTAAATTATCAACTTTGCATAAAAGATAGTTCACTGATATTAGGATATTATTTAAGATAGAATCTGTAAGAAAATATACTTATCTGGCTTTCTCCATCTGTCTTACTTTGCCTAGCATAATATCCTCAAGTTCCATCCATGTTGTTACAAATGACAAAATTTCATCTTTTTATTGCTAAGTAGTATTCCATTGTGTGTGTAAGTGTGTGTGTGTGTATATATATATATCTTCTTTATCCATTCATCCATCAACAGACACTTAGGTTGTTTCCAAGTCTTGGCTATTGTGAATAATGCTGCGATGAACATAAGCCTGCACATATATTTTCAAATTTGTATTTTTGTGTTCTTTTGATAAGTACAAAGAAGTGGAATTGCTGGATCATATGGTAGTTCTATTTTTAATTTTTTGAGGCGTATCCATACTGTTTTCCATAGTAGAAAGCCAAATACTATATGATTTCACTCATATGTGGAAGATAAAACAACAAACAAACATATAGATACAGAGAATAGATTGGTGGTTACCAGAGGAAAAGGGGGTACAGTGACTGATGGCATCTAGACTTTTGGTGGTGAACATGATGTAGTCTATACAGAAGTTGAAATACTATGATGAACACCTGAAATTTATATAATGTTATAAATCAATGTTACCTCAATTAAAAAAAATTAAAAATTTTGTAAAGATTCTGGTTTGAAGTAATTTCTATTATATAGGAGGTGACATGGAAAGTACCTGTGTGCATGTGTGTGTGAGTGTGTGCACACGTGCACAAGAGAACATGCACACACATATATTACAGTATACTATAAAAAAAGAAGAAATATATGTACCAAAATGTCCGTATTGCAACCCTGAAACAAAACTGGATTTTTCAATGCTGTAAATTGTCTTTTATATTAAAAATGCATAAAAAGTGCTTTCTAAATCATAAGCGAAATATATATATACATATATATGTACATATATAAATATTCATCATCTTTCTGTGCAGTGAGTTACTTTCATTTCATTTATTTATAATATACATATATATGTATATGTGTGTGTGTATATATATAAATATTCGACATCTTTCTGTACAGTAAGTTCGTTTTTTGTGTATGTGAGGAAGACCAGCCCTGAGCTAACATCTGTTGCCAATCCTCCCCTTTTTGCTGAGGAAGACTGGCCCTGGGCTAACATCCGTGCCCGTCTTCCTCCACTTTATGTGTGGGACGCCACCACAGCATGGCCGACAAGCAGTGCATAGGTCCGTGCCCGGAATGGAAACCTGCGAACCCTGGGCCGCTGAAGAAGAGCACATAAACTTAACCACTACGCCACGGGGCAGGCCCCAACAGTGAGTTACTTTTGTTTTATTTGTTTACAAATCAGTGTTATCTATATGACAACTCTGACTAAACTGGAATAGTGAAATAACTAGTTAGCTCATCCTCCACCCACTCCTAGTAAATTTTAGCTTACAATACAACAGCATCACAATATTTGCTGAGGAAATATATACACGCTTGTCATTTTCTCTCTAGTTCAATCCTCTATGGGAAGAGAATTCTGGTTCACATCAGAAACTTCATGGTGTAACATTACTGGCTCCATCATCACTAGCCAAGGCTAGGAACAAACATGAGAACCCCAAAGTAAAGAAATCAATCTAGCACAAAGGATATCGTAATCAAAGTACCTTTCTTTCTTGGAACACTACTTCCTCAACTGACACTGGCTGGGTGGTGAAGTTTGGGCTGACTGAATTCTTAGTAGACCCTTTGTTTAGGAAGGTGAAGCAAGAAGGCATCTGAGGTATAGACTTCGAGGGACAGAGGCAAAGTAGGACATTAAAGGCTTTCATAATATCAATCACATGAGGTTGGAATAGGAAAGCAATTAGAATTCAGCAGAAACATCAGAAATTTGTAAGGGGTACTTTTAACTGAGTTGTTTCTTTTTCCTGAGTTCTCAGTAACTTAATGGTAACAGTTGGAGAGTTGGGGGAAACAGTTGAAATAAAAGAATCCTAAAGCCTGGAAATCCTCAGAAATTACATCATACTATCAGTTTCCTAAAACTAATTAATTGCAATTTATTAACATCGAAATACATAGTAGTTAAATTTGCCATCCAAATATCATGTCTTTTGGGTATGAAAACTTTACAAAGGCCGTATATTACAAATATCTCTCAAATATAGAATAATGTCCCTAAAATTGACATATGTATAGTCTTTATGTGTCGAATGACTCTGATTATAAACAAAAGAAAATATGTACCAACTAAAAATATTACATCATACAGTGAGGTTATGTAAGAGCAGAACATATGAAGGTAGAAATTTCTTATTATGGTTGCATATTTTCACAACTGCTTCAAAATGTTTCTCTAGTTTTTTGCATATATGGAAATTTGCTCTTTGTTCTTCTTTGTCCTTTGTATTTCATGGTGCTAATATTTAGTAGAATCACAAAGAGTAACTTAGTAAAGGCCAAGACTGTCCATTTTTCCTCCTAAATTCTCCACACACACTTTTATTTTGCATTTCTAAAACTACATGAAATGTTAGAGACACCTTTACTAGCTACATTTAGTGATTACTTATTACACACAAGCCACAGAATGTCTTACATATGCTGCATATAATAACTCTTTGAAACTTCATAACAACCCTGTGAGAAAGATAACACTATATTTTCATTTTATAGAGTATCTTGTCTAAGTTCGTAAAGCCAGTGAATATAACTAAACCCAGGCAGTCTGGACTTAAAATCTGCACTCTTAAGTATTACTCTAAAAAGCCTACATTAATAACTACCGGTTACATAGCATATACTATAAAGCCATGTGCTTTGATTATATTTCCCTTTTGTTCATTCACCCCAATTCTACAAATTTAGATACTGAGGGTTAGAGACTTCACCTTCAAGTGGTTTGGTGAAAGTTCCAGTGACTATTTCAGTTTCTGGCAACGAATAGAAATTTTTGAAGTTTAGCAATGGAATGAATCAATACGGGATTGCACTTTGTGTGTGTGTGTGTGTGTGTGTGTGTGTGAGGAAGACTAGCCCTGAGCTAACATGCATGCCCATCTTCCTCTACTTTATATGGGATGCCGCCACAGCATGAATGGCTTGACAAGCTGTGCGTCTGTCCATGCCCAGGATCGGAACGTGTGAACCCTGGGCCTCTGAGGCTGAGAGCAGGAACTTAACTGCTATGCCACTGGGTTGGCCCCTGTGATTGCATTTTTAAAACACAGCTACTAAAGAAAAATATATTTATTGTCATGAGAAGTTTTTCTTATGTTAATTTGCTACACTAAATTCTGCAGTCTTGTCCTTTCTACTCTGAAAAGTTCATATAAACTATTGCAAAGAAGAATGGCCATGGAGAGCCATGACATGTCAACATTCTGTGGAAATGTTACATGGGGACTGTTTTAGAGATATGGGCTGCTCCATAGACTGTGTTATAATGAAGTTATATACAGAGAAGTGTTTCAGGCAAGGACATCCAGCCGAGTTCAACAGTAAGGACATACTTTGATGGGCAGACAGACAAAACCCTAACCTGGAACACACGTAGCATGAATCACTATTTAAATGTTGGTAGATTCCACCTACGCCAAATGACTCAAGACAGATTGTGTTGGGGAGGCAGGTAATTTTGAGGAAGAACTAATTTTATGTTAAAATGAGTAACATCTATTTTGAGGACAATAACAAAAATAATTGTCCTGGCAGGTTAATATGATTTTAAAATATAAAAGGAAAATAGTAGTACAAAAGATCCCTATGCTGTTTGATAATTAAACACCTGGAAAGTGAAGGAATAAAGTAATTTATAAATATTCATTAGACATTAAAATTATAGACTGGAAAGATTGTTCAAGTTTAATATAAAGTAACAAAACACACTGGAGAAGAATTGGAATACCATGCTGTTTCCCCTTAATTTCCCAAGCTCTCTTTCTTAAGGAAAATGTGGCATGGTGTAAGTCAGATTCCTCTCCACTTTAGGTCAGAAACGGCCTTTTCAGAGGTCACTGTGCACGCAGTGTCACGGGCTACCTTAAAGCCTTGCAGCCAGCACACTTCCCCAGAGATTACGCTTATCCTAGAAATATCTTTAAAATTCTGTTCCATCTCATCCTTTCTCAAAGTCAAGACCATGAACCCAGATCTTTGCATTGCATTTTATAGATTTCCAGAAAGATGAGAAATACTTTTACCAAGCACACAAACTGATAATCGGTATTAGTAGCAAAGTAAGATCCTAGGGCAGATAAATTTGCACATCAGAGCTATTAACATCTGAATACAAACCAAAACATGAGATAAAAGTTTTCATGCAGTGTCCTGATATGCTGCACGTACAAATACTTTTCAAAGTGGATGTCCTGTAGGTTATTTAAATGTTTGTTTAATTTGGGAAAACAATTTAATTCTTTTGCATATAATAGAATGCAGGCTATAAAAATATTCTTTTCTTGCAAGGAGGAGTAACGTGTGTATTTCCAATTTCACATTCTATAATTATAGAGTATGAGTAGCTATTAAGGTGCTTAGATACTTCCTAAAGGGGATGAGGGTAGAGTATAAATGAGAATTAAGAATGAAACCCATATTAATATTAATTTGACAAGGAAAGTAGTGTAATTGACTAATGAGTCTTGTTCAGATAGGAGAGATTCACTTTCAAAAGAATTTGGAAACATGGACAATATATTTTTAATTTAAAAAATAACATAGAGAAACTATATTTACTTTATGTATGGATTTTTAATTTTAGACTTCAAGCTTTAACTTTTCTTCCTCTTTTTCTAGAAGACTAGACATACAAAAAGTAGAAGAAATATTTGGAAAATGTGTTTAGAGGACTTTATATTTATTTTTACAAAAGCAAACAACATATGCATGCTATTGCTCTGGGTTATAAATTACTCGTTAATCATATTTGTAAGAAAGATGGAAAAAACTTTCATGTTATTGAATGCAGATAAAGAAAACTCATCATATTTCTCTAATAAATAATAAACATGATCATAAATTCTGCAGCACCTACATAAATCTCTTGGGTAAATTATTCTTTCATATATAATATATTATGTTCAAAATATCCTGTTAGCTATTCTACTATTAAGTGGCTGATTTTTCTTTTTAAGTGCAGCTCATATTTCCAGATAGTAACTTTTATTTATATAAAGTAATTCTTGATGCTGAAACATATACTTCAATATGAACATTCTATTTTTCCCATTAAAGGTTACTTATGATTTTCCTAAATAAAATATGAGTACTATAATATATTAAAATATGTTATTTTCACCACAGCTTATAATTGGCATTTGAAAACAAAGTGAATATGAGTGTTTCTTATTATTTTATACTAAAATAAACATTAAGAATTCAGTCAGCAATATACTTCTATTTAATTTACTCTAGTTTCAGTCCATACGTGTTATAAACAATAGTATGTAGCCTAGAATAAAGCTTAAAGATTTTTTTTTCATTTTAAATGTCTTTATTTGTAAGTCAAATTCAGATCTAAGTGTGGTTCATGCACAATTTTAGCAGTTCTGTTCTATCATATGATTGCATTGGTTATTATTTTAACTTCTCTATAATTAAATTTCTTAACTGACTATTTGACATTAAAATGGTACCTTTTCTATGAAAATGAGAGGTTATATGGCCAGCTGCACTTTTTAGATTTTTTTTGTAGCTATTCCCTTAATAAGATGACAGAGGCAAACAAATTTCATTGTTTGCCTTTTGGTTAAAATTTGATTAGCATAAGGATATTTTCAATCATGAGTATATTCATAAGGAATCATTTTGCTACTAAAATTCTGAATAAACTGTGATATTTATTTTTGTAATGGTTTATTGGTAGTTTTTGTTTTAAATGTTTTTAAGTGATATATCTTTCTGTTTTCTTTTGATGACGTACACTACAGGGATAAGCCTCAATGCCTTGACAATATCTCTCCCTATGATTTACCCTTTGAGTCAGATGTCTTAACTCTTCAGAAAATAAAACAGATGTAAGAACATCCTTTTATATATTGTCTCCTGAATATTTTGGTGGAGAATAGCTTGTCCACTGTGTTAAGCAAAGGATGTAAGTTGACGAGCTTTTCAAGTCCTTTGGTGAAATGGATTTGTCAGAAATGCCTTTTGCTTCTTGCAGAGTAACAGCACATATCTTTTTTTTTTCTGAATTACTCCTTATTCTTTCACACACTATACATTGAGCTACTGTGCACATAAGTAGCTGTGTTTTTTTAATGAAAATTCTGGGCACTAAATATAGGTTAAAAGATGCATTGCCTTGGGGCCAGCCCAGTGGCATAATGGTTAAGTTCATGCATTCCACTTTGGTGGCCCAGGGTTCACAGGTTTGGTTCCTGGGTGCAGACCTACACACCACTCATCAAGCCCTGCTGTAGCGACATCCCACATACAAACTGGAGGAAGATTGGCATAGATGTTAGCTCAGCGACAATCTTCCTCAAGCAACAGGAGGAAGATTGGCAGCAGATGTTAGCTCAGGGTCAATCTTCCTCACCAAAAAAAAAAAAGATGCATTGCCTTACACAACAGTATCATAGAATCCAAAGTTCTAAACTAAAACAATAAGAATGGCAAAATGATGTAATACTGACAAGTATATCAGAACAAATGAGTATGACAATAACAAACTGACACCAAACTTGCTCAGTTCACACTCCACACAGAGATTTCCCCACTAAGGGGCAATTTTCATTCCCTGGATTTCAAATCCTCCCACTCCTGGATTCTAGAGTGTGGAGAGTGTAAAGCTGGAAGCTCATGTCTCTCCAGCCATGGTCCAATGTAAGATGGAAGGATCTAATTGATACACGTATGTCAAAGTAGCTGATATATTTTTAATCACTAGATACAAGTTACTTTTCTAATGGGGGAAAAAAGGTATATAATGTCATGAAAGAAAAAACCAGAAACTTCAACTCATTTAACTATTTAACTACTTAACTCATTTTCAACTATTATTGAAAAAAGGATATTTAAAGGGAAAAGTGGCTATTGGAGTAAAAATCCTCCCTTCTATTCATTTTAGGACTGTAATTTGTTAATTTTATTTTGCAAGCCATGCTTTACAAACAAAACATTCTTTTAGAAAATGAGTTTAAACACATGGGCAGCCAAAAGAAGGAGGCATGGAAGAATAAGTGCATAAGATAAAAGTAATGAAACCATTCCAAAATGAAGTTAGCAAACTGAAGATGGTCATAGCTGTTCAGAAGCAAGGAAAACAGTCCTATTTCCAATATGTCTCAAGTAATTAAAACAAACTAGCCTTGTTTTGATTTTCCTTTTCTGACTCTCTTGAGACTCGAGATACATCTGCTACATCAGTTTGGAATGATGTTAGGTGACACAATTACCAATGATCAACCAGGCCCAAATAGCCAAGAACCTTAAATTTTATCTGCGTTTGGATGTTATTTTTTTTTCTATTTTCAAAAAAATTTAAATAAACTCAATATTAATATTATTAACAAAGTGAATCCATTGCCACAACATACTTTGTATCAAGAATTGTTAACTGTTACCAGACAGGGCATTGGTACAAATATATTACCAAGTACTGAGTGAAATAATTTAAATGTACCAGAATATCTGAAAAATTAAACTGAGAGTCCAGAGAAAGAATACCCAGAGCAGGGGTTCACAGGGCCCACTGATGAGAGAGAGGAAAAAGATAGACTAGAAACAGATTCCATGGATCTCTCCTCCATCTTTAATGAACACTTTCTCAACTTTATATCACTCCCTACTTTAATTAATTCATTCCCCAAATAGTAAAGGTTCTGTGAGCTTATTCTTCCTCACTCACCTCCTATTCTCCAGTCCCTACATATTGCAAAATCTTTAACACCCTGATGCAAACATTTTACTGAGATGGTGAATGGCCATCTGAAACAGTTTCAAAGTGTAATTTTTTTGTTTTTGGGGGTTGTTTTTGGTGAGAAAATCTGGCTCTGAGCTAACATCTGTTGCCCATCCTCCTCCTTTTGCTGAGGAAGATTGGCTCTGAGCTAACATCTATGCCCATCTTCCTCTATTTTGTATATGGGATGCCGCCACAGCATGGCTTGATGAGCGGTGCGTCTGTCTGTACCTGGGATTCAAACTTGTGAATCCTGAGCCATCTAAGCACAGTGCGTGAACTTAACCACTACATCACTGGGCCAGCCCCTCAAAGTATGATTTTAGTCAATTTTTTTCTTGAAATTTCCAAGATGTCTACTGCCTTCATCTTCAAACACTTTCCTCTTTTCACTCTGTATCCCTTTTTTTTTTATGTTGTTTTTACGGATTGCCTTTAACTTCCCTTCTCAGGACTCTTTGTGGGCTTCTGTTGTGCAACCTGTCCCAGAAAAGTTGGTACTCCCTGGGTTTTTGCTCTTGGTCTTCCTCCCTTGTCATTTCATATACCCTCCTTCATCAACCTTATCCATAGTCACAATTACTAATATTCTAGTGATTTCCTACAGGATATCTTTCCACTACTGACTTGCAGATTATTTAGTTCAAACATCCATCACTGAACTAGTTACCTAACTTTCAAAATTCTCTCCCTCCTCTGTATTCTTCACTTTGCTTTTAATTTTAACATGCTGTCTAATTTATTCTCCACTACCTCACCCCACAGCCAGAGGGATGTTTCTAAAATGCATAATTATGATACTTTTCTACTTCAAAATTTTTCAACACACCACTTGCATACAGGATAAGGTTCAAATACCGTTGCAAAAAATGAAGAGCTCTTTAGCATAGTCATACAGAGCAACTTACTTTTCTCTAAATAGGCTATATAATATCTTCTACCTGTTTCTTATGTCTGTAATGGCATTTTCTATGCATCCAGGCTGATTTACAAACATAAAACAATCTTTCAAACTGCAATTTACTTGACATCTACTCAAGACAAACACACTGGCATTCCTAGACAGTTAAGTTCTTCAACTTTTGAGATCCCATAGCCACTTAATTATGGCCTTTCATAATCCTTATTGCATTCATCAGAATTTACGGTAGTATATTGTGTGCTATCCATCTATGTATCTTTGATTCTTAGTGGTCTCTTAATAAATTATATTAAGGAAAGGAAAGGAAAGGAGGATGAAGAGAGGGAGAAATAAGACCAAAAATAGTTTTACCATGCATTCTAATATTAGGATTGCTCTTATCTCTCCTCAAAGTCTACTAATTTATAAATGTTTATTATTTTTTTAACCATTTTTTATTGATGTCTTAATAGTTTATAACACTGTGGGGTTTTAGTTGTACATTTTTGTTTGTCCGTCACCTTGTGGATGTAACCCTTCACCCCTTGTGCCCAGCCCCCATCCCCCTTCCCCTTGGTAACCACCAATCAGTTCTCTCTGTCGGTGTGTTCACTTATATTCCATATATGAGTGAGTTCATGCACTGTCTGTCCTTCTCTCTCTGGCTTATTTCACTTAACATAATACCCTCTACGTCCATCCATGTTGTTGCAAATGGGACAATTGTGTCTTTTCTTATGGCTAAGTAGTGTTCCATTGTATGTATATACCACATCTTCTTTAACCAATCATCAGTCGAGGGACACATGGGCTGCTTCCACTTCTTGGGTATAGTGAATAATGCTGCAATGAACATAAGGGTGTATACGCCTCCTGTGATGGTTGATTTCATGTCCATTGGGTAGATGCCCAAGAGTGGGATTGCTGGATCATATGGTATTTCTATTTTTAACTTTTTGAGGACTGTCCATATTGTTTTCCATAGAGGCTGCACCAGTTTGCATTCCCACCAGCAGTGAATGAGGGTTCCCATTTCTCCACAACCTCTCCAGCATTTGTTGTTATATGTCTTTGTGATTATAGCCATTCTAACCGTTGTAAGGTGATATCTCAGTGTCGTTTTGATTTGCATTTCCCTGATGATTAGTGATGTTGAACATCTTTTCATGTGTCTATTGCCCATCTGTATCTCTTCCTTGGGAAAATGTCTGTTCATATCCTCTACCCATTTTTTGCTTGGGTTGTTTGTTTTTTTGTTGTATGAGTTCTTTATATATTACTGAGATTAATCCCTTGTCAGACAAACGATTTGCCAATATTTTCTCCCAGCTGGTGGGTTGTTTATTCATTTTGATCCTGGTTTCATTTGCCTTGTAGAAGCTCTTTAGTCTGATGAGGTCCCACTTATTTTTTCTTTTGTTTCCCTTGTCTGGGTAGACATGGAATCTGAAAGGATCCCTTTATGTCCAATCGCAATTAGTGTACTGCCTATATTTTCTTCCAGGAGTTTTATAGTTTCAAGTCTCACTTTCAGGTCTTTGATCCATTTTGAATTGATTTTTGTATATGGCTATAGGAGATGGTCCACTTTCATTCTTTTGCATGTTGCTGTCCAATTTTCCCAGCACCATGTATTGAAGAGACTTCCCTCTCTCCATTGTATGTTCTTTGCTCCTTTGTCAAAGATTAGCTGTCCATAGGTGTGTGGTTTTATTTCTGGGCTTTCAATTCTGTTCCATTGATCTGTGTGTCTATTCTTGTACCAGTACCATGCTGTTTTGATTACTATAACTTTATAGTATATTATGAAATCAGGGATTGTGATGCCTCCAGCTTTGTTCTTTTTTTTCAGAATTGCCTTAGCTATTCAGGCTCTTTTGTTGCCCCATACGAATTTCAGTAGTTTTTGTTCTATTACCGTGAAGAATGACATTGGGATTCTGATTGGGATTGCATTGAATCTGTAGATTGCTTTAGGTAGAATGGACATTTTAACTATATTTATTCTTCCAATCCATGTGCATGGAATATTTTTCCATTTCTTTATGTCTTCCTCGATTTCTTTCAATAGTGTCTTATAGTTTTCATTGTATAGGTCTTTTACCTCCTTGGTTAAATTTATTCCCAGATATTTTATTCTTTTTGTTGCAATTGTAAATGGGATTGTCTTTTTGAGTTCTCTTTCTGTTCGTTCATCATTAGTGTATAGAAATGCAATTGATTTTTGTAAGTTGATTTTATACCCTGCCACTTTACAGTAGTTGTTGATTATTTCTAGTAGTTTTCTGATGGAATTTTTTGGGTTTTCTATGTATAAGATCATGTCATCTGCAAATAGTGAGAGTTTCACTTCTTCATTGCCTATTTGGAGTCCTTTTATTCCTTTTTCTTGCCTAATTGCTCTGGCAGAACTTTCAGTACTATGTTGAATAAGAGTGGTGAGAGTGGGCACCCTTGTCTTGTTCCTGTTCTCAAAGGAATGGCTTTCAGTTTTTCCCCGTTGAGTAGGATGTTTGCTGTAGGTTTGTCATATATGGCCCTTAATATGTTGAGGTACTTTCCTTCTATACCCATTCTGTTGAGAGTTTTTATCATAAATGGATGCAGAATCTTGTCAAATGCCTTCTCTGCATCGATTGAGATGATCATGTGGTTTTTATTCTTCATTTTGTGAATGTGGTGTATTACGTTGATTGATTTGCGGATGTTGAACCATCCCTGTGTCCCTGGTATAAATCCCACTTGATCGTGGTGTATGATCTTTTTGATGTATTGCTGTATTCGGTTTGCCAATATTTTGTTGAGGATTTTTGCATCTATGTTCATCAGTGATATTGGCCTGTAGTTTTCCTTCTTTGTATTGTCCTTGTCTGGCTTTGGTATCAGGATGATGTCAGCCTCATAGAATGTGTTGGGAAGTATACCATCTTCCTCTATTTTTTGGAATAGTTTGAGAAAGATAGGTGCTAAATCTTCTTTGAACTTTTGATAAAATTCTCCAGGGAAGCCATCTGGTCCTGGGCTTTTATTTTTTGGGAGGTTTTTGATCACTGTTTCAATCTCTTTACTTGTGATTGGTCTGTTCAGATTCTCTATTTCTTCTTGATTCAGTTTTGGGAGGTTGTACACTTCCAAGATTTGTCCATTTCCTTTAGGTTGTCCAATTTGTTGGCATAAAGTTTTTCATAGTATTCACTAATAATCCCTTGTATTTCTGTGGTGTCTGTTGTAATTTCTCCTCTTTCATTTCTAATTTTATTTATTTGAGTCTTCTCTCTTTTTTTTCTTAGTGAGTCTGGCTAAGGGTTTGTCCATTTTATTTATCTTCTCAAAGAACCAGCTCTTTGTTTCATTGCTCCTTTCTACTGTTTTTTTGGTTTCAATTTCATTTATTTCTGCTCTGATTTTTATTATTTCCCTCCTTCTGCTGATTCAGGGCTTTGACTGTTCTTCTTTTTCTAATTCTGTTAGGTGCAATTTAAGATTATTTATTTGGGATTTTTCTTGTTTGTTAAGGTGAGCTTGTATTGCTATGAATTTCCCTCTCAGGACCGCTTTTTCTACATCCCATATGAGTTGGTATGGTGTATTTTCCTTTTCATTTGTCTCCAGATAGCTTTTGACTTCTCCTTTAATTTCATCAATGACCCATTGGTTGTTCAGTAGCATGTTGTTTAGTCTCCACATCTTTGTCCCTTTCCTAGTTTCTTCCTTGCAGTTGATTTCTAGTTTCACAGCATTATGATCAGAAAAGATGCTTGTAATGATTTCAATCTTCTTGAATTTATAGAGGTTTGCCTTGTTTCCTAATATATGGTCTATCCTTGAGAATGTTCCATGTGCACTTGAGAAGAATGTGTACTCTGCTTTTTTTGGGTGGAGTGCTCTGTATATATCTATTAAGTCCATTGCGTCTAGTTTTTCATTTAAGTCCATTATTTCCTTATTGACTTTTTATCTGGAAGATCTATCCATTGATGTAAGGGGGATGATAAGATCCCCTACTATTATTGTGTTATTGTTAATTTCTCCTTTAAGGTTTTTTAGCAGTTGTTTTATGTACTTTGGTGCTCCTGTGTTGGGTGCATAGATATTTATAAGTGTTATGTCTTCTTGGTGAAGTGTCCCTTTTATGATTATATATTGCCCTTCTTTGTCTCTCATTACCTTTTTTATCTTGAAGTCTACTTTGTCTGATATAAGTATGGCTACTCCTGCTTTCTTTTGTTTGCCATTAGCTTGGAGTATTGTTTTCCATCCTTTTATTTTGAGTCTGTGTTTGTCTTTAGAGCTGAGATGTATTTCCTGGAGGCAGCAGATTGTTGGATCTTGGTTTTTAATCCATCCCGCCACTCTGTGTCTTTTGATTGGAGAATTCAATCCATTTACATTTAGAGTGATTATTGATATATGAGGGTTTAATGTTGCTATTTTATTGTTCATTTTCTGGTTCTTTTGCATTTCCTTCATTTCTTGTCCCTTGTGTTTCAGTCTGCAAATTCAATTTGGTATTTCTGCATGCTCATTCTCTTGGTTTTCTCTTTATTTTGTCATGTGTGGTTCTCTTCTGGTTATTTGTTTAGTGGTTACCATGAGGTTTATATAAGCGATCTCCTGGATAAGAAAGTACATTTTCAGATGCCTCCTTTTTCCTGAGGCTAGGTCGATTCAATCCCTTACCTCTTCCCCTCCTTATTTGTTATCTCTTTATTCCAGATTGTGTCATGAATGTGTATTTCCAGTGATGAGCTTGAATTAATTTTTGATGTTATCCAATTGTAGTTTGTTCTGGTTTAGTCTCCTTGCTTTTCTCCTTGCTGAAATCTTTGTATCTCCTTTCTCATTTGTTTTTTTTTCAGGCCTAAGGGCCTTCTTGAGCATTTCTTGTAGTGGGGGTCTTGTGGTGATGAACTCTCTTAGCTTTTGTTTATCAGGGAGAGTTATTATTTCTCCATTTTATTTGAAGGATATTTTTGCTGGATAAAGTATTCTTGGCTGAAGGTTTTTGTCTTTCATGATTTTGAATATATCATCCCAGTCTCTCCTAGCCTGTAGAGTTTCTGTCGAGAAATCAGCTGAGAGCCTGATGGGGTTTCCTTTGTATGTTATTTTGTTTTTTTGTTTAGCTGCCTTCAATATTATTTCCTTGTCACGGGTATTTTTCAAGTTTGCTACTATGTGGTGAGATGATTTTTTATTCCTGTTTATATATTTAGGTGATCTATTGATTTCATTCGCTGTTATTTCCCTCTCATTCCCTAGGTTGGGGAAGTTCTCAGCTATTATTTCTTTGAACAAACTCTCTGCTCCTTTTTCTCTTTCTTCTCCTTCTGGAATACCTATTATCCTTATGTTGCTTTTGCTCATTGAGTCTGATATTTCTCAAAGATTTCTTCATTTCTTTTTAGTCTTAGCTCTCTCTCCTCCTCTATCTGGAGCCCTTCTGCGTGGCTATCCTCAATAGTGCTAATTCGTTCCTCCATATTGTCAGTTCTGCTCTTTAAAGACTCCATTTTTTCCACTATCTCGTTGATTTTGTTTTTCATCTCCAATAATTTTGACTGGTTTTTCTTTATGGTTTCAATCTCTTTTGTGATGAAATCCCTGAATTCGTTGATTTGTTTCTGTGTGTTCTCTTGTATTTCGTTGAGTTTGTTTATGATAGCTATTTTGAATTCTCTGTCATTCAGGTTATCAAATTCTGTGCCTTCAGGGTTGGTTTCTGGGTGTTTGTCATTTTCCTTTTGGTTTGTAGCCATAACAAATTGTCACGAGGATCTGACGGGGACAGCCTTATATTTTCCCCTCATGATAAAGTTGGTCCTGCAGTTTCCCCCTGCTGCCACTGGATGGAGATGGCGAGCGGTATGCTCTGAGCCCACTGCAGCCCCTGAAGGGATTATGCTGAAACGCAGGGTGTGTGGGGGGAGGACCCCTCTCTTTCTCCTGCTTGACCCAGGGGTTTCCTTTCTGGCTCTCTTAGGGTGTTTGCTACACCCCCTAAACAGTCCATCGTTGCTTCCCAGTGGGGATCTCTGGACAGTCTGTGAGAGCACCTGGATGGCGATAGTTTTCCCCGCTGTGGGCTGCCCCTCCCCCCTCTGTCTGCGAGCCGTGCTGTCTTTGCCGATCGATTGGGGTGGGGGAGTACAACTTCTTACCTCTCCTCGTGTCCTTTTGGGCTTCCCGTGCCTCCACCATCTGATGTATGGCAGCAGGGCTTCTTAGAAGTCTTTTGTAGTGTTTGATTGAGCTCTGTTGTAATGCAAATGATGTTTTCGTTGTGTTGTAGGGGGCAGAGATTCAAAGAGGGAATCTCACTCTGCCATGATGCTGACGTCACTTAAATGTTTATTATTTTTATTGCTTATGTACATTGCAGTGGTTAATTTTATGTGCCAACTTGATTGGGCCACAGGGTGTCCAGACATTTGGCCCAACAATATTCTGGGGGTGTCTATGAGGGTGTTTCTGGATGAGATTAACATTTGAATGGGTAGCAGATTAGCCTCCCTAATATGGGCAGGTCCCATTCAATCAGTAGAAGGCCTGGATAGAACAAGAAGGCTGGCACTCCCATGAGTAGGAGGGAATTTTCTCCTGCCTGACTGCCTTGAGCTGGGACACTGGTTTTTTACTGCCATTGGACTTGAACTGAAACATCAGCTGTTCCTGAGTCTTGAGCCTGCAGGCCTTTGGACTGCAACTATACCCTCAGCTCTCCTGGGTCTCCAGCTTGCTGACTGTAGATCTTGACATGTGTCAGCCTCCATAACATCACAGGAGCCAATTCATTATAAGAAATTTCTCTGTCTCTCTCTGTATATATCTATATCTATAGGTTTGTCTATGCCTGATATATACCCATACATCCTGTTAGTTCTATTTCCCTGGAAAATCCTGACCAATACACATGTACACATAAGAATTAAAATGTACAAGTGTAAGAGTGGTACATTTTGAATATATCATACTCAGACTAAACTGCAATCAGCTTTTCAAGCCATGAGAACTAATGATTCATCATGGCTACTTGTTTCTGTCATTGAAAACTTCAGAAAGTAAAGGACAAAATGTGCACAAGGACACTGAAGAAACAATTCTCTGATTCTACCATTTTCCTGTGTTGGCTCGGATTATCTTAAATCATTTGACCTTCTTAACTTTCTTAAATTTTTCTAATGAAGTATTTTTTTCCCTGGGAAGATATATGTACACAATTTCATAGAAACTTTGTCTTGATTCTTTTAATGCAGGTGAACATAGCTTCCCATAATGTATAAAGTTTTTGCTGATTTGTTTATTTAACAAAACTAACTCTACCAAGTGCTGAGATTTTAGAGGGATCTGTAGTCCAATCACTTGGGTACATCTGGCTGCTAGAGGGTTCTGAGGCTTGTGTGTAGGAGAGCGTGCTAGAGTGGAAGGCATTGCGAGAACTGCAGGTTGAGTAAGAAAGTAAACCACATTTCTTCTCTGACTAGATACAAAGAGTAAATTTGAACTTCCTTGTAACTATGCTTGTGATGGATAATCGTAATCTAAAGCAAGACAGAGGGAAATACAATAACAGTAATAGAATAATGATAATAATTAATAATAAGTAATAGTTAATGATTAATAATGGTTAATATTTACTGATTGCTTACAATGTCCAAAAACCGCTTAAACACATTTTACACACGTTACCTAGTTCAGTTAACAATATTTAAAAGATGATAGTACTATTATTATCCCCAATACACAGATAAGTTGTCTATGGCACAGAAAAATAAAGAACAGTATTTTTACTAGTTCAGAGAACTAGTAAGATGTAGAGACAGATTCAAATCCAGGGCCTGTGTTCTCATCACTATTCATTTCATTTCTACTGCTCAGATGGTAACAAGTCTACTAAGTAGGTACCTGCCCACAGAGACAGGTTACGGGGCAAAACAGAGTATTTGGTTTTCAGTCTTCCACACATAATATGTATTTAAATAGTGGTTATAATACATGAGTATAATGGAGCCAATTATCCAGTTACGTGAATAAATGACGAAATGTAAAGTGTTTCCATTTCCACTAAAATATATTATCCTCAAATGGAAATTTATTATTACTTTTTAGAAGATCCTTCCCAACACTCATGTCACCCTCACTGCAGAGATATATAATATTTAAGAAAGATGCTTCAAATGGATAGTCTGCAAAAAGTGCCTATTTGTGGTAGTTTGTCCTGATTAAGATGTCTGCTCCAAAATACGAAGGAGTAGACAAACCATTGTTTTTCTGATGAGCTGCTGACAGCATTACATGGCAGGGAATTTTGTGACCAGGAGGCAGGTGGAGAGAGACAGCAAGAGATGCATACGAAATTTCACCTGTGAAGTGGGTTTGTTGAATTTTGTCTGACTTTATTCTGAACAAATATGAGAGTGGAAGTGACAATAAGCGGGGCTTCCATGGAGCTGAGAGCCAGAATCCTGAAAAACACAAATAGTATGAAGCATTTCTAGAAACAGGAAGTACCCAAAGCGCAAATCCAAAGGGGCATTCAGAGACTAAACATGGGATCTGGAGTCAATATGCTCCAACAGAGTTAAGAAAGAACCTGAAGACAGATTTCCAGAGTCACAGCTGTGCACACAAAGCAGCCTTTCATCAGGAGCCCGCACATAAACTTGTAGATCCCTCTCGTAGGAATTATAGGACTTGATGGGATATTCTAGAATGTAATGTGATCCCAATTCCCTTGGCCAGGTAAACCTGATGAAGTGAGGCTAAATTTTTTGTGAAATGCCAAGCTAATTGTCTTAAATCCTTACAGTGTCACTGGACCAAATCTATTATATTAGTTTTCTATGCTCCATAACAAATTACCACAAATTTAGTGGCTCAGGAAACACATTTATTATTTCACAGCTCCTTGTGACAGGAGGCCTGGCGGGGCATACTTGGATCCTCTTCTTGGGGTTTCACAAGGCTGAAATCCAGGCTGGGCAGGCTCCATTCTCACTAGAGGATTGAATAGGGGAAAGACCAGCTTCAAAATCCCCTCAGGTTGTTGGCAGGTTCATTTCCTTGCAGCTACAGAACTCACAATCTCTGCTGCTTTGGGTCTCTGACTTCTACAGTCTCTTCTAAAGGACTCACCTTTTGTTTAACACAAATAATCTTCCTGGATTAATATCCCTTTTATTAATTTAAAGTCAATTGACTTGGGACCTTAGTACATCTGCATAATCTCTTCACTTTTGTCATATTTTTTTTTGGTTAGAAGGAATAACAGACTCAAGGAGAATGGATTATACAAGGATATGTGTCCTTGGAGGTCATCTTAGAATTCTTCCTATCTACGTGTACCATGAGCGGTGGACTAACCAATCAATACAAAAGAGTTTCATCTCCCGACACTTTATTACAAGGGTTAAAACATTCCTAGGTCACAAGGCTGGAAGCAACTTCAAGACCTAGTCTAGCCCAGATAAGAATTCAACTAATGCTAGTCTTGAAAATTTCCAGACTAAAGAGTACAAAGCTTCCTACCTTTAAGACCTAAATCACAGAACTCTTTTCAGTCCTCCCAATTAAGTCTATTTTATTATATTCTGACTTTCACGGTAGCAGGAAATAATCAGCATTTTCTTAAAACACTGTCTTGTTTATTGCCAGCTTCACACACTCTTGCATCAACAATGGATTACATTTTTCTTGTAAATACAATTTTCCATTCTTTTACATTGTTGCTTCCAGTTTTTCAAAATGGTTTTAAGTAAGTGGAACCTTCAGCTGAACATAAGAAGAGTCTAGGAGGGTTCAATATATATTTGCATTCCAGGAAACACATTTTCTGGTTTTTATAAACAGTATTATAGGGTTAATACAGTTTCAACTTATGTTTCACCAAGGGAACAAATACTTTACTGCTATATTAGTACAAACTATTTTCCAATTTATGTTTGTTAAATATTGGCTTATATTCCACCAAACATTTTCCTTTTTTTCTGATCATTTTTTTCAAATATTTTACAATGGTTTAGTATGCTAACCCTATCCTTAGTCAAAGAGTACATTTTCCATGTTGTTATCTAGGTCATGAATGAAAATGTTAAAAGAACTGGGCCAAGTCTCCATAGAGCATTTCTTATTATGTCTTCCATTCTCACCCTGAACTATTGATAATGATGTTTTAGATACACCACCTACATACTCATTCTATGATTAGTTGTGAGTCTAATAGTTCAGTTGAACAGTTTGCATATTCCCAATATATTGACAAATATGTCATGTGGAGCAAAGTCCAAGTCCTGCTAAAACGAAGACTGATTACATTTATTACTTGTCTTGGATCTTCCAAGGCCCTTATTTGGTATGATGAGGGTTTTTAATCTGAAAAAATCCTATGGCCCATCTTCCTCTAACTACTAGAAAAAATTTTCTTTTGTTAATTAAGATGCAAGCACAAAAGATAAATTAATATTTAGTTTTCAGCATAACTGTTTTCATCATTTTTTATTTTAGATACAAAAGACTCGTCGTATGTCTTGCTGATTCTCAGTGAATTATAAGCAACAGCTTCTTTCATGATTCATGATTCACATCATTAGTGCTCAACAAGTGTAACCGACCTGGGATCCGTATACTCTGTATACTCGTTCTCGATCCTATTCCTCTCCCTGTTCCATCTCGGGTTTTTGCCCCTTTAATCTATAGCTTCCCATTTCAATTGCTTTTGATGGCATGGGTTAAAATGAGCAGCATCTGTCTTTTTTAGTGTTATCTGTTGCTAGCTTGACCTAGTTTTTTTTCTGTCTTCAGTCCTGCCATACGAAAAGAATGCTTTACGGTTCCCTTTATGTTGTGTGTAATTGCGTTTCATTTTGTTTTGATTTATTTATTTTTTTACTCTGCAAGCATTCACTAATTCTTTTTCCTATTTTTTGATAATTGAATAGCTTCCTTTTTGAAGTATTCTCCATGTGTTAAACTCTATTACATCATTTTATAGGTACAATGATTAAGCCTGTATTGTACTCGCCTTTCTAAATAACAGTTGTTTGGACCAAAACATTTTTCCAACATTAGTGAGAATGGAAGATAAAAATCTTACCCAGTGAGAAAATGCTTTGTGACTTGGGAAAAAAAGAGAAGATGACACGTTTAGTCAGACAAAATGAATTGTGTTTATCCTTAACATATCCTCAATGAAATTAAATAATTTTAGTATGCCAAAATATGTATTTGTTGCCACATAAATGGAGCCTTCTATTCATAAGGCAACATGATAAAAACATGAGTATAGGAGAGAAAAAATAGATTCCTGAGCTCTTATACTAAATATTTCACAGCACCACCCACTTCAAGATGGCTTGCTGTATACTGTACTAAATGGGAAATAGAATGTAGTACTGCTAGACATATGAATATATCCAAAAATTTTAAAAGAAATTTAATATCAAAGCAAGTAATATACCTAAGATTAAAAACATATTGATGAACAAATGACTCATTATTATTGACTTGATTACACATAACTAGACATGAAAATTGGGTGTCCGTGGGTGGTTAAGTAGTGTAATCTACTTAACGCATGAAAAAAAAAAATTTGTATTTCTTAGCTACTGCAGCTTGTCAGACAGTAAAATACCTTACATTTTATTTTCATGAAAATTATACTTTCCTGAGTTTTTATAGGTTTATCTTCTGTTTTCATGTCAATACATTGGAGATGAACTGATTTACGAGGAATTACGATCTATTCATATTTAGCTCTGAGTCATTATTTAAATTCCCATTAACCATACATTTGCCTGTTTTTTAAATGCCAATTATTTTTTTCTATCATGTAGTAAATGTTTTATAAAGTTACATTAATTAAAACATTGCAAAGATGATAGTAACAAACCAGAACAATAGAAGAAAAGAAGAAAAGTTTGATGAGGATAAGAAGCAATAAGAACTCTCATATGCTAGTGGAGGAATATAAATTGCTAACAACACTTTGGATATCTGTTTAATAGTATTAATTAAAGCATACCTCATAACCCAGTAATTCTACTCCTAGGTATATGCAAAACAGTAATGCATATATAGGTACACAAAAATACATTCAAGTATGATCAAGGTGGAATTAACCAAAATAATCAAAGACTGGAACTAAGAAAATGCCCATCAACTGTAGAATGGATCAAGAAGATATGGTGTATCAATTCAAGGATGTTTTATAAGCAATGAAAGAGTTATATTATACACAGTGATTTGGATGAAATCTGACAAACATAATATTTAACCAAGAAAGCTAGATGTGTAAGAATACATATGATATGACCTCAATTATATAAATTTTGAAAACAGAGAAAAGTAATTTTTGGTGTTAGAATTCAGGATATTGGTTTCTTTGGAGGAGTAGGAGTGTGGAAATACTGAATTGAAGGTGGCAGGAGGGAGATTTCTGGATGCTGAGTGAGCTTATCATGGTTACATGGGTGTGCGTGCTCTGTGGAACCTCATCGTGTGCCTGCTGCACTTTAATGAGAAGAAATGTTGTGTGTTTGTACAACTGCAAGCCATTGGGGGGAAATTTCTACACTGACTAAACATTTAAAAACATAAATGGCCATTAAATTATCATGGTCATAAAAGAGCTGGAAGAAAATATTAAGTGAATATTTTCATAATTTTGGATTATGAAAGAACATTCAAAGATTTACACAAAAATCTGGAACCATAAGAGAAAAGAAGAAAAGCCTTAATTTCATAAAGACTAAGACAACAAGGAAAACTGAAAATACAAATGGGATACAAGAAAAATAATTGCATATGAAAGATACAGGGTTAACTAACTAACTGATTACCTTAGAAAGATGATAAGGATTTATTGTCTAGAAAACTGGTAAATAAGGGGCCAGCCCCAGTGGCCTAGTGACTAAGTTCTGCACGCTCCGCTTCGGCAGCCCAGGTTCGGTTCCCAGGCATGGACTTACACCACCGTTGGTCAGTGGCCATGCTGTGGAGATGGCTCACATCCAAAAAAAATAGGAAGATTGGCAGTGGATGTTAACTCAGGGTGAATCTTACTCAGCAAAAAAACAAAAAAAAAAAAAAGAAAGAAAATGAGTAAATAAATATAAAGAATTAAATATTTATCCTCTTTTTCTTATATGGATACGACTATAGGGTAAAAATTAGCAATTGAGAGGAAACTTCTTTTTATAGAACATTCTGTTAATAAATGAAAAATACTGATATAATTAGAACATCAGCATTTGGTAGTACTCTATGAAGTAATGAATCTAGATATTGGACATCAAAATACACATAAAATTGCATACAGGGGTGATATAGCTATAAAGAAACTGTGAGTTTCAGAATAGTGGTTTCATTGGCAGGGAGGGGAGAGGTTGTCAATGGAATGGGTCTCATGGAGCATCTAGCAAAGTTCTATTTCTTGATCTGAGTACTTGGTCAACATTATGAGGATGTTTACCTTATGCTAATTCATTAAGCTATATGTTTATTTCATACAGTTTCCTGTATCTGTTTTATTATATGATAAAAATATTTAAAAGTATTTAGCATTAAAAATGAATATAGGAAAGGTTAAAAATAGATAAAATGTTGAACACAATGAAACTAGAGTCAATTCAGAAAAAAAGAAATCCAAATAGTCAATAAAATTTAAAACAATTCTCAACAGCAATACATGAAATTCAAATTCTACAAACAAGATTTGTTCCATCTATCACATTGTAAAAGATTAAAAAGACTGATGCAACACAAGATTAGACATGGCCCTCTAACCCTTCTGGCAGGCATTTGGTAATGTGTATGCAAAGAAAACTGTGCATGTACATTGAACCAGCAATAATGTTAAGACTAACCAAACAAGCATGTTAAGACTAATATACAAGGTTTCCTTCCTACCATGCTCTAGAACAACAAATAACTGGCAATGATCTAACCATCTAGCAATAGTAATTCCATAAATAAATGCTGGCATAACCATAAAATGGACTATCATGCAATCATTAAAAATTATGATGTAGATCTTTACCTGTTTACTTGAAAATTTGCCTACAATATAATGTTAACTAATTACCAATAAGTATATATCACACTGTATTTTTTTGTAAAAATACACATTATTAGAAATTCTGTCATCTTATGAGCAATAAATTCTCGAGTGTTTTTATATCTTTTTTTTTTCTTGGTGAGGAAGATTCACCCTGAGCTAACATCTGTGCCAATCTTCCTCTATTTTGTACATGGGATGTTGCCTCAGCAGGGCTGATGAGTGATGTAGGTCAGTGCTGGAGATCTGAACCCACGAACCTAACCAAAGGAGAGCCCCCCGAACTTAACCACTATGCCATGGGGCCAGCCCCCAGTGTTCTTATAACTTTCTTTGACATTTGAACATGTTACATGAATATTTATTATTTATAATCAGGAAAAAGTTGAGACTGTTGTTACTCAATAAGTGATTTCAAAATCTAATTTGTCTTTTCAAGTGTCTAGTCAATATATTTTCTAATAGAATATCTATACTTTTAAATTTTCCTCTCAGGGTAAATGTGTATTTATTCATTTATTCATACCTTTTACTTTTTTATTTTAAATACTGAAATACTTCATACCTACAGAAAAAAAAGAAATTAATATAACAGCAAAACATTTACTCACCACAAAAATTTAAAAATTGTTACTGTTAGACACATTTCCTTTACATCTTTTGAAAGAAATAAAACAATAAAGTGCTAAAGTCCCATATGTCCCTTCTATTCCCTTTCATCTCTACCAGAATTAATCTGAAGTTTATGTGTAGCCTACAAAATTTATAGTAATATTCTCTATCTTTTTACTTTTTATATAAGTAGTTAAATACTGTGTATATATATTTAAGATTTCTTATCTATTTGCACTTTTTAGTATTTTTTCATGTCTATACATGTAGCTCTATTTAAGTCATTTTAACTAATGTATAGTACTCCATTGTATGAATATTCTACACGTGGTTTATTTATTCCATCCTATTGTTGGAAATTTAGGATGTTTTCACTTTTTTATTACTAGAAAAAAATGCTGAGTTGAATATTGAATATTTTTACACAAAGACCTTCTTGTACATATGCCAGAGTTTCCCTAGGATCAGAGAAATTATTTTATCTTTGGGTATACATATTTTTATCTACACTAGAAGTGGTCAAAATGTACACCAATATTTTTACACCAATTATCCCTTCCACCAGTAGTATCTAGGAGATTTGCTTCACCCATATCCCCATCCAGATATGTACTGGACATGTCATGATCATGACAAACAGGATTCCAGGTGACAATACCCACCTCCCACAGGCCCACACACCCCAGCAACACAATCCTGGCTGGTGCACATGCTCTGACCCACTGAAGTGAACCCACTTGCCCTACTGTAGAGGTCCCACATGCCCCCCCCATGTGGGCCCACAAGTTATCTTGCTGTCAGGTGGGGCCAGTCCCTACAGTTAAATCGGTGCTCTAGTGGGTGGCACATACCCCTGCACCATCAGGCATCAGCACACCTGTACCAGGTCACAATAATGGCTGCCACTGATGTCTCAGGCCCTGAGGAGGTGGGCCCAGCCTGGGGAGGTCTTCTTTTTATCCAGTTTTCAGTTCTCTCTCAGGGGTAATTGTTCCAAGAGTAGTTGTAAATTTATTGTATCCATGGGAGGAGGTGAATTCAGGGTCCTTTTATACCACCATTCCTAGGAATCCCTCATGTTCTTTCTGATTTTAAAAGGAAATGCTTGTATTTTCACCATTATATATGAAGCTTGTTGAGTGTATTTGGTAGTTACTCTTTATAAAGGTGTCTAGAATTTCTTGGCTTGCCCTGGTGGTCTAGTGGTTAAGGTCCAGCACTGTCACTGCTGCCCCCAGTTTCACTTCCCTGTCAGGGAACCACACCACCCATCTGTCGGTTGTCATACTGTGGCGGCTGCATGTTGCTGAGAGGCTGAAAGCTATGTCACCAGTATTTCAAATACCAGCAGGGTCACCCATGGTGGACAGGTTTCAGTGGAGCTTCCAGACTAAGATAGACTAAGAAAAAGGATCTTGCCACCCACTTCTGAAAAAATTGGCTACCAAACCCTGTGAGTATAGAGCCAGAAGGTGAGAGGATGGAGCAAAAAGACCAGGCAGGGTTCAGCTTTGCTGTACACAGATGCTGGGAGTCAGAATTGACTCAATGGCACTAACAACAACAAGAATGTCTCATCAATTTTTCTATTTCTGAATTTGTTTTTGTTTTTTTGGTGAGGAAGATGCACCCTGAGCTAACATCCATTGCCAATCCTCCTCTTTTTGCTGAGGAAGATCAGCCCTGAGCTAACATCTGTGCCCGTCTTCCTCTATTTTGCATGTGGGATGCTGCCAAGCATGGCTTGATGAGTGGTGCATCAGTCCACACCCGGGATTCAAACCTCTGAACCCCAGGCTGCCAAAGCGGAGCATGTGAACTTAACCATTATGCCACCAGGCCGGCCCCCCTGAATTTGTTTTTTTAGTATTTTATTTAGAGTCTTTACTTGTGTGTACGTAAGTGAAATTTTCCTCTAAATTTTGTTCTTATAATGTTCTTGAAAGTTATTAATATCAGTCATATACTAGCTTCATAAAATGAACTAGATAGATTTACCACATTTTTCTATGTTTTAGGAAATACTGTTTAACATAGGGAAATTTCTTCCTTGAACATTTGATAGAATTGACTTGTAAGAGTTTAGGATTGATTGAAGCCAAAAGTGTGCTGATTTTTTACAGTAAATTCAGTTTTTATGATAATTATAGATGTATTCAGATATTCTATTTTGTCAATTTTGGAATCTATACTTTTTGCTTAAAATTGTCCAATTTTTTTTCTATATTTTCAAATGTATTGACATTTTAGGATATTTATTTATGAATTTCTAATATTTATCAATATTGTCTTGATTATTTCATACCTAAAATTGCATATTTACACCTTCCATTGCATATAACTGCACCAATAAGATCAATGTTTTGTATTTAATAAAAAACTTTTCCATGAAGTATAATTTTGTTAATTTTCTTTTTTCATTTTATCTTGATTTCTGATCTGATTTTTATTTTTTTTACTTTCATTGTTTACTCTATCATTTTTAATATAATGAGTTAAACACCTAAATAATTCACTTTCAATCTTATTCATTAATGATTATAAACTTCCCTTTAAAATATTGCTTTATCTATATCCCAGAAATTCTGTTATATAGGGTTTTCATCTTTCTTAGTGCTAAATAGTGTGTAATTCCATTATAATCTCTTCCCTATAGTACTGATTTTTATTACTTTCCAAATATATGTAGGATTATTAATTTATCTATTAACTTTGAAGTTTATTATTCATGGAGAACTTAGCCAATATGAGATTAATTCTCGCTTTGTGGCCCAGGGCACAAAAATTTCTGGAATCTTATATTTGTGCCTAAAAATAAATATTCATCTTGACCACAAGGTATGGATTAACTGCTTCTTTTGTGTTCTCTTATACCAATACATCATCTCTTCCATTCTAGTGCTTATCACACTGTGTTACAATTACCTTGTTACTCATTCATTCCCTTCACCAAATTTTGAGTTCTACATAGGTCAGGACCATATCTGTCTTGTTCACTCTTGTATCCTCAATGTCTAACAATTTCCAAATGCCATCTGTAGATATCTGTTGTATGAATAACTTCAGGACAATCTTCCATGCTCAACTGAAGGCCAGGATACATCACTTCTGTGCATATATTTATAATAATATCAAACTCACTTGTAACATTTGGCTTCATAATTTTTTAAGATGGTGTGTATACCTAATGCTATTATGAGTTATCTGTCTATTTCTTGGTCTTTCTATATATGGAGAGCATACAAAGGACAGATATTTTGCTTTTTCTTATTTGTACTCTTCTTGCTTGGCCCAGTGCCTGACACATACTGGGGTTAATATTGTTTATTGAATAATTAAATTGCTATCAATTCTGCATTTGTAATGTTTTCCATATCATTTCTTATCCTTCCACTTTATTGCTAGCATCCTTGCCTAGCTTTTAAATCACCCATTTATATTATTACTATATACATTTCATTGCTCCTCTTTTCTGTTTCTTTACCTTCCAATTTATTCTGTACACTCCTAATCAGATGATAACCTGATACATTTTTCTAAAAACCAACTTTTTTATAATATCTTAACTCAGCTCAGGAACCACGCTTCTTTCAAATAAATTCTAAGCTCCTTAATATATCTTGACCTCAAAACCCTTTATTGACTATAACCCTTGATTGCTATAGGATAATTAATCATGAATTTTATTTATACTTACCCATGGCTGCACATAGCATTTAACCAAGCATAGCATAATACCTCAGTAAGAACTTATGAATGAAAGAATGTGTTTCCTGATATCTTGCTTCTTAAAATGATCCCATGAAGAACTATCTGTAAATGAGTAAGAACTTGTCTTTCTAAAAGCTTGTTTTCAGAAGTAATTTATTATGTAACTTCTATAGAAATGACATATAATTGAAAAAGATAAACACTTGCATTACACTTGTGTTGGTTTAGAAAATAAATTGTAAGTAGACCCATTCATCAATTTAATTATTAGCATCAATGTAAAGTCATTTAAACTTCCACTTGGATAATATTTTGGAATCTATCTACAGAATTTATTGTTCATTTGGAAGAATATCTAGGAAAGAAGAGAAAACAAATATTTTGGACATAAAAATTCATCTGAGAAACTTTGACCTAGGAAGCAGACATCAATGGGTAGGATGATATTGACAAGAAATAGTTAAGCTCCAAATAAATACTCCAGACCATTTGTGAAGGAGAGTGTATGCATGAAATATTATGGGGCAATTTGCTACTAATTGGGAAAAAAGCAAAACATATACAGATTACATCTTCACTTCACGATTACACCAAAGGATTTATCAAGTAAAATTAAAAAGTTAATTATAAGAAATAAAATGAAAGGAAAACTAAATAAAATTGAATATTTATTTATTACATTCTAGGTAAGGAATTTCTATGCTCAAACATTATTGGCAAAATCATAAAGAAAAAATGTTTGAATATAACAGATTTTAACTTTTCTTTCTTGAAATTAAAGTCAAACAACTCACATTACTGCAAAAAAATTTCAGAGAAAGGCTTATATTGCAATATAGATGGTACTAATATATAAATGCAATATATATATAAATGGCACTAATATGGATGTTTGAGAACAATTTTAATAGGTTGAATAGATATATAAAACTTAGAAACAGAAACTCCTCATAATAAACATAAATGGTAAACAACTATACAAAAAAGTTAATTATAGTAACCATAGAAATGAAAAATAAAATATATACCATTTTTCTTATATAGCCTGTTAACAAAGCTTGAAAAATCCTAAAATTTAAATCTGACAAACATGAGATAAACAACCTACTTTCAAAAATCAACAGAGGCAAAGTAAATTCAGAAAACCCGTTTAGAAAACTATATATAGAGAGAAAGAGATAGATGTAAATGTAGATAGATATTCAATTAGCTTATTATATTCTATTAAAATTATAATGGATTGTTTAAATAGGTGTTAATGCACACTTAAACTATGTATAATATATAAATATATAAAATGTCCAAACACTTTGATCCTGTAATTATAACTCTAGAAATATATCCTAAGGAAATAATCTTAAATATATGAAAAGTTCCAAGTATAGACTTATGTACAAGAATAGAAAAAGAGAAAAAATCAAATTGATTAGAGGAACAGTTAATAAATTAAGGACATTCTTTAGATGAGAATATTAATGATGATGTTTTAAAGAATATGTAACACAGCAATGTTATAAAATGGAGAAATGTTACAAAGTTGGAAAAAATATGGAATAGTTTATACTTGATATTCAAAATTATTTTTTAAATAAATCTATTCATAACAAAAGCATACTTTATGATATGATCATTGGTTGCCTTTAGATATTGCTAGCAAATATTGGAGTGTATGTAAGTTATCAGGCAAATCAGGTAGTGGTTAATCTGCCAAATTTGATTTTTTTCCCAAAATTGTTTTGACTATTCTAGATCTTTTGCATTTTCAAATGAATTTGAGAATCAGATTGTCAATTTCTAAGAGAAAACTTGCTGGGATTTTAATTGAGGTTGTATTGATAATTGGTATTTCAACATTGTTGAATGTTCTTGTCTGTGAACATGGTTCTCTTTCCTGTAATTTAGGTCTTCTTTAGTTTCTCTCAGCAATGTTTTATAGTTTTCAGTATAAAGGCCCTACACATATTTTTCAGATATACAACAGTTTTATTTATTTTTGGGTGAGGAATATCAGCCCTGAGCTAACATCTGTGTCAATCTTCCTCTAGTCACCACCTCGGCGTGGCTGACAAGTGGTGTAGGTCCACGCCTGGGATCTGAATGTGTGAACCTGGGCCACCAAAGCAGAGTGTGTGAACTTAACCACCATGCCACTGGGCTGGCCCTGAGTGTTTTATATTTTTAATGCTATCACATATGGTGCTATGTTTTGCCAATGTGCTAATCTCACTTATTACATCTAACAGTTTTGTTTCTACTAGACAAGAGTGTCACCTGAGAATGAAGACACTTTTAATATTACCTTCCTATCCAGATGCACTTTGTTTCTTTTTCTTGCTGTGTTGAGTGGTAAGAACCTCCAATACAATGAAGTAGTGAGAGCAGACATTTCAAGGTTGGAAGATATGAGAAAAATATAATTTGCCATTTGTAAAGAAAGAGTTTGAAATATTAGCTTGATATATACACTAACTGTAAAAGTGATAAATCCGACATTATTAAAAACATAAGTTAAAATCTATAGCAATTGTATTTTAACTTCTAATGCTAGGGAACTGTGTATAAGCCTGGGATTTCCCACAGCTGAACTGATTTTACGAAAGGAAGCATTAATAAAGTCTCTTTAAAGCATTAAAACAGAAAAAAAGAAAAAGTCTACAATATGCTGTAAAATTGAAGCCCCAAAGTCTTACCTAACTCTGTTCACTAAAACATTAGCGTTATGAAATTTAGACAAAGGAGGAGTTCTCAAAATTAAGCTAGTCTTTCAGCCCATTTAATGCTTGAATTCCCTCTACCATGTGTTGGAACATCTTCACTGATAAATAATTTATTATTTTCTAGACTATTTCATTCCATCTTTGGATTTTACTAACTGTTAGCATATCCATCGTTACATCTTCAGTTGAATTGTGTCTCTCAGTATTTTTTACCCATTGGTCCTTTTTCTAGTCTTTTCCTTCTCTGAGACATTTTTTCTTAATGTTAAAAATTATAAGTGACTTCAAGTATTCTTATTATGATATAATTCCATGTCCTGTCTCTACCCTGATCTCTCTCTTCTGGACATAATTCAACTTTTATAAATTCATGGCAAAAGTGTGATGTGTAAAACTGATTCCATTTTACATATGGAAAATGGAGTCACCAGTTCTTTAAAATAGAATACCAATTTGACTTTTATGGGTTCTGTAGTAGTTTTTCTTCATATCTGCTACTTTCAGTAGAAAACCTTCCCTGTATCAGGCTATACAGTTCAAGTTACAGAAAATAATAATTTCCTCTTAAGCTAATTTCTATTGAGATGATGTTTCTTATCTTATTCATTCATTCATTAAATATTTATTGAACTTATGTTGAACAGTCTCTGAGCTGTTCTGAGTATTAGGAGTATCAAATGAAGACAGTAAGTACACGCCCTCAGTAGTTCAGAAACTAGTGCCTTTCCATTACAATACGATAAGTGTTGGATAGAAGTATATATATAAATGGGTAAGGGACTGTTTAACTCTCCCTAAGGAAACCTAGAAGAGGATGGGACATTTCATGAGCAGCTTTTTATAGGAATGATTACAAATAACCTAGTTGAAAAGGGATGGAAGAGCATTCCAGGCCTGGGGAGCTGCATAGACAAAGAAATTGAGGTGTGGTAACTTAAGGAGTTATAAGAGCTCAAGTCTGAAGTCTTTTATATCTCATATTTGGATTTTCAGGTCTGTTTGCTTGCTTTTGGATATTTCTCCTTGCTGTGTCTCTTTCTTTGGAAAGTAATTGCAGGATAAGCTGTTCGTGAAGACACTGGAAAATAAAGTCAAGACGAGTTTCCCCACATTTATCTATGGATTAACACTGGAGGAATTTGGGTTTTGTCTCAGTAAGAATAGCCTATTCAAAATATTTCAAAGACATTCTTTACTGATATAATATACAAAATGGGGGTGAGAGTAACTTGAGTGCCAATATTGACATTAATGAAATGGTATGGACACTAAACTGGACGACACCATGACATTGACGGGGCCAGGGGAGAGGCTAACTGAGATGGGCAGTGTCACTGGATTGATGAAACATGTCAGCACACTTTTATATTAATGGAAGTAAAAGTCTTTGTGAAAAGCTTTAGCATTATTACTTTTAGTAGCAACAGCTGCTGTGTCTGTCTTTGCTTTAGCAGCTGCTTCATGTAGGTGACAGGCTGACAGGAGAACAATCAGGGGTTTATTTCTGGTTGAATTTTTAGTTTCTTCTTTCATTTGTGGGTTATTGTTTGAAAAGAAGTGTACCCACATTCTCTGCTTTGTCAGCAGTCTTCCTTTTGAAGTTTTTGAAGCTTGTCATAGATAGCTAACAAACAACTGAACTTTTTAAAGCTTTTTATTGCATGTGCATGATGTCCTCTGTGACTTTGAGTTTGAAATAAGTAAAATGAAGTTATCCATGCTAAAAATTGGGTTTTGGCATATATGTAACAAAACTAGTTTAATCTGCACAATTACTGGCATTGCTGTAGAATTGTGTCACTCTGGCTTGCCTGGTGCACCATTGGCATTCAGTAAATGTTGAAATAAATCATAAAAATGGGCTTTCAAATCTGACTAGAGTCAGAGTAATTCCACTTATTCTGAGAAAGTGAGTTACTTTAAAGTATGTAAGTAAATTAAACCCACATCTTCATTAATGGCAAATTTATTCTCATGAAGTTTTCCTGGATAGACATTTTTGAAGATACATTAACGCTCTCAGTCTAGAGCACCAATTAATTCACTACAGAGGTACTTTTCCAAAAGGCACCCTCATAAACCTAAAGAGTTGAAATTGTGCCTAATCATCTCTAGAAACAACATGCTAATGGAAAGTTTGTGGATATTTTATAAGGAAAATGATTTAAAGCAGTAATAACTGAAACTGAATAACTAGGTTAATACAAGTTTCTTTATGAAATAATGAGTAGTAACTCACTTCTAAGACCTCAGAAAGTGCAAGCAAAATACTAGAGGAATTTTAAACCTCTATAGACTTGACAGAGAAGGGACTGTCATGACAGTACATGATACAGATTATTTCATAAAACAGGAAAAAAATAGAACACACATGCACTCCTGTTAGGAATAATGGGCAAGATGCTTTTAGTCACTTCAAAATGACATTTATTGAGTACTTATTATGTACAGTGTATGTATTGTTTTAAACGCATCCCCTCATTTAACTCTTATAAGAAACAATATAAGGTAAGAAACTAAGTATCTTTATTTTATAGATAAATAAGTTGTTTTGCAGAGAGTTTAGGTAATCTAACATAGATCACAGCTCCTGTCAGTGCTTTTAAGCATTACACTGTGTCAGGGCAAAACTGTGCTGAGTATATGGTCAATGGTGCTGTATAAATTCATTTTGTTATTTGATTAAGAATATACTTGCCAGATAGTAATATTTTCTTGATAGTTTATCCAGTTATCAAGCATCAGTGGGAAGCATGAAACTTGTTGATAGACAACTCAAGGAAGTTAGAAATTAAGGTAAATTTTATGATCATGTAATCCTAAAAATAAAGTTAGTAGCTCAAGAAGAGTAAAATTCGAGGACAGGTAAGTTTTCAGTGAATGGACCTTTATTAGATAGGGCTCAGAGAAGGAGGAAATAGGATATTAAGATTCCTTTGTTAAGACTAGCAAATTGATGGTTCATATTTTGATGATAGTATTCAAAGAATGAGTATATTTAAAGTAATTCTACTTTTTTATGTAGCATTAAAATATTAATTTAAGAAAAGAATACTATAATATGCTATTTTTCTTACACATGCAAAGTTTTTCCCTTCCAGCTGAAAGAATAGTCACAAATATTTTTAAATTAGACTGAAAGTAAGAATAGCAAGTAATGTTTTAAAAATATAGTTAGCTCACATATGGAATAAAAAAATATATTGTAGGCTGCTTCATCTCAGTACACACCTTAAAAAGCTGAAGCATACAGAAATGCTATATTTGGGTTAATCAATATTTAAGAGATGTAAAACACATTAGTCAGGGTTCTCCAGATAAATAGAATGAGTATATAAAGTAACCTAAGATAGGTATACGTATAGAGAGAAAAGGAGACAGAGAGACACAGAGACAGAGACATGGAGAGGGGGAGAGAGAAATTTATTGTAGGAATTGGCCCATGAGATTGTGGAGGATTGTTATGAGAAGTCCCACAGTCTACTGTCTTCAAGCTGGAGAATGAGGAAAGCTGGTAGTGTAATGCAGTTTGAGCCTGAAGGTCCAGGAACACCAGTATTCGAGGGCAGGGTAAGATGTATGTCCCAGATCAAACAGATGGCAAATTCATGCTTCCTCCACCATTTGTTCTATTCAGGCCCCCAAGGGATTGGATGATGCCCTTCACATTGGTGAGGGAGATCGTCTTTACTTAGTCTACCAATTCAAGTGCTAATCTCTTCCAGAAACACCCTCACAGACACACCCAGAAATAATGTTTTACCAGCTATCTGGGCATCTGTTAGACCAGTTAAATTGACTCATAATGTTAATCATCACATGTTAATGAAAAATATTTAGTTAAAATAGAAAAGCATAAGGCAGGATATTATAAAATCTTTAGTCAGACTGCATAAGAGTAATCCCAAGTAACATTTGCTGTGTATCTTCAATCATTCATTCATATATTCAAAACTATTTATAGAACACTTACAATGTACATACACTTTACCAGTCAACAGGATATTCCTGCGCTCATGAATATTACAGTCTAGTGGGAAATCTAGGCACATCAATAGCAGTTTGATGAGTGCATGGATGGAACTGCAGCAAGGCTTGGGTGCACAAAGGATGAGATCCTAGCCCAGATTTTCTGATCATTAACACTTCCCAAATCAAGTTATGTCAAAACTAAGACCTGGGGATGTTAGCTCAGAGAAGGGTTAGGAATGGGCACAGGAGAAAGAAGAGGAGAAATGTTTCTCAGACAAAGAGAATAACATGTATGCAGAGATCTAGAGATGAGAGAGAAAAAATTGTATTCAACAAAGTAAAAACAAAATTAAGATCAGTTTCTCTATCAAAGTTTTCTAGAAGTGAAGTGGAGAGAAATGAGAGTAGAGAGACAAATATGAGAAAGTTCACAGAGTGTTTTTAAAATCATCATAAGAATGTTGAATTTCATCATAAAAGCAATGGGACCATGAAAGATTTTTAAATAGCCAAGTAATGTGAACAAATTTGCATTTGGGAGAGTTTGTATTGGTGGACGCTAACAGTGGGCAGTCAGGCCAGTGAGAAAGCTGAAGTAGTAATTGAAGTAAGACCATGATGACTTGAACCAGGTTGATGATAGTGAGGATAAAATGAAGTGGATAGATTGGAGACCTTACTTCTTGATTTAGAGAGAATTTATTGTTGACATATTGGGGAGAGAGAGAAATCAAGAATGAAGATAAGGTTTCTGGTTTAATCCACTGGATAAATAAAGTCACTGTTGCCTGTGTGTAAGGAGACACGAGTGGAGCCATATTAAATAGAGCCAGAGCAGCCATTCTGAGGAATTGCCTTGCACATTCTGGTTTTTTTTAATCTTCCAAACTGGACCAAACCACCAACATTCCAAGAAGTCAGCAAGGACAAGAATATCCTGTTTGTAAGGACTGATGAAACTGGATTTGATGACCAGATCACTAACCAATCAATGAAGTGCAAACCTAGCCTTACCTCATCTAGCACCAATGAACTCTTCTTTGATACAACTCACCTTACCCTCTCTTTTTCTCATAAAAAAACCCTAAGGCCCCCTCCTATAATCAGAACACATTTGTGGTCTCTACCTGGATCTATCTCTCCTGAATTGCAATTCTAATTGCCCAAATAAACACCTGCTGTTTAAATTGTAGTGATTTTTTCTTAGTTGACATCTCAGATAGGTGATCTAGGAGGATGATTTGATAAGGAAGATGATAAGTTAATTTTAGAGATGTTGACTTTGAGGTTTTGATACTCAGGTAGAACTGTCAAGCAGACACTTAAAAACATGGATATTCAGAGAATCCAAGCAGCAGTGTCAGCAGGATCAGATTTGTTACTGGGATTACTGGGGAGAGTGAGTAAAGAAAACCACGGTCACAAGCCCTATTAAGGTTTGGGCAGATTAAGAAATTACAAATGGTAATGCTAAAAAGAAAACTCAGAGATATTCATTCACTTATTTTCTATGTACTTATCGAACATCTGTGAGACAGGCACTGTTTTTAGGTATAAGGGAAATATCAGTAAACAAAATAGCCTAAGGTTTCTGCCCTTAATGGTGGGCTATGGAAGTCAAAAAGGGGGACACAGTGCTTCAAGAAGAAGCGAGAGGTTGTTATTTAAGTTTTTAAAAGTTATACAGTAATCTTTTTTCCAAATGTTCCATTTTTACTTATTGAACACTGTGAGTCTATCTAAATCTGGTATTTTCTTAAAAACAGAATAACTGGGCACTCCATTCCTTAGGTGCCTTCACTCTTTTTCTAGAGTTGGTTAGACAACTTCTCTCAGATCTTCCTAGAAGGCTCACTGATATTAGCTTAAGTAACTTCTGCGATGGTTGTGGGCTGGTGGAATTGTATTGTAGCAGGAAAATTTTGTCTTTGTATATGTCATCTCTGTTTGGAAAAGACTCTATGCTGGGAACACTTTTCTTGACCTGGCACCCACTGCAGAACGCAGTGTGTCTGTGTCTGTAGAAGACTCCTGCCCTTATGTTTTTTGAAAGGGTGAATGACTGGTCTTCTTCCATTTACTGTTGTCAACACACTTATCTTTAAGGGCAAAGACAATGTGGGAGAAATGTTCTCTATCACATAGTCTGTTTTAATATTTCCCCTTGTCCTATATGGCTAAGGCCATCTCTACTCACTTGCTGTGATATAGTGCTCCTTTCTCAGGAAGAAATATTTTATTAAGCTTTCTCTATTATAATTCTGCACCCAATTACAATATGGGTGGTGGTAGGGGCTTTCCCACACCACCAAGTAATTCTAGGACACCAGCTGTGTGTCTTACAATTCTACTCAATTCTGACACTGTCTACCCCAAGAGCATCAGATCCCACAGGTTAAGGGTCAGTCCTACAAGACTGCCCTCTCTTCTTGGCTTTAGATGCCAATTGCAAACCCAGGTTGTCACCTGTGCTTCTGACGACCAGCTATAGATTAAAGGTTCCAACCACCCCCTCCTTGGGGTTGACTAATTTGCTACAGTGGCTCACAGAAGCTAGAAAAATATTTTTCTTACTAGGTTACAGGTTTATTATAAAAGTGTATAACTCAGGAACAGCCAGATGGAAGAGATGAATAGGGCAAGGTATGGGGAAAGGGCGTGGAGCTTCTATGCCCTCTTCAAGCAGGCCACTCTCCCCAAATCTCCACGTGTTCACCAAGGGAGCTCTCTGAACCACATCTTTTTTAGGTTTTTATGGAGCCTTCATTACATAGGTGTGATTGATTATGTCGTTGACCATTGGCCATCCCTTCAACCTCCAGTCCCTTCTCCCCTCCTTGGAATTCATGGGAGTAGGACTGAAAGTTCCAATCCTCCAATCCTGTGGTTGGTTCTCCTGGCAACCAGCCCCCATCCTTAGGTGGGGTCCAAAAGTCACCTCATCAACATAACAAAAGATACCATTATGCCTCCATCACTTAGGAAATTCTAAGGGTTCTAGGAGCTCTGTGCCTGAATGGAGATGGAGACCAAATATATATTTCTTATTATAAATGACAATATTACAATTACAAATTACAATTACAATTACAATTACAATGACAAAATTACAATTATTACAATATTTTCAATCTGCTTCCATTTGAACTATATTTGGTCAAAACCCTTCATATTTAAGACACAGTCATGACATGTGAACTTAGTTTCTAGAACTGGGCATGCTCCTTTCCCCTTATTTTTAGTTCCTGGAAACATTTCAACATTCAATCCTACTCCAAATTTGGGGAATGGATGAAATAGGAGGTGAAGGAAGGAAAATCTTAAGTCTCTATGTTACCTTAAATTCTTCAAATTACCACAAATTTGACAAACAAAATTCCTGAACACCAGTAAGTGTATCAGTTAAGGGAAAAACATCACAGTATCAGAGAGAATAAGAATTTGATATTTAAAATTTAATGAAATTTTATATTAAATTATATAAGGACTATTCTGCCTCATTTTCTACATAAGTGTAAACTTACAATGCAACTTTAACATAGCCTCACTCACTTCCTTGGTGTTCATGAACACACCAAACACTTTTGCCCTCAGGGCCTTTGCACTTGCTTTTTCCTCTATGTTGGCCATCATTCCTCCTGACACCTGCACGCCTTGCTCCATACCTTCCTTAAAATATTTGTTCTAACGTTACATTTTCAGAGAACCTTCCTGGACAATCTTATATTTCTTCATAGCATTATCACAGACAGACATATTACATATTTATTTGTTTATATTCTTTCTACCTCTACTAGTTTATAACTCCAAGATACAATACATTTTGGTTATTTTGTCCATTGCTCTACTCACAGTGTCAAGAACAGAGTTTGACTCATAGCAGGTACTCATAAATTGGCGAGTGAATTAATGAATAAGTCTTCTGCCTCCTATTAAAGAGATCATTTGGCACAATGTTACTAATCCAATTAAATAAACAAAAATAAGACAGCTAAAGATGATTAAATTTCAATATCTTAAATATTTATTAGCTGCTTTTTGAGATCAGGGGAATCCAATTCTTTACAAAAAATATAGAAAAATATTGAAAATGTACATAACATTAAAAAAAGAACTTTTTAGCCTGCCTAATCCCACTGCTAAATAATTTTATCATGTTCACTGGTTATAATTTGAGCTTTAGTCCTGATTTCTCACTTGTGTTTCATGTATCTCTTCTCTGCAAGAAACTCCAAGGTCTGCTCCCATTTATTTATTCAGATTTTATGCACAAGGATAAGTTATAACTCCTTGAGACAGAGCATCTCATTTTCCAAGACACCCCACAGATATCAGCAATTACACTGCTATACAAAAGGTTTCCATCCAAGCAAATAATTTGTTTTCTAGTGAAAAATAAAGGATATCTCAACTCTGAAGAGAGATTTTTTTTTGTTTCTTTCATAACTGTGAATGACCTGTGAGACCCATCTGGTCTTTCCACAAATGAAAGAAAGAAAATCCTTCAAGGGTAAAATATTATTCTATGAGAAAACAATTTTAAATTAAAAAAAAAAAGAAAGTGTTGGCTTGTATCACAGCGTGCTTCTGATTTGAATCACTTTCAGCTAGTACTGTTGTACCCACTTAAAATATTTTTGTTGTATAATACTTATGTAAGAAGAAGAAAATATTTTATTTCAGGATAAGCATTTGCAACAAGCATGAAAACCATTCTCACGTTATCAGAATAAATGAAATATTGTGCATGAAGATTTTATAGCTTACTGACAAATAAAGTTGAATAACACCTTTGCACCTATACACATTTTTCTATGAAAAAGTTCCAAAATTATACTGAAATATATCTCTGCCTCATATATAGGATGGAAATAGTAACTCAGCCATTTTGTAGAATAAGTGAAATAATTGAATGAGCCAAAATAAAACATAGTGCTACTAGGACTGTAGAAACACATAAAATAGTTTTGATTAGTTTAATTTTTAACCTATCTTTCACTAGATTATTTTTCATATAGGTAGTAATCAATTTTTCATCAAGTATTGCTTCAATTAATTTTGTGGAGGTTCAACACTCTAGGTCACATAATATAGATTAAAAGACATTCACCAAATTTTATGCCAACACATTTGTTTCTCTTCCCTTCATAGTTACTTCCTTGGCTCAAATCTTTGTCATATCTAATCATGATTTCTTAATGGTTCCTAACTTGTCTTCCTGCCAACAAATTCAACTCAAATCAAGTGCTACTCAATACCACTTCTAGATAAACCTTTTAGTAGAGCAGAAAATGGGATAGTGAATCAAACAGACTGTTAAATCTTAGAAATTTTTGCTAGATGCATGACTTTAGATAAATCAATTAATCTCTCTGAATCAGTATCTTTGTCTGTATTGGATATGACGTTATCTCTGGGATTTCTGTGAAAATAAAGTAAGGTGCAACTTGGCAAGAACCATCAGGGGTCGAACATAAGTGCTGACTGAATGCTAGTTCTCTTCCTTCTCCTTCCTGGGACATAAAATCATTCAAGTCCACTCACTGGTGTCTTCCCATCTTCTATATGATAAACCCCAAAATCACTAAGGCATACAAACTCTACATGATATATGTATATTCCCAAAGTCATTTCTCATCCTACTTTCTTCAAAATGCAACTGATGCTACAACAATGAATAAGGCTATGCAGCTACACAAAATCCCACTTTGTGTGGTTTTTTTCAGTAATCTGTAAGTTCTTTGTGGGGAGCCACTGTGTATTTTCCCACTCAAAATATGTCTGAATTCAGAACTTCCCACTTTGGCCAATTATTGGAAAGTTATCCTCTTAAAACTATCCTTGCCCACTTATGCCTTGCAATCTCTTCATGTACTCTCAAGATAGCCTTACCCCAGTTTGAAGAAAACAGGCTTAAAGAATAAGCCAAGTAGCATCCTCTTCACATATAATTCATATCAATTTAATGCTGGAACAACAATTTTAAAATGTCAAATGACTATGTAACAGGCTTTTGAAAAATCAGATGTAAAGTTAAGCAAGGCAGTTAAAATATTTTATTTTACTAGTTTTCTGAAAAGAAGAAAGACAAAGCATAATTATGAAATAGAGATTTTAGTACATTTTCTTAAAGTTATGGTAATAGACTGACTGTAAAAATCACCTCAATACTTCTCCTTGTATCCAAGCCATTTTCAAACCCTGTCATCAATAGAAAGAATATGTTTTCCCACTCCTTGAATATGGGCTAGTCCTGTGACTTGCTTTGGCCATCGAATGTTTATGTAAAATTCCAAATATGGACCTCAAAGGTCTAACACACTTGCACTTGGAACCCGGCCACTAACAATTTAATAAGTCTGGGAAAGCCTGCTGGAGGATGAGAGATGATGTGAAGAGTCTAATTGTCACAGATAAGGAAATCACAGACTAACCTAAAGATATTTGACACTCAGACATGTGGTGTAGTCCTTCCCCAATTAGCAGAGCTGCCTACACAATACAGTGTTGACCACAGACTCATGGGTGAGCTCAGCCAGGATGAGAAGAGCAAACGAGGTGATCCTTGGTTCATGAACACTAATAAAGGAATATTGTTTTAAGCTGCCACATTTTGAGGTAGCAACTATTGAGCTTTCTATTTATTTCATTCATATTAATAAGCCAGATTTTATATGATACTGTATTGGGGAAAGAGAAAAGTGTGAAAATAAATTTTATATATTCCCTTATATCAATTTTAAATGTCTTAGTCCTATGTATATTTGGCATTGATTATTTATTATAATTTATACTGCATTCTACTGTTCTTTATTATATTTTATACTGCTTCACTTGTCAGTTCACACTGAATATGGAAATAAACGTCTTAGCATTCCTAGTCATTTATTCAAAAGATATGTATTGAGCACTTGCTAAAGGCAAAGGCATTCCTCAATATCAGGAGTGGAGGGTCAAACACTAACTGTCCGGGGATGTCCTGCCAGTCAAGCCTCTTCAGGACAGCCAAGAAGTGCACCCTATCCTTGGCTCTGGCAGATAAGCAATTATTTTCACTTCAGATTCCAATCAGGAAGTTCCATTTCCCACCAAAAAAAAAAAAAGAAAAGGACCAATAATATCCCCTGTCCTTCGCTGTCCTGTGATAGGCTGATGTTCACACCAGAATACAACAGAGCACGCTGCTTCAGGACACTATCCTCAGATCAAAAAGACAGATACTGCTGCAGCTCCAACAACCCTTCCTAGGATATAAAAGCAAAGCAAGAATTTAGCAGTTTGAAGTGTATAATATAGGAAGGAAAATCCTCTTTAGCGATGATGTTGTTCTCTCATGTAACACTAAGGATCCTGGTACAGGAAAATGTGACCCCTGTGTAAAACATATGAAAACAGATTAGCAAAATTTGGAGGCTTCTAGAAGAAAAAGTCATTATATATTTTTCAATATTACAGTTGCAGTCATCTTGGCTTAGGGATTTCCAAGGAACAAATTGGGAAATAATACTATCAAGGAGAATATGAGAAATTTTATTAGCCTCCCACTGCGTAGAATTTGTGCACAAGATTGTTTGTCTCAGGCACTGTTTCAGGATGAAGAATAAAAGAGATAAGGACTAAAGGAGATGGTCCATGTACAGTGCTTAGTTCAGTAAGTAGTCTATAGTATGTGCACAGTAATGATCAAATAATAATGCTATTATCTATCCTGAATTTATTGTGGTTATGCCTAAATTAACACAGTAATAAATTTCCATCATATATTATATAAAGCTGAATTCAGAGTATAGTGTGATATTTTTTAACTTGTATTGTCATCATAAAGTTATGAATCAACTAAACCTTCCAGGTAAATTATAGATATCTATGTCAGTTGGACTCTATCTGACAATTATTAAGAATACACTTTAGAAAATATTGTTTCATAATCTGTGTGTGTGATGTCATATGTTACATAAAAAACCTGCTGGGCAGTGAGAAAAATAAAGGATTAACAAGACACAATCCCTGAGCTCAGAAACTCACACTCTAGCTTTGTGGCTTCTAGAATACTGGTTTCTCCATTTGAAGAGGCATTGTATTCTGAAAAGAACTAGAATAGTAAGAGTATTCAAAACACCAAGCATTGCATTGTACTTCCTGTGCCTCGGAGTCAGGTCAAAGTGTTTTACCTTTATGAAGTGTTTTAAGTAGACTCATTTAATTATCACAACAAATCTATGAGCTAGGAATTATTGTAAAGCTTATTTTGCACATAGAAAGGTGAGGCACAGACAAGTAATTGCCACTGGAAACTCAGCTAGGAAGTAGATGAACTGGGACTCGAAGCCAGCCAATCTGGTTCCAGTGTGTGTGCCCTTAATCACTATACTATACAAACTTTCTTGGCACCATAAAAGTACTTTGGAGAACAGTTATTTGCTACAACTGGATTAATGTCCTTCCTGGGGAGTATCTCCATACGTTATAGTCCATATAGCTAAAGAGCTCTGGTTTTGAAACCAAATGGGCCAGGATTTGAATCCCGAATTAACCAATTCCTACCTGTGTCACCCTGCATAATTCCCTTCTCTTAATTCTAGAAAAGATTTTTCTCAGCCCTAAGTTACAGGTTGTAATAGTACTCTCTTAGCCCATGTGATTTCAGCACAGACATGGTGAACAGCTCCCTGCGTGCAATCAGCGCTCTACTTTGGCGGCAGTAGGAATCTTCTTTTCTGCCTGAAGTCATCTCAGAAGCAAGAGGAGGTCTCTTAGCCCGAGCACACAGGCAGAGTTTGGAGGTACATGGGAACTCTCAACCAATAACATGCTTCAGTTTCTCATGCTTTTGGATAGACTATTTTGAGGTGCGTTCTACGGAATTCCTTGAAAGGTTCCTAATGGATTTGAACCCCAATTATCCACCCTAATAAACAGTTCAATATCTATGTTTACAGGATTTTATTTCTCCTCTGTTGCACTTTCCCTTCTTTCTTATTTGTTTTTTGCCACCTCTGATCTCCAAAATAAACTACCTGTGCACAAGATTGTTTGTCTCAGGCACTGTTTCAGGATGAAGAATAAGAGATAAGGATTAAAGGAGATGGTCCATGTACAGCGCTTTGTTCAGTAAGTAGTCTATAGTATGTGCACAGTAATGATCAAATAATAATGCTATTATCTATCTTGAAAACTTAGGCTTTGGAGAACATTTGTGTTACAAGTTTTTAGCATGAATTTTCTTAAAAGAGAGGAAGCCACTAACCAAACAAATGATGACTACAAGATGAGTGAATAGAAGTGAAGCACTCTAATACACAAGGAAATTCAGTTCTGTTCTCATGAATCCTGGTAATTATAATCCCCAAAAAACTACAAGAAAAGTCTGAAAGTCTGAGGTTATTTGCATCGTATTATGCTACAGTGAACTTGACTTCCAAAGAAGTTGTTTGAGGAAGGAAAGAAGACTGCACTGTGAGAGATTTTACTCTATTTAGACAACTCACATCAGGATAAATTACCCAGGATATCTTAATATAGCTAAACATAGGAAATAGTTTTTTGGCATATAGTCTGAATAAGAGGAATGTTTTCCTTCATTGACTCTGAAATGGGATTTAAATGTATGCATGGTCTAATGAGGCTAATTTTCAAGTTGTTGTCACATTTTTGTAGCCTAAATTTGAAATGTGTTATCAAATTACAAGAGCAGTTTCATATTCTCCCTTAGATATTGAGCACATTTTCTCTTCTCTTAGCTGCCTGTCTGTTCTGCTGCTTTTCAGACCACTTTTTACATTAAAAAAAAAAATTCTTGTCTGACTTCAGGGAGTTTACAATTTAGTTGAGAAGATAGGAAACCACAATACAAGACATTGGGCTCTAGAAAATATACTTTATACTACAGGAATTAAGTAAAGATCAAAATGTAATGAAGTAATTAAGGACAATTATAAGGTTGAATTCACTGATTACTGAAGTTTTATGATGCAGACAAATATATAGGAGACACTGAAAAAATCCAGCTGGAAGGAAAACACCAATGAATAGAGTAAAAATATTTTGTTTGTCTGGAGCCAACAGCTTGTCCTGTGATGTAGTGACTCCTCAGATTATATTGGCAGTATAGAACCAGATCACTGAGGGATGTGAAAAATAGTTCAAAGAGTTAGAGGCCATTTATCGAAACTTTTTAAATTTCTGACTATCTCAGTATAAAATGTTTTCACACGCACTATATAGATATATATAATCATTTACATAAAATGATTATATTGATTGATAAAAATAATTTTCATAAAACACTGAATCATGCATTGCACATATATACAAATTTAGTAATTAAAATTATTGCATTTAGAACAGCTAAGTAATATTTTAAAATATGAAGCTAGACATTATGCTACCATTAGCTAAAATTCCATTTACACTCAGAAAAACTTTTGTGGTCACAAAAAGTATTCAGTATACTCTCTTGAGAATTGCAATTTGGGGCTGAATTTTTGTCAGATAACATTCTTTTTCAAGTGTATATTAACAACATACTGGCTGAATTCATAAATAATGCTAAGTGTAATATTAGGTCTGCTAATTTCTTGTTTAATTCTGCTGATTCAACCTGACACTTCTCCAGAAGAATCATGTTAGACAACATCAACATTTTATGATGATAATTTCATTCAAACCATATAATATAGACTTAAAACCCACTTCATTGGACACAGGTCCAAACCCACCATAAGACAGAGAAACACACTTACAGCAAACAAAAGGGTGGCGGTATCATGTCACCCTCTGTATTGTGAAAACCTCACCCATCCCTCAGAATGCCTTTAGTGACTGTGTGGCACATGCAACAGCAACAATTTGTAGATAATTATTAATAAAGAATAATTATATATTTTTAAGTCAAAATGTTGATGTAAACATACATTCCAATGTTTCCTTTCCACACTAAGAGAGTCAGACTAGGTCACCAGGATTTAATGCATCCAAGTTGACAGCAAACTTTAGAAGGAGGCAACATAAAACCTGCAGATGACTACAGCTTCAAATAACAGAGAGTAATTATAAGAAATTTATAAGGAGATAGCATCCCCTTTTAAAAATAAAGAAAAAATCGTCTCCTATGTTTTGATAGAGAAGTGCTAGGGAAAAAAAATCTGGGCTAGGAAAGATGGTTGGCTATTGATTCCTGCCTAACTACCTTTCTCTTTGTCTCATTTTCTCCTAATTGTTTTTGTACTTTTACTAAGATCATTGACATTAGCATGGCTTCTCCCAGCTTTGCAAGGAATGTTGAACTCCATTTATAATTTTAGCCTGGGATCTCCAATTAAAAGTCATTCTCATTCAGGACATAAATTAAATTATAGAAAAAAACTAATTAAAATGGTATAATCCGCAAAGACAAAAAGATTGGGAGATGATCCAGATGCAGAAAGCCACAATGTTTGGGATATGCCAAGTGACTTTGGCTTTGGGGCAAATTGGAGAAACATCTTTCATCCTTCTCCAGAGAGAAAAAACAAAATTTTGATGAAATGTAGGTAAGGAGAAAGACATGCTTCTAGAGCCTAGGTTTTAGTCTAATTAATTTAGACTAAATTTAGAGAAGAAACAAAAAGAGGGTTCAGGGGAGATGTAAATTGATACAAGATCCCTAAACATGTAGCAGAGGTAGGAAAAGAAAGGGGAAAAAAGAATATGAAAAGGAGAAGGAAAACTCTAGGTTCAGCCCCATATCTAAGACCAGGCTAAGAATGGGACTGAACATGTTTGATACACGTGTCAAATTGAAATGGGAAACAATTCTTTGCTTTTCCTCCCATCAATAGGTGAGATCTAATTCCTCTCCACTTTACCAATAAAATTTGGCAGAAGTGATGTTCTGGGACTGTAATACCAAATCAAAAGAAGCATTCATTGCAGGTTCTGCCTGGCTCTCATAGCACTCACTACTGGAATCCAGCTTTAATGTTGGAATAAACCATGCAGGCTCATGGAGAGGCTCACGTAGTGAGAAACTGAAGCCTCCAACCAAGAGCCCCAGCTGAGCTCTAAACAGACAGCCAGCATCAACTTGGCAGTCATGTCAGTAAGCATACTTGCCAATAGATCCTCCAGCCCAACTGAGCCACTCTAACTTATGCTACAGAAGACAGAGATCTTACACGCCCTATTTATAGTTGAATTCTTAGCACCTAACACATTGACACATTCAAAATAGTCAATGGATACTTGTTAAATGAATGAATGAATGCAGTGTTATGTTCTAAAGCATACGTCACTGACCAGTAGAGTCTACAAAATAAGAAATAGGTTATCAATCAATTCAAGGCTCAGCATGAGTTTTTCACCTTCAAGCAGTCTCAGATATTGGACAAGCGTCGGTTTATGTTGGCACAGCCACTATGATACAATGATGTGGCTATTTAGAAACAGGAGAGTGTAAAAAACTCAAAACAAAATTGTTTTTATTCACACTTAGTGATAGTCTTCTCCGATGAATCAGAAGTGGCATTGTAGTGAAAGTTAATTAATCACCTTGACCTAGATTCTAGAATATGACTATCAGGAAAAATAGGTTTAATGCACTTCGTGCATCTTGAGGGTATTAATCAAGTTGTAACTCTGGCATTCCTCACCCTCTTTTCTATTAGATGTTGGAGATAGAATTTAACAATACATGATGAATTTAATTCATTTTTTAAAAAGTGGTTGAGTAAATCTACTTTCTCCTGAAAATTAGATCTTTATTAATACAAGTTTAGAATTCTACAACTGATATTTAAATACTAGGCATCACATTTTTCAGTCTGATGTAAGAATTTGTTTTTAAAGTATACATTTTAAAACCTGTAAAAGGTTAAAACCAAGTTTTATCCTATCGAATGTTTATCTTCATTCATACCTATAGAAGTACTTCATGAAGTCAGATATGACTAGGAAACATGAAACAAAATACAGTTTGCCAATCTTTAACACTGAAAAGTGTGAAATATCATCCAAATGCATAAATGTCCTACTGGGGATGATGGTTATCGCCTTAAGGATAAAGATTTCCCACCTTAAAATTTGGTTTTTATTTTAAAATGCATTGTGAAACTGGAGAGTACAGAGTCATCTCACAAAGATATGGAGTATCTCAAGGAAAGACATGATGTAGATACTACTCATGCCTGTTCTGCCCCTTCCATGCCTGTTCTCCATCCCATGCACTGCTAAAACCAGTTAATTAAAAGTTCTCTGCATGTGGCAGTGTTTTTCAAAGTGTCGTTCATGATCTTTTCATGACCTGTGGAATAAATTTAGTAGCAAGTGCTAACTTACACTACTACTAACAATAAAATTTTAGATATAGAATAAATAATAGAATGAATCATAGTAACTGCAAGTATGGCTTCATGACACTTTTGCTCCACGTGTGTGTGTGTGTGTGTGTGTGTGTGTGTGTGTGTGTGTGTACGGGCTCATCTCATGTGTGCTGTAATGAATATACTTGAGTAAGTGATAATCAAAAAAATTTGAAAGCCATTGTATTGAAGAGTGATAACAAGTTGAATTGGATATTCTGCCTGCTGTTAGAATTAGAATTTGTGCCAAAGCCAAGAATTCACTGAATGGAAACTGGCTAATGCCCTTTTCCAAGTTTCTTGTTCTTAGAGAGGAAAGCTGTTGCTACTTGTTCTTAAGCATGATTTAGTCTATATCTGTACTTCAGATATTTAAGATATCTAAAGAGACTATTTTCAGTGTTGCTTTGAAATTAAGTGATTCACAGCTTCAATCCAGTAATCTTTAGACTAGTCATAAAGCTCTTGGAAGTGTCATCATGCTTCAAATATTTTCACCTCTATCAAAATAAAGTCACTCACTAGGAAAATCCTCAGAGCCCAAAAGGGAAGTAGAGGCAAGCAAGCTATTCCAGCTCCCAGTCAAGGGTTCTAGAAAAGTTGAGCTGGTTCAACGTGTTTTTTATCATAAAGGCACAGAACTAAAGAACAGAAAGGGTTTACCTATTTGAAAAGAGAAATGAGACTCTAAGAAGGAGGGTGAATCAGTCAGTAACAAGAAATATCACATAAATTATCTGGAAAGGTGTTTATAAGGGAACAGAAGATAATAAATTTGGATAAACTCCTAATTTAGGCTATTAAATAGATATATACAATGAAATACATTTCAAAATAAAAGACAGAGTTAAGCTTTGAGGAAAATGTAATGGGCTCTGGCTTTGAGAAGGTTATGTGAGTCTGCAACCATCCATTCATTTGTTACTCAACAAATATTAAAGACTAAATATCCTGGAGAGAATATAATAATGAAGATTCTAACTTTAAGTGAGTTTGGATAAAAATGTGATAGAAATATGAGCCAAGTGCATGTTATCTCAATAAGGCCTAGCTACCTGCAGTCTAGTCTGAGCTTAGTGTAAAATTCAAAGGAATGCCAACCAATCCAACATCTAGCAAGGATTTTAAAGGTAGTTTAAATATTTACTGTTTTTTCAAAAATAGAAAAAATAATTTATTATAAAATTCATTATGCCATTTATTGTAGATGATAAAAACATATCTACCATATGTCCAAGTCTCTCTTCTTCCTGTCTGTAAAGTCTCCAGGACTTTCCCTTGAACCAAGCACACACTGATTCCAATCTTTCTTCTCTGTTCATCTCACCTTTAGATCTATTCATTGATCTTCTGACCGAGACTCTTTGTAGCTGCCTATTTAAATCTATCAAAGCTGTAAATATTTAGACATGTTTTCTATCCCCTGTAAAAACAGAGAAAATACAATATGGAGAATAGCATAAAAAATGATCTATTAATATAAATAGGGATCATTAGAAAAACAGGGTTGAGAAAAAGATGATTCATTCAGTGAGAGATGCGTTAATATAAGTTGTTGGTAAGGTGCAACATGGATATTTCCAACGAAGACTTTCAAACGTTGGATAGAAACTTCAGAGGAGGGCCACCATTTAGGTAAAATATTTGGATTTGTAAGTATAAGGAAATATTTTCTGACATCACAAATTGAATGAGATCGCAAACAGTGAGAGTTTTGCTGATGAAGAGACATTAAGGGCATATTTCTGGGGAAGAACTCTATTAAGTGGATCAGACAAAGAGGATGAGCCGGATAACAGATTGAAAGGGGAAAAGAAGACTGAGCAATTCTGTGTCAGGTAATAAAGGAGACTAAGAAATAACAGATGCCACAAAGAGATCAAGAAGTTCAATGATGTATAGAGCTATTTGATATATACTGTGAGGTTATTTTGTGCTATGGATAAAATTTCCTTTGAGACATAGAAGAAATGGTTATAGAAAATTGTTCATTTTTTTCAAAATATTCATAACACTTTAGCCTACCTATTGAGAAAAATGATCATAGGATATAAACTGTCTACTAAGATTAAAATAAAAATCACAATATAGGAATCCCATCTCCTATGAATGCACTTGGGGAGTTTTTTATTTATTTGTTAGCTTTTGCTTTTTAAAAAAACATTAAGATTGGCTATCAAAGAATGAAAGATGTAAAATTATTCCTAAATAAGTCTGCGTAGGAAATAACATGATCTACTGTTGTTTTGATTCAAAATTATCTCAGTGAATATTTCCTGGGAAAGAATGAATGGAGATATAGGAATCACTTTTTTTTTTTTTTGCTTTAAGTGAGCCTAAGTAAATTTAATTAATTCAGTATTCAGTGTTATATCAAGAAATAATAATTTACAAAGATCATCAATTACCTGTGTCTGTCTTTTTTCCCATTCTTCCCTCATATGAATAAATGAGTACTAGATATTGATGAAACACTGTGTGCTATTTAATATATAATTTATTCCAACATTTGAAACACTCGATTTAAGCAATAAAGTAAAATTTTTTTCATGAAAATATCACCTCTCTGGCGTGTTAAAACCAGTGACACCTTTAGGTTATCGGATGGGCTTTCAGAAAGTAAACAGCTGAGCCACTGTCATCAGGTTGCTGTCAGTTAAGGAATGCAAAGTGACGTCTGTTGAATTTCATTCACCACAGTGAGGTAAATATAAGGCCAGGTAAGAAGACTGGAAAATAAGAAATATTTTCTCCTAATCTGAGCAAACATAAGAGCCTGTAACTAGGAACCTGCTATAGAAAACTAATTTTTCTTATTTCTTTGTCTGTCTTCAGACTAGTTAGCTTAGTTGGTCTGAGAAAATTTAAGCTTAATCCAGGTAACTTTGAACTGACCAGTTGACTGAGAAATATCTGCCCCCGGTAAACAAAGGGACCAGAAAGCGACAAGTTCACTACTATGGGTCAAGGAATTTAAATATATTCTACAATAACTCTCTTTTATGTCAAAAAATTACCATTCTTTTTATTACTTTATATGCTATGTATTTGCACTTATGAAGAGTTAACCTTTGTGAGTAAAAGATGTATTTGTAGGCAAAATAGTTGCATGAGTACATTCCCACAGTTTATTCATCTCTTTTTTATGTTTTCAAGAATATCATCTTTTAATTTCTTCTTCACAAAAAATTCTTGCTCTTACATTATTAGCTCTTGAGCTCCTCCTTTTTCAGTTTTACCTCAGTTTTGCCTTTCTAAATTTTTTGTTTTTGCCTCAGCAGAATTCAACCTATCCAAGTTTCAATCTATCTTACTGCATTGACATTATAAAGCTTTCTGCATCCATCTATTGTTTCAGAGATCAAATTGGCAACTATATTGCAACTTGCAATGCATTTACTTTTTTAAAACTTCTTCTAGCATCAGTTGTGCTTCAGAAATTGCTCTTCTATTTCACTTTTTCCCCTATTGTTTTCCCTAATACTTAACGGGGATCCAAATGATCAATATAGCTATGTTCAAAAATTAATAATTTGGAACTATTTTTACCCTAATTGAGGAATACTGGTTTTAGAAAGATTCTGTAGATATTCTTGTAAAGTATAAACCTGTCTGTGCATTTCATATATCTCAAATATTCTAGATTTAAAATTGAGATGGCATAACAGACAACCGATTTTATTGAAACTTGCTAAGAATCCAATGTGAGTGTAACTAGAAAAAAGATTTGATTTTTGTTTTCAATCTAATCCACACATCCTTATTTTATCAATCTTCCCTTCAGCAAGCATAAAGTCACGTTATTACTTTCAAATGCCTTTTATTATAGGATACCTTTTCTTTCACTTTATAAATTCATTTCTTCAAATAAAAAAAGAGGTACTCAACTTCTCTTCAACTAATTATCTTTATCTTTCTGCTGAATAGGGTTAAAATTGTGACCTTAACTTAAAAAAAAATAACTTGAAAAATAATAGTTAAAAGTTACATTGCCACATTTGACCCTTATACCGAAAGGCCCAAACCTTTCATTCTTCTAGATGAGAGGAAATAATGCTTGAAAATAGCATGGGTTCTTAAAAATTCATTAATCCATTCACCCATTCAATAAAATGTTGTTAAGCATTTCCAAATAGTCTAACAAAAAAATTTACAATCACATGATGAGAAAAGTGTTATGAAGGAAATGATGATTTCTTTTGAGGTTCTACGAGGTGGTGTTTTAAAATCTTGATTTATTTTTGGAGAAGGAGAATGGGAAAGCTGTCTCTTAAAAGTGATTGCATTGGATTTGGGGAGTGAATGTATTACCTTCACAAAGTTACCCCAATTACATTTCTTTACACAGAAGTCATATTTATAACTTCTTAAAGAATTTATAACACAAGCACCGGTAATGAAGGTTAAAAAAGAATAGAGTAATATCATATTACCCAGGCCTCTCTCAGCTGCAAGTACAAGAACACAATTCTGATTAGCCTGAAAAGAAGTAAAAGAATATGATGGTTGAGCCCAGGCTGTGGAATAAGACTGCCAAGATTAGTGTCCTGGCCCCTTTTGTGATCTCCTGGACTAGTTACTGATTGTGGTAGACTTGGCAATGCACCACCGAGATCCCCCTTCAGTGGGGGCTTGAGGCCCCACTGTGGAGCATGCCACTGGCAGCAGCCTTCAAGTGTTAGTGTCTTCCAGGATTGCCTCAAGTGAAGGGATCCACTGTCTAAGGTCACATCCTTTTCCCAAGGTGGTCTACATCTAAGAACTGACCGAATGAGATAAAGAACTAATCTCTTGCTCCAACAGGACATCTTTGAAGTAGCATTATAGCCCCTTCTCCAAGGGGGGGACTTGGGAGACACCTCTAAGACTGTCTTTAGGCCTGCACTGCAGCTCACCTTCTCTCTGTACCCACTTCTGCTTGCTTCTCTTCCCTTTCACAGGTATTGGTCTCAAGAGCACCCCTTAATAAATACCCTGAGTGATAAACTCCATGTAAGAATCTGTTTCCTGGGAAATCCAGTCTGTGACACCTATACTCTCTGACTTTCTATTTTCTCATCTATAAAAAGAGAATAATAGAACCTTTCTCTCTGGATTGTTGTGAAATTTTATAGAGAATATTCACAGAAGGTACTTAATCTGGTGATTGACATATAGTAAATAGTATATACATTTTATCTGTGATGATGATGTGTATGATGATTGGGGAAGAGAAACTGAGATGGACAGGTATGGTTTGAATTCAGGACTCCAAATAACGTCATTACTTTCTTGCTCTCTCCTATTTTATTTTTAACGAGCAACCACATTTCCTCAGTTATCTTTGTGTGTTTTCCTCATTTGCTCTTAGTACCAACCAGCACTATCCATGTGGTAGGAAGGGGTGTGGTGTGAACCAAATGACAAAATAAATCTCTTCTTTCCCCTCTTTTCAGGAGGGATGTACTTTGATTTTAAGGCCTGGCCCTGGTAAGATAATGTTACTTATCACCCTCTAATGTTTATCCACCCTCCAGGCCAAATCTACCTGGAATATTGACAGTGGTCAAATTTTTAACATAAATTAAATCTTTTGTCCTTTTTGAAATGCTCATCTTCCAGGAAGTGTTATTCTTTACATAGTTTAAAAGATGAATAAAACATTTTTTTTCTCAGATCCTTTTCTGAGAATAGACATTGACAAAGAAAGTAAAGAAGAGAGAAATGAAGGGCACCATGGCAGGGCTGAAAACAGGGGGAAGATAAAAGAACTGCAAAGCTTAATACTGCTAAAGATAAATGCCCTCTACTTCATAATACTGCATTGGGCCAGCATTCCATCACTGTGTCAAACGTAAATATTTGGACATAAATATGTCCTTCTTTGATATTGACATCAAAATTGATATTACCATAATTTAGTACAGTGACACTTAACCTATTCAGAAGATGTTCATCCCTCTGTTGGCTATTTGGAGACCAGTCAATGACACAGTGTAATAAAATCAAAAAAATACACAAAAAGTATTAATACCTTTTCCCTCTCTGCACCCACAAAGGGAGGGTGTTGAGGGAGACGGCAATAATAAAAGAGAACTCAAGGGCCCTAAATTGGCTTTCATCAAGCTGAGGACCCAGAGGCGACCACTGTCCTACTGAAGCATGTGCAATTCCTATAGACATGGTTGGATTTGAGGAGAATGAAACCACAATCTCTGGCCATAGGAAGTTGAATTTGTCTTTAGAAAATAAAAATTCCTAACTTACAAAATATATTTACCTTGGACTATGGTGCTGTGGCTTTCCACTTCAATAAATCAGGGAATTTATCTAGCCTGGGGGAATAGGGCAACTTCAGGTTAAAAACCAAAGTCCGGGGCCAGACTCAGTGGCCTAGTGGTTGAGTTTGGCGCATTCGACTTCAGTGGCTCGGATTCGGTTCCCAGGTGCAGACCTACACCACCTGTCTGTCAGTGGCCATGCTGTGGTGGTGGCTCACATACCAAAAAGAGGAAGACTGACATTAGCTCAGGGCAAATCTTCCTCAGGAAAAAAAAAAAGATTCTATATTCCATTCACTCTCTAGTCTGAGCAGCCAAATTTCCTCAATGAGCCTTTTGTGTTTGCCTCTTATCCCAATTTTCAGTCTGCCTAGATAGACAAGTCTGCTTTTCTTCTTTTTAAATTTATTTCTTTTTTATTTTTAATTATAAAAACTACTAAACTTAATTAGGACTCTAGAAGAGAATGACTCAAATAATGACAATCTAGCCATCCTACTCTAACCCTTCCTATCATTTTAGCATATTATTTTCTAGTCATTTTCTTCTCCAGAGCATACTGTTGTTGTCACTGCGTGACATTCGTATTCTGCTTTTTTCACTTAACATCTTATAATGAGCATTTACTAGTGCATTTACCAAGGCTTCATAACCATTTTTAATGATTGCAATTGTTCTATCAAGTAAATTTATTATTATTGTCCTAATTTTCTATTACTGGACAGTTTGATTTCTCCCAATATTCACAATTGTAATTAATATTTACCTGGCAAATATTTTTACATACACAGCTCTTTCCATGTTTTGTGCTATTCCTTTAGGACAAAGTCTAATAAGATAATGTTAAATAAAATTAAGAGCCTTTTGAAACTTGACAGTGAACTGAATGAGAAAAAAAATGTGTATAAGTAAAGCTTCCTAACAACAGGCAAACTTCTTTTTACGGACAAAGCACAGTGGTCAGAGTCACTGCCCCACACACTCAAATGCACGGCCATCAGTCTGCCTGCAGACTTTACTCCTTTCTTTGTCCTTTGCAGTGGCAGGACAGGCTTCCTTCAGTCTGATGCGGCTCTTCCCTAAGGCACTTAGTTTCTAGGGATGGTCACAGAACCGACCCTCAGCTTCCTTCAGTGCTACCTGCTTCACCGAAAGCTTAGAAAAACAAAAGCAAATTACAACACAGATATTTTAAAATGTCAAGTGAAATATGATTTCCTTAAAAAGTCCAAGAGCCAATCCCTTCTACAGCATTTCCCAAAGGTATGCAATTTGTCACCCAGCTCCCGGCTTGCTTCATTGTGGTAGAGGAAAGACAATTACATCTGGTCAGCTGTCCTGCTCACAGCGAGGACGGGCCTGGACCTCACCTTCTCCTGCTGCAGTTCAAGAACCTGTCTCTCCGAGGTTTAGAGAGAGCCAACTCTTCACCCTTCGCACCAATGTAGTCCACCCTTAATCTCCTGCCAGAGGATTGGCTTTGGACTCAGGATAATTATCAGGCTTTGTTCTGCTTCTATTTGGTTTTCTCCAGGAATAGGTGAGGGGAAAGTATGATTCTTTGGCATCTGCCAGCCTCTTCGTATGATTGCTCAAGTAACAGCACACAGAAAGCGGAATAGGCATGTGCTCAGACACAGTCATGGCATTGGTGGGGAGAGGAGGTGTGATTTCATGTTTAAGAACACATGTATAAAACAGGAACATACCTGCAGAGGGAGAAAAATTACAACTAATTTATATTCCTAAACAGAACTCCCTTTCTTAAGAATATTCTTCATTATTGTTTAAATTTTAGATACACTTAATTTAAATGATCACTCAAAAGATTTTTCAAAGAACAGGCAGAAGATCAGCTCGGAAGTCCCACTCATAGAAAGGAGAAACTACTTGCAACTTTATTTTGAAAGCTTTCTTTGATATTTTTGGCCACTATCCCTGACAACATTTAAAAATAATAGTAACAACAAGAACCATAATGGAGATACCCTGCTATGTTGGGACTCTTCCATATAGCTATCTAAGAAATTAGAAGTTTCAAAATGAATGGCTAACTGGGAACATTAAGTAGAGGTGACTAAACAAGCATACTTTGAATAAAGAGTGCTGAGGATTTCAATATATTAGGATGTTTTAAAATGTGATAGTCACTCACTTGAGGACCAGGTGGGCTAAGCACAATTCTTGGGCATTTTGTATAGCCTGCGGTTGTCAATGAAAAATTTAAGGCAGATAAAGATTACTTATATCCCACCAAAACCTTGCTGCCAAATTATAACTAAAACAGTTCAGACCAAATTTTGCCACATTTATTTTTACCAAACAAATATTCGTTAAACAATATTAGCAAGCAAATACAAAAACAATACTATACCTTATTCTTTATACCAGATAAAGTCATCTTTGGGTGACCATTACCTTGCATAAAAGATTCTTTCAAGGCAAACTAGTCAGTGCTCTAAAAGGAAGGTTCTGTTACATTTATAGTGGACATCAAGCATCCTGCATCTTCCACATTCACAGCCAAACAAAATTGTTTGGGGATTTAGTTTGGAGTACTATACTTAAAGATATATGCAATTTGCCTAGCAGAATTGTTTGTCCCTTTCATGTAATAGTGGGCAATGTCTCTAAGTTTTCACGTCTCTAATTTCAGTCTTCTGTATATGTAGGAAACCATTTCTTTCACAAATGAAATTTCATTTATAATATTTGTCATACTAATTAGTAAAGCCTTGACTTTGCTTGAGACATAGATTACAAAAGCAATTTTTATAGCCACCTTTGGATTGAATAGAATGCTAAATAACTATTTCTGAAGTGTGATTGCCTGATGATGAATTTCAAGTCATGTGGAGTAAGTCCTCCAACTTTGCTTTAAAACTTGTTTGAGCTGTTCTAGGTCCTTGCATTTCAACATGAACATTAGAATCAGTTTGTCAATTTCTACAAAACTGCCTGATGTGATTTTGATTTAGATTGCTATAGTCTAAACATTAATTTGGAGAAAATTGACAGTTTAGCAATATTGAATCTTCTGATCTAAGAACATGGTATATATCTCCATTTATTTAGGGATTCTTTAATTTCTCCAAGAAATATATTACAGTTTTCAATGTATAAGTTTGCATGGTTTTTATCATATTTATCCTAAAGTATTTCATATTTTGATGTTGATGTTAATTTTATTGAATTTTTTATTTTAATTTCCGTGTACACTGCTAGTATATAAAAACTATTTTTTGTAAATTGATCCTTTTTCTTGTATAATTATTAGTTTACACTACTAGTAATACTAAAATACTTGTTATTTTACCAGTTTTTTTGTTGATTTCATAGGATTTCTATATAGGTAATTTTCTGAGAATAAAGATAGTTTTCCTCCTCTTACCCAATCTAAATGGCTTTAATTTATTTCTCTTTTTTGCACTGCAATGTTGAATAGAAGGTTTTTCTATTAGGCTTTTTTCTTTTTTTGTTGTTTTGATTTTTTTAATTTCAGCTTTATTGAGGTATAATTAACAATTAAGATTGTAAGATATTTCAAGTGTTTATTGTGGTTATTTGATATATGTAAACACTGTGAATGGATTCCCTTATTTAGTTAATTAACACATTCATCACCTCACCAAATTATATTTTTATTTTTGTAAGTTCTACTCTCTTAGCAAAATTCACTTACACAGTACAGTATTATGTGGTTTGACAATACTGTTGTCACCATGTTTTACATCAGATTCTCAGACCTTATTCGTCTTAGGCTTTTTTCTTAGTCTCAAGTGAAAAATACTCATTCTTTCACATTTAAGTATGATATTAGGCATGGATTTTTTCATAGATACTCTTTATGAGACTGAGAAATTTTGCTTTTATTCCCAGATTGCTGAGAATTTTTAAAGAAATGTATTTTGTTTTGTTTTGTTTTGTCAATTAGTTTTTCAGCCTCTAGTGACATGACCATATATTTTTCCCAGTTTTACTTCCCATTTATATTTTTTGAGTGGCAAACCAACCTTGCATTCCTGGAATAATCCCCACTCACTTGGGATGTAGTATCAATTTGGTATATTGTTGAACTCAATTTGTCAACATTTTATTTAAAAATTTTGGTCTAGATCGATAAGGGATATTTATTCTCTAGTTTTCTTATAATGACTTTGTCTTGTTTTGGTGTCAGGTTAATTCTGGCCTCATAGAATTGAGTTGGAAAGTATTTCATCCTCTGCAATTTTTTGAAAGAGTTTTTTTAGAATTGTGCTTTTTTTCTTTCTTAAACATTTCTTTCGTGGCATTTGCCAAAGGCAACTAACTGGTATTCATTTCCATCCCCCGGTAGAAATCATGCCTGTTTTTCTTGTCATTATAGAATTAAGGGTAAAAGAATACTGGCTGCATAGTAGCAGCCCAGGAAATATTTATGGATTGTATAAAAGATTCAAAGAACAAAAAAGACAAAAAAATTAACTCTAGTCATTATATTCTTTGCTGTTGATTCAGGAAATGTTGAGTTATCTTCTTAATATTAATTCAAAATTCTATTACCATTATTAATTTCAAAAGAGTACACTTGAGGTCTTATTTTATTTATGTATTTATTTTTTTCTTTTTTATATCAGGCATAGTTTCAAGAATTTAGTGATGAAATTATTTATTGAAATTAATTAGCACCGTCCATATGTAGGTATACAAGTAAAATATCTATCATCTTTCCTGTCTTTAAAAAGAACAATATTAGTTTAATTATTGTATTTATATCTTAATAAAAGGAACATAATACTTTTAAATGCTTAAATATTTTCTATCACACATGCCAAAAAACAAGTGGATTTAAAAGTGTTTCCTCAGCTCCCTGTTTGTAGCTCAACAACACCCGATGTTTCTGTTCAATTCCACTACTCAGTATAAATTTGCAACTTCAACCTAGCATTTACTAATTATCTACCACCCTGACATCTAATTTTTAAAAATAATTTGAATTTCTAAATCACTTCAAAACCTAATGGAACTCAAATGCTATTACAGCTGAAACCACTTAATAGGGCCTTGTTAATACAGACACTAGTTAAATTAAGCACTTTCAGTGAACATATTTTATCTTGGCCACTTGATGTAATCCAAAATAATAATAATGGCTAATAAGTACAGCCTGATAACAGGGACATTTTCTCCATTAACCATTTGCCTAGACTGTTGGGATTTTTCTGCTTCAGAGTTAATAAGAGTCACTGATTTGAGAGATTCTATTATAAATTCTGTTTTTTGCTTTCCAGAGAAGAAAAATAGCACTCACGATGCAGTGATATCAGTCTAACTTCAGTATGAATACAGAAGCCTGTTTGGCAATATGTATGTATTATATACCTTTCCAGAAAACAAAACATAGACCCATCCACAATGGGTCATTGTTATTTTTATTTTAATTATATTAACTATCAGAACTGAAACATCACAAACCCTCATTATCACTATATTACATGGCTGAAATACTTTGCAAAGTGTACAATGTTACAGTTATCAATTTTAAGATACTTCAGACAAAATACTACAGGGTTATAGAACAGCTAACAATTTCAAAAAGTTATCATCACAAACATTGAAAAACAGTGTGTCTTATTGGAGTTAGTATTTTTTTCTATCTATCCTTTCAGTGTAATTTAGTCAAACATTAAGCAGTTTCTCTAAACAGTGTGACACTTCGCTCTATTCTATATATGCTATATACTCTATTTAAGAATAATAAAGAAGCCATTTCACTCACAGGTCAAAAAAAGTTTCACTGAGTATCATAATGGCCTATTAGTTTCTTTGTTCCAAAAGTTCTTGAATCTTTAAACCAATTTGTGCATCTAATCCCTTATCAGAACTTATTCTTTCATTTATTATTTATCAAATATGAACTCTATGTCAAATATTATGGTATGCTTCATTAAAATAAATATGAGTTGTGCCAGATTTTCCATTGTCAACTTGGCATTATCCTGCCTATCCTATATTCTCTCCTATAGGGGAGAAGCCCAGAACCACATTTGTCTGAATTCTTCTACACTATTATTCTGGGTTAGATCTTCAAATGAAAGGCTCTCTAATGAAATCTTTAGGAGAAAAATAAACAATTTTTTTATAGTTGCAGCTGTGTTCAGGCAGTTAAGATGATCTATAATGGCTTCTCCTGGCTCAGGAGTCCTTCTGGAAATCACCTGTGGTGAGCAGCCAGCTAACATCTCCAGTGTAGAGTTCCCTTGGATTCCAAGTTGGTAAGGTGGGGTCCTCCAGAAAATCACTCTACATGGTGGTGTATGTGGCTGACACCATTAGAATAAAAACTTCCAGCGATTCTTGCATTTGAGGATATCTTGGAAATGGCTTTTCCGATCTTATGCCCCAAACCTCCCAAAAGTTGTGTAAGTTTCTAACTTCTGGTTTAAATCATTTTTCTACATCTGCATTTAGCCAAGATAGAGCAACACAAAATGAATTCACCTGCTCATCTGACAAAACTAAAACACTGGATATGATATAAAACATGTTTTTCAAGAATGGGTATCAGACAATCCAAACCAATAATCCTTGAGAGACAGAAAAACAGAGTCCTATAATTGCCTCACCTTACTGCCTAAACAGAATTTTCAAGCCACAGTCCAGGGAAGGGAAACACAGGTGGAACTTGTGGTCTCTCTGAGTTGAAATGATGGAGATAAGTGTTCACAAAAGGTTCGGTCGCTAAAGTCTGCAAGATAGAACACCAGAGAAGAGAGACTTACACAGCTTCTCTGGAAGCTCCTTCAGAGTTCTACACAGGCTTTCTTTTGAGTCTCCAGTTTACTACTGATGAGTGCATGTATGTGAAGAAACTACCCAACAACAACCAGAAAGGAGCATGTAGAGCCATATCCAGACCTTACTTGGGGCTGGGACTAGTTTATGTTCCCACCAGCCTGAGAGGAAAAATGTAATTCTCAAGACTTTGTGTAGAGTACTCAGAATGGTATTTTCACAGTAGTATGAACTTAGACAGAAATGCCTCAGAATAAAGACTGCTCTGATCCCATCTAACAAATTTTAAATGCAGTCTTCAAAAGGGTCATACTTTTTTCAAATAACCTAATGGTGTCCCAGCAAAAATATCTAGCACCCAACTAGGTAAAATGTACAATGTCTGAGGTTGGATAAAAATTACCAGGCATTCAAAAAAAAAAAAAAAGCATAAAAATATAATCCTTAATAAGGATAGAAATCAGTTAATTAATATGGACCCAGAATTGACACAGGTCCTGATAGCTTCACTGGAGAATTCTGTCAAACATTTAAAGAATAAATAGTACCAATTCCACACAAACTTTTTAAAAGGAAGCTAGAGAAAAAAAAAGAAGAAGAAATGGGACAAATAACAAATAGTAAGATAGTGGAATTAATTCCAAGCATATCAATAATCACATTAAATATACATGGTCTAAACACAATAATTAAATAACAGAGACTGTATTCTGACTACAAGAAAACAATTTTAAATGTAGAGACAATACAGGTTAAAAGTAAAAAGTTGAAAAGTTAACTATATTAATACTAATCAAAAGAATACTAAAATAGTTATACTAATACCAGATAAACTAGATTTCAGAGTAAAGAATATCTCCATGGATATAGAGAAATATTTCATAAATTGAATGAGACAGTTAATCAAGAGGATATAGCAATGCTAAATGCTTATGAACCAATAAGAGCTTCAAAAAACATGGAGCAAACCTGGTAAAATTAAAAGGATAAAAAAAGATAAATCCACAATTGTTAGTAAATTTCAAAACTTTCAGTAATTGATAGAATGAACTGACAAATAATTAGTAAGGACAGAAAAGCCTTGAAGAACACTATCTACTCACAACCTATTTGATATTTATAAAACACGTCAACTTAGAATGGTAGAATACATATTCATCTCAAATCACGTAGAATACTCAATAAGATTGACCATAAAACAAATTTTAACAAGTGTAATATTATTTAAATCATACAAACTATCCTATCTGACTATAATGGAAGTAAAAATCAATAGAGAATGATATATTAAAAATATCCAACTTTTGGGGGCTGGCCCAGTGGCATAGTGATTAGGTTCATGCACTCCACTTCCATTGCCCAGGGTTTCACAGGTTCGGATCCTGGGTACAGACAGACTCACTGCTTGTCAAGCCATGCTGTGTCAGGCATCCCATATAAAGTAGAGGAAGATAGGCATGGATGTTAGCCCAGGGACAGTCTTCCTCAGAAAAAAAAAAATGCAACCTTTTAAGAAACTAATTAACAGACTTCTAAATAATATACATCAAAGAAACAAATCAAAAGTAAAATTAAAAAGTATTTTGAACAAATGGCAAAGATAACAAAATGTATAGAAGTTTGAGGAATACATTTAAAATAGTGCTTAAAAATTTATAGCAATAAATGCCTATATTGCAAAAGAAGAAAGATCTCAAATCAGTGATATCAAATTCCATCTTAAGAAACCAGAAAAAGAAGAGTAAATGAAAACAAATTAAACAGAAAAAAGAAAATAATAATGAAGTAAAACAACAATGTATGAAATAGAAATCAGAAAAACAAAAAAGCAGAGGCTGGCCTGGTGGCGCAGCAGTTTAGTTCGCACTTTGGCAGCCAGGGTGCGCGGGTTCGGATCCCGGGTGCCCGCCGACGCACTGCTTGTCAGCCATGCTGTGGCGGCGTCCCATATAAAGTAGAGGAAGATGGGCACGGATGTTAGCCCAGGGCCAGTCTTCCTCAGCAAAATGGAGGCGGATTGGCAACGGATGTTAGCTCAGGGCTGGTCTACCTCACATAAAAAAAGAAAAACAAAAAAGGAATGAAATAAAAAATCTAGCACTTAAAAAGGTCAATAAAGTTGATATATCATTATCCAGACCAATGAGGAGAAAAGGGGGGAAATCGTTTTTTTTCTGTAAGGCAAGCACAAAGACAATCCTCATAAACTATAGATTAATATTCCTGATGGATATAAATGCACAACTCAACAAAATTTTAGCAAATTGAATCCAAAAATACATGAATAGAATAATATATCATGACCAACTGAAATTTATCCCAAGAATTCGAGGTTGATTTAACATTGAAAATTAATCAATGAAATTCACCATATAAACAGAATATAAAAGCAGTTACATACGGGTTGGCCTGGAAGCATAGTGGTTAAGCTTGTGTGCTCCACTTTGGCGGCCTGGGGCTCGCAGTTTCAGATCCTGGGCACAGACCTATGCACTGCTTATCAAGCCATGCTGTGGCAGACGTCCCACTATAAAACAGAGGAAGATCGGCACAGATAGCTCAGGGCCAATCTTCCTCAGCAAAAAGAGGAGGATTAGCAATGGTTGTCAGCTCAGGGCTAATTTTTCTCACCAAAAAAAAAGTAATTACATCTCAATAGAAGCAGAAGAATCATTTGTTAAAATCTCTTTGGAAAGCACTTTGGCAGTTTCTTAAAAACATAAACTTATACCTACTATCCTATATAGTCATTCTAACCCTAGATATTTACCCAATTTAAATGAAAGTATATGTTCTTACAAAAACATGCAAACGTTCATAGCAATTTTATTTTTAATAAACATTCCTCAGCAGTGAATTGATAAACGAATCATGGTATATCCATATGATACAATACTATTCAGCAATAAAGAGGAATGAGCTACTGATACACGCAACAGCATGGATGGTATCAAAATAATTATGCTGAATGAAAGATGCAAGACCAAAAAGAGTACTAGTATATGATTCAATTTATGTAAAATTCCAGAAAATGCAAACAAGTATGTAGTGGCACAACACAGATCAGCAACTGTCTATGGATAGGGGTCGATGGGGAGTTAATGAAGCGAAGTTTCACAAAGGGGCATGAGGAATCTTTTGAGGGTGTTAGATATATTCATTATTTTGAATTTGTAGATGGTTTCACAGGTGTATACATTTGCCAAAACTCATGAAATTGTACAATTTGTAGCTCAATACAATTGGAAACATATATATATATATCTTTTAACTGAAAAAAAAACTTCATCTTCTATTCTCCTGATTTAACCTTTACTAATAGAGAATCATTGCTCTCACATAACTTAGATTCTAGTAGAAGGAGTCAGAAATGTAAAAAGTTACATATACTAAATTGTGTACAATACAGTATACTACAACAGTAATCTGAACAGTATGAACCTATGCAACCAGTTTCTAAAAGTAATAGCCAATAGAAAGAGGTAAGTAGGTCAGCATAGCTGACATAGAGGGGAAGAAGAGAGTATAGAAAAATATAAGCCTGAATGGATAAATGCGAAACCAATCGTGGGCAGCTCTTTTGTACCAAGAAAGCCTATAGATAGTAAGAAGTCACACGGGGATTTGTAGCAGAGCAAAATGAGGGTGTATATGAAGACAGACATGGCGAGATTAACTGTAGTTTAGAAACTCTTGGGTGTGACAGAAAATCCAACTCAAATTCTTTTAGGTAAATAAATAAAAAATAAATGCATTTATTGGCTCACACAATTAAAAATGAAGTATTCAGCTAAATCATTCCTTGCTCCGGAGACTCAGATGATGTCTCTGGATAGGGTTTCTCTCCATTATTTGCTCTTCTCTCTTCCAAGCTGACTTCCTTCTCAGTCTCCATTTAGCATCAAGATGATCTACTGGAAGTTCTCATTCTATAAAATCTAAGATATAAACCCAGTGGGAGAAGGTCTATGCTTCTTTTCCAATAATCCTATCAAATATTTATTTGACTCTCAATAGCTTTGATTGGGTCAAGAGCCCATGGACTAATTGCTTAGATCAAGAGAGTGCAATGTTCTGATTGTCTGATTTGCAAACAAGTCATATATACCCACCCCTGTTACCATGAGGTTAGCGGAGGGAGTGGTTTTGCAGAGAAAAATTTGGATAGTGTTAGCAGGAAAAGTGAAATGAAATGTAAATGGCAAAAAACTACAGGGGAATATAAAAGCTTCCTATAAGAAAAAAGATGTATAAAGAGTGCATGTATAAAGATATTTGTAGTTTCAGAGGTGATTAACTGTGGGATTTCCCTTTCTTGGAGTTCTCTGGGAAGTAAAGATGACAAATATTATCTCAAAAAATATTTATTGAGTGCCCACTGAGAGCTGATCATTTTGCTAGGCAGTAAAGGTACTAAATCAAACAAGATGTGGTTTCTGTCCTCAGCAAATTTACAGCTTAATGTAGGAGATGAGCAAGTATGTTAAAAGCTACAAGAAAATTTGCAAGGGGTCATGGGAGCCCAAAGAAGGGCTTCAAAATCATATTGGGGGTTTATGTTGATGTTGCTTTGGCCAAATTTGGAAGGGCAGGAGTTAACTAGATGGGATGGTAAAGTGAATGAAAGTGCAAAGGAAGAATTTATGGTGATTCTAAGTTTTCTTCTTATAAGAATGAGGAAAGGTGGTACTGTTTACCAAAAAAATACTACATTATTGTTATGCAGCATTTATCACTTAGAATGTGGAAACCCAACAATGGCTATGAGTTTCAATTATTTCCTTAAAAGTAATGTATCTCCCTGTCTTTGTGTGTCCAGGTTCCTAGGATTCATCTTTTACTAAAGTTATGCGCTAGTGTTAGCCTGGAAAACGTCACCTATGTCAAGTTCCAAGCTAGGGGCCGAGTTCCTACCTTTATATCTCCGTGGGAATCTTATTCCTAAGGGAAGGCAGATCATGGTTCAGGAAAATGTGCTAAGAGGAATTGTTTTGCATTTTCACCATTAGAATTTCTTTGAATACCTTTATGTAACTAGCCGAACAGAGAATGTTCTGAGCAGTGTCTAAGTTGCAAAGGCCTAAAATGCTTATGGAGATCCACCTTTTAATGAATTTAAAGAAAGAGTTAGGCGGGAGAGTTGAGCGGTGTTATCAAGGTTGTGGAAGGGATTTAGGTGTTGTTTTTTTTTTAAGAATATAGGAGATCTAGACATCCATATGAATAAAGTGATAGGAATTATGGGAGAGAAAGTTACTGAAAATGTATGAGAGAGTTAAAATAACTGAAAGAACAAAATTCTTCCTCAGTCTAGAATAAAGACAAAAAGGAAATAGATGGTATTTCAGAGAAACTTTGAGATGAAGCCAAAGGAAGTTGCAGTGACTCCTTTTGAGTGTCTTCAATCTTAGTTAAGTAGCAGTCAAGGTCATCCAGCTAAATGTTGTTCAACTGAAAAGTGCTAGAAAGCTGAGAATATGAACTTAAACACATGATTACATTAATGGGGATAATGTTCTGCATTTTGGTTAGCAAAATATCTTGTGCCAATCTGCCTTAACAGCAATCTATCTGAAAACAAATCTTTGTGTTCTGGTTGACTGCAAGATCAATATGAGCCAAAAAGATGACATGGCAGCTAATGTAACACTGAACACAATAACACAATTCAAGAGTCCAGATAAAGAGGGTAATTATCCCACTGAACTAAGCATTGTTCAGATCACAACTGGAAGTTTGTGTTGTGTGCTGGACTCTGCAATTTATTCAAGGTTTTTCATTCTTACATAGTAAGACGCTCTTTGTAAAAAGTTTGGAAAATGCATAAAAATACAAAGAAGACAATAAAAATCTTGCATAATCTCACCAACTTTAAATGATGACTAATAACAATGCAGAATATTTCTTCGAGTCTTTTTTTTAATGCATGCAATAATGCAGAGGCATAATAAAACTAAATTTTGATCCGAACTGAACACCTAGTTACTAAACTACATTAAGCATTAAATCATTCAGATGACTCTGCAATCGTTTTTTGGGTTTTTTTTTTTTCATTTTATTTGGGTCTTTTCCAGGAATATTGAGTGGATATTTGCTTTACAATAATCCAAAATTATGTACTCAATTGTCCTGAAATAGCCAGATAGTGTGTCTCAGAGGAAAATCCAGGCCTGCAGCTTTTAGTAGGCAAAAAGTTGCTACATTTTTAAAGTGAGAATATTTCCCATTTCAATAGTCAAAATGTGAAAAAAAAGTTTTAGAGTTCAGTTTTGTCCAGGATATCCACATATATGTAGGTATGTATGCATATATTTATATACAGTTCTACAATTATAGTTCTTATTCACTTATTTAAGATTTTAATTATAGAAATACTACACATATAAAGTGTATAGAATATGTATGTACAACTTTAAAGCAACAATTTAAAATGTTAATGTATGTTTACCACAAACCAGCTGGAAACAGAACAGTGCCAGTTTCTTTGAAGGCCCTCTGTGCCTTCATTAATCATCTTCTCCTCTGTCATCCAAAGACAACCACTGTCTTGAATTATTCCCTGGTTTTTCTTCACCATTTTACCATTAAAAAAAAAACTGTATCCCCAAACAATATATTTTTAAAGTTTTACATTTTAAAGTTATACATTTAAAGTTTTACATGACAATCTCTGGTGGAATTTTTATTTAGGTGACATTAAATCTACACAGCAATTTTGGGAGAACTGATATCCTTTCAGTGTTAAATCACCTTTCTATGAACATAGCTTAGGTTTTCTTTAATGTTTTTCTACAAAGTTTTATATATCAAAGTATCAAGAATTGTGTCACATTTTTCCACATTCTCTTGCAACTGGTAGGATACATTATTTTTAAGGAGTATATGCATTTTATTTATGATTTAAATTTTATTCGCATAAGATTGTTTATAACATCTTATCACTCTAACGTTAGTATAATCTTTAACAATGAGCCTTTATATTCTTTACTTTTCTTCTTTTAAAATCAGTCTCACGAGATGTTTATCAATTTTATTGGTCTTTCAAAGAAACATTTCATTCTGCTAATACTTTCTATTTTATGTCTGTATTCTATTTAATTTGTTTCTGCTCTTATTATTTTCTTGTTTTCATTTACTTTGCATTTATTTTAGTGATCTTTTTCTACTTTGTTGACATGGGTCTTTATTAATTTTCCACTTTTCTTATTTTCTAATGTGCACTTTAAAGGATGTAAATTTCTCTACATCTTAAGTGAGTCTCACAGGTGTGACCTGTAATATTTTCGGTTGCTAATTTTTTCTTTGTCCTGTAAGTTATTCTGAATAGACAGGTATTTTATTGTTACACTTTTGTTATTTTTTCTAGCATAAGAATTTTGGCCAGAGAACATAATTTTTTGAACTCTTGGTACATTTTACGGGGGTTAGGTGCCATATTCTATACAGGTCTACTAGGATAATTTACTTATTGTGTTCTTAAAATGTTCAATATCTTTTTGTGTTTGTTTTTCTAGTAGTTCCTGAGAAAAGTATTTTTTAAATCTTATACTCATGGTTTTATCTGTTTCTCCTTAAAGTTTTGCCCACTTCTGCTCTATAAAATGAGGCTAGGTCGCCAGGTGTATACACATTTAGAATTAGTATATCTTTCTGGTGAATTGAAAATTTGACTATTCCAAGGCATCTTATCTTAATAAAGATTTTTGTCTAAACTCTGCTTTTTCCCAAAATAAATAGAGCAACATTCTCTCTCATAGATTTTCTATGGCATAATTTTTTCAATTCTTTTAATTTCACACTCTTTGATACCAATTTTTAGATATATTTCTTGCAAATAACGAAATAGTATATATTTGGATTTTGCTTTTTAAAGAATTTAGCCTGTCAACCTTTATCTTTTAAATAGAGTATTTAGTCAATTTGTATTTAATATTATTGCTGATCTGCTTGAACTTAAAACTCCTATATGCATATGCTTTCCACTTGCTCTGCCTGTTCTGTTTCTTTTCTCTCCTGTCTTTCCTGCTATTGAAATGATTGACCATTCTGTAATACTACATTTTCTACCATTAGCTCAAAAGTTATTACTCTTTATTACTTTCAGTTCAGTTTACTCTAAATATTATAATACGTATCCCCAAGTCATCAAATCTAGCATTAATGGGTACTTTTGTCCTCTTAACAAATGATATAAGAAACTAACATTTTAATTCTTTTTACTCTCTCCTGGCTTATATGCTATGCTTGTTGGTGTAATTTAACGTAATATAGCTCAACTGTATTAGACATGATTTTGTGTATTACATGTATTGCTATAATTAATCATTTATTTCTACACTTTCAACCTTCCATCTTAAAGTTCTTACTGCTGAAAACTTATTCTCAGTTCTTCTCTAGTTTTTCCTTTGGTGCATACCTGCAGGTAATGTGTTCTTATTTTTTTTCTGAAAATGGTTTTAATTTCTTTTATTATTGAAAACTATTTTCATTTGGCATAGACTCCTAGGTTGTCTCATCAAATTTCATAAATGTAAAGATATTCTTTTGTTTTCTGGATACCAATGTTGCTGCTGAGGAATGAATTCTCGGTTAAAAATTTCTGTTCTTTTGAACCTAATTTATCTTTATTTCCTCTGGCTGCATTTAAGTTTATCTATTTGTCTTTGGTTTTCAACAGTTTCATTTTGATGTGATTTTGTGTGGATTTATTTTTAGCCTGCTTGGGGTACTGGGGATCTGTAAACTTAAGGATTGATATTTTTCACCAGCATTGGATATTTCTCTACTATTACCTTTTCAAGTGTTGTTTTTATCCCATTTTCTACTTTCTTGTTGTTACTCCATTTACAGTCAGTTCTCATTTGTGGATTCTGTATCTGAAAATTCATCTACTCGCTAAAGTTTATTTGTAAAAGGCTATAGACTGAATGTTTGTATCCCCCCCCATCCATATGTTGAAACCTAATCTCCAGTGAGATGGTGTTTGGAGTTGGGGCCTTTGGGAGGCGATTAGGTCATGAGGGAGGTATGAAAGGTATTAGTGCCCCTATAAAAGAGACTCCAGAGAGCTCCCTCACCTCTTCCACCATGTGAGGACCCAGTGAAAAGACAGCCATCTAGGAACCAGGATGTGGCCCTCACCAGACACTAAGTCTGCCAATGCCTTGATCTTGGACTTCCAGCCTCCAGAACTGTGAGAAATAAATTTCTGTTGTTGATAAGCCACCTACTCCATGGTATTCTACTATAGGATCCAGAATGGGTGAAGACATAACCCCAAAGTCAATACTCATGGTGCTTTTGCCATTATCTGTGGACATGCACAAAGAAAAGAAATATTTGAGTCTCTGATGTGCATTTTCCCAGATGAGTCAAACAAGGTGACGCTCTGGCTTTTTGCTTCAGCTCTCATACTGCAAATAAGTGCCCTCTTCATGGTCTATTTGAGTGTCTCATTTAAATGCCATATTTTACACCTTTTTGCTTTTCATTGGTGATTTTGCTGTTTAAAATGGCCCTCAAGCATAGTGCTGAAGTGTTACTTAATGTTCCTAAGCATAAGAAGGCGGTAATGTGCCTTACAGAGAAAATACATGTGTTAGCTAAGCTTCATTCAAGCATGAGCTATAGCGCTATTAGCTATGAGTTCAATGTTAATGAATCAACAACACATATTTTATTAAAATGTCTTTAAACAGAAACACACATAAAACAAAGTTGTATATTGATCAATTGATGAAAATATTGTGATCAGAGGTTCACAAGAACCTAATCCTATATTTCCCCTTGGAAAAATGGTTCAGTATTAACTAATTCAGTGTTTGCAGAAACTTTATAGAACATAACTACTGACAAAAATGAGTATCGACTGTTATAGCTTTAACACTATCTTCTATGTCACTTACTCTCTCTTTATTTTTCTTTCTTTTCTCTCTGTTTTCTTCTGATTTACATTCCAGTTTTTAATCTACTGTTGAATTCCTAATTCAAGTATCTTACCTTTTGGTCCTGGAATATCTATACTTTTTCATGTTTTTTGTAGTTTTTATATAGTTTTTATTTCTTTGGAAAGTCCTCAACCTTGTCTATTGTTTTATTGAATATATTAAACTTAATTTTTTCAAAATCTATATCTAATCATTCCAAATAACAGCAGTTGTGGTGGGTGTGTTTCTATTGGCTATTGTTTCACCTGGGACTCATTCATTTGTCTTAACTCACTGTGTGCATGGTTATCTTTGATTTTTATTATTATTGCTTGAAAGACACTGTATTTTAAAAATTACAAAAATAATGCAAGACCCAGGATGACGTTATCTTACTTCAAACCAAATTTTTCATTTGGTTCTCACTGGTTCCTGGGGATATAGCAATGTCCTATTAGGTGTATTCAATTTCAAAGATTGAGATGATTCAAATTTGGGCTGCAGTCCCTGTGGAGGCTGGACTACTTAAGATGCACTGTTATTTGTATTGTATGTCTCTTTGGAGGCCTTGGCAGGTACCAGTATTCAGCTTGTATCTCCTAGCCTAGGAGGCTGACAAAACTACTATGCAGCCTCAGTCTCCCAGCCACCAATCACAATGTCAGCAGATGCCCCTGGGTGAAAAGCGGCTCCAAACATCAGATTTAATTCTCTGCATTTCCATCTTATTTCAGATATCGGCTGTAAGAAACCTTTTTGTTTTTTGACATATACATTTTAATCAGAGTGACAAAGTTAGTAAAAATCACCTAGTCAGTTATTACTGGAAGCTTCCTTGAATATTTAATTTTAATTATTTATTACTTCTAGATCCTTTATTTAGTTATTTATGAAATTTGTTGCTTAAATTTACAATTTTTGTTACCTTTTACTTTAAATCTTTTATATTTTCATTCAGATTAAAATATTTATCTACATTCTATGCCTAATAATTCCAATATTTGAAGTCTTTTGGGGCCTCTTCCTATTGTTATCTCTGACGACTCTTGCTTATGTTGGCTTATTTACTTTGGGGTTTAGTGATTTTTTTTAATATAAACTCATGTTTCTTTGAAAATTATTCAGGGGAATCCTATTATATTTGTGTTTAAATTGTATTATAGAACAGATATTTTGATGTGATCCAGCACTTTTCTTTTTTTAAATAGCAGTATAATGAAAAATGCTTATGTTTAAATATTTGTCTACAGATTTAATTATTTTCTTAGGACAAAATCCTATCGTTGGGATTTCCTGGGTCAAAGTGGTGAATATTACATTTTAATATGCATCACCAAATTTATTTCATAAAGGTCACTGTAATTTATATTGCAGCAATATTTGGACTCCATATTTTATTTTGTTTTAAGATGAATATTGGCAAAATTACTTATCCTGAAAAAGGTAACTTGGATGATGAGAGGACTGAGACCCAAGCTCCAGGTGAAAGACAAAAGAATAGGAGTTTATACACAAACCATATAGTAGGTACTCTTTCATGTATTGATTAATCCACTTGCTTATTCATTCAACAATATTTTTGGAGTACCTAATATATGTCAGGCATTCAACTAGACATGAGGAATTCAATTACAAGTTATTATGAAGCTTACAGTCTGGTGGAGGAGACTTTTAATAAACAGGTTAAAAACTAAATATATAAAGTACAGAAAAAAAGTGTTCAGTGCTAGAGAAGAGACTTCTGTTAGCATGCTTATCTAGAGTGGTTGGGGAAAGTCTCTCGTATTAAGTATCATGTAGATGTAGGTGAGGTGTTAATTGTAGAAATCAACCCAGACAAAAGGTACAAAGACCCTGAAGAAAGATGCCTGCATGTGGGTAAAGTCAGTGAGACTAGGGACATGAGGTAAATTTGCAAAGGGAAGCAGTAGCTAGGTCAAGCAGGGCTCTGTAGATCAAGGTAAGGAACTTGAATTTAATTCTCAGGGCACCAAAAAATCTTGGGAGGTTTTTCCAGCAGATTTATCACACAAGTTGATTTTTGTTTTTCAAAAGGTCACCCTACATTGTTTGAAAAGAATGGCTTGTAGACCATCAAGAATGGAAGCAGAAAGATAAAGTAGAAAATTATTGCAGTAGTCTAAGTGAGAGTTGGTTGTGGCTTGGAATGTGAAGATTATAAGTGACATTGGGAGAAATTGATATATTCAAGACATCCACTCAATAGCATTAAATGATAGACTGAATAAGGGATTGAGGAAAAAGGTAGAATTAAGAGTGACTTTTAGTTTTCTGGCTTGAGCAACTGAATACATAATGGTTTAAATGAATGATAGGGAAATAGGAAGAGAGGCACCTAGAATTCTGTATTTCACACTGTGACATTGTCTATGTCCATCTAACACAATGTACCCTATGCTCCCCTGACAGGAACTTTCCTTTATCCATTCTTGCATCCCTATTGGCTAGCACAATGACTAGCATAGGGAATACACCTAGTAAGTATTTGCTGAATGAATGGATGAATGATTAAAGGAAAAAAGATTATCCTTTGTCTTTTCATACTGGACAACTAGAAATAATGGCTCATAATTACAGGCAGACAGATTTCAGTTCTCTGTAAATATTGCCAGATAATTAGAACTCCACAAGTGAATGAGTTTGATTTCAGATTAGCATGTTCTCTGATACTGGAAATATTTAAGCAGAGTTTTGTTGAAAATAAGACAGGTGTCTAATTTTGAAATAGAATTGGAAATTAACCCAGGCAGAAAATATTAATTCCTCTAACCCTTCAACTTAATCCCTGTTTAAATTCAGAATAATTTTCATTGTCCAAACCTCTGAAAAATGACTTTTTATTTCCTGTTAATTGAGTTAGTGAACTTATGTTAAAAGAATATCTTCAAATACTGGAAAGAAAATTAAAATAACTGCTTACTCTTTCAGATACATAAAGTCTATGGCTTATACTTTCCAATGTTTGGCCAGGGTACCAAGATATCTGGCCCAATTGATCATGAAGCATCTATTTGCTTCACCTGACGAGATTCTCTTCCCATGCCTTACCAAGCAATAAGGACAGGGAGATGAAGGTGCTTTGTTTAGAGGAGGATTGGCAGGACTGATAGGATTGGACTTTGTTAGTTGGTAGAATTTTTCAGTTTAGCCCCATGGCATGGAGAAGATAAAAGGCAAAAAAATTTGATTCTTCCAGGGAAAGTGTTTCTTTTGATGTATTCTTATTTATAAAATTTAGAGACCACAGCTAAGAAAATAGGTGTATCTTGATAGTCATAATTATCCTGGTTAAATTCTGGTCAAATAAGAATGATTTTTGGATGTGAGGTATGGGACAGTAGAGTGACTGGGGATCCCAGATTCCCACTGACTTTTTCACCTAAAGCAGTCTGCTTTTACAAGTTTCATTACATTTCCCAGTCAGTTTATTTTGAAGAAAGCAACCTACACCTAGATACTGTCTCAACACCAGTGGACAATTTCACTTGTAAGACTTTTTACATCTTGAACGTTCCATGGACATGCAGAAGATAAGTTAGAAGTGCATGTTCTTTTGCTCTTAGTAAATTGAATCAGGAATTTTTACAAACTCCATGTAAAAGGGGAAGTCCAAAATATTCAATAATTAAAAGTCTAGCAAACTAAGCTGAAACTCGTGTACATCAACAGTGTGAAATAAATACTTATTAAAATGGTGTCTTTGCAGCTGTTACTTTGATTTTGTGAATTTGTATAGCTGTGATTTTTTTTAGATCATCTAAACTTTAAAACTTTTTATCATGATGTAAAAGTCTTCCAGATGTTCTTTTACATAACAGGACTTTTGTGTAGTTTTCATCTATGTTTCAATCATATAACATGAAAAGCATGAGCAGACACAAGGAAAATAATGAGAAGTTACCCATTAACTTCTTTCCACACCCAGTCAGCTACAAATTGCAGCATGTTTATGGGTAAAGTCTTAATAATTACTTTTGGAGTGATTGGAAAAGGGTTCTCTCCTTCTTTCATTTGTTATTAGCTACTTGTAATACTTTTAAATTCCATTCAAGTTTCATTTTATTTCTGTGGACCTGTCCCTTCCTTTACCTTCTCTCCCTTTCTCTATGCCATGTCTCCTCTAGCATCCTTCCATGCAACTGACAACACTCTAGAGTAATGCTTAATAAGTGCTTTTCTTTTCTTTTTTTTTTTAGTGAGGAAGATTGGACCTGAGCTAACATCCATGCCAGTCTTCCTCTATTTTTTGTATGTGGGATGCTGCCACAGCATGGCCTGATGAGTGGTGCATAGGTCTGCACCCAGGATCCAAACCTGCGAACCCCAGGCCACCAAAGCAGAGTATGCAAACTTAACCACTAAACCTGGCCCCACAAGTGCTTTTTTTAAACCTTTGCAACATATGCCCCCTTCTCACACACAGTTCCCTTTGTAAAAGACGTCAGTTATCATAAAAATAACACTTAGCAAAGACAGGAATCTCTGAAAAAGATTATTGACATGACACAGGTCTCAAAATGCCTGGATCAAACTCTAGTTGCTTAAGAATTAGAAAACGATAACCATAATATCATTGAACATGAACTATAGTGTGAACCATTGAATTAATTAATTCATTAACTTATTAGGCAAATATCACCCTTTTTATATCAGGTATACCCTTAGATGCTAGGCATGTAGCAGTGACCAGTCCCCACTTACACAGGCCTTATAATCTAATGATGCAAGACAGGAAAACAAGGAAGGTAACATGATTTCAGTTAAAGATGAATGCTGTGGAGAACACAAAGCAGGGTCTTGGTGAGGAGGATCACAAGGAATTTGAGAACTATGTTTGGTAGAATGGTTAAGGAAGTTTTATCATATGGAGGTTACACTGGATCCTTAGATATTCTTTGCCTGACTCCATTGGGTCTATTCCCACCACAGGTAGATTAAAAGCACTTTATAATCAGGTAAGTAACTAATAGAGTCACTGTAAAAATGCAAGTGAGAAAGAGGTCTAGCCATAATCACCGACAATCATTTTTGGGAAACTGGGCAGAGCTGATACACAGACTAATCCTGACCACAGGATGTACTTACCTTTTATATTACACAAATATCTTCCCAACACAACTCTTTGACCTTCCAGATCTCTAGGAAAGTGATGGAAAGAGAATTTCATCAGGAGAACCAAGTTGCTGATTGAGTCTTGATTCTTTACTCACAGATGGGCCAGACTCCAAGGTGCCCACACCAAACATGGAAAAACATACACCCTAGAGTTTATGGATCTGACAAGAGAAAGCAGTCATTTTAAACTTTTCTCCAGTATTTGAAGGCATTCTTTTAACACAAGTTTGTTAGCTCAAGTTCAGGAAATAGTTTCAGGAGGTTGACATACCCATTGGCATCATTTATACAGGACTACCAAGAATCAATTAGCTCTTTTTTTTTTTTTTTTTTTGGTCAAATGGAAACATCTTTATATACGAGACTCCTTTTAGTATTATTTTGCCATAATTAGCCTAAATTTGTCTATCTTTGGTTCATTTGAAAGCATTTTGCATTTTATTTTACTTTGCAACTCGCTTGCTAGTTTTTCAAATTCTCATGAAATTCAATTGATCTTTGTGGTTGCACAATTGAATTTTCAAAAGCCAATAATATTTAAGCAGATATTAATTTAAAAGGAGGCAATAGCCTCATAGTTATTAAGAAAAAGGAAGCATGTGTTAATGAGAATCTTGGTAATTTAAATTGGTTTATATATTTAGAAATTGCTATCACTTTTCTTCTTTTAAAAAATAGTTATTACTATTTTGCCTTCCCAAATGGTAAAGTTTTTGGCTTTTTTATAAATTTTTCCCAAATGCTTTATATGTGATATCATCCACCACATTGCTGCCCAAAATAGCAAAACAAACTTCTCAAGTACATGTTTAAAATCCTCATGAAAGTCAGCTCTGTAAGGAATGATTCACTCAACACGGCAAGAATCAAACCTCAGGAACCGTAAGAATGTGGATTTATTCTTACACCAGCAAGTTAGAAATAATGGCTGTTACACCCAATCCAAGCTCAGACCTTGGTTGTCCTTATCCATCCCAGTGTTCCTCTGGAGATGATTTCCTGGTTCTTATAAAGCTTACCCAACTAGAAGATCTGGATTAGAGAGAGTGATATTAGCCAGAAATTCTTCCCCCCCATTATTGTGCCTATTCATTCCTCAAGTATAGCTCTAGACTCAATATTTATAGGGAGCATATCAGGCTTGTGTTAGTCATGTGGTAAAGTGAAAAGAAAAAAACAAACCCACCAGGAATTCAGGATATCTGTGATTAATTCTAGATTCTGCCACTAACTAATTTGGTGAAGTTGAACAAGACATTTCCCTTCTTTGGGGAAGCCACTAACTCCTCAGCTGTAAAATAAGGGTGTTGAACTAGGTCTGTTACAGATAGAGGACTCTAAGTGTGCTACAGGCTGAATTTTGTCCCCCCTAAATTCATACACTGAGGTCCTAGCACTCAGTACCTCAGAATGTGATTGTATTTGGAGATGGGACCTTTAAAGAGGTGACTAAATTAAAATAAGGTCTTTAGGATGGGCCCTAATCCAATCTGACTGATGTCCTTATAAGAAGAGGAAATTTGGACACACAAAGAACTTCCAAGGATGTGCGTTGCACAGAAAAAAGACCATGTGAGGATACAGTGGGAAGGTGGCCATCTGCAAGCTAAGGAGAAAGTCCTCAGAAGAAACCAACCCTGCCAACACTTTGATCTTGGACTTCCAAAATATAAAACTGGGAGAATAAATTTCTGTTGTTTATGCCACCCAGTCTATGGTACTTTGTTGTGGCACCCCTAGCAAACTAGTATAGAGTAGAATCACAGAATAGTGTTCATAAGCTAACCAAAGATAACCTCATAACCACTCTGCTGAAAAGCACTCACTGGCTGGACAATTCTTTCAGAACTACACACACTGCTTTGAAATGGTATTGCATTGCTATTTAATTCATATTATAATTTATTTTCCCCAATGCCTATCATGGTGTCCTGCACAGCCTTCAACAGTAATAGTTTTTAATTGATTGATCTTATCCTATCCCACCACTACTTTTTCTCAATGGTGAAATGAGTTCCTTAAAATAAAAAGACGTATGCACCACTTGATTAACCACAAATATTTTCTCATTCCTATGGCAAGTGTACCCCAAGAATAGACAAATGACTATAAAGAAATATAAGAAAGGCTGTAAGTTTGTTATTGGAAATGTCCAAAGCAGAGAGTCAAACATAGAGCAAAAGAATACATATGTGCCAGATCGCTTATTAAAAACTCGTTTTAGGATTAACACATTTGGGATATTTGACATCCTGAGTTCTGGCACCCATTAAGTGTTAATATTTTAAGAGTTATTGTCAGAGATATCCCAGTGCTACATAAATTTTCTCTTATTTTCTCTGCATAGGGTTTATGAGTGCTATAATACATGCTTGTCCTCATAGCTAATCATCTTCCCAGAATTCCTCATTGGAGTACAGTCTACTTAGCTTTCAGAACAGATATGATCTAACTCATAGTATCTGTACTGAGTGTTGTTTATCACTAGACAAAATACAGATTTTCATACTAATTTACAATGGGTATACTGATCCTTTTCATTCATGGTTGGTTTTTCATTCACAGCTTATGAGTTGTGGCTTTAAGATGCAAATACGCTTTGAGTTCCATTCATTGGCATGCCAAAAGAGTTTGTAACAGTTTAAAAACACTTCAGCTGTTTCCTAATAGACTTTTTCTTAAAAAGCTTTCAGGAATATTCAACTCTATGCAAACCTTACAATTTGCCATAAATCAACAGATATAGAACAAACCAACAACGAATTAATGTTGGACAAACGACCCACAATACAGTTGCCAAACTTCAGTATTAATATGGCATTGGAACAGAATGTTCTACATAGACAAGGATCAATAAATTTGATTTTCTTATGTAATTGATTATGAATTTCATATTAACTATTATTTTCCCTGGAGATAATATCTATATAAAATTATTACTATTCTATTATTACCATTATTAAATCAATGTTTGATTTGAGATCAAGTCTTTTTACTCAAAGTTGTTTTCATGGACTTTAAGCACCAACATCACCTGGGAGCTGGTGAGAAACATAGAATCTCAGGTACCTAAGATTATCTGAATCAGAATCTTCTTTTTTGGGGGGGTGAGGAATATTGGCCCTGAGCTAACACCTGTTGCCAATTCTCCTCTTTTTGTTTGAGGAAGATTGGCCCTGAGCTAACATCTGTGCCAATCTTCCTCTATTTTGTATGTGGGCAGCTGCCACAGCATGGCTTTGATGAGTGGTGCAGGTCGGTGCCTAGGATCTGAACCCACGGACCCCAGGCCACTGAAGCAGAGCACACCAAATTTAACCACTATGCCACCAGGCTGGCCCCAGAATCTTCATTTTTAACAAAGTTTTCAAGCACTTCGTCTGTACCTTCATGTCTGAGAAGCACTTAACAAAAGGATTTAGTCTTGGTATTTAATAAACAGCTCTGAAATTTCCATATAGAAAATGACAGGAAGACTTTTAAGAAAAAATAATTTAAAAATTGATGCTAAACCAAAAAGAAGAGAGATGTTCATCTGAGTTAAATTCATTGAAAGCATCTAATATTAAAAACAGCATTGTAATCCAATTTAAAGGTATAATACCACATGTTACTACTGTAAGATATAAAACAAAATTTCTTCAGTAAAATAAGGAAAGCAGAAAGTCTCTGTCTCTCTGTCTCTATATGTTTCTCTTTCTGTCTCTCACACACACACACAAAAGGAAATTTCTGATAAATATAGTAAACCTATGTGATGGTCTTATCCTCCCCCTTCTACCATTTAACATCTATCCCTCTATGACATTAAAACTTGATCTCCTTAAAAAATGTTATATAGCCTCTGTAGCTATATTCATCATAGTACTTTTTCTTTTCCCCTTTCAGACCTGACATATTATAAGTTAATATACTGAACATTTTTCAGCTTTGCCAGTGTGAGGAGGGAGGTGAAAATGGGTTAGAGTTACTATTTATACCAAGAATGAATGAACAATCTTCATCTGCCATTTTGCTAGAAAGTCAAACGTCTAGTCATAAGAAGGGTTGCTTTTTGCTTTGGAGTTCTTTTCTTTTTTTATATTGAAAAGAAAAAAATAATATCAGAACTTCTCAGTACTATAAACTCTTTCTCTCTCTCTCTCTCTCTCTGTCTCCCTCTATATATATACACACATAGTATATACTCTCTATATAGAGACCCTAAATCTATCTATATATACATACTAAATATAGAGTATATATATTATAAATATTAGTATGTATATCTCTATGTATACATTATATAGATATAACATATAAATATAGATAACATCTACATTGTATATACGTATATACATATATATATATACATACTAAATACATACCATATATACTCAAGGAAATTATTAGTAAACCAACTGTATTTCAAATTGAAACAAATCAAAAATGAAGCCCGATGAGATGTCTGTAATTAACTTTAACATAAAAATAGGGCAAAATTAAATGTACTAATTACAACACTTGGGCCACTTCACTCTGCTCTGTGTGGGTGTGGGTAGTTTCTGAAGCGTGCAGAACATCGCGAGACCTGGCGCGTCATGCCTTCACCATGGACATTTGGGGGAGGAGAGAGCCAAGGTCAATCAAGTAAGAAAAAGGTTAAACAGGCAAGTTGGACACAACTGTGATTCAGCAGCCAATCTAAGTGGCTGATTATAGTTTGCCCGCCTACTTAAACTCACAGCTGTGCTCAGGGGAGAAAAGGGAGGGAGTGGGTGGAATCACTATGACAAGGATGGTAAACAGACTGCTTTTGAAACTCTGCTTTGTTCTCCACCTATGTCGGACCTCTGGACGTGGTCGCAGAAGCGAGTGCCTGATCAAGAACTGTTCAATTGCTGTTAGCGATGTGGTAAGACCTGACACAGCAGAGCTTTATCCGATCATCATGGGCTGGATTTCTGCTATAGTAATCACGAAAGCTGTTCTCATTTGAAACCCAATCGATTTTGGATCTGTGTTTTATTTTACTTCTTTGACATGCTCTAAGGCTCACAAAATTCTTTTCTGGTATTTTAAAAAATTTTGATTTTAAGTTCTTTCTCACAATTTTGAACATGCTTAGAATTCTGTGCATGTGTGTGGCTGGGTGGGCATAGTTGTGTGTGTGCGGCTAGAGAGAGAACAGGGTTGGATGGAAATGGGTTGGCCAACTTGGCAATATAAATATAGAAAATTAACAATGGATAGAGGCCTAAAGACTACTTAGTCCCACTAGTCAAGGGAATAAGCTGAAATAGGCAAATAACCCTCATGTACATTTATGCCATGATTAGTTAATGGTCCAACCAGAACTAAATTCCAGTCTCTTAATCCCTATCCTGAGGTTCTTTACACTGCTTTAATCTTTCTAAGCCTCAATTATTTTTTTATTAATTATTATTTTCTTTAAGGATGGAGGGTAAGAAAGGAGGATAGGTCTTTACTGTCAAGACTCTTTCCACTATTATTTTATGATCCTGTGAAGTTAATCAAATCATGACTCCCAGCTAAAGAGGATAAAAGCTAATTTTTCCTAAGCACCAACTCTATCATGTCATTTATTTTAAAAAATTAAAGATATTTTATTTCATCAATTCACTTTACCAATATGTCACTATCATCAATTCCTTTTGACAAATGTAAAATTTACGACTTAGAGCAGTTAAATAACTTGTCCAAGGTGTACCAGTTATAAGTAGCAGATCAAAGATTTAAACCCAGTCCATTCTATATGACATTAAATCCCATGCTTTTCCCATTAGGTCAGGCTGCTTTGTCTGAGCATCGGCCCTGCTCAGAAGAGAAAGTGTGGAAGTGTGGTAGGTATTGCTGGACTTTTCATTGACCAATTAATTCATTCTTTCATTAAATATTCTATGAAGTATTTCCCAAGTGCTGGTAAGTGTCGAGTGTCATGAGTGATATGAAGATAACAAGACAAATATCCTGTCTTCAAGAAAGTTATCATCTAGTAAATTTCACTGGACAGATTCCAGACCAGTGTTGTCAATGCACAAGAATATCTTAGATCAGGGATTGTCAAACTACAGCCCATGGGCTGAATCCAGCCTGCTGCCTGTTTTTATTAAAAATAATTTGTTTAAAGTGTTTATTGTCTGTGGTTGCTTTTGTGCTACAACAGCTGAGTTGAGCAGTTACTAGAGACCTTATAATATACACAGCTTAAAATATTTACTCTCTGGCCCCTAACAGAAAAACTTTCCTAACCTCTTTCCTGGACCATTTTATGACCTGAATTAGGCATGCATCATCTAATTTCCCTTATCAACCGAGGTGATATATATCATTCTATGACAACATTTGCATATCTTATCTTTGCATACATGCCTTCCTAGGTAATTTTTCCCTCAGGTTCAACAGCTACATGAAACTGGTTTCTCTGATAATATAGGTATGGACTATTATTGTAAAATATTTGGAAAATTTAAAATTTTTGAAGTGTATAAATAGCTATCCTTGTTACATTCAAAATAATTATTATGTTTTATGCGTGGTTTGTATATATACTTTAAAATCAAAATCGTATACTGTTTTCTTACCATTACTATACCATGAGACCTTTCCCATAGAACTAAACTTTCTTAATTATCATGCTATGCTACCCTGAATCATTGAAGTCTATTTATATAGAGAGACAGAGACAAAGACAGACAGAAAGAGAGAGGAGAGAGACAGAGATAATCACACTGACTCTGTCTTTGAGCATTACTCAAGCTCTGTCAGTTCAAGTTCATATTAGGCATATAAAATCCAAAGAGAAGCAAACTCGATTTCCTACATGAGTCGGGCAAATAAAAATATTTGAATCAGGCTAGATATACAGCTCTACAGAGGAGACAAGCTTGTGGTGAACAGGGAAGTATGAAAATATTATCACCAAACAAAATGAACTTTTGAGTTGAATGAACTACACATTTGCAATTCCTACAAGAAAAATATTGTTTAGTGCTCCTTTTCTAAACTCCTTATCCACATGAACTACCATTCGTCTCTCATTTAAACTCATCTGTTGTCTACCATTTATCTCTCTCTTTAACTAGGGTAACTGAGATTATTAATAATTTTTCCTCTTCCTGATATGGACAATTTAAAGGCTTCTTGATTAGGATGACTTTCATAAAATGTCTGTGGATGGTAGCCAAGTGAAATACAAGCATGCGCAGTTAGTTAGTAGATCATATAGCTTCTTACATCACCTGAACTAACATTTGAAATATCGAAAGACAATGGTGGAGGGATTAAAACATTGTTAAACTGCTAATATCTTTGTTCTTGTCAATGGCACCATCAATTACTCAGCAAATCATGTTTATATTTTTGTATTTCACTAATCCAATTCATTTCTTTCTCAGTAGTCACACAAGTATCACAATACTGTTTTCTATTCCTTCAAAATAGCTTCTTATTACTTATTCCATATGTTAGATCATGTATAACATTATTCTCTGAATTCTAATAATTACAATGAAACTTTCTGCATTTGACAATCCTTTCATTTAAACAAAGTAAAATATACCAAGGAGACCCTCTATCTCATTTTAGCTTTTAAAACACTCATCCAGCGGCTGGCCCAGTGGCATGGTGGTGAAGTTCTCACTCTCTGCTTCAGCCACCCAGGGGTTGTGGGTTCAGATCTCGGCTGTGAACATACACACCGCTGGTGGTGTATGTACAAAATAGAGTATGATTGGCACAGATGCTAGCTCGGGGACAATCTTCCTCACAAAAAAAAAAGTTTGTCCAAATATGTGCTATACTACTCTGGAATAAAATTTGAGTGTTGTTTACCAAATTTTGGTAAAGGACTTATTTTTCTGATATAACAGGATGGATTTCATCTATATCTCTATTTTAAAATTTGATTTTTGATATTTCCTACTTATGTTATTTATTTGAGTCCATTTTTGAGATGCAGTACCTTTTTTATTGATATTTCACATAACTTAAGATGTTGAGATTTATTCATAAATCTTTACATTCAGAAAGCAAATTTGTTTATTTGCTTGGTTAATAAATGTAAGTACCATTACTTACATCATTAACAGCTGTTAATGATTTTAGTATGTAATTCTCAAAGATTTTTTTATCTTCTGACGTCTATTTTATGGATCACTTTAGTATCTGACTAAACTCCTCACACACCTATAAAATGTCCCCTTATCTATCCCAACAATCAAAATTTTACCCCTCCGGTTTACACTACTCAGAATCATTAAGTGAGTGCAAGAATAAGCTAGTAAAACAGTTATCTGAACGGTGAGTGTAGGAAAACTTGCAGTGAAAGTATACTGTATTTGAAGAATTTTGCTATACCATAATGCATGATTATACGGTATCTTGTAGTTTGAACAAAGCACCACATCATTAAAAGACCACTACCTTCAGTCTGCAGATTCGTACTAGCAATTCTTTTATAAAATATAGAAGTATCAAATACAGAAAAATGTCTATTATATTAGACTTTAGTGTTACTTGATTATCAACTTGACAAGAGAGACAGATATTGTAATAGAAAACTACCAATCTCTGCTTCATTTGTTGAATGAATAAACAAGTCGAAGGAATTAATAAAATGCTAAAAATGCTGCAGATCCCATTGGATTGACATTAATTGAATTAATATTAAAATTAATTGAGTTAATTACTTGAATTAATATTCTTGTTTCTGCCTCAGACTTAAAAATACTTGTCTTCAGAGATTCTCTTTTTTAACCTTTATTATCTAATGTTTGTATCACCTTAATAGAAGTTCTCAGATAAAAATATTTAGATCAACTGTAAATAATTTGAATCTCTCATAAATCAGCTTTTTAAATGGATAAAATAGGAGATAAGGAAGTTTTTTTATAACTTTGGCCATGTCTCTATATTTATATTTATTGTTTTAATATTATTTTTCAACATGATTTCAAAAGATAGTATAAAAATTATATGATAATTTCAATAGATGCAGAAAAAGCAAAATCCAATACTCATGTATGATAAAAACTTCCAGTAAATTAGAAATAGGGAAGAATTTCCTCAGTTTGGTAAATCACATCTACAGAAGCCTACAGCTATATCACAATTTCATGTGAGAAACTAGCTGCTTTCCCGCTAAGATTAAGAACACAGCAAGAATGTCTGCTCTTACCACTCATATTCAACCCCATACTGAAGTCTTAGCTAATGCAAAACTAATACAAGAAAAGAAAATGAAAGGTATACAAATTTGGAAGAAAGAAAGAAAACTATCTTTGCTTGCAGACAACATGAATATCTACATAGAAAACCCAAAAGAACTGATAAAAAAAACTCCTGGAACTAATAAACAATTATAGTAATGATACAGGATACATGGTTAATACACAAATATCAGTTGTGTTTTTACATACCAGCAATGGATGATTGGAATTTTAAATAAAAACACAATATCATTTACATTAGCACCAAAAAAAAATGAAATAATTATGTATAAAACTAACAAAGTATGTGCATAATCTCTATGAGGAAAACTACAAAACTGATGAAAGAAATAAAAGAAGATCTAAATAAATGGAGACATAGTCCATGTTCATGGATAGGAAGACTCAATATTGCTAAAAGCAAAGCATATCCATGAAAGAAAAAATTGATGTTAGACTTCATTAAAATTAAAAACATCTATTCTGTAAAAGACATTTAAGAGAGTGAAAAGACAAGCCATGGATTGGGAGAAAATCTTTGCAAAACACATATTTGATAAAGTACTGAAATCCAATATACACAAAGAACTCTTAAAACTCAACAATTAGAAAATAAACAATCCAATTAAAAAGTGGGCAAAAGATCTAAACAGACACTCCACCAAAGAAGTTATAAAAGTGGTAAATAAGCATATTAAAAGATGCTGAACATCATATGTCATTAGAGAATTACAAACTAAAATAACAGTGAGAAACCACTACACACTTATTAAATGGCTAAAATCCAAAGCACTGACAACACCAAATGTTGACAAGAATGTAGAGCAACAGGAACTCTCATTCATTGCTGGTAGGAATGGAAAATAGTACAGTCATTTGGAGACAGTTTGGCAGTTTTATACAAAACTATATTCCAAATATATGATCCAATAACACTCCTTGGTATTTACCCAGATAAGTTGAAAACTTATGTCTATGCAAAAACCTGCATGTGGATGTTTATAACAGCTTTATGTATAATAGCCAAAACTTGGAAGTAATATGGAGGTCCTTCAATAGGTGAATAGATAAACAAACTGTAGTAAAATCATACAATGGAATATAATTCAGCAATAAATAGAATGAGCTATCAAGCCACTAAGAGACATGGAGGAATCTTAAATGCATATTGCTAAGTGTGAGAAGTCAATCTGAAAAGCCTAGATAATGTATGATTCCAACTATGTGACATTGTGGAAAACACAGGACTATGGAGATGGTAATATAACCAATGGTTGACAGGGGTTTAGGGGAAGGAAGAGAGGGATAAATAGGTGGAACACAGGTGATTTTTAGGGCAGTGAAACTATTCTGTATGATACAACCATGGTAGATACATGTCATTAAATATTTTTCAAAATCCATAGAATTACAACACAAAGAGTGAATCCTAATGTAAACTATGGACTTTAGTGAATAATAATGTTTCAATATTGGTTCATCAGTGGCAATAAATATACTACATATTTTCCTCTCTATTACAAAGCAGAACAGTGGGACAAAATTCTCTTTTAGGAACTGGGTTTTATGATGGATTCCTACCATTAACTATTAACAACCAAAAATTAGTCTGTTTTCTTCCCCTTTTCTTTTTTCTTATATGTTTTCACTGGAAAAAAAGTTACCTTGTCTAGATTATTAATCAAAAATTAACTCATACAAAATAAGATATATTATCTGATGTTTATTTTTTAAAAATGTATATCACTAAAATTATATGACATTTGATACTAGGAAGAGGATCCTTAATTTAAAATATGAAATGTAGGCTATTTGTACTTAAAGTAATTTTCTTAATTTTATAGTCATATTTAAGGTCTTAAGAAAGAAACATACCATGAAGCTAAAGATAGCTATTTATTTTTATTTGTAAGTTACTTTAAAGGAAAGTAATTGGTCCAAGTCATCCCATAGCAAATAGCCCCATTTTTCTCTAATGTCTATGATAGAAAGGATTTATATTTACTTATTTTCTTAAAACCAGATTGACTCATTCTAACAGTCTAAATTTTTATCCTCACTACCTTTTTAACAGTTTATCTAAGTGGATGATGATTTCATAGGTTAATCAAGTTTCTTAAAATGTATTTGTATTTTTTTAAACCATTATTTATATAGGACAGTTTCTTGCAATTCAAATTCCATGAAGTAAATATCAAAGCACTTAAGAAACACCAATAAAAGTAAGCACACAGTAAAAGAAATGGGCTTATCTCCTTAAACACATTCAGAGCAGATGTGCACATGGGAAAAAATATACCTATTAAAATATCTGTTAAGTTTCTCATAAGTAGAATGATTAATGCTACTTTATCATCTAATTTGAAACATGTTTACTTAATTTACATCTTTTATTTTAGTTACATATTTATTTATTGAAGTGTAATTGACATACAATATTGTGTTAGTTTCAAGTGTACAACATACTGATTTGATATTTACATACCTTACAAAATGCTCAGCATAACAAGTCTGGTATCTTTTGTCACCATAAAAGTTACTACAATATTATTGACTATACTCCCTATGCTGTACATTACATCTCCATAACTTATTTATTTTATAGCTGCAAATTTTTACTTCCTAATCCCCTTCACCTATTTCACCCATCCTTCCACCCTCCTCCCCATTGGTAACCACCAGTTTGTTCTCTGTATTGATGAGTCTATTCCTACTTTGTTTTGTTTGTTCATTTGTTTTGCTTTTTAGATTCCACATATAAGTGAAATCATATAGTATTTGTCTTTCTCTGCCTCACTTATTTCACTTAGCATAATGCCTTCAAGGTCCATCCATGTTGTCACGAAAGGCAAGATTTCGTTATTTTTATGGCTAATATTCCATTTTATGTGTGTGTGAATATATGTATATTCACATATATACAAATATATGTATATTCACACACACACATATATATACCATGTGTTCTTAATCCATTCATCTGTCACTGGACCCTTAGGTTGCTTCCATATCTTGGCTACTATAAATAATGCCTCAAAGAATGTAGAGTTTTTGTTTTCTTTGGATAAATATCCAGAAGTGGAAGTTCTGTTTTTAGTAGTTCTATTTTTAATTTTTTGAGAAATCTGTATACTGTTTCCCATAGAGGCTGCACTAATTTACCTTCTCCCCAACAGTGCACAGGGGTTCCCTTTTCTGCACGTACTCGCCAACACATGTTACTGTACGTCTTTTCGATAACAGCCATTCTGACAAGTGTGAGGTGATATCTCACTGAGGTTTGATTTGCATCTCCCTGATGATTGGTGATGCTGAGCATCTTTTCATGTGCCTGTTGATCATCTGTATGTCTTCTTTGGAAAACAGTCTGTTCAGGTCTTCTGCCCATTTTTTAATTGGTTTGGTTTTTTTTGATGCTAAATTGTATGAGTTCTTTGTACATTTTGGATATTAACACCTTATCAGATATCATTTGCAAATATCTTCTCCCAGAAGAAGAAATAACTTCTCATTAAGTTGCATTTTCATTTTGCTGATGGTTTCCTTCACTGTGCAAAAGCTTTTTAGTTTGGTGTAGTCCCATTTGTTTATTTTTGCTTTTGTTGCCCTTGCCTGAAGAGACAGATCCAAGAATATATCACTAAGACCAATGTCAAAGAGCTTATTGCCTATATTTTCTTCTAGGAGTTTTATGGTTTCAGGTCTTATGTTTAAATCTTTAATCCATTTTGAGTTTATTTTTTATATGGTATAAGACAATGACCCAGATTCATTCTTCTGCATGTAGCTGTCCAGTTTTCCCAATGACATTAATGAAGAGACTGTCTTTTCCCCATTGTCTAATGCATTTTTAATTTTAATCAGCTTTTAGTCCCTAGTGAAAATCTCACAAGTTACTAAGCATCGCTAATCTTTCTTGTTTTCTCCCCAAGTTGAAGTGAGATGATTATAGCAGTTCATTAAAAACAAAACAAAATAAGACAAAAAAATTATTTTGTCCTTTAGTGAGCACATACTATTGTGTACAATTTAAAATTATTAGTAGTCATGATTTCTAAGAAGCTTCTTATATTTTTCCTTGATTTTCAATATCCTGGTTTCACCATGTCATTAATTAATATGTACAATATACAACCTACTTTTGCTTAACTCAGAAAAATTTATTACATTAAGATAGTGTATATCAGCCTACTCTTTCATAATTTAAATGAATTGTATTCATCCTCATGATGAGATCAAATTCTGAAAACAAATTTGGGCTAATGTTTTTTAAAAAGATATTAAATAAATACAGTAAAACAAATGTGTTTAAAATTAATCCAATTTTAAAATAATTGTCCTGTATCCAATAACACTTATATATGAAAATTCCTCTCTATTCCCACCTCTGTGGTTGATTCTAATTTAGGCCTCCACTTCATGTGAGATCAAGTAAATGAGTCAGTTGATAAATGGAAGTATCTGCTTTTTCTTCATGTTTTTTTGTATATTATATTTATTTAATTTTTTAATTATATTTATAATTTAAAAGTAAAGAATCAAAATGTGGTCATGTATCTGTTTCATTTAAATAAGTTAAATTGGTTATTTTAAACCAGAACACTGTTTTTTTTTTTAATGATATTACTTATCTCAATCTGTTTTACACTATCTGAAGTAGTATAAAACAAACAGATAACCACAAATAATATTATAAAATAATTAAATTCACAACTATACACAAAAACATTTTAATGGTCCATAAATTTCCTTCTGGAAGTTTTGAGACCTCACTCTCAGAACCTGACAAACCAAGCAGGAAAAAAAGTCAGCATATAAAAGATCAGTTTCTGTCTTATTCTTCCATGGTTAGAGGTTTTTCTCAAGGTTTCTGGTGGTCCCTGAAAGCCCTTTCACCTTCGAGAAGGTGACTCTAAAAAGCTGATTGCCATTCCACGTGCAGACTTGGGACTGACTGCCTGGGGAAGACAGGCCCAACGGAGAGGAAAACTGGAGACTTCACTTATCCTGTAGACTTCCACTTACTCCATCAGTCTCTGGGGCACCCCCCAGTCTGAGCCTGCTGTCCCTCAGTCCCTAGCCCCTCTGGTTCAATCTCTCCAGAGGGTAAAACTCCTGGATCCTTTTGGAGTAAGGAGTGGAGAGTGATTTCCTTGCTGTAAAGAGTGGCGATGGGAATCCAGGACTCTAGCAGCTTATACAGACTTTTAACCAATCCTTCAATTCAGCAACGCTCCTCCTTCCTCGCCTCACACATCCACCAACCACAGAGGGTATGTGTATGATTCTTTAGATTTTAGAACCTTTTCTCAATACCACGGCATAAATGGATTTGTGCATTAACTTTTCCAAACTTCCACTCGTACTTGCTGCTGTCCAGTTGAAATCTCTCACCTGCTATCATGTTTTCCTGTAGCCTATATGTCTTTCCTTCTGAGTTCATAATGTAAAAGAAGACTTTGTTCTTCATATTGGGGGAGTTGGGGAGTTAGAACAGAGTAAAGGTAAAAGTGTGTGTTCAATCTATGATGTTTATCCAGAATTCTCTATGAGTGGATTTGAGTATATAATTTGAACATTTGAATATATAATACAAATATATAAACACTAAAATTGAGAAAGAGACATAAACACTATTTGCAAATACTATAAATAAGTACTCATCTACTCATGTACAGGTCACAAAGAAAACTGATAAATCATCCAAATTTATTGCTGAATGAGATAAAATTGCTAATATTCCATCACACTGGATGTCAAAACTGGCCAAAAAAAAGAAAGAAAGAAAAAATCCACACAGAGTACACTGTTTGACTAAAATATTTTAGAAAATTAAATATTTTTAAATGAGAGCCCAAAACATCTAACCTCAGATAGTTAAAAGCACTAATTGAAGTATGCTCTAGTAAAAACAAACAAATAAAGAAAGAAAAGAAAATGACAATGAGAATATGACATGTAAAAATCTATGACATTCAGCCAAAATAATAATCTGCAAAAAATACATACCAACAATTTAAATATTATAAAGGACTAGAAAACAAACTAATCATTCATCTTAATAAGAACAAAAATAAGGAAAAAAATTTAAAATTATCTCAAAGAGATAATAAAAGTGAAAGCAGCAGTGAATGATAACCCAATTTTATAGTTGATATTTCAAACTCTCAACTTTCATCTGAGCTCCAGAATCCCATTTCTAAAGGTCTACTCAATATTGCTCCCTGGATACCTGGCAACATCTGTAACTCTATGGGTCCACAAATAAACTCATTACCTTCTCTTCAAAAACATGCTGTTCTTATTATATTCACTGTCATGTTTATGTCCTAAGCACCCATTCAGTTTCTCATGTTGAAAGCCTCCAAATCATCTCCAACCTGTCCTGTTCTTTATGTCATGAGACTAAATTATTAACCACATGTGCCTCATTCAACGAGTAAAATCTCCCTTGAATCTGAGTTATTATCGCTTTTCACATAATTATTGCAAAACACAACTGCTTCTAGTTTTTCTCCCTTCTCCCAAAGGACCACCTGTGCTGTCTCAATAAAACAGAGATGGTTTTGTCACCTCCACTTAAAAAAAGAAAGAAAAGACAAAGTTTGCTGGAAAAAAACATACATGCACATAAGCACACACAGACATAAACAATATTTCATGAGTTTCTAGTATTCATTCCTAATCCTATAGAACAGCATTTAGGATCTTTCACAATGTAACTCTGATTTTTAACTTACAGTTATATGATTCTTTGATTCTACTCCTTTGTAGATGGTCAGAGCTCTTTGACATGCACACTCAGCTCTTGTAAAACTAGACTGCTGACTATTCTCCAACTCTCTTGTCAGTATAATGGAAAATCTTTTTTCCCCCTTTCTTCCTCTTGAATTCATTCTTGCAGGTCCAGCTCAGTTCATGTCCTCAAGAAATCTTCTTGGCAATTCTTCAGCCTTAATCTTTCTCTTGTTTATAATCATACTGTAAACGTGTATGTGTGCACACATCTCTCTACAATATATACCTTTCTCTGTGAAAGCAAAGAGTGTGTATTTCTCAACTTTACGTCTCCCCAGGGGTCCAAGTACTTGTGCTAATGATGGTTAGTACTCAAAATGTGTTTGTTCTAGCTAGATGTAAATAATTAGGGATATAATCTTATTAGTTCTAAAGTGTAAAACAATTGCAGCTGATAATGACCTCAGCCTATTGCAAGAACTGTGAAAGTTTGAGATTTTAATCTATTTGCAACCTAACAAGTTAGCCTATCTCTGTTTCATGGATGGTGGAAGAAGATAAGACACTCTTGAATCAGAGACAAAGTACTTTATTATTGGCATCTATAGCCAGATCATCAGTGTTTGCACTGACGCAAGTTCTCCAAACCCCATTATCCACAGTGCAACACAAAGAGGGACCGGTGGTGCTGCAGTGAGGTATGTCAAAGGAGAGGCATTCTGAGTTTAGGGAACCCCAATCTTTTATAATGGACAGAAAGCTTGCCTTAATTTTGTCTTGAAGCAATTATCGTTGTTACTGTCAGGAAATACATCTGTCCTCTGCCCCGGAGGGAGAGACATGGCTTCTGTCTTCCACGGCTGTTTGCAAACACCCTCGAATAGTTAATTTCAGAACAAAATTAGTCAGTGTTTCTGCTCACAAGATAGGTAGAAAAGCAGGAAACCAACTAAGAATTGTCTCCTAACACCTATTTATACCCATTCTGATAGAAAGGTAAAGGACAGTTACAACAGAAGAAAACTGAAGTCATTAGAGAGCAGGATTAGAACTATCATTCCGTCACTCATGAGTCCAGTTAATATTTATCAAGTGGCTATTCCGGACCAGACACTAATCAAAGTTCTGATAATACAACAGTGAACAAAACAAAATTTACATTCTATAAAGAGAGGACTAAAAAATAAATACATAAGTTATATATGTGTGTGTGTCAGTGATAAAATTTGTGAGAATAAAAACAGGGTAAAGGGATACAAAGTAACAGAGGCTTTCTTAGATTGGATGGTTAGTGGTGAATTCTTTGATTAAAAGACCTGGGGGCCGCCCGGTGGCGCAGCGGTTCACGCTTGGCCGCCCGGGGTTCACGGGTTTGGATCCCGGGCGCCCGCCGACGCACTGCCTGTCAGCCATGCCGTGGGGGCGTCCCATATAAAGTAGAGGAAGATGGGCACGGATGTTAGCCCAGGGCCAGTCTTCCTCAGCAAAAAGAGGAGGATTAGCAACGGATGTTAGCTCAGGGCTGGTCTTCCCCACAAAATTGAAAAAAAAAAAAGACCTGAGATGGTAGACGTGGAGGCGCAGAGCTATCTGGGGGGTGGAGGGAGGAAGCATTTTAAGTAGAAGGACTAAGTTTCAAGGCCCAGAAGAAGAGTGTGGTTAGCATATATGAGGAATATTATGGAGGCCAGTGCAGCTGCAGCACAGTACAGCGAGTATGGGGGTCAAGAGTAGTACAAGGTGATGTTAGGGAGCTGGCACTGGGGAGACCACATGAGGTCTTGTAGGTCATTGTAAGGACTATGGATTTTATTCTGATATGGAAAGCCATTGGAAGATTTTGAGCAGAAAACTAAAAATATCAGGCATATATTTGTAAAGGATTGTGTTGAAAGTAGACTAGACGGTGAGAGGACTAGAAGGTAGAAAATCAGAAGTTGACTGCAATAGTGCTAGAGTTCTGGGTCTGCAGTAGTTCTGGAGACACGATGATGATGGTTTAGACTGTGGTGTTTGCAGTACATGAGTTGAATTGTTGGATTTAAAATATATATTGAAAATTGACAAGATTTTCTGAGTTTGGATGAGAGAAAAAGGGAGTCAGTTTTATTCCAAAATTTCTGGTCTAATCATTTATAAGCAGGAGCAACCAGTCAGGAAGATACTACATAATCACCCATTTTAATCACATTCTTATATTCTGCCGCAATGTATTTCTGAAGGTATATTGTTTTCAATATTTTCTTATCATGTTCAATATTTTTCATTAAATTGCCAGTGATCATCAAAGTACCTAGAAAGCTTAAAGCAAACTCTTTTAAATGTAGGATGTTCTAGATTCTAATTGTCATGTCAAAATGTATAAATATTTCAGCCCAAGTATTTTCATAGGTACTATCTTTTTACTCGCATTAAAAGTAAGGCTCTTGCAGGGCCAGCCCGGGGCGGGGCACGTAGCAGTTATGTTCATGCGCTCCACTTCGGCGGCCCGGAGTTAGCAGGCTCACATCTGGGGGCGGACGATGCACCGCTCATCAAGCCATGCTGGGGCGGCATCCCATATACAGTAGAGGAAGATGGGCATGGAAGTTAGCCCAGGGCCAGTCTTCCTCAGCAAAAAGAGGAGGATTGGCAACCGATGTTAGCTCAGGGATAGTCTTCCTCACACACACACAAAAAGTAAGGCTCTTTGACAAATATTTTGCAAGACAAACTTTGTCAAATAAATTATCTTTATCAGAAATATTTGCATTTTTACTAATTTCAGAGGCTAAAAAAAATCATTGAGTTTAATCTCATTTTGTACAAAATATGTTTATCCTAATAAAACATAAACTCTATGAAAATATTTTTCTACAAACTGAGATATTCTAAAGCAAAATCATAGAAATTCAATGGCTCAAATAATTCTAAAATTATAATGAGCACCACACAGAGAAAGTACATACTGTCACACTGAAAGAGGTTTTCATAAAAAACATCAGCTTTCCACAAACATATTGTAGCTGTTATTCTGTGTAAGTATAAAAATATTTCTTTGATAGCCACAGCTTCTTTTTCAATTCGTAGAACATCACCTCTGTGTCAGTTCAGGTCCTCTGAAAAGTACAAACCAACTTAGGATAGAGGTGCAAGAGAACAACTGGGGAATCACCAGTAAAGGATAAAGGGTAGAGAGGAAGAGAAGGCAGGGAGAACCTTCAGGCTTCAATGCATATCTGACATCTGTGAAAGGGAAAGCCTGAAGAAAGGAGGATTGGGTAGAAAGAGCTTCAGTCTGCTCTTCAGTGCAGTTCTGAGAGAGTCTCTTCCAGGCCACTGGGGAGTCCCTGAGTAATGATTGCCCAGGAGGGTTGTCCTGTGTTGGGCAGGAATTGTCTGGCTCTAGTACCGCTCTCATGCTCAGACATTGACTGCAACCAGTTGGGGTGAAGCCTGGCTTTGGCAGGAATGTCACAGTGGATCTGAGGAAGCATAGATTCAACTATGCTCCCCAGGGCAGTTTCTCTTGAAGGACAGCCGAGCAATGCACCTCGTAGTTGCCATGGCCTCTGATTGGAACGAACTGATACTCTTTTGAAACATCAGGTATCATTGAGATAAACTCTCCATTACTTAACTCTTTTCAAAGATGTTCTTCTGCTAATGGAGTCAACTAAGTAACAGTTACAGCTTCACTTTGTATATGAACCAAGAAAACTTGGCATCAACAATTAACAAAATTAATTTAGAAGAACATTCTTTGGACTAAATGAAATATCATGCTTCACAGACTGATGAGTAAACACAAATTCTTCAGGTACATGTGTTAAATTGTCATCTCCAGGCACATTCTTCTAAAATAACTGATTTTTGTAGTAAAAGTGTATAGTTCTTTAACAGATTTGAGTCTTCTGGTTCTCAAGTGGCCACTGTGCTCCTTACATAGGATCATAAATGTTGAGATGCATTTGGCGCAAGTTAGTTTTTCATCATCTAAGCTTCCTTACTCTTGCACTGTAAAAATTCACTTTCATTTTTCTTGTTACTTACTGATGGAAAATAGGTTTATTACAAAATAAAAAGCATTACATTAAAATTAATAGCTGTGGATTTATACCTCTGTAGTGAAAGTAATAAGATTACTTTCTATACAACCACATCATGACCACTCAGCTTTTATTTTCCATCCATATTTCATGTGCACCTAACAAGTCATTTACCAAATTTTCCACTGATCCTGTTGATTGCTGGCCTTGTGACTTTTTGCATCTTGCAGGCTCGTGCATGGGTCATAGCAAGTAGCTGGTACAGAAGCATCCAGCAGGACTGCAGTAGCAACCATTTCATCACTGCCACAGACCAGACAAACTCCACCGTCCCTACTTCTCTTATGTAAGCACCTTTCCTTCAATTAGGGCGCATGCTGTATGCTGTCTTGAAAGGAAGGGTTTAGTTAAATATAGTAAACATGGTCAGGAAAAGAAAGACAGTTATTCTTTCAGATTAAACCATGTGTTAGAAGGGAGAATTCTGTTCACTGCATAGGAATATCACAAATCACTTAATGATATTATGGCAAAGGCTGGAAGTACATGACGAAGGTCTTATAAACCTATCTCAGCTCATTTTAATGCAACAGTTAAGGATAATGCATTGTTAAAAAATGAACAATTCAGGAAAAATCCTAATGAAGACAGTATGCTAAGACCACAGGCATAAACCAACACTGTTTCTGGCAAACCCTAGGAGCCATTAATGTTTTCTAGACAGGAAATTCATATATTCTACAGTAATTGAGGATAATTTTGAACACTGCCCACAGGAAAGGAGAAGTTCAGCAGGAAAAACAACGCTGACAAGCTTTGAACTAACACTTTTACTCTGAAAAGAAAAGGGAAGTCAATCACAAAATTCTAGCAAATTTGAAACAGATTTAAATGGAGCGGTGTGTTGAGGTGTGAGATATGTGGGGTTTCGACCAAAGATTCCTGAGTTTGAATTCTTCCTCCTCTTCATATGACACTGGGGAAAGTGAATTTACTTCCCCAATCTCCAGTGTCTTTATATGTAAAATGAGACAACAATGACAATAGCAAGGATGTTGTCAATATTAAATAATGTAAGTAGATCATTCTCCTGACACTAATTTGTAGCTCTAGAAAATATTAGAGTGCATTAGTACAATCTTATAGATCTGTAGTACCAGAGATTGTTGAATAGAATTGGAAAGGTTGGCATTTAGGGAATTTTAGACATGTTTAGATTTAGATACTGCTAGTTCCCTTTCTCTGATAAAAGTGCTAATGCCAGCGAAGGAAACTGTTAGCAACATTAAGGAGTATGGTAAAATCGAATATAGTATAACTGCCCCTGAGAAATCTAAAGCAAAACCAATAGACAAATGTCTTTCATTCAATAAATCCTTTTCAGTGAGTTTGAGATCACCTGATCACTGTGAAGGAATTCTAACAATTCTATTTTTGTAAAGATCCCACACCCTCTAGTGTGTAGCAATAATTTTTCCGAGTCCTGTAACAAAATCTACTTTAACAAGACTTCCTCAGGATAATTCAGTGCGATATCATATGGATCATTCACTTTGAATAATGATTTCTCAACTGATATCCTCTGCAGCCAGCCTTTCACATAACAATGCGTCTTTTGTCCAGCCTCATGCTCCACTGGCTTTCAAATGTCTTGCACTACTGGCTCTCCGAACTTAGCTGTTGTATCTCTAGAGTTAAGGAAATTCACAGAGGACATGACTTTTTGCATATTACTTCTTCAAACCAACTCACACAAAACTTCACACCTTAGGTTCTCATCAAGCAAGTATGTTTTGCTGCCATTAGCACATAGACGTTAAAACTCTACAGGAGTAAAAACAAGAGTAATAGCTACCTTGGGGCCGCCCGGTGGCGCAGCGGTTTAGTCCGCGCTTGGCAGCCCGGGGTTCGCAGGTTCGGATCCCGGGCGCCCGCCGACGCACTGAGTGTCAGCCATGCTGTGGCAGTGTCCCATATAAAGTAGAGGAAGATGGGCATGGATGTTAGCCCAGGGCCAGTCGTCCTCAGCAAAAAGGGGAGGATTGGCGATGGATGTTAGCTCAGGGCTGGTCTTCCCCACAAAAAAAAAAAAAAAAAAAAAAAAAGTAATAGCTACCTTCACTTAGAGCCTACTGTGTGACACTGTCAAATGCTGACCTTCCTCATCTCACTATTTGAACACATTTTACATGTGTGAACTGAAGCTTAAAGAGGAGAAGTAATTTGGAAGAGATCATGGGTCAGCGAGCTGTGAAACCTGGATCAGAGGAATCCAGTTTTGACTTCAAGCTTGTACTCTCAACATCAGACCACCTGCCACCCTTGTTTTCTGGCCATTTGTCTGATATCCAAAGAAAATATTCTTTCAAAATACTAAGGAAGAAAAAATGCATGATTTGATTTAATTTTAAAAGTAGTGATTCGTACTCTATGGGAAACAGATTATATAACTGTGGAAAACTAGATTGAGATTTTAGATGTCTGAGGAATACCTAGAACTCTGCCGCTGAGCAGCTTGGCTGAATTATCGAACCTGTCTAAGAACAAGTTTCCACTACTGCAAAGTGAAAGAGTTATATTAAATGATGAAAACTTAGAAATGTCCGGAATCCTTTGTAACATGTAAATGTTATTAAAGGGCTGTGCTTAGTATTATATAGCACACAGGAAATGTCTTAGCTAACATAGTAATAAAGCATCTGCTCTCCCTAATGTCACTCTACAACAGGTGCTCTCACTTGTGACACCTCATTTAAATTTCACTCCAGTAGTGGAGGCAACAATTTTGTGTTTTGTGATCGGGAATGTTACATAATCTGCCCAGTGGCCGACAACTCGCTCAGAGTATAGATATGAATTTGAAATTAAGTCCCCAAAAGATAAGATATTTCCACTGTGGTATAGAAACATCAGAAATATTGAACTTCATGATACATGAGTGTGATGCCTTAGTACTGGGTCAATATAGGATTGGCCATCATAGAAATTTGCATGAGATTTAAAAAAGAAAAGAAAATCCCTGTATGCACACAGCCTCACTTTGTTCTTCATGCCATTATTTCCTGTTTCTTTTAGTATTTAATGCATGGTCCCAATGTCATTAACACATTCAAAACCATCCAGAGAAGGAACATTCTGTGATACACATGTTCTTTCTAATTACACCACCATTTGTCGTCAGTGTTTGTAAAATTACTCTTTCATCTCTCAGTTTATCTTTCACATAAAAGTATTAATTTAAAATACTTTAATTTAAAAATGCATCTCAATTTGCATTACTTCTCATTGAATAGCAATGTAAATTCTTTTTGATTTGTTTTCCTTCCTCAGATTCTTGGGACCCAACAGTTGGATGAGACACTCATTTATCCCAGTATTTAACTATTTCTGTAAATCATTCATGATCTTTGAGATGACCAAATTGTTACAAAAAAGCAACAATAATAAAAAGAATAATAAAGAAACAAAAAACAAAAGACATTTCCTAGGAGGCTTTTTTAAAGTAAGGTACAAGATCAAATGGGTTGTACAAAGAAAAGAAAATGCTTTCTTGTTTCCGTGAAGAATTAGTCTCACAGAGAGAAAAACTGAGTAACTCGTCTAAGTGACAACTCAGAGTCTCAGGACGAGGATCTCTGTTCAGAGACTGTGTTTGTTGAATGAAAAAATGTATAATATAAGATGGGATACGCTTTTCATACAGTTTGTGTTTTCATACAGTTTGAATGTGTAATCAGAAATTCAAATAACTGCATTTATTTAAATATCTAATCATCAAAATCAATGCATCTGTGTTTATGGCAAACCCCAGAAATATTCAAACTCCTATGAAGCTGTATGAGTTCTATTCTTTGATACATTGTTTAAAATTGGTGAAAACCACTGAAGATATCTTTCAAAATATTATATGTGTATATATATGCACACATAACATATGTAAATGTGTGTATAAAGATGCTTTTAAATTTTCACTATGGTTTCATTTTATCTTAGTCAAAATTTTGAAAATTAACTAAAATGTTATGTTTTTTTCTCTGAGTAAGGGAATTTTAAAACATATCATGTCCAAAGAATCAGGTTTTTAGGAAATTGGTCATTAAGGATAATTTCTGCCCATCCTAATTATGACACCATTCTTCTAAAAGTGATTCTTAGAGCATTTACCTTCAGATCTGGGTTCTAATAATATGTAAAATGTTTCCTTAATCTAAGTGTTTATTTGGATTTCTGTCCATTTGATAATATGATATTTCAGCAACTATGACAGAAAAATATTAAGATATTTAGGGAAAATGTTAGCACATAGGCTTTTATTCCTCAAAAAATATTATTTGCTGTTATTGCTACTTGACTCATTAAAAGAGAAATTACAATTAACATAGTGTTAAAGGGAAATCCATTTGTGGAAAAAATAAATCTTTTTAGGAAACATTTTGGATTGTGCTATAACCAACTAAAGAGGTTTACATTTCAAATTATCTTCAACTTGTTTAAAATATACATCAACAATTACAGTATTTTTCTCTATAACTTTATTCTAAAACTACATTCTACTACAAGTCTGATTTCTGTACATTCCCTCCTTATACTAATGGTAGTTATTTGATTCTTTCCCAATATTCAATTCGAGTAAATCAAAGATTTCAAATGCTTTTCTCCCCATAATCTCTTATAGATAGAAATTAAATCAGATAGTATATTAAGAATTGAAAACGCGGTCAGTCCTATATATTCTTTACCACTGCTGTAGAGGAGATTAGTGCAAAGAAGCATTTAGAGAGTTTCAGGAGTTTTAAGGCAGATGCTCCCTGGGAATAGCTGCCCAGAGATTACCTGTATTCCGTGAGCAAGGGCAGGTAACGCCTTTCCACATGACCAAGAGTGGCTTCTTGTGACAATCAAAGCCAGAGCATATGGAGCGACCCTGTGGTTTGATTTAAGAGACCCAAGATCAGATACAGTGTGAGTCAGGGAACCAGAAAACAGATGGAAATGTGATTGCATGTGAGCACACACACACACACATAATCATAGAAGTGCAAATACAAATAGTTTTCCTAGATTTTTGCTTTGTTTTATTCTATTTAAAAGATCATTAACAATACACGTACATATCATCAAATAAAAACATCTGGCACATGGTTCTAAATGTACATGTTGTCACTCTAAATGTAAAATCAACCAGTGACTTGATTCTCATCATTGCTGCAAATGTTTTATCCACTTAAGAGGAGGCAAGTGTTTCAATCACCATGGCCATAAAACAGATTATCCCCAAACTCAATGGCACAGAACAACTTACTGTGATCAAGGATTCTTAGGGCCAGGAATTTGGACAGGGCACAGCAGGGATATCTTGTCTTTGTTCCATAATGTTTGGAGCCTCAGTCGGAAGACTCAAAAGCTGAGGCCTGGAATTATCTTGAGGTTTGTTCTCTTGTATGTTGGTGGCTGACGGTGGCTATTGGCCGGGGGCCTCAATTCCTCTCTCTGATCTTTCCCAGTGGGCTATCTTGGGCTTCTTCACAGCGTAGTGGCTTGTTCCCCAAGGCAAGTTTCCCAAGGGAGAGTCATGTGGGTCTTTTATTCTTTTTATTACCTAGCTCCATAAGTCACATAGCATCACTTCTGCTCTACTCTATTGGTCAGAGAAATCATAAGCCTCCATCCAGATGCAAGGTAAGAAAATATAGCCCTCAATTTTCAGTGGGAGGAGTGGCACATCACCTCGTAAGAAGAACAGGTTGGGAGGGAGGTGGTGTTGCAGTTATTTAAAAAATATCTGTTACAACAGGCAAGGGGCACAATATAAAGTCTAAAACTGGAGCTCATCCTTCTTTTAGTGAATCTCCTCAAACTCGATCTTGTATCTTTTTCTTTCTGTTCACTGCATTTTTTCAAACAGCAAAAGGACTCATCCAAATATCTCTAATTATGACATTACTCAGTTGACTCCCTTCTGTTTGAAGAAGTGTAATTCTAACCCACTAAAAGTAGGTAAGTTCTAGTTCTAGAATGTATATTATGAAATATTTATGAATATGTGAGTCAGAAGTGTTTGTGTGAGAGTGGTGGGTCAGCCTATGGTCAAATCATATACTTTATAAAGACATTCAAATTTTGAGGTTTTATTTATTATTTATTCACTCTTATTTAGAGTGAAATACTTCAGAACATCAATTTGTTGGGATAAACACCGCTTGTGAGAGAGAACACAGAATGCAGGCAGCCTAAGGCTGAGGGACAACCTTGAGTTTTTTTGCAAATTATGAGACCATTATTTTCTAATCTGCCCTGGGATAATCTGTAAATTCTTATTTCTTTTTCTCTTTGTAGAAGTTCTCACCATCTTAAAGTTGATGCTTTCACAGCATCTTCTTTTGGATACGAGCATCATTGAGATGTTTGGGGATTTTCACATACATCTGTCACACAAAAGATCCATAGCCAGATAATGTTTTGTAGAGTTGGCAATGACAAATTTCTGGTGTGTTCTGTACAGAGCAACTCTTTTTGGGACCAGAGGTCCAGTCACCCATAGCAATCTCCTGCTCAGCTATTCCAGGGACCCTGTCTGCTTGCCTCCCAGGCAACCAGTGGAGGAATCAGAGGTCCCAGAAATTATGATAGATCCCAGTACTTACAAATATGTGGGAGTGGCTTGGATTGCAAAGAGAGAGAGTGTAGAGAGAAAAGACAAGTGTTTAAGGGAAGATACTTAAGCAGTTCATACATTTAGAGAAGTGGAAAAAGAGGGGCTACATTCCTAAATTGTATATGTTTAAATAGACTATCTCATGGCCTAAGGTAACATTTAGCTTGCCGTAGAACTGTTTGACTCTAAAGTAACTATGGTCTATGTTTAAAAACACAAAAAAAATACCAAGTGTAAATTTTGTGTGATTACCTCTCATCTTCATATTTATGCCAGGGAAGGAGAACAAAAATAAATAAATAAAATAACTTTTTGCTCCTCTTTATTCCTGATTTGCTTACGATGACCAGGATAATTTGCCAATTATTTTTTTTTAAGTTTATAACCCAATAAACTGATGGAATATATTCATGTCTAAGTTCTTATGTGATCTAAGGTATAAAACAAGTATCATTCAAATGAACTGTAAATAATTTCACTTTAAAAGAAAACTTAACAAGGATGTTTTCTTTTTTTTTAATTTGTATTCTAATCTTCCTCCACCAAACACCCTTTGTTGAAAAGAAGCAAACAGACAGAAGAAATAATCAAAACTTTCCTTATGTCTCCAGTTTTTCTTCTGCTGCTGATAGAGGCTCAGCTAAACAACAACAGAAAGGAACTCTGAACATTTCTTGTCAAAAAATAAAAAAAATTAAGTGAAAGAGCATGAAAGGGCCACCACTCCAACAATGTCAGCTTTCTCTTGTGATGGCAGGCTACTTAAATCACCAAAACACAGAGGCAGGAGGAGAAGATTCCCTGGTGTTCGGGTTTCTTTCTGAGAGAGAAAATATGGTCTGCTTCACTCTAACACCTGTCAAGCATTTTATCACCAATCTCTGCAGCATTCTTGGGGATGTGTTTCCTGTATCATTAAGAACACGACCATTAATGGATAAGGAAAACTTAGAACAATACAGATTAACATCCCTCTTGCATGTTTTTGAATGTGCAGGTAACAGAAAAAATCAGACAGGTGAGCCAATATTCAAATCAGGTTTTGATGAAAATAGAAACATGCATTTTATGAACATATAAAAGATAGATACACAGACAGATAGATTAGATAGACAGACAGATAGCATATAGATAATGGCACTTTATATCTGAGCCTGACCTATAAAATTATGTTGTGGAATTAAATTACACTTTTAAATTAGCACATACATGTGAAATGTATACTACTTATTCATTCTCAAAGGGTGGATAGCAAGAACATTTTTGTACTTTAGAAGGTCAAATTTATACACTCTGAACACAGAAATGTAAAATTCCAGAATATGGCATTCGTATTTTTGTGGAGATGGATGTATTGTTTCTGTTAGTGATGCTAATAAGTATTATTGGCTTATTAATTAATTAATTACTTTGGCCAGAAACTACTAACATAAAATACAAAGCCTAAGAGACATTTCTAAATGTGAAGTCTTATTGTTAATTTGAAGGGTTTTCTTCCTTTCCCCACTGTAACTAGAACAGTGATTATCCTGGTGAGGTGGATAGAGCTTGTTTATAAAGTCATTAGTGTTATGTGCCATAACTTTCTGGGTACATGTAAAAGTCTTTTTTTTTAAATGAGCAAAGGCTGAACATGATGTAAATAAAATGTGCCTGGTTAAATGAACGAGCAGAAATTCAGGGCAGAAGTCATGCATGAATCTATCCTCAAAGGTAAATATACTATTCTGAAGCCAGTTACTTCCAGAGAAGCTGGCAGTGATCACAAAGAAAAGGAGCGCTAATAGTGTGATAATCTCTCTTTTCACTTGTTTTCTATCTATATTGTCCTTGTTATCATCTTTCCCAGCTTTTTACAGTTGTCATCTCATCTTTCTTCCTTATGATTTTCCAATACATCTTTGTATGCCTTTATTATATCGCAGTTTCTCCTACACTATAATTTAATGAGGCACAAGCAAAAAGAAATGGGAAGGAAACCATTCTGCTTTTGAGCATTATTTCGCAGGCCCTAAATTGGCAGGTATTGGGCAATTAACAATAAAACTTGTGAAAAATACAAATTTTCAGAGGTTTATCTACTGAGTTAAATTATATTGTTTGAAGTATTTCTAGGATAGGAAAGGGTGACAGGCTTAGAATGCACACAAAACTGAAGGAGCAATATTTGGGGAATTATATAGCAGTAGTCAGTGCGAAAATGGCCAAGCACCAGTAAGCTCTGTGCCTATTTATTCTGCTCTTTTAGAGGATGATTTAGACTCTGCCTTAACCTGAGTTGCTCTATTGTAGTTGTTCATTTTAAAAGACACCCACATTTACTTTTCTTAGTGCGTGCACAGAACAAACAAACATTTAGGTATTTACTCTGCACGGCTCAAGTCCATAGCTCTACAAGTGTCAATACCCCAAATCCATTAGGCAAATGCCTAGAAAAGTACAGAAAGTAAGCAACAGGAAGCATCAACAAACAAATACAAAGCTCCATAAAAAGATGCTCATTTTGACCCTCCAGTTTACCATATAATATCAGGGTCGTGTACAAAGCAATGGACAAACTATTGTTCTCTGAGAATCAGCAGGAATTCCTTTGCTTAATCTTTGGACCTGATTGGCTGCTATTCCTGGTTCTATAAGCAATGTCATTTCTGCCAATGCTCTTTCAAATACCCAACACATTAGCCAAGAATAGGGAAAAAAATCAAAATTTCTATCTCTGCCTAGCTATCATTTGGTTTCTGAATACTTCCTGTTGCCAAGTTCCTAAGGTTCCCTGTGCCCCTGGCCACCCAAGGTTTCCATTGCTTCAGCCCTTACCATTTCAAAACTTACATGGCTGGTGAAGTATTTTCTCAGGATTTGTAAGATAATGTAAATATACTAATAAAAATTGATTGAGCATCTATTAAGGTCTGTTACGTGCATGGCAATTTATATGTATTATCTCATTTATACCTCACGCGAATCCTTTAAGAGAGAAATTATCCTCAGTCCGTAGATAAAGAATCAAGAGATTAATGAGGTTATGCAGCAGGCACAATATCGGAGCTAGTTGATGACAGATACGGAACTCAAAATCCCTGGAGAGTATGTCTCTAAGGCTTATGCTCTTTCTGCAATACCCATCTGAAAAACTAATGAGTACTTTTGTAAGGTGGAGGGCAGTGTCCTTCCTGATTAGATTGGCACACTTTCTGGCAGCCAAAAAAAAGAAGGTAGGGGTGGCATCTAACTCCAGAAAAGTCACATTCCTGATTGCTGATGAGGGCTTCTGTTTTGTGTCTCTCTCCTCGACTCTACATGCATCCAGCCTGGGTAGATCCTTCTATTTCATTTCTGTCTGTTTAGCCACAGCAATGACCAGCTTTACTCCTTGTTTTCTTTCATTGGGTTCTACCATCATGTTTTCTAGAGCCTCTGTGGCTGCTATGAACCGAACTGTGTCCCCCATAATTCAAATGTTAAAGCCCTAATCCCCCGTACCTCACAATCTGACTGTATTTGGAAACAAAGCTTTTAAAGAGACAATTAAGTTAAAATGAGCCCTAATCTAATCTAACTGGTGTCTTATAAGAAGAGATTAGAACATACAAGACACTAGAGAAGCATGCACAGGAGAAAAGCCATGTGAGGACACAGTAAGAAAGCATCCATCTGCAAGCCAAGGAGAGAGGCCTCGGGAGAAACCAACCCTATTGACACCTTGATCTTGGGCTTCTAGCCCCTAGAATTGGAATAAAATTAATTTCTGATGTTAACGCATCTAGTTTGTAGTATTTTGTTATGGCATCCCAGCAGACTGATACAGTGGCTTTCAAACACAAGGCTTACACAGGTTGAAAAGCAGAAGAGAAAAAAATTGGAGGGCTCCCCTGTGAATTCATTGTTGGACGGGTCCTTCTCTTAAGACCTTTGAGTATGGTTGAGAGGTAATGGTTGATAATATACTAATTCATCATCCCTGTTATTTTAACTACAGCTTCCTGCAAGTATATCTTAACCTTGAGGAAAGTCACTAAATTTATTTCCAGGCACTTGTCCTGGAAGAAGAGTGGGGAAAAAAAGGGATGAGGAAGTGCTCCTCAAATTTACCTATTCTGTCTATAGCATCTGGTTGTACCTTCATAAAAATGCTGAAAGGAGGTGAAATGGAAAACAGTTGTATGATTTCCATGTCTGGTAACCTCTATGTCCATGAAATTCAGAAGGTAATGGAAGAAGAAAGACAAATTCATAATTTAAAAAATTCCCGAATGATAAGTACATGGCATAATAGAAGAAGAGAGTTCTTGTGGCTCCCCCAAAGCAGGTGCTGAGACAAGAACTTTGGTGCAGGTAGTCTATTTAGGAAGTGATTCAGGAAAGCACATGGGAGGAAGTGGAGAAATGGGGGGCATGGTAGGTAAAAAAATCAGTAAAACAAGCATCAACTGGAACTCCAATTCATAGTGCAATAGTTTCAGGGAGAGCTGGGGAGACGAGCATTTATCTAGACTCCCATCCGCCAGGCATTGAGGATTGCCTCCAGGTGTGTTAACTCCTTCAAAATACCTACAATGCTGCATAAACATTCTATCAGAAAAGAGTGACAGATGAGCCCTTGAAGTGGGAAGCTGTCAGTCTACAGTGAACTATCCACAACTACTGGCAAACTCAGATGGATCAAGAAATTGGGGGCAGGACATCAAAGGCATCTGATAAATGGGATGTCCTCCAATTTTATAAATTAGCTAAAAAAAGGACAACCACATAGGTTGTAATCATTATTTGTTACCACAATGGATATGGTGTGTTTAAAAGAACCTACAGTTGGATATCTGTATTTTACATGTAAATGACAAGGTTGGTAGAGTAAGATACGTAAAGTTGGGTAAAGTTGCTGTAGCAACATGAGATCCATGGAAATTTTCACATCTAACCTTAATCAGATCTAGTCATCTTAGATTAATATTTACAATGCTTTAATCTATAGGACCTGGTACAAATTATATGGGAAAGAGAAAATATTTAACTGAATAATACAGTATTGGCACTGAGTATAAACTGGTGTGTATATGTGTAAGTGTGAATTATTAATCATTCTTCTATTGGTCAGTTCTAATGGATGGGCCCTGAAATTGGAGAGGTTTGAAGTATGTGAAGGGTCAGGGGCACCTGTATATATTTTTATTAAAATACTGGTATGCATAAAATATTGAACAAATTGTAATTGTATACCACAATTAATTTACACGAGATAAATGCCTACAAAAGGAGTACCCATAACAAGAAGCTGAACCATAACAAGAATCAGCACCACAGAAATCCCCTCATCCCTCCTTCCAGTAATCACTTTCACAAAAGGTCATGACTATTCTGACTTTCAACAACAGAGATGAGTTTTATCTATTTTTGGACATTATGTAAGTGGAATCATAAATATGTGCTTTTTAGTTTCTTGCTTCTTTAACTCAGTGTTATCTTTATGAGATTCATCCATATTGTTGCATGTAGTGTAGTTCATTTATCCTCATTGAAGCTTAGAATTCCATTGTGTGAGTACAATGATTATCAATTTTTTTGAACAAATGTAAACTGTTATCACAGAGAGCTGCAGTGTTTCTTGGAAGATTTAAATTTTACCCTTTAAAAGAAAAGTATTTATATTATTGTTGCCTAACTACATACAATCAAAAGAAACCACCATTTCTTGCTAAACTGAAACTATTCAGCTTTTGTTTTTGCCTATAATTTAATACTCTGAAAATAAAAATGTTTTTTACTTTTATATGTAGGTACTTGTGTTTTACAAACACAGCTCATGAAATTACATATTTGACTGTTAACTTTTAGCAAGTCATTCATTCAATGCATAAATATTTTTGAGTACCTACTGTGTGCAAACTATTCTGCTATGTACACGAGCCACGACAAATGAAAGAAAACCTAGTCCCTGTCCTTTCCTAATTAAGTTTACAATCTAAAGCGGCCCAAAGAAAAGTAAAATAGCAATTATGACTCAACGTGTTAACTGAAAAAAGTAATGATGTACAGGTTTCTTGGGAGAACAAAAAAAGAGGTTTAATGCATATTTGCAGGAGGGCAGTCTTCTGGGAAAGCTTCCTGGAGGAAGTGACAAGTTTAGAGTTATTCAAGTAAATTGGGATATGTCCTAGCAAAGGGCAACAGCATGTGTTCAGGAGCTGAGGTAAGAAAGAGATTAAAATGTTGGGGAAAATGAGAGCACTTCAATTTGGGACATAGGGTCATTTAGTTCCTTCATCCATAAAATAAAAAGAGTAGAGTAAGTAAGCAGTAAGCATCTTCTAGCTCTAATATGTTTACAAAGCATTGGTCCCCTCTTGGTCTAGAACTACAGTGAACACTTACACAGGGAGAAGTCTTGAATTTGACTGTTTTAACCTCCTCCAACGCTAATGGAGTGATGTGATATCCACAGAGGTCCGGCCAGTGTTGTTGAATGACTTATGAAACAAAAGAAAATAAGTCACCATAAGTAAAGTTTATTATATGATCTTCTCTTACCTCAATTTTGAATATCTTATACTTTTGAACTATGTATGGTCCTTAAATATTTTTGAAATAAAAACCATTTCAGTGGAACAATAAAATCCATTTATTTGTCTTGCTCCTAAATTATCATGGGGGGATGGGGGAATGAGAGAAATGGAAGTAAAAATAAAGAAATCCCCACTAGAATGATTGGGATAACTAGCAGAGCTTTTCATTAAAATGATCACTTCATAATGAAACAAAAGCAAGTTTCATTTCATAAATATTAACACTACAAGAGACCAATCAGAAGCCAAATAAAGAACACTTTTCAAAGAACCACTAGTAATGCTTTGGACTATTTTGTGAATCACTTCTGTGAAGGGCGATCAACATGATAACCACTTTTCCACCCCCCTAGCCACGACATTCACACACATTTAGAAGCATTTATTAAATCTCTGTGGGAGGTGCTAACCATAATCTGCTATGAGTCTCTCTATTGAATTAAACACATTTGTAAACAATGTATGAAAGAAACAGAGAAACTTGATAGCTTCTCTGCTTATATTACTTGAATTTTCTTTATCCATACACTTGTTAGACTTGTTTGGGCAGACTCCCAGTATGTCCAAAAAGCATATTAGTTTCCTAATAGACTTCTCCTTACATGTAAGACATCATATTCTCTTTTTTTTTAAGCATTATTATTGGACATGCTTGAAAATGCGTAGCATAGAGAGAACAACATTTTCCAAATTATCAGCAATCACAATATGCAGAAATTACTATAATTAATATCTGGTGTATTTTCTTCCATTTATTTATTTGCAGAATTAAAATCTGTATCAGTTAGGGACTGTGTTCAGCAGCACACAGTGGAAAATTATTACATTGGTTTCACAAAAGGGGAGATGTTTTTCTACTTTTTCCAAAACTTTTCATTATTGATTTGTTTTGACATGACAAGCACTGCAGAGAAGGGCAGTCTGGGGCTGCTGCTTGGCCTCCTGGGACCATGCCCCTTCTCTTTCTACTCCTCCATCCTTAGTGCCTGGAGCTTTAGCTTCATGGCAACCTCCTACTGGCAAGGTGACTCCTCCCTGCATTCCATGCAGAAAGAAGCAGCAGCATCAAAGAGGACAGGACAGTGCTATGTCAGTAAAGCAAAACTTTCCCAGAAGTCCACAGCAGAACCATTTGGCCACCCCTACCTTAAAGGGATTTGGGACAGAATAGTGTTTAGCTGAGCATTCTCCCCGGAAACAAATCAGTGTAAAGAAAATGGAATAAACTGGTTATTAGGCAAGTAACTAATAATGTCTGCCACAGAATATACATACTGCAAATGTTATTTCTTTTACTGGTTTTATTACACTTATTCTATATGCAATTTTTCATAATTCAAAAAGACATGATTGTAATGGCCATATGTCTGTTGAATCACTCACTCATTCATTCCATTATTGTTGAAAAGACATTCAGAATTTTTTCTTTTTTCTATTAATCTTAAAATATTTTGGTATTATTTCAAGATATTTGTGGTCTGTGATGTTTTATTTACAAAGTATTATGTCAATGAACAAGTCAGTATTTTAGATATAGTTTTTATTTTATGTTCTGTTCTCTTGTCAGTAATATATGAAAAACACATTATTTTAATAAGAAATCATTTTTCCAGTAAACTTTCTATAAGCACGTTTCCTTGCCTAGCTTTATCCTCAGTTCTTACATTATTTTAAATCATGGTCTTAATGAATGCTCTTTAAAATCAACTTGGGATGTGCAAACTTCAACAAGATTTGGAGTTTTGTTTCAGTACAATTAAATATAGAATTCATGAATTAAAATTTACATTATGATTTAAAATATTGTATTAGCTAGAAACCTCAATAGAATCACTAATATTAGATAAAGGAAATATGAAAATAAGAACTAATCTGCCCTTTCATTATGAAGAAAAAGTGAGGAATCTTAAAATTGAGCTTTCAATAGTTTTTAATAAATGATAATTAAGAATTTTAGCCCTCTATTTTATTACTACTGATTTGAGAGATTAAATTTGAATTCAAGAAATTAAAATGACATAATTCCATGCCCTGTGTTAATCCTGGGGCCAGGTATACTTTCCTGTCCCTATGTTAAACAGTGCTGGGACCAAGTAAAATAACTTAGCTTCTTGCTCCATAAAATATCGCTATTACAAGATAAGACTGTCCTGAGTAAAGAGTTTACTTACCAAGACTAACAGTTTGTTCATCAGGTGTCTTGAAGACCCTCACCTCAGACTATCCACCAATCCTCAGCTATTAGATCCTAAAGTTTGACCAATCCCTACAAGTTCCTCTCATATCCTATTCTGGGACAGACTAACAGTCCATCAAGATACTGTTCTCACTCCTGCTACATATCTACTAAACTAAGCTTTGCCTGATGAACCTATTTTTATGATGTCTCTGGGAGAGACAACAGGAAACATTGCATAGTTTTGTGAGTAGGCATCAAAAACATCTAATATTGGGGACGGCCCAGTGGCATAGTGTTTAAGTCCACGCGCTCCGCTTCAGGAGCCTGGGGTTCATGGATTTGGTTCCCTGGTGCAGGCTTACACACTGCTCATCAAGCCATGCTGTGGCAGGGTCCTACATACAAAGTAGAGGAAGACTGGCAGCAGATGTTAGCTCAAGGCTGATCTTCCTCACACACACACACACAAAAACATCTAATATCAAATTTTACCTACTTTAAATCCAGATTACTTCACTTAGTAATCACCTAGTACTGATTAGCAATAAAAATCTTAAGGTGAAGTTAATTTTGACCTAATTTGACAACTAAGAAAATTGAGAAGAGTAGCCTTGCATTTGTTTTCTAAAAACTATTACTTTTTAAGCATATTTTGATCATTCAGAATATAATCTTGATCAATAACAATAATGAACCCCCCCAGGTTCAATTTTAAACTAAAAATGGCAAGCCAAAGACCAAAATTGGTGAAAATCATACAGAACAATATTTTCCAGAATTAATAGAGCACTACAAATAGTCTAGATTAGAGAGATGACGCTTATATTGTTTGGATAACATAAACTGGAGTGAAAAGTTTGACCAGTCATTTGGGGCATTTCTTGCTTTTCAAGTCAACTTCCTCTAAACTGGTCAAACCAACTACCCCTGTGCAAGGAGAGGGATGCATAGCTCCCTTCCCCCACACCTCTCTCGTGTTTAGCAACCATCACATCTGAAATATCTGCTTCACACCAAATTAAAATCCTGCTTGGTAACTTCTGACAAGCTGATTTTCTCTCATTCTAACATCAGAAGGCAGTGGTACCAATCTCCAAATATCTCTTTGCGCATAGGACAGTTTTGGCAGGACAGTGCTTCACTCTAGATAGAAGTGGTGAAAGAATAGATAGAAAAGAAAGGGGGAAAATTAGATTGAGGAGTCCTGAGTGCACTATCAGGAGGTGAGATACAGGAAATGCCAGGAAAGTTGTCCATGCTCGCAGACATTCCATCATCCCCTCCACTTCCCCCATTTTCTCTTATTTAAAGACATTGGAACAGAAATCAACATTGCCTTTGAAAAAGGTTAATTCATTTTGACTCAATTACAAAACTTCTATATAACTTGATTTCCATTAATAAGACAGTCTTTAACCTTCCAACCTTCTCTTCAGACTAAAGAATTCAAATTCTTTTCTTTGTTGTTTTGCTCTGTCCCCCAGGCTTATTGACATTCTCCATCTCCATCAAACTCGGTAGCAAAAAATCAAGTAATCCTCTTCTAAAGGCCTAGACTGGATTTGGAGGCATGTGCTTGTTTTTCTGTACCGACATCCCCCTTTTTTTGGCTCTTGTAGAATATTGACAAATATGTGTTTCAGGAGAAAGCATCGTAGCACGTGGCAGTGGCAATTTTCTCCTGACGCCAGCAGTCCAAGCTCACACAGCATGCCTCTGGAGCAGATGCAGTCAACATGATGGAATACGAGCAGGTTGCCTCTCTGAGAGAACTGTGTCCAGCATTTCTTGGAAACACTCAAAAATGCATCCTTAGAGAAGGCTCTAGGTTAAATAGGCCACATGCTAAGAGAGCTGTCTGATTAAAAGCAGTGCTTGAAAACACGCTGCTTTGTTTTTAAAATAAATGTTAGCATATCTCATAAAACATAAAAACTTAAAAAAACTGCACACTTTTTTTTGCAGATGATTTAAACTCTTTTGGAATCAACACAGGACAGAAAAGCAGGTGATAAGAAGAGTGTGTTAACATAATGATTCCTTAAATCACAGATCTAATATCGTTCCTGAAAGGTTTGGCAAGAGGAAAAAGAATCAAGAAAATTAGATAATAGCTTTTTTACAAGTGGGCTACAGCAAAGATTGATTGTCATAGGATGAGTAAAAACATACCTTTGATTGAAAACATAATTAATAAAAAGTTCAAATCTAGTCCAAAATGTAAGGTATTTCTAGTTTCCAAGCTTATTGGAGGCCTGGCTGGCCCATATAAACAAAATGACAAAACTCATTGTCACCCTGTTATCCGCTCTCTTTCTCTTCAACTTGACATGATATATTAAAACCAAGAGCATATCAGAATTCGAGGTGGTATTTCTGTTAAAAATTTACATACAAAGGAGGACTAGGTCCTGCTATCCTCAATATTGGGATTACATATAAAGGCCTCAGTTGTGGAAAATACAATCTAATGAGCTGGATCTCAACAAACTATGAGATGTTTACCCTACGGACTATGCCAGAGCTCCAATGGGCTGAAACTTCCCCATATAAGAGCCTTCATCAAAAATCTTACAAACAGAAGGGATTGAGCAATACATAAACTAGCAAACACAGTTATAGCAAACACAATAAGAAAAATATTCAATCTTACTACAAAGAAATAGGAATGAATGGAACAAAGAGGAGCTGTTTACATCTCTTGCATTGGAAAATTTATGTGACAATGCCCAGTGCAGGCTTGGGAAAGAAATTTGGTAATATTTACTAAGAGTTGTAAATATGTTCATATTCTTTAACTTTAAAAATCATAGTAAAAGTATATGACCAAACATCTTTATTGCCCTAAGATCTATCTCCATACCAAGAAGCTGTGCATTTCCAGGGAATTGGTTTGATTTCACTTTATGATACTGGGAATTCAGTAAATAATTATACCCCCATGATAACCAACACTCCTTGCCCCCTATTTGGCTGTTAAAAATCAAAAAATCTAATTTGATGTACATCTCTAATGAATGCATAAAACTTCACAGCATGCACTTCATACCTCTTTCTTCAGATTATTTTCTTCTATGCTTGTTTTCCCATCACACTGATTTTCTCAAGTGCTATTTTCATCATGTTATTTTATGTGTTTTTGTAAGCTATTTTATTTAAACCCTTTTGGGAATAAAATAGGATATAAATAAATTAGATGTTCATCAAATGAGATACTTTTTGAAAAATAATTTTAACAGAACCTGGAACATAATAAATACCTAATGTGTCTACGACTGTAAGTTTGTTTATGGAAACCAAAAATTTAAATCAAAAGATAAGATAATTTTGAATAGAATATAATATAACCATTTAAAACTAAGATAAAGACTGAAATAAAATGAAACTATACTTACAATAAAATTTAAATTGTGATATAAATTATAGTATATGTGAAAAAGAAGAGCATAATTAGAAGTACAAAATTTTGTGCATGTGAGAGCGAGGGAGAGGGAAAGAGAAAGAGAGAGAATATATGTCCACATGTACTCACAAAAAGAAATACTTAAAAATGCCAAAAGTCATATTAAAAGATTTGTTTCTTGTTTTCTATATTTTCAAGTATTGTTTTCACATCACTACTTAATATAAACTGTTATCTTTTTAACAGAATTAAATGTTGCCAAATTTTGTTAAATGTTACATATTTTTATCTTACTTTTATAATTAAGTGAATTTAATTTAAACCTTTACCTGGCCAAGGCCATGGTCCTTAGGCAGACAAAAACTTACAATTTACATTTTATTAATGAGGCATTTGAGACCCGGATCAGCAAAGCGACTTCCTGAGGCCAGAAGTGTTGTTAAAGTCAGGGAGAAATTAGAGATCCAGTCCCCCGGCATATTTCGGTTCTTATTGTACCGCTTTTCCCACTGTAATTATGCTACCTATCTCTTATTATGCTTGTCTTCTAAGCCTGCTGCGAGATAACCTTTGCATCTGACTTAAGTGTGATGTAGGCATATTTTAATGCTTATTTTCACAAAATTCAAATTAATTTGAAGCTTAGTTGAACAACACTGTCAACCGTATGTTGCAGAAGCCCTCTATACTTCATTCCCTCCTCTGTGGAGGAGAATTGTCTCTCTCCTTGGAGATGAGAGTGGGCACAGCTCAAGGAGGAGGGCAGCCGTTAAACTGGGAGGCGTCAGTGGGCAGATGGGCGTGTTCAAGAATCTCTGAAGCAACAGAGGCAGGAGGCCAGCAAAATGGACAAGGGAAGTTGTGAAGTTTGGTACCAGGCTGACAGCAGAAATGTGAGGGGAATCTGTTCAAGTCAGTGCTCAGGCTGAAGGCAGCTGGACGATGACAGGGAAGCCACAAGGGTCACCGCTCACACAGCACTTGTGCCCTGACGAGGAGAGCCACGGGGCCCGGAGCAGAGGAAGCAGCTGGGCTGTGAGGCCGATCCAAGTGCTGAGGCAGGAAGCAGGTGGCCGCAGGGGGGGAAAGGGTGAGGCCTGCGCTGTGGAGCATCTGCCCTCACGGCGGCTCCTGTGGAAAGGCTCTACAAAGACTAAAACATATGGAAAAAGCATTTATTTTGACTAATCATTCTCAAAAGCAATTCTGACACCTACAATGCTGAAAGGAAGGGCTACTGTGGACAAGAAAGAGAGAAACATGGATTTCTCTAGGGCTATGTTTTCTCAGAAAGAGCAATGGCAACAAACACATTTCCACAAGAGGCCGGGCGGTCGGTGAGGAATCTTCCCCTACTTCTGACTTTTCTTTTGACTGATGTGTGCCTCCAAGCAAGTTGCTAAATCTCTTTGAAGCTATCTTCCTTCTGGAAAAATGGATGTCTTGCTGTAAAACACATACCACCTTTCAGAGAGTCTAAGTTTCCAAACAGAAACTCTAATTTTCAAAGGAAAATATATTTGTGTAATTGTTACATATACAAATTAATTGAAATCCTTTTTACAAAATTTTTATCTCTAAGAATACATTCTGAAATTATTGAATGGAACTTGCCATGTTGTTTTTTGTTGTTGCTTTAAATAATTTTCTATTACATTTACTAATAGAGAAAATTAGATGTGAAATTCTCTTCATGTTGGCTATTTTAATAGAGATAAGTAAAAGGCACATTTTAAATTATTCTTTTCCACTTACCAGAGGAACATGAAATTTCAGAACTCGCTTAGTCTATAGAGGCTCTAACACATTCTATTTAGCAAATGAGAAGGCCCTGGTCTCACTCCAACATGGATGCTCTTCTGACAGAAAAACAAAATAAAGGCAAAAAGCCAGAGCCATCATTAGACTTATTAAAAAATAACTGAAATCAATTGAATATTATTGAATATTAACTAGATCACTCTTGCAGTTTTTTGCATTTTTAGGGAGATAGAAACTAAAATGTTACTTTCTGTAAAGTAATACTACACACACACACACACACACACACACACACACACACACACATGCTGTGCTGGTTCCTGTATTACCTTCCTCTAAAGCAGTGTTTTACAAACTTAACTAATAATGAATACAGATTCCCCAATTCCTCCACCATAAATTCTGAATCAGTAGATCTTATGTGGGGCAAAGTAATCTGTATTTTTAACAAGTACCCTAGGGCACAAGGAAGTTTAAGAAACATCCTCTAAAAGACCACTTGGTACCTTGGTAGGTAAATAACTCAATTTACCTCGATTCTGTCATAGGACAGAGCATCTGTGACAGCACTAATAAATTGTGCATGAAATTGATTTCCTCTGTATTGGAGACATAATTGGCCCTGCACTATGTCCTGTATGCTTTTGACTCACCCTTTCATTTCAGTCGTTGTTTGTTTGTGATCTGATCTTGTGTATAACCTCATTTACAGGGAGGATTTTCATTTTTCTCAATTACGAAGTTTGCTTTTCTCCCTCCCTTCTGTTTACAATGAGGAGATCTCAAGTCCCAGAATCCAATTTCTTCTAACTGATTTCAGTCCAAAGTAAAAGCTTAAATCCAAGCAAAGCTCGCTGCAAAGAACATGGTCAGAACAGAAGAATGGAACTTGTCCTTTTTATATTCCATCTTTCGTTCTGTGCTTTGTAAATACCTTTTCACTTAATGTAAATTAGAACTGAAGTCATAGTGAATTTCAGACACAAATCGTGTGGTCACACTCATTATCTTAGCCACCATGCTTGTTGGTGGTGTATTATAATGGGATTAGACTAAAGCAAGAAATAACCATTTGATTTTGTTTCCTTGTTTTACAACCTTTTCACATTCCAGCTTCTTGGCATAAAAAGGATTAACAGAACAGAGTGCACTGTACCAGAATACTAAATGTCTTCACATTCTATGTCCTTGAGCAAATTTGAACTGGAAAAAAGAAAACACCTCTTTGCTAAAAGAAATACAGTGAAGCAATAAACATATGCACTAAGCTAAATTCTACCACTATCTAAGCTATGTATTGTGAATAAATAATGCACTTTAAGAAACTACACAAACTCCCTTTGATCACTAGATTTCTATTCTGTAAATTGCTGCTGCAGATTACATGCTACCTAACTTACAACCAGTGAATATATGAAGCAATGAGAGAATGGAGTCATATTGTGATTGCCATGTTATGAATACTCATCCAATCATCCAACTTATGCATTACATCTGCAACTACTTTCCTTACAAATTTAAGGGTTGGGTGATGGGTTCCATCCCATTATTATTGAGAGGATTGTGAATGTTAAACCAATTGGAATTTATCCAAATGACAAAATTTTGAGATTTGTGGAAGAAGGGTTCACTTATTTTCAATTAATAATAAGCCATCTTATAACTGGAAATTAATAAAAGAAACCCCAACTAAATTGGAGTTGGGCAGGCCTGTAGGGAGAGCTTTCTTGTCCTATTATACCTCATCAATTACTCCAAACAGGAAGACACCTACATTTGTATCTCTGACAAGAACTACAACTACTTTACTACTGAAGGAAGATTTCTCTCCCTGCCCAGCAACAGTCCAGCCAATGAGAAGTGTCATAGCTCAGCCAATGAGAAGCTGTTGCCACCCTGAACTGTTACTTTCCTCCAAGGGACTTTCATTTAGAACAGCCTCTCCCTTTTCCTCTATAAATGCAAGCCCCTTCCTTTGTCTCTCTAGATTTGCATATGGTTCACCATAGCATGCATATTCCAAACTGCAATTCTTTGCTGTTTCTGAATAAACCCATTTTTGCTGATAACATAACTGGCTGTTTTTTTGTTTAAGGGCAACATAACCAAAACTGTAGTCCTTGCTACTTGAATGTCTATAAAATAAAAAGGCATGAAGAAACATTCAATGAAATAGTCCATTGCAGCTGTAAAAATGAAGCTGAAATAACATCATTCTAAATCCTCACAATATACAAACCACAAGGATAGGAGAAAACTATATGCCCTAAGTAAACATAATTTCTTAAACAACAAAATAAACTGTTTAAGGATATATTTTTTAAATAAAATGTGTATAAATATTAAGTTATTCCAGTAGCGTAGATTTAGTGGCCAGAGCAAAATTTTGGTTTTCTTTTCTTTGTGATCCTGGTGAGACCACAGGATGAATAGATTTTTTTTTTTTTTTTGCACTTGATAGCAGTAAGGTTTTTTGTGAAACTTGACGGGCTGATTTTAAAATTTATATGAAAGATTAAAGGGTCAAGAATAGCCAAGAAGTTTTTGCAGAAAAAGAACAGAGTGACGACTTGCTCTATCAGATATCATGACTTATTAAAGCTATATGATAGTGTAGTCTTGTACTGGGGATTTACAAACTAACAGATTAAATATTATAAAGTTTAGAGAGACACATTCATATATGGAAACTTGATATATGACAATGGTGGCATGCAAAATCAGTTCAAAAAGAAAAAAAATTCAACTAATGGAACTGAAGAAAAATGATGATCTATATATAAAAAATTGTAAGAAATTATATCCCTACCTTATACTTTACACACAAGCGAATTCAGATAAAGAACATAAATACCAAAAACAAAGCTTTAAACTTTTAGCATAAAATATAGATTAATATCTTTCTGACCTTGGTATAAAGAAGTTTGTCTCAAACAAGACAGAAAAAGTGCTAGCTATATAAGATATAATTGATAAAATTGACTCTATTTAAATTAAGAGTTTTAGCTTTTCAAAAGGTACCTTAAAATAAGAGAGCATACAACATAAAAACTGGTAGAAGATATTTGCAATAATATAACCAACAAAGGAATAGGATCAAGGATATATCAAAAGGAAAGAAATCCTTCTAAAAATCAATAAGAAAAAGAGAACATAATGGAAAAATAGGCCAAAAATATGAACAGGCATTTCAGAGAAGATGAAACACAGATGACCTTAAGAATACAGAGAGATGCTCAGGTTCATGGTGATTAGGGAAACAAATCGAGGACACAATGAGAAGCCATTTCATATCCATTTGATTGACAAATATTAAGAATTCTGATAACACTATGTGCTAGAGTAGCTAGCTTTAACATTATTGATCAGAATACAAATAGTTAAAATGTCTGGAAAGTAACTTGGCAATATTATTTAAAGTTATTATTTGCATATCTTACCATTCAATATTTTCACTTTTAGGTATATATTCAAGAATATCCCTCACATATGTACATTGGATGCATAAACATGAATATTACTGGCAAGGTTATTTATAAGAGGGAAATACTAGAAATGAACCCACTTGAAGAAGAGGGTGAATAATTGTTATGGTATATTCATTCAATATAATTCTATAATGGTGAAAATGAACAAATATAACTATAACAATGAAAATGAATAAATAATATGGTCACCTGTAACAATTTAGAATAACAGAATTCAATATAATGTTATCATTGGGGAAGAGGAGCTGAGTAAATTCTAGAAGATTATGAACAGTTTGATAGACTTTTAAAAAAACAGTTCAGTTAAAACTATACATATATGTATACACGTTTGTGTATATATAGGCATACATACACATACATATGTATACTTATATATACATATATGTGTTTTTTTAGCAAGAGAACAGTATGTACTAATTCAGATAATGGTCACCAGAGAGGGATGGAGGATGGGATAGGAGAGAACATGTAGGTACATGTAAGTTATTCTCAATGTGTTAGTTCTTGGTTTGGTTGGTGAGTGCAAGAGCATTCAGTATGTTTTAGATGATAGATATAGATGGAAGATGATAGATAGATAGATAGATGATAGATGGATGAATGAGTCCATGGAGCAGTAAAAAACAGATGTGATGACTGATTTTCATTGTTCCAATTCTGTGAATCTGAAAGCCATTTTCTTGGTCAGTTTGGGCTGCTATAACAGAATATCATATACTGGGTGTCTTATAAACTATACAAATTTATTTTTCACAGTGCTGGAGGCTGGAAAGTCCAAGATCAAGGCACAGATTTGGTATGTGGTGAGAGCCACCTCCTGGTTCATAGACAGCCATCTTTTTGCTGTGTCCTCACATGGTGGAAGGGCAAGGAAACTCCCTGGAGTCCCTTTTATAAGGGCACTGATCCTATTCATGAGGCCTCTGCCCTCATGACTTAATCACTTCCCAAAGATCCCACCTCCAAATACCATCATATTGGATATTAGGTTTCAACAGATGAATTTTAGGGGGACACAAACTTTCAGTCCATAGCAGCCGTTAAATTAAAAAGTAAAAGAGAAAAAAAATACTACTTGATTTTGGAGCAGTTCTCAAATCAGTATGTGCCATCATCACCTGGAATGCTTTATAAAAATTCAGATAATTGGGCCCCCACCTCCAGAGATTCTGCTTCACTGGATCTGGGGTAAAGGCAACAAATAACATCCTCAGTGATTCTGATGTAGGTGATGCATGGATCACAATATTAGAAACACTGATTTATAGGAAAGGTTATTATTAGATCTGTCACAAGAAAAACATTAATGTTCCTTACCAGTTATTGTCACAGTGCCCTAAATTCCCTCTGGCCTTCAATGACACAAGCCTATGTCCTCAAGACCTTCCATTGTTCATCTGAAGGCATCCACATATTAAATATTAAAAACTGTAGTAATAATAATTAGATATACATGTACCTAGAGCAATATATTTAATCTATTTTGATTACCTCATGTTATGAGATGAATTGTGTCTACCAAAATTCATATGTTGAAGTCCTAACCCCCAGAATGTGACTATATTTGGAAATAGGGTCTTTACAGAGATAATTAAGTTAAAATGAGTTCACTGGGGCAGGTCCTAATCCAATATGACTGGTATCCTTATAAGAAGAGAAAATCTGCACACAGACGTATAGAGGGAAGACCACATGAAGACACAGGGAGAGGTGGCCACCTATGAGACAAAGAGAAAGAGGAAGGCTTCAGAAGAAAGACTGCCAACACCTTATTCTTGGACTTCCAGCCTCCAGAAATGTGAAGAAATAAATTTCTGTTGTTTAAACCACTCAGTCTGTTGTACTTTGTTATAGCAGCCCTAGAAAACTAACATACTTCACAAAACCTGATTTTACATAGAGAGCAAGATATTTAGGGAGAATGGCAATACCATTTCATAGAAAAGCATTACAACTAAATTCTGGCATTAAATATGGAGGGAGGAATTGGCAGATGAAAAACTGGTTTGTCTGTCTTTCCATATCCAGCTCAGGCACACGTCAGGTGTGCCTATCTGCACCCCCCTTTCACCAGGACCACAGGCCTGATGTTGAGAGGAATCGGCAGTTTCTATTTAATGATTCCTTAAACTTCAATACAAATGCAGATCTACTTTCAGGATTCATAATGCCTAACCCCCACATGAAATAGACATTTGGTGTATTTTTTGCTTGTTTACTTGTTTTTTGCTATCTGATATCCACCTTACTTCTTAAACTGTACCTCAATTTCAAACTCTGGTGACACTTAGCCAAACAGATGGGCATGTGGCCATGAGATGCTTCTTACCAGAAAATAAGTCTCTTCCAGTGACAATAAACATAGCCATATTATGACTTTCATTGGCTCTAGGAACTTTGGCTTTGTGATCCTCTTCTTTAACTAAAAAATATATATTAATAATTATATTTTGCAGCTATGGTAGCATAAAGATAAATATTATGCAGGCTAGATTATATTCACTTTTTCTACTGGTTTAAAATAAGCTAAAACATTTTTGTGGGCACCTAATAGCTTTGTGCTTAGTAGGTAAGTCAGCCTTAACAGGAAGTCTAGAGATGGAAGGACTTCACTCCTTATGCTGACGTGCTCTAGGAAGTTTTCTGCCTTCACCTTTACCAGAATTCCTACATTTAAGCCTTAGAGAGTTTTTTAAAAATGATTTTTCAACTCAGAATAATGTGGTCTTAGGACCCTATTTTATTTTTAAAGGTAGAATTAAGCTTTCACAGTTTATGCATCCTAAAACAAGTTTCCTGGCACAGAATTCTCCCGTATGGCACAAGTCAGTATAGTAAGCACCGGAGATGTTTCAGGCTTCAGGAGAATCTATATGCCTTTCAAAGCACACACCAAGTAAGTGAAGCCTTGCTTGCTTCAAAAAATATTTTATCCTTATTAAGTGTTCAACATATCAGTAAAAAAAAACAGTCAAGAGAAAAGCAGATCTTCAAATACTCATTTTCTAAAAAATCTACTCTGGACTAATTGCATCATAAGTTGAGACAATATAGCATCCAAATACCTCAACTCATGAGAAGCACAAATAGTAACAGTGAAAGATGAACAGCACCACAGCAATTCATTTATATGAGTAAGGTGTTCTAACGCTAAACATTAATATGTCAGCTTCAGTTCAAAAGCTAGTGTGCTTCTCTATTACCTGGTAGTCTAACAATGACTCAAACATACGTCAAAAGGCCAAGACCAGGGTGAGGGGAATGAGGACACTAGGATGTAAATTGTAAGGGGGCACGCAAGGTCAGTACCTGCATGACCCTGAAAGTAAGTACTTCCTTAAAGTTTGTACCTTAGGGTCCTCACTCTCCTTATCCTTATCACAACCCTCACAGGCCAACATGTTGACATACTCACAAAGGAAAGTCAAAATGTATTTGTAATACTTGATTTGGTTGTGATTGAATCCTGTTTAAAATTAATTCCCCATTCTCTAGACCTTGGAGATGAGACAAAGATAATGACCAGTCTCTCTATTGTAAAACTTCTTCAACTACAGTAAGATAAAGAGGTATTTACTAGACACCTTTATTTATCCTTTTCTTTCAAGTCTTCACATCTTTTTAATTAGTGTTTTGTTTTGTGTGGTATTCTCAGAAGTTACATTGGTTCAGTAGTTAATATTGCTCAATTGGAGATGAAGAAAATCACCAAACTATAGAAGGTCTACATTAATTTATAACGTTTATTGAAGGTATGCAGTTCAGTCCATAAAAATCAAGTGTTTAAAAAACGTTTTCCTTATTTTCCTATAACAGAAATTAATTTCTGACTCTGTGCATCCATTTTGTGTGTCTGATGGAAAAATTTGGTCTTCCTCGTGCCTGAACTTCTCCATTCACCCACCCTAGGATTGTTCCATAATTCTAGCATCTTAAATAGTACCAAAGCATCAGGGTAGGGACTGGGAAGCACTCTGATAAGAGGTCAACAACCTCCTCGGAGTTTATCTAGCTTCATCTTTAAGGATAACTCAACTCTTTCTTCAATTTCAATATAAATAGACAACAATCAAATCATGTTTCTTAAAATGTATTGTTAAAGGGTCAGCACTTGGAAAATACTCTTTGATAAAGACTTACATTATCAAAGAGAATTCATTATTAATCAATGAGCAAAGTGAAGAAAAAGAGAAAATTGAGGAATTATCAATAAGGAAGAGCAGGCAACAGCTAATTGAAACAATAACCAAAGGTCAATCATGGAAAATGACTGCAATTTTCCCAAATACTGCTAAAACAAAATCTCTGTTTTTCTTCACCAGGGCACTGCTAATTAATTTTCACGCTGGAAGGAGAACTTAGGTGACTCTGCCTTTTTAATTCATAGTTTAATTCCACTGAATCAGGGCATACCTCAGAGTGGGCCTCTAAGGAAAGTTGAAAATGGTGGGAGAATTAGGAAGGGGGAATTTCTCTATTAATTTAAGAAACAGCCTGAGGGTTTAATTCAGTTTCCTGCTATTCAAAGGCAAGGGCACTTAAGAAAGGATTGGGAAAAAAAAGCAAGTAAAGTAGGACCCATCTCTTGCTGCCAATCTTGGAGTCTAATTTGGTATTGCCTCTTTCCACCTAAATTCCCATCTGATTTCTAAGTATAAGGAAATTTGCCTGTCAATTTACAAATAAGCATCCTAAATTTAGCTTTGTTACCACATGACTAACATTTTGAATAACAGTGCAAATTCTTGATTGTTCATAGTTCTTTTGAAGAAAGAACTGCTTTAGAAATAATTTCATAATCTGCAGAAAAATAGTGAAGACAGCATTAGGCATAGTTGAGGTGAATTAAACATACTCTAAGTCAAAGACACAAGTATCCTCTGAGAGGAATTACTTGTAAGAGTACATCTCGATCTCTGTTCATTTCTCATCATAAATAATTAAACTGAAGAATCAGTAAAATGGCAGCTTCCACTTAGCTCATATTAATCACTACTACAGAGTAGTGAAAAAGTGACATGTGGTTTTAAAATCATGATGTGAATTTGCTTTATAAATATTTATAACTAGTGCGGTTTGGTTTTAACAGCTTTCATGTAAGCGTATGAAAGCAGAAAAACACCACACTTCAAAAGTAACATTTTATCATAGGCTATAAATAAAAACTTTAAAAATCATTAGCAGCATGAGAGAAACTTAACAAATACTGTTTTTTTCATTATAATCAGCAATTTAAATGGAATTTTATACATATATAAATAAATATATACACAACCATAAATGCATGCACATGCATATTTGTATAACAGGTGGAGTTTTTTCTTGTTCTCTCATCACAAACAACACATTTTGTGGTTTTTTTGTTATTCTGAATGTGATCTCATGACTATAACTTTAAAACAAAACTACTTAAGAAATTAAAAATTAGAGAAAGTAAAGATACTAATTAGGAAGAAAAAATAATACTTGCTATATGAACACTTGTTATTAGTATAAATAAGAGAAGCATGAGAAAGAATGGAAAGACTGGTGCAGCATGTTATTCATTAAATCATCATCTGTTCATCTGCTACCTGTGTTTAAGCAAGTAAAGTATCTAATTGTAAGGTGAAAAGGAAAGTAATATCTCTTCTTCCATGGACCTGCTAAAATCTAATACCAGTATACTGGGGTGGAGGTGGGGCGGGGGTTCCTTAGGTTTTAGTGTTGGAATCACATCACTTGTATTATTAAAAATGCATACTCTCATCTCCACTCCACAATTACAAAATCATCTCTTGGAGTTGGGCTTAGAAATTTGCATTTTTAACAGGCAATTCAAGTGTTTCCCATGCACACCAAAGTTGGAGAATGATTCATCTCTGTTTTTTCTCTTTCAATGAAAGCTTTGCATCACTTGATTTAAATACAACTAGATTCAGAAAGACTACTACTAAAACAAATAGGCATATCACTGGTGGATAGATTTGGGAAGAACAGAAAGATTCAAAATAAGCGTATTTAGAAGTCACACCTTATCAAAACTAGTACTGCCAATTAAAAAATGTCTAAAATCAATTAAGGCATGTTTCAAACATTTTGCGCATTGTTCTGCACTTCAGAGAATGAATTCCTCTGGAGACCCTGGTCTACTTATGGAATAGCCAAACTAAGATATCTGAAGTGACTGTTGGTGACATTTGATCCAGATGTACTTGTTAATTGGTTTTGTGTGGACGCCATTCATTTCCACTATGCCTCTCTTTAACACTGGGATTGTCCTTGGCCCTCTTGGACATTCCTTAACCTGGTGTTAGATCTTAAGACTAAGAGTGTTAACTAGATCAAATAAGGAAAGATAAGCATCAGAGAGATAAAATAATTTGACATAGAAGTTGATCAGTTCAGTAAAAGAGCTAATGCATTCTATGTCATTACCTTATGGCCAAAGGAAAACAATATACTGTGGAAACATTCAGAATTTGTGCAGACCATATGTTTTTTTTCACTCTGTATGTGATCCCCCAACTCTTGAAACTGACACTTCTCATGTTTTCCCGCAGAGCATTCTACCGTTAAGAATCATTGCCACATTATGAACTCTTTTTTCTTTACTTTTTTATTGTAGTAAAATATACACAACACAAACATTACCATTTGAACCATTTTTGAGTGTACAGTTCAGTGGCATTAAGTACATTTACATTGCTATGTACAGACATCATGAACTTTTAAAAACACAGATGTCTTAGCCCTGCATCCAGAGTTTCTGATTGATCATTATTTAGAAGGCATCTGCCTTCTTAAAAATTGTTCTACAAGTGACTCTGATGAACAACCAATGTTCAGCCACTAATTCGATTTAATTCCTTCATTTAACTCAGTCATTCATTCACTTAATCTCTTGATTATTTACTGGAACACCTGCAATTTGTCAGACTTTGAGCTACATATCAATACACCTAAATTATAATTGTCATTTTATCTGTCATTTATTAAGTGTGTATTATACACCAGTTGCTATTCTGAGGGAAATATACATATATGGGTTTTTAGAGATTTATTTGATTTAACAACATAACCAGTAGAAAGGAGTTTTTTAAAAAATATTTGTTACATTTGGTACTAGAAATGATAGAAAATAAAAATTGGTACAATTATGTCACATACCCTCAGAAAGGTATATATCCTTTCACACCAGAGGAAAGTTTTGTGCAATGCCAGAAATGGAAACATCCCAGCCATCAATGACAAGGGGTACCACTGCCGATGGAAGGAGCCATCGTAAATTTTTAAAGTTTTCTTCTTTGCCATTCTTGTTTTGGGGTAAATATCAGACCAGTGGAAAGAGTTCTGCACACACAGGCAGCTAGAGTAAAAACTAGACCTGCTGATAAAAGGAGCTGCACGTGTTTGCATCCAGAAAAAAGCCCCATCAGTAAGGCCATCCTGCGAGGCCACAGTGTAAATGTAAAAGCTTTGCAACTAAAAAGTCTTCAAACACTTACCTGAACCTGGTACACGAGCTACATGATATACATCTGTGGTTTTGACCGTTATTCTCTAACACTAAGGCTGTATTGCATTTTTAAGATGGCTAAATTGCCCAAGATCAAAGAAGCAGTACTGCTGAGGAATAAAAGCCTGTCCATCTCCATAGCTGATGTTCTTTCATTGTGTCACAAAGGTTGTAGAATAAGATGTGTATTGCTCACAGTCCATTAGTTTATGACCATTATGCAAAGAGAAAGGGGTATAAAGAGGGAGAAGAAGAATTTGTGTAATTCAGGGAATGTTCTTAAGGAATTATTAATCTGGGAGCTGTGAGATACATAGAAAATTTCTAAGGACTGAAGACATTAAAGATTGTTTAAAGCAGATGGACCACTCTATTCAACACTGCAGAGTCCTGAAATGACAATATTCAGAAAATGGTAAGTAGTTTAGTGTGACTACAACATGAAGTGTAGAGAGGGAAGCAGAGGGTGGCAATAAAAACAGGTAGAGTTTAGAGATGTAGATGATACTGTTGGCAGTGAAACGCTGCTGGTATTTCTATTCATAGGGCAAACATGGACAAATAGGCATTTTAGAAAGATCATTTTGGTGCCTGCACGAAGAAGAAATTGGAGGAAGAAATCCTGGGGGCTAGGAGGTCACATAGTAAACTATTCAAATAGTATGTGACATAGAGAAGAAAAGAATAATTTAAAACGTGTGAAGATGGTAGCACTGGTAGAAATCAGAGAATGATTGAATGTGAAAGTATTGGAGAAATAAGAGTATAGGATAATTGTCAGAATTAGGTCAGACAATTGGGTTGTTGGCAGTGACATCAGAATTGAGTATATAGGTGGAAACTGATTTGGGGAAAAAAGTAATTCACTAATATATTTATTGAGTATAAAGTGCTTGTAGTAAAGCAAGGTACAAAATGTCTCATAAAAAGTTGGCTACACATATCTGGAGCTCAGGGAAGGATCTGCATCAGAGATGTAAATCTGAGAGTTATTGGCACATAGGTGTTAATGGAAACCATGAAGAAGAATGAAATCAACAAGGAAGAGATGTGAATAAATGTCATGTCTTGGAGAGAAAGATATCATGGTTTATCTATGACTCTGTCAAGTCGCATGTGCAAGTTAAAATTAGTAGCCCTCAACACATGTTGAAACAGAATTGAAAGCCCAGAAATAAAACCACACACCTATGGACAGCTAATCTTTGACAAAGGAGCAAAGAACATACAATGGAGACAGGGAAGTCTCTTCAATAAATGGTGCTGGGAAAATTGGACAGCAACATGCAAAAGAATGAAAGTAGACCATCTCCTATCGCCATATACAAAAATCAATTCAAAATGGATCAAGGACCTGAAAGTGAGACCTGAAACTATAAAACTCCTGGAAGAAAATATAGGCAGTACACTAATTGAGATTGGACATAAAGGGATCCTTTCAGATTCCATGTCTACCCAGACAAGGGAAACAAAAGAAAAAATAAACAAGTGGGACCTCATCAGACTAAAGAGATTCTACAAGGCAAATGAAACCAAGATCAAAATGAATAAACAACCCACCAGCTGGGAGAAAATATTTGCAAATCGTTTGTCCGACAAGGGATTAATCTCAGTAATATACAAAGATCTCATACAACTGAGCAACAAAAAAACAAACAACCCGATCAAAAAATGGGCAGAGGATATGAACAGACATTTTTCCAAGGAAGAGATACAGATGGCCAATAGACACATGAAAAGATGTTCAATATCACTAATCATCAGGGAAATGCAAATCAAAACGACACTGAGATATCACCTTACACCGGTTAGAATGGCTATAATCACAAAGACAAATAACAACAAATGCTGGAGAGGCTGTGGAGAAACGGGGACCCTCATTCACTGCTGGTGGGAATGCAAACTGGTGCAGCCTCTATGGAAAACAGTATGGAGAGTCCTCAAAAAATTAAAAATAGGAATACCGTATGATCCAGCAATCCCACTCTTGGGCATCTACCCAATGGACATGAAATCAACCATCACAAGAGGCGTATGCACCCCTATGTTCATTGCAGCATTATTCACTATAGCCAAGAAGTGGAAGCAACCCAAGTGTCTCTCAACTGATGATTGGTTAAAGAAGATGTGGTATATACATACAATGGAATACTACTCAGCCATAAGAAAAGACACAATTGTCCCATTTGCAACAACATGGATGGACCTAGAGGGTATTATGTTAAGTGAAATAAGCCAGAGAGAGAAGGACAGACACTGCATGAACTCACTCATATATGGAATATAAGTGAACACACGGACAGAGAGAACTGATTGGTGGTTACCAAGGGGAAGGGGGGTGGGGGGGCACAAGGGGTGAAGGGTTACATCCACAAGGCGACGGACAAACAAAAATGTACAACTAAAACCCCACAGTGTTATAAACTAAGACATCAATAAAAAATAAAAAAAAAATTAGTAGACCTCAACACATGTAGGTGATCAATAATATTAAATGACCAAATATATGCATAGAACTTGCAAATCATAAATATGCCTGTGTTTATTTATTTGTTAATTTCACTTTATTCATGTCCTTGAAGTAATCACAAAAAGAATCCTATCCTGAAAAACATAATTTTTCTGATAGGAGAGATTTGACTACTCATATGTGTTTAGTAGGAAAAGTTAATGTTGTGAGAAAGTTTACAGCACAATAGACATGAATGAGGAAAGCAAGGCACATGAAGATGAAATGTTCTGAACGAGGTCACACTCCTGGTTAGAGCCAGATGTCAGGGCTGACTCCAACTTCCAAAATAATTTCATTACTAATATATTTATTCCTTAGAATCCAGACTATAGCTTAATTAACACAACAGGGGGGAAAAAAGTGTCAAATGTGACTATTGCCTTGTAATTTTTCTCTACAAAACTAGTCTTTTTTTTTCTGACCTAATGCAGAGAATAATAGAGTTCCACTAGTAGATTAATCCTCTTAACTCAGTATAATAAGCCTAAGAATAAAGACACAAAGAATACATTGGTTGCACCAGGAAGGACTCGCATAATTGCTGAATGGGCAGTGTGTTTTGCCAGCTACCTGAAGAACTACATCACGCTGACAGGAAGAGTAAGATCCTTTTATGCCGTAACAAAGAAGGGGATATGCACTTCTCAGTACTCCATTCAGCAAAAGTGAGTTTGCAACCCTTAAGGGAGTTTCCCCTCAGTGAATGAAGAATAGGAATTAAAAAAAAAACCTCACACTAGTAGGTATTTTAGTAGGTATCATAAATTTTTCTTAAATACGTAATGTTTTTTATGCCTTTAAAATATTTGGTTTCCAAATTGTACATGAGATAGTGGTGAAATGCTTATGTAAATGAAGACAGGTGAAATGGCTCAAGACCATAAAATTTAATCCACTTGATTCATTGAGGGTTTTTTTCATAGCACATCCATAATAAGGTTTGTTTGTTTTTTTGGTACCTGAGTTTTACCAAGTAGAAAGGTGAAGATTAATAAACCCCATATAAGGAAGGGCTGTTTGTGCTTATAACCACAGACATGGATTCGAACTCAGAAATTTGGATACTGTGGAAAGTGAACGACTGTGTAAGTTAGGTAAGCAATCATTTTGATTATAACCTCACAGTAAAGTGTAGGGACAAGGAAAGTGTCCTGATTAACCTCATCTAGATTACCATAAAGTAGGAGCCACAAAATGGCAGGAGCGAAGCAAGTAACCTACAGGTAAAATGTGTACAAGTTTAAGCCTGGAGAACTGAGAGGATGAACCTCACCCACCTACACAGACTCTATTAGCATTAAGAAGGTGCTGAATTCATTCTAAACCATGTGACTAAAGGCACATAATTATGATGTGAATAAACTTCCAGATCAGACCAATTGGATCTGGTTGAATTAGATTAGTCTAAGTGGATGTCTAATTAGTTCAGTCTAAAACCATGAGATATAGATTATATAAGAAAAGGTATTTTCTAAGCAATATAACATTTGGTCTGAAGAACAATCAATATAGGATATTTCAAGGTATTTGAAGTCCAGAATATGTTAAATAAATAAAAATTTAAAGAAGAAAATTAAAAGCCTGCCATTAATTTCATCCCATTATAGGTGAATTCTTCATAATACAACTGGTTGTAATAATTTTTTGTTCATTTCTTATTAACTTTACATATATTTCTTTGTAAAGAAAACAATGTATAAGTTTATTGAATCATGATACATTTTTTAAAATATGTCAAAAAATTAAAAGTTACATTTTAATATTTTTATACTTCCAAGCACAGTGACTACAACTAGCTTACAGAGTTGATTAAGATAAATTTATGTTCTTCATAGGTTTCCTCTTATTCTAGTGGACAAAATGTGAAAAGATGTAACTAAAGTGTTGGAAGGTCTTAAAATAGCTGTCTCAAGTACAGAAACTTGAAGGAAACACTGGTGCCTCCCAACAGTCTTGCTTACGTATTAATTTATTCAATAACTTTATATATTCAAATAATAAAAAGGTACACATAAACATTTATCTAAATGAGGCCCTTCAGGTCCCGAGGGAAGCAGATGCAGAGACCAACAGAGTAATTTTGAAATTGGGGGGAGGGGGAATGTCTGCGCAAGATAAAGGGGGAGGGGGGCCAGTGCGGTGGTATAGCAGTTAAGTTCGCGTGCTCTGCTTCTATGGCCCAGAGTTCGCAGGTTTGGATCCTGGGTGCCAATCAACACATCGCTTGTCAAGCCATGCTGTGGCGGGTGTCCCATATAAAGTGGAGGAAGATGGGCACGGATGTTAGCCCAGGGCCAGTCTTCCTCAGCAAAAACAAGAGGATTGGCAACAGATGTTAGCTCAGGCTAGTCTTCCTCACAAGAAGAAAAAAAAAAGGATAAAGGGGGAGGAATAGAATTGGACAGATCTGACAAAATCTCACCAACCCGGTGAGGACCTCTGAGTCCTTCCTTGGACGACCCTGGGCTCAGCCATTGCCCGGAGGCCTCCTGAGAAGGGCTCAGCCTTGGCACAGATGCTGCAGGGTACCCCAAAGATGCATGGCTGGAAGATGTCAGCCAATTGCACTCCTCACAGATGAAAGGCAAGTCCTTTCTTGTCATGCCACATAATAAAACATTTCTGCATTAGTCAAATTTATTTTGGAGACTATCATACTACTTTGTACAAACTTTCAGAAAGGAAGTTTGCATTGCAATGAGATCTGGAATTCAAATGTGCTCCCTAAAACATCTACATGCCCGTGGAGTCTAGTTAGTTACAGAAATGAATCTTTATATAAATGAAATCTTAGAATAAACTCCCTACTATAAAAGAAAAAAATCTTAAGAATGATTTTATTAGTACAAATTTATTGCGTAAATTCAAATTTAATCAATGAGAACCAAGAGGGTATTCTAGTGAACACACATTTGGAATTGGAGGTTATGGATGATAGTAACAGTAATATAACCACCTCAGCATTCCAATGTAATTCTGGGTTTGGTTTCCATTGTACAGAATCTAGGAAATCTGGCAAGGAGTTGCAACTCGTAACTGCTTTTATTATTTCCTTAATAATTCAGAACACTGTTCAGTGAGGTAAGGTTGGCAAAAGACTGTTTTCAGTGCAGATAAAACAATATGTCAGTAGTTTCTAAATTGTAAATATTTGCTAAACACTTGAGAGTGAACGTTAATTTTATTATAATTTTTAATAGGTGAAGTATATTTAAAAATGAAAACTGGATTAAAACTATGCCTCATCTCTGAAGCACACCATCCAGAGGAAATAATTTGAAAATTATTCTTCTGAGCTATACTATAATAGGAGATCCATAGAAATAGCTTTTCTAACTCACAGGTGTTAAAAAGGCTTGAATACTCCTGAATAGCAATTTACCTGCTGGAGGAAATTGATAAAATGAGTGGTCAATAAATTTCCTAGTTTCTGTTAGGCTGCACCAGATCTTTTAAGTATTGTTTTTAATTTAGCAACCAAATAAACAAAGACAGAGAGAGAGAGAAAGGGCGTTATGTTTATACTTAAACCATCTAAAATTAAAATCTGATATCCTCAGACATCCAGAATTATTCTCTTTTAATTGTTTACAATCAATAGCCAAAAGATAAGATATATTTTTTGGTCTGATGTTTCTATAGATTTAAAGAACACCGCTGTACTGCTTTTTTTCTCCTTATATTGTTTCAAGTAAGGTTGGTTGTTGTTCTTTCTAATTATTATTTTCTACATTTGGAGAATCCTAGCTTACATTTCTCCCAATAAATCTTCTCTATTCACTAAGAAGCAAAGGGTCATAAACTCATCTATGTCTATACAAGATATGCATCTCAACAGCTTTATTAAGGAATGAATGAGAAGAGAAAAGAGATTATAAGCCTGTAAATGTGTGTTACCTAAGTAACTGGGTGCTGCTTATATCTTTGTTTTCAACTTCACAGGGCGTATCAGTGCACTCTCTAGAGATTTGCTGAGGGAGCGGGCAATGATGGGGGGGGTGCATTCTTACACAATTTACACAATTATCTACTGAAACCTAATTTACACAGTAATGGCAGGTCACAGCAGAAAGGTGAATTTCTGTGAGCCCCCATTCACCCAATTGCAGTGCGGGTGCTCTCTTTCTCTCTCTCTTATACACACACACACACACACACACACACATTTACCCACCAAATTTACTTTCATGATTTTATACTACTTATTTCCTGACCCATATTTCAAGTCAGAGCTTCCCAATAGGTTTCAAGTGTGCTGAACTGTTAATCCCTTTAGCACTCGGGGCAGCAGTAGAGCCCGGGGCAACCCTGGAGAATGGAGCTGTCCTCTCTGTTCTCTCCATGACTAATCCTCCTCCACGTACCACACCGAACCACACAAACATTCCCATTTTTCATTTTGGTGTTAACCTGAGAAATCTTGGGAAACATTGGAGAGTATCAGCTTAATTATAAGATCTATTTGCTTCTGTGTTTAGTTGGTCCTTTTACCTAAATTGTGCACATCACATCAGTAACTGGAAAGTTAACACAAGTTAGAAGTAATCATGTGCATATTTCCTTAATGTTGATTATCACACAAGTTATAGAAATCAGATTCTAGAATGATTCATTTCTCAAGTGCTTCCTGGAGATTAACCTGAATGCTAGTTTTCTGGCATGCAAAAATTTTTAAGTATTTGATCATTTTTATGATTTTCTCATTATGATAAAAAATTATAACTTTATAGAAGTTTTAAAATTAGAAAAAGTGGAGTAAAATCTCTGTTAATTACTTTAGCACTATTATTTTTATTTTGTCTGTTGCTAACATTCTTTTTCTTTGAAAATACATATTTTTTATAAAATTTCAACCATTGTATACATGCAAATCTACATATTGCTTTTACCAAAGCAGCATTGTTCTCTAAGCATTTTCTATGTTCCAATCTGTTTTGCCTATCTGACCCTATTAATGACTGCATAATAATCCATCAAGCTGATATACTATGGTTTTACTAACTACGGAACAAATATTCCTAAATCACTGTATGTCTACTTAGCTTCAATTTTCCCATTATCTAACACCAACATGACTGGATCTGTGTGGAGAGCATTGAGTACATATCAAAATGTATGAACATATAAATGATTCTTGATAAAAAAAGTGTTTTGTCAAAACACTTTCCAAAGAGCTGTGTTGAATTTCACGGCCACCAATGATGTATGAGCGTAACATCTGAACGGCATTCATGTCATGAGCGAGTCTTTGATATTAACTCTTGAATTATGTTTAGTTTTAAAGACTGGTGGTAAAAAGAAATCTAATTCTTCCTCCCTTTCTCATACTCCATGCTGAGTTTTTGCATCAGCCCTTCTCTCTGACCCTTCATCATACAAGAGCAGAAAGAGCTGCTGGTTTTCCATGCCAACCCTTTTATTTCCTTATGATAAAATTATTTTACCCTTTTTGACTTGTCTGAGGAGCCAGACTAATGTCAGCTGGCCCTTGGGGGCTGTGAGCAGCAGCACACTTGGAAAGCCCAGGCAGCATGCACAGCGATGCCTGACTTTGCAATGGTAAGTTTCTGCTCCTGCCGGATTTGTCAATTTTGATTTTGCAGCTCAGGCAGCAATGCCATGTGCTGTTTGCCTCCTGTCTGAGTTACAAAATAAAGAGTCATTTTCTCTTCAAAGGTGACAAGTTTGAAAAAATAGAAATAAAAACCTCTGTGTCTCCATATCTATTATATTTTTTACCTGGATGACATAAACTTTTGAAATATGTGAACCATAGATACTGAAGAAAAGGAAATATTGTAGTAGCCAAGCATGTTACAGCGTCTTCTCCTGGATGAACAGAACTCCACTCAAATATTAACCATCATTATTATTATGTGAGGATGGTAAGTAACAAGGAGCGAAAATGTAGAAAATAAGGACACGTTTTGTTGTGATTCATTATTAACGCTGAAATCTAAAATTCTATAAATATAACATTAATCTAAATAGAAAAATATGTTATCATTGATCACTAATATTATGGTAAAAGTTTTTGTAGATCTCTCAACATTTTCTTCTGGGCTTGCTTGCTCATATATTGTTTATATTCTAATTTTTAAGATTCTGCTTCCCTTCATTTTCATTTTTATTGTTATTGCTTTCAACAAGTTTTTAGTTGTTAGTCCCACAAATCATATAGATGCATCATTGACATATTCACAAATAAAGAAAAGTTCTAACAAGGTAAGAAAAGAAGTCAACTATAATTCCACTGTTTAGAAATAAATATCATTAGACATGTGGGTATAATCCTTTCATTTTTTTCCAACACATATAGAAAATATATATGTGACAAACTAGTATCAAACTGAGCATATTTTTTAAGCTTTCTGTTTTCCTTGAAAGTATATGCTGACTATTTTTCTTGTCAACGTATATTTCTCTACTATCTAATTACCTGTTGCTAATTCTACTATGCTGTATGAAAAGGAGAGAAACATGAAGGTGAAAAGAGTAAGTGACTGAGCAGTTACTTTGGAACCAGACAAATCAGGATGAGAATCTGGTGTCCGCTCCCAGCGCCATGTGGTCTTCACTTCCCTAAGCCCCAGCTTCAAATCAAGGGGTTGGACATACCCTCAAGCTCTCCGGTTCTTTCTTCAGCCTTCTCCAGTCTGCTAAGGAGCCCGCCAGAGGCATTCTTCGTGTCTGTTACCCTGCTTTGATTTCTAGCATTTCTTTTAGATTCTTTCTTAGAATTTCCACATCTGTTTACATTACCCATCTGTTCTTGACTGTTGTCTACTTTTTCCATTAGGGCTGTTAGCATATTGATCATAGTTATGTTAAATTCCCACTCTGATATTTCCAACATCCATGCCATATCTGAGTCTGGTTCTCATGCTTGCTCTGTCTCTTCAAACTGTGTTTTTTGCCTTTTAGTATGCTTTGTAAATTTTTGTTGAAAGTTGGATATGATGTACTGGGTAAAATGTACTGTGGTAAATAAACCTTTAATGATGTGGTGGTAAGGTGTGGGGTAGGATGAAGCATCTATAGTCCTACGATTAGGTCTTGGTGTTCTAGTCAGCCTAGAACTTCACAAGTGCTTCTTAGTCCCCCCGAGACCCCCCACTGTCACCCCTTTATGGGACACAATGGCTAGAGGGGACTGGAGTTGGGTATTTCCCTTCCCCTAGGTAGGTTAGGCTCTGATAAAACCCTAGTAGGATAGGCTCCAGTAAAATAGTTTCTCTGGAGCGTAGGCCTTGTGAAGAAGAACAAAATATTTTGCATGTATTTCAACATGGCTACTTTTCCTCTCCCCCTGCCAGAAGCATGAGGGATTTTTTTTTCGACTGTCACTGTGAGAAACTGGTAGGGCTTCTGGTGATAAAACTCACAAAAATGTGAGAGCTCCCCAAGACTGGGTCCCCCTGGAGTTTTTAACTCTCAGATTTGTCCACAGTGAGGCTTCATCAGTTTGTCATCACAGTTTAGGATTTCCCACCCCAGCACTGGTTCCCATGGAGGTTTCTGCTCTGGTAAATTGTGATTCTCTGTATCTGCACGTCTGTAGCTCCAATTTGAGGGGCAGCCATTTGCCCTGTGCCTTCAATTCTCTGACGGATGTAAGAAGAGTTGTTAATTTTCAGTTTGTTCAGCTTTTTACCTGTTTTCAGGATAGAGAGATGACTTCCAAGCTCCTTACATACTGAACCAGAAACTGGAAGAGACCAGGTTATCAAGATTGAAGGAAATGATCTGGGAAAAGTGTCTAGTCAATGTATGGCAATATGTCAATCTTAGGAAATATGAGAAATTATCATTAAATCATTGCTGTATTTATTGTTTATATATTGAATAGCCATAATTATCTTATGATAAAATCCCAGAGGTAAAATTGCTGTATATCATAAAGCTATTTATTGCCCAAAATACCTTATTGAAAGGCTCTAAAAATTTAGACTCTTCATCAACTTAGTTATTATCCTTATTTTTGATAATTGCTAATTTATCAGCAAACAAGTGGATCTTGTTGTTTGAATATGTATTTCATTCATTATTAATAAAGCTGAATAGCTTTCCATATGTTTATTGAATATCTGCATTCTCTTTTGTGAATTTCTTGTTTATGTCATTAAGGACTTCTTTGTTATTCGAGTAATACAATCAATAACCTATATTTCAACTGTTTACAGTGCCTTCACATCACATTTGGTATGATTCCATGAGGGTCATAATCCCTTAATGTTATATAATGTAGTCAAGTCCAGTAAAACCTTATTCCAAAAATATGGAATAATCTCTACATTTGGTGTAGATAGTAACTGAAAGCCAGAACACAGTGTTGTACTCTGATTGTTATGTAAAATGTTGTTACTCGTTTAGAATTTATTTCTTCTAAAAATCTGAATTGCATATATTCAATGGATTCCTTAAATATGAACAAGTACAATTGTTACCATGTTGTTGATGTGTTCCAATTTCCTCTGTGTTAATTGTCTTCAAAACTTCTTGTTTTAATTTTACTAGCTAGTCCAGAAATGTTTTTATATTTCATAACATAGTAATTATGCAATGACTTATCAAAATGGATCAAGGTTTCCTTTGCTGGTTCAGTCAAAAAATATGAGAGAATATAACTTACCTGAATCATATTTTAAAGCAAAGAACTGGTTTTGTTATTAAATGTTGATAAGAACTTTTCTTATTTATTAGCTAGCTCTTTTACTGGTCACATAAGAAAGTGGCAAACTTTTCTGCTTTTAAATGTTTCTCCTGAAGAAATTGTTATCAATATCTCTCTTCCCAGGCTACGGCTAAAAATTGGTTTACCTTGACATTTATTTCCCATTCCAGTGGATCTGAGGTGACCCACTTTTCCCCCTCAAACTGTCTCTATATTATTTCAGAGAGTTCCAGCAACTCCCTCAGTTGCAACCTCCTTGAGTGTCTACCATCCAACTTCTTTTCCTTCTCAGACTTTTGTTTGCCCACATCCTCTGCATGAAGCTGCTAGAAAGAGCATCACAATGTCACTGCAGCTTCTGCCACTGAAAGAACACCAATGTCCATGACAAAGGCAATACGTCCTCATGTCAACCAAGCCACCAGTCCCCTGGGTGCTAGACTACTGGATTCCATGCAACAGGAGAGAAAATACCTCTCTCTCTACTCCATGTAACACTTTTCATCTAGACCCCAAAGCAGCTGAGTTTGTGTCCACAGTCCCACAAATCCCATAAAATTAATTTAATCAGCCTCACCCCGTAGTAGATTGAATAGCAGTCCTCAAAAAGATATGTTTACATCCTAACCCCTGGATCCTATGAATGTGATCTTATTTGAAGAAAGAGTCTTCGCAGATGTAATTAAGCTAGAGATCTCAAATGATATCATCCTAGATTTAAGAAAAGCCCTAAATCAAATGACAGACGTCTGTATAAAAGAAAGGAAAAGGGAGATTTGAGACACATGGCAAAAAGCCACATGAAGATGGAAGCAGAGATTAGAGAATGCTGCCCAACCCAAGGAATGTCAGGAGTCATCAGAAGCTGGAATAGGCAAGAAAAGATTCTCCCCTAGCCCCTTCAGAGGAAGCGTTGCTTTGCCAAGACTTGATTTTAGATACTGGCCTCCAGAACTGTGACAGAATAAATTTATGTTGTTTTAACCCAAGTTTGTGGTCACTTTTTTTTTTTTTTTTTTTGTGAGGAAGACCAGCCCAGAGCTAACATCTGCTGCCAATCCTCCTCTTTTTTAGCTGAGGAAGACTGGCCCTGGGCTAACATCCGTGCCCATCTTCCTCTACTTTATATGGGACGCCGCCACAGCATGGCTGACAAGCAGTGGGTCTGCCGGGATCTGAACCCGAGAACCCAGAGCTGCCAAAGCATGAACTAAACCGCTGCGCCACCGGGGGGACACCTGTGGTCACTTTTTATGGCAGCCCTAGAAAGCTACTACACACCCCTTCTAACAGAGCACAAACCTAGACAGAGGACCAGGGCAGGCAGCAATGACGTACTACCATTTAGTCACGTATTTGTTAAATACTTATTGAGCAACTAAGAAGTTCTAGAGCTAAAGTGTAAACAAGGTAAACATAGGGCTTTCCCTCAAGAAACGTTCAATCTTGAAAGGAAAGGAGACGTTAAATCAGTAAAGTGAGATAATTTTTATGACAGAAGAGAAGAGTATTATGGGAAACTAAAAGAACAAGAAAGACCTCTGAAAGAAGAAGTAATATTGACATTCAGGCCTACAAGATGATTAGTAGTCAAAGGAAGAATTTAGCGTAGAGATGTGTCGGAAAAAGGGTGGTGGTAACTTTGCAGGGAGGAGAATGGAGAAGGTTCTAGGTAAGAGAAAATGAGTGTGACATTATGAGGAGCCGAAAGGGGCCCACCGTTTGTTCATGATGCAGCAGGAAGGGAAGCATTAGCAATGCAGAAGCTGGAAAGGTCTTGCAATCCTCCTTAAAGAGTACAAGGTTTATCTTAAGAGCAATGAGACTGTACTAGATTCCTAGTTTCCTAGGTCTGCTGTAACAAAGCACCACAAACTGAGTGGCATAAAACATAAGAAATTTATTGCTTCACAGTTCTGGAGGCTGGAAGTCTGAAATCAAGGTGTCACAGGGCCACGTTCCCTCTGAAGGTGCTTGGGCAGGTGCGGTTCCATGCCTCTCTCTCAGCTTCTGGTAGCCACAGGTGTCCTTGTCTTGTAGCCGCATCACACTAATCCTGTCTTTCCATGGACTCCTTCCTATGTGTCTTCACATGGTCTTCCCTTGGTGTCTGTCTGTCTCTGTGTTCAAACTTCCCCTTTTTGCCAGAACACCTATCATGTTGGATTAGGGCCCACCCTAATGACCTCATTTTTCACTTGATTACCTCTGTACAGATCCTATTTCCAAATAAAGGCACATTCTGAGGTACTTGGGGTTAGCACGTCAACATATCTTTTTTGGGGGGGGACACAATTAGAGAAACAATAACAGAAACAAATATCTTTAAGTAAGAAAGAGAGAAATGATCAGATTATTAAAAGATGACTGTGACTGTAGCACATTCTGACATTAGAAAAGAGTAAGAGTCAAGAGAGGGGATCATTCCAGGTCCCTAACCTCAGTTCTTGTACAATAAGATGGAGCCCAACAGGTAATTCCTGAGTTTTCCTTCTTACTCAAAACCCTAGCTGCAAGGAAAATGCAACTCCCCCTTAATTACAAAACAAAAGCCTCATGAATACCAGTGATTCCTAAGAAATAGGCCTATGTGGAGAGGAGGGAGAGAAAACAGGATGTTTTCTATGCTATTATAGCACTACAGTCCTTAGCTCCATTTTCTGACAGTGTGAGAAGCCTGGTCCCTTGTAGTTTACCAACAAAATCTCTTTGGTGCAGTATTCTAAACTCATAGCAATTTTAACCAATATATTAACATATTAAATCAAGTCTAAAATGTGATTATAGCTCAGGGAAACTAATTTCTTCCACATGATTTTCTTGCTTAAAGAATTGTATAATTTCAAGGTTATCTTCTTGAAGGTAGAATGCATTCTGGATTCATGTCAGGTCACTTGCCATTCAATTCAACACAATAAAATGGTCATTTTCTGTTTGTATTAGTGTGTGTATATGAACTAGAGGGTATTACAATATTCAGGCAGTAGACACAAATGCACAACCATGTTAGGGAAGTGTCCAATTTATAGGGAGATAATGAAATGTATGTTTTATGAAGGGCAAGTGAATTTTCTCAAGGCTTATTCTTAAGGGAATAGTGTCTGCTTGAAAGAGTACACTCAGAAAGCAAAATCTATACTGTTCTACAGCAGACACTATAAAAATGCAAATTAAGAGTGAAACATGCCTTATTCATGAATTTCTTAAAGTATTGAATTTGAATGTCTTAAAAATACAAAGCTAAAGATGGTTTTCATTTAAAAAGCCAAAAAATAAAATATGTATTTAAAGGGATAAATTATACATAAGCATGATTTATAATTTATTGCCCATAAAACTTTTATCAAAGAAGCAAGGAGTGTGGTATGTATGCAAATACGGGAATCCAAAATAAACATATTCCTATAAGCTGTGCACCAGAAAAGAAAGGGCACTTGACTTATATTGGTTTTCTCTCTTAAATGTGGCTACAATCCAAATATTTTTTTAGATAGTAAAGCTGAAGGTATTGCTAATACCAGAGATGTGCTTTTTTTGTGCTTTGGTATTAAATCAAAATATTTTGCTTGAGAAGGGGTGCCTTCTGTTCTGTTTCACATAATCTAGTTAGTGGCAGCAACATGTGCATTTATCAAGTCTTTAGAGGCCATTTATTTTCTGTTGTTTGTACTGTTGTTGAGTCCTAGTTCCTTCCTAACTTATTTCCATGTGGGTCTCATGCCTGACAGTCCTACATATTTAATAGTCAAGGAGGATCTCAGAACCATAAAGCAGGTTTAGATTTTCTAATCCACTCCTTCTGGTCTTTTAACAAGAGCCTTTGTGAGAACTATGTAAATCTCTGTATCTTTCCACTTTCAATCTCCTCTTCAGGTTTATGATAATGAAAAAAATATAGCCTGTATCTGGGTCTGTTAAAGAAAATTATAACCATAGTTCGAAACTTAATGGACTATGGCATCAGTTCAGATTCACTCAGGATTAGTTATTAGCTTCCAGAAATTGGCTACGTTTATTGCATGACCACACATGCATTTTGACAATATAAGGTAAACAGAGAGGAGAACATAAATAAAACCATTAACTATTTTTAAACCTCTATTTCCTCCTATCACAACATGAGTAAATTTTCAGGATCTCGAACACATTATAAAGAGAATACAGCGTGCATTAAAAACATCTTTCTTGAAGTGTGCTTGTCAAACTCTCTTGTCTTCAAAGAGTATATTGCCCATGAAAAGTATATATTCCATCCCAAACCAAAAGTGCATCAGTGGCTGCTAACTTTGTATGTGAAAATAGACGGCACTTAGAGATTGTCAGAAAGAATTACATGAATTACAGAGCCACAACAATAACAGCGAAAAATTATCTCCCATGTCATGAGTGCTAAAAAGAAACCAACTTAAAGAGCCTTTTCTAATTGAAGTGCTTAGTCCTTAATCTACTCCTTTTTAAGAGCTGATCTGATTGTTCCTAACTTTTTCTAGCTTTGCTGCAGTCAAATATCCAGATAATTCTCTAAATTAGGCTAATTTTATAATTTGACTGAAATGATATTTGAAGACTTAACTGGTCTCAGATACTATATATCCACTATTCTTAATAATCCATTTCACTTTATCATACCATCTCAAATTTTACCATAAATTCATCCATAAATGGCCTATTTCACAATGCCATAACCACTAGTTATCAGTTACACATTAGCTGGTCACTTGAACAATTCCTTGAAATAAATAATATTGAAGGAGTGAGGCATGAGATGAAGGAGGACGAGGGAATTTAATAGATTAGGAGTGTATGGGATGGGAGTGAGGATGAGAGCTGAATGTGGCAGACAACCATGTTCCAGGATAGAAGAGAGGGGGTACACGGACCAGAAGATTATGAGATGACAATTCCAGAAAGTTGCACAGAAGCACAAAATGGAGTGGATAGTGCAAATACTACATTACGTCTAGCATCAACTTTCTCCACATGCGTATCTTTGAATTACTTTTAGTGACCTTTGATTAGTGCTAAATTGCCTCTGTAAAAAGCCTACTTCCAATTTTCCCAAATTTCTTTGCAGTTTCACTTTTCTGCCTCCTACATGGTCCTGAAATTTTGTGTAATTGGTCAATTCACCATGGTCCTTCAATCTTTATTCACATATCATTAATGGGAATGACAACCCTGATTATATGTGAGTGGGTAGCAAACACGTATTGTCTTTTATGTCATCAATATACTCTGTGGTAAAATACAAGAGATAATATTTTAAACAGGTCCTCATTGTCTAGTTTCTATTTCTCAATAATTGCCTTTTCTTTTAAGGAAATCTTGAAGATAAGAAAATGCTGCTACCAAGTATTATAGTTTGACAGATCCGGTGAGGATCGCCTCTCTGCCGAAAAAAAAAGTCCTCGTATTTATTTCTACATTAAGTAATCATTTCATTCTATTTAACATTATCATTGGGGTATAATCTTTTTTAGAGTAGAATTATCTATAGAGAGATGATGGTGACAATAATAAAGAAGATGATGATAATAATAACTACCTACATTTAAGTATCCCAAGTTATTTACAAATGCTTTTACCAACATTGTTTTGTTTCATCATTACAACATCACTATGAAATAGGCAGGAGAAATAAGTATTATTATACCCAGCTAATAAATAGGCAAAGCTCAGAAGGATTAAAATGATCTGCCCTAGGGAATAATATACATATAGAGAGGGATGAAGCTTAGGCCAATTATTTGATACTCTCCTATGAGGTCCTCATTAGTTTGATAGTGTGTCCATATATCTTACTCAAAGTAGAGAAAGAAGCAGTGGAAAAGCTCCGGTGTTTAGTTTTGCTAGTAGCTGAAAACAGGGCAAGGACACTGAGAGAGGAGCTAGATCAAAGATGAATTTAACCACCTTTTCCACTTTACTTAGACAAGTCTTTGGTCTCTTATAGAAGCACAAGAGGAAATGTCAGTTTTGTGTTATAGCGTAGAGTTTTATTATCCTTCAGCCCAGTGCTTTACTAATTCTTCTCTCCAATTTCCCAGAAAAGCCATCACATCTCTACGTGGCTTCAATAATGGGAAATGTCCCACCTCAGAAGAAGCCCACGCTACTGTGAAACATTTCTAATTATTAGGTAGTTTCTTATCAAATTAAGAGCAGGTGTGTTGTTTTTGTTCTAGCTCTACTTTCTGGAGACAACTAAGTGATTTTAACCCCTCTTTGACTGGTGTAGGTGGATTTCCTGTCTCCAGGCCTTCTCTTGACATGATTCTAGAGTTGCAAGCTTCTTATTTAAACTTAAGCAGTCAACCGGCGTCATGGAAGCTTGATGTGGCCCACCTAAGAGCCTCACCGCAGTGCCCTATCACAAATGCTTTCTCTGGGCTCTGTGGTGTTTTACTAGTCAGATTTTGCCAGGCAAGTCTCCAGTAACAGTCTCCAAATTTTAGTGGCCTAACACAACAAAGGTTTATTTATTCCTCGCAAGGTCCTTCAGCTGGGCGTCTGTAGCAAGTCGTCAGCCACGTTCCGTAGGACCTGTCTCCTGGAATCCAGGTTGATGTGCAGTTCCTATGTTGTTCTTGTGGCAGAAGGAAAAACAAAGTGACTGAACCTCCCAACAGCCTTTAAAACTTCTTTCCAGTGTCTCATATGTCACCACCCTTGCATTCTACTGGCTGAAGCAAGTCCCATGGCCAAACCTAAAGAAAAGAACACTTCTCACAGAGAAGCACTGCAGCTTGTGTGGTTATCCCTGAAAGAGGATTATCTATCTCTACTTGTTGCCATGTGACTGCAGAGATTTACCTGAAATGTCAGAGATGATTTTTCTGATAATTGGGAACAATATGTAATCTACCACAGTTAGATATTGTCAGAAAAATCATTTCTGACATTTAAGGTATGTTATTGATAATTCCTGACTCCCCTGCAGCAATTCACCTATTGTCACTTTAATTATGTTGCTCCCTCTGGGCAGTCTAGTCACAACTGATAACATCTGTGACTAAAAAGCATTTCTTGAGCAAAGTTGTCATTTGATGGGCATGGATCTCAAATACACAGTGCTTCTTCCTGGCATCATCTTATATTTAGGCCCCAGTGAGTCATTGACTGTGTCCTACTCGCTACTCAAGCCTTGATACTTGCCTCTTCTCCCATCCATAACAATTAACATGTGCTTCAACACCTATTTCAGTGGAGTGTTCTGTATAGTACCTTTCTTTCATCAACCTAAGTAATCTTTACTATATCTGCCATTCCCTTAAATATGATTCATATAGCTGGATACAAAGTAGAAGAGAGTAAATTTATTTTAGTTCTATACACTATACTTCCAGGAATGCATCCCAAATTCATTAGTGGTGACCACAGAACAGTCTCGTCTTGTTCTCCACGCTATGTCTCCATCAATGCTTCCTAAATTCATTCGTGGTAGTCACAGGTCATATCAATCTGTGTCCATCTTAGAGTTATCCATGTCCTCAAAATCATTTTTTACATAAAATGCAATTAATTCATTGATTTTAATTTTGCTATAACTGAGGTTTGGCTTGTTTTTCTTTTGAATTTTTTAGACTAAGTGCGGAGCTTTGCATTATCCAGTAAATTTCTTTTTGTTTGATTCAGGCGATGCATTAACTACCCATCTAGATTTGTGTCATCCACAACTAAGATGATCATGACTTCTGTGTGTTCAGAAAAACCATTGATAAAACTGTTGAAGGGGATATTTATAAAGGAACAGAACTCTGAAACACATTGTTTGAGACCTTATCACAGTAGACAATGATCTATTAATCAGCAATCACTTGTCCTTCAATCCACAGTCCTCTACCAGCATCCAGTGTGTCGCTGCATCTTATCCACAAAGACATCGTGACAGGGTGGTGAGGGCTGTCGAGCTGTAACCATCCTATCAGTGCCCAGAATCGGGTCTGTTGCTCTAACAGACACCATAGATAGTCCCTCTCCCCCCTGCAAACCATGTCTTCTTTCCAAAGCTGCGTATATGCTTAGTGGAAGAGGACAATCTTTCAAATGCTCATGAATTACGATGTTAAATGCACTGCTCACATTCATATTTATTATGTATAACTTCCTTTAAACTACCAATCAGAAATGAAAATGAGATTAGTCTATAATGACTCACAAACTATTTTTTTAATAATGATTGAATGGCCCTTTGATTTTCACCCTCTTACTGATTACAAATTTGGATGTTACTATTAACATTTCTCAATCCTTGTCAAGTTCATGGTATTTTTTGTTTTAATTTCGTAGTTTTATTTATTAACTGGAAATTTTTAACTGCCTGATTGGAATCCAAACCTCCACATTACATTTCCTTCACCAAACTAGTAATTATTTTTTTAATTTACTAGAATTATTTGTGATGAAATGCAATTTGCTTCATCTAAGTTTTCTCCAAAGTATTAGCTACATCTTGTCCTAGTTTTTTAAATGTCATGTTATCCTGCCAAAATACATTCTATATACCCAGAATCTAAGAAAACATACCCAGAATTCAAGATAGGGCATTGGTATCTGGACCCAGGCTTGCTGGGACTCAGGCTAAGCGTGATCAGTTACTCAGAACAGGACAACCGGCTGTGAGCAGAGGTGAATAAGCAGTGTGGTCATACTGGTAAAAGACTGGACACCCAACCATGAGGAAAACAAGCAAACAAACAAATAGACTGAAAGAATTGAAACGAAAGAGAGCACCATGACAAGAGCAAGCAGGGTTTTAATCTCCACAGCCAGACCTTCATGACTGAGCTGTCCACTCAGTTAGAAACCTATGGAGGGTTTTTGTGGCTCCACTTCCTGTTGAAGCAAGGCATTCTCATTACTCAGGAGATGTTGGCGTCTTTATAGGAAAATGATGCCTACTTCCCTGGACTAAATGCAAAGATCTCCGATTACTCCTGGTTTCTGAGGACTTGAGCCAGTTAGTGTTGGAATAATTCTTTTTTTTTCCTCTCTCTCTCTTAAAATTCCCTTTCTTAGTATTCCTGCAATGACTGTGGCCTTCCTAGGACTCAGACCCTGATAGATCAAGTATAACATCTTTGCATAATAAATAACTTATAACTTTTCTTTTCCATGACTACAGACAGTTGTTTTACAGATACGATAAGGCTTGTATTTTGACTTGTTTCAGTATTTAACCTTTAATTATTTGCCAAGTATATACAAATATATGTATAAAATATATAATATAAATTATATATATACTTTCTTTGCATATATCATTGAATTTCTTTTAAGTGAATATGCTAATTAGTGTAACTGAACTTATTGTCAAGATGGGAAATGAATGCCCAGAGCATTTGCAATGTACTCAGTGTCTTATGACTAGTACCTATGAAATACCTATTGTATTTCAGTCTAGGGCCTTTTTCACAAGAGCAAAAGCTTTTAAAACTAGTAGGCTTTAAAATATTGCCAACTTTCACATTCCACTGATGGAAAATGCAACATTATTAAAAGCCATTTGACAATATGTATCAAAAACATTAAAAATTTGGTGCAACTATGACAAATAGATCTAATTACATGGCAAGCACTTGACAAAATCTCACTAAAAGAGTTAAGGAAAAAGGAGTTGATCTAAGTAATCAGTACAGTGACTAACTTCAAATATCAAAAAATGCAAAGGAGTTCAAATGAAATAACTAATTATGTAATATTAGTAGTTTAAGAAGAATTCTGAAAGGGAACTGAGTAACCTCGTAAGTTTTGGAAAGGATTTTTTTTAGGGACCTAGAATGCACAGTCCAGGGAGGCCAGTGACCAACTCCATTAATTAGCAGCATATGTGGGATGGTTACCCCATTTCTTCTATTACCAGGACTTTCAACTATACCAATAGTAAACTTATATAACAGACACAAAGTGTGCTAAGATGCAAAAAGTGAATGCAAGCATAGAACTCTCATTCACTGAGCTCTTGCTCTGAGTCATGCAAAGGGCTAAGTACATTAAAGATATTATCACATTAATTTTCACAGAAAACAAAAAACCTAATAGTCATATATTGATAATTATCCTCATTTTATTGAAGAGGAAACATTCGCCAAGTTTAAAAAGGCATAAATTGGGAAACTGAGGTTTGAGTCCAGGTCCATCTCATTCAAAAGCACAAGTTTTTAATTGCTGTGCTATGAATAACTTCCTATTAATCATGATTAATATTCTATTAATCATAAATGAGTCATTATATATTTCAATCTTCAATCTATTCAATGCATCATTATGTATTTCAATAATATATATATTCAATCTTAAAAATCACTCCTCAAAATAAAACATTGTTAGACGAGAAAAAATGACTACCTATCTAGACTCCAAGAATAATTTTCCTCACTAAAATCCATTCTTTATGAATATATGTGATTATATTGCAAATTATTGTAAAATTTGCCTGAAAGATGTTGTTTTATTTTAAATAATGTGATTGATGACTCTATTGCTCATAAAATACCAAAAGGATTCAGTTATAATTATAACCAAATCCATATACTCTACCACTAAAAACAAATAATGTACTCACATTAAAATCACCAGATTTTTAAAAAATATATCTTTCTCTAATTTTTTTTTTTTATGAGGAAGACCAGCCTGAGCTAACATCAGTTGCTAATCCTCCTCTTTTTTGCTGAGGAAGACTGGCCCTGGGCTAACATCTGTGCCCATCTTCCTCCACTTTATATGGGACGCCGCCACGGCATGGCTGACAAGCAGTGCATCGGCAGGTGCCCGGGATCCGAACCCACCAATCCCGGGCTGCCAAAGCGTGAACTAAACCGCCGGCCTCTCTTTCTCTAATTTAAGCTGAGTATTTGCTACTTTGCGGGCTGGTGTCCAGAACTGATTGACAGGTATGGTAATGAACTACAAATGATATCCAAATTGGGACATTGAATTAATAGGTATGTAATACAATGATTTTACTCAGCTCAGTTCCTAAGTAAGTATAGTCTTACACATTTATGAGAAACAAGCTGTACATATTCCCCAAAATAGAGAAATGTATGTTTTCTTTTACTATTATTGCTCATGGCCAATGTTCAGGTAAAGAACACTGCCTGCCATCTTTTTCATTTCTGTAAGTTCTTTCCTTTCTTATGGGTTCAATTCTTATCTCATTCACAAAGCTTTTCTAGAACCCCTCTAGTCCACTTAATTAGTGCTTAACATTGATGATCTCATCTCCTTTCTTAAGTGTTGATGATGATGATGACACTATTAACTATGGATTAGCTTTTGTGAAGTAATTACTGATTACATGTGAGCATAATTTCTCAAATCCCTTTCAGAGACTTAAGAGCATTTCATTCAGGTAGCTATTGCTACTTGTCATTCTTTCTCTCCCAACATGGTTACTCATGTCAATTTTTCCCTCAAAACCCATCTTTCCATTACATCACATGAGTCAGCAAAATCACTGGATATAATTAACATTAAAATAAATTTAGGGGCCGGCCTGGTGGCATAGTGGTTAAGTTTGCATCATCCGCTTCAGTGGCCAAGGGTTTACGGGTTAGGCTCCTGGGTGTGGACCTGTGCACCACTCATCAAGCCATGCTGTGGCGGCATCCCACATACAAAATAGAGGAAGATTGTCACAGATGTTAGCTCAGGGACAATCTTCCTCACCAAAAAAATAAATAAATAAACTTAGGAATAGTTTGGTATTCTTTTCATTCATGCTAATTGCATCTTTATAATCAGCTAACATTTTATAACAAATCTAGTAAGGAGAATTCTAAGAATCTTGATCATTTTAATTCCACCCACTTTCCATGTCAAGAGCTGTAACTTTTTGTATATTATTTATATTTTTAGATTAATTGAAAGTTTAATTATTAACCCGAAATTTTAAATTACCCATTTTTTTGTTTTTAATTTTTGGTAGGGTAAAAATGTAGTAAAGATTTTATTTCTCAGATGAAAAGCATATAACACATGTCAGAATTCCAAAAAATTGTGTTAACATTTTGAAATGTTAGTGTTTAAAGTGGTAAGATTCAGGATTTGAAAAATTACCATTGTGTAATACCTTAGTCCCTGGTGAGACCAGGTCAGTGAGATAGTAATTATGTATTAGTACACCTGACTATTATTCCTTAGAAATACTGCACAATCTAGTGAGTTAGATGGCAACAGAATTCCCTATACCTTTACAAATCCTTCCAGTTATTTTCATTCCTAAAACAAGTACATTTTTTATAACTACAGAATGATATTTAACACAAAGCAAATTAGATTTATTTCATCCATATGCCACAAAAGGTCAAATTCCATCTGTTCCTGTTCTCTACTCCCCAAAATGAATAGTGTTTAGGTTTTCAAAAGATATACAGATATTGACAGCCTCTGGGAAACCTAACCTTTTGTTTTCTCAACAATTCTTAGATGTCTATTAAATGGATTTTGGCGTGGACATGGGTGAGCATGAGTTCAATTTATGATCAGTATTGGCACCTTAGCAGTGGATGTAATAAATGGCATACAAATGTTTTATTCATTATGATGTGCTCCTTGTTTTAATGAAAAGAAAAAAGAGAGCAAGTAAAAACCATGTTCCATAGCAAAATGCTACTTCAAATGATGTAGTTCATTATGAGCTCACTAGCCACACTAGTTTACAAATTTGCATATGAAACTCATAATTCTTTTTTTTTTCAATTTGAAACAATAGCATTTTAACAGAGGCCATAGATATAACTGAGAAAAATTAAGTGGCACATGAGGCTTTTTTCTAGGTAAATAGACAATAACTAGTTTGTTTCTTAGATTGATGTCCCTGAATTTCATTTCACTTTGCTAGTGAAACCTGGTCTGTATTGGTAATCCAAGAAAATTATCAGAAGTTAATTTTATATTCTGTGTCACTTCATCATGAATTGCCACCAGTGTGGAAAATAAATGCAATAAAGTAGATGAGGAATACCATCAGAAATTCAATACACTAGTAAGAATAAGTCTGTTAATAAGCCCATAAGAATTCTCTCTTCGTTTGCATATTGTCATACTTATCACCATGTTACCTGCCCCAAATTTGTTCATACAGTGATATCTAGTGATCCTATACACTATATGAGGCAAGTTATCCAATCATTGAATGCTATTTGCAAAGAGATCAAATACAGATTCCTTCTGATTGTCAATTTTTCTGAATATATTGCATTTTAAGGATTAGTCAAATCACAAGGAATGACAATAGGAAATATGGTCCTTCCTTGGATAAATCTCTATATTGGTGGAGAGAATAGAAAAATGCAAATAAATTCTTGTCGGCATCTTTATATATAAGGAAAGTCACATGATTATATCAATAGAGGCAGAAAAAGCATTTGATAAAATTCAGCACACATTCTTGATAAATATTCTCAGTAAACTAGGAATACAGGGAAACTGCTTCCATTTGTTAAGAATATCTAGAAAAATCTACAGCTAACATCATACTTAATGTTTAGAAACTAGAAGCTTTCCCACTAAGATCAGGCACAAGGCAAGGATGTCCCCTCTCACTACTGCTTATCAACATCACGTTGGAAGTACTAACAAATGTAATAAGGTAAGAAAAGGAAATAAAATGTATATAGATTAAGAAGAAAGAAATAAAACTGTCTTTGTTTGTAGATGGCATTATCATCTATGTAGAAAATCCAAAATAATTGATTAAAAAACTCTGGAGCTAAAAGTTGATTATAGCAATGTTGCTGAATACAAGGTTAATATTGAAAAATCAGTTACTTTCCTATGTATCAGCAATGAAAAAGGTAATTTGGAATTAAAAATACAATATCATTTACACCAGCACCCCCCAAAAAGAGAAATATTTAGATATAAATCTAACAAAATGTATACATGGCCTATATGAAAAAAACTACAAAATTCTGATGAAAGAAATCAAAGAAGAACTAAATAAATGGAGAGATATTTCATGTTCATGAATAGGAAGACTCAAAATTGTCAAGGTGTAAGTTCTTCTCAATTTGGTCAATAAATGCAATCCCATTTAAAATCCCATAAAGTTATTTTGTGGATATCAACACACTGATACTAAAGTTTATAGGGAGAGACAAAAGATCCAGAATAGCCAATGAAATATTGAAAGAGAAGAACAAAGTTGGAGGACAGACACTCACCAAATTCCAGACTTACTATAAAGCGACAGTAATAAAGATAGTGTAGTATTGATGAAAGAATAAACAAATAGAACCATGGAGCAGAATAGAGATCCCAGAAATAGACTCACATAAATGTAGTCAATTGATCTTTGATAAAGGAGCAAAGATAACACGATGGAAAAAAGACAGTCTTTTCAACAAATGATACGGGAGCAACTGGACATTCACATGCAAAATAAAAATGAATCTATAGGGGCCTGCCCCGTGGCATAGCAGTTAAGTTTGCTCATTCTGCTTTGTAGGCCTGGGGTTCATCACTTTGGGTCCTGGGCGTGGACCTATGGCTCATCAAGCCATGCTAAGGCGGTGTCCTATATAGAAGAGCTATAACTCTACAACTACGTATTGGGGCTTTGGGAAGAAAAAAAGAGGAAAATTCGCAACAGATGTTAGCACAGGGCCAATCTTCCTCAAAAAAAAAAAACATTAATCTAAACACAGACCTTACACCCTTCACAAAAATTAACTCAAAATGAATTATAGACCTAAATGTAAGAAACAAAACTATAAAACTCCTAGAAGACTACATAGGAGAAAATTTAGATGATCTTGGGTATGGTGATGACTTTTTTGATGAGACATTAAAGGCACAACACATGAAAGAAATAACTGATAAGCTGAATTTCTTTAAAATAAGAAATTTCTGCTCTGCAAAAGACACTGTCAAGAGAATGAGAAGACAGACCACTGACTGGGAGAAAATATTTGCAAAAGGCACATCTGATAAAGGATTATGATCCAAAATATATAAGAACTCTTAAAACTTAACAATAAGATAACAAACAACCTGATTAAAAAATGGCCCAAAGACGTTAACAGACACTTTATCAAAGAAGATATACAGAGAGCAAGTAAGCGTATGAAAAGATGATCCACATCATATGTCATCAGGGAAATACAAATTAGAACAACAAGATGCCACTGCACACCTATCAGAATGGTCAAATCAACACCGACACCACCAGATGCTGGTGAGGACGTGGAACAACAGAAACTCATTCACTGCTGGTGGGAGTGCAAGATGGTGCAGCCACTTTGGAAGGCAGTTTGACGGTTTCTTATAAAACTAGATATACTCTTACCACATGATCTAGCAATTACGCTGTTTGGTATTTACCCCAGACCATTGAAATCTATGTCCACACAAAATCTGCACATGGATGTTTATAGCAGCTTTATTCATAATTGCCAAAACTTGGAAGCCACCAAGTTATCTTTCAGTAGGTGAATGAATAAATAAACGGTGGTGCATCCAGACAATGGAATATTATTCAGCATTAAAAAGAAATGAGCTATCAAGCCACAAAAAGACATGGAGGAAACTCAAATGCATATTCCTAAAGAAGCCACTCTGAACAACTCTACACACTATATCAATACAATTATATGACATTCTGTCAAAGGCCAAACTATGGACACAATAAAAAGATGAGAGATTGCCAAGGGCAAGGGGGGAGGAAGGGATAAATAGGTGGAGCACAGAGAATTTTTAAGGCAATGAAGCTTTTTTGTATGATACTATAGTGGTGGATAAATGTCGTTATAAATTCATGCAAACCCATAGAATGTACCACACCAAGAGTGAACCCTAATGTCAACTATGGAATTTGGGCAACAATCATGTGTCAATGTAGGTTTATCATTTATAACAAATGTAGCACTCTGATGTGGGATGTTGATAATGAGGGAGACTCTGCAAGTGTGGGGGCAGGAGGTTTGTGGGAAATCTCTGTGCCTTCTGATCAATTTTGCTATGAAGCTAAAACTGCTCTAAAAAAGTAGTCTATGAAAAAAATTAGTAAGGGATGATATTTGTATTTTTAAAAAGAAAAGAAATTTTATATAATCAGTAATAGAATGGAACATTTTTACATATTAGGGGAGTAAATTAAAAGCAATACAATTGCTTCGAAGATACAGTTCAAATCAATTCAGATTAATAATAATATTTGTATTTACATAAGTCTTTACGTTTTACAATGATTTTTCTGTTGATCATACTCAGAACAGTTTTTTTGGTTAAACTATTACTATTATCTCCATTTTATAGGTCATGAAAGCGAAGGTCAGAGTATTCAAAGGAAACTAGAAAGTGAAAGAGTCTAAATTCAAGTTTTCTGATTCCTGATTTTGTTATATTTCTGCATTTATGCCCTAGCCATGAGAAGCGTCTGGAAATACTTCTAATTTGATCCAGCAATTAAATGAACTCTTAAAACCAGAGGGCCCAATGGAAATCTACTAGTGCATATAATTAGTCAAGCAGCCAAATAGCTTTCTTCTCCCTTGGGGGTCCCTTATTCTGTCTGATTGTTTCAAATTCCGCTGATATGTTATTGTATGCCATTTTATATGGTCCCTTTGTTTCTTTCTCAATTTTTTTGTTAGATAACTGAAACTAGCTGACAAAGGTAGGCATAACCAAGAGGGTCGTTCTGTGAGTTTTTACCACAAAAAGTATCTCTTTCGGTTAAGGAAAAAAATTTTTTATGAAATATATTCTTGCTAAAATTCAAAACTGATTTAGTATGCACATGGGTTTATATGTAACTTTCTGATACGTCAGTGGGAAAAAGAAACATTCTAAGACCATTGCCCACAAATGTCAATACCTCACCACTACTGCAGTGGTGTGTAATTCTTTGCCCACTACCACTCACGGTCAGAAGGAGTTAGCTGACCTAAGCCCACGATGTCGAAATGCATTTTAGCATCAGCAAGAACCTGACACAACGTCTTTGAAAGACACAGCATGTTTTGTTTGGGTGGACTCAGGAAAGAGTAATGAATTATTGCTGATCATGTTTTCCATTTAATCACACGTTAAAAGAGAACCTTGATTGCTGCTCATGAGCTTCACAGACTAATAGACAAGACCTTGGCAGAAGCTGGAAGTACAACGTGAAAGTCTACCCAACAATTCTGGCTTATTTTAATGCATTTATTTATAATTCATAATTCATTACAAAATAAACAATTCAGGACAAGTGCTAGACAAATGATTATAACAGGTGTTCACTGGATTGTCCCAGGCAAACCAGGATGTGTGTTTCATTCTGACCGCGAACCACTCTGTGACAGTACCCTTGGCAAGAGGCAAGACTCAGAAATAGTTGCCTGATGCACCTTGGGAGGCTGGCTTCTAAGGTCCCTGTCTTGTCATGTAATCCCGGAAACCGTGCGGGGCATGGAGGCAGGAAGTCTATTTATTTATTTATTTATTTGGTCACTATCACACTCTAAAAATGATGTGTGGCAGCGTAATGAAAAACGAATTTTATATATAAGTAGAAGATTATACAGTATAAATAATGAATCCATTTTTCCAATATGATACAAAGTGCCTTGGATGAGGTAAGAAAACCGGATGGGCTTTTCTTTCTCTGCAACTCTTGACTAAAGTTTGGTTGGTGACTATTGAGGATATTTCTGCACAGGCAACTTCTTAATTCAGTTGTACTGCTGCATGCGTGAGTTTCCAAAAGATAGAAACTGTAGCCAATTTTAAGCTTGCATCTTGGCCTAGTTTTCTCTAATAAAAATCTACCATACCTGGTGCATTGCTTAGATTAAGAAAGATGATTTTTAAACATGTACACACCTTTTATTTATTTAGTCACTCATACCATGCCTTGTTCCATAAAGTATCTGAGGCAACTGCATAAATAATTTTTATAGTATTACTATTTTATCAGGTTCATGGAGCAGGTTGGGCAGCACTAAAATCATGCCTGTTTAATTTCTTATGCAAGTAAAGTAAGAGAGATGATGGTTACTTTTTTAGGATCGAAATTGAGATTGGAGAACAAATTATGGAATCTGGACCATTTATGAACACCTTCATTCTTGTACGGAATGTATACTACACCTTAACACAGACTTTAAAATATATTCAATTTTATCAGTTCCCTAAAACCATATCCAAACTGTTTTCTTGAATGTAATAATCAGAAAATTGAATTAGTGATGCTGTATAAACGTAGATTTAATAACGTGGACCAATTCTTTATCCATTAAAGAATGAGACAGAAATATCCACACCAGCTTCAGGCTGGTCATTTCTTTAAGCCTCATAAGAGAACCAATCTTTTTTTTTTTTTTTTTTTTTTTTTTTTTGTGAGGAAGACCAGCCCTGAGCTAACATCCGTTGCTAATCCTCCTCTTTTTGCTGAGGAAGACTGGCCTGGGCTAACATCTGTGCCCATCTTCCTCCACTTTATATGGGACGCCACCACGGCATGGCTGACAGGCAGTGCGTCGGCGGGCGCACGGGATCCGGGCTCGCGAACCCCGGGCTGCCAAGCGCGGACTAAACCGCTGCGCCACCGGGCGGCCCCCAAATCTTTTTATATAATAGGATTGTTATGGGTTGAACTGTGTCCCCCCAAAAAGTATGCTGAAATCCCAACTTCCAGGACCTCAGAATGTGACCTTATTTGGAAATAGGGTCATTGCAAATGTAATCAGTTAAGATGAGGTCCAACTGGAGTAGGGTGGGCCATTAATTCCATACAACTGGTGTCCCTATAGGAAGAGACAGAGACACACAGAAAGAGGAGGGCCCTGGAAAGACAGAGGCACAGCTTGGAGTTATGCTGCCATAAGCTGAGGAATGCCTAGGGCTACGGGAAGCAGAAGAGGCAAAGAAGGATCCTCCCCTAGAGACCTTGGAGGGAGCATGGCCCTGCCAACACCTTAATTTCTGACTAGTAGCCTCCAGCACTGAGATAAAAAAATTTCTATTGTTTTAAACCACTCAGTTTGTGGCTCTTTGTTATAGTAGCCCTAGGAAACTAGTACAGGTACAAAGAATTTGGAAAATGAAGAATAAGCTATTTATTATTGACATATATGTTTTTTAAATTTAATTTTAAATGACAATTTTTATATGTCTCTCATTTTTATTTTCACTAGGGGTTTATAATCTCAAAGCCCTTTCATTCTTGACATTTCAAGACAGTAGGATTACACCTTCACAGAGGGAGGTTGCTTAGTATTTTTATTTTTTTATTTTTTGGTGAGGAAAATTGTCCCTGAGCTATCATCTGTGCCAGTCTTCCTCTATTTCGTATGTGGGATGCCACCACATCATGGCTTGATGAGTGGTGTGTAGGTCTGCACCAGGGATCCGAACCCACGAACCCTGGGCTGCTGAAGCAGAGTGTGCAAACTTAACCACTACACCACTGGGCCGGCCCCAGTTGCTTAGTTTTTTTAACTGAATTTATCTCATGTTTTTATAGACTGTTTTCCCTTCACGAATTCATCTGTTTTCAGCACTTTCAGACAATCACAGATCTCCCAGCCACATTAGGGATTATCCTGTGTGTTCAGTTGTGTTGCACAACTTCTATTTCCAAATATTCTTTGCTTTTGTTCTAATAATTACATAAATGAGAATACCAACAATTTTAAGAAATTAAACTTTTGAGAAACCTTTTTCTAAAATTGTATCTGCCTTGTTTTGTGGAGGCTTGTATGTATATATGCACAAATACTTAGAAATATATGTTTATGTACAAATGGTTGATCACATATCCATTTAACTTCAAATTTGACCAATGCTCTATTATTAAAAACTTAAAATTATGTCACATGTATCTCCCTTTGCATTTATCTTTGAAATAATCTCTGGATTGAAATTTACACAATATTTGCCCACGATCTAAAGGGGCTCCATTCAATGATTATTCCTTTCATTTAATTGAATGACTATGCAGCTTCTGGAGGAAAAATGTGTGTACCTCCCGAATCCTGGGTCTAATTGGAGAAACTAACAGCAGAGCTGTTGAAATGCACCCAAGCCACATGTGTGGCCTTGGATAGGAAACTCATTTTTTTTCAACAATTACAGAATTAATTCCTAACCAAACAATAGACATCTGGCCACCACAAACAAAAATTTCAAGGAATTTCAGTAATGAAGAAATTATCCAGTATTGGATCTTGTATCTGGTTGTTCACTCTTCTTGATGTTATGTGGGGAAGTAGTACCTGATGCATGCAGAAAAAACATTGACACCTTCACTTGCGATTTATTTTTCTAAATATTAATCTAAATTTGGGTAATTTTTTATGTTCCTTCAAAGCAATGACAGAAGAATGAGCTCTCGAGATTTTTCTCACAAACATAGCATATTCATTGCTGAGAAAATATCACCTTGTGTGGTAGGCAGAATAGTGTACACTCCCCCCACCCCTACCAAGATGATTACATCGTAATACCAGAAACCTGTGAATATGTTGCCTTACATGACAAAACGACTTCGCAAATGTGATTAGGCCGAGGACTTGAGATAGGATGGTTATCCTGAATTATCTGGATGTGTCCTTAAAAAGGGTCTGTAAAATCAGGAAACCTTTCTAGGGTACAGTCATAGAGAGGGAGATGGGACCATGCACGGATGGTCAGAGAGAAGCAACACTGCTGGCTTTGAAGCTGGAGGAAGGGGACCATGGGCCAAAGAATGCAGGTGGCCTCTAGAAGCTGAAAAAGACAAGATACCAATTCCTCCCGGAAGCCTCCAGGAAGTAGTGCAGCCCTGCTGACACCTTGATTTTAGCCCATTGAGACCCATGTCAGACCTTCCAACCTACAGAACTGTAAGACAATAAATTTATGTTGTTTTAAGCCACTACTTTTATAACAATTTGTTATAGCAATCAGAAAACTAACATACCTTGGTTGATACTTTAATTTTAAATACCATATTATTCTTTAGACATGCTACATAAACTTCAATTAATTATTATTTTGTTGAAGCTAGGGTCCCAGTGACTAGTGTGCCCTTTACAAAAATATCATTTCGAGCCCATCCCCCAAAAGCTAGCAGGATATAAAAACATTTGGCTATAAAATGTAACATTTATAAATTATGCAATAACATTTAATTATGGTTGCAAAAACTGCTGGTATCCAATCACTTAAAAGCTGAGTTTCAGTTCAATTTCAGTGAGACTGCAAAATATTTTCTCCACTGGACAATTTCTAAGAAATAAGACGCTGCACCCTGTTGCACTTAGTCCCTAAATTGGTATTTTACAACATGGGACACTAATACACTAAGTGTCCAGCAGGGGCAGCGGTATGGAATTCTGTTCCCACCACCACCCATACTCAGATGAAGTCAGCTGAATCTAAACCTGCTCCCGTGTGAGAACATTTTGTTTTATCATCAGCCAGCACTTGGCATTCTGTCCTCAAAAGAGAAGTATAAATTTGTTGTGTGCGGGAGGGGTCAAAGAGCATTGGGTATTGCTTGTCATCTTTTTCATTTGCCGTATATCAGGAAAGAATGCTGATCAGAGTTTATGTGTTTTATGTACTACTAGACAAGATCATGGTAGAAGCTGGGAGTGAAAAGTAAAGTTCTACTGACTTACCCATCCTGACTGATTTTAATTAACTGTATTTATTTGTAATTCATACCTTGTTACAAAAGTGAATATTTCAGATTGAAATGCTAAATAGGACAGGACTGGCACAACAGGTGTTACTGGGATTGTCCCGGCCAAACCAGGATGTGTGGCTCCGCGTGACCGTTAACCACTCTATCACAGTGCCCGTTTCAAGTGGAGATTCCTCAGCAAGGAAGAGTTGCACGCTGCGCCTAGAAAGCCTTCAGGCTACGGCTCCTTGCAGTGGGGTGCCGGTAAACGTTGATCAACCAGCTCTAACGGCAGGGTGGGCAGGTGTGGAATCGGATTTGTAGCATTTGCCCGTTCCTGTGGTGTAAATAGTCCCGCCATGGACAATTTCAGGCTGCCAAGTTGAAGTCACTGAATACGGAGTTGGGAAGAGATGCACACAACCTGTCTTGGCATGTTGGTGGGAGGTGATTCCAGCACACCACCCGCTGTCCCGGAAGCACACGCACAAGGTGTGGAGGCCGAGGCACCGGGACTGGATTCTGAGAATGCCAGCAATGAGCGCTCTAGACTGGAAACTAGAAGTTCTTCCTTTTGCTCCTGGCACCGCCTATCCTCTCAGATTCTAACATAACTGGTGTATGTAGGGAGAGTGGGGGAGTAGTTGGGCAGGCTTTGAAATTTCCTTTGGTTAAAGATTAAAATACTCTTATTATTTTAATATTATTATAAATTTCTTTAGAAAGCTCAAAACTTATTTTTTTTTTTTTGTGGTTTCTGTGTGAATTCAAATTTTGGGTGACCACAGCTTATTGGGGGAAAAATATTCTCACTAAATAAAGAAACCTTGGAGCTGAGATGAACTTAGGAGTCGTGTGCTTCCTCTCTCTGCTGGCCAGCATCAGTCAGAGTTTAGAATGTTTGAACATTTGAACAACTAATTTGTAATTCACTCTAATTTTCCTGCAAGGGCATTACATGTGTGTCTAAGTTAGGTTTCTAAATTTTAGTTGTACTTTCTTCAAGGTCAACTGTCAAACCTTACTCTAATTATTCAACAAATGGATGTTAGGGTCTGAATGTTTGTTTCCCCAAAATCCATATGTTGAAATTCTAGCCCCCAGTGTGACAGTATTTGGAGGTGGGGCCTTTGGGAGGTGATTAGATAGAGAGGGGGGGAGCCTTCATGAATGGGATTAGAGCTCTTATAAAAGAGACCCAGAGAGCTCCCTTACCCTTTCTTCCACGTGAGGACCCAGCAAGAAGACAGCCGCCTATGAACTAGGATGCAGTTCTCGCCAGAATCTGCTGGCGCCTTGATCTTGGACTTCCCAGCCTCCAAAACTGTGAGAAATAAAAGTTTATTGTTTAAGCCACCTAGTCTACAATATTTGTGTTATAGTAGCCCAAATGGACTTAGACAATGGATAACCAAAAATCTCCAATTTTAAAGCTTTTAGCAAACAGAAATTATTGAACAAAAGCCTGCAAGCAGAAAGACATTAAAATTCATCCCTACAAAAACAAGGGAGGAACTGGACACATTAAAAGATGAGTATATACAATGAGTATACACAATTGTAGATACTCAGAGTATATACAATTTATTTTTGAAAATTCTGTTTTTTTATCTAGAATATATCAATTCATGAAAATGATTTTTTTGATGGAGCTTCAATTATTCATTTGAAAATTTATATGCTGAACCAAAGTGGAATAAAATTGAGATTGCCTAAGGTATCATGTATGTGAATTTGACAAACCATTTAGATGAGTTATAAATAGTGAAAACTTAATTTGACAAGTCTCATCTTTAAAAACATATTTTGAAGAAAGGGCTTTGATCGGAGGTAAAAAGACAGTACCTGTGAAAATATTTGATCTCAAATAATTACAAATTTCAATATGAAAAGACTTAGAATTTGAGAATAGCCTCCATTTAGCAGAATGTTCACCAAGCTTGCATGTACCTAGTACCTGTAGAAAGTGTATTTCCTCAATTAAATGTATTATGGTTTAGCAAGAAGTTATTTGAAGGATGACTACAAGAAATTTTAATTAAGTAATTAATAATAATAAGACAATTAAAAATGTATTTTCAGAAAAATGTCAATAATTCAGGATTAGAGATAGAAATAAAGTATATGAGTATATACTAAGAATACTCAGATAATTGATATAAAAAAGATTTTTTTTAACTTGGCTTTAACATACATAGTATATGTTATTTTTATTTTTTAGAAATACTTTTATATGTGAATTTTTTTCTTTTTTTGGTGAGGAAGATTGGCCCTGAGCTAACACCTGTTGCCAATCTTCCTCTTTTTGCTTGAGGAAGAGTGGCCCTGAGCTAACATCTGTGCCCATCTTCCTCTATTTTTTTTTGTATGTGGGACACCACCACAGCACAGCTTGATGAGTGGTGTAGGTCCACACAGAGGATCCAAACCCACAAACCCAGGCTGCTGAAGTGGAGCATGCCAAACTCAACCACTATGCCACCGGGCCAGCTCCTGAAATTTTTTTGAATAAAACTATTTGAAGAATCAGCCAATATTATGAAGCCAATTGGTTAATCCATAAATAAATATTTCAAAACATAAATTAATTTTAATTATTTTGTGCGCCAACTTTTATTCTCAAAATTGTCTCAGTTTGGATGACCTGTCAGGGTTTTTTACTGATCCAGGACACACTGACTTCTATTACCTTTCAGTCCAGGATACTCTCCCTTTCCTCTTTCACTAATCTCAAAAGCCTTCCCCAATTTGCTAGACTTCCCCCCCCCCCACCCACAGGCCCAGACTCATCAACTACCACCCCTTCATGTCCCTTAGAATTAGCTCTCCAGTGGGGTTTGAATTCTGAAAATTGTAGAAAGGATTATTGACTTCTGGCGGCTTCTGCTTTTTAGTTACTAGAGAGACCACCTTGTGAAATGGTTTAGAAGAGGAAGAAGAAAACATGGGTGGTCATGGAAGTCAACACCTTATATAGCATATTACTTATCTCTAGTCATAAAATAATTCCTCACTTTCTTTGTAATCCTTCTTTTTCCATAGTTTACCCTTTCCCTTCATTCTGCAACCTTTCCCCTGTGCCATCTGAGCTGCTTGGGAGTAGCCCAGCCTGGAATCATAATTCTAGTCCATGAAATGCTGTTTTTAATTAGTGGTCTTTCCACTTTTTTTCAATAAAAATTATTTCTGTGATATTTAAGTTAAAATAGATGTGAGATAAGATCTGCTGAAGGAAGAAGGGGCTTATGATGTCTCAGCAGAACTGCAGAGCTCTGTGAATAGCCACAATTGTTGGTTTCAAGGTGGTGCCTTACCAACTTATGATAGAGTGATCAGGATTGCCTTCATTATAATGCAGACACACTCCAAATGATTGACAGTCAATATTTGTAGAAGAAATATATCCTGTCCACCTAAGATCATTACAAAATTCATCAGCAGCATTCTGTTTATACTCTATTATAGCAGATCTTTCGCATTGTAATATTTGTGTTTATGTCTGTTTCTCCCACTAGACTCTGAGCTGTTCAAAAATTGGAATCTTATCTTATTAATCTTTGTATCCCCAGGGCCTAGTATGGTCTGGGCACAAAAATAGGCACTCAATGAGTAATTGCTGAATGAAGGAATCATGAATTCAATCATGTCTACAAATTCTCATGTCATGAATACTGCAGATGCTTGAAGAATATAATGAATTATTTGCACCATTGTTACATGGTCTGTTGCAAGTCACTTGCCATGGAGAAGCCTTTCTTTTGTCTCAATAGCATTATTAAACAATGCTCATACAACCTGCACCTATTTTTAGAATGATTAAGACCCTACTCCATAAGATTCAAACATTTCTTTAATATTTTTCCTTCATATCCGGTAACTTTGTAACCCAAACTGCAATGTCATTTAAAGTATACAAACATAGTGAAAAGGAAAACATTTAACTTTCAAAGTTTCAAGATGCTTTAAAAATCAATCACCTAGTACAATCCCCTCAATAAACAAATGAATCACCTCCTAACCAGGGAAACTTAATTCATCCAAGCTCGTGAGATCCATTACTGATGAGGCCAAGGAAAAAAAGCAAGCTTCTAAACTTTATTTTTTCCAGGATGTCCAAAAGTTAACTGAAGTTGGCAAAAGGAAAACAAACAGAAACAGAAATAAAAAGTAATGGAGAGGAAATTAGAGCAGAAGTACATAAGGAGAGAAATTTGCTTTATGAAATAGATTTACTTTTCAACATTTATATGCAAAATTCCTTTTGAAATTATTTTATATTAAATAAATCCTGGCAATTTGAAGGAATCCTGTTTTAGGTCAACTTCCCCAAGGAACAGACTTTGAGCATCTGAGATTTGCATGCAGGAAGTTTATTGCGGAGTGCTCTCAGAGAAACACCTGTGAGGGTTTGAAGGGTGTCAGGTTGGGCAGAGGGAGAAGTTAAACTGTGGTACAGTTGCAACAAGGGCTCAGTCAATCCAATAGGGTGGATGGATGCTTGGATATCCCTTTAGAATGGTCTCCAGTTAAGGCAAGGGGGCTAGGCTTTGTACTCCCACTTCAACCAATCAATGGACTCAAGATGAGGGTAATTCTTGGGGATAGACTCATCTGTGAATCTTCAGCAGGGGTAATATGTCTCAGTCGTGAAAAGGAATCCGAGGAACACACTATACTATTCCACTCCTTGTGCCACTCGGATCTGCTTACTTCAGATAATAAATTCATCCTACCTGGAAACAGTTACTCCAGGATTCAGGTTTGTCTCTTCTTCTAGGAAAACTTATGATAAGAAGTGGAAGGAACTACAGCTCCCATTGCTATAGCTGGTCAAGGACCACAACTGATATTCATTATTTTCTTCCTCTGCCATCCATCCTAGATTCATTTCTTCTGATAAGAGTGCTTACTTGGTGACCTAGACCCTCATCCCTGACGGGAAAGAGTCCCTAGTCCTATACTTGCTCAGACAGTTGCCCATTTACTCTCAAAACTGAGTAAAGGAGTGAGAGATGGCCTACTATATCACCTGAGTATGAAACATATCCTTCCCAGCTGTACCCATTGTATAGCACCAGCTCTATCTCCTCCTGGTGATGAGCACTAATCTCCCTGCCAGGATAGTGACTCTTTCCATGCTTGCTGCTCTCTTGGTAAAAGAACCCCCAAGGAGGTAGCAGCCATGGCTTAAAGTATAATGGGAGATTTGCTGTGTTCCCTAGTGAAGGCATTCCCCTTTGGGAATCAAAACTTCTAGACCCACAGAGTCAAAAGTTATGGAGATGAGGGGATGGAAAACACAAATTTCCCAAGTGGGTTATTGAGGGTAATGTTATATGGGGCCATTTCTTCCCCTGTATTCTCAGTTACATAAATTCATGTTGGATACATAACACCATATAACTGTTGTTGATTTAAAGTCTATACTTCATTTTGGAGGATGAAAGACCAATATAAGAGGGAGGACATCATCTCTAAGCTGGTACCTCAGATACACTTTCAAATGGTCATTCCATTGCTCAATCATGCTGAAAAAATTTGGGTGGTATAGTATATGATAAGACCAATGACCAAGTGTTCATATGCCCACAGTCACACTCTGTGTGTATAAAATGAGTCCCTTGATCCAAACCAATGTTAAGCAGAATTCTATGTTGTTGAAACAAATAATCTATACGCTTGGATAGTGAAGCTGGATGAGGTCCTATAGACAAGGCAAATCCATATATCTGGAGTATGTATTGATAGAAATCAAGATGAATTGCTGCCCTAGAGTGCTAAGGGTCCACTGAAATCACTTTGCCACCAAATAGCTTGTTGGCCTTCTTGAGGAAATGTGCCTTGTTAATGGCTCAGCATTATTCTTTGTTGCTGGAATTTTGTACATCCACAGCAGCAGTAACTACACAGCCTTGCTGAATGGGAGCCCATGTTGTTGAGCCCAGGCATGATGAGCATCCCTGCCATCCGTGGCTACTTCATTTATGCTCCTCTTTCACCAAAACTGAATGGCTGATGGCCAAATCTGGCTGATGTCAACTGGCCAAAACATCTTGTAGACTTGTTTGTTTAGTGCTTCTTCTATGATGGGTAAACTATGGTGGGAATTATCATGCATTACACGGTTTTTTCCCCTTCATGCCTCCCATAGGTTTATGTATATATCTCATCTCCCAAAAATCTTTTTTTCCCAATCCTCAAATCTTTCTCCTTCCAAGGCCCTGATCAATCCTGATTCATCCATGAGCCTATGAGCACACATATATTCTAACCTGAGGCCACTTTTCTTCCACAAAGATGCATACTGCTCAAAGTTATACCCATTGGGAGGATTTCTCCTCACCTCTGTCTTTCAGGCCCACCCCTATGTTGGTCTGTAGCACAGCACATTGATTTTTAGCTAGCACACCAAGCCAACCCATCTACGACTTAAGCTCAGTCTTTGCCTCTTTCATCAGCTGTTCATAATGAATTCCCCATACACCATGGTTTCATGCTAAATGAGACACTCCAATGTGATAGTGGTAGACATGGAGTCTGAACCACCTGCTTATGTTGCTTACTTATGTCCTCTGGCCCTGCTCATGAATAATGCTGCCATAATGAATTGCCACTGGGCCTGATCAACCTATGACTGGAGGAGTTTGGCAGAACCCAGCTCTGCATGGTTACTTGGCATCCATTTACATTCTCTGTCTCTATCAAGACCCTTAGCATGCCATGACCGTTAGTCTAACAGAACATAATTTTCTACTGCAGATGGCATAGCCTTGCTCCAGAACACTAAAAGGTCCACATTATAATTCTCCATTTGGGTCATGCTGTAACTCTACATGGTGATTTATGCCTACCACAGACACCTTTAATATCATAGTCTTCTGTGTTATCTTCAAGCAAGGGGTCCATGTGGCAGAGCAACTTGTACTATAGCCAGAACATTCTGCATAATGTTTTCCTGTTCTGTGTTCAACTCAAAGCTATTGGTCTTCCATGACATTTGTTTACCAGGAATTATGTTTTCCTTCTTAGCAGTGGGAGATGAAAGATACAATAAATTTTCCTTTACTGTGGAGATGATCTAGCATATCTTAGATCACTGAAGTGCTACAAACTTCACTGATGTAGTAAGTCTCTGAATCTTCACAGGGTTTATGTGCTAGACTACATGTGCCTTAGCAAGGCCACCAACATAAATACTTCTGCTTCATCCAGTCTGCTTAATATAAGGACATTAGAAAGTGTACTAATGTGATATTATATGGATTGTCCAGGTCATCAAGTTCCCTTCAGGCTTTATTTATGTCATAGGGTAAGAGAATTAACATAGCCCTGATAAAAGACTATAAATGTATATTTTTGTCCATCACATGTGAATGTTAACTTCTTCTGATTCTCCTTCCCATTAGGAATGGGAAGTAATGCATTCATCAGAACAATGGCTGCTTACCAAGTTCCTGAAACTCTGTCATACAGAGCCAGGACTACAGTGAGATGAGTAAGATACTTACAGCAGACACAGAATTTCAGAGAATACCAAAAACTCAGTAATTTAAGATAAATAATATTTCAATGCAAATTTTTTTTAATTATCAAGCAAAAAATCCATGATGAACAAAATATTCAAAATTGTTAGTAAAGACAGAATCAGTAGCACTGTTTTTTCCTTTTGCCTCAAGCTCCAATATGGCATGGTATGGTACTGTCTTTGATTCTGTCTTTATTTATAATTTTATTACATCCAGTACAGCTCCTGCAATTGAGGCTCCTGCCTAATTGAGTTTGTGATAGTCCACTGTCATCTTCCAAGATCTATCTGATTTTTTGTTGTTGGGGTAAGGCTGGTAAATTAAGTGGGGGATATGATGGGAATCACCATCCTTGCATTTTTAACACTTTAAGTAAAGTTTATGCAAAATTTTCCTGATATACCATCTTGTCCAGCTTCAGGAAAAATTTCAGAGGCTTCTACTTAGCGTTCTCCATTCCAAGAGTTCTTATTCCACAGTACAATGGAATTAAATGCAGTCTTTGCATTATAAATATGCATTTGAAGACTAGAGAAATGTCTAGTAGGTGGTGTCATATACTCAGTGTGCCCAAGAATCCATTTATTACCTGGCCTCTATATGATATGCCCCTACTCTAACAGCGAGATCATGATACCACTTCAGGCACTTGTGTATCAATATCAATTCAAACCCTGTGCCCTATTGTTCTCTAAATGTCTGGCTGTTTCCCTTTCCCCAGTGTGTAGTTATCCAAGTAAATGGATGTAGGTCCCTTTGAGTAAGGACTTTGAATTGCTATAGCACAGTACATTTGCTTTGGTTTTGCAAGTTCCTTCCTCCTGGGAAAGTGGCCTTTCCTTCAATGTAATCTGGAACTTAAAATTGGCTTATATCAAAAAATGGGGCAAGAGATTATGACATTTTATGGAAGCAGCAACACTCAGCCTCCTGACCATTCATCCTTGAATTCCTTTGATTTTTATAAATTGAGCAACATCCTTGTCTGCTGTTCATTTGTGTTTTCCCTAGTCCTACCATAGTCAATCAACATCTCTATATTTCTGTGTGAGTCAGCCCTGCTGGCTGCCACTCTGACCTCACTGCACAGCCACCTAGTCTGTATTATTTCAAGATTCTATAGTTCCCATTTTATCAGGGATGCTTCGGGTCCCCAGATGTCAATGTCAACTCTGCCCTCTTTCCAATATTATGTACCAGCATTTTCTGCCATTAGTCTTGAATTTCAGAGGACAATCACCACTAACCTTCACAACAATGTGGGAGCCCCTCTCAGTTTATCACTGTGGAAAACAAAATGTCCTCCAGGCTTTTGCAGAACATAGTCAGCTGGTGAGTTTGCAAGCCTCATGCAATTTATCCATTCTGGCAGGCCAGCTTCTTTGACTCTTTTCATCCTTTCTTTCACCATCTGCCATCTTAGTTTTGACATTTGTATCTCACTTAGTGAGAGCCATCATCACTTTCTCTCAGCTTTTAAGAGCCTACCTAGCGTGTGTTAGCATTATCTTCTCTCGTCTTCGCTAAACTGTATCACCTATATCATGGGAGAGTGCTTGCATGGTCCAGCTCCCTCAGGATCCAGACCCATACATACATGATTCCTGCCAGTACTATTAAATTAAGTTAGCTAAGTCCTATAGTTTTTTTGGTATGTCATTCCTTTTCTTCCTTAGCAGGCCCAGCACTTATCTAACTAGATTACATTGTCACTTAACCCTAGTTTTTCGTTTTTGGCCAGGACTGGAGATACAGTGGATCCTGAGGGGGTGGAATGTGTATTGTCTTGCAAGACAGAAGCCTGCATTGTCTTCAAGCAAGGGAGAAAGACTGACCTTTAATATGGAAGAAGAGACTGCTTCTGAAGACTTAGCCAATACAGAGGAATCTATAAATAAAAGTTTTCCGAGTGCATTGACCTAGATTTCCTCCACTCAAGATTTGGGGAAGGGAGGATTGGACATCACATGGATGGCAAAATAGGTCATTCCCAACTTCAGTCCCCCACACAAGAAGGCCAATTAGCAACTATCCATAGATAAGTCACCATTGTGAAAATCCTAGAACCTGGGGGTGAGGCTGAAGCACCCCCAAGACTGCAGAGACTGAGAAGGATTGCATTTAGAAGGGCAAGAAGAGTGACTACACTCTGATTGTATCACTCCTCCCCCAGGTGGCAAAGTGCCACAGCAAGAGGTTCCCTGGGCCTACAGCTTCTCCAGAGGGAAAAAGAGAGCCCAAGGTAGAAATTGAGCTTTCCCAGCATTGCAGGATGCTTCCTGGGCGCCCACTTGGTGCTTGTGTCATGGGAATCACTGGGGGAATCCGCAGGGCGCAACCACTAGGGATCAGATAGAGACAGAGAAGAGAGGATGGCTTACAGCAACCAGCACTCAGATCTTGGTGGATCACATTACTGTTTGCAGCAGCACCTGAGTGGAGATCTCAGCCCTCACCCATCTTCAGAGCCAAGCTAGTGGTCTCTTCTGGCTAAGGAGCTAGATCAACAGTTCTGCCTGATTTGGGTCCCCAGCCAAGAAGCCATCCTGGCCATAGAGCCAATTCTACGGCCCCATCTGAGCAGAAAAGCAAGTTCAAAGCTCTGCCAACTATACCCTCATGTGCATTGTAGCATTATTTACAATAGCTAAGACATAGGTACAACTTAAGTGTCTGCTGATAGATGAGTGGATGGAGAAAATGTGGTGTATATATACAATGGGATATGATTCAACCATAAAATAAAGAAAATCCTGCCATTGTGACTACATGGTTGAACCTTGAAAGCATATGCTTAGTGAAATAAGTCAGACAGAAAAGGCAAATACTGTGTAATCTCACTTATGTGGAATCCTAAAAAAAAACCTGAATTCATAGAAACAGAGAGTAGACTGGTGATTGCCAGTGGTAGGTGGGTGGGGGAAATAGATGAAGTTGGTCAAAAGGTAAAACTTCCAATATTCCTTATAGGAGGAGTAAGTTCTAGGATCTAATGTACAGGGTGGTGATTATAGTTAACAATAGTATATTGTATACTTTGAAGCTGCTAAGAAGTAAATCTTAAAAATTCTCACCACACACACACAGAATGGTAACTACGTGAGGCGACGGATGTGACTAACCTTATTGTGGTAATCATTTCTCAATACATATGTATATCAAATCATCATGTTGTACACCTTAAACCTACACAACATTATACGTCAATTACGTTTCAATAACTCTGGGGAAACAAAGACTTAGGGTCCCACTCTTTCCAATCAGGCCCCTGGTCTTGGCACAGCACACACGCTGAGGCTGGCAGTTCAGGCTTCTCTAGAGCTCTGCGACCTTCATAATGAAGTTCTGAGTCTGACCCTCTGCTTCTTAGATCTGATGGAGGAGACGAGAGTCTCTTCACATCCTGCCAAGGAGACCCTCTAGTTTTTACGTTACATTTCTAAATTACTTTAAATTTCTCTAAGTTCACTTTAAATGGGTGATTAATCACCTAAATTTTTGTTTGTATTTCCCAGCAAAGTGATGACGTTCAACAGCAGCCAACCAATTCCATTGTCCTATATTTGCTGCCTGTTCTGAGCCTCTCACTCATCGGAGTTATTGTGCCCATCACCGCAGTCCTTTCCACTGGTATGTTATCCTAGTTCACCAGTGGTGAAAATTTTAACAACTGCACTGCTGCGGTATACCAGGAAATTTCAGAGCTCTATTCACCACCCATAAGGAGGTAAGTATTTTCAGCTGGCTGGCAGGTGATCAAGCTCCAAAATCTCTTAGAATCTATTTTCTTGGACTACCCAAATTCTGCTACCAACTATCTTAGGTCAGGTTTCATTTACTGTGAAGCAGAATCTGGGACAGAGATTTGAATGCAAGAAGTTTAACTTGCTGTGATCAACACCTGTGGGGAGTGAGGCATGCAGGAATGGACAGAGGAAGAATGAGCTGTGATGCTGTTGAAACAAAAGACTTGGCCAATTCCATGGAGACTTCTGAAGCTACAATGGTTCATAGTAGTTCCCCCAAAACACAAGAGGCCACATATTTTATTCCCAGCATGAGTCAGTCAATATACAAGAGCCGCCCCAGGGAAAAGAGCATAAACATGGGTGAGGCAATTCCCTTTGGTTGAGAGCTATCCCTGAGGATGGAATTAGCTATAAACACTCTGCAGGTAACTCTTGTGACAACTGGGGAATTGATCCCAGACGGGGGATCTGGGTGACCACTACAGCATCCACCATAAATAACTTGGTGGAAACCTTTTATTAAATGTATAATCTCCTAATTTATTATATTTGTACATCTGTCTCCAAGTGCTGAATTCATTTAAGGGATAACATATCTGTCTTAAACTACTTTTTAAAAGCATGTAAAATCTGACCAAAAGGAAACCACTTTTAATTTACAATATAACCCTCTAAGTTGTAAAAAAAAATCTGCCCTGTAATAATAATGTGTTTTTTAAAAATGTCTTTATGTTTTTCAGGAGTAAGAAACCAAAGAACAGAGCTCTACCCACGAAGTCAGGATGAATTCTGCAAGAAATGGATGTGGATCTCAATGTCTCTTTTAATTAGTACATTTTCAGTCAAATTCCCAAACATATGAGCATTTAAAATTTGAAAATCCCACTCTTTAATGGGATTTAAAATATATCTATATGGAGCATAATAAAGTTTTAAATAGAATAATAGATCAATTTTTTTTCTAAACGCCTCCTTTTTCTATGAAAAACATTTTCTAGGATTAATGACTGTAGCTATTAGGCCTTTTGAGAGGACCCTGAGGGCTGAGAAAAGCTAAATAGGAAGGTGAGAAAAAGGGAAGTACAGATTTCTCATTTAGAAACTTAAGTTTTCTGAATTCTAAGTAAAAATATGAATATATATGGGTTTGGGATCCATATTCCATGATGAATGATACATCCCTCACATCACCCTTAAACCATTCTCACATGACTGTCGCAATTTCGTGAAGTCAGATAAATTGTAATATATCTTTATGGTTTGCTGCCTTCTTAAGAGTCCAGAGTCTTTACGGCTATAAAGGAGTTTGTCTTCGTTGGTGATTTTTCTTGCAAGATTTTTTTCTAAGCCTCTCATAATAAAAGGATCCATCCATTTCCAGCCCTCATGTCAACTGAAGAATTTCAAATTCATTACAAGAGGTCAGACAGGAATAGACACAGTACAATTCTCTCTGATTTTTTTTAAATCCAGTCAACCTTCTTCCAACATCTCCAAACTTCCTCCTTCTCTTCTATTTGATATCAATAGATGCAAAATTATAGCGAAGGAGGAGAAAGAATGTCCAAGAAACAGTGGGCAAACCTAAAGAAGGCAGAGTTCACCCTCTGTTTTGTTCTCCCCAATAAGTTTCTGTGTAAAAAGTTCTCAGACTCTCTATTTATATATATAAAAATAGCATCCCTCTGATAAAAGAGCAGATAGATGAAGATGCTCCCTCCCCTTAAAGTGATGACAGGACTAACCTAAACTCAGTATCGCCCAGGGAGATCACCAGTTCCCTCCAAATCTGTGACCTCCCTATTCAGATCCCCGTGCTCAGCTGTAATGAAGAAACACATGACCCAATTCCCTGGAAGCAGGAGTATTGTGTAAACATCACTTGAATAGATCACTCCACCCCACCCTAGGCAGCAGAGTGAGCCAAGCTCTTTACCACAGTATGGCTGGTGTTGAAGATTCAGGTCAGAATGCTTTTGCAGAGTAGGCCTTCCTTCTTCCTCTCCCTGCCTCAGAATAAGTACTCCCTCTTGGCTGCCCTTTTTGACCCTAAAGGCTGGGGTGGCAGGAAAACCTTTGCCCATGGTGAGGACCAGGAGGCATAGCTATACCCAGAATCCCAGTTTCAGTCCCCTTACATGCTGCATCTCATTGTCAGTAAATTTAATCCAATGGTGGCTAAACACTGATGAGTAAGGTATTGGGGAAGCTGGTTCTTGAAATCTATGTTGCAGATTTAAAGAGAGAATTCTCAGATAAGTAATATTCAGCATGCTGCATTGGGGAAGGTTTAAATATTAGAATGAAATTATGAACTATTCAGCAATTGCAAATATAGGGAAAGAGCATTTCAGCTTTTGTTTTGAATCTTCAAGAAGAGGAAGTTTGGATGAGGGTGGAAGCAGAGTAGATAGAACAGAGAAATGTTAGCAATCATCAACTGATAACAAGGGCCCTGATAAAGACCACTTTTAGAAGAATTATTCTTTTGCCAAGAGCTTTAGAAAACTTAGTCTGAGTCAGCTGATCTTACTTGATGCTATCTGCACCAACACCTCACTTGTAGACTAAGCCTCAGTAACAAAGCACATCAAGTCTGCCAGACTTTGCTTAACGCCAGAGGGAGAGAAACCCACAACTTCCCAAGCTCATGCATATTCTCATAGGGGGCTTCTTGGAAACCTACCTTTTGAGGAGAGAACTCCCTGCACCCAAGGGGATATTTACACTGAAAAGTTCAAGACCCTTGAGATAAGCCAGTGTGTAGCAGCATCCCCATTAGTATGGAAAACAGGTTTTCAGGACAGACTGCTCTGAAACAAGAACAGCATGAAACAAAAAGAAGAGTACCCATAACTATTATAATAAGTGGTATATTGGTAAACCGCTTTGCTGTATGGATGGGTAGGTAGGTGCTATAGACTGAATGTTTGTATCCCCCCAAAATTTTCATGTGCAACCTAATCCCTAATGTGATGGTATTTGGAGATGGGGCCTTTGGAAAGTGATCAGGTCATGAGGGCAAAGTCCTCTTGAATGGGATTACTGCCCTTACAAAAGAGACTTGAGAGACTCCCATGCTTCTTCTGCCACTTGAGGACACAGTGAGGAGATAGCTGTCTATGGACCAGGAAGCAGACCCTCACCAGACAGCAAATCTACCTGTCCCTTGATCTTGGACTTCCCAGTCTCCAGAACTGTGAGAAATAAATGTTTGTTGTTTAAGTAAACCAGTCTCTGGTATTTTTGTTATAGCAGCCCAAACAGACCAAGACAATGGGAATACTAATTTGTAGCATTTGCCAATATTCATGGTGTGAATATTTACACCATGGCCAATTTTAAGCCACCAATGTTTTAACAGACCACAATCAAAATTTCTGAATATTTAATATTTGACTCCTGGGAGCCAGTACAAGCCACCAGTACAGCCTTAATGACAATAAAAGAAGTTGGACACAAAGACAATTACCTTGGCCACATCAGGCTAAGAATATTTGCCCCTTTAAGCAGAGGTACTGGAAATAAAATTTAAATTTAAAAAGAGGAATAAAACTATAATATAGAGTTTTGTATAAGTTGTATTTATAAATTAGTACTTAAGTAAATACTATGTAGCATAGTTCAGGTAGTCCCAATATCTGGTGTAGATTCATCCAGCTTTATCTTCTTTGCTATCTTTATAAAGTCCTAATTAAAGAACTTCTTTAGTCACAGGAATAGACCCACAAGTACCTCTGGAGTAGGTAGAACTATACTGACAATTGCCATCCAGCAACTTGTACTAAAATGAAGAGGTGAGGAAAGTAATAATCTTTCAAGATAAATTAAAAACTTCTGATATGGATATAAGATACATTAATTTTTCAGATGGTGTTTTCTATTTGTGCAATATTACTATGTAATCACAGCTTTATTGATAATGTGTAGAAATATATTAATATATCTAAACTTACATAGAGAAAATGCAAATAACTTGCAATTTAGGTATCTTTGGTTTTATTAGGATGTATACTTGCCAGTCCCTGTGATACTGAAAGAAAGAAACCCTACATTACAAATAGGCCTTTGAAATAAAAGACCAGAAATAGCAAGAAAGTAGCCCTCCAAAACTAAAAGGCCTGTAATACCTAAGATAGACTCCAAAATTCCTGACTTCAAAGGAACTACAAAGAAACAGGGCTATAAGCATCAGTTGTTTTTGAACTTTTTAAAGTTTGTTTTTCAAAATTTATTTTTAAGAATTAAGAATACACTACTATTAATTGCTTTTTATAATTAATGTAACAAATACTTTCCTTAAGACATTCTTCTAGTCACTTTGGAGGATACAAAGATGGACCCTGTTCTTCAAGGGCTCATATTCTAGAGGGAGAGAGATAAGTACACAAAATGTAAAAAAATATGGCTTTAATAGCTGTTATCATAGAGGCAGAAAGTCCTGTAGTCACCTCAAGGATGGCTAATGGAGGGATTCATTCTCATTGCGAGATCAAGTAAAACCTGTAGGGATAATGAAAATATAGTGTATCTAGCATTTCAACTGTCAAAAACAGAATAAGCACCCAAACTTAGAAGCAACAGCAAAAAAAGTTTCAGAGGACTCCTTTTTCAGGGAGTCTTGGAGATCAAATGAGAAACTCAATAATGATTAAACCAAAGATTGTGTGATGTGAGGTAAAGGAGGGTAAAAGATGCATTTAAAAAATTATAGCAAGGCCCAATAATCAAAAGCCTTAAATCCCATGATTAAAAGTTTGGGACTTTTCTGTAGGTAATGAGAAGCTTCTTAAAATTATCTGCTCTTGTAGCTGTGAAAGTATAGCTTCATAGGACAATAGTTCTAGAAGAGATAAGAAGTGTCTGGGGAGAGTTGGGAAGACGGTGGTGTAGGAAAGCCTGAACTTACCTCTTCCCATGAACACAACAAATATATAGCTACATGTGGATCAATTCCTTAGCTAAACTCTGCCAGTGCAGGTGGCTGCGATACTCCTCCTCCACCTGGCTGGGGCTGGACAGTGTGAGAAGTAGGGAAGTTACTCTACTTCCAGTCTAAAGCCAATGTGTGACACTCCCCTGCCCCCTGGCTGGGGCTGCCAAGCTCAAGCAATTGTGACATTCTCCCAAAGTGAGCACACAAATAAGACATTTTCCTGCTGCACTGCTGAGGCTGAAGGGTGTGCCCATTCAAGTCATCCCCCACCCCCGCCAACTTTTCTGAAGCCAGAGAGCAAGCCCCACCCCCCACGCTCTCAAGCTGCCTAGCCAAACCCAGCAGGACTTTAAGGGGACTGTAACAATCAGAAAGACAGTTCTTGGCAGACCACCTCCTGCCAGAGTACTGCACAGACAGCAGACTGAAACACAATCCCAGTCTTCCTGTGAAAAAGGTCTATTTACTTAGCCTGAAGCTTTACCCTGAAAGATAGGCTTCAGGTTTCCCACACATCTAGAGGCTAAGAAGGTGCTCCCAGATAGTGCAAGCAGGGAGACACTATCCTTGCATACCCCCTTGGCCTTGCTACAGTTCAATGAGACTCCCCAGAAAGAAGTTTATGCACTTGTCAGGAGCCCTGATAGATGCAACTATTGCCCAAGGGACACCTCCAGATCTGCTGGTCTGGAGGCCAGCAGGGATTAAGTTTGTGGCCCCTCAGGACTGTATATATTTGCATACTTTAAGAGCTGCTGCCTAAAGGTCTGGCTTCCAATCAGCCTAAAACTAGGAGCTAAATGAGATTCCTCCCCTTGAAACACTGACAGGTCTTGGCACATCCTCAACAAAAGGAGCATATCAAGAATAAATCAGGTGGTTTCAGCAACCACAAAGATTTGAGAAAAAGTCAAGAGCTAGAGCATGCTTGAGCAAGAAGGATTATCACCTACACAAGGCCATTTCTTCAAGACAGAGAGAGGTAGCAGTTTCCCCTAATACATAGAAACAAACACAGGAAGTCAAGCAAAATGAAAAAACAAAGAAATGTCCTCCAAACAAAGGAATAAGACAAAACCTCAGGAAAAAGACCTTAATGATATGAAAATAAGTAATCTCCCTGATAAAGAATTCAAAGTAATGGTGATAAGGATGTTCACTGAACTTGGGAGAAGAATGGATGAACACAGTGAAAACTTCAATGAAAAGTTAGAAAATGTAAGAAAGAAATAATCGGAACTGAAGCATACAATAACTGAAATAAAAAAATACACTAGAGGGACTCAACAGCAGACTAAATGATACAGAAGTATGGATCAGTGAGCTGGAAGACAGGGTAGTGGAAATCATCCAATCAGAAGAGCAAAAAGAAACAAGAATTTTCAAAAAAGAGAAGATTTTAAGGGACCTCTGGGACAACATCAAGCATACTAACACTCACATTATAGGGATCTCAGAAGGAGAAGAAAGAGAGAAAGGAGTAGAAAACTTATTTGAAGAAATAATGGCTGAAACTTCCCTAACCTGGGGAAGGAAACAGATATCCAGGTCCAGAAAGCACAGAGAGTACCAAACAAGCTGAACCCAAAAAGGTCCACACCATGGCACATTATAGTTAAAATGTCAAAAGTTAAAGATAAAGAGAGAATCTTAAAACCAGAAAGAGAAAAACAATCCCACATACAAGGGAACCACCACCTGGCTATCAGATGATTTTTTAGCAGAAACTTTACAGGCCAGAAGGGAATGGTATGATATATTCAAAGTGCTGAAAAGAAAAAACTTACAACCAAGAATAGTCTACCTGTCAAGGTTATCATTCAGAATTGAAGGAGAGTTGAAGTTTCCCAGACAAGTGACAACTAAAGGAGTTCATCACCACTAAATGAGCCTTATAAGAAATGTTAAAGAGACTTCTTTAAGTGGAAATAAAAAGGCCATAACTAGAAATAAGAAAATATATGAAAGAAAAAAATCTCAGTGGTAAAGGCAGTTATATAGTAAAGGTAGTGTATCAACCACTTATAAAAAGTACAAAGGTTAAAAGACAAAAATAGTAAAATCAACTATAACTACAATAAGTAGTTAAGGGATACACAAAAAAAGAAAATGTAAAATATGACTTCAAAAACATAAAACATGCGAGAAGGGAGTAAACATGTAGCGCTTTTAGAATACATTTGAACTTAAGTGACTTTCAACTTAAAATAGACTGGTCTATATACAGATCATTATATATGAACCTCATAGTAACCAAACCAAAAATCTATAATAGATAAACAAAAAATAAAGGAACCCAAACATAACACTAAAGAAAGTCATCAAACCACAAGGAAAGAGACCAAGAGAAGAAAGGAACAGAGAAGAACTACAAAAACAAACAGAGAACAATTAACAAAATGCCAATAAACACATACCTATTAATAATTGTTTTAAATGTAAATGGACTAAATTATCCAATCAAAAGACACAGGGCGGCTGAATGGATTAAAAAACAAGGCCCATCTATATGCTGCCTACAAGAGACTCAGTTCAGATCTAAAGACACGCACACACTGAAAGTGAAGGGATGGAAAAATATATTCCATGCAAATGGAAATGAAAAGAAAGCTGGGATAGCAACACTTAAATTAAATAAAATAGACTTTAAAACAAAGAGTATAACAGAAAAAAAAAAAACAGTAGTACATAATGATAAAGGGGTCAACCAATGAGTTGATAGCACTTGTATATATTTATGCACTCAATATAGGAGTATGTAAATATGTAAAGCAAATACTAACAGACAAAGAGAGAAATCAACAATAATGCAATAATAGTAGGGGACTTTAATACCTCACTAACATCAAAGGATAGATCATCCAGACAGAAAATAATAAGGAAACATTAGTCTTAAATGACACACTAGACTCGATGAACTTAATAGATATATACAGAACATTCCATCCAAAAACTGCAAAATACACATTTTATTCAAGTGCCCATGAAACATTCTCAAGGATAGATCACATGATAGGCCAGAAAACAAGTCTCAATAAATTTAAGAAGACTGAAACCATAGAAAGCATCTTTCCAACCACAATGATATGAAATTAGAAATCATAAAAAGAAAACTGGAAAAAACAAAAATATGTGGAGACTAAACAACATGCTACTAATCAATCAATGGGTCAATAAAGAAATCAAAGAGGAAATAAAAAAATATTTTGAAACAAATGAAAATGGAAACACAACTTTCCAAATCTATGGGACAAAGTAAAAGCAATTCTAAGAGGGAAATTCATAGCGATATAGGCCTACCTCAAGAAACAAGATAAATTTCAAATAAACAATCTAACTTTACACGTAAAGGAACTAGAAAAAAGGATAAACAAAGCCCAGAGCTCATAGAAGGAAGGAAATGATAAAAGTCAGAGTGGAAATAAATGAAATAAAGACCCAAAAAACAAAAGAAAGATCAATGAAACTAAGAGTTGTTTCTTTGAAAAGATAAACAAGATTGATAAACCTTTAGTCAGACTCATCAAAAAAAAAAAAAAGAGGGGCCAGCCCAGTGGCATAGCAGTTAAGTTCATGTGCTCTGCTTGGGCGGCCTGGGGTTCACCGGTTCGGATCCTGGGCACAGACCTACTCACCACTCATCAAGTCATGCTGAGGCGGTGTCCCACATAGAGCAACTAGAATGATGCACAACTATGACATGCAATTATCTATTGGGGCTTTGGGGGGAAAAAAAGCAAAAAAGGAGGAAGATTGGCAACAGGTGTTAGCTCAGGGCCAATCTTCCTCAAAAAAAAAAAAAGAGAGAGAGAGAGAGGTCTCAAATAAAATCAGAAATAAAAGAGGATAAATTACAACTGATACCACCAAGATACAAAGAATCATAAGAGACTACTATGAAAAATTATATGCCAAGTTGAACAACCTAGAAAAGATGGATAAATTCCTAGAAACACACAATCTTCCAAGACTGAATCATGAATAAATAGAAAATCTGAAGAGACTGATTACTATTAATGAAATTGGAATCGGTAATTAAAAATCTCCCAACAAACATAAGTCCAGGACGAGACAGTTTCATAGGTAAATTTTACCAAACATTTAAAGAAGAGTTAATACCTATACTTCACAGATTATTCCAAAAAATTAAGAGGAAAGAATGCTTCCAAACTCATTTTATGAGGCCAGCATTACCCTGATACTGAAACCAGACAAAGATATCCCCCAAAAAAGAAAATTACAGGCCACTATCCCTGATGAACATAAATTCAAAAATCTTCAACAAAATATTAGCAAACCGAATTCCACAATACATTAAAAGGATCATACATCATGATCAAGTGGGATTTATTCCAGGTATGCAATGATGCTTCAATATCTGCAAATCAATCGACATGCTACAACACATCAACAAAACAAAGGATAAAAATTATATGATCATCTCAATAGATGCGGAAAAAGGATTTGACAAAATTCAACATCCATTTACGATAAAAACTCTCATCAAAGGAAAACAAAGGGAACATGCCTCAACATAATAAAGGCTATATATGACAAACCCACAGCTAACATCATACTCAAAAGTGAAAAATCTGAAAGCTTTTCCTCTAAGATCAGGAACAAGACAAGGATGCCCCCTATCCCCACTTTTATTCAACATAATATTGGAAGTCCTAGCCACAGCAATTAGGCAAAAAAAATAAATAAAAGGCATCTAAATTGGAAAAGAAGAAGTAAAACTGTCATTATTTTCAGATGACATGATAACATATATAGAAAACCCTAAAAACTCCACTAAAAAACTATTAGAACTAGGGGTTGGCCTGGTGATATATTAGTTAAGTTCACGCATTCCACTTTGGCGGCCCAGAGTTCACTGTTTCAGATCCTGGGCATGGCCCTACTCACTGCTCATCAAGCCATGCTGAGGTGGCATCCCATATAGAAGAGCTACAACTCTACAACTATGATAGACAACTGTGGATTGGGGCTTTGGGGAAAAAAAGAAAAAGAAGAAGATTGGCAACAGATGTTAGTGCAGAGCCAATCTTCCTCAAAAAAAAAAAAAACTATTAGAACTAATAAATGAATTCAGCAAGGTGGCAGGATGCAAAATTAATATACAGATATTTATTGTGTTTCTATACACTAGTAATGAGCTAACAGAAAGAGAAATTAAGAAAACAATTGCATCAAAAAGAATAAAATACATAGGAATATATTTAACCAAGAGGTTTAAAGACCTATACTCTGAAAACTACAAGACATTGATGAAAGAAATTGAAGATGATGCAAATAAATGGAAAGAAATACCATGCTCATGGATTGTAAGAATTAATATTGTTAAAATGACCATGCTACCCAAAGCAATCTACAGATTCAATGCAATCCCTATTAAATACCAATGGCATTTTTCACAGAACTAGAACAAAGAATCCTGCAATTTGTATGGAAACCACAAAAGACCCCAAATATCCAAAGCAATCTTGAGAAAGAAGAACAAAGCTACAGGTATCTTGCTCCCTGATTTCACACTAAACTACAGAGCTATAGTAACCAAAACAATATGGTACTGGCACAAAGACAGACACATAGATCAATTGGAACAGAATAGAGAACCCAGAAACAAATCTGTCATTAATCTATGACAAAGGAGGCAAGAATATACAATGGAGAAAAGACAGTCTTTTCAATAAATTATATTGGGAAAACTGGACAGCTACATGCAAAAGAATAAAACTGGACCACTATCTTGCACCATTTACAAAAATAAATTCAAAATGGATTAAAAACTTGAATGTAAGATCTGAAACCATAAAACTCCTAGAAGAAAACATAGGCAGTATGCTCTTTGACATTGGTCTTAGTAATATTTTTTTGGAGTTGTCTCTCTAGACAAGGGCAACAAAAGCAGAAATAAGCAAATGGGACTACACCAAACTAAAAAGCTTTTGCACAGTGAAGGAAACTATCAACAAAACAAAAAGGCAACCTACTGAATGGGAGAAGATATTTGCAAATCATACATCCAATAAAGGGTTAATATTCAAAATATATAAAGAATTCATACAACTTAATATCAAAACAATAAACAACTCAATTAAAAAATGGTCAGAGGCACTTATTACACATTTTTCCAAATAAGACAGACAGATGGCCAACAGGCACATGAAAAGATGTTCAACATTATTAATTATTGAGGAAATGTAAATCAAACCACAACGAGAGATCACCTCACAATGGATAGAATGGCTATTATCAAAAAGACAAAAATAACAAGTGTTGGCAAGGATGTGGAGAAAAGGAAACCTTTGTGCACTGTTGGTGGGAATTTAAATTGGTACAGCTACTATGGAAAACACTATGGAGGTTATTAAAAAAATTAGAAATAGAATTACCATATGGCCCAGCAATTCCACCTCTGGGTATTTATCCAAATGAAACAAAAACACTAATTCAAAAAAATATATGCACCCCTATGTTCATTGCAGCAGTGTTTACAATAGCTAAGATATGGAAGCAACCTGAGTGTTCATCAATAGATGAATGGATGAAGAAGATGTGGTATACATACACAATATGTATGAATATTATTCAGCCATAAAAAAGAATGAAATCTTGCCACTTGCGACGACACAGATGGACCCAGAGGGTATCATATTAAGTGAAATAAGTCAGATAGAGAAAGACAATTACCATATGACTTCACTTATATGTAGATTCTAAAAAAAACAAAACAGAAACAGACTTATAGGTACAGAAATTCACATGGGGGGGCATGTGAAATAGATGAAGAGAGTTAAGGGGTACAAACTTCCAGTTACAAAATAAATAAGTCATGGAGATGTAATGTATAGCATAGGGAATATAGTCAATAATATTGTAATAACTTTGTACGGTGACAGATGGTAACTAGACCTATCGTGGTGATCATTTTGTAATGTATATAAATATCAAATCACTATTATGTACACCTGAAACTAATACAATACTGTATGTCTTATGCTTCAAAAAAATGTGTCTGAACTAGAATAATTGTGATAGGAATGTAAAAGTTAGGACTACTATTTGCAAGGGGCAAAAATATCAATTTGATTTATTCAAAAAATGGAATTTATTGTATTATAAACCTGAAAGTCAAAAAGCTGCTGATTCAGAGCATCAAAAAATGTCAGCTGGATCCAATCTCTTTCCATATCTCTGTACTTGTCAGTGTCCACTTTATTCTCAACCTCCATATGATTACAAGATATAAAAAATAGGTCTAGGCATACATCATCCCAGATTTATGACCTGTAGATGATTGAATAAAACATCTTAACCTTTTTAAAATAAATTGACAAGCTGATTTGAAAATTTATGCAGAAGAGAAAAGGATTTAGTAAAAACAAATTGTTAAAAAGAAGAACAGAAGTAAATAACTTATACTACTATAACCAAGCTTTAATAACCAAGAAAGCGTGATGTGAAATCAAGGCTAGACCTAAAGAGCAGTGGAATAGAATAGAGAGTCTAAAAACAGACCTACATTTATATGGTCAAGTTACCAAAATAATTCAATGGTGGAGAGAACAGTCTTTTCAACAAATGGAACTGGAACAGCTGAATATCTATCTATATGGAAAAAAAATGAACCTCAAATTTTGCCTCACAGTATATAAAAAAATTACCTCAAAATATATCCTATATCTAAATGTAAAAGCTGAAGAAATAAAATGTCAGGAAAACCAAGAGAAAAATCTTTGTGACATTAGATTAGGCAAAGATTTTCTAAATAAGGCACAAGTAGCATAAAACATAAGAAAAAAGAGATGATAAATTGTGCTTCATCAAAATTGAAAACCTTTGCTCTTTGAAAGGCACAATTAAGGAAATAAAACACAAACTACAGACTAGGAGAAATGTTTGCAAAGCACACCTGGAAAGGGACGTGTATCTAGAATATATTAAGAACTCCTGTGACTCAACAATAATGAGAAAAACAACCCAATTAATAAGTGACAAAAATTTGAAAGGATGCTTCACTAAAAGAAGGTGCTCAAATGGACACCCTAGCAATGATACCCCTAAGTGCTTACCCAAAGAAAGGAGAACACGTGTTCTCACAAAGACTTGTATACAAATGTTTATAGCAGAATTATTCATAAAAACAAAACCTGAGAGGCACTCAACGGGTCATCAACCGATGAACAGATAAACCAATTGCAATACATCCGTGCTGTAGACTACTACTCAGGAATAGAACAAACTATTGATCCATGCAACAACGTGGATAAATCTAAAATGCATTATGCTAAATGAAAAAAGACTACATGCTCTAAGATTCTCCTTATGTCTAATTTTGGTGAGGGCAAAACTAAAGTGAAAGAAAGCAGATCAGCAGTTGCCTGAGACCAGAGGTCAAGGGAGGCTATTGCTGCAAAGGGGATGAAGGAACATGTGAGGATGAAGGAAATGCCTTCTATTTTGAACTTAAAGTGGAGAAATTTTCTTGTATTTAGATTTTATCTCAATAAATGTGAGGGGAAATTATTCCTGAGCCTCTCCTTCCTTTTCCCGTCTTCTTTTCCTCCTTCTCCAAAAGTTTAGGCCTAGAAAACTAGAATGTGGTACTGAACTTGAATTGCTGGTTCAGTGTCAACACATAGTTTTTGATGTGTGTGTGTATTTCCTATTTCTGTCCACGGAGAGATCCTAACAGTTGTGAGATCCCAGGAGCAATGAATGCACTTAACATCCAGATATTGGTTTCTAGTTATCATTCTCCAATATAATGAATTAGTGCTCCTTGGAGAGATGGCTGATTTCACAGCAAAGCTAGAAAACACAGAAGTGCTCAAAGAATGATTGGGTCATGAAAACACAGGAGCTAGTTTGAAAGGATTTCCACCATCCAAATAATGGACAATATGAGCATTAAAATAAACAATGGTAGTAGCAGATTACAACCCATTGAATAAAATAGTAATTAACTCCCTACCATGTATCCATACTGACATAAAAACATTAATATATTGAACGTTTGATGAGAATGGGATATTCATATAGGCCGGCTATACCTCCACATAGAATGCTCAATACTAAAAGAAAAAAGAGTAGCTCTAGAGCAGAGAATTCTAGGAGACACCAATTTAATCAATTGATTAAAGTGAATATTATCAGAAATATGATTAATTAAAATACGTTGCTACCTGATAGGATACAAAATGAAGAAAATATTATCATGAAAATTTATACACAAAGACAAACTGAGGCACACATCTCAAAACAACTGGACTCAGTCTTCAAAATTGTCAAGGACATGAAAGTTAAGGAAAGACTAAGGAACTATTCCAGACGGAAGGAGACTAAAGAAACATGACAACTAAATGCAATGCATGATTCAAAATTTATTATTTTGCTATAAAGAATGTTGTTGGGTGGGATAATTGACAAAACTTGAGTTGGATGGTGTGGTAGGCAGAATAGTGGCCCCTTAAAGATGTACACATCCTAATCCCCTGAACCTGTGAATATGTTACTTTGTATGGAAAAGAAGTTTGCGGATACGATTAAATTAAGGATATTAAAATGGAAAGATTACCTTGGATTATTCAAGTGGACCCAGTGTAATCCTATGGGTCTTTTTAGCTAAAAGAGGGACACAGGAGATTCAGAGAGAGATTTGAAAATTCTGTGATGCTGATTTGAAGATGGAGGAAGGGGATCATGAGCCAAGGAACGTACGCAGACTCTATCACCCGGGAAAGTGAAGGAAACAGATTCTTCATTAGAGCCTCCAGAAGGAATACAGCCCTGCCAATACTTTGATTTTAGCCCAGTGAGACCCATTTGGATTTCTGATCTCCATAGTGTGTGTAATTCATGCAGCAGCAATAGGAAACTAACGCAAATGGTATTAATGTACTGATGTTAATTTCCTGACCTTTATAGTTGTATCGTAGAATACATAGAATGTATTGAATCGTAGAATACATAGAAGAATGTTCTTGTTTTTAGGAATTACATACTTTAGGATTGGAGAGTGATGGAGCATTAAGTCAGCAACTTACTTTCAAATTATCCAGAGGAAAAAAATATTTAAACAGGCTTGCTGCAATGGAGACTCCTATCATCTTGTTACAGATGTACAGGCCTCAGTAAGTAGAAAATCCTTGATTAATAATAGAATTGAGTATTTTTTATGTTTGTATTGACTACTCAGATATTCTCTTTTTTGAAGTGTCTACCCAAGTATTTTACACATTTTTGTCAGGTTTCATATCATATTTTAATTTTTCTTGATCAATTTCACCAAGGCTTAATCAATTTAGACTTTTTAAATGAACCATATTTCGACTTGTTCATATCCCCTTTTGTATGTTTGTCTTCTATTTTATTTCTATTTCATTTACTTCTGCTCTAATTTTATTTCATTCTATTTTGCATTCTCTGTCTAATTTGTAATGGATTATTAGATTATTGATTTTTAGCTTTTGCTATTTTCTAATATATGCATTTAAAGCTATACTTTTTGTTTTCAATGAAGCTTCACTTACATGCCACAAGTTTTAATGTTTAGTATTTCCATTATCATTCAGTTCAAACATTTTTCTAATTTTCATTGTTTGTTACTTATTTCTTGATCAATACCTCATTTGGAAGTGTTGCTCAATTTCCAATCATACGAAAATTTTCTGTTATCTTTCATAGTACATTTCCAACTTAATTGCACTAGAGTCAGAAAACATACTCTGTAGGATTTCAATCCTTTAAAGATAATCTTTCTTTTTACTTTAGCTATCTATATTTTTGTATATCTTTGCTTTTCAGTAGTTTGCTCTTATATAACTAGATGTGATTTTTCTTTGTATTTATTCTTATTTATTCTGCATAAGTTTTGATAGGCTTGATGTCTTTCATCAGTTTCAGAAAACTTTCAGTGGTTATATCTCTTCAAATATTGCTTCTGCACAAATAATATATCCCATTTTGGGGGGGAAGTTATAAAAATACGTTAAAACTTCTCAGTTTATCCTCTATCTCTCTCATCATCTCCTCTGTATTTCTCAATTATTTTTTCTCTTTAGTCTTCATTTTGGATATTTTCTACTGATCGTTCTTCAAGTTTATGAATTATCTTTTCAACTGGTCTAATCTGCCTTAAAACTAATTCACTGAATTCTAAATTTCAAATATTATATTTCCTTTTTCAGTTCTATATTTTTCAGTTATTACTTAACTAAAGTTTCTAGTTCTTCCCTGAAATGCTTAACTTTGCCATTTATCTCTTTAAACACGTTCAGCAGAGTTAAAGTCTTTGGATTTTCCCTCTGTTGTCCAGATCCCCTCTGTTGTCAATTTTTCTCTTGGTTTTTCCTTTCTGTTTTTTCCTTTTGGTTTGACTGGTTCTTTTAAATTAAATGCTGGCTATTGTGTGTGAAAAAATTTATAGAAATTATTTGAATGATGGTATCTTTCTCCAGAGAGAATTTCAATTTAAGCTAGATTTCATTTCCTATCAGGAGAATTGCTATAGTGTAGCCCCTCAAAGTCCTAGCATGGTATGAGTTCAAAGCCCAAGACTAAATAGCTCTTGCAGCTTCTACTCCTGCTATTTATGGGATCCTGACAGCCAAATATGAGCAAGCTCAGGTGATCCTGCTGGAGGATGCAAGACTCTGTGGAGAGCGACTCCAGACATCCCAGCCATTTCAGGTGAGGCAAGTAAGCCAAGGAAGTCCAAGTAACACATCAGCTGAAAGATATGTGAGTTCAGCCATGATCAGCTAAACCTGGCTTATCCCAGAATGACACTTGAAATTTCAAGCCCATAGAATCATGAGTTAAATAAATTGTTGCTGTTTTAAGCCATCAAAGTTTTGAGTGAGTTTTCTATACAACAAGATATGACTAATACGTCTGCAAATAAATTGTTTAATATATACTGTGTCCAATTTTCTAATTATTCGCAGTGGGGAATTTGTCCTAGTTACCTAGTCCTCTATCACCTGAAGATGAAATCAATGAAAAACATTAATATTTTAAAATTTTAAACTTGCAACTTTAAAACATCTTTGAGTAGAATGTTTTTTAAGGTTAAAAAATAAAATTAGAATAACTAAGTACAGCACATTATGACTCACAACAAATTGTACTAATCTCCCTAAATTCTTAAATATTAATGACTGCTAATTTCAAATCCTCCAAATCATTAAATAAAAACTTCTTATATACATATTTTACAAAAGCACATGTACAAAGTACTAATTGTGTGATTTCTTTTTGAGTTTCAAAGTCATTGCCAAAACATTAGAAAATAATTTATCTCACTTTAAAAAGTTTAGAAAAAGAAAAAAAATCATACAATAAAATAAGCACCAACGGGGTCAGCCTGGTGGTGCAGTGGTTTAGTTCGCACTTTGGTAGCCTGGGGTTTGCGGGTTCGGATCCCGGGCACCCACCAATGTACTGCTTGTCAGCCATGCTGAGGCAGCGTCCCACATAACCTGGAGGAAGATGGGCACAGATGTTAGCCCAGGGCCAGTCTTTCTCAGCAAAAAAGAGAAGGATTGACAATAGATGTTAGCTCAGGGCTGGTCTTCCTCACACACACACAAAAATAATAATAAATAAAATAAGCACCATAAAAACTCACAATGGTCTTATTATCCCATAAATAACCTAATGACCCATATACCATTTAGCATAAGGAAAAATACATGATAAAAACACAAGAAGAGAACTTGTAAAAACTAAATAAAAAACTTTGATAGTATGTTGTCAGAAGTAGGTTAGACGGGAAACAAGTGGGTGTTGTTGACTTGGGGGACAGCCATAAAAATGGTGCAATAGCACAAAATCAATCATAAGAAACTGAAAAAAAATGGTTTTTAAATAAGAGAACTAGTGAGAAATTTTCTTTACTTTTTCCACAAGGGAATGCAATGATAAATGCCCAGAAAAGCAATAAAAATGGCTCTCTTATTTTAAACTAAGTAATATCCTCATGAGAAAGGATGTAAGGAAGAATCTTTTGGAAGAGAAAATTAAAATAAGCAGTTGTAGGAACACAGAAAAAAAATTATGCCAAATGACTGATGCCTCTTATTTTATGATGCCTCTTATGAAATATCTTAATACTTCACATTCAGTCTGACACACTAATAATCCTAGGCTTTACATAGAATAATTATGGACAAAAATTAATAAGAATTAACAATATAGCTAGCTTGTTCACAAGAAGTAAAATAAAAATCCTTAATTTTGATTGACATTTCAACTTGAATAAAAAATATACAGAAACTGAAATATAGTGAAGAGTACCTGAAATTTACACAGTGTTGTAAGCCAATATGACCTCAATAAAATATTTCTTTTGAAAATGGCTAGTATAATTATAGACTGATACATGTTAGAAATTTGAATCATCACCACTAGATAATCTGTTGTTGGTGTGAAAAAGATATATCTAATGCACATTTTTGAGCACCACATTAGAAACAGTGATTCATTGACTACCCATATCATTTACAAGCTCTAATTTAGGTTGTAAGAACTGCTTCTGTTGTAATTAATTCTCACCAGGGAGTTAATCAGGCATTCATCTCTATTGGTTCCTGACATGATTAATATGCTCTTGTTTGTTAGGGTGGAAGAAGACAGCACGCCTGATTTGGACAGGTCAGTTCTTACTGCTCTTTCAAGCTTTAAAACAAACCAACAATAAGGGTTCTTTTTGTTTTATGTGAAAATTATGGGGAAAATATTTCTGAAAAGTATATGAAAGCAAGGGAGAAAAATCACAAAAAGGTACTTTAGATTTCAAGTGTAGGATTGAGAAGAAAAAGTTTGAGTTGGATATCCCCCACAAATTATCTGATGAAAGGAACGAAAGTGACATTGGTGTGCAGATGAGGGTGAATCTATTATAATTGCAAAATCTGAAGACATATCCCTGTTCTTAGAAATAATTAGGGTTAAAATATGGAGGTGGGGTGGGAGATGGCAAAGTACTATAATGGATCCTAATAGTATTTAATGTTTCAAGGATGCCAAGAAAGTAATGTTGAAAGGTGAATTACTCCATTTATGCTGCTAGCTAACTCACATGTGGGGTTCACTAAGGAATACTGCTGAATATATCTAGAAGTTTTCAAATGAAATCAAAGCAAATTAATTCTCACAGGGTGGTAATTCTTCTTTGCATTTATTTTCCCCAGCATAACACTCTTCCCATCAAAGACTTTGGAGGAATGTCTATTGAGGGCTGTGATGTATTCTCACATCACAAGAGAGTTAGTACCTGTAGATAGATATGAGTTCATAGAGATCATATTTTTATTTCACTAATGATCTGTCAACTTCTCTCCCTGTTGTAGTAAATGACTAAGTGGTTACCGAAGCAACAGACTAAAGACTTTTCAGGAAGGGTGTGACCACCTTGTCCATTTTAAAGAAATCTGGAAGCAAATATATTACTCCAGGTTTAATGTAATCCTAATAACAGATCAATTAACAAGTGATTACCTGCTTTACATAGCTCTTATTGCCTCATTAATTTTTTGAAAAATGCTTGGGGAATGCAATATCTTTTTCCATTTGTTACTGTTATAAAAGTAGTCAATTAACTTTTAAATCACTCATTAGGAGTAATTTAATGTTATCATCCAGGAGCTGCATTACAGTTGCTAGCATTTTCAGTGTATTAATCAAGGTGTACACATAATTTCAGGAATGCTTCTATTTAGTCATGATTTATGTTGCATCCAACAAATGCCAACAATATACAGGCAAATCGTGATTGTCTTAAAATATTCTTTACCAGATCAATTATTAGGAATATATGTTTAGTTAATATGCAGTATGGAACCAAAAGAATCCAGCCATCATTTAAACTCCAGGTAATTTGATTAACATCAACTAAGAATGACAATTTAACAACTCATGGGGAGAGGAGACTGAGTATGTCCAGAAAAGCTTCATAAGGACCACATGATTAAGGGGCATTTATAGGTAACCTTAAGTGATGGAACTAACATATATTGAAATTTCAGATTTATAAATATAACTGCTAGTTGAAAAGTAACACAGTCCATAAAGAACTGGACAAGCAAAACAAAACAAATAAATTAGCATCAGCCTATCTAATCTGAAATTATATCAAATTCTCACATTTTTGTATCGTTTTAAATTGTTCTTGATCCAGGGGGACCTTTTATCTTTCATCTCAGTTTAGTTATGTCTCTTGCCTATCAAGATAGAATTTAAATTACACTATGCTACTCCTTCATCTAGTTAATATTCCATACAAAATTCAAATAGTGACAGATTGTCTTTATGAAATAAGTGCACATCATGTTAAGCTGTGGATAACACATTAAAAAAATAACTTCAGCCTGTGAGGAAACTATATCTCTATCCTTTATATTAGAATATTTGCTATTTAGGATTGTAAATGAGCTATAGTGTTGAATTATTACCAACAAATCACATTGCTTCCCATCTAGCCTTAGCTCAAGTTGATACCATAAGTCCTCCAAGCTACACCAGCCAAAAACACATATGTGTTATCCTTGAAGACGTTAAGTTTATGCTTGTAGCCTCTGTTCAAATGCATGTAACTATTGGACAAGAAAAACAAAATAGAGTTTGTTTGTTAAACCTGTAGGAATAGAGTATACTTTTTGTATAATTGCCTTCCAAAAAGATGGCAACATAATACGTAAATCTCAAATGAAAATGACTTTTAGTTACAGATGCCAAACCTCAATTGAAATATTCCCTTGCGTAGCAGTACATTTTCCAGGGATTTAAGTGTAAAATCAAGCTTAGAAATGGCTGCAAGATGTACTTTTGCTTGATATTATGGTGTTTAAAATCGAGACTATCAAAATAATAAAGTAAAATTCTTTTGGAAAAATAAGAAAATTAATGTAATTAGCTATACTATTTTGAGCAATTTACCAAGTAAAATGCTTTTATATTTGGAATTGGGAGAAATGTAAGGGGCCATTTTAAGAAAGTGATTTTTTTTCATTATATTTATAGTCAGATTTTACAAATTGACAGCAATCATGGTTAAACCGCCACTTAAGATAACTTTGAAAAATGGGCCATGTTGCATTTTGCACAATGTCTGTTAAATGTTATATTTGAGAATGGTCGAAAATATTTTATTTTATGAATTGATATGTGAGGAATCTCTTGCTTTGCAATAAGTAACCAGACAATAATTTACTTAATAAACACTTTAATAATGATATTGTCATATCTTTCTGGAGTTAAGGCCCACTGATACAAATTGTTTTGTTGTTATTTGTTAAAACATGAAAAACATGTTTTAGGACAAATCATTTCCTGTTTGATCTATTTCCTTTTATTATTAAGAAGGTCACCTTGTATATCTGATGCCCAGAAGTTGCATCTATCTTGATGGAGACGTTAAATGAAAGTGAAATAACCATCATAAAGAGAATTGATAATGGACTTGTAAATACGTAGAAGAACAAAAAAGTAACCTAGTTCTATGTTCAAACTCAAAGAAAAGGATGGACCTCCAATAGCAAAATTTCATGGATTCCTTCAATCATGAAAAATCCTGTTCTCATAAAAGAGGGCACAAAGAATTCTATTATATCGTATGCACATCTTTAACTTTCCCATTTTCAAAGTGGGCTTAGAAAGAACAAAGGACTGGAAGTGTTCAATGACATTATGCCAGGGGAAATACTATAGTTGGGGTTCCATTCTACCATCTCAAAGGGATTTTTTTTAGCTGTCAGAGTGCTTTTTAGCCTGTAGATAGTGTATGAGCAGGGAGAATTCTGTTTGTTCTTTTAAAAATAGTCCAAAACATTTCAGTCTTTGTGAAAATTTCTTGAAGCTTAAATAGGAAATAAATTCAAAGTCAAATTCCCTATTAAGCCATCCATGTTACTTGTTTCTTATTCCACTGAGAACAGTATATCATAGTTCTACTGAGACTAAAATAAGCTCAATGTAAAAAAATGGGAATAAACTATAGAAAAGTCTTTGATTTTTACCTGAAAGTCAAAAAGATCTTGAAGTTATACAAGGACACTTCTGGTTTTTCTTTTATTTTTGAGGTTAAAAAAATGTTACAGTTGCCTACTTTAGTGGTCATGTCTTATTTAAAATCATCTTATAGGAAAAAAAATGAACTACATATATATATTTGCATACATTTGTATATGTGTGTGTATAAATTTGGAGACTTACGGAAAATATAGACACAAAACCCCTCCTGTTCATTGATGAAACATTTCATTGAAATATTACTATTTTTTAATTGTTTGGAAAGATGGGTAAAAAAATAGATTTGCTGGATCAGTGGAGTTGACTTCAAGTAACAAAACTGTTATTTTGAAATTCCTAATGTATCAAAGACTTAATTTTAATATTTAGTGTGATCTAACGTGTAATGTACTATGTGTGATAGTGGACTTTTAGAATTTTGAAGGATCTCACTATCATATATGATATATAGAAAATAAAACTAAAAGAAAGATTAATTTGATACAGATTTGACACATTATTTCTGGTCATGCCATATTTCATTCTAGTAATTACTCAATAGTGATAACATTAAGATTTATGGCACCTACTTTTGAACAGCTTTGAGCATTCTTCTGCAAAAGGGAAACAAATTAATGTATTTTCCATAAGTTATCTAACACAAAATAGAAATTTGGGGATATAATATTTTTTCACATCCTGGATGAAGGCCATGGTATTTATCCCCAAGGAAGGAGTATCAGAGAGGGAAAGAGCCCAGTGAAAATCAAATTTCAGATACAGAAGAGTTAACATTGTCTAAGAGGAGATGAAAAGGGTCTAAATAATTAATTTTTATGGTACAAATCTTTTCTCTTGGAAAGGTGGTGTTGGAATATTTTTAATGGTGTTAGTCATGCTTCACACAGTTTTTCTAATTTCTTAAACTTTCTCATTCTCTCTCTCTCTCTCTCTCTCTCACACACACACACACACACACACACACACACACACACACACACCCTGACAGCAGGAGTCAGTGTTTTGTCTTAATAGTTTCCCAAAAACAAAGTTTGTCTCCTTTTTTATCTTTTTAAATATTAAAAATAGTTTTAAAGCTTTTTTATTATTTTCTTTTTTATTATTTTCATTCATTACTTTTAATCACATAACTTTTATGAGTTATTCTCATAATTGTGAAAAACATTCACAAGAATATTTATAACATAAAAGTAATTATAAAGTATAATAACAAAACGAGCAGTCGTCAATCGCCACCCAACACAAGAATGAGAACGTTACCATGAACTTCCATTCCTACGTGTCCTGCCCCCTCCCAGCCCCTTGACCTCACACTCTAGGAGCAAATCCACTGCCCAACTTTCTAAGAAAATTTCAACCTGATTTGCAAAGTGGTGGAACCAACTTACACTTGCAAAGAAAATGAAGTGAGTTTTACTTTACCCACCTCTGTATCAGCTCTTGTTGTTTTCAGACTTTTTATATTTTTTCCAATATATTGGATAGGCAAATGGCATCTAACTGTGGTGTTGATTTGCATTTTCCTGATGACTTAACGAGATCTAGTATCTTGCCACATGTCTTTCGAGTTCTGTGGAGTATGTGTTGTATTGGTTATCTACTGCTGTGCAAAAGCTTCCCACAAACTTAGTAGTTTAAAACAAAAACACCATTTTTATCTCAGTTTCCATGGGTCAGAAGTCTAGGCGTAGCTTAGTTGTGTCATCTGTTTTGAGTCCCATAAGTCTCACAATCAGGGGATGGTCAGGCTGCATTTTCACGTGGACACTCAAAACTGAGGGAGAATCAATTTCCAGGCTTGCCTAGGTTGTTGGCCAACTTCATTTTGTTTGACTGTAGGACTGAAGGCCTGGGCTTCTTGATGACTGTCTGCTGGAAGACACCCTCAATTCTTAGAAGTTATCCCCAGTTCCTAAAGGCTGCCAACAGTTCTTTGACATAAGGACTTTCTCAAAATGGTAGCTTACTTCAAGTATGCAAGAAGAGTCTCTAGCACAAATCTGCCAGCAAAACAGTCTTGTGTAACATAATACAATCCTCGGAGTGACGTTCCATCACCTTTGCCATATTCTATTGATTAGAAGCAAGTCACTGGTCCCACCCACACTCAAGAGGAGGGGATTACACAAATGCTTGAACATCAGGAGACAGTAATCACGGTGGGGGCCATCCTAGCTCTATCTGCCACACCTGTCTACATCTTTAGCCTATTATTCTATTTGGCAATTTTCTTCTTAGTGATTGACATATTTTATGTTATTTTGTCAGTTATTTATGTTGCATATATTTTCTCCTATTATGTGATTTGTCTTTTTCCTTCTTTATAATGAAGAAACAGACATTCTCAATTTTAATGGAATCAAATTCATCAATTGTGTTTCTATGGTTATTGCTCTTTATAACTTATTAAAAAGGAAAGATAATCTTGTAATTCTTTTGAAAAGTTTTTAGGTTTTGCACTTCAATTTTAATTGAATTGATATGTTTCTGGGCTCTATAATCTGTGATGTCGGTCAATATGTATGTCCATTGGACCTAATGCTACACTGTACTAGCTCCATAAGAAGCCTTGATAGCTGAGAAGGCAAATCTTCCCTTATTGTTCCTAACATCCTGTTAATATCCATGAATACTCTTTTAACATTTTAATTGGGTTTCATTGAATCTAGAGGTCAAAATGGGAAGATATAAAAATTTTATGTATTGCGTTTTTTTTCCATGAACACAAGATATCACTTCATTTATTTGTCTCCCTGAATGTCTTTCAACATAATTTTATATTTTTTATTTGGTTTTCACATATCTTTTAGATTTTATTTCAAGATAACTTATAAATTTTGTTGCTATTGTAAATTGTGGTTTTTGTTTAATTATGTTCCTTATATTTTTGTTTTGGTTGTTGCTGGTGAGTAGAAATGTAATAATATATTTGTATGCACTGATATACTGATATTATAGATAATGATTTGGCTAAATTCTCTTATTGTCTTTAATAATTTGTTTGTAAATTCTTTTGGTTTCTCTATGTAGAGAGTCATATCATTTCCAAATAACAACACTTTGATCTATTCTTTCCAATCTTTATGCTATGGATTTATTTTTTCATCTTGCTGTAACATCTAGTATAGCGTTGGATAGAAATGCAGATGTTTGATACCTTGTTGTTTTCCTGCTTTTTCAGGGAATTCTATTGGCATTTCTCCATTAAGAGTGATGTCTCTTCCCTTCTCATCCTTTCGTTTCCCTTCTTAATGAGACTGAACAGTGTAGGTGTTCCCTCAGGTGGATGAGGGGAGGAACTCTTGGCACAGTGGTCGGAAGTGGACTGCCAGAGCCCAAACACAGTGAGGAGATTGCCCACAGCGGGGAAGCCTGACACTGAGTTTCAGAGGCCAATGGGGTGAGTAGAGCATCTTCACAAATGAGTGGACCCCTGCAGGGTGTTGACACCCATGTGGAGGTGAAGAAGCTGTCTGTGTAGGACAGCCAGGTGTTGGCTATCACAACCCACGTGGGCTGAGAATGGCATCCATGTGAGAGGGAGTCAAAATGCTGACTTTGGAAATCTTCTAGATTCCTCTTCCACAATGAATAGGGCTGACTTATGTTACCAATAGGATATTGTAGAAGTGAGGGAGTGTGGTATCTGAAGATAGAACATAAAATACATTGAGCTTCTATCTTGCTAACATCAGTACTGTGAGGACACTTAGACTGTCCTATAGAGAAGCCCATGTGGAGAAGAGCTAAGGCTTCCTGCCAACAGCCACCAAGGAGCTAACACTACCTGCCAATAGTCATGTAGTGAGCCACTTTGGGAGTGGATCCTCCAGGCTCAGTCAAGCCTTCAGAAAACTGTAGCCCCAGGTAACATCTTAATTACAACATCTTAAGAGTCCTTGATCCAGAACCACCCAATTAAGCTACCTCTGGATTCCTTACCCACAAAAACTCTGAGCTCATATATGTTTGTTGTTTTAAGCTGCTAGGCATGAAGTAATTATTCTACACCTCTCAAATAGGTTAACAAATATAAAAATAAGTAAAAAATAAAAACCATACGAGGTATTAACCACCCCCAATCAATGAAATCCAAATTTACACAACAATGACATAGAATTTTTGCCTATCATATTGTATATTGGAATACATTAGGGTGTACATAAATAGACATTTTCATGCATTGCTGATGGAATACAAACCATAAGATCCTCTCAAGGAAAATCCCTGATATATGCATACTGAGTTCTGGCTCAACGAGGAGTCAGTGTGTTAAATTCTCTCCCTTTATCATCAAAATGCCAATTAGAAAATGGGGCACAGTGCTCTGACTTTAGTCTGCTGCAACAAAAATGAAAAAGAAAATCTTCAGAACAGCAGTAAAGATCCCTTCCAGATAGGCACATAGAACTAAAGCTCCCTCCTCACTTCCCTCAGGCAACTTGGCCCTTTAGTGTGGCAAATGAAGACTCCAGCGAATCAGAACCTTCTCTTCTCCTTTCATCATGGACACATTTGAACAGGGACTCATATAGTCTTGGAACCAACTTATTTTAACTCCATTTCTGAACACAGGCCTCCCCTGCCCTGTTAAGTATGAGCAAACAGAGATAGACTCAGACACGTGAACAGGACTAATCTGAGAAGCAAAACAAACTCTTCCCTGTGAAATACTTTTTGTTTTACTTCTGGAGACGGAAGAAAACTTTAGAAAATCTGTAACATATTCTTAGTGACTTTTGAGGCTTTGGCATCTTTTAGCAATGAAAGTAAAACTGTCATGTCTCAGCCTTTCAAATCATTCAATAATTTTAAGTGCAATTGTCCTGTGTTAGGACTAGAGAAACAGAAATTCTTAGGCAATGTTAATTGGAGAATAAATTGGCATGTTCATTCTGAAAGGAAATTTAAAATATGTAGCAAAACCTTAAAAACAATCAGATTTCTGGATCCATTAATTGCACTTTTAGAAATTTATCGTTATAAACTAATCGGTGAGACACATTAAATGTATAAAATATCTATTATAAATTAGTTAAAATAGAAAAATAATCTAGAATGTCTAGCAGAGAATCAGTACATAAATGATAGTGTTTGGATGCCATATAGAAAATTTTTGTTTGACTAAAACTGAAAGTAATAGCTCATATCCCCATTTCAGTTTGGAAGCAAAGAAAAAAATAATTCAAATTAAGATGGACAATAACTGTTATTTATGTGTTCAATTTATTATTTCAACTAAGTTAAATCAAGATTCTCTTTCTCCTCATTCTCTTTCTATTTTTCTTTTCCAAGATGATCTAAGTTCCCAGGGGGCTTTCTCTCTTTTTGCTCAGGAAGACTCACCCTGAGCTAACGTCCATTGCCAAATCCTCTCTTTTTTTGCTTCAGGAAGATTTGCTCTGAGCTAACATCTGTGCCAGTCTTCCTCTATTCTGTACGTGGGACACCACCACAGCATGGCTGGTGAGTGGAGGAGGGCCACGCCTGGGATCCTAACCCACGAACCTGGGCTGCTGAAGTGGAGCGTGCAGAACTTTAACCACTTGGCCATGGGGTTGGGGCCCCAAGAGGTTTTCTTTTTAATTGCAGTAACATCAGTTTATAATATTGTATAAATTTCAGGTGTACATCATAATACTTCTATTTCTGCAGAGATAACATCATGTTTGCCACCTAAATACTAATTATAATCCATCACCACACACATGTGCCTAGTCATTCATTTAGCCCTCCTCCCTCCCCCATTCCCCTCTGGTAACCACCAGTCCAATCTCTGTCTCTATGTGTTTGTTTGTTGTTATTTTTGTCTTCTACTTATGGGCGACATCATACAGTTTTTACCTTCTCCCTCTGACTTATTTCGCTCAGCATAATACCCTCAATGTCCATCCATGTTGTCACAAATGGCTGGATTTCATTGTTTCTTATGGCTGAGTAGTATTCCATTGTGTATATATACCACATCTTCTTTATCCATTCGTCCCTTCATGGGCACTTAGTCTGCTTCCAAGTCTTGGTTATTGTGAACAATGCTGCAATGAACAGAGGGGTGCATGTATCTTTATGTATTGGTGTTTTCATGTTCTTTGGATAAACACCCAGCAGTGGAATAGCTGGATTGTATGGTAGTTCTATTCTTAATTTTTTGAGGAATTTCCATACTGTTTTCCATAGTGGCTGCACCAGTCTGCACTCCACCAGCAGTATATGAGAGATTCCTTCTCTCCACCTCCTCTCCAACAACACTTGTTGTTTCCTGTCTGTTAATTATAGCCATTCTGACCAGCGTGAGGCGATATCTCATTGTAGTTTTGATTTGCATTTCCCTGATAGTTAATGAGGTTGAACATCTTTTCATGTGCCTGTTGGCCATCTGTATATCTTCTTTGGAGAAATGTCTGTTCAGGTCTTTTGCCCATTTTTTAATTGGGTTGTCAGGTTTTGTTTTGTTGAGATGTATGAGTTCTTTATATATTTTGGAGATTAATCCCTTATCAGGTATATGGTTTGCAAATATCTTCTCCCAATTGTTAGGTTGTCTTTTCATTTTGTTGATGGTTTCCTTTACTGTGAAGATTTTTAGTTAGATGTAGCCCCATTTGTTTATTTTTTCTATTGTTTCCCTTATCCGGTCAGACATGGTACTTGAGACTATGTTGCTAAGACCACTCTCAAAGAGTGTACTCCCCATGTTTTCTTCTAGAGGTTTCACAGTTTCAGGTCTTACATTCAAGTCTTTAATCCATTTTGAGTTAATTTTTGTGTATGGTGTAAGATAATGGTCTACTTTCATTTTTTTGTATGTGGCTGTCCACTTTTCCCAATACCATTTGTTGAAGAGACTTTCCTTTCTCCGTTGTATGTTCTTGACTCTCTTGTCAAAAATTAGCTGTCCATAGATGTGTGGGTTTATTTCCAGGCTCTCAATTTTATTCCATTAATCTGTGTGTCTGTTTTTGTGCGAGTACCATGCTATTTTGGTCACTATAGCTTTGTTGTATATTTTGAAATCAGCGAGTATGATTTCCCCAGCTTTGTTCTTTTTTTCTCAGTGTTCCTTTAGCTATTCGGGGTCTTTTGTTGTTGCATATAAATTTTAGGATTTTTTTTATTCTATTTCTGTGAAGAATGTTGTTGGAACTTTGATAGGGATTGCATTGAATCTATAGATTGCTTTAGGAAGTATGGACACTAACTATGTTAATTCTTCCAATCCAAGAGCATGGAATATCTCTCCATTTCCTTGTGTCTTCCTCAATTTCTTTCAACAATGTTTTATAGTTTTCAGTATATAGATCTTTCACCTCTTTGGTTAAGTTTATTCCTAGGTATTTTATTCTTTTTGTTGCAATTGTAAATGGGATTGTATTCTTAATTTCTCTTTCTGTTACTTCATTGTTAGTGTATAGAAATGCAACCGAGTTTTGTATGTTGATTTTGTATCCTGCAACTTTACCATATTCATTTATTATTTCTAGAAGTTTTTTGGTGGATTCTTTAGGGTTCTCTCTATATAAAATCATGTGGTCTGCAAATAATGACAGTTTCACTTCTTCCTTTCTGATTTGGATCCCTTTTATTTTTTTTCTTACCTGATTGCTCTAGCTAGGACTTCCAATATTATGTTAAATAGGAGTGGTGAAAGTGGGCATCCTTGTCTGGTTCCCGTTCTTAGATGGATAGCTTTCTGTTTTTCACCATTGAGAATGATATTAGCTGTGGGTTTGTCATATATGGACTTTATCATATTGAGGTACTTCCCTTCTATACACATTTTATTCAGAGTTTTTATCATAAATCATGGTGTATCTTGTCAAATGCTTTCTCTGCATCTACTGAGATGATCATGTGATTTTTATTCTTCATTTTATTAATGTGGTGTATCACGTTGATTGATTTGTGGATGTTGAACCATTCCTGCATCCCTGGGATGAATCCCACCTGATGATGGTGTATGATCTTTTTAATGTATTGTTGTATTCAGTTTGCTAGTATTTTGTTGAGGATTTTTGCATTGATGTTCATCAGTGATATTGGCCTATAATTTTCTTTTTTCTGTGTTGTCCTTGGCTGGTTTTTGTATCAGGGTAATGTTGGCCCCATAGAATGAGTTCAGAAGCTTCCCCTCCTCTTCAATTTTTTGGAAGAGTTTGAGAAGGATAGGTATTAAGTCTTCTTTGAATGTTTGGTAGAATTCACCAGGGAAGCCATCTGGTCCTGGACTTTTATTGGGGGAGGTTTTTATTACTGTTTCAATCTTCTTACTGGTGATTGATCTATTCAAATTCTTTATTTATTCTTGATTCAGTTTTGGAAGGTTGTATGATTCTAAGAATTTATCCATTTCTTCTAGATTGTCCAATTTGTTGGCATATAGCTTTTCATAGTATTCTCTTATAATGTTTTGTATTTCTGAGGTGGCCATTGTAATTTCTCCTCTTTCATTTCTGATTTTACTTATTTGAGCCTTCTCTCTTTTTTTCTTGGTGAGTCTAGCTAAAGGTTTGTCAATTTTGTTTATGTTTTCAAAGAACCAGCTCTTGGTTTTAACTATTTTTTTCTTTTTTCTTTTTTTTTTTTTTAGTCTATTTCATTTATTTCTGCTCTGATTTTTATTATTTCCCTCCTTCTACTGATTTTGGGCTTTGTTTGTTCTTCTTTGTCTAGTTCCTTTAGGTACACTGTTAGATTGTTTATTTGAGATTTTTCTTGTTTGTTGAGACAGCTTTGTATTGCCATCAACTTCCCTCTTAGACCCACTTTTGCTGTCATAATTTCATTTTCATTTGTCTCCAGATATTTTTTTATTTCTCCTTTGATTTCTTCATTTACCCAATCATTGTTCAAGTTTTGTTTAATCTCCACATATGTGTGGCCTTTCTGATTTTCTTCCTATAGTTTATTTCTAGTTTCATACCTTTGTGGTCAGAAAAGATGCTTGGTATTATTTCAATCTTCTTAATTTTATGGAGACTTGTTTTGTGGCCTAATATGTGATCAATCCTGGAGAATGTTCCATGTGCATTTGAAAAGAATGTGTATTTTTTGGGTTTTGGATGGAATGTTCTGTATAGATCTACTAAGTCCATCTGGTCTAGTATGTGGTTTAAGGCCAATGTTTCCTTGTTGATCTTCTGTGTGGATGATCTATCCATTGGTGTAAGTGGAGTGTTAAAGTCCCCACTATTATTGGGTTACTATTTCTCCTTTTATGTTTGTTAATAATTGCCTTATATATTTAGGGTGCATAGATATTTATGAGTGTTACATCCTCTTGTTGGATTGTTCCCTTGATCATTATGTAGTGCCCTTCTTTGTCTCTTATCACAGTTTTTGTTTTAAAGTCTACTTTGTCTGATATGAGTATTGCTACTTCAGCTTTCTTTTCATTGCCATTTACATGGTTTATCTTTTTCCATCCCTTCACTTTCAGTTTGTGAGTGTCTTTAGGTCCAAAGTGTGTCTCTTGTATGCGGCATATATACGGGTCTTTTTTTTTTATCCAATCAGCCACCCTATGCCTTTTGATTGAAGCATTTAGTCCATTGACATTTAAAGTAACTATTGATATGTATGTACTTATTGGCATATTTTTACTTTTTTTCTTGGTGTTTTAGTAGTTCTCTGTTTCTTTCTTCTTCTCTTGCTCTCTTCCCCTGTGGTTTGATGGCTTTCTTTGGTGTTTGTTTTGGGTTTCTTTTGCTGAGTGTTTTGTGTATTTATTATAGGTTTCTGGTTTGTGATTACCATGAGGTTCATATATAATAACTAACTTATATAGGAATCTATATTGAGTTGATGCTCTCTTTAGTTTGACCTCTATCTAAAAACTCTACTCTTTTACTCGCCTCCTCCCACATTTTATGTTTTTGATATCATATCTATCTTTTTTCTGCATTTGTATCCGTTACCCTCTTATCACGGAAATAGATAATTTTTTCATATTGTGGTCTTCTCTTTCCCCCTTAAATAAGTCCCTTCAGCATTTCCTGTAGGGCTGGTTTCTTGGTGATAAACTCCTTTAATTTTTGCTTGTCTGGGAAACTCTTCATCTTTCTTTTCATTCTGAATGATAACCCTGCTGGGTAGAATATTCTAGGCTATAGGTTTTTTCCTTTTAGCACTTTAAATATGTTGTGCCATTCTCTTCTAGCCTCTACAGTTTCTGCAGAGAAGTCAGCTGATAGCTTTATGGGGTTTCCTTTGTATGTAACTTGTCTTTCTCTTGTGGCTTTTGGGATTCTCTCTTGATCTTTAATTCTGGACATTTTAATTATGATGTGTCTTGGTGTGGGCCTCTATGGGTTTATCTTGTTTGGCTCTCTCAGTGCTTCCTGTACCTGGATTTTTTGCTTCCTTCCTTAAGTTAGGGACGTTTTCAGCTATTATCTCTTCAAATAGATTCTCTGCCCCTTTGCCTCTCTCTTCTCCTTCTGGGACCCCTATAACATGGATGTTAGTGTGCTTGATGTGGTCCCAGAGGTCCCTTAGACTGTCTTCACTCTTTTTAATTCATTTTGTCTTTTATCTGTTCAACTTGGGTGATTTCCTCTAGTCTTTCATCCAGCTCATTGATTTGTTCTTCTGTCTCCTCCACTCTGCTTTTAAGTCCCTCTAGTGAATTTTTCATTTCCAGTATTGTATTCTTCATTTCTTATTGGTTCTTTTTTATGTCTTTCTTTTCTTTGTTGATGTTCTCACTGAGTTTATCCATTCTTCTCCCAAGATCAGTGAGCATACTTATGACTCTTTGTTTGAACTCTGTGTCAGATAGATTGCATATTTCTGTTTCATTTAGTTCCTTTTCTGGGGTTTTGTCTTGTTCCCTTACTTGGAAAGTATTCCTTTGCCTCCTCATTTTGCCTCTTTCTCTGTACTTGTTTCTATGTATTAGGTAGGTCAGCTATGTCTCCTAATCTTGGAGAAGTGACCTTATGTAAGTGATGTCTTATGAGGCCCAGCAGTGTGCTTTCCTCTTGTCACTAATTCCAAATGTTCCAGGAGGAACCCCTGTGTGGGCTACTTGTGTCCTTCTGTCATAGCAGGGTTGCTCTTGCCGTAGGTGCCCAGGGAGACTGAGCTGTCCTCCTGACTGGCTAGTTGTAATGCTCAGCTGTGTGTGGTTGTTGTAGTTCCTTCAGTCTCTTTATCAGGTGTGAGGAGCCCCAGCACAGTTGACTGCAAGGACTAATAGCACATTCCTGTTGCAGTTTTTCTATTAAATTAGTAGGCCTCCAGTGTGACTGGTTGCTAGGCTCTGGGGCTTACAATTGCTAAAAGCCCCAGTCTATTAGGCTCTTGTCAGCTTTCAGAGGGTTGCAGCTTGGTGGGGCTGGCCCCAGGCACAGGAGCATCCAATTGTTTCAGGCTTTGGAGAGTGGGGCCCATCCCCTTTGTGGCTGTTTGAGAAGCACAAGTCTTCTGCAGCTGAGAAGCCCTACCACCCATGGGGCCTCATACACAGTCTACACAGTCAACACAGTCCTGTCCCATACACATGTCCCTGACCCTCTAAAGTGGACCCAGTTGCTCCAAGGCATGGGCCGTAAACTCTCCACCCACTCCTTGGGCTCACCCTGCCCCACAGAGGTGGACCCACTTGCCAGGCTGCAGAGAATCCAGGCAGCTCTTTTAAGCGGGCCCACAAGTTGCCCCAGGGCTTGTTGTTGGGTGGGGCCAGTCCCTAGGGCAGGCTGCTTTCCTTGGCTGGGCTGGATTAAATCGGTGCTCCAGAGGGTGGGGCAGACCCTGGGCTAGCAGGCCACAGGGATAACTCTACTGGCATCTGCCAGTGTCTGTGTCAGCACGCCCACACCAGTTCACAACAACGGCTGCCACCAATGTCCCAGTCCCTCAGGAGACCTCACCTCTCACTGAGATGCACCCAGAGCCTATCAGGTGAGTCACTTTTCACTAAAGGACTGTGCACCTTTCTCTCTGGTGATTTTAGGTTGCTTTCCAAAACGGGTGAATTTGTGCGTGGGCCCTTTAAGAGCAGCTTTAATTTCTTTGTGTCCCAGCTTTTCTGGGAGTATTCCCCATTGTTGTTAGTAGCCAGCAAAGCCAGATATTATGACATTCATCTCAGTTGTGCTGGGTCCAAAAAATGCCAATAGTGGCCATGCTACCCCCCTCCTCCAGAGAAGGCTGTGTACCTTTGGATTGCTCCTGGGCGGCTGTGAAGTGTTGTGGCTTGTGACAGTGGTATTTTTTTTCTCTCCAGGAGGGAATTTCTGCTTCTTCCACTTCAGTTAGGCCTGTCGTTTGTGGCAGGGGTTCCTCTTATCCAGTTTTTAGTTCTCTCTGAGCATAATTTTTCCAAGATTCATTGTAAATCTGCTGTGTCTGTGGGAGGAGGTGAGTTCAGAGTCTGCCAATGTTGCCATCTTGACCTGCAGACAAAAGGCTTTCTTAATGTCCTCAATTTAGTGGATAAGCATATGTTTTACACGCCATCCTCTGTCCTACCGACTTGCTTGGCCTGATCTTTGGTGTGTTCCGGTATCCACTGTATCTGTGACTTGTGTCATGGTGCCATCATGGCTTCTGATCTCAAAAACCTTGTTCTCGGAGTCTGCCTAGCCACAATTCCAGTCCTCTACCGGTTGGCTTACCCTCTTAGCATTTTCTAATCCCTTTGTAACCCGAAACTCAGGGAGTTTCAGCTGCCCTTACCATGCTGGAGTACTCATAACTTTCTAAATAGACCCCTTCCTTGCCATGGCTCATATGGCAATGAGGTGCTTGGTTGTATGTGAAAATTCTCATAGCCCTGTGGCCTCCATGATTCTACCCTGGAAAGCCTTCTGCTCAGGGCCCCACCACTCTCACATCCAGAGTTTTAGCACTAGAAGAGGGCAGCAACAACATTGTTTGCTCCGATGTCATGCTCTCTGATATCCTGTCCCCTGCCAGTTAGTTCTGCTTGTATCATTTTGGAAGGGAAAGAACTCTTAAGGAAATTATATTGTTTATGTTATAAACTCTCACCTTAAGTCTTCCAGGCCCTGGCTTCTTAGAACCTAAGAATTTGAATCTGTCTCATCAAAGCGTGGTACTTGCATATAAAAGTTTTGTTCTCAAGATTGTAATATCTTTCAAAATCCCATTTTGCATTTCAGTTAACATAGTATTTTTAGACTGCATATAAGCTCAGGGTTATATACATTCAGGGCAGGGTATATTTAAAGCTAACTCTGCTGTCTGAATGATGGTGTGGGATAATGTGATAAAAAGGGATGGGGGAAGCAATCTTTTATTATTTCATTCCTGCAAACACACAGAATTGGGAATGAAAGAAAAGATGCTAAAACATTTATAGTGGTTATCTGTGTGTCTGTATTCTATTTTCCCTTTCTGGTTTTCTATAATGGTATTTCTACAATGAATATATTACTTGTGTGATCTAATAAAATTATTATCAAAGATACTTAATTTCTTTGTTGTATAACTATTCTGGGAATCTCTTAGCCTCACTCTTTCTAATATCATTATTGTTAACACATTAGAATCCCCGGTTCATTTCTCAAGATCATTTCTCTCTTCTTCCCTCATCATTTGAATCTATGTTCTTCCATTTCAAGAATAAATTATCCTAATTTTCCTCTGCAGCATCACAGCAGGTAGTATGTACTCAATAATTTCTTGTTGAACCAACAAAATGAATTACAGGACCAACAGTACCTGGCTGTCTTTGGATGTGGAGTCCACCTGATGTACTCCTTACTGGGAACTTGGTTTCCAGTCAAGATTTTTTCCCCATCAATGCTCTGCTTTCAGTTTTTTCATAGTCTTATTTTTTTTAGAATCAAATAGAATGTCTAACTTTCCTGTGATTTTTGTCATTTGAAGACTATGCAACCAAGATCCACCATAAGACATAGACACAGGTTGTTAAAATTCCTGCTCCCGAGTTTAACAGAGGCTTAGACATAAAAACATTCAGGAAGAAATCCAATACCTTTTTCTTTGAAGTATGTTTTTGTTTCTCTTAAAATACTCTATTTCCCTGGGTCCCTAGAGTCTCTTGGACAATACCCAAGAGAGAATTTTTAAGTAACCAGTGTGTTTCTTATTTGTTGACTGCTGTTGGTGTTTCCCTCTTTAAATTCAAGGCAGCTAAGAACAACTTTCTTCGAGACAACAGGGAATTTGCTTTATTTGAAAGGAGAATATCGAATTTTAGTGGATGATTTTGATGGAAAAACCAAAGTAAGGAAATTCTAATACATCCTGAAAATAGCATGTTTGGATCTGCTACATTGCAGTAGAATGATGTCTTCCTGCTGAGGCTGAGGTTGGCTGTCTTCTCTCTTTCTCTCTAAAATAGTGTCGTTTGAGTCAATCATTTAAGTAAACCAAAATGTTTTCAAATTATTGGATGGAACTTGTACTGCAAATTTTTAAGTGGGACATAGGAGGGGGGGCATCATATAAACATTTGTCCCTCTGTCACACTGCAAATAGATCTTATTTACCGAAGAATCTTTTGGAAGATAGTTATTTTATTTCTATTTCCTTAAAAAAATGTTATTGTTATGGAAGCCTTGGTAAACAACTATAAAAGGATTTTCAGAGAACGTGGTGATGCTTTTCAGATGAAGTTATCCCAACCCTCTCGTTAAAATTTAGTGAAAGCTAGAACCAGAGAAGCATCTAGATATTTGGGTTCGTTGTGCAAAAGCTGATTTCTGGAAACTGCCAAGACTGTTTATGATACACAGACTCCCATTCTTTTTTTTTAAATGAACAGTGAAGCCCTTTATTCCCCCCATTCCATGTTTTATCTCTGAGTCACATTTTTTATTTACAAGACACCTGCTTCCCCCTCCGCACATCTCTGAAGCAAAAGTCAGGGAATAGGAAAGTTCAATTTTAAATTCAATCAGCACACAAGCTGTTTGATGCAATGGATTCCATTTCAGCCACTGTCTCTGCCTACGTCTCCCATGTGATAAAAAAAAACTTCCTTTCGAGAGCTGAGCATGTACACAGGATGGCTAAAATTCAATTTGTCTGTCCAGGTGTAGGATTATTGGCAGTAGTCGTGGTCCTAGTGATTGGCTTTAACCCCTCAGAACCTCCTCGCTGTCCCCAAGAATGCTGATGGGTACCATTTTAACTTCCCTGAGCTCCAAATTTTAGACACCAAAGTGCTCTACAGAAGTAAATTTTACACAATTGCAAATACATAAAATCTCTGCATGACTCTTGGAAATTAAAGTGTGCTGTAAGCTTTACATGAAAATATAATTTTATGGAGATCTCTGGAGCAAACAGAACAGGAAGGGGGACAAATAAAGCAGTCATTTCCTAAAGGAGAGAAAGATGGTTGATGTTTAGATATATGCTTACTTCTAAAATCAGTTGGAGCTGATTTCTGGAGTTTTTTATTTTTCTAACTCTGAGCCTAACTCAAATGTGTTCATAGTAGTCACAATTGAAATTGGCTTTTTAAAGAAGATACAGGTTTGGAGACCTATTGTTGGCACATCAACTGACATCCTATCGTCTATTCAAAATCAGAAGGACAGATTTTCTCACTAAGAAAGTACTTGATTAGAGAAATTCCACAAAGTGAGTAGAATTGACAACTCATTATGCTCCCTTTCCACAGGTAGAAGATTTTCATTACTACAGAAACACTATTTCCCATTGCTCAGAGAGGAGCCTAAGAACTGGATCCCAGCCTCCACCTCAATCCTTACACTGTGTCTGCACCTGCCTCTGTGTTTCCAGATACTTCTGAAGTCAGTTCACAGAGTAGCTCAATAGAATGCAGCTTGGGATAAAAGAAGGAGCCCCTTCTAGGGATCCAGCTGCGTCATGATTTAAATTTAAAGGAATATCAAATCAAATACTGACTTTGAAACCTCACCATCTTCTTTTTGATTTTCTAATGTTTAATGTCAATCTAGAAACTTATTTTGTTAAGCTGAATAAGTATAAAGGAGAAAAAGTTTCACCAGTTTATATTTAGAGAGGGAAAGCATTGGAGTAAATTTCTTAACAACTAGTTTGGTACACTGAATGAAAGATACAACTTTGCTTACATATACATATCAGCAAAATAATTTTACAAAACATCTTAATAAATAATTACAGAGATTTGAAATTTTTCATTTTCATATAATTTTATAAACTTTAATAAAACTAGCCTTTCAATATCTGTAATCCAGCAATGAATTAGTTTATATTAGATTAATAGTTGGGCCCACAAATCATAAAAACCATCTATAATAAAGCAACGGCCTCTAATCAAAAAGATAAGAGAGGGAGTTAAGATCCTCTAGTACAGATCCTCTAGCCACCCATGATAGAATTATTTCCCAACAGTGCACTTTTTTCTTCTCATGTTTTTGAGATGGTACCAGAATGGTAAATTTGAAGAAGACAGGGAATGACTCTTTAAGAACATGAAACTTGGAGAATATGAGAAAGAACAACTAATTTCACCCAAAATTTTGTATAGTATCCAGCAGAAGCAAACAATTAAACCATCATACCCCCTTGTTTGCCTCATAAATTTGTAGTTCAAATAACTAAAGAAAAAAAATGAGGATGAAGGTGGAATTGAGTTACACTTAGCCTTCAACAACAATGGTTTAAACAACACTGTCTCATACTTGTATGCTGAAAATTTTAAACATTTGATTCTTTTTTATATAATCTGGATTCAATACAATCCTTTTAAATATAAAAATATGACAGCAATCAATGATCCATACTTGGAGAATGAGCAGGAACTGGTGCCAGAGAAAAGATCGATTTCTTCTCAACCAATAGATAGATTAGATAGATACAAAGATATATAGACAATAGATAGAGAGAGAGATATGAATGGCTAGACCCTGAAAAAAAATTGCCAGGATTTTTCATTTTTACAAGGCATTAATCAAGCAGTTTACTTCTTTTGAAAACTGAACAAACAATGAAAATGTTAAAGATATTAAATTTCAAGCTATATATGTCCAGTTCGAAAACTTTAAAAAGAGATTGAGAGAGAGAGAGAGATTTTGAAATTTGATCCCTAGCTCTATTTTCTCAGACACTGACATTTTGAATTGTGGTTTTTGCCAACCACAGAACTTCTCAGAGTTGAAAGAAACACCCAGGTTCAGCAGGGGTGTATTACATAGTGCCTTGTCACTACTGGCAGTTACACCATTTTCTTTTTGGCCTATCAGATGTGTACATATCCAGCTTCTGGTTATTATACTTTGAACATTAAACACTTTCAACTCTAAGCCTTCTCTCCACTAAGCTAAATGACCCCCTTGTTTTATCTACTGCTTATAAACCTATTTCCCAAAATTTTCATTACTTGTGTCAGTAATGAAATTTTACATGGACAGTAAAATGTACTCATATATACTCGAGTATTAGAATAAGCCATGCTGCTTTTCAACACTTGACCATCTTGTTTTACCCACAGACATTTTAAAAAATACATGACATCTATTAAGATAATTACATCTGAGCAGACGCCAGTCCACCATAAATACTCAGGCCCCTGCCTCAGGGCATGGCAGCTAAATATGAGTCTGATGCTGAATATTAAATTATGTATACATACACACACACGTAAGTATGTACACACATGCACACATTCATACATCTCTTGATAAATTGTAGAATGCTTGTTGCAGCATCATGTAACTCTGACCCTCATATTTCTGTGATGTGTGTATTACAAATGAGAAGCCAATCAAGAAGGACCATTAAATTATGAAAGCATCCATTAACATCCTTCTAAAAAACTGACTGATACCTTTATTTGTAAAACATTGTGTTGTGCACACATGGAAGATTCTTGTTTCATTCTGAAGAAGACTTTTTTACATATTCTGCAAATGATTAATTAAATTGATGCAGTTAATAATATGATACGTAGATCTTTAAACAACTGGCAGGTATTTTCAACCACTTTTTTTCTAAGTATAAGAAATTACTTTAGATTTCTCTTAACATACCAGTATTACCATCTATTACATTTTCCTTTTTAAATTATTTCAAAGCCATAATTCATTCTTTGAGATTATATGAGATTTTATATCTTGATGCTCTACTAGTTATAAAACATTAATCTTACTGAATTGGAACATATAACAAAATATTTCTATACTTCTATACAATAATTTGTCACATTCTAGAATTTTGAGTTTTAAAGGTGAAATTTATAAACTTACTAGTAAGCCCCGTAAAGTGGCCCATTGGTAACACATCACAGCCCACCTAAGTTTTTTTCTTCATAATTATGTGCTGCACGACTCAAGTTTGCCACTAGCTATTCCTGCAGAAGCACCTTGAGTGTTTTACAATCAGAGCTTCATCCCATGCATATGATTGTTTCAAGTCCCATAATTGTTTGCAGGAAGGTTTTTGCTTCTTTAAAAAGTGACGTTGCTTTGGCCAGGTTGCAATGGATTAAAACTGGACTCTAATTGAGGGCATTTACTCAAGTTTTCTATTTGAAATAATTGAGATGTGGCCCTGTAAGCAGTGGGCCCTATCATCTGTGTCATGTTATAAATGGAATGGAGCTCATGTCACGGTTGCTTTTGGATAATTTGTGCAATTGTCTGTGAAGTGCTGCTAGACAATTTCTGTGAGTGACTGTTTTTGTCTTTTCATTCAAATAAGCTTCATAATAGGCTATTAAGCTTGTTTTCTGGAGATATACATCAATAATTTAAATAGCGTTTTAGTCAAAACTGGCCCATCACTTGTTTTTAGCAATAAAGCTTTCTAGAAATTTAACTTTTTTAGTAAATTCACAGGATGAGATCAACTAAACATAGAAAAGCCCATAATCTCTGTCCCAGAAGAACTGAAACACATTTAGGAAAGGGGCGGGGGGGAGACTGAAAATAATTGGATAGCTAACAAAAGGTAGAGCAAAAGTTACAGCACACATAATAATAAAAAAAACTACTTTTTAAAAAAAAAGTTTTTAAAGGTCCTTCAAATTTGATATAATTGGGCTTTTACCACGTTCTGATCTTCACTGCTGATATTTTAAAATCTCACATTTTCTTCTCACCCACTGAGAGCTGCCCTGCTCTGTTTTTAGTCAGAGATAATTTTTACGTTGAGCTATGAAACCTCTTAAAATAGCTTTTTATTATTTATGACCCACAGATGTGTATAGAGGCATTGTTCAGTGAGGCACATTGACACCTCACATAAGGATGCCTCAGGTTACCCTGAGATTATCAATGCTCTCCAAAGAGCTATCTTCAAATCATTCTGGAAGCACCTGCAGTAAATATTTCACCATCGACCTAACTGTGATTAAAGAGACTGCTATTATTGAACAGAGTAGTCAACTGCCTTAAAGTTTGAATTCTCCCCTAAATAATGAGGTGCCCTTGATCGCCTTTGACCAGCTCCATTTTTTAGGAATGGTCTTTGGGTCATCAGTGAACAAATAAGCTTTCTGAGACAGGGAGATGGACGAATTGTCTTCTTTTTCATTATGACAATTTCTGTGTTGACAGAATGAGCATTTCGAAAGTTAGTTGATAGCCCTGACAAGCTCTGGAAGCGTTTTCTGATCAGTTAAGCTGGAGTTGTGCCTCCCAAGGTGTTCCATCAGACAGATTTCCTGAGTCACCTGCAGAGGTGCAGGAGCCACTGAACAGCACTGGCAGAGGCAGCGCCAGAGACACAATACCACAGAGGCTGCCACGGAATTCGGCTTTCATCTCACCACAGCGTCACTGTGTAAAATTTTAAACCTGTGTGAGACGGTGATTTCAGTTCACAGAGATTTAAGACAAACTTTGTTTTTACCACACAGGAGACTTTTAAAGTGAATTTGGAGTTCTAATAAATTTAAAACCTCAAAATAAAATCTGGCAGCTACATGTATGTTTGGGGAAATGTCCACTGGCTCTAATATAATCTAGCCTTGAACACGTACATCAGATAAATTACATGGCTATTTCAGTATTTTCAAAAACTATCAATGCATTTTAATTATATCAGTGATACTCCCCAAAATGATTTTTCTTGCAGTCTTATATACTCAATAATTAGTCCGCTAAGCTTGAGTTGATTATCAAAAGATTTCCTTTTTTAATGAGAAAAATTATTTCTCTCTTTCCACTTAATGTGAAGCAAAGGTCATTTTCAGGGGCAGGGGGCTAAAACTAAAATTTTTGCTACTTTCTTTTAAAATGTTGTTTTGCTTTACATGATGATTCAGTAAACAAGCATTGGGGTCTCTTCACATAACTGTCTACATGATCATTTGAAGAAATTACACTAGTTAAATGTCATGTCAGGAAATGTGGAAAAAATTCAGATGAACATTAGCCTGTAAATAACCTTGTATACTCTCAGAGGAAGCAATTACCACCCAGAACACACCTTCAGTGACTACTGGGGTGAACACAATCTTGATCAGTGTTTGACAGGCTCTGATTCATTACAAACTCACCTTCCTGAGAAAGTGGTCACAAGATTCTGTGGTGAATCACTTGTGCTCAGAAACCATTTGGGTTTCTTATGCAGATAGTTACCCAGCATGTGAGCCTAAAACAAATTGCCCCTTCTTCCAGAAGGGAAACGGCCCTGAAATAGATTGCCCATTTATTCACCCACTGTCTAAACCACTGTGCACCAATTGAAAATTCCAGGGCATGACTTTTCCTGGAGCTGTCCTCTCTCTTAATTTTAGCTGTCCAGAGAAAGACAGGCCATCCAAGGTTTCCCATCCTCTCCTCTGCAGTCCCACAGAAACTGCTGTCATTGTGTTACTTTCTGCTGGCCAGGCAGGTATGAGGCTTCCACTGCCGTTGATGTTAAAACAGCCACATGGGTCAGCAGGCAGATGGAGAAAAGGACTGGGGATAGCGAAAAGGAGCATGCTTTTGAAAAAGACAGCATACCATGGGGTCACACATGTGGTGCTGGGTGATCTGACGCTGCAGTACTGACAGTTTTGGGATAGAATTTAAAAGCTGGATGTTTTCTAAAATTATTTTGGCTAGCTCAGTGCTTACAGATTATTTTATGGGGTACTCTGACATATTATTTTGAACATCTTCACGAAAACTTACTTTGACGACCTGACAAAAATATAGAAATGTTATAACAAGCCAATCAATACCATTTTTATCAGAATAGTTTATCAGAATTATGAGTTCCTTGCTGAATTATTTAAGTGAAACTAAGAAAAATCACAAAGTGGGGAAGAAATATAGGAAGATAAAAAGTTGAAAATCAAGGAAATTATTGGGTAAATAGTCTCATTCTACTGAGTAAATGTGGTCCTTCAGCTCTAAGGGAATAGTAACCCTCAGAGCTCTGGAAGGTACAACGCTCCTTGGCAATGGTTAGATCTGTGATTAGACCACCAACCTTCCAGTATGGTCCCACTTATGCTATTTTCCAATACCAAAATTTGAAATCCAATTTCCAATACCCAGCCCTTTTCCACATTCTAGGGTCACTATCTAAAAGATATCATGCTTTTAGGAACACAACCACATTACCTCAATAGTAGCAGTTCTTTATGAGCAAGGCCCATCCTTCATCCTCTGCAGTTTTTCCAACAGGTGGATTCAACAACATTCTCTCAGACCTGCATGACTCTGGGGCTGCTTTTATGCATAGGTGGAGGAGCAATCCACCAGCATCAAGTGTCCAAACCACAAGAGAGCTTACATCAATAGTGACTCAAATTCCCACATTTTCACGACTTCGGAGGAAAGCTTTGAAACCACGACTACCACACTGAACATCCCCAGGAGGTGGCATTTACAGTATAATATATATGAATGGCATCACTGAGAACCGTACAGGGCATATGCTACAAGGCCAACATTTGAAGCTACCTTGAAGGCACTTAAGGAGCTAACATTTTTTCACAGGAAGACAATATATTACATCACCATCCATCAACTCCTTCTTCCCTGTATCAGTCAGAACTCAACTAGAGAAACAAAACCAACAGGAGCTATATATTGAGAGGTTTGTTGCAAGGAACTGGCTTACATGATTGTAGTAGCTGGCGAGGCAACTCTGAAATCCAGAGGGCAGGTGGTCAGGAAGGACAGGCTGGAAACTCTCAGGCACAAGCAGAAGCTGTTGCCTACGGATGGGATTTCTTCTTCTTCAGGGAAGTTGCAGTGTGGCTCTTAAGCCCTTTCACCTGATTGAATCAGGCCTACCCAGACTATCTATGACCTCCCTTATTTAAAGTCAACTAATTGTGGGCTTTAATCACATCTTCAAATTACTTTCACAGCAATATCTTGATTAATGTTTGATTAAATAACTACAGACTGGACTATAGCCTAGTCAAGGTGACACATCAGAGTCCTGACCATCAAAGTCCTCTACCAAAAAAAAAATTAACTGATATAGTTTTCTGCATTAATTGTAAAGAGCAAAGCTAACTGCCGGGAGAGAGGACTCCTCCATCACACTGTGATGGTTAATTTTATGTGTCAACTTGACTGGGCCACGGGATGTCCAGATATTTCATTAAACATTATTTCTGGATATGTCTGTGAGGGTGTTTCTGGAAGAGATTAGCATTTGCAATGGTTGACTGAGTAAAGCAGATGGCACTCATCAATGTGGGTGGCATCAACCAATACGTTGAGGTCCTGAGTAGAACAGAAAGTCGGAGAGAGGTTGAATTCGCTGTCTGTCTGCTTGACTGATTGAGCTAAGACACTGATCTTCCCCTACCCTCAGTCTCCTGGTTCTCAGGCCTTCAGATTCCTACTGGAATCTACTCATCAGCTCTCTGGCTCTCAAGCCCTGCAACTACACAACTACACCACAGACTTTCCTGGGTCTCCAGCTTGCAGGTCACAGATTATGGGATTTCTCAGCCTTCACAACATGTGGGCCAATACCTTATAACAAGTCTCTTTCCAGGTAAGTGGGTAAATAGATACAGATCTATCTATCTACTATCTATTTATCTATTTGTCTATGTTTCCTGTTGGTTTTTTCTGTTTCTCTGGAGAACCCTGAATAATAACACCCCACATAGTATGAGTCAGCTAGGTCCCTATCCAGAAATAGGAAATAGACATAAAAATAGAAGTGAGGATGTAGCCAAAAGAAGAAAAGACTCAAAACCTAGACTGGATTTACCACTATATTTGATAAAGGAGGAAAATAATATTTTGGTGTGTTTGTCTTCCCCACGATTTTCATTTCCTTTAATTTCTTTTTATTCCATGGCCCTTTCCTCATTCATACTAAACCCGGAGACATCCATTGCCTCAAGGAAGGGTTGCAAAATCCCAGGCATGTGAATATCAGAAGGCAAGGCATAAACAAAAAGTTGGGAAAAAATAAAACGATCTGCCAGGGACAGTTTCCTTCCAGCCACTTCCTAAATTCCAGGAGCAGTTAAAATTTGCTTTAAGGATATTAAGGAAGAGGGAGAGAGAAAGGAGTGAGAAAGGCAGTTAGCACCTTAGTAGAGCCATGGCTAACATCTTGAACCCATTTCACTGAGTTCTAAGTCAAGAAGGGGAGGAATGCTAAATAGCTCAGAGGATCTAAAAGCAGAAGGACCTCTATCTCCCACTTCATCAGACCTGTCCACCGAGCTGTGAAAGAGGAAATAGAATTTTCCTGCATCTGACGTGGGAAGGATCAGAAGAAACCCCTGAACAGCAGGACTGAGACCACCCAGTAGCAGAGGACACAGCATTCTCAATGAAGAGGAGGTTTCATTGGGTTAGAAAAATTAATGGTGCTTATGAGAAATGTCTTTGCCATGTGGCCTGCTTTGGCGTTTCTTGCCCTGGAACTAATTTAAGCTCAAAATTTATCAGATCATCTTCCCTGCTACCAACAGTTCCTACAGAACATTTATGGCTTATTCTATAACTTAATCAATGTGTTCACCATCCACTACCCTAATCTAATCATTTTGATTCTGGGACTTCTAATTAGATGCCCTTATCACCTCATTCTATATTTCCACGGTTTAAACATCACAAAATGGCTATAGTATGGGATTGTAATAAGGTAAATTCATGCCACATTTTTATTCTAGAGAAAGCAGCATCTGCAGGAACTCTCCGATTGCTGTGCTGTCAGGAAGATGCAGGTCTCAGAGCCATAAAGGCCTGACAGCACATAGGCCTTGGAGTTTGAACTATAATTTGATGACATGTTGCTGCCATACCTCACCTGTTCATTTTCTAGCTGATGCACTGACTTATCTTAACAAGAAATGTTATATCCTGGACCAAGTTTGCATCACTAGGAATTCACTACCAAGGAAACCCAGCCTTGTTGAAACCCTCAGTTCCTCACCATTAATGGCAAATTTGGATTTCCTGTGGGGTTGCAGCCGATTGTAACCTCTGCCTCACTCAAGCATATTGTTAGCCCATAGCCCTGAGTGCCGAAATAATTGACAACCTGCTCCATCTCTTTCTGTAGAAGCCTGCAGGGCATAGTCATCCACGTTAAACAACTGCTAGGTGACTCCTTCACGTATCGCAGGCTTCTACTGAATCGTGCTCAAGGGCAAGAACTTTCTGGAGGAGGAAAAGGAAATCTTTATACCAGTGTTCAAGTTTCTGGTTGCATCACTGATCAGGACTACAGAAAGTCAGGCTATTCTAAAATCAGGAGGCAAGCCCATCTAAACCCACTGGATATTGACAAGAGATAAAGTGGCACTATGCGCATCACATTGTCACACATGTCCAACAGTTTTTCATTCACGTAGCAGTAGATAAATGGTGTGTCTTTCTTTTGAATGAATTCATATATAACAAGAACCAGATGACAGACAGAAAATTGACCTTTCTAATTTGAATAACTTAATTCAAACATTTCCCTATTGAAGTTTTCTCAAAATTGTAGAACTATTTTGCCATGGATATAACACTCTTTTATTTACTATTGGTCACTATTCTAGTTAAATATTAGCACATAACAAACCATCCCAATACTTAACTGATAAAAAAGATTTATTGGTGAAGATAAACCTTTCCAGAAGCCTCTAGTAAACATTCCCTTTTATTTCACAGACCCAAACTAAGACACACACCCACCCAAAACTAGGGCCAGACTCCATTTTTATTAAGTTCAAAAGACCTCAACTTGATATGATGTTTTAAATGAGATTTTGTTAGCAATAAAAAATGAGAGAGGGGCTGGCCCAGTGGCCAAGTAGTTAAAATTCCATGTGCTCTTTGGTGGCCCAGGTTTGCAGGTTTGCATCCCAGGTGCAGACCTACACCAATCATCAAGCCATGCTGTGGTGGCAACCCACATACAAAATAGAGAAAGACTGGCACAGATGGTAGCTCAGAGCTAATCTTCCTCCAAAAAAAAAAAAAGAGAGACTGGCTTTTATAGGCAATAAACAGTATCTATACAATGAGGTTTCTGCGTATTTATATTAGAGAATGACACTTTTTATTGTCATTTACAGTGAAGGCAGTGGTCTTCTATTTAAGTCCCTAAGTGACCTAGTCTCGCCTATCCTTGTGCTATCTCTGAGGGGTGCCTCTTGATCTTACTAAGCTAGAAGTTGCGAACTTTCCTTACAGGAGGCATTTATTTGGCAGATTTCCATAACCTACATATGTACAATTTTTGGGAGGGCTTAAATTTTTTTCCCCCATGGCAGGTGCAAACTGGAAAAGAGAGTTAATCCACCAGTACAATATCCATGGCACTCCAGACTGGCAAACCTTTGGACTCCATGTCCTTAGGAATTCTATTGCTGCTGTTCCCTCTCCTTAAAGCATGAAGTTGGGATCCAAGTTCCCTGGCTTGTGTAGAACCTATCAAAGAGGCTCTAATATGTCAGAATCACTGCTGGCCACCACAATCACACACTTACGTGACAGTCATATGATGTCCATCCAGTGCCAATCCTTACATCTGTGACTTAGTTCCCATGAGAAAACCAAGGCAAATTTGGAAGCTAAAAAAAAAGATCTGGGCTACTTTAGAAGGATGATTTTTTCAGTAAATTCAAAGTAGAGCTTTGGTAAATGTACCTAAATCTCGTCTCCTAGGCCACACTTCCAGTAGGACCATCAAAGCTGGTTGAACAGCTAAGATGATTATAGCTGGCTAAAATGCTCAACGAGGATTTTCAAATTCTCTACTATATTAGGGTTCCTGGAAAATAATTGTTATTCTTTCTCCTCAGTGAGTTCTATATTAAGAGACCTGATATCTCTACCCTCCTCTCTCGCCTTGAATTAGAATTATGGAAAGATTGGAGTGCCCATTCACTCATGTCTCCTTTTTCACCCAAGCATGTCCTGACCATCAGCTGTGTGCAGAGATCTGACCTTGCTCAGCATCCAGACAGATAGGGTCTCTCCCCTCACAGAGTAGGTAATCAAAGCCAGTCTGAAGACTATAAAAAACACTTTGAAGGAGAGAAGAGTCAGTTATAAAGAAAAACGATTAAAGTATTATCAAGGTATGTAGTCAGTGCAGATCGTTTGGGAATATTAAGTAAATGCTTATATGAGGATTGAATGGCTAGGAAACATCAAGGTCCTTAGGGGAAGGACCATTTAAATGGAGAGAAGAGAAAGCATTTTCATGTAGCCCATAGGTTCTTTACACGTTGAAAGGAAAATGGAATTCAGGATTTGTTTCCAAAAATGCTCCTAAAACTATTGGAGGTCAAAATGATAATGAGATGATTAGATAAAAAAGGAAAAATTAAGAGCACCAACATCTACATGTTAGGAATTAGTGAAATAGATGAACGCGTTTTAAAATAACTGATGGATAAGAGCAAGAGAAAAAAAATATGTAGCTATGAGTATTTGAACCAAGTAAACTGCACCTTGCACTTGAGGAAACATGTTTAAAATGGTAAAAACTAGCTTATGGAAAATGGCAAAAACTCCATAAACTATTTCTTTAGAAAATTGATCAGATGGTGGGGAGGGGGCACCTTCACTATTAAAAGATAAAACCCTTTAAATCGATCTTAGTTTCCTTCCTGTCTCCGTCTCCTTATTTCTGATCCTAAGAACCATGGCCTTATTTACGTAAACTTCAGACAGTACAAAGGTTTTAAGAAGGTAGACATTTGACAGTAGTTAATGAAGCCAAACTCCTACCTCAGAGGTATTCCCAGATTTTTGATTGCCAAGCCCTGAGCATCTGCATCTTTGCTGTGCTTGGGGGTTTGAAGAGGCCCTACACAGGATCTGTTGACCTGGAGGCTGACAGAATGCTAAATATGCAGAGAGATCATAACTCATCTTTTTTCCTTCAAGTTCTACCTGGCTTGCTTAATCCCCAGTTCTCCTCTCTGCCACTATGTGCAGCAGAAGAGGCTGATAATTAATGTCTGCTACCCTCTAGACATGATGCTGCCCTAAATATCCCAAGGCAACTGCACATGCACTTTGCAAAGCTTAGCTATCATCCTGGGCGGCCTGAGATGGAAATGCAGAATGAGGGGCTGACTTTGAACACTGTAGGGACCATCTAGCCTCAAGACCTCCATGGATGACATTTGAACAGTAGTGACTGATTATGTTCCAGGGAAGCAGCAGCCATCGCAAATGGACCACAGGTGTTGCCACTTGGGAGAGAGGAGGGGAATTAAATGGTGAAACACACTGCACACTGATAATACATTATCATTGCTAAATTGGCATCTCTCATGGTAAGTATGTAATCTCTAATGTCAAAAAGCCTGGGTAATAAATATAACTGTATATGCCTTATGTTTAAACAAGTTGCATAAATCAATAACTTGGTTTAGGCTAAATCATGTCATAGAAGAAATTATTTTGGTCTACAAATGAAAGGAAATTTTAGCAAGACACGGATAACATGTAGTTACGTACAAAAAAATTGATTCAGTGAATTCTGTACCAATCTATCCCAAAAATCTGTAATTTAACCATTTGGTACATAGATATATGTAAAGTTTTAAGCCTCCCCTAAAGCAGCATTTGTGGTTTGTATGGCTTGTGAAAGAGCCTAACAAATGTTATATATAACTATTAGCAGCTGTTCCGGTAGAAGACAGCTGCTGGAAGGCAAAACAAAAGTTTTCAGTGATCAAAAAATTAAAAGAATTTTTCATTTATAGTAAAGTTTCACACTTGGATTTGCTGATTTATGTATTTGGTCCAACTATAAGAAAATATGTTTCATTTGTGTACTAAAATTTTAAAGATGTTAGAACCCACAGAGTAATTGTTTAGGTGATCATTCAGTAATTTTAACTTAAATACAAAAAAAAAAATGAGAAGGTAAAGAGCGAAACTAAATTTATGAAAATATCATTTACCATAAAACATTGCAAATATTAGAACTGACCAGAAAAAATTATGAATTACGTGTTTTTAAAAGTAATTTTTGATACATTTCAAAGCAAATAATTTAGATATGCAGCTACTGAACACTCTCCAAAACTAAGGTACTGCTGCTGTTCTTTCTGTGGACAAAAATGTGACAATTAGTAGCAAAATATAACCTGAAAATTGAGACAAATGTTGGAAAGTTGGAAAGACCCCTAAGTTCCTTCCTACCTGTGCCATTAGAATTGAATAACACAAATATAACTTGAATTAAAATATTGAATTTAAATACTTAAATTAAATTTTGAAATTTGAATTTAAATGCAACTTGAATTAAAATAAGATGGATAATCCCTATGTATACATACACTGTTTCCAGGGCAAAGAATGGTTTTCAGAATCTATGCTGTGAAACTCATGGTTTCCATAATTTCTAAGACAGGCTCATATTATCCCAAATGTTGCACCAAATTGGTGCACATTAGAGCTATGCCCAACCCCCATCCATGAACTGATTTTCTGGCTGCTGGTTCTCAGTTGAAGTAATTTTAAGTATCATTATCTAGTTAAAATCTAGACTTAACTACAAAGCCCCAAAGGTCATCAAGATATGGGGCTCCAAAAATGCATGTCACTTTGATGACCCAAGAACATGAGGAGATAAAAATGATACTATTCATTTGAAGAGTCAAAACAGGTAGATTTAGAGGCAGCATGAAGTGCATGGGATGAGAAGATAGGGCAAGGGAGACAAAGGGAGCAAACTCTTATACACTGGTGGCTCTTTCTGCCAAAGATTCCCAAGCACTTTAAAGAAACTAAAATTCAGAGCTGCCATTCACATGCTCCGCTTCGGCGGCCCAGGGTTCATGGGTTTGGATCCCAGACGCGGACCAATGCACCACTTGTCAGCCATGCTGTAGGGGTGTCCCATATAAAGTAGAGGAAGATGGGCATGGATGTTAGCCCAGGGCCAGTCTTCCTCAGCAAAAAAGAGGAGGATTGGCAACGGATGTTAGCTCAGTGCTAGTCTTCCTCACAAAAAAACTAACAAAATACAAAAAAAAAATGACAGACCTGGACTTTCAGGTTCTTGTCCAATATGACATGCAATTGTTTTGTAAAGCACTTTATATGATGTTCTTACCAAAGAACAATTCCATTAATTTAGCTTTGGCTTTAATTCCATTTATAAGCAGCAGGAATGCTAGAAAATGCTACCAATATAAATAATACTTTTAATAAGACAAAACAAGAAAATCTAGTTTTCTGAACATTTGGTATGCAATACTCTATTATTGTTTAACTGTCATGCTTTTTTCATAAAAGATTAAAATATGTTATGGGAATGGTAATGATACATCATACATATTTAAGTGTTTAATAATTTACATTTTGTTAATTATTTTGACTGATTTGGGGTAAAGATTGTTACAACACATAAGCAGACCATCTGTTGCTGTTAGAATTATTAATCAATACTCCCTGAACTAGGTATTTTAATTAAAAATAAAATACTGCCTTCATTAAGGCCCATCTTAAGTGGCATGCTCCAAAAGGAATTAATAGTGTATCCAGCTGCCAATCTCTAAATAGTTTGAAAATATTGCAAACTTTTATTCATGAGAAACTGCATGGATTTGGATGATTAGGGAACAATCTGTTGAGTCCTCTAATGCCTTCTGCTGTGTGGTATCCAAGAGTGTATGAATCAATGAAACTGATACCCCCTACTCTATATACTGTTCCACAAAGTTACCAAGGAGTCAGACTAGTGCACACACTTTCTTCTCAACTATGTCTTTTTGGTTTTTATCTTGAGAAGGGGAGCTACAGGCAGTAATCATTTGACAAATCAGTCATCTTGGATATTATGAACTTACTTCATGATATACAGTTAAAGCAGGTCTCTGGAGTCAGATGGCCTAGGTTTAAATCCTACCTCCTTATTTTCTAGCTGTGTGACCCTAAGAAATTTACTCAACCTTTCTGTGCCTTAATGTCCTCATGAGTAAAATGAGGACAATGGTGGTATCGCCTTCATATGGTTATTGTGAGAATTAAGAGTTAATAAATAAAAAGAACCCGGAAGCGTGGTTAGTACAGAGTAAGTGCTTAATTAATGATGACTCTTAGAATTATTAATTGAGTATTATTGTAATTACTCAATGCATCTTTGCAACTTTTCTTTGAAGATTGCCTTCAAAAGTTGAGTCCCGTTTTCTTAAGGATGTTATATCTTCAATTTTCGAAAACTGAACTACTTTTTCCTTTGCAACTCAATGTTGACTGGAGCAAAGGGCAATGAATGAGGGAAGTAAGGAAACTTGGGAATGCCATTTTTAATCAAAAAGGACACATGACAAGTAAGGAAGTATGTATGTACAGTTTCTAAATTTTAATGAAAAAATGCTTCACACGTGCGTGTGTACCAAGTCCCCTTCAGATACAAGTTTAAAAAGTGGAGTGAGGGAGCAAATGATAAGGAAAAGCAGGACAAAAGAAAGGAAATCAAGAAAAGAAAGAGAGAAAAGGAGAGAAAGCAAGAAAAGAATAAACATAATGGAGACACAAAAAGACTGTCAAGAAGTCTAGAATTCTGAATAAAACTTTGAAAGGAAAAAAGAGTTTTACCTCCTTTTATGTTAGCCCTTTTGCCATGAAAATCAGGGACTGAAAGTTTAAGTTCTACCCTTGATAGTGCTGTTAACACTTGTGGACTCTGACCCCTCACACACAAGACTTGACTAGAACATGGTGCCATTTTTCATTCTTTTCATTCCCTTGCCTAGAAACAACCAGGTTTCAGGGAGCTATAGAACGTGAGATCTTCAAGCACCCGCTTGAGGCCACACAGCTTCTGCCGCCAGAGCTCCCTGAAGCACCCGGGGTTGTGGTGAGGCGTGGAGAGGCCTCTGTGCGTGAAATGTGAACCTACTCTGTGATACTAGTCAAGTCCTGAACTGCACGAGGCGCGCTCGCTTACACCGACTGATTAGATCGTCAGAACCGCTCCTTGAAATCGCTGTTGTATCCCAGTTTTATAGATTAGAAAACTGAGCCTCAAGAAGCTTAAGTGCCTTTCTTCAGGTCGCAAGACCAGAAAGTGCAAGAGTCAAGAGCCAACACGGAATTCAAAGCTAACTGCTTTTTGTTGTCAACCCCGGTGGTTTTCAAGCTGTGAAATGTAGAATCTTGTGGTTCCATTTTGGAATCTTCAGGAGTAACACAGGGACGAGGAGGTACCTGAGCAGACCACACTCTGCCTCTGCCACCATCACCCCTTCTTCTGCTTCCACAGACAGCTCTCACAATGAATTTTGGACATCGGAGTTCCAAATGAGACTTTTTTTTAAACAAAAGCATTTTTTACTATGAATTTTATTTTTCAAAATTAATCAGAAAATGTCTTCATTACCAAGAGTCCCTAAGTCCTTGTCTTTAGACAATATATATCTATATATGTCTAGTTCATTCCCTATTATCAATTATTCATGTTTAAAATTCTATACAATTATTCAAATTAATATCTATCAATACCTCCTATGATATGAACCACGTACTGATCTGATTACATCACAGAATAATCACCAGCAGAGAGATGACCAATGCTGTTCAAGGTGCGATCACCGACTGTTACTGAGTCTAATATAAGAAGCCTGTGTCAGAATGCAAGCCAACACTCTGCTTCCTTCACATGGAGAAAGTCTCATTACAAAAAGAAAACAAAAACAAAAGGTAGCTGAACCCAACAGTGTGCTTCCTCGGTTTACATTCTATGACAGCTGTTCATGTTGTGACTATCCAGAAACAAATTCTCCAGGGGTACTTCGAGTAGCACTGTTCTAGACTCCAAAAGTGCTTTGGCCTTGGAAACTTGCTTCCCACCCCTACAGTTATGTCCAGAACTTTCTCAACTGTCTACCACTCTGACCATTCCTTCTCTATCTCTTTTGTCTGCTCTATGGTCTGACATCTAAATACTGGAGTTTTCTGAGACCCTATCCTTGGGCAGCATCAATTCTTGCTTTCTCTGCTCATCCTGGATGAACTGTCTGTATCCATGACTTCAGAAACCTTTCATATATTTTCTTCTCTTTTATCTCTTACCCTGTCTTCTCTTCTGAGCTTCAGACTCTTTACTTGTAATTGGCCACTAACTATCTCTATCAGATTTTAGTACAGGTACCTCAAATTTAAATTTCTAATGAAAAAATATCTGCCCCTGGGGCTCGCCCAGTGGTGTAGCAGTTAAGCTAGCGCGGTTCACTTCGGCAGCCCAGGATTCATGGGTTCGGATCCCAGGTGCAGACTGATGCACTGCTTGTGAAAGCCATGCTGTGGCAGCATCCCATATAAAGTAGAGGAAAGATGGGCACAGATGTTGGCCCAGGGCCAATCTTCCTCAACAAAAAGAAGGATTGGCAATGGATGTTAGCTCAGGGCTAATCTTCCTCACACACACAAAATATCTGCCCCTATGCTTCTTTCTCAACTATATTACTAGAGACTTTTGTATTGGTAAAATGGCAAGAATAAAAAAGGAAGACAATTTTAAGAAGAAAAGAGAATAGCAAGAGAACAGAACATGTTTTGGCTGTGTTTCAGAAAATTCCAAGGACTCATCGGCTTTAGGAATGATTGCATTAAGTAGCCAAGAAAAATGCCATCATAGACTCCCGCTTTTTCCATCTCAGAGCTCTGCTGTTTTCTATTCTGGCTCCATTCTTTGGAGTGACCAGCAGCTTTAGATTTACATCATTTTTTTCTCAGCAACTCAGAACCCAAAGAGAGATTCTTACCATTATTTCCATTAGTATGGCCAACAATGTCCCACACTGCAATTGGCCATCTCTAGTACTGGCAATAGAGTCAGCTACATTTAAAACATGGACTATAAAAAGGAGAAAGGAGAGCCAGCCCTGATGGCCTACTGCTTAATGTTTTGTGCCCACTGCTTCAGCAGCCTGGGTTCGTTTCCCAGTCGTGGAACCACACCACCTGTCTGTCAGTTGCCATGATGTGGCAGTGGCTCACATAGAAGAACTAGAATGACTTACACCTAAGATATACAACCATGCACTGGGGCTTTGGGGAGGGGAAAAAAAAGTGGAAGATTGGCAACAGATGTTAGCTCAGGATGGATCATTCTCTGCAAAAAAATAAAAAGAAGGCAGGATCCTTCTCCAAGAACTATATGGAATTGTTTCAGATGAAAGTTAATGAATGTTGAGGAAGCATTGAAAAAAGAGAGCCCAAAACACCCAGCCTAAACATATGCTGTCTCCTCTATTATCTTCAGTTAATCATCTCACCTGGCATTTACTCAGACTTCTAGTCTGGAAACTAGGTAAACCTCAACTGTTACTACTCTCTAACTACCTATATCCAATCCCCCATCCATATACCAAAACAAATCTTGTTGATTCTACCTCTGAAGTGTCTATAAAATCTGGCCTCTCCTTTCCACCCTAATTACCATTGTCTTTGTCTTCTCTTATTTAAATTATTGTTACTGATTATTCCAACTGATTTTCCTTCAGTCAATCTTTTTCCTTCCATTCCATCTAGTGTTCTGGTTAAAATCCTGTTTCTTCATAGAGAACAAAATCTGAACTTCTGAGATTAGTGCATGCATTCCTCCCTCAAGGATTCTGATCAGTATACTTGGAATACCTATAGAAAAGACAACCCATCCCCAGGACATCTACCACAATCAATCTTCCAAGGAATTTATGGGTCAAATTTTTTGAAATCTGCTAGTTCCACATTGCCTCACAAACACCCTTCTTCTCTATCTGCCCCGACCCTCGCACTCCTCTCCACACTATACTGTAGACGCTTCTCTGACATGACCAGCTCCAGCTGCTCTCTTTTCCCCCAAACCTTTTAACTATACCAGCAGGAGGACAGTCACCCTCAATGTCTTCCCATTACGTTCCTGCCTAACAGAATCTTGGCCATTCCTGAGGATACCATTTCCCATACAACCCTCTCAATTGGAAGACACTCATTCTCATAGATTCCCTTCATTCCAGAGTTACTAGATGAGGAGAGCACCATTCTTGCTTTTCAATAGCACTTTGGGGCCATTACCCAATTACAATTATGTCAAAATCATTGCTACATGGAGATTGATGACACCTGGCAATGAAAGCCTCTTCATCTCCTGAGATAACAATCCCTGCTTTGTTTACTCACTGGGGACCTTAGTATCCAAATCACTAATTTTCCTGTCACTCACGTGTGCCGTGGTCCTAAATTACCTCAATGTCTGTGAGTAAGACTCAACCAGTACCCTAATCTTCCAATTACTTTTCCTTATTTCTAGTGGCCTTCACTTCAACTTCTCTGAAATTCTCCACTCCTGTGGCAATGCCTTGAACTACTCATCCACCCACACTTTGCATTCAAATAACCCCACGCTCCAACCACATCCTGTGGTGGTCTTTTCTGCTCTTTCACCTGTAAATCCCATTGTACCTTGCTTTATTCCTACAGGAATTTCACTTCACTGGCCCCTCTATTTTATTCCCATCACTAGTTTCTTCTGTTCACCTCCTTGACTAGATAGCTTAGATTCCATTAAAATTATACTTTCCTCAATATCTCCAACTTTTTCCCCTGTTGTTCTATAATTTTATTGTTCTAGAAAACCGTAAACTGGTTGCATCCAACTCGATCTTTTTGGGCCTTCAGCCAGTTTTCTGAGAACTGCCATTGGGCTTTCTTCCAAATTTTAGTCCAGCTCACATGTCACCATTCCCACCAAACCCTAGATTCTTAGATGTTTGTTTCACAGAAATAGAATATCACTCATATTGTGTTTGGTCTGTTTATACCTTTCTCCCTCTCTAAACAGGCTAAAAGCAGAAAACAAGTCTTACATTTTTCATTCCTGGTGTCTAGCACCAAGAAGTTGAATAAAAGTTGTGGCTGTTGAATAAAAGTTAAATAAATGCCATATTGTGACATATTAATCTTTCATGCAGTGGGGTGTATGTTTTGTATTGAAATGAAAAGTAATACAAGTTGTTATTATTCAATACGTTAAATTTGAATTTCTAGTAACTTCCCTAGAACATGTTATTTTTATTAAGAAAAACCCATAATGTTTTTGCTCCTTGTTAAATGATCTGAGTTACTCAAGTTATCTTAATGAAAAATGTATTTGGTTAATTAAGACAGAGTAGATTTGGTGCAAGAATAGATAAACAGAATGGAGGGTCCAGAAAAAGACCTATAAATAACAGTCACCAGATTCAAGGCAAAGTTGACACTGTGTTACAGTGGAGGAAGGATTCTCTAATGAATGATGCATGGTCAACTGGACCTCCCTCCCAGAAAGCACAAAAATTAATTCCAGATAGCATAGAAATCTAAGTTTGGAAAGTATAAAATAAAGCATTTAGAGGAAAATAGAATATCTTCAAAGTATTCTTCAACAGGACACTCAGAAAAGCTAAACTGTAAAAGAAAAAATGTTAAATTGGACTATATTCAATTGAAGAACTTCTATTCACTAGAAAGACCTATTAAGAACATGAAAGGACAACCAAAGTGTGGGAGAAGACATTGACGATACACATATCCAACAAAACACTAACATTTAGGATATATTTTTAAACCCTTCAAATCAATAAGGACTCCCACAAATTAGTTTTAAAAATACAGATAACCCTCTTTAATAATTACATTTCTTATATATATATGGGCAAATGATTTGGACACATGGACACATGTCACAAAGGAGGTTAACAAAATGGCCAATAAACATGTGGAGTGGTGCTTAACATCATTAGTCATCAGTGCTCAACATTGACCTGAATGGCTAAAATGAAAGAGACAAGAATACCAAGAAAGATTGCAAAGATGTAGAGCCACTGGGATTCTAACACACCACTGATGGAAGTCTTAATTGGTGCAGCCACTTGGAAGACTGTTAGCATATATTAAAGCTAAACATAGACACATGCTATGACCCAGTGGTTCTGCTGCTGGAATCATGTCCTGATCTTCCTCAAGAGACATGTATGAGAATGTTTATAGATGCACTAGTTAAAAAAGCCTTAAATGGAAACAACCTAGATGGCTAATAACAACAGAATGGATAAATGGGTTGTCGTATAGTCACACAATGGAAGATTATAGAGCAACGAGAATAAATGATATTACAACATGCAACAGTATGGATGAATCTCACAAATACAAATTTGAGCAAAAGATGTACACACAAGAGAGCCCATATTATCTGATTCCATTTATATAAAATATCAAAATGATAAATCTAATATATGTTGGTAGGAGTCAGGACAGTGGTTATCCTTGTGGGGGAGTAGCTGGCTTAGACCCTGGAAGGAAGCATGCGAATGATTTCTGGGATGCTGGATACAAAGATGTGTTCGGAAATTCACCAAGGTGTGCGCCTATGTTATATGCAATTTATGTTTATTATGCTTCAATCAAAAAAACTTTAATGTACCTGATACCTGTGGTATATAAGGCATCTTTTAGATGAGACATCATAACAAAAAATAATAAAGGTGAATAGGAGTCTAGGGAAAATAAGGTCAGAAAGAGTGTACTCGTAAATTGAATATGAAGGTCCATAAGCTTAGCAACTCATAAAAAATATAAACTATTCAAAATTGAATCATAGATTTACTTCACAGAGATTCTGCTCTATGATCTCCTTCAGCACAGGTTGACATTATTTCTGTACTGACTTTTAAAAATATATATCTTTGGGAGCCGCCCAGTGGCACAGCGGTTTAGTCCGCGCTTGGCAGCCCGGGGTTCGCGAGTTCAGATCCCGGGCGCCCGCCGACGCACTGCCTGTCAGCCATGCCGTGGCGGCGTCCCATATAAAGTAGAGGAAGATGGGCACGATGTTAGCTCAGAGCCAGTCTTCAGCAAAAAGGGGAGGATTGGCAACAGATGTTAGCTCAGGGCTGGTCTTCCCCACACAAAAAAATATATATATATATATCTTCCCAGTGCCTTCCAAGGGCCTTGCACAATAGAATAAAGAGTTTTGTAATTGACTATATTCTTTTGTCTTTATCACAACATAATAAACTGTTCTGTGGTGTCCTGGATGATCATTTAGCAGTTCTTTTCACTTATAATTATCTTTATACACAAGGTTTCCTAGAATATAGTTGGTGCCTACAAACAAAATTTGGATGTCAGAAACAGCATCTCATTTTAAAAAGCGTGTTTGCTTCCTAATTGAAAAATTATATTGCTTTTGGCACAAACTGAAAAGAAAAGCCATCAAATGAGATGTAGGTAGTTTAAATGATTAAAGATTATAAAAAGCTTTTATAACCTGGAATCCCAAGTTACACACTAGCTAAGATGCATTCAAGGAATGTGGCTCGTTATGGCGAAGTGTGAGAAAAGAGTATTATATTAAAGCAATTCATTTTCTTTCTTGTTGTTGTTCTGCATTTATCCAGGATAAATGCAGCAAGACAATAGACTACAGGTGGCAGATTTATTTAATAGGCAGAAAAGTCAAAGCTAAACTATCCACTTCTGCAGAATACCTTTAGGTAAGAGAGAAGACATTATCATTAAGAATAACATTAAGCTCATTAATAATTAGCTTAAGAATATGCTTTAGTCCTTACAGAATCTAACAGCAATAACCGTTAGCTTTTCTAATATTTTTGCAGAACAGATTTCATAGACTAGTGAAGATAAATGTAATAACACAAACATTTTTAACTCAGTCAGATGGATAGCAGATATACAAACCTATGGCACTTAGTTTCTTCTCCAAGTTTATAATCTGGAATAATAACAACAGTTATTATCTAAGCATTTTTATGGATAGACGCTCTGCTAACTAATATGAATTATCTCTCTTAAAAATTATAAAAATCTTCAAGGTCATGTGATAGACAATCTCTAAATATGCTGCCATCAATTTTTTCTCTCCGCATACAGGCACCCTGCTCCTCACAGCAAGAGATGCTCCCCTTTTCCTTGAACCTGGGCTGGCTCTGTGATGTCCCTCTAACAAATGGAATTGTGACTACCGGGTCATAAGAAGCCTCACAACTTCTATCTGGGTTTTTTAGAATGTGTACCCTCCAGATTCTTCTTCTCAAAACCCATCCATTATATTGTGAGAAGTCCAAACCCAGGGCTAGATTCACCAGCACGCAACCTGTGCTGCCATTGTCCCACAATTCTTGATGATTTTTTAACACGGAGCCCTGTACTTTCATTTTGCACTAGGTCCTGCAAATCAGGTAGCCGGTCTTGCCCAGAGCACATAGACAGGCTGAACTCTAAGACTATAGCCAGCGTCACCTGCCAGCCATGTCGATGAGCCACCTTGACACTGGACATTCAGCCCAGTTGAGTATTCAAATGGCAGCAGTCCCCATCAACATCTGACTGCAGTTGCATGAGAGACCCCAAATGAGAACTGCCTGGCGAAACACAGCAACTCCCAGAACCATGAGAATCAATAAAGCGTTTTTTAAGCCATTAAGTTTGAGCATGCTTTATTACCGAGCAACAGATAAGTCAGGGAGGTAGGTACTATTATTAACTCATTTATTCCTTACATTAAGCCTATAATTACTAATACTATACTCATCTTTGGAGGTATAGGGAAACAATTTTTTTAAGACCACACAGTTAAGTGGTGGGAGAGCAACGAATCACTCAGGTGTTATCAAAACACATAGCCCAGGCTGTAGATTGCTCTTCGTTATAATGACAAGTGTCTAATACACAACAATAGTACTTGATTTTTCCACTTCAGTATTACTTGATTTTTCCACTTCAACGTGATTTTTTTCTATTTTTGTTCCACTAGAGTATTTTTCCAGATTCCAATTCTAACAGTTTCATTTATAAATCTTTCCAAATTATCACTGACAAGATTTCAAGAGTAATGTCTAGGGTTGCACCTTCCAGTACCTCCTCATTTCCTCAAAAAGGTTCCAAACCATAATAATTGTAGATGCCCCCATTTTAATGCTAGCCAATTATGCTAATGGGATTGCATTACTCATTCCGAGTGATGGATGTTCAACTTTTATGATTATGTCCTCTTGTATCCCCGGCAAGGTCATCATTAATTCCTAATTGCTCAAAATTATTTTCCCACACATACACACCCACGAGGCCCTTGTAATGGGAATTCATTTCTCAAAAGGGAATTTAAGACTGAGTCTCAGATGTTCAAAACTGATGAACCAGGTAGTTGACCTGAATCAGCTAATTAAGCTTATAGGAAGTCACCAGGGAAAGAAAAGGCACATCATTAGGTTTACTTTGCTGAAAAGTAACAATTTCAGGGCTCCTGGAAAAGCAAAGAGATACCTTAAACAGAATTTCTTGAAATTTTGTTCCACTTTGACTCTGATTCAACTTTTCTGTTTCTGGCATTAACCTCAAGCACTTGAGTGAGACACCCAATAAACCATTTCTTTATTGAAATTGTTAATTACCTATTAGCCTGAAAAGTGAACTCTGAATCACTCTTTTGTTTGCATTTGAATTGTTTCAAATTAAGTTGGATGAGCGTTAGGAAAAAAATTTCTCAGGAAATAATTTCACTTCTAACCAAGACTCTTTCCAGATAATATAATTCGTGCTTGAAATGTATCTATATTCAAGTACACAGCACACTCCACGAAGCAAATCTATGTACAGTTTTCTAAAGAACAACCAGAAATCTATAATGATAATTTGTCTAATAATTTTAATTAAGAAGTAAATATTGGCTACCTATTTATAAAGCCCAAATTGATTATTATAAAATTCATTATTGACTGACCACTATATTCCAGGATCCTTAAAATCTTTTATCCAATTATCGTTTTACAGAAAGTAAAATAGTGACCCTAAAAATACTTCTAATCCACCTTATTTTCTCCTCAAATAAACGTGTATTTTAAAATAAAAAGACATAACTTCTCATTTCTCTGATATAGTTTTATCCTGTCATCTCATTAAATGCTGAAACTTTTTAGATTACTATATATTTTCAAGAAAAATCTTTAATCATTTTCTCTGCCACAGATTTAGAAAACAGTATAATAAACGTATTTTAAACTTTTTTTGATGATAAGGAACTGTCAGAGTTGAGTCATTTTTGCATCTTGTATTATAATAGTATATTTAAGGGTGTGGAGATATGTAGATGATATTTGAGAAATGCTTCTGGAATAAATGAATGAATGAACTGAGGCCTGATTTTAACTCCATAATTTCTCTGAAAAACAAAGGAGTTTTGCAGTTGTTACTCACTTTCCTTTTCTCAGTATTACTGAGAAACCAGCTGGCCACTCATAAGAACCAGTGGAACTGAGAAGAATCTGTTCACTGACTAATATAAAACTAAAGAAAATATATATATTTTTTGTGTTACATAAGAAGATAAAAATGTAAGTAAATGACCCTATTTAAATTTAATTGAACATTAAAATTCATTGATATATGGATGTGAACTTCGTAGAGAAAGCTGCATTTTTTGTTACTTTCGCTCTACTATCGCACACAGTGGCTAGCACATAGTGTGTGCTCCATTAATATTTGCTGATTAGGTAAACAAATGAATGTTTTATTTTATTGTTGTATGACTGTTTTTAAAATAGTCTAAAATATTATTCCACCTATCAGATTCTGGAAGGAGCTTTCAGAATGTCATTGTTTCTCTGTTCCATTCCCAATTTATCCCTGATAATTGTTAGCCACAGAGTAATCATTTCTCAATTATTCTTAGAGGAAATCATTATAGAGTATTTAAAACATGGCTTTTGGGAAAAGCAGCAAATTGAGATGGTTTTCTCTTTTTGTCTAGTTGATGTATCACTTTATCCAATTGTATTAATTATCGATTGCTGCGTAACAAGTCATCTCAAACTTAGTGATTTAAAACTACAATATTTGTTATCTCTAACAGTTTATGCAGGTCAGGAATTCAGAAAGGTGTCAGAGTCTCTGAGGTTGCAGTCTGATATGAGTTGGGGCTGCAGTCATCTGAAGGCTTGTCTGGGGCAGGCAGACCTACTTCCAAGGTGTTTTAATCTCAAGACTGCCAAGTTGGTTCTGCTCCATATGGGCTGCTCTGTGTGTTCATGACATGGCAGCTGGCTGTCCCCAGAGTGAGCAATGCAAGAGGCCAAGGAAGAAACTGCAATGCCTCTTACAGCCTAGCCTTGAAAGTTATATTCTGTTACTTCTGCATATTCTGTTGGTCACTCAGATCAGTCCTGATTCAATGGGTATGAATAAATGGGCATGAATACTCAGAGACAAGGATCTTTAGGGGACATCTTGGAGACTGGCCACCATACCAACTGTATATGTAAAAATATAAAACCAGATAAGTGTTTAAATTGTTTGACCTATGACCAAAAAGCATTTGCCATTAATTCCAGTGAAAGCTTTTTCATCTACATTCCCACATACCTTGACACTTTTGGCTTTAAGTCAGTCTTAAAAGGTTTGCCACGAACTTTTAATTTCATAGTATTGGAATAACAATTTAATCATCGTTAATGTGTTATTTGCAGTTTCTTTATTTTCATTTCTTCTCTCATTGATTTGATCTAATAAATTTACATTTGACATATACAAAATAATAAAACCATAGAATTTTTCATCGAAACCATTTGAGTATGAACAAGGTCATTTCTCTTTAAAGTGCATTACCCAAATTGTTTCCACTTAACCTTTTGAACAGAGCAGGGGCTGACTAAGCTCATAGACTAATTTCACAGAAAAAAAAAGGCAAATCCAGCATAGGGGAGAGGGAAGCGATACAGAAATGTGGCTCTGAGGAGAATCCTAAATTATGGGAGTCTAGAGTTAATGAAGCAGCAAAAGAAAGGAAGCTGGAAGCTATGGGAGGAACTAGCTTGTTCTGAGGACTTCAATGCAGGAGAGCTTCTTTGAAGGGCTTCTGACTCATCCTTAGTGGCCTCAGCAGGCCCAAATGCAGCGTCCAGAGCCCAGTCTCTGAGAGTCATGGTCATGTTTGTGGACCTGCCATTTCAGTAGCAGGCTGAAATGAAGATGCTGCTGTTATCTAGTTGTACTTTCTCATCAGCATCATTAAGTAAAGTGTATTGTTCCATGTCGTTTGCTGTGCTAACGTGCTCCACTCTATTTCAAAGACATGGACCACTGTTTTTCTAAAATAAGAAAGTGCTGTCTTGGGAAACAGTTGTCAAAAGCTAAGGCCTTCAGAAACTTAATTGGATGAAGAATGTGACATTATTATTTATAAGTTTAGAAAAAAGGTTTTGTTCTTGGGGATTCTTTATGTTATAGTAGGAAAGGCTCAGACTTTGAGAAATTATTTGAAAGTCATTTCCCTACTTCCCAGTTACATAACCATGGGCTGGTTACTGATGCTTTCTTTGCCTTCTACATCAAATGGGAATAATACTTACCTCACAGAATTCTTAAAAAGATTCAGTATGACAACAATTCTAAAGTACCTCGTATAGTAAATACCCATTTAATTTTTGTTCCCTTCTCTCTTTTGCTTTTTATTTGTTCTCAATATGAACACTATTTTCTGATAATATCAAATCAATTTGCTGGCAGCCAATATTTAATCTTCCAGTGAAAGCTTTTCCTAAAGTCTATATCCTGAAGATTGCATATTTTACTCATAACCTTTCTTGGTATTTGAAGGAGCAAGGCCAGTAGTACTTCCTCATCTGTCTTATGCCCAATCCTTGTCATGAAATTTTTTTTTCATCACCATTCTTCAGATAATCCTCAATATAAGTCTTAATAACATGTCTGAAAATTTTTGTCCTGTTAATTATTTATTGACCAGCTCCTGGGGTTGTTTGTTTATTTTACGTGAAGTAACATTGGAATCTTACCTGATAAAACTGTCATTAATATTTTCATTTCCAATTTCTCTACTCTTTTCCCTTGTGTAAAAAAAAAAAGGAATCGATATAGCATGAGTGTAATGTAGTACAAGAAAAAAAATTCTGTTCATTTAGTTTTTTAAATCTCTTTGCACTTACTACTCCCATTTCTGAAATTATTTTTCATTGATTCTATTTTTCATTATTTGCATGTCCTAATAAATATCTAAAACATAATTAGTTCCCTACTTGTTCTATAAACCTTTCAAATTTAAAAGTGAGACTTTCTTTTTCTAATCTATTTTTAGGCACATAGGTGTTAAATATCATTACAAATTTATTTTTCCAATTTCCAGTTACTGCTTTCCTCCCCCAGTTTTCATCAATAGAGCTTTAATGTGAAAATGTGGATATTAATGGGCAAGTCCCACTACATTATTTTCTATGTACATGAGAATGTGATGAATGTGTGACCCACCGGTTCTTTCCTAACGTGTTATGTTAGCTATAACGTGTTTCTCATGATAAAGCGGCTCACAAGGTGAATTCTCTGAAAGTGCAAGTTGCTACTAAAAATTCTCATACTCATTTCAGATCTAATATTTTTCTCTATCATGGTGATTTTTTTCTTTCTAATTTCTACAAAATGACATTTGGAAATCCTGTAGCAGTATTCTGGTTTCACTGATATTTAAATAATGGATCACAAATTAAATTTTTGCTATTTCTTGATAGGAGAAAAGAAAATAAGTTCATTATTTTTTCTTCACTACTTCCTTATTTAAAACATCTTGCACTGCTCACTAATTCTAAGTCAATGAACTAATATGGAAAATAAAGTCCGTGTTAATAAAACCATGCACTAGTTTTGGTTGGTGACAATGTGGTTTTTTAGTATAACTCAGCCTCATTGGCAAAATTCTAGAAATATAAATATTTCGCAATGATTGCAGAAGGGATATTATAGGTTGAATTTTGTCCCCCCCAAAAAAGATATGTTGAAGTCCTAACCCCCAGCAACTCAGAACATGACCCTATTTGGAAATAGGATCTTTGCAGATGTAATCAAATTGAGTTTATTAGGGTGAGCCCTGATCCAACATGACAGGTGTCCTTATGGAAAAAAAAGGGGGGGAAATTCGAACACTGACATGCACAAAGGGAAGACAATGCAAAGAGACAAAGGAGAATGCCACGTGAAGACTGGAGTTATGTTTTAACAAGCCAAGGGACGTCGGGGCAGAAGCTGAGAGAGGCAAAGAAGTATCCTTCTCTCAGAGATCTCTGAGGGAGCATGGCCCTGCCAACACCCTGATTTCAGACTTTCAGCTTCCAGAGTAGCGAGAGAATACATTCTGTTGTTCCAAGCCACCCAGTTTTTGGTACTCTGTTATGGCAACTCTAGGAAATTAATACAAATGTAAAGCTAATAGCTACTTTAATTCACCAGATGTAAATTACATGGACTATGACTACATAAATACAACATCAAAAAACTTATTTTAAAAACGAATCATTGCTTTACCACCACGGATCTTTATCATCATGGACCATTTTGGAAACATAAGAAGATATTTTTTGGACACTTCTTTGTGTCTAATACCATTATAAGTGCTTTACTTGTATTCATTCCTTTGAGCCTCACAACTACACTTTGAAATCGTTATTACCATTATAATCCCTATTCTGAGGCACAGAGAAGAGTGGTAAACTTTCCCAGATTGTATCCCTAGTGAGTCAGCCCACAGGGTGCGTGTTCTCAGTCACAACACGAGAGGGCCTTCAACCAGTCTGTCCCCTCTGACTTCACCCTTGCCAGTTAATGCCTCACTTTGTCAACCTTCTAAAACAGAGCTGTTGTCACTTTATTCAAACATTCAAAATACCCCTTTTTTACAATTGTCCACAAGAATGCTGCCAGAGTCTTCGGCGGCACATGGCATTCATTGCACCCTGTAACCTGGCATAAACCTACATTTCAAAACACGTCTCCAGTCACATATGTATACAGACATTAAAAGAACAGAAATTGCATAAGTGGTGTTGGAGAACAATGAGGGCATGTAGAAATGTCAGTAGTTAGGTTCGGTGCAGGAAACACAGCTGACAATGAGTCCTTCATACAAGACATCAGGTCAGGATAAGACACACAGGCACACAAATCTTGCCCCGGCCCCTTCTTACCCACCTAGTCTTCTCTCTTCCTACTGTCACTTTTTCACAGCACATACTTCTGTATTTTAGAATGATCATGTTCTCTCTTACATTCTGATATTTATATTTGCTGCTTTCCCTTCCTGTGCCCTTTTCTCTTAACATCATCTCCCCTTCCCCACCTCCACCCACCCATTACACCACTTTCATGGATAGCTTCTACTAGAACTCTGTGATTCAGCTTATTTACCCCTGCCCTGATAAGCCTTCTCTGATTTGTCTCCCATCACCTGGCCAGTCCAGAATATGTGCTCCACCTGCGTGCTCTCTTTAATCTTTAGCATTCATTGCACACTTTTGTAATAGTCAGTTGGCTTGTATATATCTCCATTCTAAACTCCTTGAAAATAGAAACTTCGCGTTAGCCTTTGACTGCCCAGAGTACACAAAATGACTGGAAAGAAGCAACAACTCAATATGTGTTTGATGAATGAATAAGTGAATGAATGAATGCTGAAACCTAGGAAAACCTGGGAGTGTATGATGAAGAGCAAGCAGAGAAAAATGCCAGGTCTTTGGAAAGACCCTACAGCCACAGCTGTATGTGGTGCTGAAGCTCTGGAATCCATGAATAATGGTACAAACTAAGATGTGCCTGCCAACCAGGCACCCAAAGGCAGGAATAAGATCACAGAGTTGGGACTGGACACATTTCATGTGCCAAAGCAGGTTTTTATCCAACTTGACTAGCTGGGAGGAAAGACGAGAAAGTCAATTCAGAAGAATGAGTCATAGTAGGGTCAGAACCTATGTAGACAGCAAGAAATAAGGTAAAAGCAAGCAGCTAAGGTCAGGTGATGTGCCAGGTAATTTCATAGGCAGATCATTTGAAATAGAAGATGCCGTATCAAAACATTATACAATTGTTCTTCAGAAACGTATTCAGACCAGAGAATTAAGAGCCACGGAATCAACGGATAGGAAAGTAGATACAGCTGCAATTATACAAAACAGTGGTGATTATAGTAGATGTGTGATTTAGACCCTAAAATTTGATGGAATTCCTACTAAAGCAGAAATCAACTCCTATTTGACTAGCCAAGGCCGTAAGCTCCATGAGGCCAGGGCAATAACTGCCTCTGCTGTATCTGCAGCCTAGCACCTTAGAGACACAGAATAGGTACTTAGATACTAGAAGGATAGATCTTTCACTTACATGACATACCAACTTCTCTTCAGTCTTTCCTCCCAGGTGTCACCCTTCATCCACTTGCCCAAGCAAGAAACCATGAAGCATCATAGACTTCCTCTCCCTCACTCACCCTCCCAACATAATTACCAATAAGCAACCCTTGTTAATTCTACTTCCAGAATTCAATTTAGTGAATCTATGTACTTTTTTCCCCATTAACACAATGCTTGTTCAGGCCACCATTCTTGTTCATTTGCACTCCTGCTAAATCCTTCTAACTGTTCCCTTCACTTCTAACTATTCTTCTAAAATCAGCTCTTCAAATTACCACTATACTGATAAGTGTTGTGGGTTGAATTATGTCCTCCAAAAAGATACGTTTAAGTGTTAACTCTCAATACTTGTGAATGTGATCTTATTTGGAAATAAGTTAATATAAGTCTATACCAGATTAGGATGGGCCCTAATTCAATGACTGTTGTCCCTATAAGAAGCGGGAAATTTAGACACAGAGAAAAACAGGGAGAAAACTATAAGGCAACGGAGAGATGACAGAGGCAGAGATTGGATGCATCTACAAACAAGGGACACCAAGGATTGCCAGGAACCACCAGAAGAGAGCAACAGGCAAGGAAGGATCCTCCCCTAGAGACTTCAGGGAGAGCAAGGCCCTGCCTACTGACACCTTGAGTTCAGACTTTTAGCCTCTAGAACTGTGGGAATATATTTCTGTTGTCTTAAGTCACCCAGTTTGTAGTTATCTGTTATGGCAACCCTGGGAAACTAACACAATACGCAAAAACAAAAATTCAATCAAGTCTCTCTAATGCTCAGCATCCTTCTTGAACAATCTTCAGATAGAATACAAATCCTTTTATAAGTCCTAAGGAACCCCATGTGATCTGTTTCCTCCCCAACTTTCTAGATTAATTTCTTGAAATTTCCAGGTTTGCTACACTTCAGAAATGCAGAACTTGTTTACTTTCCTCCAATATGCCTCAACTTCAAGGCCCTCGTACAAGCTGCTCCTCCTGCCTGAGAATCCCCTTTCTCCCTACTTTCCTCCTCCAGTTAACATGACTAACTCTGATATTGTCCTATCTCACAGCATCATTCCATCAGGGAGGCCTCTCAAGATGTCAAAACTGGTTTAGGCTCACCTGCTATGTAACAATACAGTACAGACTTTATTCTATGTAATGGATTAATTTTCTTTTTTCCTCCGTAAACTGTAGATTCCCTAAAAGGAGGAACAACATCTTTCCAGGGTTTTCCACTGTATTTCCTGTATCTAGCATAATGTTATGATTATGATAATACTATGATTATCTTACTATCACTACCCAATCACAATTACCAGAATTATTACTACTACTATTAATAAAGAGCTAACAATTATTGAGCACCAATAGGTACCAGGAATTTTGCAAATAATGAAAAAGTGTCACATCATTTAATGTTCTTATTTAATGGTGATTACATAGTAATCAGCATTATTTCCAAGCTATTGATGAGAAAAGTGGATTTCAGAGTGGTTGAATTACTAATGCAAGGTCTCACTGCTCTGCAGTGAGAGAATGAGAGCTCATCCTAGTTGTTTCTGACTTCAAAAGGCCATATTCTTAATGATTTTGCTCAATAAACATTTGTTGACATTCCAACAGAGAGCACAGCACAAATAAAGACCAGGTGGTGAAATTAACACAACTGTGTTTGAGGAAAAATGAGACAGAGATTTAACTTTTAGTGAGAAAATGAAAAAGGAGGTTTGTTGTACATAAAGGCCAGATTAAGAAGCAAATTTGAAGGAAATAATTGAGACCCTATGATTAGGTAGAAAATGGTTTTTAGGAAAGTAGAGTAGGGATAAGAAAGGTGTATTAATTGGTAGATCAAATAGGACACTATATCCTCTGAAGATTCCAACCCATAAAAACGGCACTGGATGAGTGAAATGTAAATTGATTCAGTCTCATCAAATATACAGGACCTTATGGAAATTAAAATAAAAAATACTCCCAAACTTTGTGGGAAATCAGGAGGATGGGGTGGAGGATTGTGACATGTACATTTTGAAAATTGTGATGTAGTTGCTTCAATCTGGTGATCATCATTGGCTAAATTTCTGAAAACAAATAATGTGGGATGTACCTGGAATGAATAATTCATTTTTTAATCTAGATTTTAAAACCTTTAGTATGATTTTCAAGAAAACGTCTGGTTTTGACAGTCATAGGAGAAAATTGGAGTATAGTCATGGGTTGTTTAACGACGGGGTTACATTCTGAGAAATCCATTGTTAGGCAATTTTGTCGTCGTGTGAACATCACAGAGTGTACTCACACAAACCTACATGGTATAGCCTATTAGACGTCTAGGCTATATGGCATTAATCTTATGGGACCACTGTCATATATTGGGTCCATCATTGAGGAAAATGTCATTATGTGGCACATGACTGTAAAACATATTACCCATTTCTTTTTACAGAATATTAATGCTGCTTTGGGCAATGAAAGATAATTAGTAGATGAATCTCTTTCTGCATACACTTTTCTAAAAATAGAAAATGAGTTGCACCGCAATGTAAATGTTGATAATATATTTAAAGAGTATTTATTGGAAGAATTGCCAAATTCCCAGCCAACTCAGGGAGCACACATGACCCAGTCAAGCTTTGCTGAGAGGGAGCAATAGCTTCTGATCATGCTTGAGGTGAAGAGAGAAAGTCACAATGGCTTCAAATTTGAATCTGAGATGAGGTAATTGAGAGTTGTTTTGTGGTAAAAAAGGAAGCAGGGAGGGAGAACTGACTTTGCAGCAGAGTAGGATAAACTCTGCTTTATCCATTTAGGTTCTGAGCCCATGGAACTATAAAGGTCCAATGGAAAATGAAGAAATAATAGGATTACAGATGTGGGTATCATGGCACTAGAGATGCAGGACTGAAATGCTGGAGAAAGGCTGTAACCAAAGAAAACACTTGGGGCATTTAGGTTAAGAAATGTTCAAAGGAATCACAGAAATGTATTCTGTTCTCCAAGGAAATGGAACAAAAAGCAAACACAATGGAGGACTTTACTCAAATTGGGTAACCCCACAGATGGTGTGTAATAATAAAAGAAGGAAGAAAAGCAAGCATAGAAGACATAGAGAAATAAGAATAGAGCATAAGCAAAATATGGAGAATTTGAAGAGAAAATGGTCACCAAGAGCAAATATTAAAAGTGGTTAAGGGCTGGCCTGGTGGCATAGTGGTTAAGTTAGCACATTCTGCTTTGGTGGCCCGGGGTTTGCCAATTCAGATTCTGGGCACAGACCTACACCCTGCTCATCAAGCCATGCTGAGGCAGCGTCCCACATAGAAGAACTAGAAGGACCTACAACTTGGATATACAATTATGTCCTGGGGCTTTGGGGAGAAAAAAAAAGAAGAGGAAGATTGGCAACAGATGTTAGCTAAGGGCCAAGCTTCCTCAAAAACAAAAAGTTGCAAATAAAAAAAAAAATCGTCAAGAACAAGGAAGACCAAGAATGGGGTCTTAGATTTAGCAAAATGTTGGTGTTCCTTGGGAAAGTAATTTCTGGGACAAGGGTAAGAATTGAAGCTGGCAAGCAGTGGATTAAGCAGGAAATGACTAGGGAGAAAGAGGAAGGAATGGATGTAGTATAAAAGGAAGAATGGAATGTTAGTGTAAAAATTATATCTTAACCTATAAATAAGCACTGATGATTTGGTTGATGTTTCCTCAGAGGGTGTTCTTGTGTATCCTCTGGGAGGTCTACACAGGTAATGGAAACTCAGATACATGAGAAGTGCAAGCAAATAATTATGGAAGGATCTGCACAGAAAAGAAAGTTTTGTAGGACACTGGTCCCAAATACTTGCAAAACAGGTGGAAAATCAAAGCATAATGATGTGAAGACATGAATTTGAGAATGAGTTACAAATAAATGCTTTATTTATATTTAAATAAATATTTACAAATAAATTTATATAAATAATTTATAAAATTTATAAAAAATAAATAAATAAATGTTTAAGTTACAGGAAACTGAGTAACGGCAATGAAATAAGAAATACAGGACATTTGGGAGATGGAGGGGATGTTGTATCTATTACAGACTGGAAAGGAAGGAGTAATAGCAACCACCTTGCAATCATATTAGGAGGACATACTAGGAAGAGATGAAATACTTTCAGAAGGAAAGATGAGGGACAATTGATGGAAAGCTGGAAGGGTTATGAATAAATTGGAAAGGCCCACATTCATCCTTTGATTAAACTGAAACATAGAAATGGTGAGATGATGAAATAGGAAAGTTTACTAGAGATCATGTATCTTCTGTGCCTTGAAGAAAAAGGCATCTGGGTGGTTTAACTGAAGAGAAATTAGAGTACTGGTGCTCAAACATCAATGTGTATGAGGATCTCTAAAGATTCTGGTTAAAAATACAGATTCTGGGCCCCAACCACAGATCTGATTGAGGAGATGGGGGTGCCCAAGAATCCTCCCTTTTAAAGTCACCCTAGGTAATGATCTCCCAGGTGATAGAGGTTGTCTTCTTCCCACACTTTGAAAATATTAGAGGGCCTAGAGAAAATTTTTTAAATAATAACAAGACATTTTAAAAATTGAAGTTAATTCCAGTGAGAAAGACTGTTAAAGAAGTTAACTTTTCCTTACAGCAAAGAAGGCAGGAGGATGATTTAATAATCACCTCCAAGTGTATTAAGTGTATATATAAGAGGATAACTGAGGGATTTTTTCTCCATTTCCATTGTTGTCTACACAGGGGAAATTGACTTGGATTAAAGTAAAAACTCATTTACAAGGAAAGATTTCTTGACTTAAATAATGATTATAGGCTACAACTGTCACGAAGGGCATTTTGGAGAATCTATATTCTTGCTTTGTTTTGTCTTGCTTAAAAATAAGAAGAAGAATAAAAATCTATCAGTCTTGGCTATTTTAGGGTGTGTCCCTTCATCAATATTGGAAATTGGGTCATTGACTGGAGGATATTTTGAGGTCTTTCCCAGTTCTATGCCACAAACATTTAATAAGGATATATTGCTCTCTGAATAGGCTATGCAAGAGTCATTAGCTGTGACTAATATGCGATCCTCAAGACGTGCCCGAGAAGCCCCATTAATCACGTCAAATTGCTGCTAAAGACATTTTGTGTATGAAAGTGTGTGTGAGTGTGTGCATGAGTGTGTGTGTTTGTGTGTGTGGTCATTTATCAAACTCCAGAATAAAGATAGTGACTTAATTGAAAGGCATACCTTGTCCATTTTTTACTTTTTCTCTCTTTCCCCTAACTCTTAAGGACCACCCCTGAGAGCAGGAGAGTGCTCTCCTCAGCCAGCATTTGTAAATGCTAAGTGGGGCAGAGTTGCTCAAGCAAACAGAGGGTGGAATTCCACCTGGTTCTCTCTCCCTGCTACAATGAGGGAGAAGCAGCTTGGTTTCTGCAGCCCTCCCATGCTGTGATAAGCCATAAAAAAGACTGGCTAAAGTGACTACAGATGTTGTGTGAAATAGCCAGTATGTTTTCCACCTGTCTATATTTGCCTAAGGGGTCAGGGACAATCAAATTAAAGCAATATGCAAGATGTGACAGATGTTTGTCCTATTGAGATAAATCTCAACAAGTTGCAGAAAGGTAGAATAAATGTAATACATAAAACAAAACACAGAAACCACTTCAGAAGGTGTCCTGAGAATAACAACATTTCTAAATAAAGGCCCATTACTTTATGCCCTTCCCTTCTAATTAGACCCATAATTGGACACTTTATAGTACCTAGTGGAAGCATAATTAGTCATTCTTTTTATAGTAGCGTAATTTGTTGGGAGTTAGATTGCTGAAGATTTTGGAGATTTTTTATCTTTTCCAGGCAACAGGTAATGACATGGTGCATTGCCCATTTTGTTGGAAGAACTTAGATGAGTGTTTCTCCATCAAATTAATGTCCTCCAATCTATCTCATGTTCTCTCAAAATATAGGATGATGGTCTGTATCTCTGAGGCTAATGCCAGGTAATGAAATAGTCTTTCAATAACTTATTGACTGGAACGTGGCTAACATGTCAGGATCAGAGAAAAGAGAGTTAGAATGACAGTATGATTATGACAGTATGATTATATATGTCGTGAAACCAAACACTAATAGGGGGTGTTTTTCTTTTGTGTCACACTGGCTAGATGTCTCTGGTCAAATACACAATATATGCTTCTTGGCAAAGTTCTTTTTTGGTCTTTATCTTTCTTTTCCTATCTTAAAATACTTTATGCTCTGAAATTTCAGCAACTGCTCCTGAAAATTATTAGACTTAAAAAATATGAGTTGGCCAGCAAAAGCATAAAACCAATCAACCATTGGACGTTAACTCTTTTGAAGGTTGTAAAACCTTATGAGACATGATGAAATAGCATTCATTGCATTTTGTGCAAAGATTAATCTGTTCCAATTCAAGTCATTTGTAAATACTTTCAGGGACATAATAGAGGGTTGTGTGTTCTTTGCTTTAAGGCAAAAGACTATTATGATTACTGGTGTATATTGTTCCCTAATTTCATTGTCATAACATGACACTTGGGTCTGAATACAGGCAATCCGCTTCTGGTCTCAGCTGCTGCCAAATGCAGGCTGCCCTAGATGGCCACCTATGTGGCTGTAGTGAAGGCCAATGGAAGTTACATGAACCATTTTTCTTTCTCTACTCAGGTTTCCACTCTCTCAGTCATAAGGCCAGTCAAGCGCTGAAGCCTAATTGAGATTTGGATGCCTTTTGCTTGTCGCAGCATCCCTCCTCACTAATACAGAAGTGGTATTTACTCTGGACCTGGGACTCTGTGTCGAGGTCATCCAGTGTTGGGTACTATTTAAGCATTGTTGGTATTGAAGAGTTCTTTCTCAAGAGAATACCAATATTTTTTTAAATTGATCTGTGATTTATCAATGTATTTGTTGAGTGCTTGTTATTTGTCAGACACTGTACTACTACTAAGCTTTCTTTTCCCCAAACTCTGCCTGCTGCAGGAACTGTAATACTGGAATTACCTTATCAGTGGTGATTCGGAACACATATCATTCCATTCTCTCATCCAATCCTTCCAGGAACAGGGCCTGTAAATCATTAGTGCTCTCATGAGAGAAGGAAATGTACCCAGAGGGTTCCAAGCTTCTCCTGATATTGTTAGTCAACATCACGAGCATTTTGGGAAACCAGGATAGGTGGCCAAAACAAAAAAAGCACAGAGATGGGAAATGAGGATGCCTCAGGCTAAAGAGATACTAAGAGGAGTGATTGCTCCTTGTTCCATCCACCAAGTCTGTCAATAGCATGGCACATAGGAAAATGTGCCTGCCAACACAAATGAAATGGATGGACTAATTTAACAAGCACTAATCAACTAACTCAGGTGGAAATTTCAGTTAGATTGCACTGATGTGTATACATTGACAATAGGTTAATTTCTAGGGCAGTTCAGGCATTAGAAAATTCCTTGGCTAATAAAATTGACTGATATGTGTGTTCTTCACATTTGGAAGAGCACCATAGCCTCAAAACTCATTTTGAAAGAATTGAAAAAGGATAGGTTCCCCCCCCCAAAAAAAACTATTGAGATTTCTCAAATCATTTAATTCACAGTAGATGAACTGTTTCACTCACAGTCTAGACCAAAACGTTTTTTATAATTCTATTTTATGCATATAAATTTTGTGTATTTTTACTGCATAATTAGCAATTTACTTACACTTACATATATGCCACTTATTTATACCATTAAGAGGAAGAATTTATGATTCAGTCAAGACATGTTATATAGCTGGACTTTGGATAATCTGAGTGAAGATTTTTATAGCCTACTGGAAGTCAATTTGTATACCATAAAATGTATATAGTTCATACATATATGGAATTATCAAATTGTACACCTCAAAGAGATCCTTAGGATCATTTGCAAAATGCAATATACACTCAAAAAAGTTGCAGAATAAGGAGGTTCAAACATATCAAACTGAAGAAGCTAGAGAGCCACATGACCATATGAAGTACAGAATTAAATTTAAGTACAATTGCCTTTGAAGGCAGAGGCAATAATATATTTTCCTCTATATAATTAGTTCCACTTACATCACCACCCCTTGCTTGCATATGAGCCTCATCCAGGGTCTTTTAAACAAAATATAGGGGCATATCAAAATGTCCTTGAATGGGCAGGTTAGGATTGTTTTAACTTAATAGTGTTTTTTCTTAATTATGAGAGAAAATATCTTTTTATTTTTTGATGGGGAAGAGGAGTAGAATGGTAGATTTAAACAAAGTCCAAGAAAACTACATGAGAAATTAATAAAATTTATTTGTAGGTTGTAAGTGAAGGTGATTGTAAGGTATTCCCCTTAAACATGAAATAATATAAATAAGTCGCATTCTGATAGTTTTACTTTATACATCAGAGATATGTATTATCAACTTAAACAAATTCTTAAAGGCTAAGAGTTCCTAGACATGACTATAACCTGATGGGTAATATTTTAATGTCTAAAAAAAGAAATGTTGTCAGTGCCCTATTTACTGTTTTCATGAAAGAGGATGCCCTAACAGGTCAATCCTTATGTCTAGTGTGCTAGATCAGCACTTAACAATTGACTGAATAAGTTCTGATGGTACAATTGTACAGCATGGTGACTACAGTTAAATAATACTATACTATATTCTTGAAATTTGTTAAGAGAGGATAACTTAAAACATTCTCACCACACACACATACAAAATGGTAATTATGTGAGGCCATGGATATGTTAAACAGATTATGGTAATCATTTCACAATGTATTATATGTATATATCAAATAATCACATTGGACAGTTTAAATATATACATTTTTATTTGTCATTATACATTTGTAAAAAAGGTAATTGAGAGTACTTGAGACCAGTAGCTCTAAACCTTACCAGACCTAGCAATTGCTTTTTGTTACTAAGTTTTGTCCTATAGCATAGCTTGAATTGAAATTTTTAGATAATATAGCTATCCTGTGCATATAAATTTACATATGTGAACGCATATTATACTCTAACCACAAAATAAAGGGAGAAATTACTAATATCTAATAATCAGGCATGACTGCACCAGAAGATTTCATGAAGTTTACTAATGTTGGTACCTACTGAAAATGATTAAGTCTGCATTTAAGAGAAGTAATATCAGGAGCCATTTTATATAGGAAGGACAAGAAAATGAAAGATCTGAATATAGTTGAGAATCTGGTGTGAAGGTTAAGACAAGAGTATTAGAAATAACTACAACTATAATAATTTGTTAATGGATACACAAAGTAAAAAGACATAAATTGTGACATCAAAAACATAAACGTGGGGGCCAGCCCAGTGGCAAAGTGGTTAAGTTCACACACTCTGCTTCAGTGGCCCCGGGGTTTGCAGGTTCAGATCCTGGGCACAGACCTACACCACTCATCAAGTCATGCTGTGGAAGCAACCCACATACAAAATAAAGGAAGATTGGCACAGATGGTAGCTCAGGGCCCATCTTCCTTACACACACACACACATAACAAACATAAATATGGGGAGAGGGGAGAGTAAAAGTGTAGAGCTTTAGAATGCATTCAAAGTTAAGTTGTTAACAACTTAAAATAGACTGTTATAAATGTAAGATATTTTATGCAAGCCTCACATAACCACAAAGCGAAAACCTATAGTAGATAAAGAGAAAGAATCTAAGCATACCACTACAGAAAATCATCAGATTACAAAGGAAGAGTGTAAGAGAAAAAAGGAAGAGTGTAAGAGAAAAAAGGAACAAAGTAATTACAAAATAGGCAGAAAGCAATTAACAAAATGGCAATGGTAAGTCCATACCTATTAATAATTACTTTAAATGTAAATGGACTAAATTCTCCAGTCAAAAGATACAGAACAACTGAATGGATAAAAAAACAAGACCCAACTATATGCTGCCTACAAGAGACTCACTCAAGCTTTAAGGACACAGAGGCTGAAAGCAAAAGGATGAAAAAAGATATCCCATGTAAATAAAACTAAAAGAAAGTAGAGATTGTTGAACTTACAACAAACAAAATAGACTTTAATCCAAAGACAGTAGTAAGAGACTAAGAACATCATTATACAATGATAAAGGGGTGAACCCAAAGATATAACATTTGTAAATATTTATGCACCCAATACAGGAGCACCTAAATATATAAAGCACCTAAATGTATTAACAGACCTGAAGGGAAAAACAGACAGCAATATAATAATAGTAAAGGAAATTCAGCATCCCACTTTCAACAATGGATAGATCATCCAGACAGAAAATCAATAAGGAAACATTGGCTATAAACTACACATTAGACCAGATGGTCTATTAACAGCTATTTATAGAAAATTCTATCCAACAGCAGCAGAATACGTGTTCTTCTCAAGCACACATGAAGCATTTTCCAGGATAGATCATACATTAGGCTACAAAACATATCTCAATAAATTTAAGTAGACTGAAATCAAGTCAAGCATCTTTTCTGACCACAATAGTATGAAACTAGATATCAATCACAAGAAAAAAACTGAAAAATTCACAAATATATGGAGATGATTAAACAACATGCTACTGAACAACCAATACTCAAAGAGGAAATCAAAAGACAAGTCAAAAAATATCTTGAGACAAATGAAAATGGAAATACAACATGCCAAAACTTATAGAGTAAAGGAAAAGCAGTTCTAAGAGGGAAGTTTATAGTGATAAACACCTACATTAAGAGAAGAAAAAGATCTCAAATAAACTAATTTTATACCTCAAGGATCTAGAAAAAGAATAACAAACTTAAAGTGCAGACCAATAAGCCCAACGTTAGTAGAAGGAAGGAAATAATAAAGATCAGAATGGAAATAAATGAAATAGAGCCTAAAAAGATCAATGAAACTAAGAGCTGGTTTTTGAAAAGATAAGCAAAATAGACAAACTTTTAGCTAAACTTAACAAGAAAAAAAGAGATAGAACTAAAATAAATAAAATTAGAAATAAAAGAGGAAATGTTACAACTGATACCACAGAAATACAAGGATCATAAGAGACTACTATGAATGATTATGTGCCAATAAATTGGACAACCTAGAAGAAATGAATAAATTCCTAGAAACATAAAACCTACCAGGACTGAATCATGCAAAACTAGAAAATATGAACAGATCAACGACTAGGGAAAAAGAAGCAATAATCAAAAACCTCCCAACAAAGAAAAGCCCAGGACCAAATGGCTTTATTGGTGAAATCTACCAAAAATTTAAAGAACTAACACCAATCCTTCTCAAAGTATTCCAAAAAAGTAGATGAGGAGGAAACACGCCCAAACTCATTTTATGAGTCCAGCATTATCCTGATACCAAAACAAAGACAGTACAAAAAAAAAAGAAAATTACAGGCCAATTTCCTTGATGAAAATATACACAAAAAATCATCAACAAAATATTAGCAAACCAAATTGAACAATACATTAAAAGGATCAGACACTATGATCAAGTGGAATTTATTCTAGAGTTGCAAGGATGGTTCAATATCCACAAATCAATCAATATGATACACCACATTAACAAAATGAAGCATACAAATCATGATCATCTCAATAGATGCAGAAAAAGGATTTGCCAATTTTCAATATCCATTCATGATAAAAACTCTCAACAAACTGAGTAAATGGAGAGAATGGGCCTCAACATAATAAAAAAACATATGTGACAAGCCCACAGCTAACATCATACTCAACAGTGAAAAGCTAAAAGCTTTTCCTCTAAGATCAGGAAAAAAGACAAAGATGCCCACTCTCACCACTTCTATTCAACATAGTACTGGAAGTCCTAGTCAGAGCAATTAAGCAAGAAAAAGAAATAAAAGGCATCCAAATCAGAAAGAAACAAGTAAAACTGTCTCTGTTTGCAGATGATATGATCTTATATAGAGAAAATCCTAAAAACTCCATCAAAAAACTATTAGAACTAATGAACAAATTCAGTAAAGCTACAGGATACAAAATCGATATACAAAAATCAATTGTGTTTCTATCCACAATAACAAACTATTGAAAAGATAAATTAGGAAAACAATCCCAATTACAATTGGATCAGAAATAATAAAATACCCACAAATGAATTTAACCAAGGAGGTGAAGGATCTGTATACTGAAAACTGTAAGACATTGATGAAAGAAAGATGTTGAAGACACAAATAAGGAAAAGATATTCTTGCTCATGGATTAGAAGACTTAATATTATTGAAATGTCCATGCTACCCAAACCAATCTACAGATTCAATGTAATCCCTATCAAAATTCCAACAGAATTTTTCACAGAACTAGAAAAAAAGAATTTTAAAATTTGTATGGAACCACAAAAGATTCCAAATAGCCAAAACAATCTTGAGAAAGAAAAACAAAGCTGGAGGCATCAAACTTTCTGATTTCAAACTCTATTACAAAGCTAAAGTAATCAAAACAGTAATGACATTGGTATAAAAACAAACACATAGAAAAATGGAACAGAATAGAGAGCGCAGAAATAATAGATAGCCCATGCATATTTGGTCAATTAATTTACAACATAGGAGCCAAGAATACTCAATGGGGACAGGATAGTCTCTTCGACAAATGGTGTCGGGAAAACTGACAGCCACATGCAAAAGAGTGAAATTAGATCCCTACCTTACACCATACACAAAAATCAACTCAAAATGGATTAAAGACTTAAATTTAAAACCTAAAACTATAAAACTCCTGGAAGAAAACATAAATGGTAAGCTCCTTGATATTAGTTTTGGCAATAAGCTTTGGATGTTACACCAAAAGCAAAGGGAACCAAAGCCTTTGGAAAAAATGACAGCCTACAGTAAATGAGGTAGATTTAGAAGACAGAAGGAAACCATCCACAAAATGAAAAGCCAACCTACTGAATAGGAGAAAATATTTGTAAATCACATATCTGATAAGGGGTTAATATCCAAACTATGTAAAGAACTCATACAAATCAATAGCAAAAAAAAATCCAATTAAAAAATGGGCAGGAAAACTGAACATACATTTTTCCAAAGAAGACATACAAATGGTAAACAGTTAAATAAAAATGTGCTCAACATCACTAATCACTAGGGAAATGCGAATCAAAATCACAATGAGATATCACCTCAAATCTGTTAGAATAGTTATCATCCAAAAGACAAGATAACAAGTGTTGGCAAGAATGCAGAGAAAAGGGAAACTTGTGCACGCTGGTGAAATGTAAATTGGTGCCACCACTGTGGAAAATAGTATGGAGGTTCTTACAAAAATTAAAAATGGAACTACTATATGATCTAGCAGTCCCACTTCTGGGTATATGGCCAAAGGAAATGAAAACAGGATATCAAAAAGATGTCTGTACCCCCAAGTTCACTGTAGCATTATTCCCAGTAGCCAAAGTATCGAAACAACCTAAGTGTCCCTCAACAGGTGAGTGAATAAAGAAGATATGGTGTGCATGTGTGTGTGTGTGTGTGTGTGTGTGTATACGAATATTAATCAGCCATGAATAAGGAAGAAATCCTGCCATTTGCAACAACATTGGACGGACCTTGGGGGAATTATGCTAAGTGAAATAAGCCAGACAGAGCAAGATTAATCCTGCATGGTATCACTTATATGAGGAATCTTAAAAAAAAAAAGTGACTATAGTTGATAACACTGTATTATATAACTGAAATTTGTTGAGAGGAGAACTTAAATGTTCTCAACTACAGCAACAAAGATAAATATGTAAGATGATGGATACGTTAATTAACTAGATGAGGGGAATATTTTTACCACATATATGTATATCAAATCACCACTATGTACACTTTAAATATCTTAAAATTTTATATCAATTATGCCTCATTAAAGCTGAAATATTTTTTAAAGTTAAACTTTTGGAAATATTTATAAATGATTATACTACACATTTTAAATAGACTATTCTACTGATACAATTAGAGAAAAGACTTTCTTTGCTAAAATAAAGATCACTGTAAAATTTATATATTATTCACAATTTTATACTTACTTTGGTTTAAAAATTTTATGCATTTAAAAATTTAAAATCTCCCTAGGATTTTTTTTTTTAACTTCAGAAACATGGTTTTCAGAGAAGCTGCAGAGTAAAGTGAGTGAGCACATAGAAATAGCTTTATTACAGCTTGAGAATACTTCCCTAAATGATCACTGGAATGATCCAGGTGTCCAGCAGTTGTGGTGATAAAAATCTTGCTGTAACATTACTTCTAGAAGGTGTGAAAATATATGAGTGCAAATAGAAATAGCAATTAAAAACTATGTAAGACAGTTAGCCTAACAGACAAAATTGGCAGAGAAAAAGTCATTTCCTCCCACAAAAAAAAAAAAAATAATTGAATGCTCCAGATTTTAGTGTCAGCTCTCATCCAAGGCTATTTTATAGTAAGTGTGAGTTTACAAAGCAGGGACACAAGTCACAGCAAACTGTTGCCTAGGGGGCCGCAGCCAATAACTCAAGGCTATGGGTGGAAACAGGTATGTCCTGTTTCACTTAACATTTCATGCTTTTTAAAATGCCAACAATTTACAGTTTTTGAGGCTAAAGGTTCTGGATATCTTTGTACTTGGAGAGACATAAGTATCAGAAATTATTTGAAAATTCTTGACAAAGCTTAAGAATCTGAAAAATAAATTTTGATGTTTTCCAGTTATTAAGAAGGCAAAAATATTCTTACAGTTAGCATAAAAAAATTATTGCCAATTTTTATGAAGCATTTTTTATGGCCCAAAAGAAGAAAAAGTTCATATCAGTTACTCGGTTTTAATCAGGCAGTTTGAATGAGTTCATACATAAACCAGAAGCTCAAGAAGAGCAGAGATCTTGTGTTCATGGAAGGCAGTTAGCAGGTACTTGATATATATTTTTTGAATTAATAAATAGGGCATGTGAAAACTTTCCAACTAAATACAGTGAATTATTTTAAGTGCTTTCCTTTTAAGAATACTCTAGGGAGTTATTATAGTCTAACATGCAACCTATTTTTTTTTTTTTCAAAATGGAAAAAATATTTACATTAGGCCTTAGGTCAAATTTTTAAAGAACAAATTCTGAGTTTGCCTATTCATCTGGTAACACTGAGGGTTGATTGACTGAAAGTCCCTTTTCTTCCTCTTTCTCCCATGGCCTTATTATAAAGGCTTCAAAAGGTATAAACTCAACTACTTAAATTGCAACTTTCCAACCTTCCTTGCTGCTAGGGTATCCATGTTCTCACTGCTCCCACTTCTCCCATGAGAAATGTAAGTAGATATTTTCTGATTCTGTCTTTTCCCCTAAATATTTCCTACTTTCCTTTTGCCTGGAAAATGATGTGAGGCTTGGAAGTAAAGCAGCCTTCTTGTGACATGAGGAAATAGCATGTGTATGTGAAGGCCTGAAAAAGATTCTGGGTCCCAATTGGCATAATGAAAAGATTGTACCAGCCTTGTATTGAAGATCTCCAAATTTGTTGTTTTATTGGGCAATTCTTTGTGTATTTAAGCTTTTAATTTTATGGTTTTCTATTTCTTGCAGCTGAACTCATACCTAACTGATAGAGGTCACACATCATTTAGTTATCTATCTTTTAAGTCAAATATTTTTCTTGGTTGGGATTTCCCAGAGGCAGACTCTGGAACATGAATTCAAGTGCAAGTATTTCATCTTGGGTGTGATCCCAGGAAACATCAGTGGGGAATGAAGAAGTGAGACAGAGAAGGGGGATCAGTAAATCCTGTGGTCAAGTGCCCACGGTCATAGCTCCTTCACATCAAGTGAAGGCGACGTAATGTGCGACCTCAAATTCTTGGACATTGGTGCTGGTTGAAGCGTTGCAGGCAGAAAAGTAAACCAATGTTGGAGACACCTTCCCATACCAGCATGGGTGAATTATCTCTTGCCCCGGTAGATAGGGGTTCCAGTGCAATCAACCTGCCATCAAGTGACTGGTCTCTAGTGAAAGGCATTCTATTAAGGGTTCTCTCTCACTTTCAGTTGTATACCTGGGAATGTGTGCTTCCATCCCTGTCACTCTAGGCTCTAAGGGATTAGACATCCTGGATGTCCTAAAGATCGAGGCCTCCTGGTTGGCGCTCTGACTTCACTGCCTATTATGAGAATCATACCCACATCTCTGATAGTTAAGCACTACTCCATGGCCTTTACAATTGCAAATTACCATCATTCTCATTCCCTACCAGTGACCGGTCGACAGAAGGTAGCTCCTACTTCCCAACAATATTGATGTGCCCTTTACTATCACGTTCCCTACGCTACAGAGAAAGGAGTGGCCCTGAGCCCTACCAGAGAACTTAGTCAGCTGGTTGGTTCTCCAGTATGACATAGTAAAGCCATTCTAACACCCTCACATTACTGACTATTCATCCTTTCTTTAATATTTTCCAAGGAAGTTCTGGCAAATCCACCTCTTTTACCATGGGTTATCATTTTTTCCAAATGCTAAGGAGCTATTGCAACAAAATATTAGGACTAGTTTGTGGGGTCTCTGCCAGGACATCAATCTTGAATCTCAGGAGAATGCCCTGTGTCAACACACTCTGTCTTTTCCCACCTCATAGTCCACTCCCCACCCTCTACCACAGTCTAGCGCTTTTAACGCTCATTTTCAAGCATGGTCTCCCCATTCCTACCGCATATATTACATAGATTCTGTAACTCATTAGGTAAATAATCCCGTTCTTCCTAAAATTCACCAGGAAATCCTCGTCCCAAGCCTCAGGGTCCATTCCTTCCCCAGCAGGGCCCTGACATCAGTGTAGGAGACTTGGCAAGGCAGCTCACTTGGTACTTCCGTCCGCAGTTTGCCTCCAGCTATCAGAGGAAAGGGTCTTTGTTTCATACCAAGCTCTGGGTTGACAGCTGGCTGCCTCAGGCCTGTCAATTTTAGACTAAAAGGCTTCTATGGTAGTTGTCATATGCCAATCAATGCCATATCCTTATAATCACTATTACTTCATGTTTCCCAAGAGCTAGAGGTGCTGCCTGAACTAAGGCACCTCCTTCCCCCGGAACGCATCCCCATTCACCATGGGTGAGAATGTCAGCATCACCACATGGCTTACCACCAGGAACAGGGTCCTTGTTGCCATCTGGCTGGTGACTGACTGATCCCGTTCCAGAATCTCGTCTTGAGGGTCTGCCCCTATGACCACTTTTGGTACCAATTGTCTCTTTGGATTCCCCCAGAAGCAGCCACTGAGACAAGGATTCAAGTGTAGGTCCTTTACTTAAGAGATGATTCCAGAAATCACCACTAGGGGAGTGGGATAGTATGACAGGAAGGGGAAGGAAACCATTAAAAGGTGGGATGTCAGACTAGTTACCAATTTGGGCAAGTGGGCTCAATCCTGTTAGGGCACTCGGGGGAGATGATATTATCCCAAATAAGGGGCAAAAAAGCTGAGGTATTTACCCACTAAGTCTCTGTCATTGGTTGGAGCATTAACTCTTGGGCCTCTTCAGCTTGCCTTATGCATAAAGCCAGCCTGCCCCTCAGCGATGCTGAAACCCTCCAGCAGAGAGTCAGGTATTCGCAGGAAGCTGCCTTCAGGGTGTAGACGTGTGTACAGGAGAGACGTGGCTACCCCTGCTCCAACAAGGGACATCTTTCCTTCCTCATGCTGTTGGGAAGGACGTGATTATGCCAGGTGGAGAGATCTGCCTCTGGCCACGTGCCCAGACAAAATAGGGAATTGTATATACACAGTGTGATGAAAAGTGCTCAAGAACCACTTTCTCTAAAGACATCGCACCAACTATCCTCTTGTTCTGGTGTCTGAAATGCCCCCATTTTTCTAAGTTCCTTTGGCCTAGATTCTTGATATCCTTTGTTCGAGAGTAAATTACACTTGGAAAGAATCATGCAGTAAACCATTATAACAGTAAATTATAATATATAAAATAGGAAAATGATAGTGCCATTTAGCTACCAAACTGAAGGTAGATTCTGGCATCGAGGCACAAAAACTACAATATCTCTTTAAAAGCTAAACATCTAGAGATCTTCCTAGGTCTATAAATTTAAAAATATGTTGATTCTATATACAGATGCCGATCACCCAGTCAAGCTCACTAACTGGCTATATGACTCATTCCAACATAACAGCCTGTAGCACATAAGCAGTTTACAATGCGCCACTGCATTTAACACGAAACAGTGGACGATAGCCAAGACTCCTTTCTCCAAGGGCCTTCTCTCTCACCCTACCTTCCAAGGCCCAGATCCACACCCAAGTATAAGGTGCTACTTTATGAGTAAAGAACATAATGCAATACTTTGGTACAAACAATTTGTGGGGGGGGGGGGTTGTTTTGTTTTGTTTTGTTTTTTTGCTAAGGAAGATTTGCCCTGAGCTAACATCTGTAGCCAATTTTCCTCTTTTTTGTATATGAGCTGCCAACACAGCTTGGCCACTGACAGATGAGTGGTGTAGCTCCACGCCCAGAAAGCGAACCTGGCTGCCAAAGCAGAGCACACCAAACTTAACCACTAGGCCACCAGGGCTGGCCTGATTTGTGTCGTTCTTGAAATATTCAAAAGTGAAAACTCTCCTCTCTTCCATGTGATATTGTTTTCCTGATTTTACATCATTTTGCTTTGGGATTTCCTTTCTCTAAGTTCTTTCATGCAGCTATTACAGTAAAATAGTCCTAAGATTACCTCTTTTTCTTGAAGAGTGTCTACTTTCAGAAGGCAGAAAGGGACCAAGGCAAGGAAAAGAGAGAGGAGGCACATGGTGTTCCTCATAAGACAGTTGTGCTCTAGGCCATAGGAAGAAAAGAAATGGCATGAGGACACTTGCCATTTGTGAGGGTGCCTGTATCTTTTGGGATCTCAGAGAGAAACACACGGTACATTCAAACTAGGATAATTTGAAGAGGATTTAATTAAGGAGCAATTTACAAAAATGAGGGCAGCATATCGGGAAGCCATCAGGGATAGTGCAGTATCTCACACCATCACCACCCACACACCTGAAGGAGAGAAAGCAGGGAGGGGTTGTAGGATCCCAGTGATCCAGAGAGCTGGAGAGGACCTCCTGCAGAAGCTACCACTTCAGTCAAGGATGCAGCCAGTCCATGAAGACCCTGCCGGGAGGGAGACAAAGAAAAAATACCCTGATCTCTCTCTCCTCTCCCACTGATCTCCTACCTGGGCTTTCTGTTGAGTGACCCCAGCTGAAGGCAGACAAGAGGACGAGGCAATGGCGTCTGTACAAGTCAACATCTCAAGGCATAGAGCAGAGTGGGAAAAGGTGGAGAGTGGATCTGAAAAAGCTCTTGAATATTTCCAGCCCAGTGCCCTCCTTTATATTTGGGGAAATCCACCAGTGTATTGATTTGGTAAAATTTAGGGGTCATCTTCCAATAAAGAAGCTAAAAAATTAGACATTTGTTCTCTCTGCTTCCTGGAAGCTATGCTTCATCAATCGGGTGCTCATGCCAGGGAAGTAGAGCAATTTTCGAATTCATTTGGTGTCTGGGGGAGTAGTCAGGTGGTGCTAGTAGCAGCCTCCATAGCCCAGGGGCAGTAGAGCCAGTGACGGAATCCAGTATCCAGTGCTGGCAGCCTCAGCCCTCCACCCACGGATGATCCCTTAGATGACCTTGGCTGTGCTTCCACCCCGTTAAGTTTTCTGAGCTTTTCGGAGTCGAGTTCTCCAGCTTTCTTATTACATCTGTTTAATTTTTTTTCCAAATAAATTGCTTGGCAGCTTAAATTCACCAGAGACCATTTGTGGTTTCTGAAGTAAAGAATTCTCATTAGTGGGGAAAAAAATGACACAATAGTAAGTTATAGAGGCGACTTGGAGGAGCTACCATGATAAACACAGGGGGTCCAGGGTTGTACCCCAGTGGTCTAAACTTAAACAATCTTGGTAGGTAAGAAGGAATCTAAAATTGCTCACCTTGCATAATGGTGGCTGAAAACAAACAACCCAAATGTTCATCTAGTATTCCAGAAGAAGAATCACACCGTAGGAGCACATCTACGATTCGCATTTCACCTACAGTAACCTGGAGCAAAGAGCTCGCTGAAGACATTGAGAAAGTCAGCAACTGCCGTAGAGCAGTAGACCACAAAGGAGGCATTCAAGGGCCGCAGGGTGAGCAGATGCTTCTACTGACACTGGAGAGTTTAAAGAAAAACAATGAGCTGCAGCCAAAATCCCAAAATTCTTGGCTCAAGTAATAGACTGAAACCCCCCAAATTTCTACAATTCAGCTAAAGAATATGTTATCTCTTGCAGTGGCAGAGCTGAGATGGGGGGGAGTGCATATTTGGATTGCAGTTATTGTGTCAATCTGAAATCATAGCTTCACTGGTGTCTTTCCCACATTTCCTGAACTGTTCGACTTCCTTGCTCCCAGCCCTTACTCTCTGTACGGTAGAAGTCTGACAATGAGACGCATCTTGGAAAAACAGTAATGGGGAAAGACTTTAACAAGCAGAATGGGAAATACAGAGAAGGGGCGTCTCAGGCAGCTGAGGTGAATGTAGCAGTGACCAGGGCAGGACCAAAAAGAGAGGTGGAAACCTCTATTGTCAAGGACGACCAGAAGACTGCCAAGGCCACTTGTATGCATTCAGGAAATTGTTATTTATGAGTAAGGAATTTCCTGAAAGGGAATAAGAATATAAACTGGAGACGGAGAGGATAAACTTTTTCTTACCATTAGGTTTTCTCCCTGAATTCATCTAAATAATACTATAGTATTCCTATAAGCTTCTTATAAGCTTTTTAAATGGCTACTGTAGACAAAAGGGTTTATTTACGGAGATTTTAGAAAACAATCTTTGCATTTATTTACCAGTTCTCCATAAAATCTAGCTATATTTTCTTGTTCAATAGAACTGTGCCCCTAATGATATTCTTCTAAAATTTAGGTGGCCCAGTGATTACTGTCTTTTATGGATTCCTCATTTTCTGACACTTTTCTTTATATTGAGTACTGGTTTTATAGTATTACAAAAGCATTCATGGCCAAATTCTATTGTAGCCAATTGTCAAGAAATAATCATAGAACAGTTTAATCACTAAATTTATTGTGATAGAAAATAATAATATATACAAGAAAAATATCTCTAAAATCAGCATGAACACAATTTAAATGTAAAATGCTTTCACGTGTACCTTTGAATCCTGTTAAAAAAGGGGAGACAAGAGCCAAACCTTCCATAAGGGGAATGCAACAATTGAATAACCCACATTAACTTTTAAATGTGGAGTGGATTTGAACTATTAGCAATGTAAGTCGATAAAATTCAGATGTTCTCAAACAACTTTTTTCAACTCAATCCAAGCTCCCGACCTCCCCATTCCATACAGACCTCTTTACCAAGTCTGCTTGAGGGTTTCACTCTCTCCGACTGGTTTGTTTAAAGCAGTTTCCATCTTGTTGAAATCCCATCCCAAGGTGTTTCCAAGGCCTTCTCAGTTGCCTCACTTGGGCCCTGAATGCACACTCCTAGAAACTCACTCAGCTGCCTGGCGACCTACAGCGAGGACTGGGCACGCTCCACCCCTCTGCCCTGAGCTGTTTGTGGCAGACGAGTCTTCAGTGGTGAGCAGCTGTTGGATCCGGGATGATCATGTATGGCCAAGGAGAACTCCTGGGTTTGCTGCTCCCTGTGAGAGCACAGGGCCCTCGGTTTCCCACAGGTTTAGCTGGTGGCTTTGCACCACTTACCTTATGGAGACTTCATTGAGACTCTCGGTGTTGTGTTTAGTTACTGACAAGTACATGACCCTTACTCTCAGACTCCCTGGGTCTACAGGAATTTCTGGATCACTTCCATGCTACTCTAGTAAAGTGGGAAACTCGGGGGATGATCTTAAAGCCCCCTTATGTCCAGACACCCCTCACCATGCTGCCATATTTCTTGCTCCCTCATCCATGTTTCACTGTGGTAGACATCTTTACGGGTTGCTACTCTCAAACTCAGAGGTAAAAATAAAACCCTAGTTTCTTCTAATTCTGAAATCCCCCACTTCTGAGGAACTCGAGCATATCAACCCTCACCTTTTGAGGAACCACTGAGTGGGGGCAGGATTCATGTCTCTTGCACCTTCCTCTCCTTCCTCAGAACTCTACACCAGAATTTCTCAACAGCCCCACTATTAACATTTGGGCTAGGTAATTCTTTGTTGTAGGTGTGGATGTCCTCTGTGTTATAGGATGCTTAGCAGCATTCTTGGCTTTTGCCCACTAGATGATAGTAGCACATCCCCAGTTGTGACAACCAAACATCTCCAGACATTGCCAAATATCCCCGGGGGAGGCGAAACCACCCCCACCGAGAACTGCTGCTCAGCACCGACTTCCACTAGCATAAAGCTCTTTGTGTGTATGTAATGCGAACTGAGCAGGGAAGATAGGAACCTGCTCTGTCTATTAAAATCTCTACACATCTGTACTGTCTCTTCACTCAGTGGTATCATGTGAAACCTAGTGCTTAAAAAGATCCGGGGCTTCTCTTTTCTCAGCAGTGGACTGTGTCCACAGAAATACACTTCCGTTGAACTTGATCAGTCAGGGACAACACCTGGCCCAGAAAACCAGGGTAAGAGCACCTTCAGTTAACCCTTCACATACGATCACATACTATATCACACACCAGCTAGCACATACGCTTTGGGACCCAAGGGGAGAGCCACCCCTCACAGTTGTTTACTCCCCATTGAGGATTAGAACAGCTTGTTTTGACTGGATGTTGCTGCCTTCCTAAAGTATGATTCTTAAATTCCCAAGTCTAAAATTATATCATTAAAATGTTCGATAAAACTTATATCCTTTGAAAATGTCTTCAAGGAATTCACCTCCTGACTACCCCTGTAGCTATCCTCTTTTTTTTTTTTTTTTTACTTAATTCACAAAACTTCTTTAAAAAGGAGTCTAGGCTCCCTGCTTCCCTTCCCTCACTTCTTTCACTCCTTGACCCATTGCAATAGAGCTTCTTTTCATATCACCCACTAAAACTGCTATGATTAAGATCACCACCTACAAAATCCAACATATATATACTCTACTGACCTTATCTTCCTGTTTCCTGACCTCTCCACCATATTTTACGTTACCCCCAGTTTGACTTTCCATGGGTGGCCCAACATCAAGTTCTTCTGTAACAACCACCGTGTCAATTCCTTCTCATTTTCTTCTCAGTGTTGATGTTGCCTGATTTTATTCTCTCAGAGACTCTCGCTTGTCTTGCTCGGCACACTCTGTCTGAGGCAGGCACCTCTTGGTGCTTCTATGATAGGTATCTTTCACTTATTCTTCCAGATGGACTCCCGACTCTCTCCACCTTCCTCTGTGCCCTAAGAAGCTGACCTATAGGGACTATATCAATGAGCTCCACGTACTCTGGCTTCCTCCGACCAGGTTTGGTCAATGGGGAGCACCAGCAAGAGTTTAGAGAGAGAGTAGAGAGTCAGGTCAGGTTATTTATTCTCCTCCTGTGAGGTCTCCTCAAGTTGGCTGTGTCCCTTAACAGGTGGTCACTGTTTCTCTCTTGGTGACTGCACTCCTTGTATATCTTTACTTCTAGCTTTAGGGGACATTTATCTTCTCTCATGTGTTTAAGTCTGGAAGTTGTGATAGTTTTATTGCTATTGGTCCTAGCTTCCTGCAATATCCTTTTGGTTTCCATTTATCCTGCCCACACTTTTGTAATCCATCTCTTTGTAAATACACCCTTCATGAATTATTCTAGCTATGATTGTGTGTACCTTAAGTTTCCTGTTGGGACCCTGAATGATACGCCCACCAATATACTGTCATGATCCTGTCCTTTGTTCCAAGGTCACAACAATTACATATGATTTTCTACTGAATTTATATGACCTGTGTCCTCCACAGGAACTTCAAATTCAACACGTCCAAAATTGAATCTGTTCCCCTTTACCCTCCCCAAAGTCACACTCCCAAAAGTTAATTTGACTCATTCTCACTGGTTACATTAATTTAATCACCAAATCTTACTGAAATGGCTCTCAATCTGTTCTACTTCTCCATCTTTACCATCGCTCTCTTAGGTTATGTACGATTGCATTTCTCATTTAAACTGTGAAAATAACCTTTTAACTAATCTCCCTGTCACCCAGCTCACTCCTAGTGAATTTGTCTTCCACATTAGTGTGTGAACCATCCTATCTTGCAAAGCTGACCCAGAAACTTTTCTAAGGTACTCTTTCACCAAAATAATAAAACTCCAAGTATCTTAACAAAACTTACTACTCATCTCTTGACATGGTTGCCCTGTAGTCTCAAATCTATCCACCAAGTCCTTCCCTCATTAATTTCTGGAAATGCCAAGTTCACATTCCTCTGAACGTGTTATTTTATTTCTCCATGCTTATGCACATGTTGTATTTATTAGATGAATATCTCCTTGTATTTCATTTATTCGTATATCAACTCTTCCTCTGTAAGACTTTCTTAATCTCAAAATAACCTCACTACACATTACTTTGAACTATATATGTGGAAGGTAACAAGATAATATACTTCACTTACTTACATTGTTTTACGTATTGCTAAACTTAAACTCCTCAAAAGTAGAGGCCATTTAAAAAAATCACTTCAGGGGCCAGCCCAGTGGCATAGCGGTTAAGTTTGGTGCACTCCGCTTCAGTGGCCCAGGTTCGGGGGTTCAAATCCTGAGAGTAGACCTACCCCACTCATCAAGCCATGCCATGGTGGCATCCACATACAAAATAGAGGAAGATAGGCACAGATGTTAGCCCAGGGCCAATCTTCGTCACCACAAAAAAAAAAGAAACACTTCATGTTTCACATAATTGGAACCACCTTATCAGAAATTATTGATCCATCACATCATTTACTCTTTTCACAGAGAACATATTTTTCAAAAATAAAAGAAAACTTTTACATTTCATTTATAAATAAATCATATTTTGGAGTATTATCTTTCAGCAACTTTTCAGACTAAGTAATTATAACCAAAATGGCAACGTTCTTTTCCTCTTGGACAAAGGCAAATTTTTGGCCACATGCCAGAGAAAGAAATCAGGATGTTAGGCACAATGGTTCCTTAAACTTTTTTGTCCCTCTTTTCTGGCTGTCTTGCTACACCTTTACTACAAAATATTACATGTAAATATGATTGTAATTCACTTCCCTAGGGACATCCAGTCCCATAACATTAAGACTTAAAGTTCTATATATTCAAGTTCTTGTTTAAAATTAGAACCAGAATTGGTGCTATTTAGATATATGTTTGGTTTTAGTTACTAGGTTAAGCTTAATTTCCATCCATTACCGACTATCAATAAGTGAAAGCTTTTTGCAGTTTAAAGTATGCCTGAATTTCATAAATCTTGCAAACATTGATAATTCTTTTCCAGAGATATGTTGCTAATCAAGATATTAAACATAATTGATTCAAGCTAACATTTGGTCTTTGCAGTTAAAGTAGAAACAGAAAATAATTTGTGAGTAGTAAGTACACATTACACAGATTAATGTAATTATTTGCAACTAAAACACAATACTGTTCTGAGGGGCCACCCGGTGGCGCAGCCATTTAGTTCATGCTTGGCAGCCCGGGGTTCACGAGTTCGGATCCCGGGCGCCCGCCGACGCACTGCCTGTCAGCCATGCCGTGGTGGCGTCCCACATAAAGTGGAGGAAGATGGGCACAGATGTTAGCCCAGGGCCAGTCTTCCTCAGCAAAAAGGGGAGGATTGGCAACAGATGTTAGCTCAGGGCTGGTCCTCCCCACAAAAAAAAAAAAAACACACACACACATATAAAAAAATACAATACTGTTCTGTAATGTGGCAAATCACATTAATTAGAATGCAATCTGTGTGATATAGATATTTACAACTACTTTTTTAAAATTATCCTTTATTAATTCCATGGAAGACACATTTCAAGTGAGTCTAAACTTGAAGTTTAGAAATCCATTTATAGGTTTTTTTCAGAGAAGATTCATGATTTTTCATAACAAATATTTAACTGTAAATCATAAACTGAAAAACTGTAAAACTTCAAGAAAGTATTATACAGAGCTATTCTGTTATCACAAGGCCTTAATTAATAACTACATAAAACTGTTAATATTATGGCAAATTTTAAAATCAGTCATGCAAATATTGAAAGAAGAGCATCAGATTTTTATTTCTTTTTGCAAACAAAGCAGCAAGAGTCTAGACTACGAACTATATAGTGAAAAGCACCATCAAACTTGCAATTTAAAAATTGCTTGAAGCTCTTTCAAGGTTACAGATTAATATCCTTGAAAGGAGACACTTGAAAAATACAAGATCTTCTTAAACTGACAGTCTGTGTAGGCTTATTAACCTACTAAATAGATAGATGAAAACATTTGCACAGAAAGTATTTTAAAACATGTTATAGCAACACAAATGCAAATATTATGGAGTTGGATTCAACATTTTCATGATTTAAAAAAATAATAATAAAACAAGGGACTTCCAAAAAAGTTGGACCCCCAGGACCAAATCCCCATAAGCAGGATACAGAGTGGTTTAGAGAGAGGTCTGCAGCCACGCCTCAAGAATCCTGGTTCCACCCACTACTAACTCATTAACTGAGCCTTACTTTCCTTCTCATGCAGAGAGACTCATGGAATAATCTCCCGGAGTCATGGCGGCAATCAGCTGAGACAGTGAATGTAAAGCCCAGAGCCCAGTCAATTCTAAGCACTTGATAAATGTTTGTTATTATTGCAGCAATGGTAGATGACATGGTTATGGAGTTCCCTTCCCTGGGGTCAGACTGTTCCCTGTGCCTTTAGGGATCTTTTGGTGAAAAGTGTGAGAAGCATTGACACATATAAGCATTAGATATCTCTCAAACTAGTTTATTCACTTTCCTGTGGTCATATTTCACACCTCTGATATCCATCACTTAAGAAGTATTTCCCACCATCTCAGTCTTTAAACCCACACATCCTACAGATACGTTCTCTCTCTTTCTTGGCTTCTTCCCTGATTATACTTGGTAGCCAAATAACTTTTCCTTCCTCTACTGCAGACATTATGTTTCATTTACATGTTTTGAGTGCTTACGATTACCTAGAAATATGCACGGTTTCATTTTCTCCTAACGGCCTAATGAAATGAATACTATTATTCCCATTTTTCAGATGAAGAAACTGAGGGTTATATAGATTGATTTATTGCCCAAAGTCACCAGCGAGGAAGCAGCTAAAAAGCAGCTGAGACAGGTCCACCAGCCTCCCATATCCACTTTCCAAAATCACTCTCCCATACTACCTCAGTCTTAGATATGCCACTAACAGACCATCTTGGATTGCTCCTATTTGTATCCGTGGCTTATTTCCCTTACTAAATTATGAGCTCCTAGAATTCCAAAATCCTTCTAAAACAAAAAAGGCCAACCAGGAACCAGAGAAGGAAAAAAAAATTGCTTTTCATCTGACCTTTCTAAACTCAAGAAATACTAACACTCTCAAGGAAAATGTGCATGAGGAGATTTCAAGGATGATAAAGATTCAGAGAGTCGTCTTCACTTTCAGAAGCTATGCCAAAGAAATCTGAATCTTTCGCATGTCACGATTGATGACACCTGTCCACCTTCATAGGGTCATGAGATAAACAGTGACCTGAACCACCCGCTTCCAAAGCTTCTGTTTCCTCTGACAGCTGACACGGTGTGTCCTACGAGGTCACGGGTCCCGTCACACCTGCTGCAATCAATACTGCAATTAAAGGGGACGAGCACCTGGAGGAGTTGATCAAACGGATCCAAACCTCTCTTCTCCCCTTTATATAAATTCAAAACAATAAAATAACAAAGTAAATATGTTGCACACACAAGAAACTGACACTTTCTAAGACCAATAGGTCACAAAGAACAAATCAAAAAACAAACGAAGTTATACAAACGTTTAAGTAGCCATTTGCAGGAATAAAACTATAAACACTGCTCCTAATCAACAGCGTCTCCTTCTTCAGATTTTACACATTCAGTACTTCAACACAAAACTGACATAATGCTTTGCACTTCTACAATTTTGTCAATAAGATTAAGATATCAATGGTAAGCTAACATAACGCTTAAGATCAGCATTTCTAGCTGCATAAGCAGAGGTCTTTGATTTGCCTGTACAAATTCAATAACCACTCATTAGATGTAACTATGACTTATTACTTTGTTTCTTCGAAGATAATGCCTCAATATTTTGCCCTATGAAATTTTATGTAATCTTAGATTTGAAGTGCATCTTAAATATCATTGTAGAAAGTGCTTAAGTGGCTAAAGTAAAGAATTCTCAGAATTTGAAGACAAGTCAGACAAAGGTTACCCTCTGAAGCTGAAAGTTACAAAGATCGTAGCATTTCAATATCAGATTTAATTAAATATATTGAGCACGTACCGTGTTACTTGTATGTATCCTCATATTGGTTGTCCTCATTAACACATTCTGTGAGTATTTAGTGAGATATCTTAGTTGCAAGTGACAGAAACAACTCAAGCTTGCTTAAGCAAAAAAAGAGAAAAACACTGTGAAGAAATGGGGGAGGGGAGTGGTCTTATGGAAGCTAACAGGACTGCAGATTGACTAGAACTGACAAATGTAAACTATTAAGAGTTCTATTTCTATCAATGATAGTTCTCTTTGCATAGCTTCATTATTCTTCCTTCTGATTCTTTCTCCATACAGAATATTATGGCCACATCACAGCTCCTAATTCTACATGTTAAATGTTGTCTATAAGCAAGTGTCACTTGCTATTTCATCCCCAATTTCAAAATCACAAAAAAAGAGAATCTAGTTGCCATCAATTGTGTCATGTGTACAACCCAAACTAATAATTAATGCTTGGGAAGCAACATTACCTGCCATTATATGGCTACCATGAGTTACTTTGGTAAATAGGGGCAATACTGTTGTAAATTTGAAATATAATCCAAATGCATGTGACTATTCACAGTAGTAACCTAACCAAAGAGCCAAGGCATTCAACCCAATCTAACTGAAGAGATGACACACACCTAGGTTTCCTGGAAAACTATAAACCACTCAACTCTTTTGCACTGTGTCTGAGGTGCTCTCCCTATTTCAAAACAGAGAACCTGTGGCCTGCAAGAAGCATAAAAGGAGAATAGCTTATACATTAAAAATGTATAAAACTAACCAGCTTTGTCTAAGAGAGAATGGCTGTTATGAATATTCAAGTAACTAAACAGATGTGTTCTGTAGTATAATGTGGAAAATTCTTCTGAATCTACTCCATCCTGGATGAAATATTTCTTAAGACCACCTAGCTGTCTTTACTTTACTTTCATGAACACCCATAGTCATATAACTTACAGGTTCAATTTCCCTGGTAGCTTTATATAAGAAGACTATTGACCTGGATCATAGACACAAGGTTTCTCATCACTAACAAAGTATAAACCCCACTCTAAACAAATCTCCATCTAATTTACAAATGAGTAATATATGGCTTATTATGAGCCAGTGTTTAAAAACTGATCACCCTTGAATGAACCAATTCCTAAATCATTGCTCTTTACACGTAAAAGAATATGTTCAGTCACAGAAAAAGGAAAACACGTTCTCAAGAAACGTTTCTTATCTAGCTAATCCAGACAGATCATAGTGATTTAACACTTAATGAAGCTGAAAAAATTACTCTCTTATAATGACAAACTCAAAAAACAAAACAGATTTCAATAGCTCATTTATGATATATTTCAATAGGTGACTGAGTCTAATATTTATTGACAAGATATCTAAGTGAAAATTCTTGCAGGAAGGAAGCTCATACAAATAAGGTACCGAGTGTGTGTTATAATGAAAGCTCCATGGGATCAAAAATGACTAACTCAGAATTGCACCACACCTACTTGAAATGTTAATAAATTGCTTGTGAAAAAACACTTACTTTCCCACTAGACAAGTGCAGGTACATTATACGGAATTTACTTTGGAGCGGCTGAAGAAGAAAGACGTAAATTCTGATTGAAATGATAGTTCCAGTTTATTCTCTTCACTGATGTTGAGCTTTGATTTGAGGATGATTAATGATGATCATGATCAATGATAAGCAACAAATTTAAAAGGTCATCAGGTGAAAAAGTCCAATCGGGGAACTTCAGAATTCTTTCAATTAGTGGTTTCTAATTGTCTTTTAGCTCCGGAATATTTTTTTTAAGTATTGGTCAAAACACAATATGTAAAACTAATATAATTAGAGTATGTTCTGGCTGATAGGAAAGGATGAGAAACATAGGACCACCCTACTGAGCCCCTCTCTTTCTGTGCAAGCTGACTTGCGGTTACCTCCTTAAAACTCTGAAACCCTGTGGAACACAGTTTACAAACCACTGTTTACATTAATATTTCTTCTTATGCTTCCATGATTTTTCCCAACATATTCCAAACACACCAATACCAACGTGACACAAGTACTCACAGCCATCGCCTTCCACTCTCTGGAGTACACTGCTTCTAAATTGCTCCTTGACTCATGAAAACTTAGTTTCCTCCACTGGGATGGTTTATGGCTGTCTGACTAGTGCCAGGTTTCATGTACCTTCCACCATGATGGGCAGCCAGACCCAGGCCAGACCTTCTTTTTCTTCACCTAGAACCGAGAAGAGTGATTACACAGGTTGAGGAAGATAATGGTGACTTACCAAAACGCCTGTTAACTGTTTCTTCTCTTGGAACACTTTTCGCCTTTTCAGGAAGTCATATGAAACATTGCTACTTGATTTCCTCAGTTTACTGTATCCAAATGATACAGCATTTAAGGCTACAATATTATGACATTCTCTTTAGCGTTACAGCTGCACTGTGCTCTTTCTTATTCTCTGCTTGAAAAAATAATGTTACCAAACAAGATGGTAATGACACATTTATTATAGTTACTCACTTATCTAAATTTCTATTAACAATACTCATAAATATTCCTCCAACATTTAGTTATGATTATCATGTTTATTTACTGATTATCATTGATAATATATGGGATTTAACTGCATTATTGTCCAGAACTGTGCAGGTAAAGGTATACATGATAGAAGAGAAAAAAAAGAAGGAAGAGGAGGAGGAGGAGGAACAGAGGGTGTTGTTTACAGTATATTTTATTTCTTTTAAAAAATGTATTATTATAGAATGAGAAGACAAGCCACAAACTGAATGAAAATATTTACAAAAGATATATCTGATGAAGGACTGTTATCCAAAACATCCAAAGAACTCTCAAAACTCAATAATAAGAAAATAAGCAACCAGATTTAAAAAAATGGCTGAAGAGGTGAACAGATGTCTCACCAAAATATATATATAGATGGCAAATAAGCATATGAAAATATATTCCACATCACATGTCATCAGGGAAATGCAAATTAAAACAACAATGAGACATCACTACACACTTATTAGAATGGCAACAATGAGACATCACTACACACCTATTAGAATGACCCAAATCAACAACACTGACAACATGAAATGCTGGCTAGGATGTTGGGCAAGAGGAATTCTATTCATTGCTGCTGGAAATGCAAAGTGGTGCAGCCATTTTGGAAAGCAGTTTGGCAGTTTCCTACAAAACTAAACATACCACAATCCAACAATCACACTACTTGGTATTTACCCAAATGAGTTGAAAACATATGTCCACACAAAAACCTGCATGTAGATGTTTATAGCAGCTTTATCTATAATTGCCAAAACTTGGAAGCAATCAAGATGTCCTTCAATAGGCAAATGGATAAATAAACTGTGGTACATCCAGACAATAGAGTATTATTAAGTGTTAAAAAGAAATGAGCTATATAGACATGAAGAAACATAGGAGAAATTTAAATGCATATTACTAAGTGAAAGAAGCCAACCTGAAAAGGTTACATACTATGTGACTCCAACTATATGATATTCTGGAAAAGTAAAGCTATGGAGACAGTAAAAAGACCAGTGGTTTCCAGAAGTTAATGGGGAGGGAGGCATGAATAAGCAAAGCACAGGGATTTCTAGGGCAGAAACTACACTGTATGATACTACAATGGTGGATATATGTCATTACACATTTGTCAAATACACATTTGTTCAGTCTAGGTGAACCCCAATGTAAACTATGGACTTTGGGTGATGATGTGTCAATGTAGGTTCATTGATTGTAACAAATGTCCCTTTCTGGAGGGGGATGTCAATAGTGGGGAAGGTTGTGCAAGTATGGGGACAGGGGTATATGGGAACCCCTTGTATTTTCGCTCAATTTTGCTGTGAATCTAAAACTGCTCTAAAAAATAAAGTTTATTAACTTAAAAAGTATTATTATGTACACATGTCCTGTGTACCTCACAGATCTGTTGTGTGAAGCAAAAGGTCTGATGAATTTTGAAATACTTCAAATAAATAATTCTACTCTAGTCTTCTCCAAGTTTAAGTTTTGTGTCCTGGATTGCCTCGGTAATCCACACTAAACACATTCAAAACCAATCTCTTCATATTTCCTTCAAACTTTTTCTTTCACTTGCTTTGTCTAACAGAGTTTACAGTGCAGCCATCAACTCAGAAACCAAGAAGGAAAGCAGAGAATCATCTTTAATGCAGATGTCATTCTTGTCTCCCCCAAATCCGTATATTCGCCACATTTTGTTTGTTGACTTTGGCTTGAACCCATCTTCTCCTCTTCCTAATCTCCAAAACTGTTGCCCTGAATACATTCTAGAATCATCTGGGGAAACTTTTAAAGCTCCTGATGCCTAGACATCAGTCCAGTTTAATTACAGCGGAATTGCTGGGGGTGGGACCCAGGCGTCAATAGTTTTTAAAGCTCCCAGGTGGTTCTAACCTGCAGCCAGGTTACAGTCACTGATTCAGTCCCTAACGATTTAGACACTGGGTAACTTCACCATGATCCTAATTGATGGCCCCGCCTCCAGGACTCCCTGTCAAATGCTAAATCCATCACTCAGAACCTGCTCTTAAAACCTTCCCGATTTTTTAAACATATTTTTATTTTTATCCACTTCAAGATAAAGCCCAAATCCTTTACAGCAGATATAAGAATCTGCAGGATCTGGCTCCCAAGTCCTGCTCAGCCCCACAGCCTCATTTTCCACATCAAATCACTTACATCCAATGCTCCAGCAACACCAAGCTGCTCACCCTTCTCTGCACACATCTCACTGCTTGCTCACGCTGTTGTCATTCCCTGGTGTCATTTAATTATCGGCCCTTCATTCTTTAAGACTCATCTCAGAAACTCCCCTCATCCCCACCCTGCCAGTTCCACTCAGTATGGATTTGTGCCCTTCATCTGGGCTGTGACAGAACTTGCATGACTTTTTCATTTGTCCTTACCCACCATGGACTCTAATTATTTCTTTCTGCATGGTTCTCTCACTAGTCTGTGAGCAACCTGAGGAAAGGAACATGTCTTATCAATGCCTGTATCCGAGCACCTGGTTTGATGCCCACACGAGGGGGCAACTCAGTCATTGTTTGCTAAGTGAATAAATAAATGATGACTTCGTCAGTACAAACAAAGTGACTACTTATCACTCCCATCTGGTACGAGAAATAATTATCAAAAAACAAAAGTTCTAACAGGATGGAGTAAGAGTCTTCACCAGAGATCTCAATTTTTATGAGACAAAGTGATAGCTTTTGTTATTACTCCTAGCCTACTTTATGTACAAGTCCTAGAAAGATGCGTTAAATGAAAGTATCACGTGATTACATATGAATTATTTTCCATTAGCATCAACTTCTTAGAAAGCAAGGAAGATCTTACAGCACCAATCCTGGTAGCTGAAGGTATCTTCCTATTTAGATCATCTTAGCCCTCCTCAGGTTGTTGAAAGGAAAATGGTGATTTTTGACAGAACTTTGAAGGAAGTCATAACCAGAGGAAGTAATTCCCCAGGAGTATTCCTAACATAAATCTAGAACTAAAAATAAATTGTTATGTTGTGATCCTCATGTTAAAAATTACACGTATTTTTTTTTATTTCTAGTAATTAGTGCTTAAACTAGTTAGCATCACCCTTAAGACCACATTTCCCACCCCTTCTTAACATCCTCCCTATGCTCTGCTCATCCCTACCCTTGGGTCTGGTCACTCCCCTAAGCCAAGGGTCACACCCACTCTAGTATTTATTTTTTTAGCTCAATGATTTCCCAGTAGTTGTGTCCCTGCCATTGTCTTCCTAGATACGCTCCTAGTTTCTTCAGATTCCTGAGTTTATATACCAGTTCCTGATTCTTGGTCCTTAAATCTAAGCCAATTGTTGGGTCTAAATGACTCTGAATATCTACACTTTTAGTTTCAACCTCTTCCCACCCACTCGTTCCACTAAAAACTATTATTCTGTCTCTGAATAATAAGACACAAACATCCTTGTCTTTATATTCTGAGATTTTAGACACTTGCTCAGACCTCCAGCTTCCTGTTTAAACCCTAAGTCAAGTAGTATGCAGTCAACCCATCCCATCACTTTATAAGTCTGATGTCACTTTAGAAAACGTGACTTAGAATCAGTTCTGTTTTTTTACTTGAGGGTTTTAGACCACCAGTCTCAGATCTCACAGAGACATCCTAACAGCATCTCACCCAAACTCTAGACAGGTAATATCTGAAACCTCAGAGAGGGTGAGTATTAATGACTATCTAGCCCACCTCCATGATGGCATAATGTCAAGCTGTAATTCCATCAGGCTGCAACGAGGGGACAATAATCAATGAAAGAAAATGAGAATAAGTGCCATCACATACCTCTATAACATTTCAACGGGTGTCACTTTTCTAGCAAAGGTTTTGCTTAGATTCCAACGTACCTGAACTTCTACGGTTGTATATCCAAAACTAGTGCTCACGTCACCTCATTCCTAGTAGTAGATTATCCAAGTGACGTGTCCCACAGGCCTCTAACTCTTTCCAAACCTGCTCTTAGTCTCCAACTGTCTCGACACAAAACACACCAGTGACACTGCCTGCCTTCGAGGATCTCATAAGGTAGAAAACAACGATCAGACTATGGTGACACAGACGTAAACACAGGCACAGAGGACATAGGAAGTCCAGAGTGACTACCATCTCAGGTGAGTACAGTCCCACAAAGGAAGAAAGCGAATCTTGAAAAATGATGCAGGCAAAATGGATACAAGCTCTTCCCAAGAAGGGAGGAAAGTAGGGTCAAAAGCACACGTGGTGGGAAAATGCTTTTTCTCCTAAAATACAAATTTTACTTTTGTGAGGAAGATACTACTTGGGAATGTGGGGCACAGGAGGGGGGCAGGTGAGAGTAGAAGTGAAAGGACAGAGAAGCAAATATGACATCCATTTGTTCATTCCCTGTATTCATAAAAGTTGTATTCTTAAATGAACTGATAAGTCATGTAAACCTATAGCAACTATGAATTTCATTTTATTCATCTTTGCTACTTTCAAAAGTTCGTACTTTTTAGCAAGTTTAGTTAGTCCTGTGTATATCATAGGCTGAAAAATAATTAGGTCTACATTTATGGTCTTATAAACTACGTGGTTGAATCTTCCCTTTTGCATTCAAGGGGGAATTTAAAAAAAAGAAAAAGAAAATTCAGGATGATAATGAACCACTTTTTCCCCTCAGCAATAAAGAAAGTTAAACTACCTGAGGTGTCATTTCAACAATATTTACCAATTTTGTTTACTTATCGAGTACAGCACCAGCCAAGCCTTCCAGTGATTACTGCTTTAATGAATTATTTTGATTGCTTATTTCAGAAAGGCTCCCCATTTTACATTAAATCCTCTTCAATTATTGAAATGCTGATTTAAATTCTCTAACACAGACTTGTGGATTTTCCTCAAATCATCCTCACTGTTTTCTAATAGTATGTGTTTATCTAACAGAGGAATACCTGCCTTGTCTCCATGTAATTATATAAACCGCTCAAGTACATTTAAAATTACTCTCTTCCAGTTAAATTACATATTCTTAAATTTTAACTGAAAAACCAGTTGTGAAAACACCCATTCTTTGTTATCCGTAACATTTTGTTTTTTAAAAAAGTGTTTAAAAGTTATCGTTGCGAGTGAGAAATAGAGTCTGGCTTCTCAGAATTCAACAAGACCCATAACAAATATTCAAATATGATCATCAGTTCAGCAAGCAGTTATTAAGTACAGGATCCTATAACCAGAAATGTATTCTTTCTAAATAACATTTTTTTCTGATATAAAAGGCATTCTTCTGATTTGAGGGGTTTACTTTAGAAAATTTAAGAGACAGTAAATAAGAGTGCAAACGTCACCTATAATCTGATGCCAGTAATATAATTTTTAATATTTTGATGTCTGTATTCCCATTCTATTTTTCTATACACATGCATTTATAAGTGTATGTATTCAAAATTGCAAATACAACTGGAGTCAAGTTTAAAATATAGGTTTTTTTGTCATTCAATATTATATCCTAAGACTGTAGAGGAGTCAAGAGCAAGACTCTTGTGCTTGAAAAAGATCACTGCCAACCCCCAGCAGGTGTCAAGAGTGAACCCTTAACATTGAAACACTCAAAGGGTTACGACCGTCCTCAGACGCGCCAGCCTCCATCTGGCGGTTCAAGACAGAGTGCAGCTGGAGGCCTGCAGAACAAGAACCCCTCTAGCCCAGCTTCCACGCTACCTTCTGCGGAAATAAAGAGTCTCGGTCACCCTCCTCTCCGGCCCCTTCCTCCCTAACGGCCTTACCCTCATTGTTTGCCTTGAGACCACCAGCTCTAATCCCACTGTGTCCTTTTTTTCCTTTTTATGTTTGCTACCAAGGGAGACTCTCAGGTCACCCCCCATCTCCTTCCTTCTATTCTCCATGTAACTGTACATCCTCTGTTCTCTTCCCAACTTCTACCACTCGCCCATTTATGAAACCTCCCCATTGTACCCTCTGGAACTCACCATCCATCAACAGCAAAAGTCTCGATAATCTCAACATGTTCTCTGAATATCTCCTACCTCTTCTTCCTGTAACAGGGACCAGGAGCTCCTTCGAACATACAGTTTTCTCTGCAGCCCCCTCTAGTGGTCGCTGTTTGATCGCTCACAGGTTTCCTAGCATAAGGCCTGAACTGGGGGAAGGTTCCCTCTTTACTCCCATTCTCATTTTCAGACTCTTCTCACCTTAAAGATTCCCAGTTTCGAAAATCGTATCATTAGGCTATAATAACCTTTACCTCCTTGTTGGAGTTATCCACTCACCCTCTCATTTATGGACAATATTAGCTTTCTCTAACTGTATTACTGTCTTCATTTTTTTTTTTTTTTTTTTTGGTGAGGAACACTAGCCCTGAGCTAACATCTATTGCCAATCCTCCTCTTTTTCTGAGGAAGACTGGCCCTGGGCTAACATCCTTGCTCATCTTCCTCTACTTGATATGGGACACCGCCATAGCATGGCTTGATAAGTGGTGTGTAGGTCCACGCCCAGGATCCAAACCCATGAACCCCGGGCTGCCGAAGTGGAGTGCAAGAACTTAACCACTACACCACCGGGCCAGCCCCTCTAATTGTATTACTGTCTTCACTTTTGGTGATTTTGATACCCATGTAATGTCTCCAACACCCTAGCCTTTTGGCTTCTTTGAATGATCTGCCCCACCCTATATTAACCATTCATTCCCCTGGTCATACTTTGCCTTTGTTATTACTCATCATGCAAACCTTCTATAATCTCAGTTTCAAAAATCCCAGTCTTTGAATGTTACCTCCTAAATTTCCAACTCATTATCTCCAGTATAACAATACCTACAATATTTAAATCCTGCGAGGACCCGCAATCTGCTAATTCTGCCTTATTTTTGCTGTCTCTCATTCACCTCAAACCCTTAATTCCCACTTTACCCAGGTAATTTCCATGGCAAATTCCAATAAACAATCAGGATTATAAACAATTCTTTGCTTATACCTTCGGATCTCTTGGCTCTCTCAATGTGTGATAGTGCCAACACTCTGCCTCCTCTGCACCTGCATTTTTGCAACTGACTGTGGTTCAAGAAAAATGCACACCCATACCAGTTGATCTCATTTTAAATTTGTGCCTACAAATATTAAGAGGTATCCTATTGCTTCTTGACAATCATAATACATATCTGCAGTTCATTCATTCTTGATTCTGCTGGATACTCTTGACTCTTCTAAGCATCTTCTTTTCCATCTTCATTTTCAATGCTACCCATGGAGAAAAATTAAATGAGCAGAAGACAACTTCTACAAGACACCAAATCAATTCACCTATTCATATGCTCTGCCTTTCCTCATATTAGAATAATTAAATGTCACTTTAAGGCCAACCCTTCCACTTGTGCACTAGATTGCATCCTCTTGCCTATCCAAGGATTATTCCAAAGATGCTACTTTTCTCCTGCATCATAAGTGTCTCCTTCTCCACTGGATCATCCCATCAGCTAATATGCATATTGCTTTTATCTTATCTTAAAAACAAAACAATAATTAGTCTAATCACATTTTTCTCCTGCTACTGCTTCATTTCTCTCCTTCCCTTTATGGTAGAATATCTCAATAAAATGTGTTACTTCTGCTTCTTCCCCTATCATTCTCTCTTAAACCCACTGCATTTAAGATTTTGCTCCACCATTCCACTAAAACTGTTATTGTCAAGACCTCAATGAATTTCAGGTTGCTAGATCCAGGAGTTGCTTCTCAGGCCACATTTATTTAATCCATTAGCAGAATTAAACACAGATTACTTTCTTTTCCTTGAAATGCTTCATTCACTGGGTTTCTATGACTCTTATTTTCCTTCTACTTTCCAGGCTGTTTCTTCTCAGTCTCATTTCTAGTTCTTTCTCATCTTCCTCACCTCTTAATAATGAAATTCCTAGATTTCTTCACTTTTTTCGTATCTTATCTTATTTCATGGTTTTAAATTCTATCTAGACTCTCATAATTCCAAAATTTTATCACTAGCTCAGACTTTCTCCGTGAACTCTGGACTCATACATCCAGGTGGCTAGCACCACCTCCATGTCTAATAGTCCACTCAAATTTAACATCCAGACTCTGGTCTCCTGAAGGGTATAGCATACAGTTATGAACCTCATTGCTTCATTCAAAATCTGACTTCACCCTTCAACGGTTGTGTGAAATTGGCAAGGTACTTAAACTTCCTGTGCCTAGTTGCTTTACTGCCATACTGGGGATATTACTACCCACTTCACAATATTGTTGAATAACATGTTCCAGCAGAAATTTAATTGTTTATTGTTTTAAAAAAAATTCACTCCTTATAACGGTTAGAAGATATGCTTATCTCCCTGCTTACTAAGAGATTTGGGCTGGCTTGTAGTTGGAATTTATAGAATTCCTTTCAAGGCCCACTAGATGATTATGTGGATTTTCTTATTGGAAGTACATGTGTTACAAAGACTTACATTCATAGGTTTCCTAGTAGAAGTCAACCTTGTATTGCTTGGATAGTCTTTATTTTATTATGCCATGTAATTTTTAAAATCTAACTTTTAATTCATTTTTGTGGTATTTGGTTGAATATACTTATATTCATAATTAAAAGTTGGATTATTCTACAATTTCTATTTCTGTGTCTTATCAAACTTTGGCACAAGGATTATGCTGGCTTCATAAAATGAATTGTAAAACTCTTTTTCTTTTCCACTCCAAGATCTTTGAAATTGTCTGTTCCTTTAACCATTTGAAAGACTACACCCGTTAAGCCACTGTTGTCCAGAGAACTTTTTGTGGGTAATTATTGCAGGTCGGGTTCATCTGACTGGTTTTTATTGTTTTTGTTGTATGTTTGTTTGTTTCTTCTATTGGCCCCTGCTCATGATTTCTTGGTATGTATGTGTTTTGTGATTATGATCTCATGTTCTTTGGAGCTCAAGCAATAAGACTTCTTATTGGCCTGTTTGTGAAATGCAATTTTCCAGAAGGAAAATTATGTTTGCTTGTGCCAATTACCATGGCCATTACCAACCCAGAATCTCTTTAAATTAAATTCTTTGCTAAGGCGTTTCAAATCACACCAGTCGTGTGAATTGTCCTCACACTAGCATGAGGGTAGGCTTGTGCTTATAAACTTTTAATGGTGATTTTAATTTTACTTCCAGCCAGCATCAAGGTTAAGAGAGCCAAGTTTCCTTGATGAGCCTTTCGGGATATCAGGTTACTACTAGCTCACTCCTAAGGTTTCCTGTATGATTTCCTGCTTTGGATAGAAAGCCACCAAAACAGAAGCTCAAATTCTACCAGGATTCAATAGATACACTTACAACAAAAAATGGCAATAGTACAATTAATGTAAATTATGCCAAACCTTGCCATAACATACCTTTTTTGTTTCTGGTGAAGACAAGTGGCCCTGAGCTAACATCTGTGTCCATCTTCCTCTACATTGTATGTGGGATGCTGTCACAGCATGGCCTAATAAGTGGTATAGGTCCATGCCTGGCATCTGAACCCATGAAACCAGGATGCCGAAGCAGAGCACACTACTATGCCACCAGGCCGGCCCCCATAACATACCTTTTTTCATTTTATTTACAAAGCTGGTACTTGGTTTTGTATTACTGTGAGTCTTTTTGAGTATTCTAATGAGAAGATGGTAGACCAGATATTTGTCATGGCACATCTGCTAACATATTGATTTACCCTGCAGATATTTATTCCCATATATTCAATTCATGCCATGGGTTAGTTTTAGATTTCTTTTAATCTCCCACAATGATGAAATAAGCCAGAGAAGTTATAATCTGTTTCAGGGATCTCCCCCAAACATCCACATATTTAGTGATTTGCTAGAAAGACTCACAGGACTCAGGCATATAGTTGTACTAATGGTTAATATTCATTATGAAGACATAGTAAAGGTCACAGTCGGATTAGGAAGAGAAAATAACATCAAATGAAGATAAGGAGGAATCCATGGGATTCCACTATATCTTCTCCTTCCAGTGAAAGGTCACACACAGCACACTGCCTTTAGCAAAAAAAAAAAAAAAAGTAGCAATATATATGTAATGTTTCCACCACTGGAAACCTATTTTAAATTCAGAGGTTAGGGGGTTTATTGGGGGCTGATCACAAAGGCTTTCTCTGCCTAACAACTATCAAAATACCAGACTCACAGAAGGAAAGAAGATGTCACTATAAACTACATCGTTTGTACACTCTAGGCCCAGCAAAATTACCTTATCAGTTAGGGAATGTTTCAGAAGTCAAGTTTTCAGAAACCAGTCAATGGCCAACCTTGCAAACAAGCCCTCTAAGGAGAGCAGCCTCAGATCTGCTGTGTCAATGTTTTTTTGCACATAACACACCAAAAAAAATCTTTTGACACTCTAATCTTTTGATTTTGATTCATTTTCATTGATGCTACCAACAAAGAATTAATAAGAATCAATTATGATTGTTTGGTGATCATAAAAACTGATTAATGACTAAAATATATATTTTAAAATAAACCTGTTTGATTTAGCTGACAAAACCAAAACATATTAATCATTTATCTACTCCAATAATTGCTGTTTTTATTTTTGCAGTAAAATACTGAGAAATCCAACTTGCTGTTTCCAAGTTTTATATCCTAAGTATTACTATTGAGTTAACATTTAGCTGTTTTTAATCAAATTACTGCATTAGTGACCCAGTATGTTTTAAATTAAATAATATTATTATAAGTTACCTGAAGAAAAAATTATATCATGGATGGACTTGAAAAGAAAAAAAAAATTCAATGATCCATGACAGAATCCATTTTGTAAAACTTCCAAATCCTGATATTCACAAATGTCAGTGCAGGCTAATAACTCCTCTTTACTCATCAAGTGTCTTCTCTATGCATGTTTTGTTAAAAGAAGAATTATCCACTCAGAGTTTTAACGGAGCTCTGGAAACTGCTCGTCTGGGAGAGTAAAACTTGACCTCATATGACTTCTGGATATATCATGATACAGTAGACACACTGTAATGAATGACACGCAAACACTCTGCTACAGGACTGGGGACATTTCAAGACCCTCATAAAAACTGAAAATAGAATGGATAATCACAATCTGAATTAATTTTATTATAATTAAATCTGTTGTAAGATTAGGAGGAGAGAATTTCTTATTTAGTGCGAAGAGAACCAAGTCCATCTGAGGTGACGGGACTCGCAGGTCTCGGGAAGCAAGTCTGTTTCATCCTTCCTCTCGCAAACACTGTGCTTTGGCTGTGTGATAATTCTTGAAAGGAGAAAACAAGAACAGAACTTTCAAGTCAAATAAGATTTTCCCTTTGAACTATGAAATTATAATTGTCCAGTCTCCAGCAGCTGCCTCTTAGAATGTGTATTTTCCAATGTTAATAGGCCACACGTTAGCAATAAATGTGAACGTTAGGTGGAAATCTTTTGTTTTGGTTTGGTTTATCAAGGCACACATAGGATCCTTGCTTTTACAGTATATTCTTGTCATTCTCTGAACTAATAGTCTATGCATATGGTACACGGTAAGCATTCTTCTGCTAACTAGTCTTTAAACCAGTCAGTTGGTGATTAGTTCACATACCAAAAGCCACTTCTTATAAAACAGGGAGTTTCATGGAGAAGATGACATTATTTAAAACATGTATTTCCTGTGTGGGTTTATTTTACCTAAGGTTTATTTTTTTCTAGTCCCGTAAGTACTTGTTTGGATCATAACCATTCAAAAACATGGACAGCGAGAATGCCACTGTGTTTATTTCTTTTTTTACTGTAGTGATGACTCTCACAGTTGGAACCCGGACGTAATTATTTTTCCCCAAGCCTGTCTGCAGTATTGGCTAAACTACCATCATAAAATATTACTTCCACCACAACAAGGCTCTCCAGAAAATGCCTATTTGTTACAATAAAAACGTTCATTTATAAAACATAAAAATAAAATCAATTTTCTTCCAAGTATATGTTTACTTAAAAATTAAAAAAAAAATTTATAAGGGACATTCCACATATTTAAAAAGATCATGACGTTGCATTTACGAACAGAATGAAAGCATAATGTAAAAATTAGATCAAGTTTCTTTTTTCAATTAACATCCTAACTTCTGCCCAGAGTAGCTAACTAAATTTGGCACCGTGGACACTTTCAGGACACTCACTATTCAGAATTTTCAACTATATTTAAAACAGATCACCTCCACCTCCTCTGCATCAACATATTAACTAGTCAATGGAAATGAAAACACAACTGAAATAGGTACTTTATACTGCTGCCAAGAGGAGAAGCTTCAGAGCAAAAGGTATAATTAAAAGTATGACTAAGCAGAGTCACACTGAAGAAACTTCTCACAAAGCAGAGGAAAAAATGGAAAAAGGAAGCAAGAGGCCCCCAAATATGATCTTGCCACCTCTGACTGCATCATTTGAGCTCTAGAATCTCAGCTTTCTGGTATAGGACCCAGTTGCTATAGAAACTTACAACTGGGAGCTAAATAAAGTAATTTCTATGCTAGTGTTGGTGTCTCTAACTTCAGCACCTGATGCTAACCAAATTGTGCTCAATAAACAAATTTAAACTTTAAAAGCCTGCAATGCGATCACAATGCTTTCTATACAACTGATTAATCTCAATTGATCTTGGCTCAGAGCACAAGAACATAAGAAATCTCAGAAACAGAAAAAGACTACTTAAGGCCAATATGCCTGCATCCTTTGTTTTTCTTATCTGATTTCCTCCTTTATCCCCATACCTCTATCCTGTCTTAGTTTTAAAATAAAAAGTCAGCTGGCTGCCTCTTCAACTCATCGATAATCCTGCCTTCACTGATCCCTTTTAGACAATTTATTCTATATTAAACCACTCCCTCTTGGCCTCCCCCTTTTCATTTATCCTGCTCTGAACCTGAAGAACAAAGAGACCAGGCAGCCCAATGAATACTTAGTCCTTAATCCTCCCGGCTGGGCCTGTTATTGCTGCACATTTGATTATAAGATTATTCACTATTTGGTAAGAAATCAAAACCCCAAAGTAGTCCCTTGATGCCCCTGTTTGTGTGGGCATACCCATTTTGTCACAAAGCAGTGTGTCTGGCTTTGGTAATGCTCTTTTATTAAGAGAAATGAGACCGCAGAGTCTAAATATATACGTTTACATCTTTCTCCAGCATCGCTTTAGAAAGAAACAATGTTGGCACACGCTGTAGATAAGCCCTTTGTTCTTCTCCAGTGGGCCCACACGTTCCAGGTGAATGTCACCATGAGGACTTAAAGGATAAAAACAATCATCTGAGTGTATCATTAAAGCACACAAATGTCTTGCTACAAGTATCAAATACATATATTTGAAAATTTGTTTATTCTTGTCAGAGATTTATAGCGATAAAAATTTAAGGGTGCAATTTTATCTGTTAAAATATTGTGTTTATTTCACATTTTATAAAGGTTTTGGCTTCAGTCCCGATGTACACTTTGGAGGCTTCAACGAGCCTGTGATCTGGGATCTGAAAGCCAAGAACAGCCCAGGGCAGAGTATTTGACACTAATAGGAAAGGTGTGTTGCCTAATTATGGAAAAAATAGGTCAGATGGCATAATTTTGCAGAACTAATCATTTATATTTCTACCAATCAGCTTTATTACATAAAGAAAGGAAGAAAGAAAGAGAGCAACTTCATTCAAATTCCATAAAATTGAGTATTTCTTTTTGTTGTTGTTGTTTTTTTTTTTGTGGGGAAGACTAGCCCTGAGCTAACATCCATTGCCAATCCTCCCCTTTTTGCTGAGGAAGACTGGCCCTGGGCTAACATCCATGCCCGTCTTCCTCCACTTTATATGGGACGCCGCCACGGCATGGCTGACAGGCAGTGCGTCTGCGGGTGCCCAGGATCCGAACTCGCGAACCCTGGGCTGCCAAGCGCGGACTAAACCGCTGCACCACCAGGCGGCCCCAAGTATTTCTTTTTAATTCTTTACCTTGAAATGAAGATGCAATTTTTAGGAGGTAATATTTCCTTCTAATTATCAAGTTACTCGCAAACACTAGGGGAGAATTTGAAACACCAAAAGAGGAACTAATAACAGGAGCTCACTACGCATTCCTAAACCTCTCCCCCTGGGCTCCTCTGGATTCTAACTGCTACCTTGGCTTTAGTCCAATGAGCTTTTAAAAGCAGAGAGGAAATGCCCTGGAGTTAAACCAGACGATTGACCTGCTACCACCACTCGGTGTTGGGCCAAAATTCTCATTAGGAAACAACATGGAATGAGTTTCAGTTGCAAAAAGGCACCCATGAGAATAACAGAAATATATGAGGTGAACTGTCGGATACACAGTGCTACCTGTACACCGAAACAAAAACATCCTGGGAGAGAGACGAGCTGTGTCAGAAACAGTCCGCTAACCACTGTCAGCTGGGTTTGTGGACTAGCATTTGAAAGCAGCGGGCAGCAGGTGACTCTCAAGAAGGATGGGGAAATGAAATTTTGTTAGCTATGGGAATAAAGAATGGAATTTGGTAACTCTCTCCTTTTTTTTTCTTTTTTTTTATGTTTAAGAGACTTTATTTCATTTTTCCCTGCATGTAAAACCTCAATTCTCACTATTTGCACGGATATAAATAATAGACTCTATCCTCACACAATGCAGAGCACTTAATAGGCAATTTATAAATGTTTGTTTTATACGGGAAGGTAAGGAAGAAGGAAGCAAATGAGGGAAGAAGAAAGGAGGCAGAATCAACCCTGAATTAGCTCCCTAGGTTAAAAAGAACTGGTAGCAGAAGGAGTTCGGATGAGGCTGAGGGTGGGCATCAGCATGCTGACGTGTGAGCCTCGAGCTGTAAGTGGCAGCTGGCTGCACGGCCCTGGCCAGGTGGTCGGTCAGCATCGCTAGGAGAACTTGGCATTCAAGTCAAGCAGCTGCAAAGCGGAAATGGCCCAGCAGCTTTGCAGAAACAGAGGTACGGACCATTTTATGGCTCCAGGCTCCCAGCCAGTCACGACAGGAGACAGCTGGGGACACCTGCCTGTGCCCATAATGGAAAGAGCAGAGCTGGGCTACAGTGCAAAGCACCAAGCAGGAAAGATCACATTCCAGGGAGTCAAGAAGTCTCCAGAGTTCAAGAGGGGAAAATTCATCTGGTAAGTGCGCATGCTTTGGAGAAAAGACCGACAAGAATGAAAAAGACCTTGGGGGAAATCTGCCCCCCAAAACTTTCATAGTGATGACTCAACACAGTGATTTGTGACACAGCAGGGACTAAACACTAGGTCTGCTGATTCTTAGCCTAAAGCTCTTTCACAACCACTGGTTCAAGGCAAATAATGCCTATTCCATCAACTTTGCTTCACTCAGTAGCAACAAGCGAGGCTTGTTCCTAGGTATACCACACCTATCAAAACAATCTTCAATTTTCTCTTCCATTAAAATAATCTCCAGAGTGCTTTTCCTACATAAATGTGGAAAAAATAGAAATGGCCATAAAGATAGTTTTCCCATTTAGCATTAAAAATGTTATAGCTATGTACTGGGCACAATTCAAGAATTATACAGACTTTGTCTCTGCTTTCTGGATTATTTTCTATAACAAGAAGTTGCAGTTATGGTTGTGATTCTGCAATGTGGTCCAGAAATTTAACCCTATGATTTCATTTGCACCCATTTATTTCCAGCCTTTAAATCCATCTGATAATATTTTATTTACCTAAATCTAGGGATTTGGGGCTTATTCAGTATGTTTGTTCAATCTTTTAAATTCTCATTTAGATTGCAAGTGTTTGAAGGATCCTATTTAATACACAGCATCTATAGGATGTGGACTAACAAAGGGGCTAAAGGAGAAGTCAAGTGAATGACTTGGCCCAAGCCAGGGCCAGGATTAAAAATGAAATCTAATCTTCCTTTTTTTTTATTGAGATGTAATTGGCATATAACATATTAGTTTCAGGTGTACAACATAATGATTCAATATATGTATATATTGGGAAATGATCACCAAAATAAGTCTAGTTAACATCCATCACCACACATAGTTACAATTTTTTTGTCATGATGACAACTTTTAAGATCGACTCTCTTGGCAACTTTCAAACATGCAATACAGTATTATTAACTATAGTCGCCATGCTGTATCTTACATATCCAGGACTTATTTATTTTATAACTGGAAGTTTATGCCTTTTGACCCCCTTCACCCATTTTGCCCACCCCTGCCCCCCCAACCTCTGGCAATCACCAATCTGTTCTCTGTATCTGTAAGTTCAGTTTTTGTTTTTGTTTTAGATTCCACATATAAGTGAGATCGTATAGTATTTGTCTTTCTCTGTCTGACTTATTTCACTTAGCATAATGCCCTCAAGGTCCATCCATGTTGTCACAAATGGCAGGATTTCCTTCTTTTTTTGGCTGGATACTATTCCATTGTATATATATATATATATATATATATATATATATATATATACACCATATCTTCTTTATCCATTCATCCATCAATGGACACTTAGGTTGTTTCCAAGTCTTAGCTTATGTAAACAATGCTGCAATGAACTTGGGAGTGCAGATATCTTTTAAAATTGGGGTTATTATTTCCTTTGGATAAATACCTGAAAGTGGAATTGCTGGATCATATGGTAGTTCTATGTTTAACTTTTAAGGAAACTTCATACAGTTTTCCATAGTGGCTGCACTAATTTCCATCCCTACCAATAGTGCACAAAGGTTCTCTTTTCTCCACCTCCTCAGCAACACTTGTTATTTCTTGTCTTTTTGATTCTAGCAAGTGTGAGCAAGTTCACCTTCTAACAAGTATGAGGTGATATCTCATTGCGGTTTTGATTGCATTTCCCTGATGTTTAGTGATGTTGACTACTTTTCATGTAACTGTTGGCGATTTGAATATCTTCTTTGGAAAAATATCTACTCAGTTTTTCTTCCCATTTTTTAATCGAATTGTTTGGGTCTCTTTCTGTTAAGTTGTATGAGTTCTTTACATATTTTGGATAAACTTTCTTATATGCATTTATATGTAATATATTGTTTCTTATATTCAGTCCTCCGTATCTCTTCTCTAGTGTCTTAACAAAAACTGCTTATATGTGGAAGTAAACAGAATTTTGGACATCATTTGTGGCTGTTGTAGCATGGTGGACAGGGCATTGAATTTATAGTATTTTAAGTTGATTACTCTGTCTTATTCTATTTTCTTGTCCTTTTTTTAATATCATACATAAAGAAGAGTATACATAATGAATCTGTACAGTTTAAAACAATAATAAAATTTAATGCCTGGGTATCCAACACACAGCTTAAGAAATAGAGCTTTATCAAGCCTCCTGGGTGTCTATTCCCAAATACTTCTCTTCTTCATAGGAAATTTTTATTTATTTATTTTTGTTTTTCTTTACATTTTTACCACATATCTTTGTGTTCGTAAACAATATATTGTTTCATCTTACATATTTTGAACTCCATATTAATAGAATCATATTCTTCTGTTGTTAGAAATTTCCATTCAACATCATATTTTTGAGGGCCATCTATGTTGATACGTATAGCTGTATTTTATTTACATTCATTGCTTTAAAGTATTTCATTGGATATATACACCAAATTTTATTTACCTATTTTCCTCACACTTGAGTACTTTCCAGGGTTGTTTTTTTCTATTAAAAATAATGTTATCATGTATATTAATGTTCGTATTTCCTAGTACACAAGTTAAGTTCACTTTCTTATCTCGCAATTGAGAATAACAATAGCTATATTCCAGGGTTGTTCTTGACGATGCCAATATTCAGTTTCTTGATCTACAAAACAAATAATTGTTGTTCTTAGCATTAAATAAGCACGTGTATAAGGGAACAGAGTCAGCTCATAACAGGGGCTCCATAAGTCTTTGTTTACTCTCCATTAAGGATTAAGAAATGATTTTAATCCTTCATAGATGCTATGTGACCTGTACGTGCAGAAACTTCTGATTCAATATCCCAGGCTACTATTTGGTCTCTACCAAATGCAGATCTGTATGGTTAATTATTTTTACATGTCAGATGGACAAAGAGACTTTTAGGAGAATGGGTGATATCGCATGCCATACAGTGAGAGAGGAGCTGCTGCCTCCTGTGTCCCCAGGATTTGTCAGCCTTATCTTCCTGGATAGAGTCCAGTTGACTCAAGTTGCCTGAGGCAAAGGCAGAGTGCATTCTTTTGACCCAGATAAAGCCTCCAGGTATGGAAAAGTGCAGCACTGTCTTCTGTGGGTCACCTCAAATTCATGCACTGGCTGTGTGACCCAGTTTCCTTCCTTCCAGAAATGCTGCCACTCTTTGAGCCAGTAGAAAAATACTATACCCTATTCATCAATATTACATTGATGCTGCACATTTTCACATCCTTCCTCTGAGTAGGAAACAAAAAAAACATGGCAGAGAAAATAATGATAACATATCTTCTTAGTAGTTTGAATAAAAGCCACGGCAAATAGCCCTTTCTTTTTAACTAGTCTTCATTATAACTTTTACTGGGATGAAACTTCTGTTCTTCAGAATGTCACCTTCTAATTGTTTTCTTCTCTTACTCACTACCCTTCTTAATTTTTTCCTAAAACAATATCAAGTATTTTACAAATTTATGTCTGATTACCAGCCACTAGCCATTAAATTTCCTTGGGGAAAGGGGAAGGAAGGAGATCTTCTATGGGTGAAATAACTAAAATAAATACTTCAAAATTCTGAATTTACATTTTTTGTTACTAAAATAAGATGCACACACCCATTTTTCAATGCTATGTTCCATTTGGTTAACATTCAATCATATATAACAGCAGGTATGAAAGTCAGATTCCATTATGTGTAGCCAATAAAAAAGAAAGGAAGAAAAGGAAGAAAGAAAACTAAATATATATAAGTATATATATTTAGAAATCCACTTTGAAAATTTCCTGAGTGTTCCACTCAGTTTAATTCCAATTCACTTTGGCTGTTTGCTTTCCTGGCTCTTCCAAAGAGCTCAAGGGTAAGCATTAAAAATAGCACGCAACAACAAATATTTCTCTTCAGAGAAAAATAAATGAAACATAAATGGCAAAAGTGCATAGGCATTTGACACTGATAACATTTGAAGTTGATGCTTGGGAGAAAATTTTCTTGGGATACACAAATCATCATTCACCTAGTTAATCTGGGGGAAAAATCAGAGGAAAAAACTTCATCTCTGAACATTGTGGCTGATACCAAACTCCAGTATGGTGTGTGGAGGACTCTGCTTCAGTGACAATAGCAGAAGGAACAATATCAGTGTGAAGAAATGACGGAACAGAAGAGCCAATTAGCCTCAGGGCCGGCTTGACCCAGGAAAAGGAATCTGAGAATTGGTAAAGCAGCCCAGTAAATGCCAAATGAAGGCTCAGGCATTGCTTCCAAGCCATTTTCTCAACACTAATTACCGACTTTATTACACAGTATCGTGTCATAAGTTAATAATGACCGGTGGAATGCTATGAGGAAAGGAGACACAAGAGAACTAGACTAGGACTGGCCCCGACCACCCCTTACTTACAACTAACAGTCCTAATGTGAAAGCCCCACATTAACCCTGGTGGGAGGAAATTCTGCCAAATCGGAGACAGATCATAAAAACTCAAGTGAGAATCAGGCTGACATTGACACTGTTCAGTCTCATCAAGTGGCTGATGAGGTTGAGGACACTGCATTGTCCCCTGAGGATAGAAATGAACCAAATAATGACAACATGTGGGAAGGGACAATTTAAAGGAGGCAGAGAGCGTGACAATTAGATCTCAGTGTCTGATGAGGGGAGTAATGCAAATGAACCACTTAACATGTCTAAGCCAATATACACCAAAATGTATTAGGTACAAATGATGTGAAATAGATGCCTAGTGATCAGAGTATGGGACCAAAGAAACCTCCCCTGACTATGTAGAGAGCAAGCATTTCTACAGCAAGCTGTGAGCTAGGGAGAGAAGGCAAAAAAGCAAACCAAAAGGCTTAGTCTTTAAGGTGTTTGACACCTAAACTCAGCACTATATGATCAGGGTACAGCCAGTAAATGGAAAACACATTAGTTACTTCAACAGAGAGAATCTAATATAGGAATTTTGTAAAGACTTATTGGAAGACTGAACAATCAAAAAAGGAACACCGGACTAACACAGAGATCGGAACTGAAGGAAGCATCCATCCGCTTAGAATGAGAGGAAGAAAGGAAGAGGCTGAGATCATCCAGACACTGGAGAAGAGGCCTTGAGAAGCTGTGACTCAGATCTCTTAGAAGTGAGAACTCCTGACTACAGCTAGTATCTCAAGAGCTCAGAGGAGGTGCGCTGCTAACCTGAATGAATAACTACCAGACTGTTGCTAGTTTCTCCAAAGATATGCCATGAGGTTGGTTCTAAGAACATGGAAGAAAGCTGGAAACTGGAACCAACAGCCGCTTCAGAGGTGAGAAGCCAGGGCTGAGATGAGGCTGAGAGGAACAGCAGACGCCTGGAAGAGGCAAGTGCCTTCTCTCCAACTACCTTTCAGCTTCATTAGTGACCTCCACTGGCAGAACTAACAGGAACATAGCTGGCAAAGAAGAAATGTAGTTTGCAGAGCCACCAGCATCACAGAACTAAAATATAGTAGTTAATAACTGTCACCATAAACTTATAACCTTGAACCTGAGGGCCAGAGTATACCAAAAGGATTTATTAGAAGAGGCTAATAGTGCTATAATTTCTGTTTTTAGTCTTATGAAAAGAGGACATTTTTGATGCCCTCCTTATATATTTATGTATCTAAAAGAACACCATAATAATCAAAATCTTTTAAGTTTACCTATAAAATGCAATAAACTCAGCTGTTTGTCTAAATAAGGTAGAGAGTAAGATAGAGTATCCAGACTTTAGTTAATTCAAAAGTTTCATCACTTCCCGAAATCTCTATCTCTTTCACCATACTTTTTTACCAGACATGTTAATGAGAATCAAAATGGATCGTTAGTGGACTGAGAAAAATATTCAAATGTAGGGAGAAGAAGAGAGGAAATAAAACAATGTGAATAGTCTAGAACAGGATAATTGGCCTCTGAATAATTAAGTCAATTCTATGAAAGCATCTTCCCTAGAAATTCCTGTTTTTATGGCCATACATCGAAAATGACAATTAATTCACATAAAAGATGAAGCACAAAACATATACAATTGTTAAAATGGTTGTAAAAAGGCCTAATGAAAAAATGAACACTATTTTCAAGAAGAACAGAAAGAAGACCTAGGCTGGGAGTCCCTTATTCCAATTTGTCCATCGTTGTCTTCACGTAAAAGGAGTTGTAATGTTTGCTAACATGTCGTAGCTTAGAATATAAGTGCATACACACAAATCATGTTACAAAAAATGGTGCAGACACACCTGGATAAAATTAAGCAACGTAAAGCACATTAATATTTCTTGCCTTGGTGTTGGCTGTCACACATGGTATATGTCTTGTGAATTGTGTATGACTATGGCTTTGGAGTGTTCACATAAGAAATAGACTTAGCTTTGGCTTCAGTTAGCCATTGTCCAAAAATACTGCATAACAAACCAACACAAAATTCAGGGGTTTGAAAGAAAATGGACAATTCTCATAAATCTACAGGTTGGCTATGTTTTGGTTAATTGAGTGTGGGCTTGGCTGGTGGTTCTTCATCCCCCTGCAGCTGCTGGAGCTCATCTGCTTCCACAGCAGTTCTACGGGTCAGCTGGAATGGCTCTCTTCCACGTGTCTTCGGTCCTCTTTTTACCAGCAGGCCGCCGGAACCACGTTTTATTGGTGGCAATGGCAGAGGTGCAAAAGGGCAAGTGCAAACGCGTGAGGCCTTTTAAAACACAGTATCGCTCCCATCAATGTCCGTTGGCCAAAGTGCGTGGTAACTCTGAGTTCCAAGTCAAAGGGCAGGGAAATACTCCTAACCATGATAAAGCCGTGGCAATAACGTGGCTGCCGGGAGGGGTGAAAAGTTGGAACCATTCAATCTACAGCCAGTTTCATCTCATTTCAGAAAGAAAAAGAAAGGCCTGTGTCTACATGCAAGGGAAGCCCTCATTCATCGAGCTTTTAATCTGGCAGAATTCTACAATGAGGTTAACAGTGGACTGTGTCTCTCCTGAAGACAGAAACAAGACTTTAAGCAATTGTTTTCATAGAAATTAAATTTTCTATTAAATCAGCAAATTGTTTTAATAGAAAAAAATATGCTAAACTTAGGGCAAATCATCAGGGTGAATCAGGAAAACGTTTGTTGCGTTGACAGAATATTAGGCCAAGAATGAAGATTACAGCAAATGATGAGTAAAGGCAAAGACTATCGCTGGCCCACAGTGGGGCTCTGTGTTCATCAGGAAAAGGCTCTCCCTCCGGGTGGAGACAAGTCACGTCAGGGTCAGGATTTGGTCAGTGGGGCATGGACTGGATTTCAGCTCCCACCTGCTCGCAGCCAGCTCTCACTGTTTAAGGAAATTAGGCCCTGGTGGAAGAGAAGAAAGCAAATAGTTACCTCAAGGATTTTACTAAGTTTGTTGACGTGCCTCACTATCTTACTATATCTTTAATTCTTATTGATTCCCTGAATAATTCTTTCAAATGGAAGCCATTCCCTCCTTCCTTCCTTTCTGCCTTCCTGCCTTTCTCCACAAATACATACTGAATTTCTCCTGTGTGCCAAGAAAGTTCCAGGCAGGTAAGATAGAGAAGAAAAAAACAGACAAAATCCCTGCCTCATGGGCGTTATCACGTAGCAGGAGAGTCAGATGGTAATGACAACGGTAAACACAACAAATTAGCAAATTATATAGAGTGGTAGAGGATAGGAGCTGTGCAGAAGAGAAGAGGAGGGAAGGGGGAGAGGAGGGGAGGAGAGGAGAGAAGATGAAAGAAGATGAAAAGAGAAGGGCAGGGAAGGGAAGAGAAAAAGGGCAAGATTGATTCAGGAGATAATAACCAGAGCAAATATCCTTTGAAATAACAGGTTGTTGTTGTTTTTTTTTTTTATTTGTATGGAAGAAGACTTTGTTGTTATCATAACTGTTTGAACGTACCTTTCCCACTGTCTATCCATGGTTGACATTATATAGGGAGAAATGAACCCCTCCTAGTTTACTCACACCTCGCTTCTAATTGATTGCTTCCTAGTACCGTGAGACTAAACCTAAAAGAAAATTTAGGCGGAAGACAAATCCTGATAAAACATAATATAAATTCATGCCCTTATTCTGGTAATCTATGTTCATGATTTTCTGTATAATAACAACTGTGGCTAAAGCAAGTGAAAGGTTGGCAAAATTTTGTGGGAGATTGTTATAATAAATGTATCTGTGATATAATCTATCTCATAGAGTATGTAGTTCATGTAACATTTCTGCCATTTTTAAAATTTAGTATGTTATGCCCATTGAGTTGAACTTAAGATAAATTTATTTATAACATTTTGTGTTTGCCATACTGCTTAATAAATAGTTTTAAAGTCTAGAAAACCTTTCCCTTGGCTATGAATTAATCTGTAGAACATTCAAAATGGTTGAATGTGCAAGTTGGGAAAATGAGCACATTTGTTACAGTAACAACCCTCTAATGAATTATGGTCGCAAGTTGTTCATTTAAAAATGGTCCTCATCAGCAGTCCAGTTTTCTGGTTAAAAGGATTATTAAAACAAAAACAAAGCAAAAGTACAGGTAACTGCCTAAATTTTGTGTTTCTACCAAATCAGGACAAATACACTGAAAAGCTTGGGTCACACTCATGCTACTACAAGAGTTAACTCTTGGCTTTTTGAACTCTGAACATTTTAAATTTTCTTTAGCAGTTCAGAGGCACTCTCAATGTGCTGCTTGTGAAACACACGGCATTATGTCCATGAGAATTCTTTTAAAAACTATTTGGGACCATCATAACTTTCAAACCATGGAATTATAATATTCCTCTCCTTTCCCTTGATTTGGCACATTGCATAGCACCATATACAGTAAAAGAATTTTCCTCCCTTAATCCTCCTTGATTGCTATAGCTTGGTTGATAAATGAATTCTGAGAAGAGTAATACATATGTCGCACTTTAAATACCTTAGGTTGGCGTATGTGCAAATGCAATGGCCAGCTTCCTATGTGTAATTGAAATGGAATTGAATCCACCCCTAGCTAATACATCTCTACTTCCCATGTTGGATTGTTGGCAACTCTCCAGGTTGCTGAAAACATAACCAATAAAAAGTATGGAGTTGAGAAACTTTTGATAGGATATGTTCTTAATCTTGAATCTTAATCTCTACATGTGCAGACATTTTAAACACTCTGCCTGGCACCTAATAAAAGTTCAATAAGTGTTATTTGCATGACTTCATATACATGTATGTATATAAACCCTTATACACTTTTATTACAATAAATGAGGACTAGGTTCCCTGCTTGTATGACATAGAACAAGGGTCAGCACAGAGGTTTTTTTTTTAAGTCCAGATAGTAAATATTCTAGGCTTGCAGTCCATCCAGTCTCTGTCACAACTGATCAACTCTGCTGTTGTAGCACAAATATATAAACACAAACAATACATAAATGAATGGAGGTGACTCTGTTCTATTAAAACTTTATTTACAAAAAGCGGTGATAGGGAGAATCCAGCCCATGGGCTATAGTCTACCCTTGACATAGACCATTTAAAATTCCGTATGCAAGTTGAACTATAGAATGGTCCACAAAATATAGAGTAAACTCAAGGGAATTTTGTTGAACATATTCAAAATGCACATCTATATTGTCTCTGAACATTTAGGAGTTACTTTCTGACTCATTTAAAGAAACTAATTGTCCAAATTTTATATATTCCATAATATTTAAATAATGTAATGTTTAAAATATAAAATAAGGTATCTTGTTTTTCAGTGCCCCTGTGAGCCAAAAATCATGAATACAACAGGTATGGAAATTTACGCTAACAACTGGAAAGCAAGTCCACAAATGGAATTAATTTAAAGCTAAATCCTTGTCTCAATCTATGACTGACTTATTCATTTTATTAAATTGTTAATTGTATTAATCTGTAAAATGAGAAAGATTAATCTGTAAAATGAGAAAGATAAGAGCTTCATTTAATTAATCTTTAAAATGGGAAGAAGACTAGTATAAAAACCTTCAGTGAAAAAAGAGAAAAATTTTAAAAAATATTCATTTAAGTCTCTCAAGCTGAAAGGTCACATCTAATATTTTTAATGTGACCTTTCAGAATATATTGATGCCTTTGTCTAAAGGCAGGTTGATGTCAACAAGATGCTCCAATAGATTAAACCAAAAATATTCAGTCTAAATGTCTGAGAGAACAACATCGCAAAATTGACATTGCTGCTGAAAGCCTGCAAGAATCAAATAGAAAATGACTATAAAGCATTTTATAACCAAAGTGCTCTCTAAATGCTTAATAATATTTCTGCTAATGGTTTTCCTCTCCTAGAATTCCTCCTCCATCATACGATTTCTTTCCTGTATCACCAGAGCGTTTGAGCTCTTCCTAGTCTCCCTCGGATGTCGTTCGGTGAGTTAGAACCATTTGGCAGGCTGCCATACGCTACCTGTAACAAAGAGCAATAATTTTACTTCAGTTCTGTATCTTAAAGACGGAATTATCATCTTTGTGTTGGACAAGGTGGATTTGCCAGGCTTATCAGGGTAACTCTCTTAATGGATGTGTTTATTTTTTGTAACATGGACTCTGGAGACTACTACATCCACGAACACAACCACTGACCACTTCTAACAGCATCATGCCCTTACTAGGTATCCTATCTAGCTCACACTTAACGAATCTTCGAGTAGCTAATTTGTGACTCTTCAATCCTACTTCCATGTTTTATTGCCTATAGTGAAAGCAGAAAGCTTCTTTTTTCAGATGGTGAAAATGAAAAATAGATTTGTAAGAGCAAGGTACACTTGGGAGAGCAAACCAAAGTCCAATCGGGGAAGAATCTCTTTGATCCTAATTCCCCGAATCACATACAGGTGTCGGACCTTCTTAAACTCTGCTGGTATTAAGTAGGCAAGACAAGAGGTGACTTGTGTGCCCAGCCTCCGCTGTTCCAGACTCTTTCCTACAGCAGTTCTCCAACTTGTCACAGCGTAGGAAAAGCCCTCAGAGAGCAATAGCATATGTACTCCTTGTGCTTTATGCACAACAGAGACAACTAGAAATGATGAGTTTATTTTGCAAATTTAATTTTAGAAGGTTTTTACACTGTGTGCACACATCCTTTCCTGAAAGTCACAGCAAAGTATTAGATTTCTTTCAGGCCCAACTAAATGCAGATTTTGCTGAAACTCAGTTGAGAAATGTAGATGTATAAGAATCAGATCACGTTAGAGAGAATGCCAGTACTGAGTCCTTCGTCTATGCCTGAAGTTTAGACTTGCATAGACTTATATATGTGAATAAAAACTCATCTGCTGCAGGGGCCTGTCTTTAACCATACTTTCCCCTGCTCATCAATAATATTACCAGGATGTAAACAATAAAAATATGCCTACTTTAATATAACATAAGAGTGAAGACCATTGGATTTGGAATTTAAAAAATAAGAACTCATTTAAATCTCTGTTCCACCATTTGCTAACTTTGTGTCCTTGATAAGCTACTTAAACATAAGCCTCAATTTCCACATTTGTAAAATGGGGGGTAATAAATGTACCTACCTCACAGGATTATTACGGGAATTAGACAAAATATTTATATAAAGCCTGTAGTCCAGAGCCTTGTGCGTATCATGCACTGATTCCTGAAAGCTTCTTGGATTAGGGCAGGGAGAAAAGAGTTTATTAAAAATCATCCTGGACCACCCATCTGACTCAATCAAGTTGATCCCTCAGCAACACCAAGCACTTTATTAGATGATAAAAGAAGAGACTCTGTCCATTTAGAACAGAACAAGCTTCTAGTCCACATCTCCCGCGGCTGTTAAACAAAAGTTCTTTCTGATTTCTCATTATATATTTCTACCTAAGACCCAGAGAAGAAAAGAGATAAAGGTGAGGATGGGGAAGGGTAGTCATTATTGGATCAACTATTTTATATTATTTTTTATGGCAATGTGTGGAATTAACATGACCAGTTCTGTTCAAGCCAGAAAAGAAAAATTATCTCAAAATTCTAGACCAAAACATAAAGGATAGATTTTACTTCTCCTTCTTACAAGAACAAGAGAGGGGATAAAAAAAAAAAATCTGCAAGAGCCAGCCCTAATGGCCTAGCAGTTAAAGTTTGGAGTGCTCCACTTCAGCGGCCTAGGTTCAGTGCCGACCACAGAAACACACCACTGGTCTGTCAGTAGCCGTGCTGTGGCAGCGGCTCACATAGAAGAACCGGAAAGAACTTGCAACTGTACACAACTATGTAGTGGGGCTTTTGGCAGAGGGGAGGAAGAAAAAAGGGGGAAGATTTGTAACAGATATTAGCTCACCGTGAATCTTCCCCTGCAAAAAAAAAAATTTTGTAAAGTATTTCCTGTACTCAGACTGATGCCTGATCTCCCCTTAAGAAACTATTCTTATATGCTCAATAGATATTAAATATTATTCACTATTAACAACATTTGCCTATCCCTGTAAATGTTACCAGATAACGTGATATTAAGAAATTCAACTGGCCTTTTAAGTAAAGGATTTAGTTCTGGTTTGAAGGATTCATTTCACACAAACAATAGTATGGACTGAACATCTGCTTCTACTACCTTCCATTGAGTTTGCATGAATTAATTACAAAACTACTTTTACTACAATTGAATTCTCTAATATATGTCTTATGAATCATTAGTAATTTTTTTAAAGTACTTATGGTTTTAGAATTTTTTCTATCACATTTCCCCTATTCTTTAGCTCTGTAATTTTCTCACTCCTTGATATAAGAAAACCACACTGTTGTTATCCCTGAAAAGACATGAAAGAGGGGAAAACACTAGCAATTATAACAAAAAGTATGATAAGACTTGTTGAAGGAAAAATTATTCAATGATACTTGTTAAAGTGCAGTAAGAAAGATTTTATTCAAGGGGGCCATGGAGACAGGTGTAGGAACCACTACGATGGAATCTTACTGTGAGGGAGAGAGATTGGACTCAACGCTGAATATAGCCTGAGCAAATGGGAATTTACCACCAAGGAGCAGGATGGGGGTCAGTAGATTGAAAATGACTAAGTGGAAACATCAGGGGTAAAGGGGATTCTGGGTGAAAGAACCTAACAGGATTCTTGCTGAAAGCAGACCAGGGTGATGAGACATGACCTGGAGGATGGTGGAGGATGAGTATTGCAATTAGAGATGGAGGGTGATCAGAAATGGAGGATGAGGGATTCTGGTTAAACGGACTTAGCAGGGTTCTTACTAAAATTGAACAATGCAGAGATGAACATAGAAGTCCAAAAGTCGAGCCTAGTTGAAAAAGAGCTCAGAGGAGGCTGAGTAGAATTTGGTCAATGAGAGCCTTTTTCACACTGAAGGCAGAAATAATTTAACATTCCCCCTAAGAAGCTACTACCTCAGCCCTATAGAAACAATCCTATTTTACCCAAATATTTTAGAGATATCTTTGTAACCTTACCATTCCATGCATGTAGATTTCTTCCTCCAACTCCAAATACCAAGGGTCTACCAGGCAGAACACTGATGTGGGCTTGCTGATAGTGACAGTACCATGACTCACTCAGATCCACTGTTTGGTTGGCTTGGAACACACTTCTCTCCCAAGCTAATTCCAATTTGAATCCAAGACTCAAGTTAGATGTGACTCTTTCCTTAAAGACATACCTCACCCTTCTATGCTCCCCTGTAATATTCCATGCAAGCCTGTAGCATGACATTTATGACAGTTTCATCATCAGCTGCTCCTTGACTAACGTCCCCAGAGACTAAAAACTCCTTGAGAACTGAGTGAAGTGTTATTCATCTCTCTATCCCTGGCCCTGTGCACAGTACCTGGTGCACATAGTGGACATTCAATTCAAGTTTATGAGTAGATGAATTAATGAATGAGTTAAGGAGCTTCAATGACAAATTAGACATACTGATGTGGTATAAATAGAAACAAAAATTCATGAGCATTATTACTTTCGTTTAGTAGCCTCTCATCTTTTCACAATTTTATTTTAAAAGGTTGTCCTAGGGCAGAAACTTTGAGCATTTATCAACTTCATGATAACTGTAAAATCAATAACCAATATTTTCAGAGAACCCATAAAAATGAGGTTTACAAAAGCAAAAAAAAATTAAGGATGGCTGGTCAGAAAAGAGAAACTGGAAGAAAATGAGTTCTGCTCTACCTGAGTTGATGGTAATATATGTCTCCATCAATTTCCCTTTCCTCCAAGCCAAGACTCTCCTTTTGTCATTGTGATTACTAAAGGCACGATGGCCTGCTGGTTAACTGATGATCCTGACACAGCATGCACATAAGCGTTGTTAATCCTTTACTCCTAAGCCTTTACCCATGTACACAGTACACAATTAGGTTTGGTCTCCTGGGAATCCTTTTTAATCTCTCTATTTCATATTCATATTCTAAGTTAGGAAAAGCACTAAATCCTAACTGGGCATACCCAACATGTTTGTGGGTTGTCACTAAATCTCCATTAGAAATAACACTAAATATAAGAAACACTAATCTTGAGAATCTAGTCTTATAATTCTTGATAAAATGAATTTTCAAAAATCAATCACATAATTCATTCCTAAACAGTTCACCAAGCCACCTGCATGAATATAACTCTATGGATGTTTCACAAAAAAAGTAGAAACTCTTCCCCCTTTCTACCTCAAGGGGCTTCCATTCTTATTTTATAGTGCTCGTGTGATTTGTGAAATTGTAAATTGACTTCTTTTCTGAGGTCAACCCAGACTTGCTTTCAATGACCATTATATTCTAGATAAGAACTAATGAAAGGCAGATTTTATTTTTGGAATAGCCACTTATTTTTTTGCCTTGTTTTACTATCAGGTCTAATGACTCTCAACCCACCTTGCAATTTGTGTGACAATGTTGGCTGCTTGACCTGAGCATCCGCTCTCCAAGTGTTTCACCACGTGCCCCGATCCTGTGTGAGACATTGATAAATTCTGTCTGAGGGACAACAGGCGATAGGCAATTTAAAAATATATATTTTCCTCTGTTCTCGCTTTCTTTTGAGAAGTCTTTCATTCTATTTCTGAGTTGAGTTGATTGATTCTGAACTAGTTTAAACTCAAGGTCTAGAGCAACAAGCTGAGAAAAAAATGATAGAGATATATTTAAAAAGTGCCTTGGTTTTATCTTCTGATTCATTCAATAGAGAAGCTCTTTTATGGATAAAAGTTCCTTTTTGTAAGCTGTAGTACTCTCGGTTACTACTGGAGTGAAGCATTACAAAAGAGGAGAAAATGGTGAAATGCTGACAATTTAATACACACTAAATATAAAAGAGGAAGTGAATATTGAACGAGAAAGACTCAGGCTTTATTTGTGATTTTCTGAGGTATTTCTCTGTGTGTGGTGTGTGTGTGCGTGTGTGTCTGCGCATGTGTGTGTTGCTTAATCAGTTCAATAAGTGAAATACAAAACTTCAACTATGAGTATTTAGTGCATAATAGATAAATATAGGGAAGTTTAAAAAGAATAAAATTTGGCTTTGAATAAAGTCAGCAAAAAAGGTGAGTTTTTCTGCCTGTTTGTGTAATCAGAGTACCTCAGCACTGCTCTTAAGTGAAATGACTGGTAAAATGTTAAGAATCTTCAAAAGATCTTCCTTATCTGCCTGTTGCTTTGAACCCCATCAAGAAGCTTCCTGCCTTTCCTTTGAGGATTTAAGCCTCACATCAATAAAAATCTCACCTGGGAGGGGTAAAATTTTAAGATATGAGGTATTTCCAATTCAATATTCATGATTCTAAAGAGGAGCTCAGACTGTGGAGTGCGTTTGAGAACATTTCACATAATAATGAGGACTCTAGTCGGAAGACAAAGATTTTCCATCCAACAAATACTTTTGATATAGCAGCCTGTGATGTTTGTAGATAGCACGTGGTGGGAAATTACAATGGTCTTCAGGCTCTTTGTATACTCCCAGTTTATATACTAAAGAAATTTAGGATACATTTCTTTTCTAAAGTACATTTTTCAGCAATAAAGGAGTAACTCTTTGAGACCTATTCATTCTTTATCTAACGTATTGCTACCCAATACAATGGAAAACGTCTTGATTTATGTTTGAAGAATATCCTTTGTATTTATATTTCTCTCCTGCATAGGATCATCCACACTGGTGTCAGATGTCATGGATCTGTAGTACGAAGACTGTCACTATTACGTGGGTCATTTGTTGTCACAATATATGAATATGGAAGCTTAATTAACACTTTTGATGTCAGTGAATCCCAGTGCATAAACCACTTCGCTTTACACAGCACCCACCACCATCACCAACACTCCTTTCCGCTGAGATGGAAATCTCTTACTTCTTAATCAAAATCCATAGCAAGCATTTTAGAACAATGATTCTTGGAGATTGGAGAGCAAATAGTGTTTCATTCATTCATTCATTCAACAAATAATTTTTGTGTCTACTATCCATATTGGAATTATCGAGGATCTTTTAAGAAATACTAATCACAAATTCTAATACTATACATTCTTTCCATCTAAACTGGATCTTCTCCCCAATCTCTATTCCCTTATCCTGCTTCACTTATTCTTCATAGTATTTATCACCACCTGAAATTACATCATGGTTTATTTTTGTACTATCTCCCTGCAGTAGAATATAACCTTCATGAGGATGCTAAATTTATTTCATTCACTGCTTTCTCCCCAGTACCTGGAACCATGCTTCGGCCATTGCAGACACTCAGTGCTTGTTAAATGACTGTCCCCATCAATTAATTAATTAGTCTCATTTTCAGATACTGCCCAGTTCTCCAGCATGTCACATAGGGAGCTTGTGTTACAAATGGGATCCTGCCATTGGCCTCAGGGATACTGGGACTGAAAGAAGGTCCAGAACCAGTGGTAGAGAACTGCAGTCACTGAAGACAAAGGAATATCTATTTAGATTCTTCGCGACAGTCCTTAAACTCTTTTGCTTCAGAGATACAATTATTTTATTGATACTAGATAAATAATCCACTGCTCTTATTTGAAGCCAGCTTGTAGCTGATGACTTGAAGATAAAATCTTTCATTGCCTATTATCAACCACCTTAGCATATTTATGTCTCTATGTGTTGACCCCTGAAAAAAAATGGGGTCTTTTTATAAATGACATTTCATAAGGATGCAGGTTTTTGAAGCAAGCACCATGAAAAATATAAAGCCACACAAAGAGTTTTTTTAATGATTTAAAATGAAAAAGAGTGTGCATATGAATTCCTGACAAATCTGTGGCTACAAGAATGTGCAACCACAATAGTGACAGCAGCGATTGAAATGCTTTACAGCACTCTTAGAACACCTCCCAGCCCTGCTTTCTGTAATAGTCCATAGTGTACAATAAGAAAACAGGGACCACAGCAGCCAGAAGGAAGGAGATGTTTTCAAGGAAAATGAGACATTTTATGGATGGAGAGTATTATCTGCATAATTGGGTAGAAGGCAACAAACGTCTTAAACAGTTCATTTTGATCATTTATTGTCAGTTTTGTTTTATCAAAAAAAAAGACATAAACTAGGGATTTAAAAAAAAAGATGCTTTTATTTAAAACTGGCTCTAAATCTTAGAAATGTGCTTGGAAAATTGTTTGGAAAAACATGAAAGGACTACCATCACATGTCTGCTAATCCAGGTAGAGTAAGTATGAAGGCAGAGCTGTGTGAGCATCCAGAAGCCTCCTCCTCATTTCCATCACACTCACTTCCTGCCAAAGCCTAACTACCCAGGGATGAAGGGAGGGGAAGTGCTAAATGCAATGGTTAAAAAAAGGAACCAGTTTCAAATGAGAAGTTGTATCAAATGGTCTTTTTAAAACATATGATAAGTAGGTGATTTCTAAAATGTGAAAACTTTCCTATAGTATTATAACAAAACTTTTAGTGTGGTTAATACAAATGCACAGGAATATGTCGGTTCTGTGGTCTGTAATTCAATGAAGCAGCAGCACGTAACAGATAGAAAGTGCTGAAGTGGGTGTTGAAAAGCTGTGTTACTGCTGCAGGTCTGTTTTTGCCCACTGCCCAGAAAGCCAAACACCGAAACAACGAGATTGCAGCAGAGAGAGGGTTTAATAATCACAAGGCAGCCAAGTGAGGAAACGGGAGAATGAATCTCAAATCCACTTCCCCAAAATAGCGACTCAGGGATATTTATGGGATAGGGGGCAAGGTAGTCTGAAATGATTGGAGGTGAGGAGAGATGAACTAACTGATGATCTGCGCAAGCATAGTCATGCTTCATGCCTCTTCGTAGGACGCATGTCCACAGAATGGCAGCGTCAGCAAGTCCTGAGGGTGGAGTTTTAACATCTTGACATCAAAAGGTTACTTACCGGACATATGCCTGCGTGGGCCCAGTTGATGGGTTGGTGATCTCAACTGGTCTGACGTGGGCAAGGGGTTCCAATTCCTGAAAAAATAGCTCAAATACCCATTATTGTGGTGACCCAGGCCCCAGGGAGATGCAATCTATAAGAACCTAGTGGGAGTCAGATAGTATATTGTCTGAACAGCACAATTAACAGTGGGTAAGGTTATCATGCAGATTTAAGTCCTAGCCTTTCTAACAAGTTTCTAGATAAGGCCATCCTCCTGCTTCTTCCTGGTACAGGGAAGAAGATACCCTTACAAATGGAGATTTCCTTTACAAATGTAAATGTCTCTTACAAAGAGTAACCAGAACTAAGAATGGGCTTAGCAAGGACCCTTCCAGATACCGGAGATGTCTATGGTGATGGCCTGTTCTGGGCGCAGGCCTCCCATCCCAAATTCTTTTGGTCAGTTAGTAGGGGTCAAAGTCAAAGTGTCTTTGAGGCAGAGACATATTTTGAGGTGGCCAATTCCGATCCTGCCTAGTTACTAGCAGCTTAATCATCAATGGCTAACTGACAGTTTTAGCTGGATTCTAACAACATATGACTTTTTCTTCTAACCATTTCACATGTTTGTGCTTTAGCATTTCTTTTTTAAAGGTAGAGAAGATAAACCTTTTCTAAGAGTAATCTGAGGATATACTGAAGGGACAATGATTACAGCACTGACATTTTGAGTATTATTGATCTTGATAACAGAGACATAGCCAATATAAATTATCCTTGATATCTGGTGGAAGAGAATAACAGAAAATTTGATAATTAAAGAAATCAAGCTTGGACCTTTCAGCTTAGTCAAGTATAAAAGACCCAAAATAATATAAGCAAATTTAAAGAATAGCCCAAGAAGTTTAAGTCTATTCTATATATACAATGTATACAATGAGAGAGAAATGTACATATTTAGTCTTTAACTAACAACTTCCCACCAAAGGGGAAAGTGTGGCATTAGTTTGTAGCATGAATCAGAAGTGTTAGAAAAAGAAGGAAATTTTTGGTGAGTACCAGTCACTGCTGGTGTAGGATTTATACATGTTAAATTGCTTTATCTTCATATCAATCTTATGGGTCAAGTGATTTTATTGATGAGAAAGTAAAGGTTAAATTATATTTTCAGTCAGGGGCATACACCTCGTAAGTTGCAGAACCGCCATTTTGAACCCATATCTGCCTGTCTCTGAAGGCTTGGCTCTTTCTACCACATTTTGCAGTAATTTTCAAAGGAGTCCATAAACTTCACATTATCCCAGCAGGTTTGTTCCTGAGCCAAGGATGAATTGTATCTCTTCTCAGTGTCTCTTTCCCACTATCGGTGCCCCTCATCCACCCAAGCTTGAACTAGCCTCACATTTCTACTCTCTGTCCTACAATGGAGTATTACATCCAGAACTGTCCTCAAGCATTGCCTCTGGGCTTGTTCCCAACCATTACTCATAATTTGCTTCAGAAAGTCCTGCTATAAATGCCTCTAGGGCTTTTTAGGTGGTTAATTTGTTAACTCCTAATAAATGAATCCATATTAAATTTTTTGTAAGATGAAGCTTAATTAAACATCACTCCTAGGGTCTTTCACATTTTAAAAGGGGATTCTGGAGATTCATTCATTCATTCATTTATTCATACTTTGGACAAACACGTGTTGAGTACTTACTTGCAACTTGCAAACACCAGCTGTGGAAAGGTGAAAAATGAATATAACACACACTCTCTGCCCTTAAAGAGACAACAGTCTGGTCCAGTGGAAGAGATTATGATTCCAAGTAAATTAAATACCACCATAGAACTGTACACATGTTCTCGAAGTGTAGACCCCTGATGAGTAGAATCAGCATTACCTGGGAACTTGTTAAAACCCAAATTTTCTGGTTGTACCCCATACCCACTGAATTGAGACCCTGGGGACTGGGGCCCAGCAATCTATACTTTAACAAGCTTCCAGTGATTCTGATGCAAACTAAAGTTTGAGAACCACTGGTGGAGTGTTTAAGATGTAGGTGCTAGATTCAGACTAAACTGGGTTCAATTCATACTCTATCACCTCCTAATTGTATGGCTCTGGGCAAGTTACTTGAATCCTACGTGCCTATTGTATTCTTTATAAAATGAGGGTGATAATGATAGTACCTATCTGATATAACAATCATAAAGATTAAGTCGGGTAATACATGTTGAACACTAGAGCAGTGCCTAATACAACATGAGCACTCAGTTAATGTGCTTTGGTTTCATTATCAGGCATAAATAACTGTTGAAAATTCTGTGTTTTGTTTTGAGACCTAAATAACTCTTAAAATTATTTATAATACTTCTAAAAAATCTAAAACTTATTTACTTAATAATTAGAAGACTTTTACTCAGAAGCCTAAGTTTTTGGTTTTTTTTTTTTAAGCAATGGGAGCTACAATGTCTTAACTAAAGATATAAATTTCTAAGGTGGAAATATTCAATAAATGGAGTTTTTTTGTTTTCAGAAGGACCTGTTAGCAGTTCTTTAGCCATAATGTGTAGGTAGATACCTATTTCACTTGTTTCTTGGGACTCAAAGTGACCAGTAATTAACTCTACCTCTGTGATATTATTGTTTAATATTTAATTAATGATATTTGAGGATTTTTTTTTTACTGTAAGAATGACAACTTCTTGAGAGAGACATCTAGTCTCTCAAGCACAATTACTGTGTTTGAAACTCTTCAAAAGAATTGTTTTACTGTCTTGAATTTTACCTGATGTATTACTAGAAAACAATATAAAACTTGTTTAAAGCAACAAGAAAATAGTATCCCACCAGATAATAACACTTCTTAGATTCAGTTTAGTGTCACTTTCTGCTTTCCATGAACTGGGGTAACAAGAGCGTCCCTCTGCGCTCCCTGCTTATCTAAGTCTGCCAAGCAATTAGCATCTCTTAACATTTCCAGGCAGCTGCCTAATGAAATGCTTGTTTCTCCAGGAAGTCATTTTGCATATAAAACTCTGTCTGATCCTCTGAAACTAACAAAGGTATTTCCAGTCCAAAAGACACTCTGACATTGCCAAAACAAATGTTCAGATATTAAAAAATCCCTTCCAAACTTACATTAGGCCTATCTATAGAATATCAGTTAAGGCAGGGAGACCACTAAAAAACAAAGTGGCATCTACAAACATTTTTCGTCACTTTCAAAATACTTTCATTCTTTAGTTCTCTCAGCATATTATGAATTCCCAGGTACATGTCTTCATTTGCTTTCTGAAATGGTTCCTTAGAGGGAAGTCAGAACCATGAAGAGGATGCAAATGAGAAAAAAAAGTGGTATTTAAGCTTTTTCCAGCCGTTCTTGTCTCCATCTTTTTACAGCCAGTAGACCTTCGCCTTGTTCTTCAGGCTTGTGGAAGATGAACAGATTTCTGCCCACTCGTAAAGAAGGTTCTTCCTAAGTATTTGGAGTTCCATTTTCAGGATACAATTTCAATTCTCTTATCTTTTTATTTATGCATGCCAACCTAGAAAGGTTTGAGCCTTAAATAGAGGAAAATATAAGTCACTGCAGTAAGAAGATGCAGCATTCTGATGACTCCACCTCTGCTGCACAATTAAGCTAAAAGCTTTGGGCTTAACCTCTTTTCATTAGTTGCATATGCCCTTGCAAATTTTTGCAATATTTGGCAAGGATGGGGAATTCGTAGAGGTTAGGGCAGAGAGTCATTCAGTGTAGTGATTGTCAGGATGTATTAAGGTTGTAGAGAGCATGCCTAGACAACTGATAACACACTGGAGTTACTGTCAAGGCCCAGAACCAGAATAATCTGATCTTTGGAAAAGGTTAAAAAGACAGAACTCTTCCCGGTGTCAGTACAAGAGCTATAGGATGTTCCTGGGATCAGAGCAAAGAAATCTGCCTCAAAGTCTGTGCTGTAATCAGACTATGCCACATTCAGAGTGAGATGGAACCTTTTTTCCAATTCCCCACCTGCTCGCAGATACCAATCACGTCAAAAACATAGGGCCAAGCAAAGTGAATTGCAATGGAATTTCTAGCACAGACTTTTATAGCTGTTATACTCCAAAGGCAAAGAGACCTCACGAGAAAACAAGAACCTGAAAAGAAAGGAAAGAGAGAGAGACTATTCAGGAAATGGATCCAGATTGGATATCAATCCCAGTATCTACAATTCTGAAACCAATTATGCTTGCGCTTGAATTGGATGGGTTGTGTTTTAGTGACAGAAGAAAATGAATAGGAATCCTTGGGTTTTAATGTTAAAAACTTCAGACTGACCACTGTGCTCTTGATTCAATGCATTCATCAGAAAGAAATGATTTTTAAATTTTTTATTTATATCCTGCTATATAGAGAAATCTTGTCTTTAGATTTCTCTGTATAGCAATGTATAAGTACATCACAGCACACACACACACACGCATGCACACACATTCACACACACACAGAGATGACTGGTTGTCTTCATTTTGTCCTTTTCAAATGAACTGAAAGCTTCAGAACTTGTCAAAAGGTCTTGGGACTTTTGTTACTACACACAAAACCTGACATACAATTTGCTCTAAATGTCTCAGCTGGAAATTTACTTGGACTCTATTGGTTTGTATTGAATGGAATATTCCCAAGTGGTTGTAGTCTTTGCACTGGCTCACCCTGGAATCTTAGGAAGCAAATTCCAAGAGCAGAGAAAGTTTTGTAGTATAATATAGTAGAGGAAGAAAGATATTGTCTGCTTTAGCTGAAAGTAATTACTAACTAGGAGTTAACTATATTGGTCCTTCTGTTCCAGTTTCACTACTGTCTTATCTGTCCTAAAACTTAGGAAAAAAAAGGTAACAATTGGCATATTTGAATCACCATCTTACACAAAATACTGTGCCACGGATAAGCAAATTTCTCCCCCAACTTCAATAACACGTTATATGAAAGCCATATATATATATATATATATATATATGAAAGCCTCAAACTAGCTGATATAAACCTCCCACATGTTTCAGTTACTCTTCATATCCACATAGGTTTTCTCAGTAAACATTTTATACAGTGGTAGTAGAAAATGATAATTTCTAGAGCTTTTGAAACGTGTTGGAACTGAAGGGGCTTTTTCTATGTATTTAATTTCACAATTAATAAGTCATGCAGAAGGAATATTTATTAGCCTTAATTTATTTTATCTTATCAAAGCCCTAAACAACATCTTATATATCATATATTTAGCAAGTGAAGTACACTTGCAGGTGCCAAATCTACCAGTATATTTGGCCAAACCATTAACTAAGCCATCCCTGATGTCAAATAATGAGTCATACAGGTTGACATTGATCAGTCAATTTAGTCAAAATGGTCCATCTGGAGCATAAAAACATGGCTCCAAAATAAAGGACGAGGATTAAGAGAAGGTGGAGAAGATTATCTAACATGGATCTAGCATTTTGTACTTTCAAATATTTTATTATTGATTAGAATTTTTAATATGGTTTTGGAGAAAATGGACATATGGCAAGCTGAGAATTCTTATTAAGAAAGATATTTATACAAAAATATTTAAAGATGAGATGATAGGAGGTCTGGGATTTGCTTCAAAATAACCTAATGGTAGGGTGTTGGGGGGAATTAGTAAGGTATAGAGATAGGATGGCCATATAATTCATTGTTCAAATTTGAACACCTTTGAAAGAGTAGTGGAAGGTTTAGATAATTAGTAGTTATATGCTGATTTAGACTACAAAAATGTGGTCAGCCTAAGTTTAGTGGAAATGCGATAAGGCCAGAATTGGAAATGTAGAACATAGGTTACGGGTACATGGGGAATTCATTATACTATTTTCTTAAATTTGTATATGTTTTGTTTTCCATAATAAAAATTCTGTAGCATAAAGAGCATTAAATGTCTAGCATAGGACTTCGGTAACTCATTTTCTGTAGAGTCTGTTGGTCTCCATGTGATGGCAAAATTTCCTTCTCTTTCTAAAATTCTGAAATTCAACAACAAGGCAAGTTGAGCCTGACAGATTAGAATGCAAATAAACATGGAGGATGAAGAGAAGGATAGGAGGGCTTATTCAATCACGTCATCCCTAGCAGATATTAATGGCATCTTGAAAAAGAGAAATGAATAGTAGCTAAATTAGTGTCCTGTAGAAAGGCATCACTAATGTGAGTTCCAGGGAGAAGAAAAGAAATAAACAAGTTTGCCATTCTAAGGACTCCTCTCTCCCCGAGTCAACAAGAATGCCGTGAACCCAGTCAGCACAGGGCAGGTAGCATTGATGGGATCAGACATAAACTTCAGTTAAACTGCAGCTATGTACAAGCAATAAAACCAACCAGAGCAGTGCAGGCACAAACCTTATGGGTTTCCTCTGCCAGGTGTCATCATCGATGTGAATCACTACTGCTCTTTCCATCCGAGTGCGATCTGTATTGATTATAGAGGCCAATAGAATCCAAATCCATAGGCTGTATCTATTGTGCTATGGTCCATTTTTCTCCAGCTGTGACCATGAGTATCATTAACTAAACTTGGCAGTCTTATTGCTTCTTGTACTGTAGCTCATCCTTGTATCCATTACTCATTCATTTATGTAATGATATGAATTAATTCATTAGTCCTGAAGGGAATGTTAAAGAGAGGTAGCCTAAGAAAGAATACTGTTGGGAAAAGCAAATTTGTATAAAGTTTTTACCTCAAGTTCTGGTTCCCCACAGTGTGGAAATAGGCCACAGACTCAAAATACAATGGCTTACAATGGCTCAAGTAAATGAAAGATCATTCCTAGTTTTTTATTTAATGCACACAACAACCCTATCAGACATTAGATATAAGGTATATACTCCTATTCTCATCACTATTTTACTGAGAGAATGTGAGCCAGAAAAGAAAGGTCACCTATCTGGCAAGTTGCCAAGCAAGGGTTTGAACACAACCAGCCTGACTCCCTCTGCTCTGACCCTCAAAACCTGTCTTGCAAGGCAGCGTTTCCAAGTGAGTAGTCTTGACAACCTGTACCACAAGTGACCCTAGATTAGAGAAGCCGAGTGCCGTACTTATATTGACAATAAGTTGCCTTCCAACAATTATCAAACTTCTTCCTTTATTAAAACAGAAAAAAAAAAAATTGGGCCAGGTTTAAATTGGCCAGGATTTCTGGATCAGTCATCAGCTCCGAACTATTATATTAATCTAAGCCAGGGGTTGGCAAACTATGGCATTTGGGTCAAATTCAGACACTGCCTGTTTTTGTAAAAAAAAAAATTAAAAAGTTTTTTTGGACCCAGCCACACCCACTCCTTACTGTCTTTGAATGCTTTGGGGCCACAATGAGTAGGTGCAAAAGAAATTGTATGTTCCAGGAAGCCTAAAATGTTCCCTATCTGATTCTTTACAACAAAGGTTTGCCAATCCCTAGTCTAAGCCAATCATGGTAATTCCATTTTCCTCACTGTGATTGGTTTAAACAAAGGCAGGTGATACTTTACATGCCAGTGAGATGCTTAGGGAAGTCTACTGTGTGTCGCATGGAAGCACATGGGAAACTACATGGTTCACAAAGAAAATAAAAAAGCAGCATTTGTTCTTTCAGCCTTTGAACACTGCTGTGTGAGGATGAAATTGTTATGGATTGAATTGTGTTACCCCCAAAAAAGACATGTTGAAGTCTTAACTCCCATATCTCATAATGTGAGCTTATTTGGAAATAGGGTCATGGAAGATGTAATTAGTTAAGATGAGGTCACACTGGAGTAGGGTGGGCCCTGATCCAATGTGACAGCTGTCCTCTGGCCATGTGAAGACAGAGACACAGGGAGAAGGCCATGTAGTGATGAAGGCAGAGATTGAAGTGATGCATCTACAAGCCAAGGAACGCCACAGATTGCCAGCAATTCACCAGAAGCTAGGAGAGAGCACGGAGTAGGCTCTCCCTCACAGCCCTCGGAAGGAACCAACTTTTCCAAGACCTTGATTGCAGACTTCTAGCCTCCAGAACTGTGAGACAATACATTTCCGTTGTTTAAGCCACCCAGCTCTAGGAAACTAAGACAAGGTTGCTGTAGCAAACTTATGTTCACGAGGGGAGTAAGCCAAGGACAAGAGTCGACACACTGAGGATGACAGGACACAGATGGTACAAACCTGTCACTGGGGATACGTTGACCCACTAAGTTGACCAAACCTAAAATTGTGCCTCTGGATTTCTTACCCAGGAAAGTAAATCTTCTTATTGCTTAAGCAATTTTGCATATTGTACTCTGTTATTTGCAACCAAAAACATCAAAAATGATAAACCACATAGCCTGTACTTTCCAAAGCAATCCTGATTTCAAATACCCTATTTCACTGTCTCCATAAGTACAGTCAAACTTATTCGTGATTGCTTTCTTCTCTTTGGTTCAGAAGATAAGATGATTGCAGCAATACTGGTGTTGGGAAGTAGGTAGAAATGAAGAAGGGAAGGTTTTAGAGACAGAGGGCGAGGCGGTAATGCATAAAGCCATAGAGAGTGAGGCAGCCAGGCCGCTGAGTGGTTAGGACAGGTATCAGCTATTACAATCCAGTCTTCAGTTGTAAGACATCATGAAGCAGAGTAGTACATTTTGAAAAGAGAGTAGATTTGTTTTCAAAACTTCCCTAGTGAATGGCAACTCGACTTTTTTTTTTTTTGCTTTTTGTGAGGAAGACCAGCCCTGAGCTAACATCCGTCGCCAATCCTCCTCTTTTCGCTGAGGAAGACTGGCCCTGGGCTAACATCCATGCCCATCTTCCTCCACTTTATATGGGACACCGCCACGGCGTGGCTGACAAGCAGTGCGTCGGCAGGCGCCCGGGATCCGAACCCACGAACCCCGGGCTGCCAAGCGCGGACTAAACCGCTGCGCCACCGGGCAGCCCCTCGACTTCTTGATAGTTATAGAAAGGCCAAAGTATTTAAAATTAACCGTTTGAAAAAAACCCTGACGCTTTCTCTAAACAGCATAAACTGGCAAGATTTTAAATGCTAACACTAAGAGGTCATCTAGCTATTGCACACATTTCACTACACACATTTGCATGTATACTAAGGGATAAGGTATAACAAGCGTTATGCGGTGACACGACAGATCTCTGGGGGAAAATGTCAATAACAACTGAAACATTGAATATACACATGGACTGTAGCCAAACCATATATAAAAATAGAACTCTGACCCACAACCTGCAGCAATCTGCCCAGGAAACCAACCACCTTATCTACAATAAACAGCCCAGGAAGCCAGCCTGCTGTAAGTCAGACTTGCAGGAAGCTAGATTGCTATCTAGTGACAATCCAGGAACTAAGCAATGACTTCTGCAACAGTCAGCCCAACATGGCCATGACTCAATTAATAACTGACAGTTTCCCTAGTCTTTGTTCCCACTTCCAACTTAGGACCAACCAGAGCAAGCCAAATATGACCCCCAACCAATCACATAGGAAACTCTGCTTCTAGTCAGCCTGCCGACAGCTTCCCCATGACAACAGCTGCCAATCAGGGCATACCTGAAGCCTTCCCTTTTGTTCACTGTGAAGCTGTCCCACTCCTGTGCCTGCCTTTGCGTCTCTGCTAAAACACAAGTGATGGTAGCTGACTCCCTTGTTATGAGCAAGCTCAGAATAAATAGACTTTGCTTTCCTCATTTGGTCGGTCTTCATTTATTTCCACAAAATTGTTTGATATGAAGAAGTGCCCTTCAACCCCCAAAACTCCATAAGTCAATGATTTTCATGATTGCGGTTTTAGGGAGGATGTCAGGATTCCCAATTAATACTTGTGGAGCTTTCAGAAATAATACAGCCCTTGCTGCTGTTTACCACCCATCCCCAGACTCACAGAATCACGTCTATAGCCAGCCCAGTATTGACAGTGGTTTATATATCCCTCAGTTGTACTGAGCAGAGAATGCTTGAGATCCATTAAGCACTACCTTTAACTGAGCACTACCACTTGATTATGATTCAGAGTGCATGGTACACAGAAATGAATAAAGAGAAAGACCTTTTATTTTAATTGAGATGCTTCGCCAACGTTTACATTTCCTCTAACTCCACATAACTCAGCAAGCATTTCTACCCACTATAGCCCCGCTTAAACAGGCAGCAATGTCTCTTGTTGACTTGACTTCATAAGGCACTGCCCTGTCAAGACAGTAAAATACTAAATTTTAAAGAAAAAAATACAGAGAATTAAGATTTGATGAAGTTACCACTTCCTATCCATTTCTGTAGTCCAAGCTCTTATGCCTTTAATGCTTGAATTACTCAGCTGATCATTTGGTATCCCTAACCATATTTCTGTAAATAGTTATAAAACTAGTCTTCATTAAATGTCATTTTCATGCTTTTTATCATCTCTAGTGTCTCCCTATTGTCTCTCTATATCAAACCCAAACACCTAATCCTCAATCCATTTCTCTAATGTCATATCTCCATTCTTTGTTTTTTTTTGGTGAGGAAGACTGGCCCTGAGCTGTCACCAATCTACCTCTAATTTTTTATGTGGGTCACCGCCACAGCATGGCTTGATGAGTGGTGTAGGTCCACACCCAGGATCCGAACCTACTAATCTGGGCCACTGAAGTGGAATGTGATGAACTTAACCACTATGCCACCAGAGTGGCCCTTCAGTTCTTTATATATCATTTTTTCACTCCAACCAAATCAATTAAGTAGCTGCTCTAAATAGTATTTGCATTTTTTCTGTTAATCTCTTTTCATACTACAAACAAATGTTTTCCTACTGAAATTTAGATATACAATCTCCTTTAAGACTCAGTTAAAATTCATCTGCTTCTAGAGGCCTTCTGCTGTATGGTAGTCCAATTTCAATAATTCTCCCCCTCTCTCTCTCTGTTTCTTCTGCATCTGGACATGCATAATACATTTGTCAGGATGCTTTCTGCCTTCAAATTCTCATCAAGTGTCTATGCTAGATTGGAAACCCCTCAAGGACAGGAATCTTGCCTCCTCTTCTTCTGAGTTGTCCCCGAGCCCTATCAGCACCACACAAGATAAGACCTTTTAAACATATGCTGACCCTCTGACTTATGCATGCCTTCTTTCATCTGAGTGTATGAAGCCCACCAGCAGCTGGTTGAGCATGCTGATTTGCAGAGCTGCTCCAATGTACACAGTAAGTGATACATTTCATGTGTGGTGAATAACTGCTCCCACTTTAAAATTCTAAAGTGCAGTGTAAAAATAGCATATGACAAGGCTGTCCATCTGGAAGTAGTGTTCTGTGCATTATAGAGTGAGAAGACATGAAATCCTGAAGAGGACACAAATTGGAGAGACCAGTGAAGTGTTTTGCCAACAGGAAAGGAAGATGATTGCTTTTCTCAAACTGTGCCATGTTGCCAAGTATAGGAATCCAGCTGTTGTGTGAGATTTACATTCATTTCACTTAAGTATAAATGCATCATGCATCATTTTTCTTTAATTACTCAGATGAGCTGGGTAGGTGTAGGTGATGCGCTGAGGTCTGAGTGTAATCAAAATGAGCTACTGTGATAAATTGGAAGGAAAATATTTTTGTAGTCAATGGAGGAAAAAATATGTTTATGTGAAAAAAATAGTATCTTGTCACTGCAACAATCTAATTAGTGTTAAAATTTCTTTAGTTATCCAGGACTGAGAATCTTCCAATTATAGATGAAGTGATTTTATAGAAGACATTTATACCAATTTTTTAAAACTCTTCATTGCTTTTCTATTTTGTGCCCTCATATTCAGGGCAATCTGATGGAAGCTTTATCCTCTGGAAGCATGCTTGCATTCCTTTTTTCCTCAAATCTCTGAAAAGCTTTCAATTTCCTGAATTTTGACATCAGAATTCCCGGCCAGGTTTTCAAATCCTCTATCAAATTCTTCTGACTTCTCTAAAACAACTCAGTTCTTACGTGAGTTTCTCATCAATTTTCTCTTTTAAGATTTTTCTCAAAATGTTCCATATTCTCAAAGTAGTCCCTACTCTGTCCATCATATTTGGAAACAACTTTTATCTCTTACTGGAAACCTTCACTGATTTTGTAAACTCAGCCCATGTCCAAATGCTTCCTGCTTCACCAGCATGTCTGCTTCTGTGCATCCAAGTATTTTCATTAACTACATTTAACATTTGTACACATACACGTGTGTTTTATTCAATAAATGGATGATAAGTGGAATACAACTTTGTTACTGTTTAATGTACATTACACTACAGTTTAATTGAAAATAAAGCCTATATTATCTAATCCTTGTATTGTGGCAATTCTCTTAGCACCTAGAATAATGCCATGTCCAAAGCAGATACTAATGATCATAGTGATTTAATTTAATTTCATGAACTTTCATTGTTATCGTCCCCCAGTTTCCATACAATCTTTATAGCCTCCTACAAGTGCATAGCTCCTGTCGAAATCCCAATTTTGACTCCCTTCAGATGGCTCAGGAATATTGTTCTATCAGTCATTATCATGCAGCACATCCACATAAGTCCAGTATTCCACAACCATTTATGACTATTATTAATCATTATAATTGCCATATTGCACCGAAACAGTTCAACTGCTCCCTGTGGATAGCACAATAGCATTGCAATGCGCTCTGTCCATCCCCCACCCCATTTCAGTTTGTGTGAACTCTCACGTTCCGTAAATTTATGGCCTTTGTATCACAACACACCCTGTACTGTCTTGCGCTATCTTAAGCTGACTGAAATTTCTTAGACCTGTGCCTTGAGTCTTGCTAAAGTGCTTCTCTCGACCAAGTCAGTGCATTAATCCAGAATTTGTGAATAACTTGGCTTTTTATGAAAAAAGAATGAGACAATAGGGTAAATATGTTTAATAAGATCTGCAGAATTATGGTTACTTAAGTGATAATTTTATCTTTCCAATGACTGATCTACAAGAGAGAGAAATGTTTTAAAATTTTTAAAAATGGGACTTGTTTTCAGTAATTCTCTCTTTGAAGAGGCAATGACCTGTATAACATCAAATACGAAAAGGATAGTTCAGCTAGTTAGGCAGTGAGGATTCAACTGGGGCAGAATCAATACCTCCCCTTATGAACGGAAATACTTAAAATTTTACAAATAGGGATAGAAATACGGTCCAGGAAATACATAATTTGTTTATTTACTATGCCTCTAAGCTAGAGAATAGATAAAGCTCTTAAGTTCCCTGAGCTTTTACTGAAGGTATGAAGCTCTCTCTTTCTTTCTTTCTCTCTCCCCCATATATATAAACATATATATATATATGTATGTATATATATTAAACATTCCATTTTCCCAACTCAGGAAGCAGGAGTAATGAGGCATTTCAGAATGTCTCTACATTGAACACCAATTTTGTAGTGGACAAAATGTGCCACAAACATGTGACATATTATTCCTCCTTTTATTTTACAGGACCATATTTTTGAGTGGGTCCCTCTTATTAAATGCTTTTTCTTTGAGTTACCCAAAACATGAGAGAAAGTGCTAAAGTTTCAAGCCCCTTTCATTTAATATAAGAATTGTGCAACAAAAATGATCCCATAAATAGAAATGATTTTTTTTAAACACTAATGTTTGGAGCTTTTAAAATAGAATTCTGGAGTGTAATGTTTCATAAGGGTCATACAAAAGCCTATAGAGAGCAGTATGACTTCGAGTGGGGAAAGAGGGATGTACCACATATGGCTTACAAATTGCTTCATCGGATTCTTCACGTTTGCAAAACTCAAGAACAGCAATTCCGATTGGCTCAACAAGTTTAGGCAATTACCTTACAGATGCAGTAACAGTGAAGAAAGTTCAGTTCAATTTCTGCAAGCACTAGTCCAAATGAGAACTGCAAGCAAAGCAATGAGTGGTGATTTTTTTCCCCCAGTTCTTAATGCTCTAGGCAAGGGATTCAATCCTAAGGGCTGTGCTACTAGAACAGAGAAGAATACTGAGCATTGGGTAGTGATTTCAGTGAAGGCTGCTGTAGACACTGGTGGAGAGGAAATAACTCAAATCAGAAGGAAAAATAAAAGGGCAACTGGGAATAATAAAAGATAAGTAAAGCTATCAATGCAAAATAATATTTTTTAAAATGAGAAATGTGGAGAAACAATTTGTTCTCTTGAGACATAAAAACTTTAAAAATGAAGTCATCTGCTCTTTAGAGGGCTGGAAGTGTTAATAATGTACTTGGGGATATTTAAGCTATTGTTACTGGTTTGCTGATATTGCTGTTTTTAGCTTCCAAACGGCTTTTGGTAAGTAACAATCTTCCATTTAAAATCTGTCTGCCCTGCTGACACTCTCTGATCATGCTGCTTACTCAGAGCAGGTGTTTCATGAAGCCAGCTTCCAGTGCCAATAATGAGGCACCTTCGAGGCCCCTATCTCAGCACAGATGTACGTAGTTTTGAAGTCTGAAATCTCTGGTGTGCTCAAATTTGGAAATTTAAAGCAAAGAGCAAATAGTTTTCTTGTGTAATGTTAATGTCTTTCTCTTCTTCTTTAGAAAATATGTGGCTTCATGTGTTAGAAATGGATGTTATTTTCCCTGCATTATGGCACCGTCAGAAAGATCTGTGAGGCAGAGAAGCTTTTATTCTCATTATACTGTGTATGGGAAGTGCTAAGAAATCTGAAATCCTTCACTGGTGCAGAGTAAAAGACTTTCGTTTTGTCTGGAGGGGAAATGTGCCAAAGTGGCTGAAAATAATTCAAGTAATTGGCAAAGAGCTGTACTCTAAGGAGTACTCTAAGGAGCCTTTGGTGTAATTTGATTTTGTGCCTTTTAGGGGAGCAAGTGAGATGTGATCCAATCTGCCCCTGAGGGCCAAGAGATTTTAACATCACAGGATCCTTAAGGTAGATGATGATGAACTACAATGTCGTAGACAACCTGGAATTATGATATCCTTAAGAAATAGTAATAATAATAAAGATAATGCTCAACTGAGTTAGAGAATGTTCGTTACCATGCATAGTTTCTACTTCGCCTTAACACAGAGAAAACAGTCTTACTTAAAAGCAGGATGCTCCTCTGCCTGCAAAGTCATAGGATTATTGATAAATTCCATAAGTGCTGTTAGTAACAAAGGATGAAAATAACCAACTCAATCAGAATCAACCATTTATAGATGGCACCCCTGGCGTTGCAACACCATGATCCTACTTACCGCAAGTCCCGGATACACCGGCAGGGCAGCCAAGTTTGCTTTGGCGCACTTCCCCTTAGGTCCCATCAGCATCCCCTCTCATTATGGCCTCTTTGCATATCTTGGATCTTCTTCAAACAGAGCCTTAGAGTCTATTAGTTTTCAATTGATTCCTCCTCTGTTACAAAGGAAAAGACAGCTTTATGGGTTGCTTCTTCATTTTGGAAGATGCCAATTTCTCCAAAATAATTTCAGTACTGGAATTTTAAGCATATTTTACAGGGGAACCCTTAAACATTCTTCTTTTTCTGGGACTTAAATGTAAGGCAGGCTCTGACTATGTTAATATTTCTCATGTGGAAATAAGTAGATTTGAGTTGCCCATCCACTCCAAGACTGTCCAAGCAACTTGTAACCTCAGCATTGAGTATGCCTACCTTCTTTTCCCTTGTTGACCCACAAAATTAAGGAAGAAGAAAAGTCACACGAGGAGCCTCCAAGACAAGGCCGTACGTATACAGCACGAGTATTAATGTCTGGGAGCAGGATTCTCCTACTAGCAGACCACGCTAAACTGCTGGGGTCCTCAGGTACCCCCATAGCTCAGTGGTTCTCAAACTTTAGCTCACATCCAAATCACCTGAGGGCTTGTTTGAAAACAGATCGCTGGGTCCCGCCCCCCAGAGTTCTTTAATCAGTAGGTCTTAGGTGGGATGGATGTTTGTACATCTGACACATGTCCAGTTGATGTTAATGCTGCTTGTCAAGGGACCACACCATGGCTCAATAGTCTTGTCCCCCCAAACATTTTATTTCCCAAATTCCCTGACAATTTTATTTAGCATACCCTAAAGAGCACACAGAAACTATTTGTGCTGTATGAGGTTCAGAGGTAACAGTGTTTGTCTAACAGCAAATTCTGTGCTTGTGTTTTTAAACAATTCTACGAGTGAAGTGAACCAATTTCATTACTGGGTTCAGTGAAAGACAGGACTTGAAAGTCAGTTCAGGACTTCCGGTTTCAGATGAAATGGGGTAGATGCACTTCTCCCTATTGTTCCTACTAAGAAATACTATAACTCCGGCCATTATATATAAAACAAATATAAGAAGACTGTAAAGGGGGCAGAGAGACAGGCAGACCAGCTGGGGATCTCAGGACCTGAGGAATGACATGGCAGTGAATTCACTGGTTTTTCTTTTGGCCTCATATATGTCAGACTGGATGCTGGAGAAGCAGCAACCTAGAAATGCCAGTGGGTCCAGACCAAAAAAGTCCCAGCAAAAGCCTGCTCTCTCTAGATGAAGGACTAGCCAAGGGCAGCATGACAAGGCAGAAAACTTTTAGACAATAACCGATCTACTGCAGTCAAGCACATGGAAAAAACTGTAGGGGAGTGGAGGAAATAGGTGAAGGTGGTCAAAGGATGCAAACTTTCAGCTATAAAATGAATATATTCTGGGGCCTATAGCATAGTGACTATGGTTACCAATACTGTATTATATTCTCAAAATTTGCTAAGAGATAGGTCTTAAATGTTCTTACCACACACAAAAAAATGATATTTATGTGAGCTGATGGATGTGTCAACTAACCTTATTGTGGTAATCATTTCACAATATATACATATATCAAATCAGTATGTTGTGCACCTTAAACTTGCACAGTGGTATTTGTCAATTATATCTCAATAAAGCTGGAAAAAAAAAGAAAAAGTAAAAACTGTGGCTCCACACCCACTCTGACCAGCAAAGGCTGAGTGAAGAGACTAAATTTAGATCCTCGCCCAGCTGCAATGAAGAACCCACCCCTGCCAGGTGTCAGAGCTGAGATTTACATGCCTCCCTGGAGATAAAAAGCCTCCTCAGTTCATGTTATCAATGGAAACCATATGGGACCCGGGACTCCTACCCCCAAACAGTGGTGATGAGGCGACCCCTCCTTCTCCCTACCAAAGTGATAGCAGAGGCCCAGCGGGAAGCCTGGACTTTCCCCACTTTCCAGCAGTAATGTCTCCCCCCCACCTGATGATGTCCATGCAGGCTACATGGGGAGCGGTAACAAGGAGACCCTTGCCCGCCCAGCCCTGGTGGGGTCAGCATAGGCCTACTGAGGAGCCTGTACTTACCCCACTCAACAGTAAGGAGGCACTCCCCTCCACAGGGTCAACAGAGGAGGACCTAGGTTTGTACCCCCAGCTGGCAGTAATAAGGCAGCCTGGTGCCCCCACCTTTGCCCACCAGCATGGTATCTCAAGGAAACCTGCTCAAACATAAGATTTAAGTACAACTCAGAGTCTCATAACATAATACACAAAATGTCCAGGGTACCATCAAAATCACTTGTTATTTTGGATTGCTAATTGGTCCTATACTTGGTCACTGGAAAACCAGAGACAAATGTTCTGTGAAATGTTCCAGCAAGAAATTTCCCACCCTTCTGGTCCAAATCTTATAGTGATTGGTTTCCCAAGCATGGGGTAAGATTGTCCTTTCTGAGACCCTTTACCAAGGCCAGTGGAATGTTTATTATTTTGCGCATCGAAAGGTCTAAAATGATGTGGATGACGTTGCTCCTGATAGAGAGTTGTGATGTACTGGGAAGATTTGGGAGTCAGTCAGACCCATTTTCAAATCCTGTTTGTCCACTTACCGGGAATATGATCTTGGTTAAATTTATCGACCTGTCTCAGCTCTTAGTTTCTTTGCCTATAAGATGTAGTGGTAGTAGCAATGGTAGGAGGGTGGTAGTAGTATAATAGCAGTATGAAGAAGTAGTGTTATGTGCTAGTTATTTTCCCCATATCATCTCATGTAACACCTCAACAGCCCCTCACAAGGTAGGTATTGTAATCTTCATTTTAAAAGTAAGGAAACCAAGAGCGTTTAATCTGAGGAGTTAAGTAATTTATTCAAGATCATACAGTTCCTAATTGTCAGGGCTGGGATTCAAAACTATGGCTGCTGACTTCAAAGCCCATATTTCATCAGGTGCACCATGCAGCCTCCTAGAGAACCCACAGCAACGGTGTCTGTAAAAAAATTTAGTGCAGGCACTCAATTAATGTTAGCCCCCTCCCCATCATTTTTAAGTGATATTTATATATATACACATACACGTACTAATTTCATGTCATGCCTTCCCCCCCAAAATCTTCCAGTTTATTTGGAAAACTTCCATGCTTTAATGTTATTTCTCATATCAGATAAACACAATAGATATAATTCCCCACTAGTATAATTCAAATATTATTATAGAAATGTAATATATTCACATTTACAGGTTATTATTTTCTTTAGAATATTTCATTGTCTTATGAAGACACATGGCTAAGTTAACAGCCTAGAAAGAAGAAGAAACGCAAGGGCCAGTTATTATTCTGTGTACCTGGAGCCTTAGACTTTTTTATTTTCGAAGCACAAAACAGTAGAATAACGTCATCTGCATGTCCAATAAATTCATCCAAAAATAAATAAATAAAACTCTCATTCAGTTGGCATTCAAAGACATTTTTTTGAATATGCAAAGGCAGCCAGTAAAGAGGAAACCATGGAATCCAGAAATAGATTCCAGCATCAGGGTCAAGGGAGGGGAACTTCCAGGTCACAGCTGCGCAGCAGGCCTCGAAAGTTAGGAGTCTCAGTGGAGCAGTAAGACAGGAATCAGTTCTGGGGGAATCTGCTGGAGAAAAAAGTGTAACGGAAAAATAATCTGGTATATTTGATCACGTGGAAAAGTGTTCTGAGACGCTGCTGGGGGTGTGGGAAGAACCGGTACCTAGAAAACTAGGCAAATGAGAACAACAGGGGAATTACCGACTCCAGGAAAAAGAAAATTATGCAAGAAAGGAAACCCAGTGTGCTCCTCAGCTCTACAGTGAATAGTATTTATTTACGATAATCTACAAACTAAATATGACTTTAACCTCAAATTGAGACATGATGATGTTGGAAAAATGGAAGGGAAACAGAAAAGGAGCCTCAAGAGAACACGTCCTCATTTGCCATAACAGGATGTCAGCAGGCAAGGTGTGAACTACACAAACCAAGAAGTAGCAATATTATTACGTCGTTTAGAGATATGAACACAAATACACAGAAAGAAAGGTTAACAAGTTGAGAATGATGCTAACAGAAAGTAAGGCAGAGAGTAAGAAGACGCAAGGCAGAGAAGTATATTTTTTTAGAAATAAGATTTTAACAGAACTTTTGTTTATTAACAATTTAGTAAATTATTGCTTTAATTTAAATTTTTAAAAATAAGAAAACTACAAAATAGTATATATGGTATTAATTTTATTTATGCAAACTTTATAAAATTTAACATAATATATTAAAGCTTTAGTATCGGGAGTTACAAAACCAGAGCATAGTGTGTCAAATCAGGTAAGAAAGGAATGTGATCAAATTTAATAATTTTCCAATGCTCCAGGGCAATGTTCTTAGCCTTGTAAAATAAACACTCCTCTGAATACAAGCCTTCCTTTGCATATTTGTGGAGTAAGTTGTTCAGGGTGGTACCAGTTGCAAGTCTGAGGAAAATCAAGTTGCATCTTGATTTTAGGTCTTTGCTTCATTTCCCAATTACTTGTTTTTTCCTCTTTTTCTTTTCAGGTTTTGGTTTTTCTTTTTAAAATATCTCTCTGCGTAGCCTGGGCCATCTACGTCAATATAGAATTCTGTTGTGTTTTGTATTCAGACCGTGCTATATTTCTCCACCAGGGAAATCTACACTTGAAATGGTGCGATGAAGAAATGAGGACATCGGGGAGAAAGCATGTGAAGGTAGAAGAGCAGTGATAAAGGAGCACAGTTAAGAGGTGGCAATGAAGAGAGAGGGAACAACAATCCCTTTGCCTCGGGCTACGGTTGGTAACTAGCGAGTAATCGAAGACTAAAGGTACTGCAGATTTATCGTGAATACAACTGCTCCGAGAAATCCAGGGAGACACCAGGCATCTTTTTTCTGTCCCTTTAAACATTTTATTTAATTAAAGAAATAAAACCTGCTCACAAGATCTTTTTAAAAATCCTTTTCTTTCTGATCCCCCATAATTTCAGGAACCCTAAATTGTCAGAAATACACCATGATTTCGAAAACAGAGCTTCCCCCCAACCCCAAAAAAGAAGACCTGGTAAGGAAGTAAATTTCAGGCTTTAGTTATGGCTATTTTGGCTTTTCCAGGCTTATTGCTTCTTCAGACAAATTCCATTCCCCCGAAGCTACTCTATCAAGAGCTTCTCAACCATGCTATTAATGTGAAAATGAAAAGTCCGCTTTATAGAGGCAGCACTCATGGGAAGAAGCATGCTGGCTCAGTGAGCTTCTAAGACCCTTGATTACCTGGAATTCCTGAAGCTTTTGCAGTTGCTAATGTACCTCTTGCAAAATAATGAGATTTCAACCTTTTCCAAGCATAGTGGCTTTGCTTTTCCTTCGACAAACTCTTGCACACATCTTACATTTCTAACTCCAATTTCCTCTGGCCTTCTTCCCAGCAATCCCTACACGCATTCTACCTGCCGTTTGCTTTTAATCTAGAAACTAAAATAACAATAATTATTCTATCAGATAACAGGTGGTGTTTCTGAATATGTAGTAGAGGAGGCATGTTTTTCTTTTATCACTCTGAATCGAAATAATATGTTGGTTAATTCAAAGTAACGAATTATAAATTTAATTTATAAAATTATCAAATAATTATTAAAAGAAACATGTGTGTTAGGAGGATCCTTGCTTTAAGGTAGCTAACGTTAGCTAAGGTAGCTTACTTTGATTTTAGAAAAGGGAAAGCTTTTGCTGATTCCTAACATTTGTAGTTTTCACATGGTATCACTGTAGACTAGGCTTCCTTCGGCATATTGGGGGAAAATTCATCCCAGTAGACAAAAATGCGATCTTAATGTTTGAAGTCTCCTTGCCAAGGCATAGCATTTTCTTTGAACTTCTATTTTTTGGGCTCCTTAAGATTGTCACATTTCTCCCTGTGATTTATCAGAATGTTTGATATTTCTCTAGTAGAGACCATGAATCCCAGAAGCACATACCCTTACACAAATGAAACTCCTCTTCACCTTGAGCATGCAGCTAAAAGATAGCAAAGCAGTTCAGGGTCTGGTGTTGGAACACTGATAACTGTCTAAGCTTTGGAAGAATGACCAAAAAGAGTGGCTTTTCTTTTTTCTACCAGACCCTGTCTTTACTCCAATTTCTTCCTTTTCCCTCTGCTGATTTCCAGTGTGCTACTTAAAATTTAAATATGGGCTGATTTTAGAATGAGAAATATATTAAACCCCAGTGGAACATGCACCACAGGAGTTTTTTAATATAGAAGATGAATATGTATTTATGAGCAAAAATCATCAAATCTAATTCGATAACCTGAAAAATACTGGGGAAAATGGTAGATCAGTGCTGATGTCTGATGATAAAAGTATTTTACTCTTTTTTTATTGGATTTTGGTAGAATATGGTATCTCTAAGTCCAAGATGTAGCAGTCATAAAATACACATGATAATTATACTAAAATCTTTAGAATGTTAAAATTTAGACTTCTGATTCTATTGTCAAGTGGGTAATGAAATTTAACTGATGTTTTGTACACAAAATGATGCTCTAACTTTCTATCATTGTGAGAGAACAGAGTTCCACACAGGTTAATTTTCTAGATAACTGAAGCTTGTAGTACAATAACACTGTTAAATTATTTTCCTATACCTGCTATCAATTTACTATTACAACACTCAGATATGCAAAATGATCTTTCCATTATTTCTCTGTGAGTAATCTTAACTTATTTCACTGTTCCCCATTTCTGAAGATTAAGGAAATTTCAATCTTACAAATATACGAGTAGACGCAATCGCTTCCAATTTAAATCTCAGTCTCTTTGAGATCAGTCTGCAGTCAATATAGTATCTCCGACATCCTTCTTTCCTTTCCCTTCTCCTGGATGGCGCCAGCTCCGGGGAAGGTTGAGGTAACCTCGTGGCACAGATGGAGAGCTAGGGTGGAGGAAGAAATGGAAGTGTGCTGCAACAAGTCTGTGGTCCTCTCCAACCTCTGCAGCTGCTGCTGAGTGTGCTTCATCTCTATTCATCTACCGAGTATGTCCGAGGTCCTGCCGTGGCCTCCACTTTTCAGGCACACTCTCTCTGCATCCTGTTCCTTCCAAATGCACCCACCCCAGTAGTCTTGGCTGTTCTCCCTGCACACTGCTGAGACGGACAACACCAAACCATGTGACACTACTCTCAGGCCCACAGTCAGTGCTCCTGTACACCTCTCAGGCCCATGTTGAATGTGGGGTTTCTCCGCAATGCTCACTATTTCCAACACCAGGAAGCCAGCACACCTAACCACAGTCACTTCTTCTCCAGATTTCTCTCTCACTCCTGCTGGGCAAATTCTTACATCCCTGGGAGCTCTTACATCATCCTGGGGTTCTCCTCACTCTGATTTATGACATAACCAAACCTGAGTTTTCCACACTGCGGCTCTTGATATTTTAAGCCAAACATTTGGAAATAAAACTGCCCACTCCTTTATGACATATAACAATTAAAAATGAGAAGCTTTCAAGTTCATTGTCTCTGCTGGACAATTTTAAAAATCAATCTTCAAATTTAAAACAGAAAAATGACTATTTTGTCCTAGACTGTATCTGTCCTCCTCCTTAGACAATGAATACCCCTGGTGCCGGGGAGAGATGCAATGCAACTATTAAAATAATAATGATGATGTTGACGTAAGAAAGATAGGAAATCGGCTAAAAATATCCAAATATTATCCTATGATAACAACAGGTTTTAAGTAACAAGCTGTCTTAGTATAACACTTCTCTGCTTCTTAAGGTAAAATCATTTAGCCTTCTATTCATGACTCAGAGTCAATTTTAGTTATCCCCCTAAAATGTGTATTATGTGATTAGGAAGTCCTAATTTAATCCCTTCCTCTACCATGTATTAATAGGCTTATATGCAAATTGGGGATAATAGCAATCTCTATATATAAGAGAGTTGTCAAGAATTAGTAAAATAATTTAAATAAAGTGCCTAGCACAGGGCCTCCACATAAATGCTCAATAATTGTTAGCTGTTGTTGTTTTACAATTATTAACTGTATAGAAGATTTCTTCAAGGTGTCCTGAATGTAGGCTCCTGTTCTGAATAAAGCCACGGGGGTTTGCTCTTGGAGTTCCTCTCTCCTAATTAGGATTGGTTACTACTCTCCAAGTTCTTCAGACTAGGAGATGAGGTAGAAAAAGCAGAAACTAACCAAGTGAGAATGAGGGCCTTAGATTTGAGGATCTTAGCATAAAAACATAATAGTCTTTAGAGGGTGGTTTGGATACCAGAAAAAGGACCAGACGATGCCTTATTTTGTTCATCATGAATTTTTTTGATTAATTTGATTTTTTTTTAAATATGGTATTAAAATACTCTTTATTTTGATTCCTGAGTTTTTTGCTGCCATCTTCAATTTTGCACCCAATGTAAAATCATCTCACCCTAATCCCAACCCTGTTAGGTACTTCAGAAGAACCACAGGTGCAACCAGAGTAATTAGAAAAAGGAGCTTATTAGGCTGGCCCCGTGGTATAGTGGTTAAATTCAGTGGGCTCCACTTCGGCGGCCCAGGTTTGCAGGTTCAGATCCAGGGCATAGACCTACACCATTCATCATCCATGCTGTGGCAGTGACCCATATACAAAATAGAGGAAGACTGGCATAGATGTTAGCTCAAGGCAAATCTTCCTGAGCAGAAAAAAAAAAGAGAGACTATCTTTACATGACAAGACAGGACAAGAGTTGCAAACTCAAACATCTTCATGGGTCAAGTAGTGGATCTAAGTGATTCCAGTAGGCTGGGGTAAGATGGCGGGGTGTGATAGGGCCTGTGATTAAAGCAAATATTTGAACATCTGAAGGCATTCAAATTCAGATTTTTAAAGACACTAGCCAGCCAAATAAAACAAGGCTAAGGGCTGAAATTTTGTGACCTTGACTTAAAAGATTGGTCTCATGCTCACCTAAAGTCATAAGGAGCTGGGATTAGATTTTCTACTGTTTGGCCTCTGCAGTTGGATGTTGTCGCTAACGGAATAGTGCTAAATCCTCTGGAGTGATGAGCTTGGAAACAAAGATTTGCGTTATTTCCATTGCATGTCACTGTGTGTCTTCCATGTGCTCTTAAGACAGAAGAGGTTGTCAGACCCGTATTTAGAATTAATATCTTCCCTCTACCCACTTTCTATTCAGTATTTTATATTCAGGACTAAAAAAAATCAGTTAAGGGGCAGTAGGATTTGTTTTTAAATAAAAGAAGTGGCTCCCATTGAAGCCCTAAAAATTTCTTCTATAGGTAAAATTGCACACATTTTAAATCAAGAACCTGCTACCACCTACTTTGAGAGACAGGGTGCCATATTAGAAACAGTATGACTAGCTTTGGAGTAAGCTATATCTCGGTTCAAATCCCAACTCTGCTGCTAATTAACTATGCAAATTCAAACAGGTAATTTTAGCTCTATTCTTATATTCCTCATCTGAAATACAAGGCTAAAAATGCCCATCTCATTGGGTTATTGTAAAAAACAAATATTATAATATAAATAACATGCTGTGTACATGACAGTTGTCAATAAAATGTTTACACATAGTAGTATAATCATTTAAAGGAATGTTTTACTTACTTTCTCACTTCTTGGTTATATTGCAGATTAATAAGTTTGCAAAATAATAACCACTGAAAAGATGATGGGCTGCTTTGTACATAAGGAATAGAAATGAGCCACTATATATGATTCTGTTTGTAAAAGGGAGACAGTTCTAGGCAATTCTATTTTCAATGTCCTCAAATGTGACTTTAAATAAATCATGCAGGCAGAAAAAAAATATGTTTAAATATATCATTACCCCTCAATTATTACTTTGTCAGGACTATATTTTTGGTCTTTCCTTTGACAATAAATAAAATCTTTATTTAATAAATGTAAGTTCCCAAAGGAATTACGTATTATATGTTGATTATTACACTCAGCCCTTAAACATGTTAGCAAGCCCTTTAAGTCATAGACAGATTTATAAACAAATATTTACGAGAAGAATCTAAAGTTCAAAGTACACCCAATTAGAATTCAGAAAAGAGATGAGTTTTTAAATGCAATTTTAAACTTGGAGAGGGAATCTATCAGGAGGTAATTGATTCCACCAAAGAGAAGTAATGATTGAAAATGTTCTGTCACTAGAGGATCCTCCGGAATATAAAAATGCATGGAAAAAGCAATAAGTAGGTCACACATTTGAGAATATATTTGAAAAATAAAGCTTTGTCGTGTTCATTAGCAGGCATCAGGAATCCCTAAAACAGTACGAGATTATTCAGGCACTGTTTTCTTAAGCAATAGTCCACGGAGAATAATGGTGTGGCAAATAAACGTATAATCAATTAGAAGTGTCGTCAACTACATGAATGCACATCACTGCATGTCCTGTTAGACAAGTGACATTCCAGCCCCATGTAAGCACAGTAGCTGATTTTACAAGATACATGGAAATATGTTCCCCTGAATGAGAAAACAAGGTGGAGCACTAGGGGGCTTGGTGACAGGGGACTGAAACTTGCCTGTGCAATTGTACGTATCTATAGTGCAAGGTCATGTAAAATTCAGAAAAAGGAGCACTGACCTGACTGAAGCATATTTTTCTCTGGTCCTCTCTCTTAGATTTCTAAGGCCAAACCAGATGATGGTACCAGGAGATATTATAGAAATCAGAAATAGTATTCACTAAAAAAAGAGAGAATATTTGACTAAAAAATTAAAAATTGAGGCCTTATATGTTCTGAAAAATTGAGATCCCTCGAAAGATTTAAGATTTCAAGGGTTATTTTGTGAGGGCTTTTGCAAATACCCTTTTTTGTTACCTAACTTAGTAATGATCTTCCTATTTCTGGTGCTTCTCTTTGTTAGGCTGTGGCTTTGCCCTTGCTCAGACCAGCCCCTTGTGTAAGCACTCTAGTTATAATGTTAAAAAATGTTATAAATGTGAAAATATAAAAGGGCTTCTTCCTCTTTTAACCTATAGTTCCTCCTCACTCCCATCTCCTGGCCAAACCAATCCTCTCGTCTCATCTCCTTTGGCCTCCAAAGTCACTGCTCCCAATTCAAAAGACTTCATTAAATGTGATCTGGAATGCTGTACCAATGTCTTCTTTAAGGGGAAATATACTAAAGTAGATATAAATAGATGTATAAAATCGTAGCGGAGAAGCTCAGAAGTGCTGCACTCAAGAAAAGCACTGCGATTGACAAGCAATTTAAGCTGGAGTGTGAAAGGATGCAGAAATAACAAGATTTGCATGAAAAATATTGAGATCATGAGAACATCAAATTTAAACGAAAAACTCATGTGCCTCATGATTTAATCATGAGGGCTGACATTACTGTTACAACTTTCAATATCCTTGGCTTTTGAAAATAGTTCTATAACGAGGGTAGAGTGTATCTATCTATACAGAAAACCAGTGTTATTTCACCCAGTCAGCTCATTACTAGGAGAAACAGGGCCACAAGAATCTTAAATCTTAATCTGTATGTTGGGAAGCCCAAACATTAGGTATGGCTGAGCCCTTGTTTTTGGTCAGGGACTCAAAGCAAAAGAGAAAAACCAAGCCAGGTTGTAAAACAATTCATTATTTAACCAATTATGATTAACTGATCCACAAAAAGCAAAAAAGTTCAGACTGATGTTAATATCTCTGTGTTTGTCTAATGAAAAATTTTAACAACTATCCAGGAGCAATGATGGAGATCCTGTCTACAGAAGTCATTTAAAGGGCTCCATATTGACCTGGTAAGTTTCATTCCCACGAACTAGGCAGCTGACAAAAAGTAGGTCTTATTTTCCTTTCCCTTTTATTTTTATGGCATAATAGGTGGTCTGAAAATCTAGTTGCACTTGTTATCTCAGAGGAGAAATGCAGTTCTGACTTCTGTTTATACTTTCATATCATACTGCATTGCTGTGAACCTGGCTGGCACTTCCAGTGGGACGCCATGTTTAGCCCATGAATGAGAAGACTGTCACAATCAAAAGTGCTTCAGGCACAAACAGATTTGAAACAATCTTCCTACTTACTGGAAGAGAAAAGGCTGGTTCTGAAGATCATTAAAGGTTCTATTGATGTGGTTTCGGGGGCACACATTTAGATTTTCAAATGTGTTTTACATTTGGAACAGTTTTACTCACATTAAAGCTCAGTTGCTTTCCCTGAGAACTCTCCTTCTTGTCATCATTTGCAGAAGCTTTCACAGAGAACTTAACTGTTCCAACTGGGAAGGAGGTGGGAGAGGTGGGGAACGCAAGACAGGCGATTGAACTAGCTCTCTTGACTCACAGATGCCAGGATCACCTGCTCGGCAGCATTCTGCAGAGTGTGAAGCACAGAGATGAAAGGGGCCACCTGCAGTGTCCCAGAAAGAAAAAGGAAAAAAATTTTTTTGGCATTTAAATGTGCTAGCAGTCTCTAATTTAAAAAGTAAAAAGGCTTTCTGTCAATATAAATTAGATTGAAAGTAATTAGGCAGCCAAGTTGCCACATCATTTCTTGGTGTGCGCTCTCGCATGTGAGCGCGCGTGTGTGTCTGTGTATGTATGCATGTGTGTTATGTGTGTTCATTTGTCGTGGTGACATTTTGTTGACCATTTCATTGTAAGGAGATCTTGTTATGCAACATTTCATTGTAGGAACATGTCTCCATACAGCATCTTATCATTGACATTTTATCATTAACGTTGTTGGGGGCATTTCTTCATGCAATACTCCGCCACTGACATTTCATCAAAATGGCAGGCTATGGTGGTAATCACTCAGTGCATACAACGAGTATACTACACCCCTTAATTACATTATTACACATGCAATTAAGTTTTCCAGTTTCTGATGCAAAGCTATCCCTGTGAAGAGAGGACACCTCTTACATTTCCCTGTTCTGAAGCTTAAAACAATTGCGAGAGTTGCACTCAACTAAAATATTGCATATAAACATGTATGCCCTCAAAACGTCTTCTAAGGACATTTGAAAAGAATATTCTATAGCAAGGGTGGGAAAACTACTGCCCTTGGGCCAAATCTACTTATTTTTGTTAAAAAAATATTGTATTGGAACATAGCCATACCCATTTTATGTGTTGCCTGTAGCTGTTTTTGCACCACAGCCAGAGGTGAGGAACTACAAGAGAGCTTCTGACACACAAAGCCTAAAATACTTACTATCTGGTCCTTTACAGAAAGTTTGCCAACCTCTGTCCTAGAAGATGCTTACTTAAAATACGGGTCTTCGGGCCCAACCCCATGCTACAGAATCAGAATATCTGCATTTCAACAAGTATTGCATAGGATTTTTAATAGAGAAAATACCTTTACAACTAGAAGGCATTACAACTGGGAAAGGTGGGGAACAGACAAGTCTTCAGATTTTCTACACACTGTGTTAACAAAAAAATAATTTGAAGAAAATTCTTAGCTTATCTGATTTAGTCTCATGCTCAACTGTCTTCTGTCTTTTACAAAAGAAAGTAGGGATGGGGATAAATTCATTCATTACCTGACAAATTACTTGGTCCTAGAACTTTGTCAAAGTTATTATCTAAACAATATGTAAACAACAGGTTAGTCCATTTTTAGCTTTTAAATATCTTTATTAATCTTTGAATTTAAAAATTATGATATATTCCTATAAAAATTCAAACAAAACTGATAAAAATAACCATTGAAAAATCCCCCTTTGCCCAAGTCCTCCATTTCCATTTCCTAGTGGTTACAACAATTGGTTCTTCAGCTTTTTATCCTTTCAGAACCCTTTTCTTTTCATCTCCAAGGACTTTCTATGAGTATTTCATTTTATAAGGTCTTCCTACACTTCCCTTATTTACATTTTCTCCCAAATGCTAGATGAATTGCATATCAAGACTCAGTCAGGGACGTTTATTCACTGTTGACTCTGAGCCAACTTCTGATTATGGTATATGACTGGTATCCCAGGAAAGAATGGCTACGAGCTGGTCTGGAAATCAGGAAAATCATGCTACATGTATTTTTTCCACGATTTCTCATTTTGGTACTTCCTTTGTGTTTCATACTCTTTTATCTTCCTGGCATTTACTCCCTTAAACCCTAAAGATTTCTGCTTCCCCAGGTACATTTCTGTTCTCCTCTCCCCCTTTCCATGTATCTCCACTCTCTTCCTTTTGACTTGATTGGTTTGCAACTACAGATGACCCATACGTTCTCCCCTTAGCACTGCCATCTCATCCCAAAAGTCTTTTTCCACGACTCTGTCAGTAAATAGACACTGCTGTGCGTCCTCTTCTGTGATCTTTTTTCTGGAAGGATGTTTTACTCCTGCCATAGACATTTATGGTGACTGTAACTAGTAGCTTCTTATTGCAGATCAAGGCACATGCCATCATTGTTTTGCCTACTTTTTGTTTCACTCAGCCTCTTGCAATAAAAGATGTTAACATAGTCCTCCTTTCCATCTATGTCAAGTTTAATGAACCACAGACTACTCTTTATGATTTGTTGCTTATAACTTTACATTTTTCTTTCAGGGACCATGCCTTTCTTTTTCATGTACCATCTACTTTACCTTGCCCTTCTCCATTTTTTGAATAATTATTTCAGTCCTTTCCCACCAGGTAATGAAACTTTTAAACCTAGTCATTATATTACTTTGCTCACCCACCTTTTAGATACCTAAATATTTCCCTGTGAAATAAATCTGCATTGGTGAAACCTAGTTCTTTATCAGTTGACAAATATTAGCTTTCTACTGTCAATTCACCTTCAGCAGTCAGAAATTTTACAGAATGGATGTAAAGGGAAATATGCATCCGAAACTGCTTAAATCATTCTTGCTCTGCTCTCAAAAACTTCTGTTTATATCTTTCTTTCTTCCTCTTTCCTCCTATAAAGTAGATTAAAGATTGTCACCAGTATCCCTTATTATAACGTGCTACTTCTTGCTAGTTTTTCTGAACCCTGTGATCTACAATCCCAGGCATGTTGAAAACGGACATTCTTCTGTCCTTTGTTGGAAACCGACAGAAGGATAGGAGGATTAGCAGTGAAACTGTCAGCAAAGGGTAAGAGGGGAGATACAAATAAAGTAAGGAGCAAAAGGGTAATTCACGGGAAAAAACGTCTAAACTACAAACCAAAGACATGAGAGTGTCATTAGTTTCTTCATTAAGTCCAGAGATTAGAGAAGCACGCTGATAAATTAAAAGAATGGTATAATGTAAACTTGCCAAGAATCACTATATATGATTGCTACAGTCAAAAATTGAAAGTATGATCATTGTTATGTTTATTTCCTGGATAAAATTGCACTATGATTAATAGAATATCGTAAGAAGTCTTCATGGCCCTCTCTAGTGTATATGCTATGGATGAGAATGCTAATGAGGTTTGTTTCTTATAACCTACATGTGTAAGATAAGGAAAAGGACAGGAAGGCTCCCTCTCTGTCTGTCATTGCCTTCCCTCATCTCCACAAGTTGAGTGGAAGCGGTCCATCCTGCCTCAGCTGTGGCTCAGCTGTATGTTGTACAGTTCTCAATTATATAACTTCTCTGACTACATTGTAACTGTTTACGTACTTGTCTGTCAGCTCCACTAAACTGGGAGACAGATCAGGAATTGATGCCACTTTATCTTTTCATTCCCCCAGGACCTAGCTTTATTTTCTCAAGAAATGTTTGATATATGTGTGAGTGAAGGAAAGAATGAGAGAGTGAGAGCAGATAACCAAGATCATTCTCTTGCTTTTGTTATTGTATGACAAAATGACCGGAATATAATTAATGTATCAAGTTCTACCATTTTTATGCTACTCATTCAGATTTTTGTGTGACACAAAACCACAGAAGCTGCTCAAAAGGAGCATGAGAGAATGATCTCCTTGATTACTAAGAGGGAATAACTACCAGGACTAGGGCTCTGAGTCACTAAAATAACAATAGCAATAATAATAATATAATAGCTAAAATGTATCCAGTGTTCACCAGATGCCATTCTAAGCACCCTATGAAGTAGGTTATATTTTTCCCATTTTACCAAAGAGGAAACTGATGCAACAAGTGGTTAAGTAATTGCCCAAGAACATAAGTAGACAATGAAGTTACTGAATGGTGAGCCAGCATTACCATTATCAGATGAGATCAGAATATTGAAATCAAGAATACAATCCCATTTACAATTGCAACAAAAGAATAAAATACCTAGGAATACATTTAACCAAGGAGGTGAAAGACCTATACACTGAAAACTTTAAGACATTATCGAAAGAAATTGAAGAAGACGTAAAGAAATGAAAAGATATCCTGTGTTCATGGATTGGAAGAATAAACATAGTTAAAATGTCCATATTACCTAAAGTAATCTACAGATTCAATGCAAATTCAATCAGCATCCCAATGATATTTTTCATGGAAATAGAACAAAGAATCCTAAAATGTATTTGGAACAACAAAAGCAATGCTGAGAAAAAAGAACAAAACTGGAGGTATCACACTCCCTGATCTCAAACTATACTACAAAGCTATAGTAATCAGAACAGCATGGCACTGGCAGAAAAACAGACACAAAGATCAGTGGAACAGAATCAAGAGCTCAGAAATAAACCCACACATCTATGGACAGACAATTTTCAACAAAGGAACCAAGAACATTCAATGGAGAAAGGAAAGTCTCTTCAGTAAATGGTGTTGGGAAAACTGGACAGCCACATGCAAAAGAAAGAAAGTAGACCCTTATCTTACACCATACACAAAAAATAATTCAAAATGGATTAAAGACTTGAATATAAGACCTGAAACCATAAAACCCCTAGAAGAAAACATAGGCAATACACTCTTTGACATCATTCTTAGCAGGATCTTTTTGAATACCACGTCCCCCAGGTAAGGGAAACAAAAGAAAAAATAGACAAATGGAACTACATCAAACTAAAAAGCTTCTGCACAGCAAAGGAAACCATCAACAAAATGAAAAGACAACCCACCAACTGGGAGAAAATGTCTGCAAATCATATATCTGATAAGGGTTAATTTCCAAAATTTATAAAGAACTCATACAACTTAACAACAACAAAAAATGAGCAACCTGACATTTTTCCAAAGAAGATTTACAGATGGCCAACAGGTATATGAAAAGACATTCAACATCACTAATTATTAGGGAAATGCAAATCAAAACTGCAATGAAATATCACCTCACAACCATCAGAATGGCTATTATCAAAAAGACAAGAAATAACTGTTGGAGAGGATGTGGAGAAAAGGGAACCCTCATACACTGCTGGTGAGAATGCAAACTGGTACAGCCACTATGGAAAACAGTATGGAGATTCCTCAAAATATTAAAAATAGAAATGCCATATGATCCAGCTACTCCACCTCTGGGTATTTATACAAAGAACATGAAAGCACTAATTTGAAAAGATGTATGCACTTCTATGTTTATTGCAACATTATTCACAATAGACACTTAGGTTGCTTCCAACCTAAGTGCTTCCAACCTATATATATATATATATATATATACACACACACATATATACACATACACACAATGGGATACTACTCAGCCATAAAAAGATGAAATCTTGCTATTTGCAACAACTTGGATGGAACTTGGGGGTCTTATGCTAAGTGAAATAAGTCAGAGAAAGATAAATAACCATATGATTTCACTCATATGTGGAAGATAAACAAAAAAACCCCACATAGATGCAGAGAACAGATTGGTGGTTACTAGAGTGGAAGCGGGTGGGGGGAGGATGAAAGGGTAAAAGGGCACATGTATATAGTGATGGATGGAAACTAGAATTCTGGTGGTGAAGATGATGAAGTCTATAGAAGCTGAAATATAAGGATGTACACCTGAAATTTACACAATGTTATAAACCAATGTGACCGCAATAAAATTTCAAAAAAGGAATACTCTCATGACACTCTGTTCCTTGACACTTATCACACTTTGCAATTTTACATTTAGTTTTTGAATATGTGACTAATGTGTTCTTTTCCTACTAGACACTACACTCCATCAAAGTAGAGCTGTACCTGGCTTACATGGTAGGCACTCAATATTTCCTGAATGACTAACAAGGCTAGCTGCTACTCAGAAGCCAGCACCCCACTGATGTGGTACAAGATCAGAGTAAATTGTCCTGGAATTCTATCCTTCTAAACATTCACTGAACATGAGGAATCCTGGAATCATTACTGGGAGGAGGTTTGAGACTTAGAAGACGTACCCCAGACTTCCAGTCTGCACGTTATCAACAGCATAGAGAACCTCACACATGAGCCCCCTGAGACCTGACTGGAGCACATCATTTTCCTCAAACTGTGTAGAAGGATATTTCAGTTTCCTCTGTCTTTTTTGTTTTCTTATGTTATTTAAAAGACATCATTTCTCTACACTAGTCCGTTTTCTCCAGAAGCCCCACTTAGTTTCATCTCCTTTGCTTCAGCAGGAGATGTCATTGAACATATTCACAAACTGAAAGCTTCTCTGCACCAGTGCCAGGCAGTTAAAGTAAATGTCCTCGATACACAGCTAACAAGACTTTTTGTACAGAAAAGGTAATTATGTCCTCGTCTCCTGCACTTGAAGTTTTGCTTATCTTCTTTTACTTCTAGTGGACTATGGAGTCATTTTCCGGATGTTTCCTGAAACAGTTAAGACTCTTCTCTACTCATCCCACCTTCCCTCATTTCCATATAAGCTATTCCCATAGCATTTGTCAATCAAGTCACTATTTCTTCCTCCATCAACTTTTTCATTCTTTTGGAGAATTCAGTCCAAAAAACATTAATTGAATATCCATCTGCATAGTGAAGGCACTTTGGGTAATTCAAAGATGAATAACACTCTTAGGCTCCACCATCAGGGAGCTTAAACAGTCTTTTGGTAGACTTAAATACAAATAATAATAAAATATAGAACAAATCCTATTCTATAATACACATAAAACTGAAGTGTTATGAAAGGTTAATCCAGCCCTAAAATGGCTTCACAGAGGAGGTGGCTGAGTTGAGATTTAAGGGATGTGTAGGATTTTGATAGAAAAAAACAAGGAAGGAGAGAGAATAATCCAGATAGAGGGGACACCACCAGCAAAGGCAGAGTGGTTATTGAGACCATGAATCATTCAGAGATTAGTGGGTAAATGAAGATAGCAGTAGGGCCAGGGTCATAGATCAGTTTGGAAAGATTGTTTAGCTTTCTGATTGTCTTAGGAAGAAGTTTGGATTCTGTAGACAATGAGAAGGCAGACATATGTCATGATTAAGACTTTTATTTAGGAAAATCACTCAATATGCACAGCAAACAGATTGGAGAGGGTTTAAAAGGGAGACCAGAATTCTCAGTAGGAATATATTGTGTAGTTCAAGTGAGAGAGGGTCTTAACAAGGGCAGTAACAGTAGGAAGGAAAGTAGTAATGAACGAGATGCCCTTAGGAAGTAGAATGGACAAATAATAAAATTTTGAAAAAAATCAAAGAAGAAAAAGAGTAAAAGATGACACTACTACGTTATGGTTGGTCTGCACAGTAGAATCCCTGCAGAATTCCTCTGACAGTCTCAACAATTTTTTCCATAGTACTTTTTCCAGGGAACCTTCTATTACATTCCTTGCCACCAGAAGTTATAACACTGCTACTACTAAAGGCATATAGCCGTGGAAAAGTTCATGATGAAAAGAATGCAGTCAAATCATCTTAGACCCAGAATGACCCTAGAGATCTAGTTGAACCTTGGAGAGTCTAATACATCTCTCTTATTTTGCAGCTAATAAAACTGAGGCACAGAAAATGAATGTCAGCCAGGACTGGACATACAGGGCTACTGTCTTCTGCTCCAGTATTCTTTCCATTCACTGTCCCTGTTTCTAATAAACTAAGAGTCAATTTCTTAGGAGAAATTAGTTGACAGCCAATCAACAAAAACTAGACACAGAATAAAGAATCTAGGAAAAAGAGAAACACCTAAGGATGGAGACACTTGAAGACGGACAAGGGCAAGGGCAATTAGACAGACAAATATAACTCTATTTAATGTGCCATGCTGGGACACTTCAGGACCTGCCTATCAAAAATTGTGTGCCACAACTTTGCTTAATGGCTGCCAGGAAGTATTTTTTCTTTAAACCTGTCTCTGACTTCAGACAATATTAAGTCTATTTGTCTAGTAATTTGGAAAATAATTATTTATTACCCTCCTTAATTTAACCCTTCAAATACAATATTAAATACCCTGTTATTTGAGATGATATCACCATATTTAGTTTATCTTGTCTTACGAGACATAGAGTATTGTTTGTCTTCTCTATTTCCTCCCTATTTTTCAGCTTGTTTGATCAAGTGGAGAGGCCAGGCTGGGAGATGTTTTTATAATAGGGTCTCCTACATGCTGAGAAGAACCGGCTTCCTTCCTGATCTCTCTGTCGTACTAAGAGTCATGCAACATGCTAGAAAATTTTTCTTACTAAGTATGTTACTTACGTATTCTTAATCTTTTGTCCAGTAAGTCTTTTCTTTTTCTTTTGATCATATTTATGCCTTGATGATAATACTCTGTTCTGTGTCACTTTCATTTTCCCCCATCTTTTGCTTTATCTCTTCATTTTGCATTTACAATTAATTCCTATCCATGTCACAGTGAAAGCAATTATTTGACACCAAACCTCACGCTGGAGTCCTCTGCCCACCATCAGTCCTCACATCTACAAATTGGCCTGGAATGGTATTTACCTTCTTTGGACTTCTCTCTATAACAGGTAAAAAAATAGTAATAATAAAATAAAAAGGGATGGGGGTAGATGCATTTTAAAAATGAAATCTTCCATATATTCATAACAAGAATCCTCATGCAGTCAAGACTACACGTGTACAAAATTGTTTAATCATCATTGGAACCAGCTGAGAGAACTACAGTTCATGGTTTCTTCTCTATCTCTACTCCTGTTTCAGGTGATTTCATCGACATAATGACAATCTTTAATCTGATACCTCTCAAATTTCTACCTCCAGCCCTTACTTCTTCCCCTAATTCCCAACTATATACTCAGTTGCCTACTTATCATTTCTGTTTAGCTGTCTCATAGGCATCAAAACTAATCTACATTTTCCTCTCAGCTGTAATCCTGGTAAGTTCCTTATCTCTCTGAATCTTGGTTTTCTTACCTACAAATTGAGGAGGATGCTTTCTGGTTCAAAGCGTTGATGTTGATATGAAATGAGTCCATGATTATAAAACATCTAGTCCTGCGGAGGAATTGGCACATAATAGATACTCAGGAACTCTTTTCCCTCTTCCTTCTTATTCTCTTTCATGGTTTCCACTCACTCCCAGATCACTCTGTTTCCCTTGTCCCTCCATTATGGAGCTGCCTTACTTCCGGGTTCATTGCTATCTCATTCACAAGAAGCTGCGCAACCACCTCAGTGTCGCAGGTAATGATGATGCCATCCGTCCTCCCACTTCCCAACCCACCCAACCCCACCAGCAGCTGTGTGTAAAACAAGCAAACCAAAAAAAGAATAGATAGATAGCAATTGGTTTTTTTAAAGAGCAATTTTTTTGTTATATTTGTCATTGCTTTTGTATTCTTTTGAATGTAAGTGTATTTTTCTGTATATATAACACTGATGCTTATAACCATTCTTGAAATTTCAGCACTTTCCAGTGATAGCTGAACAAAACTGCAGAACATTAGTTTCTACTTTGAAAGATGCTTATGTTAATTACTATAACGGCCTAATCTACATATTCCAATACATTACTTAGCTAATCCATGACTGGGCTTTTCTACATTACCCTGAGAAATTGAGAATTGGCTATTCTTACATAAATGTCAAAACTATATTTGAAAAAACTGAAATTATTTATCCTACATAAATGAATCCTTGCCAAAGATTCATTTGGCAGATAGACAGATAATGAGCACTAATGATAAACTCTAGCATTGTAACAAAGTAGCTTAAGACTCTTTTAGGGTTTCCTTTCAAAAATACCACTTTCTTGCTAAAAAGTGAAGAAAGTTTTACCAACAAAGAAACTCTTCAGACAAGTGGAAATGTTGTCTGCAGCTACGCTTGCCAAGTGAAGAAAAGATAATGCCCAAGACGTGCATACCCAAGCTCATTGGGTATAGAATAGATTTCAAATGTGTTTCCAAAAACATTCATTACAAAACAGTCAGGTTTACCTTTTTGAATTGTGAGTTACCAAGTCATATAAAAAGTTCATATTCTGAAGATTTTTCAGCTTGCTGTGAGCAAAACACTGTATGTCAATTCACATTTGACACACTAAAATACTTTTAAAAATATTCTGAATTGGCCTTTTAAAAACAATTCAGGCATTCAACTTTATGTATTCACCTCTATTCCTACTTAAATATGAACATGTGGAAAAGAAGTTCACCAGGGGATAGATAATATGCAGCAATTTGAAGCAAGGAAACACGACTTGACATCTTGTCTGGTTGACAGAAACCCAAATAATAGACAGCTCACAATAGCAAAACTGATGCTGGAACTGTTTCAGAGGATTATGTCCTGAAAGCCTAAGTAACCCTTTGAATCAATTTCTGAGACTAGATGCAGCAACCTAAGCTTGTGTTTCACATCCAGTAGAGACTAGAAGGAAAAATAATCATTTTTATACTTTTCATGAGCCACAATCTCCATAATGGATGTATGGGAGTGCTGGCCTCTAAGGGATAAAATGTCTTCTAGACTTGCTTTAAGCATGCAGAGCTCGGACTGTCTTCAGCCCCAGGGTTTGCCTTATTAAGAGTAGGGTATCTGCAATGCCCTTTCCTGAGTGGTTGGCATGTGTTTATTCTCTAGTCCAGCTAGATGTTTTGTCCTATATAACCACATAAGGCAATGCAACTAGAGAATGGTGGAGGCATCTGACAGTTATTGTGCATATATTCTAAGTGTACAGAAATTTAAATTCAGGGGCTATTTGAACATAATAGAATCAATTCATTCATCACATAGATATTATTAAGGAGCTCCTCCTATGTTCTGGGTTCTGAGTCTTTGAACGTAAATGAGACTCACTCTCTTTTCCTACAGCTAAGGTTTATCCAGTGGGAGCGTTTCTAAAAAGATGGTTCAGCTCATTCCTTGTTAGCTGGTGTAACTCTCAGAAAATATTTCTTTATTGTCTACCAGTAATTTGCAGTGATCTTCCCAATTTGCAGTAATCTTCCTCCCCATTATTTTTATCTGTCCTAATATTACCCTTTGGAGGAGACAATAAGATTCTTTCTTCTACTTGAAACCCTTTCAAGTATTTGAAAATTATTACTGTGTCATGACTATACATTTTTTAATTGCAGTTCTGTTTTTGTTTTTTAAAGCTGAACTTCCCCAATTTGCAGTAATCATTTAGGTTTTGAAATGTGTTTCAGACCCCTTACTATCCTGATCAGACTTCTGGAGTCTTCTGATTTATCAATGTCCTTCTTTGGGGTTATCCAGAAATGAAAGCAATGTTCCAGGTATGTTCCAGTCCAATAGTAGAGCCATTATCCTGAACGTGCTTCCCACAGCCACATTTCTTTTCTTGTGACCTAAAAGAATATTAGATTTTGCATGCTTTTGTGATATTTGGACTCCCACTGTGTCTTTGACTAATGAAAATTCTTGCAAACAAGAACATGGCTAAATCTTTTGTTGAAGATGCTAGCAAAATGGTGGCAAAGAAATTTCTAGTGCTCATCCCGCTGCACCAGAAATATCAATTTGAGCAACTATCTGTGCACAAAAATACCTTCAGAAGAGCTAAGGATTCCAGGTGACAGATCACAGCACCTGGGTGAAGCACAGAAATAAGAAAAGACACCTTGAGGATGGTAGGAAAGATAGAATCACTTTACACCCACCACCCTGTCCCAAATCCAGGCAGCCCAACACAGAGGGAGACACACTCCCTGTTGGAGAAGGAGAGTGAAGTGAACTCCCAATTTCACCATGGACCCCAGAGGTGGCCCGCCCAGCACAAGGACAACTCCTGTGGATCTAGACGGCTCCCTGAGGGCTCCTACAAACCCAGACCTCTGGCTCATCCCAGAGCCTGCCAGATGCAGTGGCCTCAGTTGACTTCCATGGCCCCCAGCTCACAGCAGTGTGTTGTAAACCTAGTCCCCCTGCTCATCCTGGGGCCAGCCAATTCCTGCAGCCCCAGGAAGCTACCATTGCCCCAGGCTCCCAACAAACTCCAGCAATCCCAGGCTCCAGGCAGGCACCCACAAATCCAGGCTCCTGACCAGGCCCAGAACCAGGCCTACTACTGCAGACTCAGGCTTTCGAACCACCCCAGCACCACTCCAGCTCCCACAGCACTAAGCCCACATCTCACCCCACTGCTGGGCTGGTCCCCACAAATCTAGACTCCAGACTATATCTGCAAACCTAAGCTCCTAGCCCACCCAGTACCAGGCCAGCCCCCATAATCCCAGATTTGAGATAAGCTCCCAAAGATTCAGGCTCCTGGCTTGCCCCATTATCAGACTAGCCCCCACAGACCCAACCTCCAGGATGTCCCCTGAGGCCCCCGGTTATAGGCTGACTCTCACGGCCCCAGACTCCAAGTTCACCCTAGCATCAGGCTTGCTTCCATGGACCGAGCCTCCAGGCCTGCAAAAAAATATCTTAAAACAAATGAAAATGAAAACACAGCATACCTAAACTTAGGGAATGCAGCAAAAGCAGCTCTAAGAGTTCTATAGTGATAAATGCCTACCTTAAGAAAAAAGAAAGATCACAAATAAACAACCTAAATTTACACCTCAAAGAACTATAAAAAGAAGAACAAATCTAGCCCAAAGAAAGCAGAAAGAAGGAAGGAAATACCAAAGATAAGAGCAGAAATAAATGAAATAGAGACCAGAAATATAATAGAAAAGATCAATGAAACTAAGTGCTAGTTTTTCAAAAAGATAATCAAAAAACAAACCTTTAGCTAGACCAAGAAAAAGAGAGAAGATTCAAATAAATAAAATCAGAAATGAAAGAGAAGACATTACAACTGATACCACAGAAATACAAAGGATCATAAGAGACTACTATGAATAATTATATGCCAACAAATTGGATAACCTAGAAAAAAATGGATAAATTCCTAGAAACATACAACCTACGAAGACTGAATCATGAGGAAATAGAAAATCTGAAAAGACCAATAACAAGTAAGTAGATTGAATCAGGAATCAAAAACCTCCTAACAAAGAAAACCCCAGGACCAAATGGTTACACTGGTGAATTCTATCAAACATTTAAAGAAGAATTAACACCAATCCTTCTCAAACTCTTCTAAAAAACTGAAGAGGAGGAAATACTCTCAAACTTATTTTATGAAATCAGCATTACCTTAATACAAAAGCCAGATAAAAACACTGTAAAAAAAGAAAATTACAGGCTAATATCCCTGATGAATATAGATGCAAAAAGTCTCAACAAAATACTAGCAAACCAAATTCAACAGCACATTAAAGGGATTCTACACCACGATCAAGTGGGATCTATCCCTGGGGTTGCAAGGATAGTTCAACAGAAGCAAATCAATAAATGTGATACACCTCATTAATAGAATGAAAGGTTAAAAAAACATATGATCATCTCAATAGACTCAGAAAGAGCATTTGACAAAATTCAACATCCATTCATTATAAAAGTTCTCAACAAACTAGGGATAGAGGGAATATACCTCAAAATAACAAAGGCCATATATGACCAACCCACAGCTAACATCATACTCAATGGTAAAAGTTTGAAAGCCTCCCTCTAAGATCAGGAAAAGGCAAGGATGCCCCTCTCACCACTCCTATTCAACATGGTACTGGAAGTCCTGGTCAGAGCAGTTAGGCAAGAAAAAGAAAGGAAATTCACCCAAATCTGAAAAAAAAAAGAAAAACAAGTAAAATTCTCTGTTTGCAGATGATATAATCTTACGTATAGAAAATTCTAATGACTCCATCAAAAAACTGTTAGAACTAATCAACAAGCTCAGTAAGGTTGCAGGATACAAAATCAACATACAAAAATCAGTTGTTTCTATACACTAACAGTGAACTATCTGAAAAAGAAACAAAGAAAACACTCCCATTTACAATGGCATCAAGACAATAAAATACTTAGGAATAAATTTAATCAAGGAAGAGAAAGATCTGTACACTAAAAATTAAAATTCTTGATGAAAGAAACTGAAGAAGATACGAATAAACAGAAAGAAATCCCACGTTCATGGATTAGAAGAATAAATATTTGTAAGATGTCCATACTACCCAAAGCCATCTATAGATTCAACACAATCTCTATCAAGATTCCAATGTCAATTTTCACTGAAACAGAACAAACAATCCTAAAATTTGTCTGAAACCACAAAACACCCTGAATAGCCAATGCAATTATGAGAAAGAACAAAGCTGAGGGCATTGTAATTCCTATTTCAAGCTATATCATAAAGCTATAGTAATCAAAACAGTATGGTACTGGCATAAAAAGAGACACATAGACAAATAGAACAGAATAGAAAGCCCAGAAATAAGCCCAGGTATATTCAGGCAACTAATATTTCATAAGGGAGCCAAAAACACTCAATAGGGAAAGGATAGTCTCTTCAGTAAACGGTGTTAGGAAAACTGGATATACACATGCAAAAGAATGAAATTGAACTCCTATCTTACACCACTCACAAAAATTAACTCAACATGGATTAAAGACTTAAATGTAAGACCCAAAACTGTAAAACTACTAGAAGAAAACATAGGGAACAAGTTCCTTGACACTGGTTTTAGCAACAATTTTTTGGATAGGATATGATACCCAAAGCACAAGCAATAAAAGCAAAAATAAACAAGTAGGACTACACCAAACTTGAAAGCTTCTGCACAGAAAAAGAAACAATCAGCAAAACAAAAAGGCAACCTATGCACTGGGAAGAAATATTTGAAAACCATCTATCTGATAAGGGGTTAATATCTAAAATATATAAGGAACTCATAAATTTAATAGCAAAAAACCCCCAAGCAATGCAATTTAAAAATGACAGAGAACTGAATAGACATTTTTCCAAAGAAACATACAACCTGCCAACAGGTACATAAAAAGATGCTCAACATCACTAGTCATCAGGGAAATGCAAATCAAAACCACAATGAGATATAACCTCACACTTGTTAGAATGACTATTATCAAAAAGACAACAAATAACAAGTGTTGGGGGGATGCCAAGAAACGGGAACTCTTGTGCACTGTTGGTGGGAATGTAAATTGGTGCAGCTACTATGGAAAATAGTATGGAGGCTCCTAAAAAATTAAAAATAGAACTACTGTATGATCCAGCAATTCCACTCCCAGGTATTTATCCAAAGAAAATGAAAACCCTAATTCAAAAAGATATCTGCAGCCCCTTATTCATTGAAGCATTATTTACAATAGCCAAGATATGGAAACAACCTAAGTCTCCATTGATGGATGAATGGATAAAAAAAATGTGAGAGAGATATATATACATCTCTCTCACACACACACAAACACACATATACACACACACACACACACACACACACACACATATATATATATATAATCCAGTCATTATAAAGAGGAAATCCTGCCTTTTACAACGACATGGATGGAACTTGAGGGCATTATGCTACGTGAAATAAGCCAGACAGAGAAAGACAAATACTGTATGCTCTTACTTATATGTGGAATCTAAAATGCTGTACTCATAGAAATAGAGAGGAGAATGGTGGTTGCCGGTTCTTGGGGGGTGGATGAAATGGGGAGATTTCGGTCAAAGGGTACAAACTTCTAGCTATAATAGGATTAAGTTCTGGGGATCTAACATATAGCATGGTGACTATAATTAACCGTACTGTATTATACACTTGAAAGCTGTTAGCGGAGTAAATCTTAAATGTTATAACCACCAACAAATGGTAATTATATGAGAGAATGGAGGTATTAACTAACCTTATTGTGGTAATCATTTTGCAAAATATACGTGTATCAAATCATCATGATGCATAACTTAAAACTTACGTATCAATAGTATCTCGATACAGCTGTGGGAAAAAGGATCATGGCTGTATCCCTAACACAAAATCATGCTTGGCACATAGTAGTTACTAAATAAATAGTTGTTGAATGAATAAATGAATGAATTTTGAATCCTATATTTGAGGGTTTTATTCTTTAAAAACTGAATTCATGACTTCTAGTGAATTTTATCCTTTGGTTTTTCTCTGTCATTCCAGATGATAATTAATATCTTAACTATTCCTCCTAACTCAATGTTATTCACAACATTGAAAAACAAAATATCTTCCATATCTTCGTTTGAGTTGGTATTAATATCTGAATTGCCTAACCAAGATTTACCTAGGTTTATAGCTCTTAAATATTATTCAAACTTTATTCTTCATTCTCTACTCTTTACATCTGTGGCAGAGCCAGTAATGTTCACCAAATATTCCATTTATTCATTTTCATAACCTGGGATCCTTACAGTAATATGACTTGGCCCTACCCTAGACCTACTGGATCAAACACTCTGGGGTGGGGCCCAGTAATTTTTGTTTTAACATGAACGAAGATTGACAGTAAATATATTCTGCTTTTCTCTCCACTGCTATATCCTTATTATATAGAAAAACGTCTAGTACATAGAAGGTGTTCAATAAATATTTGTTTAATGAATGAATAATGTATCTTTCTCTAGTGTAAGTCATCACAATTTGAGTCATTCTTCTGTCCTATGTTCTCAAACATAGCTTTGCATGAAATCAGAAGTGACTCTAAAAGGAGAAAGTCAAATAATGGCATTGTAGAGAAAGCAGTTGATTTGAAAAATCTTTCACTTTCTTAAAATTCTTATTTTTCTCCATTAGTTATCATCCAAGTATTTTCTTTGAAAGACATATTATTCTGTAGTAATTAATTAACTTAGACTATCTGTTTCTTCAAAATTCTAAGAAAAAATTCTCAAATAATTCCCCCTAGAAGTTGGTGTTTTAGGATCTCTATGGTGGGAGCCAGGAGAATGCACCTTGCAGACCCCCAACGATGAGGGTGTAAGTAACCAAGGACCCCAGCTGCTGAGCTCTGGATTCCACCACTATATTTGCACTGAGGGAAATGTTTTCCACAGACAGATCTGAGGCAGTAAGCAAGTGTAATAGGAATACTGAAGTAGGCTCATTCCTGAGAGAGACTTCTGTCCCCCAGCTCTGTCTGGAGGACTCCCCAGTGATGCGGAACTCTCCTTAGACTGCCTGGCAGTCTAGGACACTTCTGTCCAACCTTCCTGCTCCCTCCTTCAGGCAGAGGAAGACTTGCAACCACGTGAGTTTAACTGACATTCTGACTCTAGTTATATCTAGGCAAATTAATGGCTTCTCTAAGCATTTTAATGAAGGGGATATTGTAGTAAAATAATTATTTTAAACAAATTTAATTGTGAGCCCCAGTATAATAGCAAGAAAAGAAAATTTAGGATTGACGACAAAGGAAGGCACATAAAATAAAAACTCAGTATAGCTGATCTACCTAAACCAGGTAAGAATTTTTATTCAGAGCTAGTCTACAGAATAGAAATTTGTATATGGTATGACTTAGTAAAGACTTTCCTACTCACCCTCCGCCCACTGCCAAAATTCTCCCATTCCTAGCTTTATCTAAAACTCCATAATTAATGCTTTCTCTTTTAAAAAGCTTTTATGCCTAACATAATGCACATACATGATATTTTGAATTAAAGTCACATTTTTAAGCAATGAAATACATATATGTATATACACAGTAATGTTAAGTGGAATATAACATCATTTTTTGGAACAAATCTTCATTAGAAAAAATAGTGGCCAGAGCAGATGAGAAGACTTGACACCTACATAACTACTGTGTTCATTGAGGATACTGACGATAGCGACTCAGGAAGTCATGCAGAAAAGCAAGGCTAAGGATACTGAAAACAGACTTTAAAATTTCATACAGAACTGGAGTTATTAATAATTTTTAACTACTACATCCATTAGGAATGTGTTCAGCAACAAGTATCAGAAATCTTGACCAGTGTAGCTTAAACAGATTAGTTTTTTTTTTTTTTCCACATAACCAAAGGCCAGGGATAGCAGTGCCATGCTGGCACAGTGGGCATCAGGGAATCAAAAGATCCTTCCACTCGGTCACCTTTAAGTGGTCTGCTTTCATCCCGTGGTTGTCACCTCATAATCACAGGACGGCTGTTGCATCTCTAACATTCTGTCCACATTGCAGGCAGGAAGAAGGAAAGGCCAAAGGGCATGCCAGCCTAGTCTATCCATTTTTTATCAGGAAAACAAAAACTGACCCAACAGAATCCCACTTATATTTCACTGATCAGAATTGTATCACACGGCCAATCCTAGCTGGAAGGTAGCCAAGGAAAGGGTGTTGTATGTCCACTCCAACCACATACACAACACTAAAATTATGCCAACTCCTGTGGCCTACCCAGATACTCATTTAACAAGAGCTGTAAAATAAATTTTCCAGATATAATGGAATAAGCAAAACAGCAGCTGCTATCCATCTGGCTCTTTCTACTTGCACTTCATATTTTTTCTAATTTCTAGGTACCTCAGGGTAGTCATTCTTAGAACTATCGGCTGAGCCCATGAAAAGTATGAAACTACTTAGTAAAGTGAAGATTATGTGCTGGACTTGAAAGAGATCATAGTTTTATAGGGAAAATAAGAAGCAAGTTTAAAAAAAAATCTTATGCTTCACCTCCATATTTATGCTTAAATGTAATTGTATTGTTATATTTATATACAATATATTTGCTGAGTTGTCTTATCATCTGTGTGCAATGGGTAAATTCCCTTTCTCTTATATAAATAAGCTGTTTTCATTGTCTTGAGCCACTTTAAAAATATCTCTCCTCAAGATAGCTAATAATATTACTTGGGAGTTCCCCAGTATTTTTCATTTTTCTGGTTCTCAGAAAGCCTGTGCACATAGAGTTCTCCTCCACATTATTAGTAATTGTGCCTGGGTTTCTGTTGTATATTCAGTTACATCTGTTCCTCTCACACATTTGGGATACCAGGAACACAGATGTTCTTGGCTCCCAGCCGTTTCCAGCCTCATTTCCTCTGCAGGTAAATTTTTCATTACGCATTTATCGAAGCATGTTACTTCCTGGTTGGTCCTCATCATTAGTGCTAGATCAGCCATATTACAGCAATTGCCCTTTTAGTTCTGGTTTTCCTTTGCTCTCTTCTAGGCCATCATGAGTAACCAAAGACCCTCAAATCTCATCTCAAAAACGACCTTAGATGAGCAGAGGCAACTTCAGTTCTAAAACGAAAGGATTCAATGGAGATGGTAGTTTCATGAAATGTGAAGCCCAAAATACTAGAAAGAAGAACATGAAATAACAACTGCTGATATTCATTTTGGAATATCAAGTGGTATAATTGTCATTAACTTGTCAAATTAAAGGAGATAATTCAGTATTTCCCATACTTAAATCACTTGGAGATATTATTTAAAATACTGATTCCAAGCTCCAACCCAGACTTACTAAATCCAAATTTCAAGGAGGAAACTGGAAATCTGTACTTTCAAATAATATTTATGATTAGAGTTTTGAGAAACATATCAATATTTGAACGTTCATTGGCACTCCAGAAAAGACCAAAGAAACTCAAACTTTTAAAAGTAGAGTTATGATGACTACTCCACGATGCACAGAGAAAATAGAGATAATGTACACAAGGAGAATAGCTACCATATGAAGAGTTCTTCCCTTGGAGATAAGTCTTAAGGAGTTGTTTTTTTCCTATTTTGTTTTCACCGCATATCAAATGAAAGATTGGTTGGAAGCACAATAAGAGAGGTGAAAGAATTCTTCATAAGGGTTTTCTCAGGAAGGAAAAGAAAACCCAAGGGAAAGAATCAGAATGTCCTTACACTTGAGTGAGCAAACCCTGCTGATCAATAAACTTGTTCCACAGAAGACTAAAACTTCCCACCACAGGACGCCGCCCTGCCGGGGCTGGTACCCAGGGCTGAACACAATGGGTGGGGTTTTTATGAAAGGACCAGAGGTGGGTACGTGGGGAGTCAAATCCAAAGAAGAAAATCTACTTCTTTAATCCTTTTCAAAATACTTTTCAATTGAAAGAAAATCAAAATCACAATATTCTGATCCTCCTCTCTCTCTTGAAATTAATATTATTTATTATGGCAAATATGAGAACATCAGTCAGCCCCTTAAATTATTTAAATGAAACTATTCCACTTGATTTGGTGCTAATGCTCAAATGGTTTTAAGAAGTAATAATAGCTATTGGGGGGATTTTAAATGCAGAGTTAGAAAATCTCTGCTGGTACCCTGCTTTCTATTAAACAGAGTTATAGAAGCCTGCTGTCCCCATTATAACTGTAACTCACCATGAAGCACAGAACCAGTAATATCAGCTCTGCTCCCCATGAAAATCTGTATAAAGAAAAAAAATTCAAATATCTTTTATATGACTTTGGTTGCTAGATATATACAGATCTTTCTGGACTCACAGACATGATAGATAGATGAGATAGATAGATAGATAGATAGATAGATAGATAGATGGATAGACCTATAAATAATACATTTTATTTGTTAGTTTGACATTTGACAGCCCTGGTCAAATATGCTTCTTGCTTCTTACCTGCAAACTCTGCAAATCTACTCTCAGCATCTCACAAAGAACAATAATTGTTTATTGATTTAAGCATTAACAACGTATCGATGAGGTCTAGAAATAAGACTCAAGGGCAGTAACTGTTCAGCACAGTGATCTTAAGGCACTATTCCATTATCCATAATATAAAGTTTAAATATATATATATACTTTTAAAATTTCATGTTTTTTTAATAAACAACCATTTAAAAACATGGTAAAACTTAGCAGGAGTGTTCATAAACAAATTGCCTAATCTCTTCAAGTTATTTTTTTAATAGAATAAATACATCTCTTTGAGAATTCTTAAGACAACAGATATGAAACCACCACAAAAATGCAAAGTGTGCTTGTTATTTGTTACAATAAAAAAGTAAATAGGGGGCGGCCAGTGGCGAAGTGGTTAAGTTCACGTGCTCCACTTCGGCGGCCCGGGATTTCACAGGTTAGGATCCCAGGCGCAGACAGATGCACTGCTTGTCAGGCCATCCTGTGGCGGCGTCCCATATAAAAAAAATAGAGGAAGATGGGCACGGATACTAGCCCAGAGCCAGTCTTCCTCAGCAAAACAGAGGAGGATTGGCAACGGATGTTAGCTCAGGGCTGGTCTTCCTCACCAAATAAATAAATAAATAGCCCCTGGAACCATTTTCTATCTATATAGATATTCAATAAATGTAAAATAACACCAAATATACCTCTAAGTATGTTGATTTTTTGGTTTGCTATATGTGTAGCAATATATAGAGATCTATATTTTAGTAAACATGGCTTTCCCAATGTGCTTTCTTGTACTCCTAATTCTGGTAGCCACAGACCAATCTTCCTTTGCTGAGTTGCCCTTCCCGCATCCAATATAGTGGGACAACCAGTCACAGGTTTGGGCCACAGTCTGTCAACAGAGATGAACACATGATCCAGGCTCCCAACCCCTATTCATAGTCAGTGAGCCAAGAAGTGGCCATGGACTCCTTTTAGGGCCAATTCAAATACTTTCCCAGAAGATGTTCTATGAATGCTGGGAGAAAAGGGTCTCTTTTATTTTTGGACTGGGGCTGCCACTAGCCACCTTTCCCATTGTGTGGTGAGAGCTAATTTTTGGCAGAGAGAATAAGGGCAACACACAGAAAGATGGAGGGGCAAGCAAGAGGAAAAAAAAGGGAGGGGTGAAGGAGAGAGAACAAGAGACAATTAGCAATCTGCTGGGGTTCCTGAATCCAGTCTTCCTTAAAGACCTCCTCACTTAAGGCATTTTGAGTTCAGTTTCCTTCACTTATAAGTGAAGAAGTTTTGACTAATACACACATAACAACAATCTATATCCACAGATCTATAGAGAAATCTATCTGGATAAATGTATTCGAAACATAAATTTTAATCTTTTCGAGACAGAAATTCTCCATAGACCATTTCTTAGAGTCTCCTTTTTCCCATTTCTTTCTTCATCCAAAGAAGATCTCTAGGTGGATTGCTGTCTCACTGGGCTCCAAGTGATAAAACAAAAACCAGACTCAAAAAATAAGTTGAAACAAAGCACAATGCACTAACTTCTCAGAGGGTGGTTCCTCCCTCTCTACAACTGTTCCACAAGGCCCACACCAGAGAAACGCACATGTTACCTCCTGAGAAATAAGGTATAAAAGAAAAAGAACAGAAGGCAAAAGGAAAGGAAGGAATTGAGAAAGAGATAATTGTCAGCCGAGGAGACATCTCACTGAGGATATCCCTGAATTTCTTTTTTTTCTTTAATCACTTCTCAATGGGTCAGAGGACAGAAAGGACCAAAGTAATGAACCAAAAACCCAAGCAAAGAGGTGAGGCTAACAGAATAATTAAGTTCCTGACATCCTAAGACATTTCCATGATTATATCAAAATTACAGTCAAAGTCATATGAAACACCCTTCAGATCTATGTCATAATCCCACGCGGGGGCCTGACAAACCTTGAGAAGGCAAAGCGACAATTACTGATTTACCTTTCTGTGCTGAAAATGGAAGTTGAAAGTTAAGTGGCAACATAAAGCTGAGCACCTCTGAGACTGAGTTTCAAGTCTGGACTAGACAGAAATGACAGAAAATCATTAAGAACAGAAGGCATTAAAAGGTCAGAAAGAAATTGTTATCAAGCCCTGTTTGACCATTTTATCAGTCAGAATTTTCTCTTTGCTCTCAAGAATGCAGTAGCACTCTCTTATCTCTGGAGATGAATATGACATTATCAGGGTTGTACAAACACACTGATATTCAGATTCCGAGAATGTTTTGCACAGAAAGGACTATTTGCAACAAAATGAGACTCTCAAATAGTTTTTTAAAAATAACTAACTGTCTTGTTTGCATCTGTCTGGAATATGACTTACTGTCCAGACGCTGTGAGTTTATCCTTGGTGGAGGAGAGCCAGCAGTGTCTTCATGTGTTTAGATTTCGGTGTGGTTCTCGGTGAGATGGAGGCTCAACTCCAAGTCAGTCCCAGAGTGGGCAAATCTCCCTCCCCTGCCTCCTCCTTTCCCCTTCGCCTTCTCTTTCCATGCATTGGCCAAGAATAGTCATTTGCTTCCTCAGTTGCAAGAAATCAGGGAAAACTGATGCAAACCTCTCAGAAACAAAATTTGATCTTTACCTAAATGAGCATGTTAGTGAATCAAAATTTGGATAATTTTCATTTAAATTGTGAAAGTGGAAAATGATGGGTTAAGGGATTGAGTATAGGAGAGGAAAGAGCCTTAATCATTTTAGCAATTAGTATGTAATGTCCTAAAATGATTCACTAATCACTCCGCAGCTGGTACACTGAAAAAACACAGGGTACAAAAGCATTCCTCAAATGTCGTAGTCCAAGAATCCACGCTTTGAAGAGTGTGTGGAAAACACAGGGAAAAGGTGAACCTATAGACTTGCCCTCTGAAATATCCAGAAGCCCAGACTAACACGATGGATAGCAGCCTGTGGCTTAGTTCATTTTGAACGATGTTATTGCATCTGAATGAAAGCAACTTAGTGTTTCACTATCTTTAAACAGGATAATATATTTGCCAAGAGGAGAGTTTGTGCTGAATCTTCAAAGGCCTTTTCAAGGGTCTTTTTAGTTCACAATTGCAGAGGTCAGTGCAGTGTTATTTTTCAGGATCTACTAAATCAAACTATGTATATGTTACTTAAACAGTCCCATCTGCTGGTTTTTCATAATTGCAGGTCTTAATACTTAAGATATCATATATACCAGCCATGAATAAAAGAATCAAACCAAAAAGGAGGGAAGGAAAGAAGGGAGGGATGGAGGGAGGGAGAGAGAGAGAGAGTCACCTGAAAATACATTCAAGAATTACACCACAGTTTTTGCTTCACATAACACAAAACATAATGTGTTGCTCAAAAGGTAAGAGCTTTTCTTTCAGTGGAAGCTAGTAATTTGAACCCACCCACAGGCAGTTGATGATAATGGTGACTTAAACAGTTACATACCTCTAATTATCCCATGGTTCACCCTTCAAATGCCCATGTGAGGATATCTTTTGCTTTGTTATACATATGTATGCTAACCTCACCACTAGCTTCAACAGGTTCCTAAACCTACCTGTCTCTCCACCTTACCACAGCGTAATCAAAAAGAAAAATGTTGGGGCCAGCCCGGTGGCGCAGTGGTTAAGTTCGTGTGCTCTGCTTTGGTGACCCAGGGTTCACGGGTTCAGATCCTGGGCACGGACCGATGCACAGCTCATCAAGCCATGCTGAGGCAGTATCCCACATAGAGCAACTAAAAGGATGTACAACTATGACATACAACTATCTCCTGGGGCTTTGGGAGAAAAAAAGGAGGAAGATTGGCAATAGATGTTCACTCAGGGCCAATCTTCCTCAAAAAAAATTAGCTATGATTTCTAAGAAAAAACTACCATTAAAAAAAGAGAGAGAAAGAAAAACATTGGTTGGACAATAGCTATTGGCTCTGATGCCGCCTTCCTTTAAATTTAGTAAGATCTCGAGCATTTCAGTCTGCTTCACCATTAGAACTGGTGTCCGTTTACCGATGATTTGTTCGTGACAGCAATCAAATTCAGAGGTACTGCACTGGATGTATGGTAAGCTGACAATTGTCAAGGCTGCTCCAATGGCCATCAGTGGCTTCTCTTACACTACCGACTGTGGATTGTGAAACTGGTTCAATTATCCAGAAGCCCTAAGGATATAATGATGTTCATTTATGGAGAGCCTTCATTCAACAATTCAAAGTGCTGTGTAGGAAGTCATTGTGACAAAAGCTTCCTGACCAAGTTACGGAGAGATGTACATGTGTCTAGTTAAATTCAGGCAGAAAACATGTCAGTAATCCATATGAGGAAATATAGAAGTATACTGATTGTACCTTGATTCTTCACTCATTGCAGACTACTGTTGTCCTTAAGTTAGGCTTACTTCTAAAAATGATTAACGTACGTGAGTTTATCCACACAGTGTGCCATGCACAGCTAAGAGCAGTTCATGGAGGAGCATATTCTCATAGTTCAATTAACCTACAACTCATACACAAGAGTTAATAGATTCCTATAAATCTTCAGCTAATTTATCCTTCCTGTCATCTGAACAAATATCATGAGTCATTTCTGGAGAAAGGTAGTGCTTTCTTCTGTTTCTACGTTGCCTGAGGTTGTGCTGCAGTGCCTGGTGCCCTGTCACTGGAAGGAAGAGATATATTCACTTTTGTATAAATAAGAACACAGAGTGTTTCTCTTTATATTAGATTTATTTTCCAGCTAAATGGATTATTTCAGCCAGGCTAAGTTTAGTAAGAACCAGAATAGCACTCAGTTCACTGATCTTTGGTTACTTTAAAGAAGGAGGGAACGGAAACTCAGAAATGAAGGAGGCAATTCTCCATTCCATGCATAGAGATTGCAAGAACTGGAGGTGAAGAGGACGCAGCTGCATTTCTTAACTTTTGAATGAAAAGCAATTATGCCAAGAGCCTTCATTTTAGATTGTCAGCATGGGCCTGTATCATACCCATCCTGACACTCCCAAACTGAAGATTTTTAAAGGCCTCCTGCCTTTGTCACTGAGACACCTGTCACCAACTACACTGAATCAGCATCTCTAGCTGCTGGGAAATACATATTCAACATGAAGCCCTGTAAGAAGCAACAGTAGGGAGGCTGGAATTCTTCAGTCCTTAAAGGAAAAATGAAAGGAAAATTTAAGCCTAAAAAAGAAGCTGAAGTTGTGAAGAAATTTTCCACCCCAGAAAATGCATTTCTGATTCCATTTTCACTTGTTTGCCATTGAAATAACTTAACCCCCATGTCAAGTTAACAAAAAATATTTTAAATCTATTAACAACAAATATTACTAGAAGAAAGTCTTAGGGAAAAATATGGTTTTCTACATGGGATCTGTAAAATGAAGAGCCATTTGGGCATATTATTACAAGAAAAAATGTTTCTAAAGACTTTTTAATTTTAAGATAGCATAATAACATGAATGAAATAAATCACTCACATATTCTATTCTTTAAGAAGCATGGTAAAGAAAAAGAAACTGTGATTCTTCAGAATGCTGGAAAAATTTTGGTACTTTCTACAATTTTTCTTTCAATTCATTCTTACCCTCTTCATCCTTGCCCTCCTGCTTAGGATCACATCTATGAGTCAATTGCAAACGCACTGCTCATTTCCCGCTTACTCAAGTATATCAAGACATTCAATTTATGATTTCTGAATTCAAAAGTGAGACATCCCCCAGAACTCCAAGTGACACTCAGAAGAACTCAAAATTTTATAGTTCACCAGCTTAGATATCTTTCTGAAGAAAAGCTAATGATTTCTTTATACCTTATTAGCTATTTGATGGCACTTTTACATGAATGTATTCAACATTAAAAATTAGTAATTTTATATAACTGATAGGGTAATGAAATAAAAATGTATCATTTAATACTAACCCTTTCAAAAAGCACTAAGTCAACCTCCTAAAACATATGATTTTATGCATTATTAAAATTAGAAATATGGTAGTACATATAGTTTCTCCAATTATAGCCTATTTTATCTTGGCAAGTCATGACCAACCAAAATACTAAAAAGTAAATTTCTAGTTTAAAGAATATTCAAGGCAGCCACCGAAAAGGTACATATTTCCAGATATAAATCCTAACAAATCTTAATATCAAATGGCAATAAAACTACAGTATTAGATCAGGACTTCAGATAAACCAACAAATTGTAGAGGATATGGAATCCATTTGTTTATATGGCAAAATCAAGAGGGAAGAAATTAGGTATAAAAGAATTTTGACAGTAAGTACTTGCCAATCTGTCTTCAGGTTAAAACTAATAATATTTTATCATGTAGAATTCAATTTTCATCCATTTTCTTCTGGATATAACAGTCTATTTATTAACTGACTAAAACACCTATTGGCTCTCATTTGTTCTACTTTTTCAACAGAATCTATTTAATCAAAGATATTAATTTAATTAATGTCCAGTCACCAACCTGCGAGATCATAGGCCTAATGCTCTCTGACATTAAACACTCAGCTTGGCATTTTTTTCTGACTAAGCCTTTGAAGCCAGAACTTTCCAGTAAGTAGTGGAATTAGTCAAGTGGAATATTATTTTTCCCTTGTCTGTCTTATCCTAGTAGATAGGAGTTAGCACACCATAGAACATCTGTGCATCCTTCTTCTCAGGGCCACACTGAGGACATTCCAAATGCTAACTTGACTTGCATTTAATGACCAGCCCAAGTACTTATCAAACAATATACTAACTGAGAATTAATGATTAAAACTTGAGCTCTCCTGAGTAGGTAGTTAATGAATTAGAAGTCAAGAAATTACCATGCTAGGTGGTAAAAACAACATAAGGCTTTCCAAAGAATCCTATGAGGTAGGCATTATAAGCTCATTATCTAGGTCATGAAATTGAAGATCAGCAAATCTTCAGTAAACACATAGCATTGGCATGATTAAAACCCAGCACAGTTGAAAACCCAGTTTTCCAACCACACTAATCATCGTATTTGCTCAATTTTTGATTTTATTGTTTTGATATTAAAACAATGTTATTCTCGTGTACCTTGAAAATTTTCATCATAACACAAAATTATCTTTTAAAAATAGTTTAAAATTTTATTTTTAGCTTGTGATAGGCAATAATGGCACCCCCAAAGATGTCCACATCCTAATCCCCGAAACCTGTGAATTATTACCTTACATGTAACAGAAATTTTGCCTTTGCAGGTGTGGTTAAGGACCTTGAGATGGGAAGAGTATCCCGGATTATCCAGCTGGACCCAATGTAATTATAAGGGTCTTTAGAAGAAGGAAACAGGAATGTCAGAGCAGAGAGATTCAAAGATGTCACACTGCTGGCTTTGAAGGCAGAGGAATGGGATCATGAACCAAGGAATGTAGCTGCCTTGAGAAACTAGAAAAAGCAAGGAAAGTTTCTTCCCTCGAGCCTCCTGAAGGAATGCAGCTTTGCCGATACTTTGATTTTAGCCCAGAAAGACCCATTTCAGACTTCTAACTTACAGAACTGTCAGATAATAAATTTGTGTTGTTTTTAGTCACTATATATTTAGTAATTTTTTTACAGCAGCAATAGGAAATAGAAATAGTATAGAAAGGGCCACTTTCTGCTGGTCTTGGCAGTGATGCAGCCACCATAGGCATCATAACGCACATCAACGCTCACGCTGAGAGTTTGGGGAGAACCTAAGTTTCTCGTCTGGCTCTCTGTGCACCTTTACTTGACTCTCCACCCTACTTTATGCCACGGAGGTCATTTTGTGCTTTATTGTAATACCATCCCCAGAACATATTACAAATTGGAATTAGCTGTGTGTCAATTATTTAACAAAAGCTTCAGCTCTCTGTATCCACTAAGATGCAATTAATGAGCCAAAAGAGACCAATCATATCAGTTTTAACTGCTTGGCCTTCAGATTGGAGCAACTTTCTGCTTTCTTGCTTTGGAAAGGTCATCATAATTCTATTTTAAAATCCTAAAGATCACAAAACATTTAAAACGCTTCCTTGAAAATTCTGAAAGCTCCCAAACCCAGTGAGGTCAATAAAGAATGATCATTTAACATTTGTTAAGCACCCACAGTCTGGAAAATACCATACCAGACAAAGAAAAAGAGACAAACACGCTGAAAAATTATGAGCACTTCTTTTAAAGAAAATAACCCTCACCTGTAGGTCCTGGGAGGAGATAATTCTGGTTGATCAGAATTAATGACCCTGCAACTTGATTACAACCAATAAGCCATCATGAAGAAGCCACACTAATCTCTGCTCCTGGTTAAAATGTCAAGGTCTACGATTAGACTAGAGGAGAAAAAGACTGAACTATTCTCTGATCCTTTTGAGAGAAAGGTCAGTGTATTATGATATGTACTTCAGTAATAGCCTTTCAAATTTTGTGAAAATAGTTTTCTCATCCTCTGTACTTGTGGCTAATCTCTGAATTATTCTGAATTATTTTGAACAAGGCATTGTGCTACATGTTATAGGAGATACAATAATATTAATAATTGTATTATTAGTAATTGTATTGTATTTGTATTAATAATTGTATTATTATAAGGCCCTTCTTTCAAGGATATCACCACCTAGTGGAAGAGAAAAAAATGCTCTTGTACGCATATGCTTCATTCCCTCACAGTGCTTAGCAGAACATTGCCTTATTAAAGAAGATTCTTAATACGTGACTAATTATGTAATTACAATACAAGGCAGAATGTGGTAAAGATTAAGTTAGAGGTACAAACAAAGTGCGATGTATTAAAAGTTTCCCAATATCTGAAGTACTAGCTTGTATAATTGCCATTTGCTAAATTATAAAACCAAGCTTGGCATTAGATACCTTGCCTGAAGTCAACAACCTTTTTAAATTGAAACAAAAGCAAAGAAATTTTTAAAATTTAATGAACTTTTGGCTTGACTTGAAAGGAAACCGCACATAGATGTGGTGACAGGAATTTGCAACCCCACCTCTTCATATCAGAAGAGAGTCTGAATCCCAGGAATTAATTTCAGACTCATGCCATTCCCCATCCAACAGAGACAGCAACCATTAAAAGCTACTGTGGTTCTTTGTGCGGATGCCAGACCCTAAGCGTTCCATTGTACAATACTGCAGACCCACCGGCAGCGCACAGCATTGCTAATGGAAGAAATACTCTTTCCTTAATAGAGATTTAGATTATGCTATATATAAGGGGAAAAAATGTTTGTTTCTAAAATTAGTGTTCTCAACAGTTCATCTAACAGTGAAAACACCAGTGTGAAGAGGGAAAAGGAACATAAAATGGAGACAGTCACTTTAACCCTCTTTCACGGGACTGGGGTCTGGGCCACCGGGACGTTGCTACCACCGGCCCACCTAACGCCAGCTGGGAGCCCCGCTCACTGGAGGACCCAGGAGGGAGACGCGCAGTAAGATCGCCCTCTCGTGAAGTTAGCATTTTCAAGAGGGAGATGAGTCAAATTTCAGACAGAGGAACTTGAAAGGACAAATAAGGAACCTAAGCAACAAACCTGAGGTCAGGAAAGCAGGGAGTGTTTAAGGCAGTGCCCTCCTCATTAAGATGTATCTGTAAAGACTGTGAAAATACATCAAGGACACTTCGTTGAAAACGGAGTCCGGAAGCCCTGACGGGGGCTCTCACGTGCGTACCACTGGTGGCAGCCGCATAACCAGCAGGAAGAAGAAAGAGAATTATCTTGACGAGAGAGAACATTAACCACGTGGGAATTTCATCTCCTGCTTTTAAGAAAAAGAAGGAAGATCCCTCCCTGCGCCAGTAACAGCTCCTTAACCGCCGCTTGTAGCCAATGAGAATCCGCCACAGCCTCCAACTCTTGTTTTTCTCCAATGATCTATTGTTCAAAACAACCTTCCCCAATTTCCTCCTAAAGCTCAGCAAAACCTGACCTTCCCTTTGTCTCTTCTGACTTGCCTGTCTTTCACCATAGCTTGCATGTGCCGCATTGCAGTTCCTCTGCTGTTCCCAAATAAACCCGTTTTGCTGGTAAAATAAGTGGCTGTTTTATTTTTAAGGTGCACAGGATGTATTTGAACTCAGATAACAGGTTCAAAGGGAAGTGCCAATTGACTAGACCTCTAATTTTTTCTCTCTTCTGTGTTATAATTTCCTTATGAAACCTCCCTGATGGCATATGCCTACAGTTCCGTGTATTAGTCTTCTGGAGGCTAAATGGCAGGATGCAAAAAATAGAGATCACTGCATTCATTCATTCCAAGACCCGATCAAAGAAGAGCCATTAGTCCACTCAGTGGACTGTGGCTTGCAAGTACAAGTGATAATCAACAGCACCAAAAAGCAGCCTCAAAGAGCATCAGTGGAGAGACCCATCCCCACAGAGGAACATGAAGAGGATGCATGAAGAGACATTTAAACTTAAACTTCTAGATACCTAGCAGATTTGGAGAAGCACCCCCTGAGAAGGAAAGGAGGGCACATGAAACCTCTGGTTTATATAAACTTCATATCCACAGTAGGTTAACATTTTGAAATAGTAACCAAAGGGATTTTTTTTGTTCTCAGAAATGCCTTTTAATGTGGCCCTTCCGTAGTTAAAATTGGACCTGAGGCTGAGATTTATTAACTTAGAGAAGAGCCAAACTAGCAAGACAAAGTGTCCAAGCCTAGATTTTTGACTATCAAAATGGGTTCTTAAAATCAAAATAGAAATAACAGTTTTAAAAACCCAAAAGTTTGGTTGCAAGAATCAGTTGTCTTATTGAAAGGAATTTTTTGAGTTCTGAATGGTTCAAAGATTAAATTTATACCAAAATGGAGAAAATAAATATTAATATAATTTCGTTTTCCTGCCCAAAAGGATATAAGCTGAAACAGATTGGAAGAGGAGTGTTGAGGTGAAGAAAGCAATAGTAACGTTGGCCTTTAATAGATATCGAGACATCTCACCCCTAAACCAAGCCAATAAAGTGGGGAAGATGATTACAGTGTGCTTTCAGTAATCTCCTTCTTTTTATCATATTGCTAAAGTTAAGATATCCTTTTAACTTCAGTTTACCATTTCTTGTTTCTTTGGTAATGGCATCCTTTTGATTATGTTTACTTTCGTCTTGCAATCAGTTTTCTGGATAGCCCATTCAATGGTCAAACACATGTGAAAGTAAGGTACCTCAATAACTAAGGGGAAAGCAGTTACTACGTTGTCTCATAATGTCTGTACCCACATGAACACACATTTCCTGACGCTTATTTTTCACAAAAGATTGAGGCTATGATGAAAACATGCCAACTCAAGAGGGGCTGTAAAGCTATCAAGTTTCTCTGTGTCTTGACTGCTTTTGTTTCTTTTAAGAGCAAAAATTTTCACCTCTCAGGTTTTTGGAAACACTAAAAGTAGGAGAGCTCTCTGCTCTTTCTTCTAAGTCACCATACTTCTTAGGAGGTATTCAAATGGAACCGAAAGAAAACACAGCTGAAACTGGCTTCAACAATAAAATGAGATCCATTGGTTTTCCTGCTTGGAAGTCTAAAATGTAGGGGTGGGCCTCAAAGGTGACATAACTGCACAGTGGGATGATCTTATCAAGAACCAGGTTTCTTTCAGTATCGTGGGTTTGCCTCCCTGAATTTCTGCTTCACCCTAAGGCTGACTTACCCAATGCGAGGTGGCCACTATCAACTCCCAGGACTACCTGCTTCCTAATCTAAGCCCACAGAAACAAACAGAGTTGCTTTTGGAAATTCTCTCAGAAGACAGTTTATGTCCCAGAAGTCTCTCAGTGAATCCTTTCTCGTGTCTCCTTAGCCCAAATTGAATCACATACTCACTCCTGAATCTATGCCTAAGGGATGGGTTTATACAAAAGGGCTTAAGTTTGAGCCACTTGACCTAACCCCAGATCCAGAGATAAAGCCAATTTTCTCCAAAACACTTAAGCTTCTCACAAGTTGTTTGGGGAATTACCCTGAGAGAAAAGAATAGATTTGGGGAAAGAACCACAATGTCCATTACACATATTCACCTTTGGCTCACATCTTGTATGTTCTCGTGTTTTAAAAGCCATGTCCCCTACCCCACTCCTCTCCACTTCAGTCAGAGTAAGAGTAAAATACACATAATTATGTTAATAAAAGTACTAAGTAGGCACATAATATTTTTAGCATCTAAGAGATTTTTAATAGTATAAGATAAAGTATGACTAACATAATTGTTGCCAGAAAACCAGGAGCTTGTCATCATAGCCAAATCGATGAACACAATGACAAGGGACTGAGGAAAAGAAAAAAAGTTTAATTTTGCTAGAAAAATGAGGCTGCGGTGGACTCGGCCCTCAAAGTCCACAGTCCTCCTGAGGCCCCAGGAGATGGGGTTTTTAAACGAAAATCTGTGGGAAGGAATGTGATATCTATGTGACTTTCACCATTTAGTGAAAGAAAATTTATGAGGATCCCAGACGTTCTGGTACCGGGCCAGTTGTTATCCCTGTCTACAGCAGGAGGTTTAGGGCTCTGCTGATCAATCTTCCTGGGCCACCTGAAATCCTGGGGAGAAGAAAGAACTTCCACTAATTAACAGTTACAAAGTTTACAAGGTTTTAGATAGGGGAGGACTCATAGCTCAGCATCCTCCCATCAGCCTGCATTTGGTGAAGACAAGAGAAGCTGCAGGTGTCAGCCTCCATGATGAATGGTGGATCTTGGTGCCAGGAAGGATTTGGGGAAGCTTCAGCTTCAGCTACTTGATATTCTCTGGACATCAGTTTCCCTGTAACAAGACTTCAAAAGACCCTTAACTAACCAAACTTCATAAGGCCACCTGGGCTGTAACAATTTGTTGCTTCTATTTGCCTTGTGGAGTTCAGGGATACAAAGGTTTAAAACAACTGATATCTACATGTGAATGTAACTTAGAGGAGCTGGGACAGGGAATGAGTGCTTTTGGTTTTAACCCCATATATGCTGGGTTCAATGTAGAGGAACTGATATCAGGGCCAGCATCATAATGAAGAATAAGTGAGAGCTAGCTATTATTTTTTAAAGTATTTCGAGTCTCAAACCTGGATCTAGGGAGTTTTAGAGTTTTGCTTATAGGCTCTATCTGCTTTCCTTTCCAGAGTACAGAAGAAATATATTTTGGAAATTTGTGGGAAATAACTTAAAAGTTATCCTAAAGAGCATTAAATTATCCATATTGTGATAACAGGGAAAATGAACTGTTTAGAACTTTTGACTTATAAAAGGGACTCTGCTCCTATTAAGATGATTAGAAATATCAGGATATAATCTAGTTAAAGATAGCCTGTAGTATGCGGACTATGGTGTTAGCATTCAAGATAGAGTTCATATGAACAGGTTGATTATAAACTTTGGAATGAAAGTTATTGGACTATGCTGATGGATTAGACATGGGAGAAGGAGAAAAATCAAGGTTAACTCATGATTTTTGCTTGGATGCTTGTGGTTTCATTTACTTGATCTGAAGAAGATAGAGTGGAGAAGAAATTGATTGAGAACTCTGTCTTGAACAAAATTTTAAGATGATTAAGGTAAATGTATTGAGATAACTGGCTACACAAGTCTGGAGGAATCAGGGCAAGAAACATATAATTGAAAATCACCTATATAGAGATTATATCTTAAGCTATAGGACTGGATCACCTAATAAGAGAGTATATAAAAGGAAAGTAGAGAACTCAAGAATAAGCCCTGAATCACTCTACAATTTGAAGATTTGGAAAAAAAGAGTTCTCAAAGAAGTTTGAAATAGACTGAAATTAAAGTAAAAAGAAAACCACTAGTGTTTATGTCTCACACCATAAATAAAATAATGTATTGAGAAGAGAAGGCCAGCACTTGAATTCTGCTGAGGTCAAGACGGGGACATAGACGTGACCACTGGATTTTGCCACTGGTAACCAAGACAAGAGCAATGAGAGTGTAGAGAGGAAAGAAAGCTTGGAAGGTAGAGAAGAAAATGAAAAGTAAGTTTGAAAACATATATAGACAATTATTTTGAAAAGTTTTGAAATGAAAAGGAGCATAAAATTATATAGCAGCAGGCACAGAAAGTGGAATCAAATCAGACTGAGTTTTTGGTAAGGTGAGGCATAACATACAGGTAGGCAGAGGAGAATTATCCAGTAAAGAGGGAGAAATTAATGATACAGGAGATAGATGATATATTTGTAGAATGAAAGTTACTGAGAAGGCAATAGTCTTGGAGTGTTAGGATCCTTGTTCTGGAAAACTACACCTTTTGCCACATGGTTAGTTGAAAATAATTAGATTACATTAATCCTCTATTAAATCATGATTCCTGAAATATCTGATTTTTACAATTAAATTTCTATATTTATGTTGGTATTGAATAGTTCTCCTCTCCCCCTATAATTGATATGAAAGATTGAAAACTAAGAACAAAGGGGCGTAAAATACCTAATATTCTAAGCTGAAGTACAAATAATTGGGGGTCAGACACCTTGATTTTAGCCAAACTCACTTTACTACGCACACCATTAACCTCCACTGCCCTATTCCTTCCCCCAAAATAAACTGAATACCAGGGGGAGAGAGGGAGGAGAATCTCCTTTGTCTTGAGACTTTATCCTAGGGAGACACTGCTATGGCTTCCTATGCTCACGAGGGAGAGCGTACAAACCAAGAGCTCTCTACCCTCCCATTAATTTCCCACTAAGGGTAACTTATCTCTGGTTTGCCCAAAAAAAGACCTGGTTTATGCATTCAGCCCCCTTTATCCTCAGAAGTGGCCTGGTTTTGACAATGCAATATGTGATCACCCTATCCAACAGCCAAGTGAGAAGTAACTCTTTCCAGAAGGGGTGGTTGGTATCACATATCCTGGATGAAAGTTGGTTTATGCCATGAGCTCACTAATCTTCTGGGGCCTATGTGAGCAGAAAGAAAAGAGAATTGCCTAGAAAAGACAATGTAAAGAGACAGGAACAATGAAACAGCCTGCATTTACATGGTTTGAGGTGGTGAGAATGCAGCAGATTTCTATGAGTCAGGTAGTTAGAGAAGGCACTGGGTTTGAGTCATCCCCCTAGTCCCCCACCAGTGAGGGCTGGCCACAGAGAGCAGAGAGGTGAGAACAGGGGGAGCTTTTAGAGGTAGAAGGAGAGTAGGAAAGGTGATTGGAGGAATTAGAGCCAGTTAATCTCCTGCCTCTGGGATTGTGAGATGGGAAGGAACATCTCATGGCTCCCACAGAGTCACACTTGTGTCTGGAAGAGCAGCATTTGATGCCTGACAGAGGGCATCGCAGCTGGCCATTGTTGTGTACATAAGTATTCACAGCAGAGAAAATGTACCAGTGAGGTTAATAGATTATTGCCTGCTTCTGCAATGCCTTCTCCCACCACTACTAATGGAGTAATCAGATCCACAATGAAGGGCAAAGGGTAAAGTTGTGGAAATGGAACACTCCTTGGTCAGCACCAGGAGGAGAGAAGGTGATGCAATTGGAGTTTTAAATTGGACAAGACTAGACTGCAGGTTTTGTTTTTGCTTTTGTTTTTGTTTTTGGTGAGGAAGAATGACCCTGAGCTGACATCTGTTGCCAATCTTCCTCTTTTTGCTTGAGGAAGATTGTCCTTGAGCTAACATCTGTGTCAATCCTCCTCCACTTTGTATGTGGGACACCTCTTCAAGTGTGGCTTGACAAGTGGTGTGTAGGTCTGCACCTGGGATCTGAACCTGCAAACCCCAGGCCGCCAAAGTGGAGCACACAAACTCAACCACTATGCCACCAGACCAGCCCCTAGACTGCAGTTTTTAATAACAGAAAGTGATGGGAAAGCTATGGGACCTCCGAAGATGTCATTATGGATCTGAAAAATGATAATCAATGAAGCATGGTTGAAGGCAATGGGATTGGGGGGAAAAAACAACTATCGGGTTTGTGTATCACCAAGTTGAGATTGTCCAATAAACTTATCTGTTTAAAACTTTACCTGCCCTTCCACCCCACCCCCCTTAGTCATTTCATTATTACAAGCCGAGTTTAGGGTTTTGGGGATTTGGTGTGTCTGTAATTTGTTTCACAAGATTTTTTTTTTTTTTTTTTTTTGGTGAGGAAGACCAGCCCTGAGCTAACATCCATTGCTAATCCTCCTCTTTTTTTGCTGAGGAAGACTGGCCCTGGGCTAACATCCGTGCCCATCTTCCTCCACTTTATATGGGACGCCGCCACGGCATGGCTGACAGGCAGTGCGTCGGCGGGCGCCCAGGATCCGAACCAGCAAACCCCTGGCTGCCAAGCGCGAACTAAACCACTGCGCCACCGGGCCGGCCCCCTCATAAGATTTTTTTAAATGGTTGTTTATCTTACTCATGAAATTAAAGAGTGGTTGGTGATGAATTCTGAACTCTAAATACCTAACTTCCCTTTCTAGGACATAATATTTTCAAACACCAAAAGCAATAATATCTAAACCCAAAGGTAGAAAGATAAAAGGCTGATCCATTAGGAACCTGCATTTCCATCTGGCCCTGCAGTGCACTAAATAAATGCAGAGGTTTCAACTCTTATCCATTTTAATTCTCAGATACAGAAGGGCAAGTCAGAGAGGTAACTAGCTTCTATAGATCTCTCCAAGAAAAACTGAAATGATCAACTTCAGGCAGCTAATCTAGCACTGGATCAAAAACCCTCAGGGAAATATTTGTGTTTTACTAGTTTACTCAGAAACAGCTCTAGGGATCTGTAGATATCCTCTGTGATTTTGACTGAAGGAAACACTGAAGCCAGAGCTGAAGCTTGTGATTTAATCATATAAGCAATTCAGCCTTTAGCAACCCTATCTCCTAAGAAATCAATAGCTACACTTTCAGTTCTATTAAAGGATTTTTTTAACTTCTCCACCTGACCAAGATATTAATTTGTATATGTTCCATTGTCTGCCTTTCTGGTTGATACCTTAAAATGTTGAAAGACTAATTCAATGATTCAATTTGAAATACTTTCCCCAAAAGATTTCCTCTGTCATCATCATTATTTTAATTATTTATTGATTCATATACCATTTTTCAAACACTAGAGTGCTTTAAAAAATTATCTCCAACATCTAAAGATAACATTTCACATCCGTCTTCCAAACACAGAGTCTCCCAGTCAGTTGAAAGTGATACAAAATCGCCTTCAGAAACAGAGATTCTGAAGAATTCTCTATTCAGAAACAGAGATTGCCATTAAAGTTTTTTTTTAAATTGACAAATAAAAATCCAATAGAAAAGCTAGAGAAATTGGGGCAACTCAAGGAAAATCATGTCCTACCATAATGCCAAGGGCTTGTGAAATCTGGTACCATCTGCACTGAAGTTCTCAAAATTTCCACATGATGGGGTTCTTCACAATACAGCCATTATCCACAGGCTGTGGTTCTCTACCAATTAAGAAAAACATGGCTTCCTGCTCCAATTTCCTTGAATGATTTTTACTTACATTAAGACATTTCATTCTATCTTATAATAAATGGTTAAATTAGTTTAATAATTGGATATATCTGGGTTTCATTAAATTATGGGGTACACTGGACAATAGGGTTGTACTGAAAAGAGCATTAAACGGGGAGTCAGGAGTCCTGGATTCTCCTCTGAGGACTCACCGTCTAACTATGTGTCCTTGCTCAGTCACTTAAATGTTCCACATCTCACTCCCTCTTTTAAAAATGTAAGGTCCTGGAGATAATCACATTCAAACTCTAAAAATTTCAACTCTAAAATGTTAAGATTATTGGAGACCCATAAATCTTATACATTGCTGTTAATGCTAAGCATTCTCTTTGCCATGGAAGCTCTGCAGACAGCTCAATAAATACTTGATTTCTCTCTTGTTGACAATATTTGTAATTACATCTTCTAGAAAATATGTTTTATTATATTACAATCAATGTTCAGACTGATTTGTTAGAGGAAATAGGCCAATGTTTATATCAATTTGGCCTCTGGACTTTGGGGATAGAGACAAACACAGCCTTACTCACAGGGTCTTATAATTTATCTTTATTAAATACTAGACTGAAAACAGAATGAAGATATTTCTAAGTTCAGCAGAAACAGCCTTTAGTGAAACTGATCAGAGTATGTGTATTAGAGGTTTTCTAGTCATCACCAGCCACCTAACAAGGACCATGTCTTCTGTTTCCACGTATAACCTACCTTGGTGATATAGAGATGCATCTCCATCCACAAAGATTTATTGAGTTCCCACTGTGTGTCAGCCACTGTTCTAATTATTGAGGATATAGTAGCAAAAAAAAATATACCAAACAAAATCCTTTTCTAAACAATATATGCAGAGAGAGAAAGAGATAGGGAGGGAGGGAGAAGAAAGGAGGGAGATTGGAGCTAAGAAGTTGTGTGTGCTTACATTAGAAGTCTCATTAGAAGAACAATTTCTTTCCATATCCTAGGTCAACTTTGCTCTCAGTATACTTAACAATAAAAGGAACACATACATTTAAAATTCAAAGGTGTGAGAACAAATGTGGAAGTAGAATTACTTGTGTCTGCCTCTGCTGAACTCTTGGTACAACACACTTTTAAGGGTGCTCAGTCATTAGTTGTGGGTACTGATTGGTACTGGATATCCACACACTTACTCTGACATCATTGTGTTTGCTTATTTGTTAAAGGTCAAATAAGGTAAAACTAGAACTATGTTCTCACTTTTCAAATGCTTAGTTTTGATCTTTTTCCTCCACTTTTCCTAAATAATGGTTCATTTAAGTGCAAGGTTACAAAATATTTGTCACAGTTTTTTCCTCATAATGTTTGAATTGTACAGTTTCATCAGTCCGCAACTTAAATCTCTGTTCTTAGCCATTTTTACTCTTAATTTAGTCTTCCATTAGGAAGTAGTAATAAATCAGAGAGGCTGTTTGTAGCTGAAGAAAGAACTAAACATTTCCTAAGCTCAAGATATTAACTGTGCCCCTTCTTGTTTCTAAGTCTAAGAATATAAATTTCTGTAATTTTAAGTATATTTTTAAACTATGACTGCTTGTGTCAGGCACTGAGCTCATTCTGGGAATATGATGGCTGAAATATGGGCCTTGCTGAGATCACATTTAAAATGGAGAAACAAAACAAGTAGGCAAAAAGGTAGGATGCAAAGTGATTAATTAAGCTCTGCGCCAAAAAATAGAGGATCATGACAAGGAAAAAGATTATTTCTGAATGAAGAGGTTCCAAAATCTTCACAGAGAAGACATTTTCCTTGCCTCTCAAAGGATGAGTAGAGGTCACTAGGAAGGGAAAAAGTAGAGGTCAATATCAGCTAATTTAGAAGGATTTCTAAATGTGTAAGCAATTGTGAATGGTCCAATATGGTTAGAGATTAAACTTTAAGTGAACACTAAATGTAATGATTTTCACAAACAATTTTTTTTATAAATAGAGACAAGTTACTTGATGACTAATTATTCAATGTTTCACCTTTTCAAGACCTTAGTCTTATACAAAGATCTTGACTAATTGATCATTTTGAAGGTACCTGGACTCTATCAGTATGCCTAATCAAAATCTATTGTCATCATCCTGTTTTCTTTTTACTACGACTCCTCTCTTCCAAAACTCTGGATCCTTTGTCTAAAAAGTGATCTCTATGACTACTACTGAGGTTTACAAAAATATTTGCCTCCATGTCAAGGTTGTCAATCTTTTTTCTGTAAAACTTTTTGTTATATTCAAAATTTAAAGGGAAAGTCACTTAGGTCAAGATATTTTATTAATATTTTGGCATTAAAAACTGATATTTAGTTTTATTGATCTGATTCATATGTGTTTTCTGTTATCCAGCCTCCCAAAATCTTATATTAATGTATTTTCTTCAAAGTGCTTTGGTATTTTCTACCACTTACTTAGGGGAAGTAGAAAGAAAGGAGAAGGCAACATGAAGGAGAGAATTGAAAACAAGGTCTTATTCTGGAAAAGAAGAGGTTTTATTTCTATGTTTAACAGATCTCTAAAGCTTCCAAAAAATTCCCACAATCTATCTCCTCAGACGGATCAAGGAGGCATTATAAGAAACCTATAGCAGAAAGAAAATGTCAAGGAAACGTCACAGATATAAAACAGATTTTTTTCCATGAACAAATCATTGCTAGGACATTTTCTATAAATGTCCAGCACTTGCCTTGTGCAGGCGCTCTTGACAAATACTTGAAGCACAGAAATTCTAGAATGTTAAAAATCTGATTTTTTTATATATCTTTTCCATACAAGTGAATTCTAAATTCAAGTTAAAACACTAATAAAGTATGTATCCTTAATTTTTGCTTCTGTCACTTGAAAATGGAGAATTTAACTATCAATACAAATGATTTTATAAATATGCAATGCTTTGGAAATCACAAATTCTAAAGTTTTTAGTGCAAAGAGATGTCAGCACTCAAAGATTCTAAAATACGTCATTTACTCTTATTTCTGTTATATGGTTTTATGATACCCATTTTAAGTAGCTCCAGACTGTTACTCTAAATTGAGTTTCTCAGAAAGGGGTATTTTTAGTCGTAATAACAACAAAGTTATTACTAAAGAGAAAGGATTTATTTGCCAAGTTTCTTTGCAAAAGTCAATCATGCCTGCAGAGGAACTTGATTAATGGTGCATAATCTACAGATGTTATGGAAGCATTGTAAGTGAGAATGTTAATTATCTAACTTTTTAGCAGAAAGATAAGAGTTTAACCTTTAGAAAAAGAAAGACAGGACTAAATAACTCATGGGAATTAGTAATGGGATAGTGAGCTTTTTATATTCACAATGGCAACTGAAATCCATCCCAGGTGACAACTGACAGCAACACATGAACATCAGTTTTTACCAAGGCTGACACATGAAGTGTTGGCAGCCTCTTCAGCTTCATCCTAAATAAGAGTCTATATCTCTAAAGTACTGAAGAATACCAGCGTGCACACCAGGGGAAATTTATTACCATGGATTACTTGAAGACAATTGAAACTCTAAAAAAGACTCAAGAATTACCAAGCTACTAAGCTCTAACTTTTCAGGCTGTTCTGTAACACAGCTGTTTATGGTGAGTCACAGCTTGTCCATGATGTAATGTATGTTATTTGATGGCTGTGTTTTGTGTTTATTCCTTGTTTGGGGGGGGTAAACACTGATTTTTTTTTTTATGCAAAAGCTCATTGAAATGTTTATGTGTACCAATGCTCAAATTCCCCTTTCTGCCTGAAGTCAGAGTTAATATGAAACAAAGAATTGCAGGAGTTATTTAGCTTAATTATGTGAATGATGAAAGGCAAGGAAGACATCTTATTTTAGCAATATATAATATTTCTTCGGAAACCTAGTCGTACTAGGTGACAGCCCTTTTGAATGGAAATGCAAGGCCAGCAATGTTACACCTTCAGACAATAGGCTGCTCCTTCAAAAGGAGGCGTCTCTAAAAATGCCTCCTCAGTATTCTTTAAGGGACCATCATCCCCCACCACCAGTTTGAATTTTGGTGTTCTTCAGACATTTTTGCCCTCAACTTTTTTCTCTCTTGCTCCACAGGTTACCAAGGTAATCTGATTCTTGCTAAGCTTTCAACCACCACAGATACTGACGACGTCCAATTTAACAGTTCCAGATGAGCTTTATCAGTTGAATTCCAAGACAGCATATCCAAATGCCTACTCTACATAGCAGGTGTGAATCCCAGTCTACAAATCACACGTCCGATAAAATGAACTTTCTTTATATTTCAATAATTGAACTTAATTTCTATTTTGAAAATCCATTTCAGCTGACAATGAAAACTTCATTTCAATCAGTTGAAAGAGCAATCTGCCCTCTCCCTAGACTTGCTTTTAAATTCTGAGGACATGGTAGGGTTTGAGAACAATCTGTTTACATACTCACTTTGTCATTTGCCGAGATGTGCCTGTTCCCAGTTTGTACTTTACTCATCAACCCACAAAAATGTGTGCTGTAATCTCCTCTTCCCTGACTTCCTTGAGTGCAGCCCACTTTTATTATGAGCCATTCTAGTGCACATGGAAAATATTCTCTTGATCCCAGATCACTCAGGATTGTGGGCAGCCTGTGAAGCCCTCTCTGGCCAGACTACCTAGACACACCAGATTTTTTTTGCTCCTGTCCTTGGTTGTAGTGAGAATACTGCAGTTTGCCGAATCATCAGTTTCTGGAATTGAATGAGAAAGGTTCCTTTCTGGAGCCCATAAAATTTTCTCCAATCTAGGAAGGGGAAGAGATTTGCAGAAAAGGAATATTTTTATCTTTTTTTCAAAATGTTTTTTTTTTTTTCAAAATGTTTCTCTGTTGGGAGGCCTAGGCTTGTGGAAGTCAAACCTAAGAATTAACTCTTTTGATCTGCTTTATGTTGATCATCTCTTCTCTTGTGGCAGCATAGATGGAATACCCTAGCAGCCTGGGCCAGAGGAATACCAACTAATTCCAAGAGAAGGAGTTAAAACATCTTTTACATCTCAATATCTGATCCCACCTCATCATTCTCTTCACACATATCTTCCACAAGTAATATATACTCAATAAATCTAAAACTCATCATCTTCCACCCAAATCTACTCACTTCCTGTGTGCATATCCCAACGATGGTGTGGTTATTCATCTAGTAACCCCCTGCAAAAATCATCTATGCTACCCAAGAGTCTACTGCATCCCTCACCATCCAGGTAGTAACAATGTCCTATTAATTCAAATGTTCTACCAGCTCTCAAATCAATTCCTTCTGGACAGAGTATTGGTTTACGTCCTCATCATTCTCTGCCTAGACTATTGCAATAGCTCCAAACTGATAACTCTCTCCAGATTTGTCCTCAACAGAACTGAAAACTATTTTTTCTAAAATATTATACCAAGCAACTGTAAATATTTACTCTGTCTGAAACTTCACTCCGTTTCCATCTCCACCTAGTTAATTCCCACCTTTCCCATAAGAATCATCAAGCTTTGTGACTCTGAGAAGTCTTCCCTGATCTACCATCACCCCCACCCCCATGCCCTTCTTCAAATGCTCTGTGCTGTAATTTTTGGTTATTTGTCTCTCTGTCAACACTATAATGTGACAAGTCAGGCATGGACCAAATGAAAAATTAGTATGTTTGTGTTCTAAATGCCTAACACCGTGCTGAGAATACAGTACATTAGATTAATTGAACTGAAGTGACATCCAACCTCCCCAATCAATGTGACTTGCCTGGTGGTTCTAATTCTGGACTCTCTTGCTCTATCCCCAAATTCAGGTTTTCCTCAAAACCTTGGTCTTATGAATGTGGGTGTTCTTATTCTATTGAACATCCTGTATGACTCATCATTTTATTCCTCTGGAAATAGGCATGTAAAAGTAATCAAAATTTTTTTAAGAAAAGTCATTTATTAATGCTATAGAAAACAAAAATATTTTCAGGAAAGATAATTAAGTATCCTATATGGTGTAGTAGTAAATAGCATTTACATAGTCATAATGATGTAAACACGGTATATTAATCATCCAAACTGACAGTAAAACTACTAGGGATAGAAAACTGTGTAGGGAAGTAAATAGCTGAAAGTCAAAAAATATTTAAAAGTGAAAAGTCAGGAAGAAGAATACAGGTACATTATTTGGAAATATAGAGGAATATACAAGGGCTGTGAAGGAACAAAGGAAGGGTGTGGAACAATCTGGCGGGAGTCTAGAAAGTCTAATGGTCTTTAAACAGACGTTCCACAATTCTACTTCACCAACCTTCACCTCCACTTCTACATGTCTCCTGTGCTAGCCAACTCCTGAGCCTTTTAGTAATTCTTTAATTAAATTGAATTGATTGTCAGCCCTCCCACTGTGTAGGATTCAGCTTTCTTGGTTCTGCTTTGTCTATTACCACTTGTCCTGCTGGTTTCCAGCCTCGAAAACTTTTACTGCTGGATCTGCTATTGCCTCCTCTGCAATTTCCTTTGTCCTAGTGGGTTTGTGCCTTTATATATAGATATATATTTACTGAACTTTTAGTGAGAGTTTCAGATAGAGAAAAGGTAACTGTTTCTATTCAGACCGCCTTTTCTCCCTATGATTTTTCTCATCACTTTCAAAAGTTCTCTTGTCACTCTTATTTGCAAATATTTTCATTCAGGTAATTAAGTTGTCCAGTACATGTAATAGCAAAACTCAGGAACTCATGTACATTTGCAGTCATCCTCTAGCTCTGCTCCAGGGTTCGTGCTGGCCCTCACAGGGAGTGACAAAGCGTGAGGGACTTCTCTACTTTCTCCTCCTCTTCTTCCCACCATCCATCACCAGCTCCTGTGGGCACTGAGAAGAGGAAGAGGGAGGGACAGGTAAAGAGCAGGAACGATCTTACTTTACTGGTACTTCAGTGATCTGGGGTTGGTGCCCTCTAGACTTGTGCTTTCAAAGATGAATCTTCCCCTTGTAGATGCTCTGGAAAACACAACCCCGCTCCTTATCCACACACGCTGAGAACTTCCAGATGTAGCTCACCTGACAAGACAATGACTCTCCTTTGTTGTGTGCTTACATCTCCCTCCTCAACCTCTGGCAGGCCACCCCGCTCAGGTTCTCTGTGCAGGACGCACAGTCCTTCCAGTCACACCTTCTAGCACAAAGCTATCTCTCAAACCCAGCTTCAGCCCATAGATCCTTTGACTTGACAGACACTGGAGTGCAGGTGACCTCCAGTGCAGCACATCTCTTCACCATTCGTCAGAGCAACTATTCAGCCACAACCTTTGCCTTTAGGAGTTTCTAGGAATTGAGCTGGCACCATCCTTTGTGCCTAATATTCAGGAGATCCAGGTCAAGATCACCAGGGCATTCCATTGAAGCTCTTCGGATTCAGCATGAGGTGAAAGAAAAGCACCTTATTCCCTTCTCCCATGGGTGGTGGGAATACTGCTAGAATGCAACAAATTTCTCCAAAGAAATATTTTTCTTAATCTCCTCAATCCTAACACTTTATTCCCTCAAGTGGGTATTGGGCTAAAAGTTACAAAACCTGTTTGCACATCTCAGCAAGTAAGGAGTAAGTGGTCTAGAACCTCACTTTGGAGTGGTTTGCCTCCTATCGTTTCTTTCTCTTCATCTTGGGGCTTCAGTCAAACACGAGACACAGAGAGTCACATTTTTACATCCTCCTATCCTCTAACTAGCTACCTTCAACAAATTACTTAAACTCCCTAAAATGAAAAGTTGACTGTAATGATCTATGAGAGTCTTCTTATCTACAAACAAAGAGTTTTATACATAGACACTATAAATGCTTACATTTGCTTGCATGACAGGAAAAAAGTAAGAAACAGAAAATAGCTTATTTAGATATGTTATGTAGATTTTGTCTTCATTTAAATCTTTAATACTTAATAAAACCGAGTGCTGGCTAGGATTTGGAATAACTGGGATGCTTCTTCACCACTGGTGGGATTGTAAACTGATACAATCACTTTGGGAAATAGTTTGGCATTATCACATAACTTTGAACATGTAGTCTACAGCCAAGCAGTTCCACTCACAGAAACTAGAGAAACTCTCGCACATGTGTACCAGGAGACACATACCAAAATGTTCACAGTAACAGTTTATAAGAGTGAAAACTGGAAATGGACAAAAGTCCATCAACAGTAGAATGGATAAATTGTGCTATTTCATACAGTGGAATACTATGCTGCAGAGAAAATTAGTGAACTGCTACATATATAATAAGCACGAATCTGAAAAATATATTGTTGAAAAAAAGCAAATCACATAAGAGAACACACTGTGTGATTCCATTTATATAAAGTACAAAACTGGCAAAAGTAAAAATAATATAGTTTTTAAGGGTACCTAAGTGGTAAAACCAATAAAGAAAATCAAGGGAATGCTAAATTAAAAATCAGGATAGTGGTTACTTCTGGGGTTGGGTGAGAAGTGTGATCAAGGAGGAGCACACAAACCTTTTAAAATCCATTAATCAGAATCTAAACATGAAAAAATGAAACCACTTCAAGCATTTGCATCACAGGAAATTCAATCAGAAACTACTGACAGGTGGTGAAAGAGCTGAGAAACCAAATAGGAGAGAGTGAGCTAAGCCAGGAACTAGCAAAAGCGGGATTCCACTATCATCTCTGGGCCAAAGAGAAAAAGTGAGGTAGTATTACCAGAGGTCAGACTGAAACCACATGGGCCTGTCCAAGAGCCATGGAGAATACACAGCCAAGGCCAGGGAAGCCACCCAAATTGTGTCAGGGGAAGGAGTTGGTTTGGCTCCTCCCTTCCTCCTGCCTTCCAATCTCCTGCCGTGGTTCACACTGACCTAACACGTGGAAGGGAGCTGAGGTAACGGAGCCTGCAAGGGCCGTCCCTCCTGTGATACCTAGCAATGAATCTGAGGGCCAACCGGTCCAGGACAGGCACTTCACCATAGGGTCTTCTTAAGAGAGTGGCAAGTGCATGCATGTCCATTTTATCATTATTCTTTAAACTAAATACATACATTTTTATTTTATAAACAATATACTTTGCAATAAAATTTTTTTAATTCTTCTTCTAGTACATGGAGAAATGTTTTGCTTAGAGGATTGCATTACCCCACAAAATTGGGGTTTTCTGCCCGATGCACGTAAACAAGTCAATTAATTATGGCACCAGCCTTTGAGGGGAGAAATCAGTTTTATTCTGTGAGATCAATCTCCAGGGAGATGGAGACGTGTGACCTCAGATCTGTCTCCCAGATTCAGGATTTGGGAGAAAATTTAAGAGGTTGGGGAGAACAGGTTGGCACTTGGAAATGCTGGTGGGACAGGTTCTTGATTGGTGGGCTTCAGATATTTATGGTAAGGTTTTATACATTTATAATGAGATTCTAAACATTTATGATGGGGTTCTGAATATTTTTGTATGAGGTAAAGAAGGAATTTTAACAATGGATCTTCCTGGATGAGGGACTTTTCACTTTTGATAAGAGTCTGGCTTTCAAGTTCCGGTCATATCCCAGCCCTTGGGTTTCGTGGGGAGGAGGGTCTTTGGTTCCGAGGTCATTTCAGGTCACGATTTCTTCTTTTGCGCATGCCCTGGCTACACGAGTGCAGTTTTTCTGAAAGACAATCCTTAATCACTTTGCTGATAAGAGATGGGATCTGTTTGAACTGGCTCTAAATGGGCCGGTGGTTACAATTGTATCAGTAATTTTGGTACACTGCAGAAACACATGAGCTTTCCAGATTGCATATTTTTTTAATGTAAGATCTTTAAAAATTCCAGTCAGTTTCCACATTAGTAAAATGGACATAATAATACCTGCTTTGCAGAGTTATTTCAAGTTCTAAGGGAGACAGCATGCATGAGAGGTCTAACAGTCTGCCTGGAACAAGATCAGACCTCAGAGAAAGCGAATGGCCAAGGCTTTTCCTAATGGAGCTGTGAAAAAGCTAGTGAGGCTTTTTCTGATTTCAGGACTAGACCAGAAAAGAATAAATAACCATAAATTTTCTTTCATATTCTTAAGGAAGGTAATTAACATGCTTCCATGAATTTTTAGTATTGTATTCATGCTTTGCTACTGGCATATTCAAAAGCAGAAGCCAACAGTAAGAATTATTACAAAAAAGATGCTGCTGTTACAGTACCCATTGTTCCAAGGGCTTGAGGAAAAAATATGCCAAGTACATGAGGAAGATTGGCCACCGCTCCCAAAAGAAAAGATTTAAAATAAAGCAAAAGAGATTTAAAATCACTCCCCATAAACAATGGCAGGATTGTGTAGTTTATCGAGGACTGAAATAATCCCACAGCAGTGCAGTGAATTTTCATTGACGTATAAGTGGTTGCCTATTATTTGCAACAATGAGGAGGACTAATTTAACACAAGAATGTCGCAGGAGAGGCAATGCTGGCTTAATAATAGGTTCATTCTCGGCAGGAATGCATATGAGTGAGTAGGGGAAATAAGGATAGTCGCGTGGTAGGGAGGAGAAGGCAGAACGAGATGGCTGCAAACCACATGGCATCTGTGCTAGAAGTCTATTACACGAATGTGCCAAGGCACTTTTTCAGTGCCCTACTGTGTGAGTCAAGAAATGTGACTCCGACTTGACACAGTACAAAAGGTAAAGACTGGGTAAAGCTGACAGACCTCAGGGATCTCCGTTACTGGCTGTTACCTTCTGAGTGTCGTTGGGGGAAGATGAAAGCGGGCCCAGGCACAAGCAGCTGCAGGTGCACAGCTCTCAGTTGGGTCCAGAGCAGCAGGGGAAGGAAAGGTGTGCTCTTCACTGGAATCCAATTTGTTAAAGGAAACTGTACGTTCTGGGAAACTATTTACCCTGATTTGGAAATTAGTGGTTACCTTAGCAACGCTTGAATCCCATGAGGCTCACACACACACACACACACACACACACACACAGTGCTAATTTCAATTCATGGACACCTTCATGGGTGAGGAATGCAAACAGCAACTTGAACATCCCATTTGGCATGCTTCTCACAGGAAATGAGATTTCCCTCTGCCTATGAAAATATCCTCATTTATCAATCACTTCTATACACCAGGTGATACGCCGCCAGCTTAACATTTGATGGTTTCTGCAAGCCTGCAAGATCAGCAATATTACTCCCATTTTACAGATGAAAAAGGAGCTGTAAGAGCCTACATAACTTTCTCAAGGTCACTCAGTGGTGGTTTGAGGATTTTAACTCAGATTTGGCTGACTCCAAAATTTCACGTTCTTTTAGCATTCCTAACTTTGTTAAGAATAATACAAGTTTTTTGAAACTGCAAAGTACCTTAGGGATTATCGTGCACAGTGTCCTTATTTAAAACATAAGGAACTAGAGACACAAGAAGGCCGAGGTTTACTCACAGTGACGTGGCCAATAATGGAACAGAATTCAGGTTTTAGACTATCTGAGGACTCGTTTGTTGAAGGCCACCTCTGAGGCATCTAAAATGTGCTGTTCCCCATGTTGGACTACATCTCATTCATTTTTGCTTGACTTTTTCTTGGTAAATATAGGTAAAACCAAAGTAAAAATATAAACTGGGAGGATTCTTGTATTATGTTGAGACAGCATAGTAAGAGTTTAATATTTTAAACCCAAAACATTAAAGGTGACTGATTCACACAGGCCCTTCCAAGCTGTGCGCAGTTTTCTTTCTATAGTGCAAGGACTCACATTTGTGAGGTGTCCCATCTGTGTCAGCAGCAGTCACCCTGAAGTTGACAGGAATATGAGTCAAATGGCTGATGCACTCTGTCCCTGAGTTTTCGCAGGAGGTAGGGACTAGTCCAAGCAAAGTTGAACAGGGAGGGCTATCTATAGTGCTTCTTATTAAACTCTTTTCTGTGCCACTGCCTCTCTTTCATGGGCTGACACTGCCTTCCCCAAATCACCAGACGCCCGGTGCCACCATCCCGTCTTGCCATACTGTCATCTAGCTATCCCAAGTCCCCTGCTTTAAAATCCCATTAAGACCTGACCTCCTCCACAGTAACCTTATGCTCCAAAATTACCTTTCATTCTCTCTCTTCCTATTCTTATCACAATTACCATTTCCTTAATGATCCCAGCAAGTTGTTGAAAAAGGATATTTCCAGTTAATTCTGAAACAAACAACAGAGGCAATCTTTACATAAACTTCCTGTGTATTATCTAACAGATGTTTTGTTTCCTGACCCACCACCCCTGTGAAGTCTTTGTGTCTGGCCGTGTGTGGAAGTTTGCCTTGATTTTTTGCAAATATTTGAATCCAGTGCTGATTTCAGCCTTGCAGGACCTTGTTAGGTAGTCCACCCAGATATGAGAACCGAAGCCCCAAGGTGGAGGAACGTGTCCGAAGACAGAAAACTCAGGAAGGATGACTTTGAACTGAAAGAAACTGGTTACTGTTCACAAAGTCATTGAATTGGTTAAGACTTAGTGATTCATCCATCTATCGAACATTTATTGTGTGCTTACCGTGTACCAAACACTGGACTAGGTATAGGAAATTTAATAGAAAAAATGAATAAAGAATAGTATTAACCTCCAGGAAATCTATAATGTAGGTGGAGAGACAATATATATGTTCATTACAATTCTTTCTGATACCTGTTTGATGAGAGGGCAATTTGGTGAAAAGATGGGCTTAGATACAGAATGATCTAAACTTGAACATTGCCTCTGCCATTTATCAGCTGTGTGAGCCCCAGTAAATCACTTAACCTCCCTGGGTTTCAATTTCTTTATTGTAAAACTTCAAAAAATATATGTATACTTTGCAGGATTTGCTTAGAGAAAGCACATGTAAAGCACCTATCCTAGTCCCAGTGTGAGTGGAATAGGCAAATATTATCATTATTTTTGATTATTACTGTCATGCACAGCATACTGACATTTCGGTCAATGACAGTGTATATGACATTTCGGTCAATGACAGTGTATATGACATTTCGGTCAATGACAGTGTATATGACAGTGTTCCCAAAAGATCACCACAGAGCCTAGGTATGTAGTGGGCTATACCATCTAGGTTTGTGTAAGTACACTCTATGATGTTCACACAATGAACAAATCACCTAACAACGCATCTCTCCCAACCTATCCTGTCATTAAGTGATGCATGACTGTATAATGATAAAGATGACATGTGTCATTTTACACATAGACACACAAATAACTCAGAATTCATGAATCCAGAGAGATTTCCAGAACTCAGCAATGGCATAAAATGATAGGTGTACATTTGGTGAAAAAATGGAGAGAAGAGAGTGAGGGTTATAACAGCTGCATGTTCGAAGGCACAGAGGAACATGAGAGTTTAGGGACTGCTGGTGGGTCTGGGTGGCTGCAGCAGAGGACTAGGAAACTAATGGTGAGGTTGGAGACCAGACCACAGAAAGACTTCATATCCCTAGTAACGATTGGTCCCTGTTTGCCTGTTGCCCCAAAGTAATCAATCATTAATAGTAATACTATCACTCTTAAGCTTAGACGATAAATCACATGGTCACCCTACTTACATTCCATGGTGAGAAATTGGTCTAACATGAAAGCTGTGAAGGGTGCCTAAAGAAAGCTAACCTGGAAAATGACATGATCAATTCTGTTTTTTAAAAGCACATTCTGGCAATTCTGTTAGCAATGGTGGAGGCTGGGTCAGAGAGGGCACCTGGAGTCAGGTAGAATGTGGAATCAAGTGAGTATGACCTGCACTTCCAGTTATCTGGTCTGGATTACAATCAAGCTAATGTATCTCTTCCATCTATTTATCACTTAGTCTCTGGAAAACACTGTTCTAAATGTTTACGTGTGTTATCTCATTTAAACCTCACCACACCATCACAAGATGGGTATTGTCATTATTATTCTCTCTCTTCTTATATGAGGTAATGGAGACCTAGAGAAGTTAAATTATTTACTAAATATCAGGAGGATCCAAATTCAAACCCACAGAACCCATTACCAGATCCTATGTTTGTCACCACTAAATTACACTGTGATTACATGGGACCCAACCAATGATGACTGATGTCAGGACCCCAGCCAGTACTTGCCTAAGTAAATATGAAGTCCAGTCTTTCTTCAGGTTCTTCCTGCCTTTATTGTGCTCTAAATCCCCAAAGGATTATTATTCATCGTTGTTTTTTTTTTTTGCTCACCCATCAAACTGGAACTCAGAAAAATCCCATTGACCTGCAATAGACCAGATATGCTGTCCTGGATTCAGGCTGCTCTCTTCTGCTATTTCTATGCTGTCAAGATGACCACAAAAAAGCCAAGGTTTAAGGTTTCCATTTCTAATTCAGGAGTGTCATTTGAAAATAAGATAATTACTTCTAAAAAGAGCATTCTGACAACTTTTCCACATCTAAAAATGAGACACAGTTGTTCACAACCCCCACTTGGATGCAAGGGAAAAAAATTCCTTCCTACATCTGTCCTAGTTTCTATTCTTACTACTCCATAATTAATCTCCCCAAGATAATTAAAAGATAATAGTTATCTCCTTTGTGAAAAATGCATCCTTACTATCATAAAACAGGGTGACATTGGTATATTTCCAAAGTCTAGGTTATACAGTCTTATTCATGGTTACTTGAATACATAGGGAAGGAATACTACTGCTGGCATTGGTAACAGGATGACTAATCTGTGATATTTAGGAAATAGAATTAAGAAGACTAAGAACTGATTGCATGTGAGAGGTCAGTGAAAGGGAAAAATCAAGGATGATTCTCAAGTGAATGAGTGAGTGAATAAATAGAGATTTCATGAAATTAACTAGGGAACATAGAGAAACTACTTAAAGGGTTGGACAGGTGATAATGAATTCAGTAATATTTGCTGGTATGAATGGATAGATGAATGAATGTAAGAATTAAAGATAACATCACTGAAATGAAAAGATGACGGAGAAATTAATTTAAAATGGAAACAGTTCAACCAATTATTTCAAGGTGACCTGATAAATTTGAAACAAAATAATTTGGATGTCTCCCATTAGCTGGGCAATGGGTAGACAAATGGGAAATGTAAACATATGTGCATGTGAGTATAGAAACATACACATCATTCTAAAAATGTCTGAAAACTGATGACAGTGAATATTTAGAGCATCTGTATGATTCTGTTTCATGTAATGATCTATTATTATAATTTTAATCAATTAAAAGATTGATTATTAGGGGTTTTTTTAATACCCTGCCTGATATTGTATTAGAAAAGCTGTTCTAATCTTCCATAAGCTTGATCTATACTCTCTTTGGCTCAATTGCACAAGATGTGTTTTATTCATTAACTATTGAAGACTATTTGAAGTCTTAGCTAAAATTGTTATAAAATTTTTTCTATTTTAATTGGACTTTTCCTGTATTCCAAAAGATAAGTAGATCCTTGGTTTAGATGATAAAGATAATTTGCCAGGTTACTTTTAAAATATCTCCTAATTTTTATTTCCCTGGACATCTTTCCACAGCCAACGGTAACATTCTTGCTGACATATTCATATCGTCTATCTCTGTCCCAAAGGTGATGAGGAGATCTGACAGATAGAGACACATCAGCAGCCATGCCAACTGGCTGCCAACTTGGACATATGTACAGAGCAGAGAGTGTGCTGAAGTTCCTCATGCAGAGAGCCAAGAGCCCACTGACATTCGCCAAAGACTGAAGAATGTGTCAATATCACCACAGCACAGTCAAGTTTGGAGTGAGCCATGTTAAAGGTTCTGGAAAGGAGACGATGACCACCTGGGTAGGGCACCACTCTGCTATGTATATGTGCCTCATTTGGCATCCACTCTGCACGTCTGCTGCTGGGCTCCCATCTGTCGAATCTCAGTGTCACGTCAGAGATAGAAACTGAAGACTCCATTGCTTCAAATGCATCTTTCTGCTGGCTGCCTGATGGCTGTCTGGGGACATAAAATTTACAAAGCCATCCTTGGTGACTGACCCTCTTATACGATATGTATGTTTTAATTTTAACTCCGAAGAATGTCTATTTAATCTAATCAATATGTAACTTCAGAAAGAGCTTTGCAAATTTAAAGATACAAAAGTGGAAGAACATAGTTCAGCATCTTATCATAGAATCAGATCACATATAACTTTGAGTTAAACTTTGAAATATTTTCCCTTTTATCTATTGAATGTGTAACTGGAAAAATATAGTATTAACTGGAATGTAATTTAACTTGTAGTATATGTCTAAATCATAACATCTAACACTTTTCAGAATAAATAAACCTAGGACATTGAAAATATTTTCCCAATTGTATTTAATTAAAATTCCCCAAAATTCATCTTTAATATTTGTATCTTTGACCCTTTCATAACTATATTTAGTTGTATCTCTCATTGAAAGAACTAGTTAATTAAAAATAAATCAATAATTCTAATCAATTTTATTTTTCCTTCTTTCATTCTTATAATTTAAAAATATTTTTATTTTTCTTTCCCATATATTTGTAAACATTTTACCTTTACTTCAGGTGTACTCCAGAATTGTTTAAGTGTATCTTTTTTGTGTATAAGAGATGGTAATAAATTCAATCATAACTTGAAAAAAATCAAAAAACCAAAGGGCCTTTTGAATAATGGCAGTGGACATCTCAGGATATCTTGGCTAGGCTTGCACCAGTTAATCTTCTCCAGGTAAATCTAACTTTATATCTCTGTCTTCAGAACTTGATTATTACAACATTGCAGACTCTGTATGATTATTTTCTTATTGAACTATTGATCTGCTTCCACTGTTGAATGTGTGTGTGTATCAATGTTGATCATGCTATCTCATTACTAAAAAACCTATTTTTTAGATGGTGTTGTCAACTCACTCTAGGGTGATCCCCAGTGAGTTCTGTCCTTGTGCAATTACCTCCCCTTGAGTGTGGGTCAAAGCTGTGAATTTCTGTAACCAATAGAATATGCAAAGGTGATGGGATGTTACTCCCATGATTACCTTACATTACATAAGACTCTGTCTTAGTGGACTGGCCTGAGAGAGATTCTTCTGCTAGCTTTGAAAAAACAAACTGTCCTGTTGTGAATTGACTATGGAGGGGAGCACCTAGCAAGGAGCAACAGATAGCCTCTAGGAGCTGTGACTAGCCCCAGCCACAGCTAGCAAAAAAAATGGGGGCTTCAGTCTTACAAGCACAAGGAAAAGAATTCTGCCAACAACCTGAATGAGCTTGGCAGTGGATTCTTCCCCAGTCGAGCCTTCAGATGAGAATGGAGCCTGGCTAACACCTTGACTGCAGCCTTCTGAGGACCTGAGCAGAAGCTCCAGCTCATCTACGCCTGGACTCTTGACCCCCAGAGACCGTCAGATAATAAATGTGTGTTGTTTTAAGCTGCTAACTTGTGGTACTATATCAGCAATAGAAGCCTAATACAGGTCTATACACAATTCCTCAGAACTCATATTTCAATAAATAGTCTGGTGTTATATTAGTTGACTGAGGTGACCATAACAAAATACCACAAACTGGGTGGCTTCAACAATGGAATTTTATTGTCTCTCAGTTCTAGAGGCTAGAAGTCTGAGATCAAGGTGTTGGCAGGGGTGGTGCCTTCTGAGCGCTGTGAGGGAGAATCTGTTCCTTATGTCTCTCCTAGCTCCTGATGGTTGCTGGCAATCTTTGGCATTCCTTGGCTTGTAGAAGCATCACCCTGATCTCTGTCCTCATGTACACATGGCATATTCCCTGTGTGCATGTCTGTGTCCACATTTCCCCTTTCTATAAAGACACCAGTCATGTTGGATTAGGGGCCCACTCTACTCTAGCATGATGTCATATTAACTAATTACCTCTGCAATGACTATATTTTTAAATAAGGTCACATTCTGTGGTGCTGAGATTTAGGACTTTAACACACCAATTTTAGGGGAACACAGTTCAACCCATAATAGATGCTTAGCTCTTACTGTAAAAGGAACTTCTAAGAAAGGAAAAGAACAGTGTTATTTTAATTTAAGATGTCATTTCTTCAAAATAATGAGCTCTCCTCTCATCCCTCATTTTGTCTGTCATGGCTAGAAAAGAGTAGGGACCAAAAGCATTCACATATCCATTTTTTTAAAATGTATTTCTTTGAACACTTAGTTTTCATGGTGACAGGAACCATGAAAAGACATTACATTAAAAAGTTATGATGTCAGTTTCACTCATTAAAATACAGAACATGTACTTGTCTTGGCTTATCTAATTTGGTGCCCCAAAATACTCAGACTTTGAAGACTGTTGAAAACTTTCTGAACTACCAATATTTCCTTAGTGGTAACTTATTTTCTATCACATTCTTAGGACAGAAAATATGAAAATGTATTTGATTGCATCTAAGTTCGAAGACATTATCCATTTCCAAATGATGATTTTAAATAGTGAAAAGAATCTTATAGGCAATAGAAATAGCAGTTAGCCAGTTAAGTATCTTCTACCTGTCAGGTCCTCCAGTAAACAATTCACATATATCATAATATTTACAGCAACCACATGAAGTCGATGTTAGCATGTCCATTTTATAAATGAGGAAACTGAGGAAAAGAGAATAAGTGATGTGTCCAAAGTCACACAGAGAATCTTAGATTCAAAATTAAATTTGCTTTCATTTCAAAGAGATAATCTCTCTTGCTGAGTCTCAATAATTCAACTTATTGAACAATTCAACAATAGTTCAATTTATATATTTCACAAAGTCTAGGTTCAAAATTTCTTAAAGACCAGTATTATCCACCATAACTTCATTATACAGGTTAATACTTATTATTAACAAACACATCGTGTCATTCAGAGATTTTCTTAGATGGCACCATTGAACTCAAGGAGAAGACAGATAAGAGCTGGGAGGAGAACAGTGCCAGCTTTGCTCATCTTTCTATGTCTTTCCCCGGTCAGCATTCCAGACACTCCAATTATCTCCCTGAAGTAGAATTGGATGAATATTGGACACAAAAAGTCTTTAAGGGATCAGCATGACACCAAAATGAAAGGCAGAAGCCTTTATAGTTCTCCAACTCATAGACCTCAAGAGCTTCTACTCTGATATTCTGTTTTTCAGTTTCACACTATTAGCTCCTTTTCCTGTGTTGTTTTCTGTGTATCATAAATTGTTGCTTGCTCTGAGACTTGCACAGTTTGGATTGTATTTAAGGCCCTCACCTTAAAACATACCACGAGTTATAAGAGAAATTGAATGCATGCACCCAGGCTGCAGAAATACCCATACAATACCAGAAGTTAGTTATGTGGGAAGGGTTTCCACAATTCTGTTATCTATAGCCCCATAATCAAATGATCAGATCTGTTTCCTTCATCATCGCAACATGACCTGATGAGTAGCAATCTTTCCCTCTCTATTTCTCAGCTTAGGCTGTGATTAATTTGATTGGTTTCAAAATCTGTTATGTCTTTCCTCTGGGTCCTGCCTGAATATTGGCACAATATGATTGTAGTTGGTTGTATTATTTCCATTTTATCTTACATACTTGAACTTCAGGCCACTTAATCCCAACATGTAAATTTTTGTGATACCAAATGCAAGTGAACGTTCTAAGACAAGAACTCCAGCATTTTGTCTGTAAGACTGTGTAACTGCTCCTAAATTACCATGAGGCATGTTAACACAAAGATATTACAGTAACAACATAAATGACAGGAAATTTAAATGAGTCTTCGGTAATATATAATCCATGCATTTGGATCTACCACATATCACATCATGTTTATTGTAATATCAATTCTGATCTCCGATCAGCAGAGCTAAAAATGGGGTGCTTTTCTGATTACATTTACAAATTAAAATGTTACATAAATTGAAAGGAAACCTGTTCATTAAGAATTTATTTAGTTCCTGTTATATGGCAGTTATTCTTGGAAGAGCAGATGAGGACATAGATACGATAGTCATACACCCTACCAGTAAAGAACATATAATCTAACTAGAAGACTAACTTCCTTCTAATTGTTCTGCCCCAAATTTGTCAGTATATTTAGATGCCTTATTTGGTTCTTAAGATTACCCTTAATTCTATATATCTTTTTGCCAATATCTAAAGATTATTGATACTTTCTCATTATTTTTAATCAAAGAAAATAACTAATCTAAGTCCATTTTGCATTAGACTTAACACATAACTGCTGTCTTCTCATAGCTTTAAAATTTTTAGGAAAGAAAACACTCCTTCCAGAACAGAGTGGCTAAAATTTTAACCCCAGTAGTGACAGAAAAGGCTCATAACTCAGTATTATCTCCATCAGTGAAAGAAATTAATTATATCATTGTTATTTTATTAGCCCTTTGTGATTTCAATCCAATAGCACTTAAGAATGTTCTTCTGAAAGCTAGCTTCCAGGTACACTCTTGCTTTAACACTTTAAAGAGGTCCTGGTGATGACAGATGCAGATCTGGAGGTATAGCTATCTTGTCGCCTTTCCATTCTGCTTGCTCTCCCACTGCAAATTTTTTCCTGCGCACTTTAGCAGGTATGTGTGTGTATGTGTATCGTGTCTGTGTGTGTGCGTGTGTGTGTGTGCAGAATAATTAAAAGTTTCCAAAATATACAATATACAAATTATATAGTTTTGTTTTTCTAGTAAGTGCCATTTTTAATGCTTTTCATTCTATCTCTTGATCTGAATTTTATATCATAATTATCTTTTGGGATTTTTTTTTACTTGTTAAATATATGATCATTATTTTCTACTATCTTTCTCTGTAATTTTTTAAACATTTACATGTAATTAGCAACATAGAAGAATCATAATAATTGATAATTTATGATTTCAAAGATAAATGTTACCAAAAGCAGGCTGAGACTTCTCAGTCTCCATGAACAAAGGGACTCAAGCTGTCACTTGGGCCTGGCTTTTAAAGTTTTTAATTTTGTAAAAGAAGAGAACAAATACAATAAACTTAGCCATGGGACCAGAAAAAAAAATAATAAATGTTACCTAGCCATTTACTTTAAAAAATGTATAATACCTTTCAAATAGATGAGTTTACATATATTGAGATAAACTCATTCCAATTTTCATAACTTTAGGCATCTTACTCATACTTAGATTGTATACTTGTTGCAAAGTAAGATGTTTCTATTTTGAATGTTTATTTTTTATGACCTTTTATGTGTAGCTGTGAAATTGTCATTTGAGTCTATTGCAACCAGCTGTAGTAAATAGAAACAATACAATAACATTAAATGCAGATGCTCAAATTTTACAAAATGAGTGAATGACAATTGATGATGGAACAGTGAACATGATTAACTTAGTACAGACACTAAAATACAAAGAATAATGGTGTTATCCTTCCATGTCACTCAAAACTGCACAATATATGGACTTAGATCATTCTATTACTAGCCATGTAAGCATTACACTGTTTTCCCTACAGAATACACACAATATGTTGCAATCAGCTCTTATACTCAGAAAGAATAGCCATAGAGTCCCCATAATATTTGTATTGGCAAAGAGCTATTCTTGTTTGTATCTTGAAATTTAAAAAGCTTCCATTCTTACTCAGACATTTTTAAACTGCAAGAGAAAAAAATAGTAGATGAAGAATACAATAGCAAATATTAAAATAATTTACTTTTAGCACTAAAAATTGACCAACAGATTTTCCTTTACTTTCTGTAGTGTCATTTAAATTCAGTAATTAAGTTTATGTCACAAATGAAATTAGCAGTTTGGAAGCATTATGAATATCAACAACAATTACTTTTTACCAGGAATATTGGGGTGTTTCATCTTTCTTTTTAATTAGAAAAAATAAGGAACTTAAAGGTTAAGGCTGCTTTTTAAGAATCGATACTAACGTGCTTATGAGAAGCATAACTATAAGCACTCCACCTTAAATTATTTAATTTTTTTTATCAAGAAAACAGACCTTTTTAAGAAAAAGTCTGAAGAAATGTTTCTGAAGCCCACCAAAATGTAATGTGTGACTTCCCCCTGCTGGCTTAGCGGAATTATAAAAATAAGAAAACCCCTGTGAGAATTTCTTAAATTCTAAAACAATGAAGGCCCATTAATTTAGAGAATCTAGGAGACATTTCTTTTGGAACTTATGAAATATCTACCAGGAGCAGCAACGTTTGTTTATGTACCTAATGCACAGACGCATCAGCATTCATACACATTTCCAGCTGCCCACATTCACTTCCAATTAGATCCAAAAACACATTAACTCCTTAACCCAAGACCATACCCAACATGCACACAGCCACATAGCACACACATGCACAGGCAGACGTCCAAATCCTCCTTTTCTCTAGTGCTAGTTTGAGTCTTAGCTTTCCTCTCCCTAGAATTCTAGAATCCTCTCTCGTCCTCGCCAACATCAGCTGGTTTCCAGGTCCCATCCTCTGCCTGCTGTCTGTCGGGTCTTGTAGCTGAGTATGTCCCTGGAACCTCGTGTACAACCTGGCAATCATTGCTACTCAAAAACTAGTTCAGTATTAAATTATATATTTTAAATCACTTAATTATTGTTGCATCTTATTAAAATTAAAAATAACCCAATCTGATGAACCAAAAATAATAGATGCATATTTTATATTACTTTGAATAAAATTTGCATGTTAATCAACTAATTGCTAAATGCCAAGAAATAACTTTTCCTGTGGCCTCCTCTCCCCCTGCCTTGCAGTGGGTGTCAAATAAAGATGACCCAAATTAGACATATGAGACTTTGAGTCACACTTAAGAATTAACAGCCCTGAAGGCAGCACAGCTATTTGGGCCTAATTCTTTCTGAAGTTACGGCATATGAATTTATCTTTTCAAGAATTGTTTAAGCACTGCCCATACAGCAAACTAGTTCACACATTTGGTAACTGAATCAAAGGGTGTGTTATCAATAAACAAAATTCTCTAACTTATTAAGTCTGGATGTTGAGACCATTAAAATAATCAGATCAAGTACTTTCCGTTCTGTGAATGTTGTTCTGTTAAGTGACTAAATAATGAGCTAGTTAGCATCTTAGTGACTGGCCTGCCCTTACTAAAATTGTATTTTATGTCAATTCGGCCCTAAAGTAAAAATGTACTTGATGGTTACTGCTGCAGGTTGAATTCTGTCCCCTAAAAAATATGTTGAAGTCCTAACTCCTGCACCTGTGTCTGTGACCTTATTTGGAGATAGAGTCTTTGTAGATGCAATCAAGTTAAGATAAGGTCATACTGGATTAGGTGGGTCCCAAGCTAATATTACTAGTGTCCTTATGAGAACAGGAGAAGACAGACACATACACAGGGGAGAACACTATGTGAAGACAGAGGCAGAGATTGGAGTGATGTGTCTGCAAACCAAGATGCCAGTGATTGCCAGTAACTGCCGAATGCTGGAGCAGATTTGCCCTCAGAACCTCCAATAGGAATCAACTCTGCCAATATTTTGTTTTCAGACTTCTAGCCTTCAGAACTGGAGAAAATATATTTCTCTTGTTTTAAGTCATCCAGTTTATGGTATTTTGATATAGCAGCCCTATGAAACTAAAACAGTTACTTAATATAATATTTTTTTGAAAATGTTTCATAGGCCAGGCACTAAGTGGGTCTTTTGAGCCCACAGAGAATGACAAGATCCTGGTCTTTCTCTCCAGGACACTTCCGCAAGTGAATGACGGACAAGTGAAACAACCACTACAATTAGGCATGAAACTATCTTCAACAAGTGTTATATGAGAACATAGGAGGAGCTTTAACATAGTCTTGGGGAGTCAAAGCAATATTCCGAGAGAATCAGACATCTCAGCTAAGATGTAAAGAACAAATAGAGTAAGCCAAGAATTATTAGGATCAAGGTAGGGGCGGAGGTGTGCAGAAATGATGAAATCATTCCAAGCAGAGTCAACAGCATATGGAAAAACTCAACAGCAAGAAAACAAGCCGGATGAAGAGTGTGTTAAATTTCCAGAACTCCGAGTCCACTCATTGACTGCAAAAGTCATATATATTATTTGTAGCAAACCTCATTAGGAGCTGAGCAAGATTTCTTTTTCTTTACATGTTCTGAGTTGACAAGATAGTTTCCCAATAACAAGATGTGATCTCTCTGGTAGAAGAATTCCTCAGAATAACATATTCATCAGGCAACTGATCCTTTTTCCTTCAAGGCATTTTCTGAAATTGAACTCTAAGTCCACAGTTACTTAAACAAATATTTCACCACCATCTCTTTGCTATTCTCAAAGTCTTTTTGAAAGTGCTTTTAAACTATTTCTACCTTTAAAACTTCCCAAATGTCAGAGGCACTTGGTCTACATTATAAACAAATTGTCTAAAAATACTCAAACTTGTATAATCAGTAAAGAAAGCATTCTCCGTTATAGTCCAAGGTGCAAGAGAGCATCTGAAATCAGCATAGCTGATAGAAGAATTCAGATGAGTGACAACTCTGAATCTCAGAGGTTACATAAGCAGAGTATTCAGGATATACTAGTCACTATGGTAACCTCACTTTTTAATTTAGAGTAAATAGTCTTACAAACCTTGAATAATCTGCTGACAAGTTAAGGTTAACCATAGCAGAATTAAACTATAAATCTCTCTTTTTAACAAATATAGAAGGGAAAATTAGTGACCATACTTTTCAGAAAAAAGGTACAAGTACTTACATGAAGGTTTAACTGCCCTATTTAGAGTACTGATTTAGAACTCATATTAATTTCACAGTAATGTATTATTGGAAAGTGCTTAAATGCATAAATTGAGATTCTTCTTTCTGATCATCCAAATGCATATATGCCCATGTTATAGTTCCATTTTTTTAAAAAAAGAATTTTTTGAGGGGATCGATGCCAGAATCCCAATCCACAAACTGCTATACTGCATTATATCTTTTGAGCCAATGATTGTTACTTTTTCAACATAAATGTCATGATCATGTTCTAGACTCTATACATAAAAACTAGACATCCCACCAGAATACTTGGTAAAATCATATTTAGACACAAACCACTCAGAGAGGTCATTTTATCCTACATGAATGAGTACCATTAAACCAAAGACTGAACTTTTAGGTCAATGGGTAAATTGTTCTTGTTTTTTTTCTCTCAGGTGTTGTGACATGTTTTAGGACACTTTGTGTGTATGTGCAAGTGTAAGTTTGAAATATCACCTGTACTCATATTTCCTGGAAAATGTTCTCAAGTCAACAGTTCCATCTTGCCTAATTGTTTCCTTTTCTACCTAGCTACCTCCAAGTAAGTTTTAATTCTCGTTTTTTCTCAAAAGTTTTGAAACATCTCCAGGATTTTATTTAAGCTACTTGCAGCATCTTCTGGAACAAAGGAAACAAGACTGTGTTTAATCCCCTTCTACAACAGCTCCCCCTCCTCAAACTTACAATTCCAGCGGTAATGCTAAATCCAATAGACTGTGAGGCCATTTACTGCTATTTCTATTTTACAATTACTATGTATTAAACACACAATCTTTCTGAGTAAATTAGGGTGGATAATAATCCTCAGTAATCTTTTAAAGATAATTTACACACACATACACACACAGGTTTGTGTCACTGAACTATAAAAGAAAAAAATTCCAGGCATAAAAAATTCTAGTTTAAGATCTCAGGAATCCTTTCATTCTCTCAGCACACACCTTCCTTCTGGTGGATGCAAGAACTCGCTTTTAGATTCTGGATTGCTAAGGGAAAATAGGGAAGGAACGAGGTTTGGTTCAAAAAGGAAGTGTACTTAAGTACAAAGTTCAAATCTAACCCATTTGTCATCAGTACTTTGCATGACCAGATCTGTTATCTAAACATTCGAAGAGTATTTAAACAGATGAAACTAAAAGCAAGTCAGCAATATTTTTATTTAACCAAATGAAAAAGTAGAAAATGTTAGTGTTCACTATATAACTATTACACACCCAACATGATGCATAAGAGGTATTTCTGATTCTGTTCAGAAAGACCACTCTTTAAGTATTCAGTAGGCCAGATATTTTTGTCCATTTTTCAATATTAGCTGTTAAGAATCTTCTAAGGCCTAATACATTCATACAACTCTTGATTACTTATTTTATATTCTCATAACTGTCTTACCCGGATCTTTAAAGATGAGCTCATTTAAGCTTCCACTTTAGGCTCGGTTTCTGACTTGCTACTCTTTCTGAAATACTTACCCCTTAGTATTAGTTACTGTTTATTGAACACTTGATATGGACCAGATGATTTACATAAAGTATCCCATTGTTTGTCAGAGCAGAAAGGAACATTACCTTTTTTCTACATCTGTGGAAATGGAGACCTAGAGAAGTTGAGTTACTTGATTTAGTGTGAATAGCTGTTAAATGATAAAAGCCAGTTAAAACCTAGGCTTTCATCATTTAGTCAATAGTCAGCCTATTCATCAATAGTCAGTCTACTTGACTATTCTACAGGCTGGAACTTTATAGCATGTTGACACACAAAACAAAGTTTTCCAGTAACTTAAATAAATAAAATAAAATGTTCTAAACTTTCTAAACAAACTATTCCTTTTTTTCATTCAGTCATCCATTTAACAAGTATTCACTGAATCCCTGTTATGTGCTAAACATTCTTCTGTATGCTGGCGATACAACAATAGAAGAAAACAGACAGAAAAAATCCTTCCCCTCATGGAGGTTATACTCCAGCAAAGGGATACAGATTATAAGACTAAAACATAAAAAATGTATAGAATGTGATAAGTACTAATGAGAAAAATAAAGTGGAGATAGGAAAAGCAGGAAAGAAGGGGGATTTTTTTTTTTTGATAGGACATCTAAGGACCTCCTCACTGATAAAGTGGCATTTGAGTGAAGATCAGAGGGAAATAAGGAACAAGACATGAGGTTGTTTGAGAGCATCCAGTCAGAAACAAGGAGCATGTTTGGCCTGAAAGAGAAGCCAAATTGGCAGTCTTGATTGAACAAGAGGAAGTGTGGTAAAAGGAAGCATAGGAAGATCAGAGAGAGGGTTGGGTTTCAGATGATAGAGCTTTCTAGGACCCATTTTAAGCATGCTGGCTTTTCTTCTGACATGAGGAGCCACTGGCAAGTTTGCTCAGAGAAGTGACATGATCTGGACTAGATTAACAGAACCACACCTGCCACTGTATGAAGAATAGATTACAGGGAGCTAAGTGTGGAAGCAGGGAAATCAGTTAGGAAGATTTAGTGATGATCCAAAGGAGAGATTACACTGCCTTGGACAGTAGTAATGGAAGTGGTGAAAAGTAGTCAGTTTCTGAAAATATGTTGAAGGTGGAGGCAACAGAATTTTCTAGTAAATTAAATATGTGCTGTAGAGGACAAAGGAGTAAAGGACTATTACAAGATTTTTGGCCTGAGCACCTGGAAGGATGAAGTTGCCATTTATTAAGATTGGAAAATCTTTCAGAGAAACAGGCTTGTGGGGGAAAAAATCAGGCTTCAATGTTAGGTTAAATTGAGATAGCAATTAAACTACTAAATATATGCTACTGGCTAAATGATCCTGGTGTTCAAGGCGGAGGTGCCAGGGTGTAGATATAAATGTGGATGTCCCACTGTAAGACACCAGATGAGATCATCTTTGGAGTAGTAATAGAAAAGGGATCCTAGACCTGAGCCCTGAACCACTCGAGTGGTTGAGAAAGGAAGAAAACAGTATGTGTTGTCCCAGAAGCCAAGCAAAGAAAATGTTTTCAGGAGGAGGGAATAGCCCATGGTGCTAAATGCTGCTGATAGGTAAAGTACTGGCCACTGGATTTAGCATTATGGACATCACTGGAGAACATGATACTATAGTCCCCCATTATCCACGGGGCATACATTCCAAGACCCCCAGGGGATGCCTGAAACCACTGATAGTACCGAAGCCTACATATACTCTGCTTTTTCCTATACATACATATCTATGATAAAGTTTAATTTATAAATTAGGCACAGTAAGAGATTAACACTAACTCTCTTTGGCACATCTGAACTGCCAGCATCACTACTCTTGCACTTTGGGACCATTATTTACTAAAATAAGGATCCCATGAACACAAGCACTGCGATACCTCAACAGTAGATCTGATAACCCAGATGGCTCCTAAGTATACAGTGTGGATGTGCTGTACAAAGGGGTGATTCACGTCCTGAGCGGGATGGAGCCGGATGGTGCAAGATTTCATCACACTACTCAGAACAGCCTGCAATTTAAAACTTTTAAATTATTTATTTCTGGAATTTTCCATTTAATATGTTGGACTGTGGTTGAGTGAAACCACGGAAAGTGAAACCATGGATATGGGGGGACTACTGCAAGTAGTTTTGTCAGAGGGGTGGGGGCGAAAGCTCAAGTTGGAGTGGGTTTATACATTTTAAATAAGGTGAATAAGCATTTCCGATTTTTTTTTCATTGTTCTCTAAGTCGGTCAGACATCGTTAGGCACTGGTATTGCAAAGATAAACAAGACCCCTCAAAGAATTCATAATCTAGAGAAAAACATGTATCAGTAAAGCTTTAAAACTCATCATTAAATATAAAAATAGAGGATAGATACAGCGTTATGGGAGCAATGAAAAGAGAACACTTGGCTCTTTGCTTTCAATTTTCAATTTTCATGTAAGAATTTTCTTAAAATGTGCTGTTTCTGTGGGTGACATAAGGACAGTGTAGCCCACCGAGGAGAAGCAATAGGCATGGCACATAGAATCCAAATTCCAGAAAGGCTTCTGATTCTCACACAAATAATACATCCTCTTCTCATCAGCAAATTAAGGTTATACCGTGTACACAACATTTGCATACTGCATCTCACCAGTGTTGTCAAAATAAAACATAATCTTCTTGGGCATATCCAGTGCCAAACCTAAACCCACTGACAGAAAACAGATCAGACTCTGGGCAGGCTTTGTCAAACAACCCTCTCCTTGTCTTGATGGTCATTCTCTCAGCAAACACAGCTCTCCCTTTCGCCCATAAAAGATTCCTAAACTTAAGTGGATGGTCGCTGGGATTTTCTTTCAAGTAATATTGCCTCCAGCAAGGGCGTCCCTCAAAATGGATCAGATCCTCCCTCTGTAGGAATTCCTCACTCTACAACTCTCTAGCTGTCTTTCCTGATGGGGGCCAGGGGAAGGTTAATTGGTAATTTCCCTTTGAATAAGAAGCCTATTTAGCTAATTACTTGGTCTTTTGATGTTATTTTTAGAAGATGGGTTTAGAGAAATTTTTTTAGAGGTTCTTTTCCTTCCATTTACTTGCAGATGTATTTTCAAACTTAAAGGCAAATACAATAAGTCTGATTTGATTCCAAATATTATAATTAAGTGTATGAGCCCATTATAAGTCTGTAAAAATTAGACCCTCGTTTTACAGAGGGAAATGAAATAACTCACTTTAGAAATTTTATGAGAGGTTTGTGACTGAGAAATGGGAAACAGGTTATAAAATATCAGATGTGAAAATTCTGAACTTTGTATTTCACAGAAGTGAACTCCACTAAGTTCACTTTCTCAGAGTCACCTTTGCTGACCACACTTTCTATACTACATTATTTCCTATTATTCTGTTGCAAGCACCCTGATTCTTTCCCACAAAACCTGTATCATAAGATGAAAATTTTGTTGTTGTTGAGGAAGATTCACCCTGAGCTAACATCGGTGCCAATCTTCCTCTATTTTATATGTGTGTCACCACTACAGCATGGCTGACGGGTGGTATAGGTCTGCACCTGGGAACTGAACCCACGATCCAGGCTGCCAAAGCAGAGTGTGACAAAATTGACCACTACGCCATGGGGTTGGCCCCAAGATGTAATTATTTTTTGTTTAAGAAACTTGTTTATTATTTATATATGCCTTAGAATGTAAGCTTATAACCACAGGACCAGTTCAAACTGAACTCATCTTATCCACAGAATGTTAAAAGTTGTTTTTCTGGGTCAACGAGCCAAAAAACTGCAAGTCATGTAGCCAGAGCACGAGCAGAGGAGAAAATCTTGACCAGAAATAGCACCTGGAATCAAAGATTTTCCCCCCATGGAACCAAAAGACAGGGACACCACCAGACCTTGAAAGCTGGATTCTTATCAGAAGCGAGGGGTCCATTATCTAGGAAGATCTGGTTTTAAATCCCCTTCCACACTTTATCATAAATGTTTAAAGTCCACCAACTGAGACCTGCCCTGCCAGTGTTTCTGCCTACCAGCCTGTTCTCCCTAGCCTCTTAAATTTCGCTCCAAACCCTGGATCAGGGAGACAGATTTGAGAGCCTTGCCTTCTGTCTCCTTGCCAGCTGACCTTATAATAAAGCCTTTTCTTTTCTCAAAAGCCGGTGCCATAATTATTGGCTTTCAGTGTGCATCAGCAGTGAACCCGACTTTGGGTGTGGTAACAATTTCCATGAAATCAGGAACGATGTTTTCTTATTCTCCTTGTAACTCAAAGTCTTTTCCCAATACTTGGAGAAAAATAAGGATTTAATAAATATTTGTTGAGCAAATGAAGAATATGTGAATAAACCAATCAAGCAACTAAGTGGGTAACTCTCAGGTTAAAATTATACAACTTCCTGGGGCCAGCCCCGTGGCCTAGTGGTTGAGTTCGGTGTGCTCTGCTTCAGCAGCCCAGGTTCAGTTCCCAGGCACAGACATACACCACCCATCAGTGGCCATGCTGTGGCAGTGATCCACATACAAAATAGAGGAAGACTGGCTCAGATGTTAGCTCAGGGTGAATCTTCCTCAGCAAAAAAAAAAATTTTACAACTTCCTGAAACATTGGCCTCAATTTTTTCGATGTGACACATAGAAAGATATACATTTTACATTAGCATAATTTATTACTTGGTTTTAATTATTTTTGTAAGCTGTAACTTAATTATTTAATTATGTAATTATTAATTATTTAATTATGTAATTATTTTTGTAACTGGGATTTTGGAGGGGTTTTTTTTCAGTGCATTCTCAATTTTTCTTTCAATAGAAGAATTGGATTTGTTACAATGATTTGATATAACTTTTAACAAATATTACAGTTGTTATAATGATTTAAGCAATTTATCTTACTTTTTCACTTTAGTTCATGTTTATCATTTATTTTACATTGTTGTTACCTATTTTCTTATTTTTGCTGGTTTGATCAAGTTGCTACGTATTATTTCTTTTCTTCTTGGGAGTATGGAAGTCCTAGTATATTTTTCCTTCCTTAATGGCTACCTTCACTCTTCCTGGTCTCATGACCAGAGTTTGTTCTTCATTAATATTTAAAAATATGAAAACTCTTTATCCAACTAAGATGCACTGTTTCCTTTCTCAAGGCACCCTATTTCCATTCCCTACTTCCATAGTACTCCCCAAATGAAAGCTTTAAAATACTACACTTCTCCCATTTTCTCCATCACTCCCAGATGAGATACTTGAAATAATTTCCTAACCTTCTACTAGCCTACTCACTCAAATTTTATTGAGCTATTCTAGAACTAAAAATACCAAACATTATCAGAATTCCTTTGTTATATGTCCCCTCTGTCCTAACTATACTTAACTGGCAATTCATCGCACATAAATTGTGTCTAGGTTCATCCATTTAAGTTCTGTGAAGCAACCATTACTCCACAGCATTTTCTACCATTTCTATACAATTTCATTTATTTTTAAATGCTGGTCACAACATACTAAATTGATTGCATGACTCACAAAAGGATGTGGCCCTTTGCTTCCATTTCAGTCCCTACAGAACCCTGCCTCAGTCTAGAGAAGATCATGCCCTCTGGTCATATACATCCACTGGTATCGAGAAGTCTGAAAAAACACTGGATTCAACATCAAGTCTCAGTTCTTCAAGGGCTGTTGGGAAGACCTACCAAGATATCTCTTTATCTTTGTCCCACCCACTGTAATGCCAGATTTATGCCAGAAGGTAACTCTGTACACTGTCATTCCCTCTATGGACCTCAAAACTCTGCTTCCATCCTCCAGTTGGGCTCAGTGTCTACCTTGAACTTTAGGCTCTGCAGTGCACCTCAACTTTCCCATTCGGCCTGCCCCCATGCCATTCTCTAGCCATTCTACTTTACAGCACAGCTTCCAGCCCTCATTTCCAGGTTTACCCTGTTCCACATTCATCTGTGTTCTTCCACTGACTCTCCCCAAATAAGAGAATCATAAAAGAAAGTTTTAAGAAATCTTAAAAAACAGAAACTTCTAGTTTAATAAATCCAGCCATCTAGTTTGAATAAAATTGGAAAGAGAAGTAAATTTAGAGACCAGAATGAAGTTAATCTTTAAATTCTGCCACTTTTTAATGGTTAAGAGGATGTATACAATATCCAAACTGATTTTAAGACATTCAATAAGAGATATCAATTATCTTCAACTGTGTGGCAATAACCCAGCAGCCTTTTTATTTTTCAACAGAAAAGTGCACAAATTAGTGAGGTCTTATAGCACATTCACCTCTGGATCGTCAGCCATTTCTGTCCCTTTAAAAAAATGCAGGTGGATCTTTAAAAAGACACAGACCATTGGGATCTTAGACAATGGTTCTCAATTTTAGCCACACAGCAAAATCACCCCAGACTAATTAAATAATAATGCCTGGGAGTCAACCCCACTAGAGTATTTTTGAAAGCTCCCAAGGTGGTGTGCAATGGTTTGAGAACCATGGCTTTACACTGTAACCACAGCCCCACTTAGAGGCAGTTTGAACAGTCCCCATCTCTTATCAACAGAGTGATTAAGAATTGTCTTTCTAAAAGCTTGGAAAGTCACATAGCCAGAGCATGTGCAGAAGAAGAAATCTTGACCTGAAATGACTGTGAAACCAAAGATTCTCCTCCCTACAGAACCAAAAGACTGGGACATGACCAGAACTTAAGAGTCGGGCTCTTGTTAGAAGCGAGGGGTCCATCATTCAGGAAGACCCGTTGTTAAAATTCCTTCCCCAACTTACCATAAATGTTTAGAACCTTACCATAAATGTTTAGAACCTTACCATCAATGCTTGACACCCACCACTCAAAATCTGTCCTGTCAGCATTTCCACATGTCAGCCTGTCCTCCCTAACCTCTTAAATTTTGCCCCAAATCCTGAATTGGGGAGACAGATCTGAGGGCACATGCCCCCCTGTCTCCCTGCAGATCAATCTTGCAAAGTTGATTTCTCTTCCCAAATGCTGATGCTGTAATTAATTGGCTTATTTATGTGCATCAGGTAGGAGAACCCCACTTTTGTGCAGTAACAAACAACACAGTAAAATCAGAGACAAAAAGCGAAACATGCTCCAGCCTTGAGGGAGAAGAGAAGAAGGGCAGCAGGAAAGCAAAATAAAAATCACCCTGAGGTAGAAGGCAGGTGTTCATTCAAGTAGCCGCCAGGTCTAGCCCTTGAGAAATTTCATTTAAATTCCTAGGCACAGGAACCTCCCTATAAGAGGAACACTTTGACTGCCCTTGCCTGATATCACTTGGCAGTTACACTGGAGAAGGAGTTAATTAAAAAGGCTATCATCCTTGGAAGAGAGAATTCTTGTGGTTTTTAAAGAATTGCATAGGTTAGCCCCAGTGAAGAGAAGCAAAACAAAAGCAGTTAAACAGATTTTCCCCACAGTCAGGGTCAGATAAACCTGCAAGTCTCTTCCTTGCATAGGCCCCTGTGGCTGCTAGGAGGTGCTGGGAGCTGTAAAGGTCCAGGTGAGGAGACTGCAATCACAAAGCATTTCTATGTAAGCATTTCCAGTAAATAGCCTAAAAAGATCTAAGAAGAAGGGAATCTGATTTGTTTTCATCTGTCCTCTCACTCCAAACAAAATTTCATTTTCATACCTAATTTAGTATTTGTAATTTTGCACTCTTTTCCTCAAAGAGGTTGAGTAAGCTTTAGTCCCCACAAAACCTGGATCCAGCCCTGCCCACAGTTGACATTGCCTGCTAACTGAAAGTTATACAATAAAGCACAAATTTTAATCCAGGTTGCTTTCTTCCCACATATGCTTTATGAAAAGAAAATGAAGATATGTGCAGTCAATGAAAGAATCCATAACATCAAAAATTTCTTATGGGACCCTTGGGGGAAGGGCAAATTTCTTTATCCTACAGTCAACTCTTATGTTTGGGAAATTATAGTAGTTGGTGTTTTATTAAAACTGAGCTATCTAAACAATACCTGGGATTTCATAAGAATTTTTTTACTATGAATGTTTATCCTACAGAGAAGCCATTAGACATTGTGGAAATTAATAAAAGAAACCTTAACTAAATTGGAGTTGGGAAGGCCTACAGAGGGAGCTCTCGCACCCTATCATACATCATCAATTACTCCAAACAGGAAGAGATATGCTTGCATCTCCCACAACAAGTACAACTACTTTACTCAGGCAGGAAGAATACTCTCCCCACCTGGCAACAGCCTAGCCAAAGAGTAAATGCTGCAGCTCAGTCAATGAGAAGCCATTGCTACTCTGAACTGTTACTCTTCTCCAATGAGCTTTCATTGAGAACAGCCCCCACTTACTCCCCCTTTTTCTCTACAAAAACAGCTCCACTCCTTTGTTTTCCAGATTTGCCTATGGTTCGCCATAGCATGCACATCCCAAATTACAATTATTCTGGCTGTTCCCAAATAAACTTGTTTTGAGGGTAAAATAACTGGTGAATTTGCCTTTTAAGTTTACGACATCTTGGAATATTTATTAGGAATTTCAAATTTTGGAGCACTAGTTTTCAGACACTCACTAATACCTAAATAGTGTGTCCCAGTTTACAAGGTACCATCACACATCATCTGATATAATTCCCATAAGGCAAATATCTCAACCATTTTTGTCAGGCCATGTATTCTCCTGTAGGCTGCTGAAGAAAGTGAACTTTGAAAGAGGTTAAATAGATTGTCCACAGTTGCTCATAAGCGTGCACCATAAATTTAAACCTGGGAACTCTGACTCTAGTTCCAGCCTTCCTCCCACGGTACCACACATCCTCTCATCTGCTCCATTTTCTGTTGCTCTCCACTGCCTTCTCCACACCTTAGACCAATGACACTTATATGCACCTCTATGCACCTTAGATCTGTAACAACTGTTCAAAAGGCACATGCTGAATAACCTCAGTATATGGAAAGGCAGTCACTCAATTCAAGGGAGTGTTGGGGGAAAAAAGGCAAACAAAAAATGAATAGTTGAGGCAAGCCAGGGACCAAGAAATGAAAAACCTCATATGTATTAGCAATCTCTTTCCATCAACATACCAAACTCATTTACTCTACTCAACTCTCTGCCAAAGAACACTCAATTTTTTTCCTCTTTAACAAGAAGCCAAACTATATATGTTATATGCTTTAAATAATTATCCCAGAAAGCACAAAATGTCCATGGAAATCAGAATGAGTTTTTTCATGAACTTGGGACCTAAATTTGGCTATTTTTATCATTCTGAATGTTTTCAGGTAAGACTTGTTGACCTAAAACAGCTTTCACTCTCTCAGACAGTCTCATTTTCACTTAATAATACTAACTCACATTTTGTCTCATTGAAGAAAACTCTCTCTTGCCCGGCCATGACAAACAAAAGATTCAGAGATGAAGCAACTGGTTTTGAACATCACAATATTGCATTATTTTTTTTAATAAAAAGAAAAGAAGGTAAAATTTAACACATCAACTTTGTAGGGCTATAACAGTGTCAATGTCACACTAAAAAAGTAATTTTTTAGTTTTCCCTTTTTTCAATTTTCAAAATATGTTATCCTTAACTATTCCATTTTTTACTGTGATCGTTTAGAATAAAACGACACTTCCCTTAAAACTTATATTCATTTTACCATTCTGAAAAGCCTCTTGAACTTTAAAGATGACCTCAGATTTCTGCAATATATGCTTGGTTTCCAATGTAAAAATGCAATTAAAATTTTGAAATATTTAATAGCAAATATGATATGATATGGCAGAACTGTGCTGTATTTTTAGCATAAAAATACCAAACATACTTACATAGAGAGAAATTCTAAGAGATGTAATTGGACTGAAACAAAAATCTTTAATTATCACAAGAGTATTAAATGTTTTAAAAAGTCGCTACTCTGGTAAAGATTTTCTCAGCAATAAAAAATAGAGAGTATTTTTCCCTAAGTTTTATTGGTCTTTAATGAGAATGATTATTAATATTAGCTTCAGGAAATGTCCTAGTGAGAAAGGTAGAAAGAATACAGTAAGGTATACAGGAATAGGAACATAATGAATATTGTGCCTACAAATCATAGCTGACAAAAAAGTTTAACTATCATTATCTGCGGGAAAGAACAACAATTAGAAAATTTAAAAATTATTCATCTGTGTGTGCTTTAATTCTGAAAGTGAATTGCTTATTTAAGAGGTTATGTCTTAATTATCAGCCATTGTGGTGAGCAATAAATGAAACTGTACCTAGGTTTCTAAGTATATTAGAATCTCACTTCTTGCAGTTCACAGGTGGAGCCAGAGATCAGCCATCACTTTAATACACTTTGCTCGTGATTAAGGCATATGGCTTTGTTTAAACAAAATTAGATTGTGGAATTCAATTTTAAACAGAAGGATAATTCATTAATTTACTAATTGGTCCTCCCTGTTTCTGGCAAAGGATCATTGGCCTTTAGGCATAGCTTATACATTTATCAAACGAGATCTGAATTATCACCATTAGGATTGGTGCCAGCCCTAGCTATCTTATGTGATGGAACTAAAAACAGGATTTACAAGTGAGGCTTAAATATTTGAACACTTAAAAATTCAAAACAAAACACAATGATCACACACCTATAACAAATATAGTGGCATGAACATGAAGTATAGAGAATGAAATGTTAGCATAATTGGTCAAAACTCTTGAATCTAAAATAAAATCTTTTAGCATAACACAAAGAAGGCAACATTGAAAGTAAATCAGCCAAAAATCACAACTTCAGAAAAATAGTGAAATTTTAAATTAACTATGCTTTTCAAAATGCCATGAACTTAAAAAAAAAAAAGACTAAATTTGTACTCAAAGGTTCAAAGCAGCTTTATTCAGAATAGCCAAATATTGGAAACAACCCAAATATCCATCAACTTATGAATGGATAAATAAATTGTGGTAAACTTTTATGATGGAGTCCTCTTCAGCAATAAAAAGAAACACGCTGCTGATGCACACAACAGCACAGATAAATATTCAAACCATTATGCTAAGTGAGAGAAGCACACACAAAGAACTATATACTGTAAAATTCCAATTATATGAAATTCTAGAATAGAAAAAACTATAGAGACAGATATATCAGCGGTTGTCAGAGGAGAGAAATCGAGTGCTACAGGGCATGAGTTAAATTTTTGAGGTAGTAGAAATATTCTATGTATGACATATGGGTATATGTATTTTTCAATGTGTACATGTATTTTTCAAAACTCATCAAATTGGATATTTAAAACTGAGTATTCCTGAGAGTGGACCAGTAACATTTTCCTATTTAGCCCACTAAGTGAAACATTTCTTTATAAAGCGCAAGTATCAATAATTTCCTTTCCTTTTGGACGATTTCTAAATAAGATATCCAGTCAATAATTTGCAATCTATTCTCTGGCTAAGGGACTGGCTGTTCAGAGAGTTAAAAACTAAAGGGCAAATCAACTGCCGTGGCAGTGGATATCACCATTCATGTAAGTGTGATTTTAAATTTTGTCCTTTTTTTCTACTATTTAAGATTGTAAAAGTCTAGGTAAGGAAATCTACCATGTTTTTGTAAGTGTTCAGTTAAAGGTGCAGCTCTTACCTTGGGGTCAATAATACTCAGCCTATCAGACTCCTGAGGTCAGTGACTGGGGAAGGGGAAAAAAAGATGGAGGGTTTGTGTCACAACCACCCCTCTCGTGTGTCCCTGCATCCTCCTGTAGTCTAACAGGACTATTGAAACACTGCCTCTAGTTCAAATGCAAACCTTATTATCAAAAATAAACTTCAAAATCCTTATCTTGGCAATTTCAAGCCCCAACTTGCCTTTCCAGTTACAATTTCTTCAGTCATTATTCTCCATTTCCGAAAGAGCTCCTGTGCTGCTCCACTTTCTAACTTCCATGTTTTTCCCCCACATTTTTCTCTCCACTTAACTTAGCTCTAGCTCTAACTATGAAAGTCTCACCCACTTTTTGAGGCCCAGGGCAAACGCATATGCTGCGTAATGTCTGCCCTCACCTGCTCCTCCCCGGCCACTACAACATGAAGTGCTTCCCCTGACAACTGAGTTCCCATCCACTAAATTTCCAATGGGTTTATTTCCTACCTTCTGGCATGCATGTGACTTACCATGTATATTGATTATTTATTAGATCCACAAAATCCAATAAATATAATATCATAAAAGTAGCAGATCAGCATGATGTTGTAAGAAATAGCAGAATAAACAAAATCCCGGTGGATTCGTTTATGACAGAAAACCTGGAGAGTTGACATACTCCTGAAATTAGAAAGTGTAGGGGTAGTGCATTCCCTGCCGGGTGAAATTAAACCACTGCTGGTAGTCTTTACCATCAGGTATAGAGAAATCCAAAGCTGCATACCAGTTACCAGTTACCGTGTTGATTTGATCCAGTAAAGAAAATACATCTAGAATAGCAACTGAAATTAGAATTGCCAGTGGTTGTGTTTATGATAATCCACTGTCATTCTCCAAAATCCATTTGACTTCTGTGCAAGCCAAACAGGCAAGTTACCTGGGATGCATCTTTCAAGTCTTTGATGGAGGCACAGATACATGCAATCCAACTTGGGATGTGTTCATTTTTGTTTGCTATTTTGGTAGGGAGAGGAAGTTCTAGGGTTTAGAGCATTTTTTTGCACTCATCCTACATAATAGCATGCATGCCATTTTTCTGGGAATAAGTGTAGTTATTTTGCCAGCATTTGGCAACTAACTGAGGTTTAATATTGGGATTTGGCCTTTTTCACATCTAGAACAGAGAAGCAATACTAGGTGTGGTATTTTTCATTCACTCTTGTTTTGTGTGTCTCACCCTGTGATTTATTCAAGTATTAATATCCTAGACCATTCCCCTTTCCATATAACTTTCAAAACCTATCCCTTAAACACATCACAACACAATAGGATTTCTCCTTCAATTAGATGTAGAGTTGCATGGTTTGGTTTGAGTTTTTTGTTTGCTTTGGTATGGTTGATTTTACATTCCTCAAAACATAGCATAGCAAAGCAACCAGTACATATAATAACGATAATAATAAACTAAAAATTTCAACTGGTTACTATGAAACAGGCACTCTGCTAAGCTCTTTATATACATTATCTTATTTATTCTTCAGTATACTGCTACTACTAAAAATAGCTGATACCCATATGTTTCTATGCGCCAAGTACTGTTACACATGTTAACATTTAATTCTAACAAGCCTTTGAAATACATATAAACTATTATTATATCTCTATGAAGTTATATCTCTATGAAGAAGTAATATATAATAAATACCTAACAGAAAGTTCAAGTAACTTGCCCAAAGTGGCTCAGTTCCCAGCTGGTTGAGTTGGGATTTAAACTGATGGCAGTCTGAATACTGGGGCAATATTCAAAACCAATACAGTATTCTCACTCTCAATCCTACATCCAGTATTTTTTATGTATTCCTGTTTTTCTATTATATAACCCTTAATTTTATTTGCCATGAACTTTCTTATACAATAATTGAACTAAGGATGTTCTCCATTCTTACTGATAAATTCCTTGAGAATATGGCATATGATATTTACTTTTTTATTCTCACAATTAAAACAATGCCACTATCATACGTAAGCTACTCAATAATTATGTTTTTTAAATTGATTAGCCAACTGTGCTCACTTTGGAAAAATACTGCAAGGTAGGGGATGCTGTTGGAATGGGCATTCTCAATATAAAAAATTGCATCATGGGAGCAGTCAGCTTTGAAAGTTACCAGGTGTTGGTTGAGATTGATCGGGAAATCCCCACTTCCCAACAGGAGACTTCCAAAGAATATTATAGTTTAGTTGTTGAAGCAATGCAATAGTATCAATACACAAAGCAGAAAACAACCACCTCGTTTTTTTTTTTTTTTTTTTTGGTGAGGAAGACCAGCCCTGAGCTAACATCCATTGCCAATCCTCCTCTTTTTGCTGAGGAAGACTGGCCCTGGGCTAACATCCGTGCCCATCTTCGTTTACTATATATGGGACACCGCCACAGCATGGCTGACAAGCGGTGCATCAGGGGGCGCCCAGGATCCGAACCTGCAAACCCCGGGCTGCCACACTCAAACTAAACCACCACACCACCGGGCAGCCCCAATCACCTCATTATTTTTGCCATTATAACTGAATTAGACTACTTGGGGATCCAATTAAGTGTTTGATCATTAATGTAATTTCTGAAAAATAAGAAAATCTATCCTGTATGCCTACACTAAAGTACCTATATAATAAGGAAGCAATAGTTGAATGAATGAAGATATGATAAAGTATTTGAGTAAAGGACTCAAAGGGCAAGATTTTAAATTCATTTAAATATGTATGTATCATAGCATATTTAACCCAAACTTTCAAGTATGTAAACCTTTTTCCATAATTTCAGTTACAGTTGTTATTTCTAATCGGATCCATTATTATGGATCACTTAACCTTATCATATACACTTATTGTCAGAAATACTATCTGCAAATGCTTGATTGCAATCATCACCTATTCTAAAGAACTAAATTAAAGAACAACTGCAGGACACCAAGCATCTTTTATAACTATGACTTCCCAAAGCTAATATAAGGATGGAAAATCTAAGTGCTTAAACATTAACATTGCACTAATCTAAATGAGGTCTTGTGTAATAATAGTTTTTAACTTATAAACTGTACTGCTTTTAAAAGTTCCAACTAAATAACATATTCTTAGCATTGACATTATCAATTTATAAGAGATTCAGAGGAACTCTACAGATTTCTATTTTAAGATGGATTTAAAAGTATGTTAGAAGTGTGTGCTGAATGAACCTCCTACATGATCTTTTTTTTGAATACCATCTCAAAACAGAAATAATGCTTTTTTATCCTTTGAAGTACAGAAATTTAACTCACAGCTTCTCTAGACATTAATAGGTTGGCATAGCCAATATGATCTTTTGATCAAAATGAAGGAAGGGCTGTATTTTGGGCTCAACCACTGGCGGCAGAATGAATTAGACAAAATCCTGAAGGTATAAGAGCTTTCTTTTCTCTGATTATAGATACAACTAGCAAGGCATGCTGAGAACCTTGGGTGAAAGGAAGAAATAGGTGTTATTATTCTTATTTCCTGTGTTAGTGCATTTACTAGTGTAGTAAAATGGAAGGACATTGATTCAGAAATTGGTAAACCTGTGTCCTAGTTCTGGCTTTACATCTGAATGTGCCCTAATAAGAATCTCTCTGGGCATCAGTTTCTTAATATATGAAATAAATTTATTAGTCCCTGATCTATCTTACAATTATCACTGTTAGGATTAAAAAAGAAGAGCAGTAGTTTAGATTAAATCTTGCTTAATTATACAATTTTTCCCTCACATTAAAATTGTACACAAATACACATATACATACATATTTTTGTGTATGTATGCATGTGTATACATATACTTATATATTCATATACATGTATATATCTGTTTTATGAAGAAATTTATAAGCTGTCAAGCACTGCATATTTATTTCATCTATTCCACAAATATTCATTGGATGCCTTATATAAATCTGATTCTGTGTTAAGGTTTAGCTACACAGAGAATAAAGACTCTGGGTTTAGGAGGTGCTAGTCTAGTTAAGTGAGAACATTTAAACAAGTAAATAATAAAGACCAAAATGTTTCAAGGTCTGTGACAGAATTATGTATAGGCTAAAGGAAGGCACAAGAAAAGAACTAAATTCATCATTTCATAGGTCTATGCTGGACACTATCCAAGATGTTTGTAAACTGGGGTTATGAAAAGGATGCATGATAAGACTGTCTTATCTCTATAGCAAACACACAAAATAGATGTTAGAAACCTGAGATTCCAGCTTACTACAACTCACATATAATGATTTTCCACTCTCCTGTGTTATTTCCTCTCTGAACTGAGAAACTACTTTCGTATTTATTACCCGTAGCATCTGTTAGTTTATATATTTATTTTTTCCCAATTGACTACAAAGTCCCCAGAATATAGAGACTTTATTTATCCTCAGCACCTAGCAGAATGTATGAATGAATGAATGAATAGTAGTTATGACCGTAGAAATTCAAAGATGCAACAGGAACAATTAAGACAGGAATCTTCGTTATGCAGTTGTTAACATAGTATTGATCTATCAAGAGAAATCTCTTGTGCTTAAAATGTTTCCCAGACCTGAAAGGAAACTAAGCCTTTGTGTGTGTGTGTGTGTGTACATATACATCCATGTGTAAATGGTCAGGTTAATTTTAATATGGTGAAGTGGAAAGAATATGGGCTTTCAGGTCAGGTAAACTGGGGTGGAGTCCAAATGATATAACACCTTGGGTGAGAGCTCTCAGGATTTCAGTTTCCCTGTGGGATTTAAAAAACCAAAACTGGAGATCAGAGGCTTTTGTTTTTCTCTCACTTACAAGGCTTAGCCACAGCAGTGCAAGACTATTGCAATATTGCACATTGTCATTGAGATAATTTATTTTTATTAATTTCTATAAATAGTGGCCTTTATCACTATTTTTCTCCAATTGCTGGGCTTTGAACTTCTTCACTGCCAAAGAAAAGGTAGCAGTAAATTTGATTAGAGTACTCTTATGTCCCTAATTGAGTTCTTCGTATATATAAAACTTTATATTACAAAATGTACATGACTTCTTATAACAAAGCATGGTTGTACAATGAAAAGAAAGGAGTCTAATTCTCAAAGTGATATTAGCGATATGTTCTCATAGACATGTGCCAAAGGATGCCCTCCCTCAGAGGATTAAATAAGTTCAAAATGTCCCCTTACTTCATGCACAAGTGCAATGATATTCTTTTTTGTAAAATCATGTTTTTTAAAAAAAATCTCTACTTATACATATATTAACATTATATAGAATATCATTTAATTCAACCCTGATACCTCAAAATTTCCCTATAGCACCACGTACAGTGGTCATATCCTTTCAGAATTCCTCCAACAATTAATGTCTATGCCAGTCACTTTGCTCTTTCATGAATAAGGCTTGGACATGTGGCCTGTTTCTGTAAGTAGATTGTAAATTCTTTGAGGGCGAGTGCCACAAAACATATCCCATATCTAGGATAATGCTTGCAACCAAACATTTGTTGATAATGATGTTGAGTCACTTTGAAAAAAGTCTCATAAATCTTCCTTTCAAAATTAGTTTCCTCTAAACTAAATTTGCCTTAGTATCCCCTAGCACTGTGGTATATATTCAGGACACAAAGAAATAGAACTCATATTCCTTTCTCTAAAGAACCCATAATTTAGTTAGGAAGATAGAAAACAACATAAAAAAGTAGACTCAAGGTGACATATAGTTGTCAAATAAGGGCTTAGAAAGAAAATTAAACCTAAAACAGAAAACTTGTATCCAAAAGATATATAGGGAATTTAAGAATGTGAGCTTTTTAAAATTACAACTTAGAAATTTGCACATTGACTATTCTAGTTTTACTGAATCCTTAGCTGAGAAAAGTGTTTTGCCACAAAATGGAAAATTCCACTCATTCATTTTAGAACAGAATGATAAAAGATAAATGATCTTAGAGACAGTAATTCAGCAACTATCTGATCTGATAAATTACTCTACCCACAGATACAATAATTAATCTTATTTTTGCAAATCTCATAGGTATAGAATTCTTAATATTTTTATTAAAAATATATAAGGTAATCAAATATAATATTAATAACTGAAATCCAGTTATTTGATTGTGACTTTCTGCCACTCTAAAAGTTCACATAATGTTAGTAAAAAATGTACATGACTATGAAATTTAAATTATGAAGCTCTAATCTCCTGAGTTACTGACAAGTTTAGCAACTTAGCTATGTCCTAGATCCATATTTTAAATTCTACTATTTGATCAGAGTTATAAACTGAAGGGATCCCAATAATGTAGCAATGCCTAGTAAAGATAGTCCTGAAAATGCATGAGGAGATTCACGGATCCAGGACTAACCTTAGGTAAACTGTGAAGTCCAAAAAGTCCATTGTTCTCTAGCCTCTCCTATCCTTATATGTTCCTCTCTCCAGAAAATTCTCCCCTCCAGGGTAATTTGTATTATTTCCCTGTCAGAGGCAGATATGACTGAGGAAGGAGCAGAAATAAATTTGACTAGAGCTATGGATATCAAGTGGAGTGGTTTGGATTTATTCTATACCTCAATTGATTTTTAACTGTAGTGTTTTGATATGCTATTATATCAGTAATTTGCTAATAAAAGCAATGAATCAAAGTCACAAATTATTCTTTTTAATAAAAGGAGCTTATCCCTCTACCATTCCTTTCAGTCCCTGGCATTTCAGTATGCTTTTTTGAGTGAGTAGGAAGAAAAACAGCAGGGCAAAAAGCTAATGAGACTGAAGCTAAGTGTGCCCAAGCTGGTTTGTCCCCCATATGAATGCCATAGATCTTGGGTGTTAAGGCAGAAAAAAATGTTGACAAACACTCCTTTACGAAATGGGAAACCAACAATTTATTTTGAACAAGGAGAAATGTTAACAGATTTTCATTAAAAAAATAACTTGTTGATATAGTGGGGGGTCCATAAGAGGAGAGCAACATTGAAGTCAGGGAAGTAAGGGAAAAAGAAGATATTCTCAAAATCCAGTTGAAAAATGAAGGTCTGATCTAGACAGTGTGAATAGAAACTGACAAATTCAAAACTGATTCATCTCTCAGCCATTTTTCTAAGCTGTAGTTAGATTCAGAAAATAACTTCAAAAAGAAGAAAGTAATACAAGTTTCATAAATAACTATGTGCACAGACTTTATTTACTGACTGAAGATTGCTCAGAACCACTTCTTTGACACTGTTCTTTGCAGCTCAAGTCTTATATATCTCTTTACAACTATTGCAATAGTGTCTCCGTTTTCTACTAGGGCAAGGCAGCTAATTAATAGAATCAAAGTGCCATTTCCCAAATTGATTCTAATACATTCCATCCATTCAAGTCGCAAAAAAGTCAGTCTTTGACAGATCGTGGCAGAGAGATTTCAGTTGACTTAAGAGTTCACAACCAAAACAAAATGGCTGAACTAGTAAGTATTTAGGTTTCCTTGAATAGATGTCTCCTTCTTATTAGAGTCTGCATTAAAGACTCAGACAAATAGGAACCCTGAAAGCCTTTTTTAAGTGGGCCATCTTGTCAACTTTCCACACAATAATTATATATCTTCTACTTGAACCATTAGAGTATGGCTGTCAGGTCTCCATTCTGATGAAAACAACTTACATTTTTCCAACATATAATTCTTGTTTCTAACAAATTAACTAAATCTTAAAATAGTTAATATGTATATGCTATGACTTGCCTTTAAATTATTGGCATGACATTGAATGATTATTTGGACATCTGGGTACAATTATAAATAGGTGAATTTTTGGCTTAATATCTTTCAAGATAAGGCTGAAGACCTTGGTGAAATTTTTATTCAACTACTCTCTGAGTTTTAAAACTGTATTAATGTTATGAAGAAATTAAAGGAGAAATCAAAAAATGTCTGGAGACAAATGAAAATGAAAACACACCATACCCACTCATATGGGATGCAGCAAAAGTGGTCTTGACAGGGAAACTCATAGCAATACAGGCCTACCTTAACAAACAAGAAAAATCCCAAATCAGCAACCTTAAACTACACCTAACAGAATTAGAAAAAGAACAAACAAAGCCCAAAGTCAGCAAAAGGAGGGAAATAATAAAAATTAGAGCAGAAGTAAATGAAACTGAAACCAAAAAAACAGTAGAAAAGATCAATGAAACAAAGAGCTGGTTCTTTGAGAAGATAAAATTGACAAACCCTTATCCAGACTCACTAAGAAGAAAAGAGAGAAGGCTCAAATAAATAAAATTAGAAACAAAAGAGGAGAAATTACAATGGCTACCACAGAAATGCAAAGGATTATAAGAGAATACTATGAAAAACTATATGCCAACAAATTGGACAATCTGGAAGAAATGGATAAATTCTTAGACTCATACAACTTCACAAAACTGAATCAAGAAGAAATAGAGAATCTGAATAGACCAATCGCAAGTAAAGAGATTGAAACACTTATCAAAAAGTTCCCAAAAAACAAAGTCCAGGACCAAATAACTTCTCTGGAGAATTTTACCAAACATTCAAAGACTTAATACCTATCCTTCTCAAACTATTACAAAAAACAGAGGAAGATGGAACACTTCCTAACACATTCTACGAAGCCAACATCACCCTGATACCAAAGCCAAAAAACGACAATACAAAGAAGGAAAATTACAGCCCAAATCACTGATGAACATAGATGCAAAAATCCTCAACAAAATATTGGCAAACCAAATACAGAAATACATTAAAAAGACCATGCATACACCATGATCAAGTGGGATTTATATCAAGTGGGATGCAGGGATGGTTCAACATCTGCAAATCAATCAATGTGATACACCACATTAACAGAATGAGGAATAAAAACAACTGATCATCTCAATAGATGCAGAGGAAGCATTTGACAAGATCCAACATCTATTTATGACAAAAACTCTCAACAAAATGGGCATAGAAGGAAAGTACCTCAACATAATAAAGGCCATATATGACAAACACACAGGCAACATCATACTCAATGGGGAAAAACTGAAAGCCATTCCCCTGAGAATAGGGACAAGACAAGGGTGCCCTCTCTCACCACTCTTGTTCAACATAGTACTGGAGGTTTTGGTCAGAGTAAATAAGCAGGAAAAAAGAATAAAAGGAATCCAAATAGGCAACGAAGAAGTGAAATTCTCACTGTTTGTAGATGCATGATTTTATATATAGAAAACTCTGAAGAGCCTATTGGAAAACCATTAGAAATAATCAACAACTACCACAAAGTTGCAGGGTACGAAATCAACTTAACAAAAATCAGTTGCATTTCTACACTCTAATAATGAACTAACAGAAAGACAACTCAAGAAGACAATCCCTTTTACAATCTCAACAAAAAGAATAAAATATCTAGGAATAAATTTAACCAAGGAGGTGAAAGACCTATACAATGAAACCTATAAGAGACTATTGAAATAAATCAATGAAGACATAAGGAAATGGAAAAATATTTCATGCACATGGATTGGAAGAATAAACAGAGTTAAAATGTTCATACTACCTAAAGCAATCTACAGATTCAATGCAATCCCAATCAGAATCCCAATGACATTCTTCATGGAAATAGAACAAAGGATCCTAAAATTCATATGGGGCAACAAAAGACACCAAATAGCTAAAGCAATCCTGAGAAAAAAGAACAAAGCTGGAGGCATCACAATCCCTGACTTCAAAATATACTACAAAGCCATAATAATTAAAACAACATGGTACTGGTACAAAAACAAACACACAGATCAATGGAACAGAATTGAAAGCCCAGAAATAAAACCACATACCTATGGACAGCTAATCTTTGACAAAGGAGCAAAGAACATACAATGGAGAAAGGAAAGTCTCTTCAATAAATGGTGCTGGGAAAACTGGACAGTCACATGCAAAAGAATGAAAGTAGATTATTTTCTTTCACCATACACAAAAATTAACTCAAAATGGATCAAAGACTTGAAGGTAAGACCTGAAACTAAAACTCCTAGAAGAAAACATAGGCAGTACACTCTGTGACATCGGTCATAGAGGGATTTTTCGAATTCCATGTCTTCCTGGACAAGGGAAACAAAAGAAAAAATAAACAAGTGGGACTTCACCAGACTAAAGAGCTTCTACAAGGCAAATGAAACCAGGATCAAAATGAGTAGACAACCCACTAGCTGGGAGAAAATATTTGCAAATCATATATCTGACAAGGGGTTAATCTCCATGATATATAAAGAACTCACACAACTGAGCAAAAAAACAAACAAACAACCTGATCAAAAAATGGGCAGAGGAGATGAACAGACATTTTTCCAAGGAAGATGTACAGATGGACAATACACACATGAAAATCATCAGGGAAATGCAAATCAAAACTACGGTAAGATATAACCTTACACCCGTTAGAATGGCTATAATCACTAAGACAAAAAATACCAAACGTTGGAGAGGTTGTGGAGACATGGGAACCCTAATTCACTGCTGGTAGAAACACCTTATGATCCAGCTATCCCACTACTAGGTATTTATCCAAAGATCCTGAAACCAACAATCCAAAGAGCCTGATGCACCCCTTTGTTCATTGCAGCATTATTCACTTTAGCCAAGAAATGGAAACAACCAAAGTGTCCCTCTACTGATGACTGGATAAAGAAGATGTGGTGTATATATACAATGGAATATTACTCAGCCATAAGAAAAGACAAAATGGTCCCATTTGCAACAACATGGATGGACCTGGAGGGTATTATGTTGAGCGAAATAAGCAGACAGAGAAAGACAAACACATCATGATTTCACTTCTATGTGGAAGACTAACGTACAGACAGAGAGAACAGTTTGGTGGTTACCAGGGGAAAGGGGGTTGGGGGATGGGCACAAGGGATGAAGGGACACATTTATATGATGACTGCCAAACAATAACGTACAACTAAAATTACACAATGTTATAAACTATTATGACATCAATTAAAAAAAACTGTATTAACTTTAAAGAATAAGTTTGTGTCTTATGGTGACTAATTTGATTACACAGCAAAATAACAGACATGTCCCATTTTTAATCAATTGCTACTTAGCTGTAGTTTCTTTCTAAAAATAAAAATTGACTTTAGGCTATGGCTGCTATTTAGTAAGCACAATTCATTGGGCAAACTAAAAACAAAAATTTTTGCATCCCACTTTATTTTTTCTTTTCTATTGGGAATAGTTTTCACTGATACTGGATGAAACATTTGAAGTCTCATGGTCCTTTTGTCAGTTTTAGGTAATTGAAGGTTCTACAGCCCATTAATGTCACAAATACAGTCTTGTTTTAGAAATTACACTGTTCAGTCCCCAGTAATCAAAACTCTGACTTTGATTTACCATCCTATCTTCTCCCTTCTTCGGCCAGGGCCTGGCTGTGTAGACTGGCCATTTTGTGGGTCAAGGGTACAGGGAATGGGTCTTTCTATCTCACTCACCTCATCCTGTACTCATCTGTTCCTATAAATACCACTCCTAAATTAAAGGGAGTGGGGGCCTAAGATGGGAAGGAAAGTTCTTACTTGGACAGGTACCATCACAAGATGGCATTGCAGGAACTTGAGCTGGCAGGTGTTTAAAGCTTTCATGGACTTTTTGTAGGTTAGGCTCCTCTGGCTACAATATCTGTGACTTCTTGTTTGGTACCTTTTCTTCAGATGTCTGCTCCTCCCTCACCTCTGATCCCTCAGGTGTCTACTTCGTACACAGACTAGCAGTTAGAGTCCTGTTGTCTGTCCTGGAAGTCCTGCTGGACAGAATGTAAAATGGCTCCAGGATGGCTCCACTTTTGTCATCTATTGCTGGTCTATAAGAAAAGCTTGGGAATTTTTTGCCCCTCCACTAGTGAGAATGCAGGTATTTCACAAATGAACTCGCTTCTTTCTCTTGACCCTCTGCCTCAGAGAGTCATGACCTTGCCCTGAAGACGGTCAGGGCATTTGTCAGAAAGCAGACCAGAGAGTCCCCCAAATTACGAGGACATACCACAAGCTCTCCAAATGCTCCCAGTGAAGCATCTCTTTCTAGGTTTCAGATAGAGGAGGGATGACTCCCACTCCTCACCCTTGGGATGGGTGGTGGCACTTAGAGGCCAGCACCAGCTCTTGAAGGAAATCTCTGCAAAAATATATTCTCTTCTTACTCCACTTTCTTTCTCAATCTTTTCATTATGGGTTTTAGAGCATTCTAACCAGTTACTTTTTTTGGATGATCTGCATTTTGATCTGGCATCTCACTTTAGAATTTTATATCTGTGGAATCAGGGTGCCTTAGTTGAAACTTCAAATTTTCACATACTGATATATTAATTTTGGTCATTTTGATAATGAAACATACCAGTTAAATTTCTAGTGACAAACAAAAATAAAAATCCTCTTATTATCAGACAAATTCTTTCCCTCCAAATTTTACATACATTTTAAGTCCTTTTGCAAAGAAATGTTTGCACATTTAAAGCACACATGCTGTCGTTTTATTCAGATTTAAGAAAGATATAACTTTTACTTTCTGTTCCCTCTTCTTCCGTACAAACCAGGAATCAATATGCAGATGCTGGATCTACAGACTTTTAGGATCACAGATCAATAAAGAACCCCATTGAAAAATGCTTGCCTGGAGGAGGAGAATATAAACTTTTTTCTTAATCCCTATAGGGCTTTGCTCCGAGGACCAAGCACTTCTTGTTCAGTGTTAATAGTACTGAATTTTCCTACTGTTTTTTCATGTCAAAGGCACTCTTCAAATATGTATTTAATTAAGCCTCTCTTTTTACAGAGGTGGCCCTGTTCTCATCCCCCATCCTCCTTTTCCTATCTCCTGTGTGGAGAGTTCTCTTTGAAGTCATGCAGGAGAGATGTGCAGGGATGAAGGAGATGAGAACAGAGCCAAGGGCGCTTGTAATGAACTTTTGATGGAAAAGAAGTTTAGATTAATTCAGCTATTCTAGCCACCCTCTATTTAGAATTCTTATAAGAGGAAATACTAAATTACAGAAAGATAATGAGTCAGATTTTATGTTACCTCTGGAAGGTTTGCCCTCTAAATGCATTTGTGGACATCCTGTGGATTCCTGAGAATTTAGAACTCTGCACATTTCCTGTTTTATAGGGCTTATTTATTTTGTGTTATGTCTGGACACTTTATATTTATTTCTTATGATTGCCTTGAAGTTCACAGCTGGAACTTGACTTATTAAAAGGTATCTATTTGTATGAACACTTCTTGAATTGATTCTTGAAGGAAGTCCACAATGATTTGTAACTACGCATACTATCCATAACTACTCTTTTGGAAATAGATGTTGATCATTTGAGAAAGTGTTTTCTAAATGCTTACACTTCAGAGGCAATTTCAATAGTAGAATTGAATCTAATGTTACTATACAGTGGCTGTCAAATAATTCATTTTAATTTCTTATCTCTAGTTATCTCAGTCATTTCCCAGAAAATTATTTTCTTAGATTGCTTATTTAAAGGTTTACAAAAAGATGCAGCAAATACACACAACATAAATAACTTAATGGTCATAAGTTTCATAATTATAGTAACTTTTCTTCATTGTATTCTTGTTCAGGCATGCTGAATCTTCTTTGGGACATTAAATTTCATAGACTAGCTCATGTTGTATTATTGCAAATATCATTTTGATTTTTTCATGCATTGCAGACAAGATACAGAGGTAAAGTAAGAGCCGTATTGCATACTTGATTTCCAATTTACCTGAACTTATTAAAAGAACTGTTGAGAGTCATTTTTTTAAAATCCTTAAATTGTTTTCCAGGTCACAGATATTCTACTCAGCAGTGAAATTGTTCTTACTAGTTTCTACAAGATACTGATTACATTTCTTGTGCTATTTTAATAGGTTTATGCTCAGAAGTGCTAAGGTTCAGAGTTTTGGAAATTTTTACAGAAAAACAGTTTACGTATGTGCATTGATCGAGAGGGACCTCAGATTTTCTTCCTTTTGCTGAGTTACTTTTTGTGTTATTTAATTACATTTATGTCTATTGGATTATTCACCTAAACATCATACCTCTCCAACTTTTTATTGGTCAATCATTCCAGCCATTTTTTTGGACACTCACTTGAAACTAAAGTCACAACAATTAATGAGATTTTGTTAGTTAAAGGCAATTACATCCTAATGGTGCCTGCCAAACCACACAGAATTATACTTAACAGCACCTGAAATTTGCACCAAAAATAATATAAATAAAATAAAATAAATGATTACACTGAGCAAGCCCCCTTGTTTGAATCCATTTTGGATGATAACCCTTTGCCAGCAATTATGAATCTGCATACCTGATTCATATGGCATCTAATACTAAACCAAGTGAAGATACAGTTCTGAATATTTTAATTTAGGCTCTCTGTAGAACTATCAATTCTTATTTTTATATCACTAGAATGCTATTTATCATTATATAATAATTAGATAAATAGCATATACACATCATTCACAAATGAATGAAAATCCCCCCAAGGATTTGGCACTACTGTTCTCCCTGCCTAGAACCCTCTCTGCCCAGCTCTCTGGTGCCTGCCTGGGGCACCCTATCTAAAGAACTCTCCTCCCCACTGATTTGCTTCCTATCATATTGCTCAGTTTTTATTTCCTTAACAGTATTTATCAAGATCTGAATATCTTTGTTTATTTATTTGTTTACTTATATGTTTTGTGTCTCTGCCATTCGAAATACACGCTCCATGAGGGCGGCAACCTGGTCTCTTTCATTCATCATTGAATCTCCAGGTAACAGAATAGTGCCTGACTCATGGTAAACTCTTGGTAAATATTGTTCATTCTTTCATCTAACACACATCTGTTGAATGAATGCATACATCATTAAATGAACTGCATACCTGTCTATTTAAAGTCAGGGAGGAGATAACCCATATAACTGCCCAAAACAAAGTGGAATTGACCGATAATGTTAGGATTGTGAAGCCTGGTGGTCATCGAGACCGTCTAGGGTAAATGCAGTGAAGGTCCTGAAAACACCAAGTCTCTTTTTGGCTGTTATCTTTTAGTATCAATGATAGAGAGCAGCACTGTGTAAAGTTGGAACTCTCAGTATCCTACAAGATGAAATTTGTTTACATACAGCACCTGATAATTGTTAAACATCCTAAATATTTTTACTTTAACCTGGCTTGAAATTCTATCCAATAGTTACTACAAACTGGGATATTGTCTTTATACTGCCACTGTTTAAATGATAATATGATGTACCTATCAGAAGATAAAATTAGATGTGCTGATTTTCATTTTCAAAAGAGAAGTGCCAGCATCTAAAATAATGAGCTATAGTTTGATTTCATTCTGGACTAGGGTAAGTTAAAACCATTGTTGGATCCAACTACATTAGTTAGGGTGAAGACTAACCTGCTATAATAAAGATACTCCAAAATATAGAGGCTTAAAAATACAGATTTAATTTTCTCTTATGTAACAGATCCAAGTAAGCAGTCCAGATAAGCAGGCAGCTCTGCCCTACAAGGTCATTCAGAGATTCAAGTTCCTTACATAGTGATTCCACCATCACTTAAGTTGTTGTTCACATCTTTATGGTCATAGCTTGATCCCAGAAGCGACCATGCTGCAGTTCCTGGGAAGGGGAAAGTATACAGAATTCACATGCCCAATATTTTAAGACCCTTGGCTGGAAGCGTCACTTTCACTTCTGGTCACGTTCCACTAGTGAAAACATAGCCAAAGGACCATATCTAGCTGTAAGTGAGTCTAAGAAATATGGTATCTTAGCTGGGCAGCCACATGCCCAGCAACAAATCTACTATGGGAGAATGGGAAAAAATGTTTTGTGGGACAGCTAACTATTTCTACCATCAGGCAAAGACAGCATGAGAATGCTGGCCCATGAGAAAAGTATTGCATGGTTGCTAGGGGTTTGATCAAAAAAAGAAAAACAACAAATAAGTTTCCAGAAATATAATGCATCGTTGATGCCAATTTTACATTTGGCTTATACCAATATTGAAATGGTAACTTATGCAGTAGAAAACTACTAACAGCCTTCTTATAACTACACCAGAGAATCAAACTGAGAAACCCTGCCCCAGTGTCACATACAAAAGCATTTTTGTTTGTTCTGTATAAAGGAGGTGCAAGGCAAGGCATGCTGGAGAAGAGCCAGCTCTCATGGGTGAAGTGTGTTCCTTAATAAATACCACATCCTGAACTGTCATATTTTTAAGTCTACTTCTGAATATAACTTTCTGTTACTCTACGAATTCAGTGATTCTTGATCTTTAAAAAAATGTAGCTGCCTAGCATCTTCTGATTTTTTTGTGACCCTCTCTCTGCTCTCACAAAAGTGAAATATACATAATATTTTAAGTGAAATAAAAATTTTAGTGAATTTATTGATTCGGTTATTTATCTTTGATTTTATAACATTATTTGAACCCCTTGGGAAGTACTAAATTATGGTTTATGTATTTCTTCTACAAATATTTGCTAGCCTACCATCTGTAAGCACTGTTCTGGGCACAGAGGACAAAAAAATGAATGACAGGCCTCCTGCCTTTAGTGAAGTCACGGTCATGACCTTTTCAATAAGGAAAACAAGGTTTACTTGTGCCAACGTGCCAACTGAAGGAAAGAGAAATTCACCAAAAAAATTTAAGCTAACTTAATTTTTTTAAGTAAATAATCTCTAGTAATCCCAAATATATTTTATTTAAAGATCATAAAATTAGATTCTTGTTACTGACCATTTTCATTCTTTATTAGATAAGAATAAATTTTAAAGCATATCTATATTGTTTCAGTTTGTATTATAAGTAGTAAGTTTAAAACTGCACGTAGTACGCATGCTAGCTATTATCAGTGTGACAGCTAGAGTACGCCTATGTGGCAGATGCAGGAGGCATAAAGCAGAGAGTCAAAGTGCACTAACAGTTTATGATTTCATTGTGAAAACTTAACAATTCTTCATACTGGAACATATAGTCAGTCATAGCAGGGAAGTTCATTTTGAAGTTGAAAAAGTCAATCCTCATATCTTCTTAATTTGAAAATAATTGTAGTGGCAATTAAACTCTTACCAAAAGAAATGAAAAAAAAAAGAAGAATCAGTTTGGAGGAGTTCTTTAGAAACGATCAGCTTTAATCTCTGAACTTTAGAAACGAGTCCATTTTTAACATCTTTAACATATTTTGGTGACCATTGTATTTTTAAATGTCTGAAAAGATACTCCCATAGACATCCATTTAAGGTTTTTCTGGCATAAATCTTTCATATTCCCAAGACATAGCTTTATCTATATCTCCCCTCGATATCTTGGTTCTAGACATTCCTCGTAGGGTAATCTTGAGTTCAGTCCAAAACCACCACCCATAAATGCACAATGACCTCACAGGTTAATTCAGAAACACATAACTAACGTGTCTGGTAGCATCAAAACTATCTCTAAAGAAAGATAAGACAGTAGGAACTTGCTCCATTTTGTTCCAAAATATTTGTTGAGGGTAATAAGAAAAAAAAAGTGATTGTCAATCTAATAACAAACTGAAAATTCTGTAGTTAGAGGGACCAACTCTGTTGTTCCTGAGTAAATTGAGAACCTGGGAGAGCAGCCTAATGAGATTTTTGTTATTAACAGAGCAAGAGTGAAGGCTTTAAAGTTTCACTTAAGCTTCCTCTCTGAGAAGTGCCTGTCTAAATACAGAAACCACATGGAAACAGATGCCTTGAAATATTCCAGCCAATTCGGCCATATAAACATATGGATCCTTCTCTGTCACTAAGATGGTCAGCGTAAACAACTGGTAGTTTACAGACTATAGAATCCATTTCCACTTGGAAAAAAGCTCTCCTGGCTATTTTTAGACACTATTATATACAGTGCTAGAGTGTACCCTATTAAATAAGTTAACCCACCTACTAAAATGCTTTTTTATTTCCATGGAGAAAATTAAATCTCCTGGAGTTTGTGACTAAGAATCTCATGTTTTGGAAAGTATCTTTATCTTTTCCCACTGCTAAGTCTTTTTTCTCATCCCCACTCCCCCCCCCCACCAAAAAGTTGAGACTGAAAACCTGAGGCACTTTTTCACTCCAGCCTTCATCTGAGGAGACAGTCTCTTTGTACTGAGCTGATAGTTAAAAGTTTTCCAATATTTTCTGGTTGGCGGACTGGGTGATGAGTCCATTGAAATGTGTTTCCACAGCCTTCCTTTGTGGTTCTCTGCTGCTGTGCATCTTATTTTTACGTTTGTCTGAATTGAACTATATTTACCATCTGCTGTTTCAGGCTCTCAAATGATCTGAAACCTTGGAATATTGTTAAATCATTCCTCATTATTGCTTTTTTAGTAGTATCAATAAAGTCTATCTCTTTCTCTCCTCACTATTTCCTTATCTCTGTCATTTACATTCTCTCCTCACTGAGATACTGAGATACAAACAACCGGTTTCAAATGCAAAATCCTCAGCCAAAGGACATCTGATCCTCTATCCTGAGGTCAGCTCTCTCCCTTGCTTTGCCTCTATTCTATGCATTTTATTTAGTTTATACACAGCATGCTGATATGAAGTCCTTCAACAACATTTTGATAGTTTTAGTGTGTTAGAGACTTTGGGTTTGTTTTAGCTATTGTCTTAGAAATACTTTTCTCCCACAGCATAAAAGTTTTACTTTCCATGTCTTTTCCTTTATTGCTTTAGGTTTCCCTACCTCATTTTTTTTTTTTAGTAACTTCAATATTTGGTAAAAATGAAGGGTTTAAAAAATAGCAATGGGCACAATAGGTAGAAAAGGAGAAAGCTGTTCAGATCTAAACTTTTGGAGGCAAGCCAATAACAGTCTTTTTTTCTCTTCCTCATTTTTATCTCAACACATACAAAGATTCAGAACCTTTCTGTAGCACCTTGGTGTCCATAGGCCATCACAGGTGTAAAGCTTCACAGAAGGTGCCAGGTGGGAGAAAAGGGTAATACAACTTTCTGATAACACACCCAGTGATATACTAGGTAATATAATCTATTTATAGAGGCTTTTGTTCTAATCAGTCATTGACTCCTTCCTTCTTCCATTCATTTATTAGTTAAGTCTTCCAGTTTTCCATTACTGCATGACAAACTATCCCAAAGTTGGTGGCTGAAAACAGTAACAATTTACTATTTCTCACAATTTTGTGGATTGTCTGGGATCAGCTGGGCTGCTGTTCCACTCCACCTGGCTGGGGTCCCTCATGAAGCCGCGTTCTGCCAGGTGCTTTGCTGGAGTTGCCGTCTCCACGATGACTCCATCCCCTATGTGCTGGGCTGAGTGGAATGGCTGAGGAGTGCTGAGCCTCTCCCAGCAGAGCAATCAGGCATCTTACGTAGTGGTTCAGGGCTCCACAGAAGCAAAGTAGAAGCTGCTAGTCCTGTTAAGGGCTAGGTCCCAAACTGGCACAGCATCATTTCCTCAGCATTCTATTAAGTGAAGAAGGTCCGAAGTCAGCCCAGATTCAAGAAGAGAGAAACAGATTTCACTTCTTGATGAGAGGACTGGCATATCTTGGCTTGGAAGGAATTGTTTCCTGGTCAAAATTCACATTTCTCACATATTGCAAAATGCATATGTGAGAAATAAGATCCCTCCAAATAAGATCCCCAAAGTTTTATCCAGTCATGGTACTACGTGGCTCAAAGTGCAAGATCTCATCATTTAAATTACGCCCAGATATGGATGAGGCTCATCAGATGCAACCCCTTCTCATCTAACAAACTTTGAACTTAAAAATACAAGTTATCTGACCCTTGCATAACCAACATTCACTGGTGAGACAGGGACAAAACAACTCCAATAGACACTTTTGTTCACAAAGGAGAATGGAAATTATAGTCATGAGTTCATAGTAATTCCAAAACTACAACTGGGCAAACAAGAGGAAGGAAGGAAAGAGAGGAGGGGAAAGGAGGAGAGGGGAAGGGATGGGAGGGGAAGGGAGAAGAGGAAAGGAGAGGAGAGAAGAGAAAAATAAAATTAAATACACTGAGAACACGGTTTCAGGCCCCTGATTTCACCAGGAGCAGAGAATATTTCTTGGTTAGTCCCCAGTTCTGCCCCCCGGCATTTGTCCCTAATACATTGGTCTCAGCTGACTTCACTCTCTGGGATCTTGGCAGCTCCCTCTGAGATAGCTTTCCTTTCCCACAAAAAAATTGCCCTCACTTTCATCTGAGAAGCTCTCTCAGCCTGCTTCCTGCCTGTAGAAATTTGGAGCCCACAGGCTCTTTTTCAGTTTGAACTCTGTCCTTTTGGGTCTGACTTCATGGTATGTTTTCTAGGAAAATTTTCTTAAAAACTTTGTGAGTTTTCTATAAATATTTTTGGGTCTCACTCCTTGCCCCCAAAGTCTCATGCTTTAGGTTTTTGTTATGGTAGCACCTACTCCCACATACTAACTTCTGTACCACTCAGCATTCAGTAAGGGAAACTGAATGATTATAGACATGGGCTAAGGAATTTATTATAGGAATTAGACCTCACACAAATGTGGAAAGAACTGGGGTAGTGAAGACCCAAAGGAGAAATTTAGAGGATCAAAAGAATCATCAACTGATTGATCTAAGAGGCCAGGCACACCCCACTGCTGAAACGAGACCATGAAAAGTACCTAGTGGAGAAGTCTATGGGAAGCTCTGCTTTTCTGAGTATCCACCCAAGAAACTCGTGAAATGCTGGAGTTGCTGTTGGTCACCAGGGTTAACAGTCAGGAAGAAGAGCTAGATTCAAAGTGGAGGAGAGGGATCATGCTGAGAACTGCCAACACCTCTGTGACTATCTGTCACCACAACTAACCATGACAACCTATAGAGAACAATGGCTGCTGTTTCACTTCCACTTCTCAAATTTCATACAAGTTTCTTTTTTGGCCAGCTCTAGCCTGGTACAGGGATTTCTAAGAAACGGCGTTCCCAACTTAAGCAAGTTGAGAAAAAGAACCATGCAGCACAGGCAGGAAGAGTAAGCATTGCTCCCAAAAATTACAGTGACTCCAGAGGAACTAATTGAAGTTTTCATGGTAAACCAATACATTAACAATTTTACACCTTGACATTTCTACATTTCAGAAAGATCATTGAGAAACTATATAGAGTAGTGGCTCAGAGCTCAGATTTTAGAGTAAAATAGTCTGGATTTTAATTCTAGATCTGTCACTTACTAGTAATATGGCCTTGGGAAAGTTATTTAACTTCCCTAAATTTCTCACCTTAAACATGGAAATAATAATAATTGTATTCATGTTGTAAAATGATGTGTCTAAAGTAATTAACACAGGACTGGAATACATTAGGTACTTGATTCTTCTTAGTTGGCATTATTTTCCTTGATATCGTAAAATGTCTTAATCTTCTTAAAGCACATTAAATTTTTAAGTATTTAGCATCAATTACCATAGTATCTAAAGGCTTGAAAGAGTGGATTTTCCAAGATATGAATGGCTTTACCATTTGTGATGGTTAATTTTATGTGTCAACTTCACTGGCCATGGGGTGCCAGGATTAAACATTATTTCTGGGTGTGTCTTCAAAGGTGTTTGCAGATGAGATTAGCATTGAACCAGTAGAATTAGTAGATTGCCCTCCCCAATTTGGGTGGGCATAATCCAATCCATTGAGATCCTGAATAGAACAAAAGGTAAAGGAAGGAGGAATTTGTCCCTTTTTTCCTGCCTCACTGCTTAAGCTGGAACATCTCATCTCATCTTCTGCCCTCAGATTAGAATTTACACCGTCGACTCTCCTGGCTCTTAGGTCTTCAGACTCATACTAAATTACACCACTGGCTTTCTTGGGTCTCCAGCTTGCAGACTGGGGAACTTCTCAGCCTCCATAATTGCTTAATAAATCTCTCACTCTTTCTCTCTCTCTCTCCTATTGCTTCTGTTTCTCTGAAGATCCCTAGTATACCATTTGTCCCCTTGCCTTGATTGTTGACTCTTGCTTCATAATTAGATCAGTTCTAGACTTTGCACCTGCCTCCCATCCAAATTCTGTCCCCAGAGCCCATAAAAGAGTACGGTGCAACCATTGAGCAGGCAAACATAGGTTTGCATGCAAGCCTGCTAACTGTGTGAGCTTGGCAATTCACTTGATCACCCTTTGGATCAATTTCCTTTTCTATAAAATAGGAAAAATATAATGCCTGTCTTCCAGGATTAATTGAGATGACATTTATACCACACATCTGATTCATAACTCTCGATAAATATTTTTCAAAATTACTAAATTCCACCACCCCCCTGATAAGTAGGCGGAAGCCTAAGGTCGTGGAAGCATCAACACAAATATTTCTGAAAAAATACTTTCGGATACAATGCATGACTAAATTTGACATCTGATACCAAGTCTGCTCCAATGACTGTAGAATACTAAACACTGAATCTTCAGGCTCCTAACCAGGGCATTAGTTGACCCTTCTCTGCCTTAATGCAAGACAAGTCTGAAGGGACATCCCAGCTCCAGAGTTTCCATGAGCCTCACTGAGGCCTTTGTTGTAATTGCCTCTCAGTTCAGCTTCTGCTTCTGTCCAGTCTCACTTCATTCACTCTCCAGTAGCTATTTATCTAGACAACATTCCCCAGTAAACTTCCCCCATAAAATTCTGTATCCAAAGTCTCTTTCCTAGAAAAACCAGCCTGTGTCCAATGTTACAAAGGAGGGGGAGGGGAGGAGAGAGTGGGAGTTGGGGAGTCTTCCAAGGACAAACAAGCTAAATAGACATCTCAAGCAGAGATATAGCAGGTAGCATTTACAAAATAGATTGCTTGGAACAATGTTTAGGCTAGACTGCCCTACAGTATAAATAGGTGTTACTAATAACATAGAGATTGAAGATTGGATAAGTCTTATTACTCTGCTTCCTTTCTTTGTCCATTCCTATAGACGTTGCCATCCTAATTCACTTCTGCTTCATCTTGGACCAAAATTGGAGCTGGCAGTGTCATGTCAAGGCAGAGCTACCAAGCTCAGACTCAGGATGACATTGATGGTACTCATCAGCTCTCTCACTAGCAACAGAAACTAAAATTGGGAGTATTTTTAATGTGCAGCAGACTGCTTGAAAGCAAAGAGAGAGTGATGATGTAGTGAGATGTGTGTCTGGCCAAAAACAGAAGCCAATGTGCTGAGCTACATTTCTCTTTATAGAAAGTGAGCACTTTTATTCTCTGAAACATCTGCCCAGGTGTTTGAGTATATTAAAGGTTTTAAACAGCAACCTGCTAACACCCTTAAAAGCTTAGTCAGAACAGATTGAAGGCGATTCCATCTGAAATGAGGGGCAGTGCCTCTATGACTATCCAACATCAAGAAAGACAAACGATTAAAATATTTTGACTACTTTGAGAGGTATCTCTACCCCTTGCTCACTCTTTTTTTATTATTTGCAAGATACTGAGAAGTGGTGTGATTCGAATATTAGGGAGTTATTGCTGCACATCTTATAGGAATATCCTGAGAGAAGCTCAGGCAGAAATACATATTTAAGCAATTTTTAAAACTAGTATGTTTACATTTTAGAAATGACTCATCATATTCTATTGTGTAAATACATATTTAGACTAGTAAAACTATTTAGAAAGCTATGAATTAAAGCCAAATGTAAGTACTGAAGTTAATCTTTTCTGCCTGCTTTACACCCCATTTTGAATGAGTGGGGTGAAATTGGACATTGTGTGTGTATAATGATGAAAAATGGTGGGCTACAATAAGAAATAATTCTTTTGATTTCCAGAGCATAATAGCCTATGAATTATGTTTAAAATTAATGAAAGGGAAGATAGAGAATGATTTGAATCTCATCAGTAGCTATTTTTCTCTTTCTCTGAGGCAGCAATGAGCCATTTTCTAAGGGATTTGAACTTTTGTAAGCAAGTCCCTCTAAGCTTCTAAAAGGTCTTAATTTGAAGCTGAACCTTTTTAATGATGATTTGTTTCACTTGAAAGAACAAACAAATAAGCAATTGGACTTCCTGAGAGGTTTTCTTTGTATAAAGACAATTTCTTTGCAAATCTAAATAAATTGTTAACATTTGGAAGGACATGTACATTCCAGCATATCCTTTTGCCATGAAAGATCCCTCCTTCCTTCAACTTTACAAATAGCCATAAAAAGAGAGGTTATTTCCCCAAAGTAAGCAACCTGAATTTAAAAATACAGAAAAGGTGATTTAAGAAAAATTTCTTTTACTCTAATTGCATTCTCCAACACTAAATAACAAAACCAATTGCTTTCAATACAGTTATGTCAAATCTAGAACTATTGTTTTAGTTGTAGATTTATTTGTTTAGTCTTCTGTTGGAACACTGTTTCATTTCTTGTCCAGGGAAAGAAACTTTAAGAAGACAGGTCTTCCAGTGGTGATAGAAATTTATGTTATTAGAAATATGACCAAATGCGATGCAAAATTCTGCAGCACGTTTCAAAGGAGAAAGTTATGATCTCTCAGATGATCTGATGCTAATATCCAAATTCCATGCTTAAGCATCAGGAAGCACTCAGTTCTTGTCACTCAAAGTTACATCCTCCATCCTCGATCCTACAGGACACTTCAAGGATAAGCCAGTACAGCCAGTCTGCTCACAAGCTATCAGTTGTCTCCTTGATCTAATTCTCTTCACTATATATCTAGAGTGGCTTTTCCTAGTCCTGTATTTTCCAAAGTGTACTACATGAACCACTGATTGTATAAAAGTTAATGTTCAGTGATATATAATATTCTCTCATTTGTATTAATAGTTTTCTATTTATTTTATAGTTACCCTCTATTTGTGGTTTTTCTATTTATAGTAAGAGTACAGAGATTTAAAAAATAAGTTTAAATAAGGGCCACCCTAGTGGAGTAGTGGTTAAGTTCACGCGCTACCCGGGGTTCGCAGGTTCAGATCCTGGGCCCGGAACTACGCACCACTCAACAAGCTATTCTGTGGCAGCCATCCCAAACATAAAGTAGAGGAAGAAGGGCATAGATGTTAGCCCAGAGCCAGTCTTTCTCAGCACAAAGAGAAGGATTAGCAACAGATGTTAGCTCAGGGCTAATCTTCCTTACCAAAAAAATAAAAATAAAAAGTCTAAATAAATAAACTCAAAACATTAAATAAAATAATATGGAATATTTATGAAGAAGCTTAGGCAGAATACTGCTCAAATAAATGATGTGCTACTTGGCTTTCTCATTCTTGACGTTTGATATTGTAAACCCTCTTCTTGAATTTTCTTCTCTTCATCCTAAGATTCTGACCAAGGTATATTTTCTCTATACATATTCCCTTGGTGATTTTATTTGTTTGTTTGTATGTTTGTTTGTTTACATTTTATGGTTTTAGCTGCCATCTTTATGTAGACTGCCAAATCTGCATTATCCTCTTTCAACTTCCACTGGCACTCCTTAGAACTTCTGGCTGTTGCATTGTAAAGTCTTCATTACTGGCCACCTTGCCTTCAGTCTTTCTTTTCTCCAACACTGCCCACAACACTGCCAGTGTTATCGTATAAAATATAATTGCTTCAGATTACTCGGTTGCTAAAAAAGTCTTCAGTTACTTCTGCATAAAAAGTACTTATCTTTAATAACATATATGATGTCCTCACAACTCTCAGCATAATCTACCTTTGTGCCCTCATCCCCCAATTCCCAACACCTTTGGCGCTGCCTTCTTCATTTCATTTCTTCCACATCCCCATCTTTCTGTAATATATTACTCTAGGTTGTTGCACATCACACAATCTCTTCTGTTCATATTGCTTTTTCAGATTTCTTTGGGTTGTATTCATTAAATATGATGACAGTTTAAAGAATAGCTTTTGATATTTCTTATTCTGCTACAAAATGTTTAGGTTTTTACATTTATAAAAGACTGAAGTTTTCTTTTTTCCCTGAAAATATGGAGGATTATCTTAAGAATATGAAGATGGAAACTAACTTAGTTTTAAGAATGTTTTACTTATAATATCTAAATTTTTAAATTTAGATTAGATTTTAATTTAGATTAGGTAGAAAGTTGGCTTATTATAGAACCCACTCTCAGTTATCAATGTGTGTATTATCTAATTATGAGATAATCTGTAATAGTTTGAGTGAATCACCTGAGAATGCAAACAAATATTAGTATTAGTTGAAACAAAACATAGTTGGAAAGCTAAGCCTGTGATAGAATAACAAAATCAAAACCAGACTCTCTATCATACTGACCACCCTTCTGAGGACTTATCCTAATTTATCCATGCTGTTATTCAAATGAGGCACCAAGATCGAGGGTAGTATTTGACATTTGGTCTAATCATTGAAGCATATAGTGGAAATGTTACTTTCTGGGACCTGTACACTGTTGCTATTAATAAAATCAAATAATTGTTTATATTTCTGTAATACATTATGTTTTTTGTGGTACTTTTTTATTCATATTATTGGCTTCCCACAAAATCCTGAACTGTAGGCAGGGCAATTGTATTTTTTGCTTTTTTTGTATAGATAATGCCTGAATGCTGTTTAAAAACAACAAAAACATGTTTTCTTAGGCCATATAAAAAATAATAATGTTCTAATCATTGGTAGAATTTCCTCTATTGGGCATTTAGAATTCCATGTTAGGTTCTGGGTACTAATGGAAATTAATGGACATCTGGAAGAAGGTATGTAGGAAAGTAGAGTTGCTCATAAAATCATTGAGAAATGAATTTTGAGAGGTTATAAGATGATAAAAGGAACTGCATAAAATTTTCAGGCTGGATCAGAAATGAGGCAATAGTGTGGTGTAAATGTTTTGATAACCAGCTCTTGAGAAAAAAGCCCTAATTTTTAGCATTTGTTAATATCTATGGTGTAAATACTCCCACCATGGCCACTTTCAAGCTACCAATATGGTATCACTGAATGCAGGGTTGGGAAGAGACACACAGTAGTACAATAATGTATAGTGTTTCCCTCATGTAGCTATAGGTATAAATAATGTTAATCACAGATAATAGTAAAATAATTTGGAAGTAGTGAGCTGTATTTATTATCTTTTTTGACATAATTTCTTTAACTTCAACTTTGCATAATTTAATTTTTAATAAGGGTTAGTTTAACAACCAGTTTGCAAACTTGCTAAAAGTTTAAAAATTAGTTCTTATAACCTGGTATAAGCATGCTCCAGCAAACCACTAGATTAATGGAAGATATGATTCCTTCAAATATTTGAAGATACACCATGGAGAAGGATAAGACTTTAGTATTTTAGTCCAGAGGACATGACCAGGACCAGTAGATGCAAAATATAAGATGGCAAATTTGGAGTCAATTTTAAGATCAGAGTTTTTAACAGTGAAATTTGCTAATGTGGTTGGCTATTTGGGGCAATAAATTTTCACTGAAAGCATCCAAAGAGACACTTTTTACTGAAAATGTCCAAGAAGAGGCTGAATGACCTTAGATGGTGGATTTGTAGAAGGAATCCAGAACTGCTGTGGTTAGACCAAAGGATGCCTTACAACTCTGAGGTTTGAATGGCTATTTTGATTATCAGATATTTGCTTTTCTAGGTTCTTTATTCATGATTTAAAATCAAGTATGCCAATATCTATTCATGAAATTCTTTTTACTGAGTCCCGTGGGTACTGGGCTGCTTAAAAATGAACAGTGTACATCTCGGTGTTTTTCTATTGGCAAAAGGTTAGAAATATTGAGACTGGCTTAGATCCCATCAGCTCATTATTCCCCACAGGAATAAAAGGAAAGCTAGAAGGAAACTAAACATTTTCCCCCAGCAGTCTTCTAAAGAGGAAGGAAAGGAGAAACAAGAGAAGCAAGAAAATTAATATGTCCACACTACCTTCAGAGGCTGTCCCTGGCCTTAACTCTGGACTTAAGTGTTAGACATGTTTAGGGGAGAAAAAAAAGGTGTGAGGTTAACAAGGGGGAGCCATATTTACAGATTTCTCTGTTTGCAGAGGTCTCTAAAATAGATGCCAGAAATGGAAAAAATTGCCAGCATTCATGACTCTATTTAGGTTTTCACAGAAAATTGAGAGGCATCCATAAATGAAAATTAACTAAAAATAAAGCTGTCATTTGAGTAATTTGAATATGCATGCACTTTATCTCAAACTTCTTAGTGATTTCCAGAGTATTTTAGTACCATTTAGAGATTTGGCTTTGAAAGGCTTGAGATTAACGTAGAGATTCACAAAAAAGGAGAATCTGAGTACAATTAGAGTGGAGAAGAGGAACTGTGGGTGCTAGGCTGGGAAGCAACCATAGACAGCACAATCCAGAAAGATCCTAAGGACAACTTTGCATGCTTGATGCATTTTGTCATTTAACTTTCAATCAGATGTTAATATTTTAATCTGTCAAAATAAATTTTATATATATATGTGTGTGTGTGTATATATATATATATATATATATATACTTGTGAGGCTGGTTTATATCTCCCTTTTATCAAATTTTAAAAAGATTAAGTTCTAATCTGCTAGTCTCAAAGCAAATTTTTCTTGAATCCCTAGATAAATTAACCACTAGAATTAAAAAACATTGTTACTCAAGCTGTAGTGAAGGTAATGTAGGTAATGAAACTGGCACTTTAGGCCACTCATTTTCACCTACAGAGGAGCCCTGTGACCACTGCCACCAAAGTACAGCAGAGGAGAGAGAATGAGCACCCTGGGCAGACACAGGAGGAACAGTCCAAAGTAGTTCTAAATTATTTTAAGATTTATGTCTTATTTTTTTAATCAATGCAAAAATTTGTGATTTCTACTTTATAATACATCCATATTTATTATAATAAAAATAAAATAAAACTTCAAAATGATTTCTTCCAATATTTGTAGGATTAGTGACATGGTACTAAGATGCACCATGTGTATCCTGCAGCTTCAGATATATCCTGACATAACACTCTGTCCCCCTGGGGTCACGCATGTCCCAGTTTGACAGGCAGAGACCTCTAGGATCAACAAGCCATCTCTTCTCCTACACTCATTTGCGTATGCACAGTGCAGTTTCATGTGCATTTGGCCTTTTTAGGAACACCTCACTTACTGGAGATAACTAGGCTGAGTTGCCCACTGGTTAAAATATTGAAAGGGACCCCAGTCTGTAGCCTTCGAGCATAACCACATTTAAATTACCAAAGGCATATGAGAACACAGATTGTTCCATAAGCTCTGTAGAAAGGGAATTTCATAAACAATCTTGGAAACTCTTTCCATTTTAATATCAGAAGTTCCTTCTTCAATATAGGCAAAATGCATCTTAGCTCTACATGTCTTGGGAGACCTATAAAAAATAAATTCAGATAATTTAATTTAAAATAGCCACTTGCACTAAGGGCCATCAGTTATATCCTATATGATGGCAAAAACTTTATTAGAAGATCTCTAGACCATACACTGTATTGACAGTGAAATTAAAATGTCAGTTTAATTTTCTGTGGTATTTGAAGCTTAATATGTAACCTTAAATATTTTTCTTTTCAGTTGCCAAGTTAGAATGAAGATTTTTGCCTTACAAAGAGTAAGCAATTTTTTAAACAAAAACTAGATATATGCTACGCTAATAGGTTAAATAAGCAGAAAGGTAAAGACAGATCTACACTTCTCAGGGGAAAAAATAAAGAAAATCTGCCCTGTGTTTGCAGAAAAAAAGAGTGTAGCTGTGGGCTGGCAGGGCTGTGTCTGTATTTCTTCATCACCTCCTATCTAAGAGGTCCTCAACAAATATTTGATGACTAAATGAATGAATGTTGCATATTTAACTCTGAAGTGGAGTTTCTTCTTCTGAGGAAGTAAACCAAGCCAAAAGATGAAAAATAAGATCCTTTGGTGGCTATAGTCAAAAAAGTTTAAAAAAGAGAGTGAGAAAAAAGTTCTCATTGTGACCATGTATAGACTCAAAGGAAGTAAAAGGTAATAATAGAAAGACATAAATCATTCCAGGGTTTTCCATTTCAAGACGGGTGACTGGCACAGGACTTTACCTCTCTCTCACCTCCAAAAATCCTATTAAAGAGAAAGAAGAGGCCATTAGCAAATTAAAATAAATTCATATTACTATTGGCCAGAAAGTTAAAGAACTTCTGAATATACCAAACAGTTGGAGACAGACAGGAAAATTTAATAGACCTGAGGAACGTTTAGTACAACGTAGGAAGAACAGAGACTCTCTCTGAAGTGCGTATTCCCTTCAGATCTCCAGAGTACTCTCATCTGAGAAGCAGGAACCTGGGGGCAACTGGTGGAGTCAACTAGTCCAGGGCACAGAACAGCCGCACCAGCCCATGCTCTCAGATGTGCCAGAGTGTTGTCTCCAGGATAAAGCCTTAGGACAGGTTTCTAACAAGAAGAGGGGAATCTGGCATCATTGCTGGAGACACCAGAGAGGATGCTGGTGTTTTATTGTAGGTGATTTCACCTGCTAATAGACAAATACTTGAGCTCAGATAACCTCCTTACACGTCTTAAAACACAATAATCAGCTGTTAAGTCTCCTCCCCCTTACCTCACTGAAGGCCCCTATAACCTGAACCAATGCTCATAATGATTTTCGTGGTGCCAGTGGCCACCAGACTGATGAAGCAGGCACTAAAAGTGGAAGAAAGTGTTAATTCAAGATGCAGACAATAATTTTAAAATAAGAATAATTAAGATACTCCGTATTATTCCTGAGACCATCACAAACATAAAATAAAAAGAGGCAATAAGATCGTTTTGAATTTTAAAAGCACAACTACCAAAATTCAAATCTCAGTATAACAGCTAAGTAACCATGAGCCTGCAAAAGGGCATAGAGAAGAAATATGAAAGAAATATTTAAGAAAAGATTCCCATAGATACAGATATGCAGCATAGATTCAATATTCTGTTTTATTCTTTGCAATATAAATTGAAATTTACCTGCACCACCATTTAGATTAGAGCTATTTTAATAGAGATAAATCTGTTTCTAATTTTTGAAGACTGGGAATTTGTGGTCATATACTAATTCCCAGTCCTAGGAAAATCTTCATTTAAATAGGCAAATTTATGACTTTCTATTATCATTCAAAAGTAACAGTTGTATGTCAGTAACTTTCATCTAATGATTTCCCTCTTTGTGTTTCATATACCTTCAATACTTCATAGCTTCCAGATATTCTGGAAGGCTGGGATTACTATACCCACTTTATATATGAGAAAACTGAGGCTGGATGGGTAGTAAATTGTAAAGATCACAGAGCAAGTAGGTGTCCTTTAGGATTTGAATGCAAGCTATATCCAGTACTTAGGCTGTTTCTCTAATACGCTCATATTTTTCAAGCACTACTAAAAGGAATGCAAAAATAGCATTCGATTTTTCCCAGAGCTTTAGTTTAAGCCATACTAATAATATCCTGTTAGTATGCTATATATACTAATAAAATTCGAGAGTAAAAATTCTATGAAAGAGGCAAATGTCAGGCAGATTATTACCATAATAGCTGGTTACGTTTTCAATACAAAGCTGAGAAGTACAGCTAGTGTTCTTTGAACCTGTGGACTTAAATACTTCTTTGTTTTGTTTTACTTTCTGTTTGCTTATTTTTAGATATCTGTATGTACTAAGTATCATAATTACTCATTTATTTTAAAATGTTATATATAACAGATTAATTTTGGAAATCAGATAGGAAAGGTCTTCAGAACACAAACGAGTAAAAGACGGTTCCCAAATTACTGTCTACTGTTACATGTAAATTTTTAACAGCTTACACTTTAACAGCACTTTAGAGAGTAAAGTAGCATTCTCAAAATGTGTTCTATGGAATATCTTTTCAGCAAGAGTCCTGGCTGGGGACCATGTAAGTTTAGGAATCACAGTGACACATCTGTCTTCTTGGAAAGTCACAAACATGTTGACTGAGAAGTCATTTTTAAAGTCATTTTAAAGACTGAGAAGTCTTTCAATGAAGAAACCTATTTCTTGGTTTAACTTAACATTTCTCAAACGGCTGCAGCCAAGGAACCTTTTTTTTTTTTTTTTCTGGTAACATCTATTACCATCCATCAGAAAGAGTGATGGAAAATATTAATTACCTTGTTTCGTCCTCAAACAAATCCTGTGAAAGGGATGACCTCGTCCCTACCGTTTTGAGATCTATCAAGGTCACCAGGCTTGATGTAGCAGAGCAAGAATTTGCATTCAGATCTTCAGACTTAGCCCGGAGACCTTTCTCTTTCCACTTGGCTACAGTTCTTTTTTATACCCACCAGTACCTTCATGCTCCATTTATTTTTAACCCATGTGTCCCATGCTGAAAGAAATTGCTTGTGCTGCCACTTCATGTGGCACTTCAGGATTTTGTTCCAATTTTAGGAGAGAATTCTTGATAACAGAATTGCTGTGTTAAGTATTTGTTTAAAGCTAAAGCAGAAAACCACTCATGAGTAACACAGGCAGTTAAATGGTACCATCTGGAGCAAGAGGCATCTGTAAGTATCCTTATTTAAGAACCAGTTTACAAATAATAACAGACCCCTGGAATTAAGCAGTTAGCTCCTTTGTCCTGTATAACAGCATTCAAGGGAAACATCTTGCTTCATTGATTTTGAATCTTCACAAACAGAAATACCAGGATATTTTGGCTCTTTCCTTAAAAATACCAAGATGAGGATCTCTTAAATCAATAATATTAAGAGTAACAGATAATCCAGTTTCAAAGACACGGACGAGGAATACAGTTTCATATTTAGAAGAAGAGCAAGGAAATTAAACTCACCGAGATTACAGCTCAAGAAAGAGGGATGCAGTCTTGGAAAAAATAATCAAAAGATTCACTCAGAACAAATAGAAATATTGTATAAATTAGACAAAGTTTCTAGTCATTATTTGTTGCAAATTATGTTTTCACTTTATATTTTGCTTGTCTGCATAGCACTCATCAAAATCGGATTTTTATTATTTTGTACTGTGTATGGCATATTGTGTGTGCTCAAGAAACATTTGTAGAATAGATATAAATAAAGATAGACATAGACACAGGCATACATACAACAAGGAGTACAATCAAAGACTATTCCTTTAGAGAAACAAATGCAAAGCAATTCTCAGACCTAGGAAGTCATAGCTCCTTAGGGCACTGTTTTCCTATCTTAAAATGGTAATATTTGTACTGCACACTGCACTCTAAGGTAAGCACACAGATACTGCTCAGGACCACAGAAGACTGGCCGGAGCGGTTGGGGTAGCCGGGGGGTTGCTCTGGCCACCGGTGGGCTTGCAAGGCCATACCCAGGCCTGTGGGGATAAAAATCTCAGCAAGCTGTGCCCCAGAAACTAAAATCCTTCTCTTTCATTTGCCTTCTACCCATCAGTTGTATATCCCTCATTGAAAGCAGCTTTTCTGGCGTAAATTTATTTGCGCATCTTCCTCAAGTTAGCCTTGAACAAGTGTATTAATATAAGGGACCCTAGGCTCACTTGCAGAATGCAAGTAACACCTATACCTAGTATCTACTTCCATCCCCAAATGCTTTTTGTTTCTCTGTAGACAAAAACAGCTTTTTAAGGCCAAATTAGATTTGAACACTTAACTATACTGAAATCACACACACAATGAATCCGTAAAAAATAAATTCTGAAAATCCTAAAACCATCAGTAATTTGCTTATGAATTTATATTTTTTACTATCACACTATTCCCAAGTGTGATATAAATCTCATATTCTGAGTTTAAATATCTTCTTCTCACACTCTTCTCAATAGAGGACCTCACCAGTGTCTCTGAGAGGTTGAGGAGGTGAGATAATGAGGTGCTGTGAGAACTCCAAGAGAGTAGAGAACTGTAAATACTGTCGACCAAATGAACGAACCACCCAGGAGGACAAACCTTATAGATATAGAAAGTCCATATACAATATGAAAAACAATAGTGACTATTAGAGTGTTTCTCAGTCTCCTCACCTTCATGGATAAATAGCTCACGTTTCTCTTACTTTTTCTTTTAATAGTTAATTTATAATACTTAAACATAAAAATATTATGATAAAGTTATTTAGCTAGAAGTGTGTTTTTATTTTAATAATTGTTTGATAATATTTCATGTGTTTTCTCATAAATATTGTCTGTGTATGCACAGTGTGTGTGTGTGTGTGTGTTTGTGAGGATATTGACGCTCCCAACACACTTTCAAATGGACAACACTCTAGAATGGAGAACACAATCTAATTCCACTTTCTTCTTGAATTCTTAGAGGAAAGAACATTCTTTTTTTTTCCACGCTCAGATCCCTTTTCCCTCTTCTCCCAGATCCATTGGCCCCTTGCAAACCTCCACTCCCTGTGCACAAATAGCATAGACTTTTTTGAGTCCTTTTTTTTTATACTTTAACTTTCTATTTACTAAAGACTGTGGTTAAAGACTAGATAAGGAAATACAGAAACATCTTAGCTATGTAAATTCCATCCCTTCTCTTCAGATTCTGTCCTACCACTGGGATTTTGTGTGTCCCATGTAAAGACAATTATTGTGGAATGAAGGGAACATAGGAGGAAGGGTTAATACATCAGTCACAGTTCAAAATAGAGTGACAAAACAGTCTGTGATATCTAAGTCACTCAGCTTTGCCCCATTTCCTCTGCTGTTTCTGAGGATCTGTTCCATCAAATCTCTTGCCCACCTCAGGGCATTCCAGGGAATCTGAAGTGTCGACAGTTACATCTGAAACAATAAAAGGGTGAGATTGGGAAAAATTCTCCAAAACCTAGCTTCATCAAACTTCCTTCACGTCCAATAGTTGTGCTTCGTAGATTAAGTGCCCCTGGGTGACTTTTCCATGACATTTATATATTGTGCTTTTAACTTTTTCACGATGCATTTACTTTTTTTTTTTTTTTTCATCTCATAATTCCACATCTCTTTGGGCACCTGGAATGTCTATACTGTATATTGTGCTTATCATAGCTTACACAAAACTTTCTATTTTGGTAACATTTAAGATGTCCTTTGTATGTTGTGACACAGTTTGGCAATTTGGGCAAAGAAAAAGAAAGCATTCATTAATATAGTGTATTTGCAAATAGGTACAATAAGCTAGCTTTGCATAATGCTACTAGGAATCAAAGGTTTAATTTACAGAATGAATGACTACATAATGCAGTCTTTAAATATAGAGAAAAAAATCCCTCTGAAAATGAAAAGCAACTTAGGCACCATTTTTTTCTTTTTTGCATGAATTCCTTAGCAGCTTTCATAAACTCATCTTTCTTCCTCCAGGTAATTGTGTTTAGAAGAAACCTGCAAAAAGCTAAATAATTGATCTGTATAGGCTTAAATGGAAACAACTTATACCTGTTCATCCTGGAGCGAGGCAGGATTGTGAACCCATAAATGTGACTGAAGCATTCACTACACTCGGAAGGACAATGTTAAGAAAGAAACTTCCGGATGCTCATGTGATTTGCTTTTATAGAACTATGTATACATTCAATTATTCAATGGGGTGTGGGGGTTGTTTGATTTTGATTTGACACTTTTACTTCCAGCACTAACTTAAATTTCAGTATTAAGTTGTAAAATAGAGTTCTAAAACTGTAATATGAAAATAAACTTCATCAGAATGAAAGTAACGTCATAACCAGTGTCTGATTCCTCTCATGAACATATAATTTCCACAGGAGCAGTAGAACGTTCAAATATACACACACGCACACACATCTGCTTTAGAATTGTGTGAACGGAGAAGAGGTTATGCCAGACCATTTAGTTTCTAAATTATGTCTGGTTTAAACTACAATTAAAATCTATTTTAAAAGACTGAGTCTTTTCACTTCATACGAAGAAGACATATTCATATTAATTAATGGAAATCACTTATATAACACTTATTATGTGCCAGGCTCTGCACTAAGCATTCCACATGTAGAAGTTAATTTAATTGTCTCAGGAACTGAATGAGGTGTGTTCTATCATTGTGCCCACTGTACAGATGAGGAAACAAGGCACAGAGTTTAAAGGATTCAAATCTTGTTGGGCTCGGAGACCACACTCTGAACATTACACTATACTGTCTCTAGGTGCACCTTAGAGGCATGTTTTATAGCCGAAGTGTTTCATGTAGCTAAAAGATTGAAAATATGCCTGATTATTGACCTGGTAGATGAAGGCTGGAGTAGGACCCAGGAGGGCGGAGAGCTTGTCTATCTTACTCACTCACTGTTGTTTCCTATCACCTAGACCGAGAACACTACAGTAAGCAAAGTAGGAATTTAGTCAATTTTGCTTAATGAATAAATCCCACTAAATAATCATTGGTGCCTCTCGTTGGAATGAAAGTCCCGAGTTTTTAGTTAAGACCATGTTGATTTCACTGGTGATAAAAACAGAAATTATCAGTTTATTTTATAAATATAATTACTTGGACCAACCAAACACGAAAGAACAGAAAGGACAAAGAAAAATTGCAAAGGGTGTCCTTTTGCCTAAATATACTAATCAAGCTTTCCTCCAACTCTAAAATTCTAGAATTCTAGGAGGAATAAAATAAGATCAGTTCTCTCTCAGTTCACTCTCTCCTCTTGCTTTTATCCTCCCTTACCACCAGCCATGCTTTTTTGGATAAATATATCAACTTGTTTTTCTCTTTCTTGTTTTTGTTGTTTTCCCTAGAAGTGGAAAGTAATAGAAATTTAACTGAGTGTTCCATTTATTCAGACATGCAACACAAATATCTACTTCATCTTTCTTCAAACCTCCTATATCCCCCCTTTTAACTCATAATCAAACCAAACATTTTATTGAGAAAATAGATGCAATTAGACAAAATCGCCTCTCTTTTACAGATTCACCAGTGTAACTGCCAGTGTCCCCAAGTACTTGGCTTCCTCTCTGTCTTTGCTTCTACTGAGGAACAGCCTCACTTGTTGTCCTCTGAATTCATCCCTCTTGTCTATTTCAAAACAATTGTCCTGCAATTATCCCTTTGATCTTCTGCACCATTAATTTCTCCCTCACTCTCAAACCATTTCCATCAGCATGCAAATAGGCCTAATTGTCCCCATTTTAGAAAAGAACAAAACCTCACTTGACCCTATATCTGCTCCTCTGTCACAGCAAAAATTCTCAAGGGAGTATCAAGAAGTACTTCTTTACCTCCCATTCTTACCTCACATCACTAACATGATTAAAACTTTTTAATAACTCCTATTGCACTTGGGAAAAAATCCAAATTCCTTACTACGACCTACAATATTCTAAAGAACCTGGCTCCTACTTACCTCTCCCCACTGCACCCTCCCCCAATCCCACTCATCATGCTCTGCACACACTCCCTTTTCTTCTGTCCCTTGAAAAGACTAATATTTCTGCCTGGAACACTTAACTCTCTAAATGTCAAATAGCTAGTTACTCCTTGTTCAGGTCACATCAAATATCATCTTTTCAGAGAGGCTTTCCTGACCTCACTATGTAAGAGGCTTATATTAGTTATCTATAGCCGTGTAACAAATCAGCCCAAAATGTAGTGGTTTAAAATATCAATAAGATGTATCAATAATCATGTATTTCTCTCATCATTTCAGTCAGGAACTTAGAAAAGCCTGGGTGAGGTGCTCCAGCTCAGGATTTTAAAGTTGTCAGCTGGGGCGACAATCATAAGAAGGCCTGACTGAGGCTGTGATCCACCTCCATAGTGGCTCCCTCACATGACTAGCAAGTTGATGTGGGCAAGTAGGTTCCTCTCCAGATGGATTTCTCCAAGGAAGTGTTTGTGTATTTTCACAACATGGAGGTTGGTTTTCCCCAGAGCAAGCAGTCCAAAAGATCAAGGCAGAAACAGTAATGCCTTTTTATGATGTAGCGTCAGAAGTCACACAACATATCCTATTAATCTTATTGACCAGCCATAATTAAATATGGGAGAAGTGCACACAAGGATGTGAATATGGGGACATCACTTTGGAGCTTTCTTTGTTTTGTTTTTTGGTTTTCTTTTTACTTAAGTTTTGTCATCCTTTTCTCCATTTTAAATAAGGGTTCTTTGGTAGTCTACTAAGCTCAGTAGGGTGGCAGAATATAGCAATATGTCTTTATCAATACTTGTTCCAATTCCTAGCATGCAGAGGCTGGGAGAATTAACAAAAAAACCATATTCCCCAGATGATTTAGGTTTACCCATCTAGGCATACTGGCATAAGTTCCTAATTTAGAACTTAGTCACATGGAAAAACTGGCAGTATAAGATCCATATTGTTGATCTGACCAATTACTGGGATATGATTTCTCGCAGAGGTGGCGGTTCTGGAGCAAGTAGTTATAAGAGCAGTTTCCTGATTCAGCAAATTCCTGACCACAGCAAGGCAACAGCTCCTGGGCGCTCCGTTTCAAAGGTGTGGTTTTGGGAGTTGTTATAGCATTCAACATTGAGTCTTCTTTTTCAGCTCTCCCAGTGACTTAGGAGCTACCATTATCTTTTAATAAATGAGGTTCTGTTTTCATTAGCTAGATTTTTCTTGTCTATAACTAAAAACCCTGGCAATTACTAGTTGCATTAGCTGTATCAGCCAAAATAATACCTAGGCAGTCTCAGACGGGCATGTGTGTGTGTGCATGTGTGCCTTATATATAAATGACTATATCATAACAGCTATCTCATCTGTGAAGAGCAGTGCCTATAGGAATTTTCATCCCCTCCTTTCCTCTCTGTTGCGGCTTTGGGATTTCTCTCCTGATTTCCTTTTCTGGTCAACTCAACTAATACTTCCTGTGACTTTCTCTTATGCCAAAGTTCACCCAATAATAGCAAAGTTAACAGTGGCAAGGCAGACCACAATTAACACCTGTGTCCATTCGACACACCCCCATCCCTCAGTTCTAGTGAACTGTTCTCATGAGGAAAGGGATGACATCTCAAACTCAGACACTTCTCCAACTTCCCCATCCTTTTTTTTTTTTTTTTTTCACCTCAAGGTACTGGATTTTTGCCTCTACAGTAATAAAATTTTAAGAAAGTTATCAGTAAAGTTTTGTTCTGAAATATAAATGTATCTAACTTCATTACTCAAAAGCTATCATTAGCATTCATATGTTTATAGGTAGATTTAAACAGAAAAGTAGATCCAAAATTTGGGTGTCTATGGGTTTTCAGGGAAAGGCATAAATAGAAAGCAAAGTATTAATAGCAAAGCAGCAAAAATTTTTACCCAACTTCCACTTCCTATGCCCTTGTACTTATTAGCTGTTAAAGGCCCTAGAAAAATCTCAAAAGTCCCATGTGCTTGTGTACCCACATGAGATTGGGACTATATGAAAGAGTTAAAGAGTAACACCTGGAATGACTGTTTAATGCACTACACAGGGGATGCCATGGCCTCTGTGTCTGCCCAGTGGGGCAGCTGTTTTCAGTTTGGGCTTTTCCCAACAAAGAGACCTTAAAACACTGCTCCTATAAGCCATAACATGCATAAAGAAAGCAGACAAAGATTCTGGGGATGGAATGACAGAGAATTGTAGCATCACATGGCTCCAGCCAGCATTTGGCAGAGCATAATGGAGAAGAGTAAAACCTTCCATAGAATTCAATTGATAAAGACTCAGTACTTAAAGACTGCTTTGAAGACGTGTGTAATAAAATACCAGTGTAATGGGGTGCCTGGAATGCCTGGTGAGGTAGGGCTTTAATTTGTTTTACTGAGCAGAGTACCAGCTGCTTCTCTGTTTAGGCAGAGGTAAAAAAGTCATCTTAAAGCCATTCTTCTCTACTCTGTGCAGTTACATAGTTATGTAAATGTAAGGCCAAAATCACTCCTAACTGAACAAACCTTCTGCTAGATTTAGTAGGGCTGCACCTAACTCTTAGTAATTAGAACCTCAGAAGTGGGTGCACCAATTTGCATAAAGAACCCTTAATGTATGAAGGAGGCAAAATCTCAACCACTTTTCCCTGAGACTGGAAATTAAGAAAACTGTTTAATGGAGAGTAGTAGCCATGAATAAATTCTACTGACATCCCAGAGCCCCAAGGGGAATTCACTGGAAGGGAAGAGAGAGACTATATGGTTGACCCGGGCTCAATGAGATTCCTTGGGGAGGGAAGGCTACAATTGTCCTGGTTTATGACTGTAGAAACAGTGACAGAAAGCTATAATCTTAAGGCTCAAATATGAAGCACCAGCACAGTTTGCACTAAGATCTGTACCATCACTAGAGAAGTAATGGGTTCAATAGTAACCCATTACTATGTAGGTTCAATAGTAATCCTATGGTAGTAAAGATGCAATGAACTGATTGGACTCTTCTGGCATTCCCTCTCTCTACCTTGCTTTCAGAAGCAGGGCTGACTTATGGGTCCCAGCAAAACCTTGCAGGTCCAAGGTCTTCTGGTTTAGTTTATACTTGAACAGACTTCTCAGGATTGCATTGTTGAAAAATCATGGTACAAGATGATGCTAATGACATAGTAAGAAACTGAACCCAGAACCCAGACCTAAGAGAAGTGCTAAAGACAATTTTTACAGTCACATAAGGTAATTATCTCAGAGTTTCAGGATGTAGTTAGGGTTTAAGAAACTTTGTATGGTAGACAGACCCAAAGGTGACCCCCAATAATTCCTACCTCCTGATGTTTGTCTGCTTGTGTCCATGCCTTCATGTAACCTCGCTTTCTTGAGTGTGTGTAGAACCTGTGACTTGCCAGACTTCCAGCCCATGGAAACTGTGAGATAAGAAATATGGGTTGGACTGAAGGAGGTTCAAGATGGTGGCATAGTAAGATCCTGAATTCACCTTCTCCCACAGACACAACAAATCTACAACTACATATGGAATAATTTCCTGATAACTGGTAAACAGAGCCTCTACAACAAAGGATAAAAGGACAGCATTGAGATGAGTAGGAGAGGCAGAGAAACAGTCTCACAAAAGAAAAAAAAAAATCCACCCAGGCACAACAACCCATAATTGGGAGGAATCTCAAAAACATGGAACTTTTTCCTGAGGAGCAAGGGGTTTGTGCTCCATATCAGGCACCCCAACACTTAGATCCTGCACAGGAGAGATGAGCCCCCAAAATGCCTGGCTTTGAAAACCAATGGGTATTACATCCAGGAAAACCATAGAACTGTAGGGAACAGAGAACCCACTCTTAAAGCACTTGTGTGCAGAGTCACTCATCCTGGGACCCCATGCAAAAACACCAGTTTGAAAAGTATTTAGACCATATGTGAACGAGATTCACTTACTAACTGTTAAGGGTCTACTGGAAAGGCTGGAAACTGTTGAGGAAACTCTCCAAGGACAGAGACACTGGTGGGCACCATTTTTGCAATCTCATTCTACCTTGCTAATGCCAGAACTGGCAGGTGCCATTTCGGAACTCTTTCTCTAATCTGCTAGAGCTGGTAGGAGCATCCCACTAAGAGCCTTAGCAACACACTTGTCACAGATGTGGCCCTGTCACAGCAAGAGGGTGTGTACAACCCACAGAGGGGATGCCCCTTGAGTGCCTAGCTCTGGTGGTCAGGGAAAATTATGCTTCTGGGCCTGTGACATCTCTTATACAAGACCACTCCTTCAAGACTGAGAGAGGTAGTTGACTTGCCTAATACATAGAAACAAACACAGAGAGTCAGGCAAAATTAAGAGACAATGAAATAAGTTCCACACAAAAGAAAAAAACAAAACCTCAGAAAAAGACATTAATGAAATGAGATAAGCAATCTGCCTGATAAGGAGTTCAAAGTAATAGTCATAAAGACACTCACTGAACTCAAGAGAAGAATGGATGAACATGGTGAGATCTTCAAGAAAGAGACAGAAAATATAAGAAAGTTTCAAATGGAAGTTGTACAGTGAATAATACAATAATTGAACTGAAAAAAACAGTGGAGGGGTTCAACAGCAGATTGAATGAAGCAGAAGAGTGGATGAGTGAGCTGGAAGACAGAGTAATGGAACTCAACCTGTCAGAACAGCAAAAAGAATATTAAAAAGTGGAAATACCTTAAGAGATCTTTGAGACAACATCAAGTGGAATAATATTTGCATTATAGGGGTCCCAGAAGGAGAAGAGAGAGAGAAAGAGCCAGAAAACTTACATGAAGAAATAGTGGCTGAAAACTTCCCTAATCTGGGGAAGGAAACAGACATCCAGGTTCAGGAAGCCCAGAGAGTTCCAAATAATATAAGCACAAAGAGATCCATACCAAGACACATTATAATTAAAATGGAAAATTTTAAAGATAAAGAGAGAATCTTAAAAGCAGCAAAAGAAAAACAACTTATTACATACAAGGGAAACTCCATAAAGCTATCAGCAGATTTTTCAGCAGAAAATTTGCAGGCCAGAAAAGAGTGGCATGACATTTTCAAATTGCTGAAAGGAAAGAACTTCCAACCAAGAATTCTTTACGTGGTAAGGTTATCATTCAGAATTGAAGGAGAGATTAAGAGATTTCCATATAAATAAAAGCTAAAGAAGTTCACCACCACTAGCCCAGGCTTACAAGAAATGTTAAAGGAACTTCTTTAAGCAGAAATGAAATAGCACTAATTAATAACAAGAAAATATATGAAAGTAAAAATCTTACTGGAAAAGGAAAATATTTAGTAAAGTTAGTGGATCAATCACTTTTAAAGCAAGTCCAAAGGTTATAAGACAAAAGTAGTAAAGTTAACTAAAATTATAATAGTTAAGGGATGCATAAAATAAAATGATATAAAAGGGGACATCAAAAATATAAAACTTGGGGGGATGTAAAGTTTTGAAATGTGTTCAAATTTAAGTTGCTATCAATGTAAAATAGACCATTACATGAATATGATGTTATCTGTGAACCTTACAGTAACCACAGAGCAAAAACTTATAGTAACTACACACACAAAAAATGAGAAAACAATATAAACATAACACTAAGGAAAATCATCCAACCACAAGGGAAGAGAAAATGAGAAGAAAAGAACAGAGAGGAACTTTGAAAACAGTCAGAACACAATTAACAAAATGACAATAAGTACATACCTATCAATAATTACTTTAAATGTAAATGGACTAAATTCTCCAATCAAAAGACATAGAGTGACTGAATGGATAAAAAACCAAGACACATCTATATGCCACCTACAAGAGATTCACTTCAGAAGTAAGAACACATGCAGACTGTAAGTGAAGGAATGGAGAGAAACTTTCTATGCAAATGAGAGCAAAAAGGAACTTGATATAGCTATACTGATATCAGACAGAATAGACTTTAAATCAAAGACTGTAATAAAAGATAAAGAGGAGCATTACATAATGATAAAGGTGTCAATCCAGCAAGAAGATATAACATTTATGAATGTATTATGAATGTATATGTACCCAACATTGGAGCACCAAAATACATAAAGCAAATATTAACAGACCTAAAAGGAGAGACTGGCAGCAGTACAATAATAATAGAGGACTTTAACACTCCACTTATATCAATGGACAGATCATCCACACAGAAAATCAACAAAGGAAACATTGACCTTAAATGACACATTAGACCAGATGGACTTAATAGATATAAACAAAACATTCCATTCAAAATCAGCAGAATACACATTTTTCTCAGGTGCATAAGAAACATTCTCCAGGATAGATCACATGTTAGGCTATGAAATAAATCTCAATAAATTCAAGAAGATTGAAATCATGTCAAGCATCTTCTCCAATCACAATGACATGAAACTAGAAATCAATTACAAAAAGAAAACTGGAAAAAAATCACAAAAATGTGGAGATTAAACAACATGCTACTGAACAACAAATGAATTATCACATAAGTAAAAAAATAAAATAAAAAATACCTAAAGACAAATGAAAACAGAAATAAAACATAACAAAATCGATGAGATGCAGCAAAAGTGGCTGTAAGAGGGAAGTTCATAGCAATACAGGCCTAACTCAACAAACAAGAAAAATCTCAAGTAACAATCTAACTTTACACCTAAAGGAACTAGAAAATGAATAAATGAAGCACAAAGTTAGTAGAAGGAAATAATAAAAATCAGAGTAGAAATAAATGAAATACAGATTAAAAAGACAATAGAAAAGATCAATGAAACTAAGAGCTGGTTCTTTGAAAAGATAAACAAAATTGACAAACTTTTAGCTAGATTAAGCAAGAAAAAAAAGAAAGAGAGCTCAAATAAACAAAATTAGAAGTGAAAGAGAAGCTAACAGCTGATAACACAGAAATACAAGGGATCATAAGAGACTTCTAGGAGCAATTATATGCCAACAAATTTAACAACCTAGAAGAAATGGATAAATTCCTAGGAACATGCAATCTTCCAAGATTGAATCATGAAGAAATAGAAAACCTGAATAGACTAATTACTAGTAAGGAGATTGAATCAGTAATCAAAAACCTCCCTACAAATAAAAGTCCAGGACCAGATGGCTTTACTGGTGAATTCTACCAAACATTCAAAGAGTTAATACTTATCCTTCTCAAACTCTTCCAAAAACTTGAAGAGGATGGAATGCTTCCAAACACATTTTACAAGATCAGCATTATCCTGATACCAAAACCAGACAAGGACACCACAAAAAAAGAAAATTACAAGCCAATATCCTTAATGAACATAGATGCAAAAATCCTCAAGAGAATATTAGTAAACCAAATTCAACAATACAATAAAAGGATCATACACCATGATCAAGTGAGATTTATTCCAGTGATGCAAGGACAGTTTAACATTCGCAAATCAATTAACATGATACACTACATTAACAAAATAAAGGATAAAAATAATATGATCATCTCAATAGATGAAGAAAAAGGATTTGACAAAGTTCAACATCCATTTATGATAAAAACTCTCAACAAAGTGGGTATAGGGGAAACATACCTCAAAATAATGAACGCCATATATGACAAGCCCACAGCTAACATTATACTCAATGGCACAAGGCTGAAAGCTTTTCCTCTAAGATCAGGAACAAGACAAGGATGAGCACTCTTGCCACTTTTAGTCAACATAGCATTGGAAGTCCTAGCCACAGCAATTAGGACAATAAAAAAACCCTAAGAACTCCACCAAAAAACTGTTAGAACTAATAAATGAATTCAGTGAAGTTGCAGGATACAAAATCAATCTACAGACATCTGTGGCATTTCTATACACTAATAGCAAACCATCAGAAAGAGAAATTAAGAAAACAATCCCATTTACAACTGCATCAAAAACAATAAAATACCTAGGATAAATTTAACCAAGGAAATGAAAGACCTGTGTATTGAAAATTATAAGACATTGATGAGAGAAACTGAAGATACAAATAAATGAAAAGATATTCCATGCTTAAGGATTGGAAGAATTAATATTGTTAAAATATCCATACTGGGGCTGGCCTAGTGGCATAGTGTTTGGGTTTGCACCCTCCACCTCAGTGGCCCAGTGTTTGTGGGTTTGGATCCTGGGCACAGACCTACACACCACTTGTCGGGCCATGCTGTGGTGGCATCCCACATACAGAGTGGAGGAAGATTGGCACAGATGTTGGCTCAGTGACAGTCTTCCTCAAGCGAAAGAGGAAGACTGGCAACAGATGTTAGCTCAAGGCCAATCTTCCTAATCCCACCCCCCAAAAAAGTAAAAAATAATCCATGCTATCCAAAGCAATCTACAGATTCAGTGCAATCCCCATCAAAACCCCAATGGCATTTTTCAAAAAACTAGAACAAAGAATTTTAAAATTTATATGGAACCACAAAAGATCTCAAAGAGCCAAAGCAATCTTGAGAAAGAAGAACAAAGCTGTAGGCATCACACTCCTTGACTTCAAACTATACTACAAAGCTATAGTAATCAAAACAGTGTGGTACTGGTATAAAAACAGACACACAGATCAATGGAAGAAAATTGAGATCCACACATATATGGACAATTAATTTACAGCAAAGGAGTCAAGAACATACAATGGAGAAAGGAAACTGTCTTCAATAAATGGTGTTGGGAATACTGGACAGTCATATGCAAAAGAATGAAACTAGACCATTATCTTACACCATAAACAAAAAATAACCCAAAATGGAATAAGACTTGAATGGAAGACCTGAAATCATAAAATTCCTAGAAGAAAACATAGGTGATAATCTCCTTGACATCAGTCTTAGCAACATTTTTATGGATATGATTCCAAAGGCAAGGGAAACAAAACCAAAAATAAACAAATGGGACTACATCAAACTAAAAAGCTTTTGCACAGTGAAGGAAACCATCATCAAAACAAAAAGACAACCTATTGAATGAGGGAAGATATTTGCAAAATCATATATCCAATAAGATTAACATCCAAAATATATAAAGAACTCATACAACTCAACAACAAAAAAACAAACAACCCAATTAAAAAATGGGCAGATGATCTGAATAGACATTTTTCCAAAGAAGACATACAGATGGCCAACAGGCACATGGAAAGATGTTCAACATGGCCATCAATTACTAGGTAAATGCAAATCAAAACCACAATGAAATATCACCTAACACTTGTTAGAATAGCTGTTATCAAAAAGAGAAGAAATAACAAGTGTTGATGAGGACGTAGAGAAAAGGGAACCCTCATACACTGCTGGTGGGAATGTAAACTGTTGCAGCCACTATGGAAAACCTTATAGAGATTCCTCAAAAAATTAAGAATAGAACTACCATATGATCCAGCTATTCAACTTCTGGGTGTTTATCCAAAGAATACAAAAACACTAATTTGAAAAGATATACATACTCCTATGTTGATTTGAGCATTACTTATAACAGTCAAGATATGGAGGTGTCCATCAACTGATGAATGGATCAAGAAGATGTGGTATCTATATATAGTGCAATACTATTCAGCCATAAAAAGGAATGATATCTTGCCATTTGCAACAACATGGATGGACCTTGAGGGCATTATGCTAAGTGAAATAAGTTAGACAGAGAAAGACAAATACTGCCTGATTTCACTCATATGTGGACTCTAAAAAACAAACAAACAAAAATAAGCTTACAGATACAGACAACAGAGGGGAAGGGAGTTAGAGATTGGGCAAAATGGGTGAAGGAGGTCAATTGTATGGTAATGGATGGTAACTAGACTTTTGGTGGTGAACACTTTGTAGTGTATACTGATGTTGAATTACAATGTTGTACACCTGAAACTTATATCACATTATATACCAATTTTACCTCAGTAATAAAAGAGAAATATGTGTTACTTTAAGCCACTAAGTTTTGAAGTAATTTGTTACATGGCAATAGAGACTATTACAGTGGTAAAGCCCACTGAGGACTTCCCTAGCCCGGCAGGCTCCACCTTGGACAGGCAGATGACCCTTGCTGAGATCCAAACATATTTCCTGTGAGGAATTTGGTATCCTGGAGAAGCTTCACTGGGAAACTTCTCCCAGCCTAATATTTTCTCATATATTTTGCTGAGAATGTATTGCTTGAGTTTATTGCATAAAATGTAACTCAGAGGTAGAGTGCTGTTTTCCATCAGTTTTTAAAACTCCAAGGAGATAATTCATGTCTCTTCCTTTAGTGGCAGGAGACACATAGCTCCTGGAATTACAGAGTGTTATATAGTGAATGGTAGTGTCCCCCCAAAATTCATATGTTTAAATCCTCCCCTCAACCATCTGATGGTATTTGGAGGTCAATCCTTTGAGAGGTAAATAGGATTAGCTGGGGTCATGAGGGTGAAACCCTCACGAATGGGATTAGTGCCCTTATAAGAGTCACAAGAGAGCTAGCTTCCTCTCTCTGTTCTCCATTGTGAGAACATACAATGAGAAGTTTTCAGTCTGTACCCAGAAGAGGGCTCTCACCAGAATTTGACCATGCTGGCACCCTGATCTCAGACTTCCAGCCTCCAGAATTGTGAGAAATAAATTTGTGTTGTTTATAAGCCACCTAGTCTATTGTATTTTTGTTTTAGTGGCCTGAACAGACTAAGACACAAGAGATAGAAGTGAAGGTCTAAGTAAAGGAAAAGAATGTTGAAATAGCAAAGGAGGAGCCATTTACCTAATCTCACTTCCTACTTCTTGTTATTATCAGTTAAAATCTCTAGCAATCTTCAAAGGAGTGGTGTGCATAAGGGACCGACATGATTTTATGCATAAAGGAGACTTTAAGTGTGGCATACTAGAAATCATGCTCACATTCACAAGGACACAGTGATTAATTGGAGAAATCAGAGAAGTCCTCAGACATATCAGATATATACCCTTTATATGTAATTTATGTGTGGCTAACTGTATATATTTTCATTATAACCATTTTAATCATTTTTATTGCCTATCACAAGAATTAATTTTCCCCCCAGTTCAGTATAACCCAGTTAGAGGTTTTGACACATCTCAAGGGTTCAGGGTGGGAACAGGCTTCATTTTTTTGTCATTCAGCAAAAGCCCCCCATATCCTCATTTACTTGCTAAGCTTCTGAGAAAACTCCTGGAAAGCCCCTCCTCCCTAGTTTGTCTGTCTTCTCCTTCCAAAAGTTTAGGCTTAAAGAGAAAACAAACCAAGAAAGAGTAGTGTGGGAGTTGTCTTTTGGGGTCCTGACCACTTCACCTCTTGGCCCTGCCACATAGAGATGGCCAAGAACTCCACACGGCAAGTTCAGAACTTGGAACACAAAGCCTGGCAATCTTTATGAGTTTTAGGGAGAAGTGAGCGATATGACTTCTCACATCTTCCCAGTTCACTGTTGAGAACAAAGCATGGATTAATTTAACAACAGTAGAATGTCTTGCCACTTGATCCCATGGTAAACCCCCCCCCATAGCTGTTTTTATATATAAATACCTTAAGTGGTGGCCAATATCTCACCATTAGCATTGTTAAAATTAATAAAGGAAATCTCAACTAAAATTGGGGTTGGGAAGACCTGTAGAGGGAGCTCTCACAACCTACCGCTCACCATCAATTACCCCAAACAGGAGGATGTCAATTACAGACCCCAACTAGAAGACCTCAGTTACTGACCCCAAAAGGAAGAAGCATCAGTAACTGATCCAAACAGGAAGAGAAGTACCTTGCATTTCCAAACAAGGAGGGCAACTACTTTACTACTCCAGCAGGAGGAAAGAAGACTTCCTCCTTGCCAGCAACAAGCCCAGCCAATGGAAATGCTACAGCTCAGCCAATGAGAACCCATCATCACCTGAACTTTTACTTTTTTCCAATGAACTTTCATTTTTTTCCTTGCTGATGACTTCCTTTCCTTGTCCTGCCCTGCTTACTATAAAAGCCTTCCAAGTTCTGTAACCCCTCAGATATCTCTCTGCTTGTCAGATGAGATGCTGCCTGACATGGATCACATAATAAAGCCAATTAGATTTTAAAATTTATTTGATTGTGGGTCTGACCCAGTGGCATAGTGGTTATGTTCACGCATTCTGCTCCAGCAGCCCAGAGTTCACAGGTTCAGATCCAGGGCGCAGACATCTGCACTGCTCATCAAGCCATGCTGTGGCAGCATCCCATATACAAAACAGAGGAAGATGGGCATAGATGTTAGCTCAGTGCCCATCTTCCTCACCAAAAAAAAAAAAACGTATTCAGTTGAATTTTGTTTTTTAACAGTATTGTTACCGCCCAAAAAGGCGGGCTGTCTGCCCACAGCAAGACATGCCAATAGTCAAGAGGCAAGGTGGTAGGAGAGAAAAGACTTGTTACTACAGCTTGCTAGCAAGAGGGAAGATGGCCTATTCATGTCCAAAAGAACCATCTTACAGAACAAAGACTACAGGCCAGTTATATAGGGGGGTGGTCTCCAGGTGGGGGAGGCATCTGGTCTCCATCTGATCTTAGCTCCTGATGGGCTTTTGTTTTACTGGATATGCATCAGAGACCAGAGCGACACACTATACCCTGATCTTTCAGTTGTCATTGATGAAGGCTATCAGCATAGACTCTCTACCCGGGGGTCATCACATTCCTAAGGAACTCAAAAGAACAAAGTTATCAACTTATAGCAGCTGGGCGGGGCCATAAAATCCACAGAGCATATCTGGGATAGTTAATCAGAGGTCATTCGAAGTTACAATAGGGTTTCTCTTCTACAGTATGGCTTCCCTGATGAAAACCTTGTCTTGAGCCAGTATGAGTACCAAGGATCTGGTGTTCAGAGTGAATAAAACCAGGTACGCAGTGATATTAACATACCATTGTTAGTTCTGCCTGAATGTGTCACAAGTCATAAATAAACAGAGAAGGAGAGAAAAGAGAGGAAGAGAATTGTTTTATTAGAAACAGAAGGTAGTGGTATAGAAATAGAAACAGAAAGGTAAACTCCTGAAACTAGGGGGTAGAGGGGAAAGAAAACATACAACCCTCACCCTTGCCAAGCTTCTATCCTGCTCCTGTATCACTGCTTAGCCTTTGACCTCTCTCAGACTGAGTCCCAGGCAGCACGTATTACCATTGCCTTTTGGGATATTGGTTAATAACCCTTCCCACTGCCCAGTCCTTAAGGGGAGGGAAGCCCTCAGTTTTATTGCCATTGAGGTGATGATCTTGTTTCACCAAGCTGAATCTCTGAATTCATTTTTTTTCCCTGAACTAATTTTTGTCCCAAAGGAAACATTGTTTTTCAAGGTGATTCAATTCTACTAGACTGCACAGATTTTGTGGCATTATTGGATTAAATAGGCTTTATGGGTTTACCTTGGGAACCTGGACACCATTTATAACATTTCTTTGGGGGAAATGCATTTCAAGCTCTAAAGTACCAGATCTACAAAAAGCTCATTAGTAAACCAGTAATGCCCTTTCTTCTCTTTGCCTCGCCTTTGCCTGTGAGAGAAGCAATCACACTGGTACCAACTGCATTCTTTTAACTAACTTCTTTTATCAGTTGGAATGCTTTTGTCTGTAAGTAACAGAAAACCCTTCTAAATGCAGCTTAAACAATACAGACATTTATTATGACATTCATCAAGAAGTCCAGAGAGAAGCAGATCTAAGAACTGGCTCAGCAGCCTGACAATGCCTTAAAGTACCTAATCTCTTTCTAACCTTCAGCTTTGCCATGCTCTGTATGTCATCAATCTTCCTCATCCCCAGCCCCCAGGGAGCAGCAACTCTATGCATTAAATCCTCATAACAACATCCAAAGGCTGGAAAGGAAGGGAATTGAGGTGTTTTCTTCTCATGCATATTTCTTTTACCAGGAAGAAACCTGTCCCAGAAGCCTTGCAACAGACTTTCTTTCAGGTCCTATTGGCCAGAACTCAGTTACATATGAACTCCAAATGAATCCCTGGTGAAAAGGGAATGAGATTATCACCTATATCCTTCATGTTTTATATCCTGGGCTGGGAGTGGGGCTCATCTCCCCTGGGCACATTTTTCCCAAACTTGAACAAAATTAGAATTTGGTTAAGAAAGAAAAAGAGGCAACTGGTTGTTGGTGGGTAACCAATACCAAGTCACAGTGTAATTTTACTCCTTTTTATTTTCTCTTGCTTAAGAGGTTTACTCTAGACCAATAACATATGGCACTGGGCTGCAAAGATGAGAATTTAATGGGATACAAAGCACATTAACAAAATGTGTGCTAAATTGCAATGCTATGGTTGTGCTGCAAACTCGATGTTGTGAAATTATATTCCTGATTAGACAGTATAAATAGTACGATGCCAATTTGGATGTTAGAGTGATTCATTGAGCTTAAACACATAAAGCATGGAGAGCTCCCTAGTGCTAACTAGGCTCACTTTTCACTGACCTGTGTCCAATAAGCCAAAAGATAAGCCATGTGGAATTCACATACAAACAAAAATGTTAGTTAATATGCCACTTACTATACGCTGAAATCGTGGCAGCTTTTCAATGATTAGTGACACAGAAAATCTTTGTCCAGAGACTATTAGTAGTTTTTTCAAAGCAATACCCTCTGAATTAGAGTCAATTATAACCAACAACACAATCATCAAAGTCACCCTTCTCCAGTAATACTCCCAGATATCCTGTTTAGTAAAGATGTTACTCCTTTTGTAAAGATCATACTCCTTACCACAAGGTTGTGTAAAAATAATTTGCAACCTAGAAAACACAGCTGAAGTCATCTTCTTTGTCTCAACAGGGCACAACAGTTCCTTCCACAGGCCCAACAGAGAGGACAACTGGGTTCCAATACCCACTCTACTCCAGTGAAGTAATCTGACATAGGCTGTGTTACAGCCAGACTAAATTACCTATGTCTAAAACAAAGCTGTGACACTTAAATACACGAACTGCAAGTCAGTGGTCCACTAGGAATTTTCCTAGGAATACAATGTTGTCCATAGAAGAAAGAATAGTCCTTCCACAACCATATCCATGTGTGGAACTTTGTGATAAGATCTGGGTCTGAGAGCAGGGACACCCTCTGTATCTCCTCTGTCTCCTAACTGTGAAATGTCATGTAGTCATGAACATTGTGTGCCATTATGACTTTCTTTAACTTGCCTCTCTTCCTAAGTGGGGTCAGGGGAGTGAAGGCTGGGATTCCCATAATTCTGTATTGAATTTCAATAGTTCTTCCTTCCCAAACTTTAGTTGAAGAGTGGGGAGAAAAGGATTTTCAAAAGAGGTAATCTTCTCACTTCATCAGCTTTAAATGTGTGCCTGAAAGTGAAGAATTCAATTCTTAAAGAGCATATAATGTATCTTTTCTTTTTGCACAAACCAAAAAAAGAGGACAAGACAATAAAGAGAAGGACACAGAATACACTTAAATAGGAAAGAAATATTTTTCAAATATGGTGAAAATTTTCTTACAAATTTCAGTCAATAGCAAGTTAAAGCAATCTTAAAATCAGAAATAAACAATGTTGAGGTGACCTAAAGGTGTCATATCACCTCAGTTTGAATCCCTAATGGCTGTGTTGTTTGCAAAGAACATTCTAACATTGCATTGTCCTATCAAATTTGAATTATGATCTTAATCAATTTATCAGTAATTATTTATTGGGTGTTCAGAACTAGGCTTGGCTCTGTGTTGATGAATACAGAGGGCCTATAAAACACAAAGCCTACTTCAAAGAGTTTACACTACAGTTGAGGATAGCACTATTTTACTTGAAATAATACAGCACTATGCAGATACTATATAAATTAAATGCTAAATGTACATGTGACCTAAAGTGTACACACGTTCATATATTTCTAATATTTTATTTCTCATCCACTTTCCTCTTTTGACTTTCTGTATGTGCAGTTCCTCTCATTGCCTCGGCTATTGATCTTTTGAATGTGGATGAAGTACCAGGGCTACTGTACTATAGATTTTGTCTAAAGCTGGGGTTTGTGACATTCTTTCTCTGCCTTTACAAAGTCCAAAATGAAACTAAGCTAAAGTATTTCTAAACTTTTTATAATGTGGATAACTTTCTGCTTGCATGAGAGTTGTTTGGAATTACTTCTCAGGAAAGAACAGACGTTGGTAAAGCTGAAGAACTAATTGGGCTTTGCACAGTTCTGTCAATACATGGGAAAGCTTCTGTCTATCCAGATACCTGCCAGAAACTAACAAAAAGTTTTCACTGACATGCAAAGCAAGAGTTCATTTAATTTTTCGGAATTCTATTTTTCAACTCTGTTCATTAGTTGAGTTTACCTTCTTTGTCCCTAATTATGTTGTTTTGGGTGCTGAAAGCTTTACTTTTTAAAAATATGTGTAACTAATTACAAAATTAAATAAATCTGTGCTTAATTGGAGGATGGATAGAGATAGCTTATGTTTCTGCAAAGAGAAAAACCAAAATAACTATCATGTTCAAAATCCAAGAAAGCTATATATACTTAAAAAAGTGAAACGTCTATCTATAATTATTTCCGTTTCCATCAAGAACTAACCAACTAACTAAATATAGCCTTTATTAAATCATACCTCAACTTTAGTGTGAAAATCTTATCAAACAACAATCTTTCACTAAGAACCTATTCAAAAGATTTTCTTCCTGAAACTGAGAAATTTGAATTAGAGATGCATAACAATAAAATGTCTACTTGATGAGTCTATTATGCATTGATAGACAAATATGTAGAAAATGGTTTTAGTCTCATCAGAAAGAAATGGTCTTAATATCCCTTCTTTCTTCCCATCTTATTGTGAAATAATATTTTAATTGTTCAACAATTGCTATCTTACCTACAAAAGGAAATTGCCTTTTAAAAAAGTAGGCCAAATAAAATAGGCCAACATGTTTATGAAGCAAAGTATTTTCATCCACTTACTCATAGTTCTTGGCTTTTGACAAGATGTCTCTGACATCTGAAATGGAAATATTCACTCTATAATTACACAACTTTATATGTATATTTTTTCATATATATATATTCATGCTAAAATTTTTTTTAGATGAGCTTATTTGAATAGTGTAGGCCATCCATTAAAATTGAGGAATTTATTCAGCTAAGTCTATGATTCATAAGCATATCCTCATATGACATCGAACTTTTTCCTGCCAAACATTTGTACATAGTTTTAAAGTTACAAAACTTTTGTATATAGTTATATCTTTGGGCCATTTATTCTAAGCAAGTGCCCATTAGAGCAAAGGTTATTTCTGCCCTACATTATGGTCCCTTACAATTAAATTATGAAGAGATTACAATGTTCAGATGATGAATGATCTAAATAGATAAGTAATTTTTAATGCTATGCTTTAAGATAAGAAGGGGATATTTATAAATGTTAGTCTAAGAAGTAGAAACTTTCAAATGATTTACAGCTTTCCTATGTAAAAACTGAGTAGCCTAATCTCCTTTTCAGTTTGAACATTTTGGGGGCCTCCTGAGACTAAAAATACATTCCAGAGAACACTGTATTTTTAGTTACCAAAATCTTATTACCATTACTGAGGCATAGTTATATTGGGAAATTTAATTAACATTTAATTTATTACAATAAATCTCATGGTCTTAACACTCTCTTACCATTATTTAGGAAACATAGCTATCAAAATATTATAAAATAGTACATGTATTAGTCAATGACAGCTAAAATTATGCTGGATAATAAGAAACCCCAAAATCTCAGTGACTTACCAAAACAAACACTAATCCCTTTTCTCACTCATCAGTCTTCGGGTTGGCTGCCAATCCACCAATCTCAGCTGGGCTTACCAGGGCTTGGTTAGGCTTGATTGGACTCCAGGCTTCAGGTCCAGTTCAAGACTGCTCCACTTGTCTTCATCACTGTAGGACCAGAGGCTACTCTGGGCAGATTCTTCCCATGGTAGATAGCAGAGGCCCAAGAGCTCAAGCTTAACCACACTAGTACATTCAGACATTCATAACTGCTCAGGTCGTGGCAACTCACATTCCATTGACTAAAGCAGGCCACATGGCCAAACCCAACATCAACGTGGTGGGAAAAAATACTCCACCTACCCTAGGAGGAGATAATAAAAAGTTCCTCAGCAAAAGGTTTGAGTGTATAATTCTACAACAGGGAAGGAATGAAGAATTGGGGACAATAACATTCTATAATATTTACATAATATTTTATAATAGACATTCATCACTTTAAATTTCATAAATATACTTGCACAGCTTGAGGAATAAACTCTTGATCAGTAAGGTAAAATGATCGACTTGTAATAAGAATTTAAAATTGAAAATTTAGCCAGAATTTATGTCAGTTTATAGTAAGAGTTTAGGTTAAACACACATTCAATATGTAATTGGATTTTTAATGTATGAGTGCAGTTAGATTATATCTCCCAGAATCAAATGTATATGACAATATCCAGCATCATTTCAAAAATTAAATTATTTAATGATGACATTGTTTGAAAAATGTACCTTTCCCTCTTGATGATTGGAAATATCACTTTTTCTAGCATAACTTTAGAGCAAGAAGCAGCCAGTAATAGAAATCTAACATTTTTCTCATCTGTTAAGGAAAAATACTTTTCTAACATGATTTCTACGATGTCCTATTGTAAAATTATGTTACATAGGACTACTTTTTTTAATGATAGTAAATCTCACATCAATAGAAACTCAAATACACTGGAAGGTGAAGCCCACAACCATCACCACATGCAGCTCCTTCCCCGAGAGCTTTAATAAACAATCCATCTGATTCTTGACATTGCTGCCCACAGTGGTGAGAAATGTAAAAGCTGATACATGATTTTTTGTTTCTGTTTTGAAATCACATGTGTTTTCAGTGCAAGAATTTCTAAGCATTGAAGGTGCTATTTAAGAATCACCCTAAGTCATATTAAAGTGTTGTGGCTAAAAGAGAAAGCGAAGATTTTAAATAGTACTTCCGAACTTAAATGTATATGATGACTCCCAAGTTACCTACAAAAAGAAGAACTTTTTAGCCATGTACCTTTCTAACTTCATTCTCCACTACTCCCCTATACTAGAGACAAATTAGGCCATTCCTTGTTTCCAAATTTACTCTAGGCTATCCTACCTTTTTAATTTTTTCTGGAATCTTTCTCTCCTGTTATCCATAACCTTCCAACATTTGCTCCTATTAAGAACTTAACTTCAAGGCCCAAATAGAACTTTCCTAACAAGCTTTTTTTGTTCCTCCTAAGACATTGAGTTCCCATTGCTTTTTGTATCGCTCTGGTGATATGTAACATAGCCTACCTTCTGCATTATTTGATTTATCAATAGTCATTTATTGAATACCTGCCATGTGTCAACCCTTCAGAAGATCAGCCTATTTTGCATGTTAGTTGCACCTTAACAAAGCGTAAGCTCCCTGAGATCAAACGCTGTCTTACTCATCTTTGTCTTCTCTGTGGAGCCTAGCACATTCTCTTTCACACAGTAGGTGCTTAATAAATATTCAAATTAAAAAATAGTTTGGTGGGGAAAAGTCTCAGCAATTTTTATTCATTTTGTCCAAGGGTTTTCACAAAATGATGTAAAATTTTACTTTAGGCTTCAGCACAAGCACCTGGATCACAGACACTCAAGAAACTGTAACAGGGTCATTAGAGGTAATTGGATCTATTTGAGCTAGGAAGACAGTGCCGTTTGCCTCAAGGTATTTAAAATCAAAGACAGAACCTCATATATCTGGGGTGATTTGAGTGTGGGTCTGCATAACAGTTGTGACCCCCCCCCGACTATTCTGGTTCTATATTAAGGATTTTCAACAATCAAATAGTAAATAATAAACTGACAAAAATGAGGATACATATACACACTAACCTGTAACACTTTATTTATATGACTACAGATCTCTACATAAATTAGTAACTATTTTTACTTATATAAAATAATAAAGCAGCTAAAATTTTATATTTATAAAGTTTTTTATCCTCTTTGATCTTTTTTCCCATCTTCCTTAAGCACAGCTTTTATATGCCACTAATTGCTCAAAAACATAGAGTATCCCATTATTTCTTTATGGGCATAGAATTTTAAAGCTAGAAGAGCCTAGAAACCATTGAATCTTATCTCTTAATTTTGCACAATAGCAATTGAGGTGCAGCAAATCACTACTGAAGTCTCATAACCTATCAGAAGCAAAACTGTGATCAGGCTCCCGACTCTGATGTAACATTCTTTCTACTTTCCCATCCTAATCCTGTTTAAATGCTTCTGTTGTTCAAAATCACTACAATGAGACTCCTTCACAATTACTTGAAATTATTTCCAACTGTACCCTCAACACAAATCTTTACTCAGGGCGATTGACTCCTATCACACAAACTTCTGTCATGAAAAGTCTTTCCTTAAATTCTCTTCTCCCCAAACTCAAAAGACCGTCCTCCTTTGTGAAACAAACTCTGCTGTTCCAACTCACAGTGAATCTCTTGAGTCTTCAAAAGAAATATTCTCTATCTACATGTTTAAAACTCTGCTAAGGTGCCAGACACAAAGACAACTTGCAACCAGTTTATAATACAGTTGGGGAGATAAAACATGTTTACATAAACAGGATAGATGATCATAAAGTGTTTGAAAATGGCCACAAAGAGCTGTAGGAGCATAAAAAAGAGACAGGTATAGGTAGAATCTAGTGTAAGTGTTTAAAGATAGTAAAAATTCTAGAAAGTGGGAAGGATAGTTCAAGACTAAAGTTAAGCATTGCCCAAAGACAAGAATTGGAAAGCAGAAGGAAAGCAGCAAGTATCAAATTTGGCAGGACCTTAGGGTTGTTAAGCAGGGTAGTGAGGACTAAGACAGGAGTAAGTCAGTGTGAAGCTTGGTCATAGACAATATTAATTTCTAAGAAAAGGTGCTTGGACTTCATTTTCCAAGAAATATGAAATTATTGAGAGTATTTGAGCAATGCAGTTTCTTGATCAGAGCTCTGCTTAGAAAGATTAAACCAGCTGGAATCTATAGAATGAATTGAAGAGGGATCTAACGCAGGCCAAATATACCAGTAGGGGGTGGAATGCTATTTCCAGGCAAGAGTTAACGAGGGCCTGGACTAGAGCAGGAAGTGGAAAAGAAAATATGGGGTCAAATGTGCAACAATACTAGAACAGAATCAATGGGATTTGGTAACTGGGTATGGGAAGAGAGAGTAGGAGTAGTTAACAGAGATGGCCATAAACAGAGAAAGAGAAAATGGAAGGATATGCAAGTGTGGTGGGGAAAATTATTATAATGCTTTTGAAAAATATTGAGTTCTAAATTAAATTCACAGCTTGCATACTATAATATGTACCACAAATCAGCACGTATATTTAGATACAGTAGCAATTTAATGCTTAATTACACACTGACACGTGGTTCATTAATTGTTCCAACCACTTCCATCTTGTCTCTTCAATGATACCAGATACTTCTTGAGGAAGAGGAAAAAAGGAGTGGGCGGAATGAACTGACATGGAGAAAACTCTTATTATATTTCACACTCAGGCCCAATACATATGCTGCTATTCCCATTTTACAGATAAGAAAACTAAAGCTCAAAACTATCAGGTAGGTTGCATATATTGCCAGAGATGATGTAATATGTCCCAGTCTTACTCACTCCCAGAACCAGGGACTTTCAGGAGTACCAGTGGATAGAGGTTCTGGGAAGCAGACTTGGGCTGAATATAAGAAAAAACACTTTTCAACAATTACAGCTGTGATGTTCAAGAAGAGAACTAAGACCTACAGGGAAATTTTAACAAGCTTATGTAAGTATGCAATCTTCGAGCAAAAGAAATCATGAGTTTTTGTACCAAATTGTCTCAAGTTAATAATGGAATGTGAGCAAGTCATATAGAAGCAAAAATTGAATAGTATAGCTTTTCCTTCTTCTTTGTGTCCATGTATACAGTTTTTAAATAGCCTCCTTTAGCTTTTTTTTTCAAACTCAAACGGCAGATTTTTTTCATCATTTTCCTTGTATTTAATGTATATGTGTGAGTATTGTGGTAGAACTGTATGTTTTCCTTAAATGTAAAGGCAATGATCAAATTCAAGAATTAGCTTCCAATTAAGACTCCAGAAAGTAATTTGTTTCTTTGTCAAAATATGCATCCTTACGTCACAGACTACTAGTGGAATGGATAAATGAAAATATGTTCCATGTGTACCACAAGAAAGTGAAAATTGAAAGTTTTTTGACATTAGGGAACCAAGCTTCACTGCACTTGCACACATAAATTCTCCATGAGCAAGTTATAAAATATAACGTGAATTAACATTTAGACTTTAAAATTGAAGCATAAATTTGAATCTTATCTTTTTACACAACCACACCCACCTGTGAAGAATACCCTCTCACAAACCTACCTGAGTATGAATGGTCAGCTGTCCTGCTAAAATCTGAACAAAATAAAAAAAGGAATATAGCGAAACTCAAAAACAAATTCTCCTATCTCCTGTCTCCTATTAAACTTTGTTTAATTTTTCCCAGACCCTCTTCATTAAGAAAAGTTAGTGTCATAAAAATTTTAATGTTTAACTGTATTATGGAAAAATCTATGGAAAAATATGTCTATGAACTGAGTGTAATTTCCACACGGTGCCCCTATACTGTAGATTATGTTAAATTGTGGTAGCCTGGCATGTAGAAACAGCTTAGTCCAAGATAAAAATGGTACCCAGTGCAAAAAGAAGAAAAGCTTCTTTGTCGATAGGCAGGTGTAGCTCAACAGCTAACTCCCTTCCAAAAACCCATAGCAAAGTCGGATGAGGTACCAGGAGTTGACGGATAAAAAATTTAGATGTCCTCAGAGAAACAGGCAGAAGTTTTGGGCCAGCATTTTAGATCTAAAACCCCCCAAGATTCTACCAGACTCCTGTCTGGGGAACCCTATGTCACCTGGCTCTTGAGTTTATCACCACAGCTCAAGCTGGGCAGATTGGTGACAGGGAACTCTGGATCCTGTACCTTTATAAGATCTCTGGAGTCTTGCACCAGAGTTCATGACAAATGGGACCAAGGCTAAAGACCTTAAAGGATTGGATTGGGTGTTGATAGCTGGCTCCAGGAGGAGGTATGGGGGCAAGGACAGAAACTTATCATTTCTTCTAGTTAGGGGTCCCCATCAGGGAGGACTGATATGTCTACGTGGGTGGTTTAATGCTATCCAAAAGCATATTCTCATTTTTCAAAGAGAGAAACTGGGACTATGAGAAGCTAACAAATGTTTCTCACATTATATAGAATGAGTCAAGCCAACATTTGTATTCAGACTCCAGAGTGCATAATCTTTCCACTATATCAAGAGGTTGTAATATTCCCTAGGCAGGACAAAGTTGTTTAAAAAAATACATTGTTTCCAAATTAAGATTCATCTTTCCATTTCTAATTTGGTTTATTATTTGAGTGACTATATAGTTCATAAAATAAGACTCTGGATCTTATGCTATCACTTGAACTTAACCTTTACTTTAGTTCCTCCTGATATCTTTGCCCAAAAGGAGACAAAATATTCTCTAACAATAAGACAACTTTTCCATGATTGATCCTTTCTCATAAAACTTCAACAATAGTTTAATTTTAATTAATTCTAATTCTTCTTGACCAAACCTTAAAATAAAAAGAAGAGAAAAATTAGCCAATTTAACAAAACTATTTACATTTTGAAATTAACATCAATACAACAACACAGAACACCAAAAAAAAGGGCAAATTTGGAAGAGTTCTCAGATACGAGACAAGAAAATTGCAGAAAAAAAGAGATTAAAAAAACAAGTAATTATTTTAAATATTGCTAAACAAAGGAAAGAAAGACTTGAGCAGATATTTTGAATTTGGGCAGCTTTCTTCTGACCATTTCCAAATAAACACACCAAAATTAGGAAGGGCACATTTGGTCTGAAACAATCTGGTCACTTGTGCTTAGAGTGGGCTATTTAGGAAAAGTTCCTTCTGCTCATTTAGACTATTAACCTACACAGACTTATAAATACATACACAAAAGTCAAATATAAATTACCTTCTTAATATGAAAACAACCACTCAAAATCTTCTGTGCATTCGATTATATATATTTGTATGTCCTAGGGAACACTGTATCAGGTATCAGCTGACTTAAATTCTAAGTTGAACTTTACCCCTTATTAACAGGGTGACTGGAGAAGTTAGTAATAACTCTGTGCCTCAGTTTTCTTATCTGTAAAGTAAAGGAGTTGGGATGGGTGATTTCTAAAGTCATTTCCAGCTATATGGTTATATATGGTTCTCAGACAAGTGAGATGAGGGAATCTATGTGGCTGTATTCAATTGCCTTTGTCCTTGGTCCTGAACAGCTTCGGACTTGAAGGCTGATTCATTACACCCAGGAAGGAGCATTCCCATCTCAATTTCTAAGATAATCATGGCCAGGTTTAACCCTTTCAGATTAAATGTTAATTTTCTTAGCCCTCTATATGTGTTAGCCCAAGACTTTCCTGTAATTAAATGTCAGTCTTTTGATTAATTCCATATTTGCTTCAGGAAAGTGCCTACTTTTATTTTAGTCCCTAGATTATTTCTAATGTGTGTGCTTCCTGCCCTATCTATGCTTGCTCTTGTGTTTTTATGCCCTTTTCCCTGCACCTAACTAGTGCTTTACTTTACTTTAGCTGATAATTCTCTTTAAGAGCCTGATCTTGCCCTTTAAGATACATTTCTGTCCCAATAGTATACAAAATGATGCACTTCTAGCTCTTTCTATCTCTGTTTTAAATCAGAAACATTTTATGTCAAGTACAGCAAGTCCTCTTGTTATTGCATATTCTTGTTCCCAAACATCTATAATTTTTCTTAAAATAATAGGGATTAAAATTCCCATCATAAAATGTGTTCCAAATTTTTAATTATTGGATAGGCAAGAATAGGCATGTTCCACTTATGTAACTTAAAGATTATACCATACTTCATAACTCAAAATTAGAAAAGTATAGTAAATTACCTGGTGTGCACATATGAGTCATTTTAGCAAATTATAAATTCAGTAATGAGGTAACTAAATTCAATGGTTCAAATGACTGACTCAGGTGGTAATTTATTACTATGTTTTTACCAAACACACATGTTGATATATTAATTGTTTTAATCAGTAAAAGAGATATACAAATGAGAATGGATAATTTCTATCTTTTTTCTCTTTCTCAATGTATTGTCTAGAGATTGTCTCCAGCCCGAAGGAAAAAAAGGGTGGGTGGAATAGTAAATCTTTATTGTATAAAAATTAAATAGGAAATAATTATCCTAACTATAAATCTCTGAATTTATCCACTGATTCATTAAAAATGATCTCAATTACCCTACGTCTAATTTATTTCATAATGTCTAAGGCAGAGCTCCAAGCTGCTGGCACTAGACAAGGACTTGAGTAGAGAACAGAGGGTAAGAAACTGACTCTGTCAGGGACGCTTAACTAAACAAAACCACTTAATAAGCGCACAAACACCAACTAATGCCAGGACAGAAGAGCATGACTGTGCCATTATATTTCTGCTTTCTATACACACTTCTGAAGAAGTACTTTAGGTTCTTTTCCGAGTTCTTTTACCCTTCAAGGCTATTCTTTGGGAGATAGTGGTATGAAGAAAAATAAAGTTAACATCATCAAGAAAGATTTCTCCAGAGTCTCCCAACTAAAGCCTTTGAGAAAGTTCTTAAATATTAGATACATCAACTGTTAATTCTATAAAAATTGTCCCCAATTGTAGTGCTTTTCTAGAGTCTAGTGAATAATTCTAAATGTTACTACTTGTTGTATGAGAAAATGAAGGCAGATTATAAACTCCCCTGGATAGTTTTTTCAAGTGATATAAACAATCAAATTCACCTTCCACTCCAGCAGTCTCTAAGCAAATTATTGGTTGCATTGTGTAATTTATGTTTACAATGATTAGCTAATAGTTTGTGATATATTAAATTTATAATGTAGAGTTGTGGTTTTTATTATGTATATATAGTTTATCACACATCGAGTCCCTTTTCTATAATTACTGTGTACAGTAAGTATATTTATTACCCATATTATGCCCTTTATAACAAAATTATAATATTTTAAATTTCTAGAGTGTCATGAGTGCTTTGTGTGAATTTTTAATTTTCTAAAAAGTATTTATTGAGAATCTGGCATATGTCAGTAACCCTCAAAGTGCCAGTAATATAGCAATGAAGAAATCTTGATTTGAATACTTATTGTTGGGAAATAATGTCCATTCTGTGTTTGAAATAGTTATCATTTTCTTTAATATAGTGTATAGGAATATGCTGCAATGAAACACAGCGACTTTTTGTAATTTAGTTATGGTAAGGCAATTTTTAAAATAGACAACCCATTACTAATGCTAAACATTCTCATGACCAATTACCTTTATATCATCTTGTCAGTTAGTCACGCTGAAAATCCAGTTTCTTCCTTACTAATAATACTTTAATTTTATTGCTTTCATTTTACACATGATGGCAATGGAAAATTCTACACACGTTGTTGAATCTTGCAGTTCCACAAGATGGTTCATCTTTCCACCCTACTGTGGCTGGATAGTATCCTTTCTGGACAAGATGTGCTTGTTCTTTTAGCTCATCTCTTTCTATTTCATTCTCTCTCCTCCCCCTTGAGGTGGCTATTATTCTTCTTCACCCTCTACCCCATAACAAACTTTCCTACCAAACTTGACTCCAGGGCCCCTTTGTGCCATCCTGAAAAAAGAATGGTATGTGAAATATCTTTAATAACATGTCTTTGCTACTTATATAAAGAAATACTGTAGGCAGAAAAATGTTGCATTTTTCTGTGATAGATTGCCATATCGTGATATCGTTGCCAAGGGACTATACTTTATTATATTTTTCAATGTCCTCACGTGAAGTATTTAATAGTAAACTCTTTGAGCATGCCAACTGTGAAAATGTTTATTATTCTTGATAAACTGGCAATTTTCCTATTATTAAACACTGAGCATTGTGTGATCAACTACATTTTTCCTTGACTGCCAAGAAACTTGGAGCCAGGAACCAATCCAAGCTTTATGGGACCTCGGGTCTATATAATTTTAGGAGACCTGCTTAAGAAAAAAGAATTCAAAATTATGAATAGAAAATTAGGTGCAGGACTATGGAAGAGCCTCGTCCAAGTTCAGAATCTTAAAACTTAAGCGTTATTAGCTACACAGTAAGTCCACTTCTGCTTAGCGCTGTTTTATACTCAACTGCTACAATCTTCCTCCATCATCATTTCTTAACACACTAGATAGCCTCTTATCCTTACACAGTTGGGATCCAGTTGGTTGGATAACTGAAATTTCTGGAAAATATGGAAGTTATAAAAGATTACATACACATAGACAAACATATTCTTTAAACATAAAGCATATAAACATTCATTTGTTTGTCAATCTTTTGATTGATATCCAAGGCTTTTTATTCAGGTAAGGAATTAAGTGCAAGTTAGTTAATGGAAGTTTTTCCATTTAATTTCCCCAATCCTCACCTTTTACAATTTGATTTTTATATCTTAGTTTTGGACTAATGGTTTCACATTTCTTGTATCTATGCTTTTATTGTGAACTGCCTCAAAATTGTTTTAAAATAAGCGCTTCAAAATCACTCATGACTATTTGTACATAGATTCTCTATTTTGTAGATTTTCAATGGTAGTGTTGCAATACATGGCTAATTACCTTGGATCTTTCCGAGTTGCTTCCTTTTGTTACATTTGGCATATGCTGTATAAATAAAATAAAATCCATCCTACTCATATGATTAAGGTTTTATTTTATATAATTTTGGACTGTATGTTGTTTCAGCTTTCCAAAATTCTAGATAGTCGATAACTGAATATACATTAAGTATCATTTCTTATACACATGGATTATTTAAGTATACTAAAAAATAATAGAGGTGGATGGATTTTGGTTTTTTACTTTAAATCAGCAAGCAAAAGTAGAAATGAGTTGATATTTCAACATAGCTTTTGTGTTTAATTAACATATGCTTTAAATTTGCATAGGAATAAATTGTAGACATATTAGATATTGCCAACCTGTTTTGTTACACAACAGTCAACAGCAAATGGTCATTGGTATTTTCATCTGACCTTGTGGTATGGAGTTTTAAGAACCTGCATTAGTGCATAGATGTGTACTATCCTTTGAAATCTGCATCCAATCTTCTGGGTTCAGTTTCAGAGTCCAGTGCTATCATTTAAAACAAAAACAGTTTGTTCTTTCATCTGTGCAACATAACAGAAGAATTTTAATCAAAATCAGACACATATTCTGAAGGAAATCACTGTCTACCCTTCCATGAAAGAACTAAATTTCAGAACCTTACTTCAAATTTCAGTTGTTCAATAAATTAATTTCACACATCTTATGCTGAGTCATCCAAGATGGAGTGATTTCAGTTCTTAAAACCAAAAGATGGTTTATTTCATAGTGTATGCCTTGCTTTGAGTTATAGTAATTTTTGAAACCCATTAATACAGGAAATTTGATTTACAACCATTTTGCAGACAAAAATAGCATGTTATTGCATGGATGAGAAAGAACAATTAAATACTTTTAAAACATATTCTAAGGGAAAGTATTAGTTTAGGTTATTATGAAAATACTGCCTAAATCAATAGGCCTTATAAAACTAAAAAATTTATAATCATGAGTTCTTTTAGAATTAATCATCTTAGGTTCTATTCTGAAATAATAAAATCATGCATCTTTATAAGCTGTAATTTCTGAAACTTGGTCATTATTTACTTTTTAAATGTGTGATGGTACCTCAGATGGATAATGAAAAGGATGGGGGATTAAAGTGATGACATAATAGAATGGACTAACATTATTGGTGCTGTTAGGCATGGAAAACTTAAAATAAAGAGAGAATAAGATTGAAATATATTAAAATAGGGGAGGTATTAATAGGCTGAACTGTGACTTTTCTACCAGCTTCAATGTTGGAAGACCTTTAGAAAATAAAATTAAGAAACACTTTTTAAGCACTGCTTTTCATAGTGAGTTCTAAACAGAGGTGATTCATTACCCTTAGGAGGTAGTATATAGTAAAAATACAAAACAATTCGTGCAAGATTTAGATATAGGATGGATGATGGTACACAATCAGGTTATTACAGAAAATGAAGAAGTTTGGGAGAAGTACTTCTGATCAAAGTGAGGAGAGCTACCATAGCTTGGTGCCCCTGGCAGAAATAAAATATTGCATAGATGAATAGCAATTTTTCTCTAATTGTTTTGTTTTATTTTTTCATTTTGAGAATATAGTATGTTTTTATAATATAGGCTATTGTGAAAAATGAATCATCTAAAGAAGTATTATTTTGAATGAATTTACGTAATGATTTATAAGATAATTTACTCTAGTTCTTTAAGTAAAAAGAAATGTATTAGTTATAATCACATGTATATTTAAAATAAAGTTTAATATATTTCAAAAATTCATTCTGAGTGCTTGCTTCATAGTGATAACTCAGGTATTAGGTATTGACTTAAATAATGGATCCAATTATAGGATCTAAGTTCCTATAAAACAAAATTGACAGCGTATTGCAATAAGTGTCATTAAAAACTATAAACATGACTTTCTAAAATGCCAGCTTCCCTTTTCTGGTTTGCTCTTTGAATGGCCACAAATTTTCATCTGTAATTCTTCTTGTGTGTATCCGTCAGGATAGGCTTGGTAACACTGTGGTAACAAATAACCCTAAATGTCTCAGTAGCTAACACAACAGACGTGTATTGTTTTAGTTACTTTGTACATCCAGTGCAGACCAGTTAGGAGTTCTGCATTTTATTGTCTTTCAGAGACAAGATTGATGGATGCTACAGCCACTGTCTGAAATGCTGCCAATCACCATGGCAGCAGGAAAGAATTCATGAGGGTCTCACTCTGGCAATTAAATGCTCTGGCCTAGAAGTGACCCTTGCTACTTCTGTTCATGACTCCTTTGACCAGAACTAGTCTTATAGACTCACCTGAGGATGCCAAGTAAAATAAATTCAAGACAGAAAATCCCACTAGGTAGCCAGACATCAGAAATAGCAGGTGAACAGCACTAAAGATTTACACACTGTACTTAGAGCACCAACCTTACTGTTTTATTTTTTTATTATTATTTTTGTGTGTGTGAGGAAGACCAGCCCTGAGCTAACATCTGTTGCCAATCCTCCTCTTTTTACTGAGGGAGACTGGCCCTGGGCTAACATCCGTGCCCATCCTCCTCCACTTTATATGGGACGCCGCCACGGGGTGGCTGACAGGCAGTTCGTCGGCGGGCGCCCGGGATCCGAACCCGCGAACCCTGGGCTGCCAAGTGCGGACTAAACCGCTGCACCACCGGGCGGCCCCAAGCTTACTATTTTAAAGGCAACATTATTGATTGAATAACTCAGTTAAGTGTTGACCACTTTGAAACACAACCATGACTAAAAAGTGATATGAACGGGCCACTTTTCTGGCCTAGCAGAGAGAAAGAAGCCTTCTTAAGAGCCAGCTCCCGCTGGGACGCCTTGCTAAGGTTTCAGTGTACTTCAAAAGCCTTTTACTAATTGTAAGCTTGGATAAAACTGCTATTTTGAGAGGATGAGTGACGTCAGTTACAAAAACACTTCGGCAAGAGTGGTCAGCTCTTGGCAAGCCATCTGCCCCACCAGGGGACAAAGGTCTGGAGAAGAACAAGTGCATACTGTTATCACTGTCGTAACTGAGAGTGAACTTAGCCCTAAAAGTTGTTTCATCGAGGTGCTGAAAACGCAGCCATTTTAAGAACAGGTGTTCTGCCAAAATGTCTTTTGACCGGCTGCTACTAGAAAATGCATAACTAATAAATTGAGAGACAGACTGAGGTCCTCAGCACAGGAACAATTTTCCCTGTCCTAAAGGACATGAAAGAAAAGAATTTTAGGGATGGTTTAAAAAATACAGCAGCTTCTGAACCTCTGAACATTATCTGCATGGTAGGAACAACTAACAGCACAGTTAGTTTCACATGATGCCTTATATTCAATTTCTCATTTTCCCTGGGATGACAAACATTTTGAAAATGAAATAGTAGTCTGAGGATCAAATAGTAAAGCTTTTAGTGGATGTTGCTTTTGAAATAACTTTATCTGTGACACACTGATTTTACATAACAGGTCACAGATCCTATAAATATTAAATTAAAGAAAACTGCATAAATATTTCAAACTTTGCTATTTTAAAGTATTGGGAAGTTAGAATGAAAGGAGAATATTAGTGCTTTGTATTATAATAGTAAAATGAGATAAAAATATAAAGAAAAGATCACTATCTTTTGGAATATAACCAGCTACTAATTATTTTTATCATTAAACAAAAAACTAATAGCTAATGTTTCTTGAATGTTTACCATGCACCAGGTACTATCATTATAAACACTTTATGTGTATTTACTAATTTTATTCTCACAACAATCTTCTAGTGTAGGTATTATTATTAGCAGTTCACAAATGAAAACATTAAAACACGGTCTGATTCCAAAAACTTTGTATTGACATTCTTTTGAGAATGTAGGCTTTTGAGGCAAAGAAACTGAGATTCAAATCTTGCTCTGCCATTTAGTAAAAGTGGCAGCCACTTTGAACAGTTATTAAATCTCAGTAAGCATCAATTTCCTCATTTGTAAAACTCATGAGCTTTTGGTGGGAAAAAGTATAACTAGGAATCCAAATTACTTAGCACAGTCTTTCCCCTAGTAAGCTTCCAAAAATGTCAGCTAACATTATTATTCTTATAATTGTAATCTTTAGATGTAAAGGGAAGCATCTAGCACAATCTCAGGACTATCATAGATCCTTAATAAATACTAGTTTCCTTTCTTGTATATCTTCAAAAGTCTTAATAGACTGAAGAAATAAAAGACTACCCCTCACGTGAAGTAGAATCCAGCTGGAATGGAATCCCACAGGACTGTGAGAATGTGTCTATGAATGACCTTGAAATGAAAACCCATGAACTATTTTTAATCCTGATTCTAAATTTAACTGTGTCATAGTCTCACATTAGTCCTCTCCTTGCCAGGGAGTTTGGTGTTCATTTAACATACACCGGGTCCTTTTTTCAGTGTATCAGCTTTCAAGCCCTGGCATAGAACCAGTTTCAATGACTATTCACATTTCCTACAGAGGCATAGTGAAATTTAATAAAAGATCTGTGGGTTGCAGGGGGAGGGGAATAGGGGATCAGGATATGAAAGATTACTGATGGCTGTAATATATTTCTTTCCTCTTTTCAAAAGCAAAAATCACAAAGCACTTTCAAATTACTGAGAAAATTACAATTGGATATTAGCATTTTTTAAATTCAAGCATCATCACCGATTATTAAAATGAATGTCGGGGCCACCCGGTGGCGCAGCGGTTTAGTTCTCGCTTGGCAGCCTGGGGTTCACAAGTTCGGATCCCAGGCGCCCGCGGACACACTGCCTGTTAGCCATGCCTTGGTGGCGTCCCATATAAAGTGGAGGAAGACGGGCATGGATGTTAGCCCAGGGCCAGTCTTCCTCAGCAAAAAGGGGAGGATTGGCAACGGATGTTAGCTCAGGGCTGGTCTTCCCCACAAAAAAAATAAATAAATAAATAAATAAATAAATGAAATGAATGTAGTGCTAAAGTGTATTTGAGGTTTAGTGCTCTGAGAAAAAGTTCTCTGGAAACCAAAGGTAACTCCTGTCCTGTCTGATTAAGGATAGCTGTCTGCAAAACTAAATGAGGCATCAACATTGCAAGCTCAAATCAATTTAATTGATTTGTGAGTATCATTATCCAATTTGTTATGTTTATATTTTCAATTGTCGAAAGCAGACTGCTGATTAAGGGCTGTGTTACAGATGTAGTAGTTAGAGGATGGAGAGTCCGATCATTAGTCTATATCATACAGAGCTGGCCAAGAACATTACCCTTCAAAAATGGAAGAGTAACAGCTTGAGGAATAGGTCCAATATGACACAACAAGTCCAGGAGGTGAATGTGGAGGTGGTACTACACTTAAAAGACTAGTTTGGTTTCCAGAACTGCCAAGTAAAAGTTCCAAAAGTTGACTGAAGGTAAACTTGGCTCTATTATGTTAGCCTAGCAAGTTGAAAAGTGATAGTCAAGAATTCTATTCTGAATTAGCTAAGTTTTTTACTAATAATTGCCATTAAAATTATTTTTTAAAAAAAGCTGAATGTATGATCTTGCTTATTTCTAATAAAAAATTAGCCACATATTAAATTATTTTTGTTTAACATTTCTACTAAGTTTTTGATGGAATAAAAATATCAAACTACAACATTTAATGACAATATTTAATTTCTTTATGCCAACAGATTTGAATTTTAAAATATCCATCTGTGTAGGGCATTTTAAAACTTCTTATTTGCTATCTCATTGATAGAGATGAGGAAAGGAGAATATATATACTGAGCTATTATGAATAAAAATATTTCAATTAAAAAAAAGACAAAGTAACAATCTTGTATTGGTTGCAATTGCTTATTACAAATGCTTTATTTCCTAGCATTGCTGAACTTTGTTTCATCAGGTAAAATAAGTCAATTGAGGCAACAAATAAAATTAAAGGCTTCACTTCCAGCAAATGCTACTCAGGAGGAAATAAACCAATGAGAAGAAATCCCCCCTCTTCCCCATTTCTCATCTAAAACATTCTGGAAGATAGATCTATAAGGGGCAGCTCACTCTTCCAATGAGAAAAATTAGGATTAAAACTACATAGAGTTATGCACTACATAGCGATGTTTTGGTCAGTGACAGACTGCATTTAGGTTGGTGGTCCCATAAGATTATAGTGGAGCTGAAAAATTCCTATCCCCTAGTGATGTCATAGTCATTGTCATGTCATAGCATGATGCATTACTCATGTGTTCATGGTGATGCTGTTGTAAACAAACCTACTGCACTGCCAGTCATACAAAAATATAGCACATACAATTATGTAGAGTACATAATATTTGATAAAGATAACAAACCACTACGTTACTAGTTTATGGATTTACTGTACTATACTATTTATCATCAGAGTATACTCTTTCCGCTCATAAAAAAAGTTAACTGTAAAACAGTATGCCAAGTTACACTGACAGCAACATCATACTTCTCATGTTTATTGTATCTCTTGATTGCATCATTTTCTCTTGTGCTTGATTTAATCTCATGTTGTTTTGTTTATCATGGCCCCTAAGCATACAAAATCCACTGCTGATGTTGCCAGTAAGAGGTCACATTGAGTGATTGACCTGGATATGAAATTAAAAGTGCTTAAGGACTATGAAGGTGGAAAATCAGTGATGGTTATTGATTGCCAATCAGGCATGTCCCACTCCACCAAAGCTACCATCTGGAAGAACAAGAAAAAAGTGATGTAAGCTGTTCAAGGATTGCTTCATTGAAGACAACAAGATCAACAAAAATTTGAGAAAAGCCAATATCAAACATGGAGAAACTTCTAATGACCTGGATTGTAGACCAGACATAGAAGTATTTTCCTCTCTTCACTGTGGTGATGATGGCCAAAGCAAAAAGTTTGCAATGTTGAAAGAAAAGGCTGGACCCAACTATGATATTGAATCTATTGCCAGCTCTGGATGGTTTAAACAATTCAAGAACTGTTATTCACTACATAATATGAAAGTGAATAGTGAGTTTGTGAGTGCTGATGTGAAGGCAGCTCAAGAATTTTTGGAAACTCTAGATAAGCTGATTGTAGAGTAAAATTACTGGCCAGACCAAATAATCAATATGGATGAAACCTCCCTATTCTGGAAAAAGATGCCTGGAAGGACTTTCATCCATAAGGAGGCCAAGTGATTGCCAGGTTTCAAGGTTAAGGACAGAATAACAGTTTTGCTTGGGGGCAATTTTGCAGGCTACAAATTGAAACCCTTTATGATACAGTACAGTGAGAACCCCAGGTCCTTCAAGCATATCAGTAAGCACACACTGCCAGTGCACTACAGGAGCAATAAGAAGTCGTGGATGACCCAGCTCCTCTTCCAAGATGCCCTCCTGAATTGCTATGCCAGTGAAATGGAAAAGTACTGTTTGGAGGATAACATACATTTCAAGATTTTGCTTATTGTTGATAATGCTCCTTGACATCCTCCTTTTATTGGTGATCTGCATCCCAATATCAAAGCAGTGCTTCTCCCTCCAGACAGCACCTCTTTGATCCAACCAATGGATCAAGGATGTATTGCAGCCTTTAAAGTCTACTAAATGGGGAGGACCTTTGTCCAGGCTATTGCTGCAACTGAGGAAGACATTGAGAAAAAAAACTGATGCATTTCTAGAAGGATTACAATATCTCTGACTCCATCAAGAACCATGCTTGGGCTTGGAGTGATGTCATTGAGGAGTGTAAGAATGGCATCTGGAAAAAGACACTCAAGAGATTTGTCCACAACTTTAAATTATTTGCCAAGGATGAGGAGGTGGCAAAAATCAACAAGGCTGTGGTTGAGATGGCAAACAACTTCAACTTGGGTGTGAATGAGGTTGACATTGAGAAGCTCCTAGAGTTGGTTCCTGAGTAACTGACTAATGAGGAGTTGTTGGAACTGGAACAGGAATGCATAGCTGAAGAAGAAACAAGAGAAAAGAAAACTGCAGAAGGATCTCTAAGAAAATTCACAATAAAGAATTTAGCAAAGGCTTTTATAGACCTCAACAAGTTCCATAAAAAGTTTAAAAACATGGACTCCAACACTGAAAAGTTTTTATTAATAGAATGGAATATTCATGGTGCATTACCTGCTTATAAGCAAATCTATGACAGAAAAAAGAAACAAATCAATCAAACCACCATGGACATATTTCTAAAAAGAGTGACACACCCTCAAGAAGCTGGTCCTTCAGGAGGTGTTCTAAAAAAGGCATTGTTATCATAGGAGATGACAGCTCCATGCATGTTCTTGCCCCTGAAGATCTTACAATGGGACGAGATGTGAAAGTGGAAGACAGTGATATTGACCATCTTAACCCTGTGTAGGCCTAGGCTAATGTGTGTGTTTTTGTCTTAGTTTTTAACAAAAAAGTTTAAAAAGTAAAAGAAAAAATTTTGAAATAGAAAAAAGCTGATAGAATAAGACTATAAAGAAAGAAATTTTTTTGTACAACTGTACAATATGTTTGTGTTTTAAGCTAAGTGTTATTACAAAAGAGTCAATAAGTTAAAATTTTTTTTAATTTTCTAAAGTAAAAAATTATAGAAGCTAAGGTTAATTTATTATCAAAGAAAGAAAATATATATTTTTATAAATTTAGTGTAGCCTAAGTGTACAGTGTTTATAAAGTCACTGACTCACCCAGAGCACCTTCCAGTCCTGCAAGATCCATTCATGGTCAGTGCCCTAGACAGGTGTACCATTTCTTATCTTTTATACCACATTTTTACTGTACTTTTTCTATGTTTAGATACAGAAATACTTACCATCGTGTTACAATTGCCTACAGTTTTCAGTACAATAGCATGCTGTACAGGTTTGTAACCTAGGAGCAATAGGCTATACCATAGAGCATAGATGTGAAGTTAGGCTACACCATCTAGGTTGAAGTACACTCTATGATGTTCACACAATGACAAAATTACCCAACAACACATTTCTCTGTATGTATCCCAGTTGTTAAGTGATGCATGACTGCACAAAAATTGAATTTTGCTATCCTGGTCACCGAGTGGTGTTCCTACAGGTTGATCCTACTCTTTTGAAAAATAGAAAAAAAGCAAAAAAACTGAAGGCAAGCAGCAGATCCAATATCCAAGAGGAGTCGGAACCAGCAAAGCAATCACCAGCCACATCCATCATGAGGCAGAGGACTGTATCTTGAGAGTGTCATGCACTGGAACCAAGAATGGAACATTAGGGATAATGGACAGTGGACATCATCACATCTTCTTGGTGTCCTGCACCCCTAACATACAATCTCTTTTTAAAGCTTATGGTCAATGCTTAATCTGATGTGACTGGGAAGAAGATGAACCAGCTGTTTCCCCCTGCTCTCAATTCCTCTGACTTACTCTGGAGCTTTCTGCAACATGCAAGAACAAATATTCTTAAAATCTTGCTAATTTTTCAGGAAAAAACACATATAACTAATCAAGAGTCCACTGGGGTAAGCCATTTGTCAGTCATAGCCATACCTACTGAAAGTGACTTTTGATTAACAGTGACTTGTAAAATAATGTACCACATTGTAAGGAACATTTGTAGGAAGGCAACACAAAGGTTTCTTCGTGGTTAGTTCTTTTTTGTGCCCTAAAGGATTAGTTGGCTTTTTAAGGATTTTTAAACATAAAGCTCTTCTACCTTCCTCTGCAATTCTTGAGCACCACTGAGCATATTTTGATTATTTTTGGTGCTACTAGTTTGATAGTCTTCTTTCTTTAGATGCAATTCACTGACATACACTGCTTGACAAGAAAAAAGGAACCCACAAGAATTTCCTGAGAAGACATTCATATGCAGCGTGTATTAGATTTTTCATTTTCATTTGGCATTATCCAACTCAACTAATTATGTAGTCACTCAACGTACACTTTAAAAAAGAAAGTCTTAAGTAAGGAAAAAAAACTCCCTTGAAGTCTTGGTGCCCAACCTCAGAGATATTCTTGTCACCTTTAAATAGAAGAAAATTATATTGAATCTTTTACATATCTGCATGTCATGTGCTTCCTCCTCTCTCTCTCTTTTTCCACCTCTGCCCCTTACCCTCCCTGTCTCTATATCTATTTCTCTAATGACTTGTTTTTCTGGAATACAGGGTCTTTAATGATCCATTCAGTGGTTATCGTCGCTACAGTTTATTGCTCTTTTCTGGGCTGTTGCTATCTGTGGAGGTTTTGGCATGTTATAATTCCCTGTCAAATATATCTATTACATAAGTTTCTCATTCTCTTTCTCAGGGTATAACTTATGCGTAAATTCTCCCAAACATAAAAATGAAATGGTCAATTGTGACATGAAGTGAAGATGTGGCAATGAACATATGCTACCAGTACATATTTACAAGCAAATACTGTATTTCAATCAATCATTCTAAGATGTCATTGATTATAAGGCACATCATTATATGCACCACTAAGAAAACATATTTCCATTTAAATTTGACACATCATCAATTGTAAGATGCATCCCCATTTCATAGATGAAAAATATGGAGAAGAGGGTACCACAGAATTGATAAATGTGGGAAGCTTATGTATGCTGATGTGCCTTTTTCCTTTGTAGTACTTCTAATGTCAATTACAGAGCACACTATATTTTACTTACCTACCTTCTTTCACTCTTCTTTTTTCAAATCAAATTTATGTGCAAATAATATTGCTGATTTGACCTTGATTTTAGGATGCAGTTTAAGGCCTTGCTTGGATTCCCTCCAATCTGTCATGGACTTGGCACCGTTTACTCCTGTGGAGTTAATTTCATTTATTCTGCTTTCATTTAGCCAGCAACATAGACATCAGAGAGAGCTGGCAAATGCATCAATACCTGGGCACTACTCTGTTATCCTAGAGTAAAAGGATTACTCCAAAATGCACATCAATGTTAAAGGCATTTGGACTAGTTCTGCAAAATCGTAAGGAAGGAAAAGTTAGTCCTTCCGTGTCATCCTTCTTTCTGACAGCCAGTTTTCTTACTTAATATTTCCAAACATAAAGGTCAGAGGGTGCCCTACTATTCTGGGTTAAGCTCACAGCCCCTGCTAATAGCAGCATGTTCTTTCTCTCATATCCTCAGGGATAGCAGTTTAGCAATTAGCAAATCTGATAATCCTTCCAACTGGCCCAAGAAAAGGAAGTGGGATTTCGCCCCCAGAAAAAAATGTTATGCATTTAATACTGATCTTTTGGAAAGCAATTAATATTTTTCATCCTATAATTAGGGATTCCAAGTGAGTAGAGGTGGAGGCAGGGCAGTCTTAGAAGAAATAGCAAGGAAGGGAAGTTATGATAAGTTACCATGTAAGAAATGTTGGGGCAGGTGGACCATCTATCTATCCATAGTGTATAGTTAATACTCCAAGCCGTTAATGCCAAGGATTTAGGTAAGCATTTGCTTCATCTCAATGAAAAGTTTATAATATAATTTATAAATATAATAAATACATAGTATGTATTATAATAATATAATTTATTATAATTATATTATTTAGAAATATAATACAGTTTATAAATAATTACACAGCAGATTCTGGAAAAAAGTCATCCATTAATATTTTTTAGCATCTGTTACCAGCCTAGCCTGGGCTAGGTGTTAGGGACAGCAATAAAATGGATTTGGCTTTTGTCCTCATGGGATTTGTAATATAGCAGAAAATATAGACATTAAATAAGTAATTATAGGTGTAATAGGTATTATTAAAGAGATGTGCAGGATGTTATGAGACCCTACCTAGTGTTTGGCAAGGGTCAAGGGGATGACCTCTTATTTGAGACCTCAAATATGGGTGCATGTTAACTTGATGAAAGTAGGGAATGTGATGGGGCTTCTGGACTCAGGGAAGCATAGGTCTATTTGAGGGCCCATAGGCCAGAGAGCTAATAGCACCTTACTAAAGCCAAAAGAAACTAAATGTGAATGAAATATAAAGAAGGAAACATGTAAGAGATAAGGTTTGAGATAATAGGTGGGGATCATGCACAGTGTGGGAAGCCCTGTAAGCCATTTAAGGAGTTTGGACTTCATTCTAAAAGAAAGAGAAAGCTGTTAAAGGGTCTTAAGCAAGAATTAACCCATTTCATGCTTTTATTTTTTATTTTTTTTAACACTCTAGCTGAGATAAAGAATAGTTTAGGGAAGGGATAGACTGGATGCAGGAGACCACTTAGAAGGCCATTGCAGTGGCCCAGGCTGGGACCATGATGCTGGGGAATCAGAGCAGGGTGGTTGGCAGTAGAATGGGAGAAAAGTGGATAAACCTGAGAGCAATTTGGAGGTAGACTCTAAGATTTATATGGGCGATGAAGAAAAAGAAGCCATCAAGGATGATTGCATGAGTCTCTTTTTCCTCTTAAGCAACTGGGCATGTAGTGATACCATTTCTGAAAAAAAGAAAATTAGAGGAAAAAAAAACAGAAATGGAGAAGAAATTCTGGAGGAACTCTGACATTTAAGGATCAGGCAGGAAAGAAAGAAATGACAGAGAAGATAAAAAAGGTACAGCCAAACCAGGAAAAGAACTTATAAGAAATTTTATTAAAGACACTAAGGGTCAACAGTGTCAAATGGTGTTGACAAATCAAGCTAGATAAAAACTGGAATTGTTCTACTGGATTTATTGACATGAAACTCACAGACAACTGTGGTGAGACTAGGGTTGGCCATGTAATACAGGTAGAAACCACGAGGAATGACTGAGAGGGAAGGTAATGAATTGCAGAATATAAACTCATTTAAGAAGTTTGACAGTGAAAGGGAAGGTGTGAAATATGTTTACATGCATGTAGAAAGGATGTGTTAGTCAAGGTTTTTTTGAAAGCAAGTAATAAAAACTCACCTTAAACTAGTTTAAATAAAAAGAGAGGAAATTTCTTACAAGGATACAAAGGAATCTCAATGAACCCAAGGGTAGGCAGGGAATACAACTTGCCAGAATCCAATTCACTAAAATCAATTTACAAAATTCACTTGTTTGAGTATTTAGTTTTAACTGACCAGATTTTATTGTGATTACATAAAGTATGCGGAAATGTTATTTTTGTCTCTGCCCTAACTCTCTATTGCTAGAATAGAAGACAGAAGTGCAGATAAAGAAGATTGAGAGGCACAAGATAATATAACCACAAGAATGAATGTATTTTTTTGGTGAATATATTCTTCTTATGAATATATTTTTATAAATATGGTAATAAAAATATATTTTATTCTATGAATAATTCTTATTGATAGTGATATATATTAATAAGAATATTTACATTCAAAATTATGTTCTTATTAGTACAACCTTCTTCTACCCTTCATTCTGCATGTCCTCATCTTAGTGGTCAGCAGTTAGGAGAATCAGTGGCATCCATATGGCGGAAAAAAGAGTCTAGGGTTGGGAATATGAGAGAGAGTTACTGGCTGAAGCACTTGGAAATCTTGCAAAAAGGGCTACTGAGAAATCTTTTCTCCTGATTCAGGAGTCAAGGGCAGAAAGGAAGGAAAGCTGATGGAGTTCAAATCTCAGTTAAAAAAAGAAATTCTGATCTAGGATCAGATACCTGTTATTATAGTAAGGTAGATCATTAATTTTCTCCATAGCTGGTATGAACCTGAAAAAGGAGGAATATATGTACTTATTTTCTACCTTTCATAGACAAACTTCTCAAATGAATGTATGATTTTAATAGCTAATACTTATCAAACACTTACTATATAACAAGGTTTTTACTTGGTCTTTACAACAATTTATGATGATGTAGTCATTATTATATGCATTTGATTGGAACAGAAGGATTAAACAATTTGCTCAAAGTTGCAGCATTTTTAAAGGATGAAATCATAATTCAAAGCGGGACGATCTGATTCTGGAGCTCAGATTCTTATAAACACTAAGCAACTACTTCTGCACTTTTACTTTGCCTAGTTTGTCTCCTTGCATCCAACTCCTATCCCACCACTCAACTAGTTCCGCATTCTTACAGGCCACAGATCACCATTTAGTCATCAATTCACAATGTCCCTTTCTTGACTTTCCTGTAACTTTTAATGAATCTGTTTTGAAGCTTTCTCTTCTCTTGATGTCTGTAAACTTTCTTGTTTTTCTTCTACCTTTTTCAACACTTCTCTACTTTGTCTCCTTTCTTGGCTCTTCTTCTGCATCTGCCCCCTTAGGGTCGGTCTGTCTCAAGTTTTCAAATCTAAGCCTAAATCTACATCTACTGCTTAAATCTCCTTTAGAAATAAGGCCCTTAAAGGAAATTCTCTGAGCAAAGAGCTTGATACCCTAATAGAACTATATACTGTAACCTCCACTCCAGGCATAGCCTGGGTTGGATGATGAGTGCACAGATCCCCAAGCCATGATGCACCTCTGACTGACTCCACATTACCACTCTCTAAGTGGAGCCTCCTATCGTCCACTGAATGGGCCCCCTCCTCACACACATCCAGGACACAGCTATATGTGCTGTGACCTATAGACCCTGTGCTTTGAATAGCCTTGCTGGACTGGTCAAATCTATTTACACCATCTAACTAGATCAATTTCCCCAGTCCCATCTGATCCTGGATTGCTTTTCTCTGCCATTTCCAGTGTTAATTCCTGGTTCCAGCACGCCTCATACTTTAACTTGATGTTGCAGCCTAGTTTCCCTATACGACCTTATTACTGCAGCCTAGTTGGTCTACTTGATGACTCCAAAATACTGTTTGTACCGTCCAGGAGGCAGCAGAGCAGAGTGTGGGCTCATAAGTCAAACTACCTTATTATGAGTTTTGAAAGTTCTTTATATATTGTGGATAAAATCATTTATCAGATAAATGCTTTCCAAATATTTTCTTCCAGCCTGTCTTGTCATTTAATCTTTTTAAGAGTGCCTTTCAAAAAACAGAATTTTTAAATTTTATTGTTTCTCATTATCTTTATTTATGGACCATGCTCTTGCCTTTGAATTAAAGAAATCTGCCTAACCCAAGGTGAGAAGGATTTCTCCTATGTTTTCTTCTAGAACATTTGTAGTTTTAGGTTTAAAATTTAGTTCTATGATTCTTTTTGATGATTTTTGTATTTGGTGAGAGGTCGGGATCAAAGTTCATTTTTTGCATATGGAAATCTAATTGTTCAGGTATCATTTATTGAAAGATTATCCTTTCTCTACCAAACTGCCTTTGAACTTTTGTCAAAAATCAATTGACCACATAGGTGTGGGTCTATTACTGGACTGTCATTTCTGTTCCAATAGTCTATCTGCCTATCTTTGCCTCAATACCACACTGTCTTTATACTATAGCTTTACAATAAGTATGGTAAATCAGGTAGTATTAGTCATCCACATTTATTCTTCTTTTTAAAATTTGTTTTGGTTATTCCAAGTCCTTCACATTTCCATATGAATTTTTAAAAATCAATTTAGCAATTTCTAAAGTCTCCTGGAATTTAAATTGGAATTGCATTGATTCTATACATTAGTATGGGGAAAATTGACATCATAACAATATTGATTCTTCCTGTCATTGAAGATGGTATGTCTCTACTGTTATTTAAAATTTGTTGAAGCAATATTTTGCAGTTTTCTGTGTACAGACCTTGTACATCTTACATCAGATTTATCCCTAAGTACTTCATATTTTTTGATGCTATTGTAGTTGCATTTTTTAAAAAAATTCAATTCCTTCTCATTAGTTGCTTGTGTTCTGAAATACAACTGATTTTTTGTGTTTTGATCTCATATTCTGTAACATCACTAAAATCATGTATTTGTTGTAGTAACTTTTTTGCAGGTTCCATTCAATTTTCTATATGAATAACCACATCATTTGTGGATAAGGACAAGACCTTCTTCTTCCTTTCCAATTTGGATGATTTATTTATTTATCTTCCCTGATTGCACTGTCCAGAATTTTGAGTACAATATTGAGTGGAAGTGATGAGAACAGACATTTTACTTCTCTGATTTTAGAGGGAAAGCACTTAGTCTTTCAACATTAAGTATGTTAGCTGAAGGATTTTTGTAGATGACCTTTATTAAATTGAGGAAGATCTCTTCTCTTTGTACATTGCTGAGAATTCTTATCAGGAATGGATGTTGGATTTTGTTAAATTATTTTTCTGTGTTTATAGAGATTATCACGTGATTTTTCATTTTAGATTTTTAATATGGTGAAATATATTGATTAATTTATAAATGTTTAACCTTGCATAACTTAGATAAGCCCTGCTTGTTCATGATGTACTATTCTTTTTAAATGTTGTTGGAATTGATTTTCTAATTTTCTAAAAATAATTTTTGCATATAGGTTTATGAAGGATATTGGTCTGTAGGTTTTTTTGTTTTTTGGGTTTTTTTTGTAACGTCTGTGTGTGTTTTTGGTATAATGACAATGCTGGCCTTATAGAATGAGTTGGAAAGTATTCCTCACTCTTCAATTTTCTGGAAGTTTGTGTAGAAGTGGTATTATTTCTTCCTTAAAGTGTTGATAGAATTAATCATTGAAGCCACCTGGGCTTTCGTCATGGGAAGCTTATTAGTACAAATGCAATTTCATATATGTGTGTGTGTGTGTGTGTGTGTGTATGCATGCATATATATATGTTTATTCATATAGATTATCTATTTTTTCTTGAGTAAGTTTGGTAGTTTGTGTCCTTCAAGGACTTTTTCTATTTCATCTAAGTTATTGACTTTATAGGCATAAAGTTTTTCATAACAATCCTTTAATGTCCTTTTAGTATCTGCAGAATCCATTGTGATGTTCCTGCTTCCAGTCCTGATATTGGTGTATTGGTAATTTGTGCCTATTTTTTCTCTCTCTCTCTTACTCTCTCTTCTTTTTCTTTAATCAATCTGGCTTTAGGATTACCAATTTTATCAACCTTTTCAATGAATTAAGTTTTGCTTTCTTTGGTTTTCTCTATTGATTTTGTTTTCTATTTCATTGACTTCTGTTTTGATCTTTTAATTTCTTCTACTGACTTTGGTTTAGTAGCTTTTCTTTTTCTAATTTCTTAAAGTACAAGCTGAGGTCACTGATTTGAGACCTTTCCTCTCTAATACAGGTGTTTAGTGCTATACATTTTCCCCTAAGTACTGCTTTAGTGGCATTCCAGAAATTCTGTTATGTTGTGTTTTTATTTTCAATTAGTCTAAAATATTTTCTAATTCTATTTTGATTTCTTCTTTAATCCATGTGTTATTTAGAAGTGCATTATTTATTATCAAGCATTTGGAGATTTTCCAGATATGTTTCTCTTATTTTCTCATCTAATTTCATTGTTGTCAGAGAGCACACTCTTTATAACTTTAATCCCTTCAAAGTTATTGAGACTTGTTTTATTATCCACAATATAGTCTATCTTGGTAAGTTTTCCATGTGCACCAGAAGAGTAGCATTCTATGATTGTTGGATGGAGTGTTATAGTAATGTCCATTGGGTTAAGTATGTTGATAATATTAATGTTCTTTATTGTTATTGATTTTCTGTCTATTTATTCTATCATATATTGAGAGAAGTGTATTGAAATCTCCAACTACAATAGTGGACTTCTCTATTTCCACTTGCAGTTCTATCAGGTTTTGCTTTATGTATTTTGAAAATCTGTTATTAGATGCACAAAGATTTAGAATTATTATGTCTTTTTGATAAATAGATCTCTTTATCATTATGAAATGAACTTCTTTATCCCTGGTAATATTATTTGCCTTAAAATCTACTTTGTCTGAATTAGTATGGCTGCTCCAGCTTTCTTTTGCATAGTGTCAGCATAGCATCTCTTTTGTATATTTATATTTAAAATGAATTTATTACAGACAGCATTGAGTTGGGTCTTCTCATTTTATCCAATCTGACAATGTCTTTTAAACTGGAATGTGTGGACCTATTATATTTAATATGATTATTGATACAGATGGGTTTAAATCTATCACCTCCTATTTGTTTTCTTCTTGTCCTTTCTGTTCTTTGTTCCTCTTTCCTCCTTCTTCTGCCTTCTTTTGGATTGAGTATTTTTTAGTGGTTCCATTTCATCTCCTTTGTTGGATTATTAGTTCTACCTCTTTGCATTATTTTATTGATTGTATTAAAGTTTACTGTATATATCTTTAACTTATGACAATCTGCCTTCAAGTGATTTTCTACCACTATATGTATATGTAAGTTGGCAATAGTTTACTTCTATTTCTACTTCCTAGTCTTTATACTATTTTCTTATTCATTTTACTTATACATATCATAAAACACAAAATACATTATATGATTGTTTTATTTAAACAATTATCTTTTGAAGAAATTTAAATTATAAGAAAAAAATCCTATTTTTTCACCTGTGTAGTTACCTTTCCTGGTGCTCTTTGTTCCTTTAGATGCATATTTTCATCTGGTATCATTTTTTCATCTGCCTGACAGAATTCTTTTAAATTTCTTATAGTGTAAGTCTTTTCAAAATGAATTTTTCAGCTTTTGTATGTTTGAACTATCTTTTTCTTTGCATTCTTTTATTTATTTGTTTATTTTTTGGTGAGGAAGATTGGCACTGAGCTAACATCTGTGACAGTCTTCCTCTATTTTTTGTATGTGGGATGCTACCACAGCATGGCTTGATGAGTGGTGTGTAGGTCTGCGCCCAGGATCCGAACCTGCAAACCCCAGGCTGCCAAAGCAGAGTGCATGAACTTTACCACTATGCCACTGGGCCGGCCCCTTCTTTGCATTCATTTTTGAACAATATATTCATTGAGTATTAAACTCTAGGTTGTCAATCTTTTCTTTCACATCTTTAAAGATGTTGCTCCACTGTCTGAGTTTTTCCAATGAGAATTCTGCTGGCTTCCTTATTTTTGTTTGTCTGTAAACATGTCTTTTTTTCCTCTGACTCCTTTTAAGATTTTTCCCTGCATAACTAGTTTCAAGCAAGTTTATTACGAAGTGTGTTGGTATAGTTTTATTCACATTTTTGGTGCTTAAGTCTCATTTACCTTCTTGGAATATGGTTGCTTAATTTTTACAAAATTTGGAAAATTTTGTTCACTATCTCTTCACATTTTTTTGTGTGCCCTCTATTTTCACTACCTCAGGGATCCAATTACATATTTAAAAAGTTGCTTGAGGTAGTGCAGCTCACAGGTATGCTTTGCATTCTTTTTTTAAAATTATTTTTTCAGTTTTAAATTTTGGATAGGTTCTATTGCTATTTCTTCAATACCCTAAATATTTATTTCAGACATTGTAGTTTTCATTCTTTTCCATATCTTCAATCTTTATACTTAACTTTTCAGACACTTATATTCCAGGTATAATAACTGTGTTTATGTCTTTGGGCCTGCTAATTCTAAGACCTGTGTCAGTTTTGATTGATTGATTATTCTCTTCCACAAGGGTCATGTCTCCAGCTTCATTACATGTCTGCAAATCTTTGAATGCCAGAGCTTGTGGGTTTTATTTGCTGAGTGGATGTTTTCTTATTCCTGTAAATATTCTTAAACTTCATTCTTGTATGCAATTAAGTTATTTGGAAACAGATCCTTTAAGGTCTTGCTTTTATACTTGTCAGGTGGCTCCAGAAAACTACCCAGCATAGAACTAATTATTCCCCACTACTGAGACAAGACTTCCCTGAGTACTCTACCCAATACTACATGAATTACGAGTTTTTCTAGTCTGGCTATATGGAACAGGTACTTTTCCTGGCCCTGTGTGAATGTTAAGCATTGTTTGCTTTAATTCCTTTGGATGGTTCTTTCACAGCCTCTGGCAGTCTCCTCCAATGCAAACACTGATCAGTACTCGGTGGAACACTCAGCAGGGACCTTCTGCATGACTCTGGGTTATTTCTCTGTGCAGGTCTCTCCTCTATGCAGGTCCTATGAACTCTAGGCTGCTTTTTCTCTCTGGACCTCAGCTTCCACTTCCTCAGGCCAGCTTCTGCCTGTGTTCCTCTTCCCTGAACCATGGCTTGGAAATTGTCTCATGGCAGTAAGCTAAGACATTTGTAGGGCTTATCTCATTTGTTTTCCATCTCTCAGAGATCACTCTCTTTGGTTGCCTGATGCCCAGCACCTTGATCTGATATTTTTGTTGTTGTTTCATGCAGGAGGATAAATCCAGTCCTTGTTACTCCATCTGACCTGGAACTGAAGTCCCAGCTGATCTTAATAATGAAGATGGGCCACAGGAAGATTAAGAAATCTATACATAGTTCTTCTGTAGAAAATCCAGCTTATGGTAAAATATTGAATCAAAGTTTCTTTCTATATACACATACATATGTATATCTTTTTAATTTAAAATACATTCCCCTACTCTGGAGAAGTATTGATTTTAACAAGCAAGAAATTCAATTCCAAATACTGTTCCCTAAAAAAAAAAAAATGAAGAAAGAAAAACAAACCCAGATACTGCAAAAATATCTATCCTTTAATAAGCAGTATAACTTCACAGAAATGTGTACCTCAAATCCATCCTCTACAATCCTTTCATATTGGAGCTATTCTTAGATCTTAAAGAATTTTCTGACTTCATCCTACTAAGGAAAAGTTTCAACCTTTCTCTGTCAAACAATTTTTCAGATCAAAAGTACAGTATGACTAATAGAATATTGAATCAGGTGAAATGATAAACCCTCTCATGAAATAATTTAATACGGCTGGCCTAGGAAATGTTACCTTCACACATGAGAGTTAATTTAGGAGGTGTTCATGAATGTGGGGCATGCAGGGACATCTGTAAGGTTAATTATCTCTGAAAAAGTTCTCAACAGAAGTTTTGATATAGGTAAGTTTATACATACATTGTTAATTTTATGTAAAGACAATCTTTGTAAAAAAAAATCTTCTAATACCAATATCAAGTAAATAACTTAGGTTTCACTGCAACATCTTTGAACAGCGTGAGTCTTTTCAAGTTTAAAAAGGCATTATTACCACTGCTAATAAAAAGAAAAGGAAGTCTTGAAAAATAGGATACAGTTCTTAAAAAGATGAAAACATTTGAATGAAAATAGATGGAAGCAAATACTGGAAGAATTAATTCAGATTCGAAAGCAATTTCAAAGTGTTCAATGGCTTAAGTGACTCAATGTGAAAACGGCATATTAGCTACTAAAATGAAATGATATAACTAGTTAGAAAGATAGGTAGAATGAGGAGTTCCTATTAAAATTGTTTTAAGAATCAAATAGTCTAGGGAAAATGACCTCAAAATGAGAAAAATAAATTCTTAAAATCTAGGTAATTTAACTGTGATTTCCTATATATTCTGCAGTCTTGTGCTTTAAGCTTTTTGGTACATCACCTAGAGACAGTCACTTCTTCTCACTGAAGATCAAGTTATTGGCAAAGTACAAAATGGTAATTAAAAATTTCTAGTTCAGTGCCAGGCACACATTGTTCTTTTAATGAATCAGATTATCTCAACTTTGTAAGGATTAATTAGGTACTTGTAGCAGTTCCTTTAAATTTCTCAGAACACCATGCCACCAGATAACTAAGCGGCAGCCTCGTAAACTCAAAGAGTTAATAGAAGCTCGGAAAATCTATTACACATAATTCCACTAGAAGACTCAGAAATTTTTGATTAACTATGACATTATTAAAACATTATTGTATATTTTCATTTAACATTATGGTTTGTGTAAGCACTAAATACCATTGGGAAAGGGGGGAAATGAAGACTGCAATATTTTTTCTTTCAGAAAAAAATTTAAATTATAGAAAAATACATAGAACAATAGTTTTTGAAACCTCCCAAGTCAACAAATATTAAGATTTTATAAATATAGATATTATAGATTTAAAAACAATTATTTTGGAATAATTTCAGATTTATAGAGAAGTTGCAAAGACAGTATAAAGGGTGCCCATATACCTTCATCCAATTTCCTCTCTGCTAACATCTCATACAAACACATTTAGCAAAACTAAGAAACTAACATTGGCACAGTACTATTGACTAAACTGCAGATTTTATTAATATTTCACCTTTTTCTATTCCAGGATCCATTCCAAGACATCACTTAAATTTTTAGTCATCATGTATCCTTAGTCTCCTTTAATCCTGACAGTGTCCCAGTCTTTCCTAGTTATTCACGACCTTGACAATTTTTAAGTGTTTTGGTCATATATTTTGTAGAACATCTTTTGATCTGGTTTTGACTGACATTTACTCACAATTAGGAATTCCTGATGAATTTTTGAGAAGAATATCTCAGAGGTGAAGTGTGCTTCTCATCACAGCATATCAAGGGGTATATCAGACCAACAAGTCTCATCACTGGTGGTATCAAATTTGATCATTTGGTTAAGGGGGAGTCTGACGGTTTCTCCACTGTGAAGTTCCTGCTTTTCTCTTTCCCTAATCTATTATCTGGAAGCAAGTAACTAAAGCCCAGCCCACACCACAGTGGGGGAGGGTTAAGCTCCACCTCCTGGAGGGAGGAGGCTCTCCATAAATTATTTAGAATTTTTCTAAAGGAAGATTTTTCCCTTCTCCTTCATTTATTTGTTCAATCGATTATGTGTATTAAGATGTACGCATGGATATTTACTTTGCTCTTTTGGGTTATAAATACTATTACTACTAAGAGTCCAATACTACTGTTAATTATTTTGTTGCTCAAATGATTCCTGCTTTGACCATTTGGGACTCTCTCTGGTTGGCACCTGTGTTTTTTTGACATTCTCGCACTTTCTTCTTTTTTAAACACTCTCTTACTTTCTGGCACTATAAAATGCTCCAGGCTCACTTGGCATTTTCCCTACCCAGCCCTGGAATCAACTGTTTCTTCAAGGAGCCCTGGTTCTTTTTATTGGAGAATGACGTTTACAAAGTAAGATCTGGGTGCTGGGTATGCTTGTTGTTACCGGAATGTCATTGCTTCTATGTTCTTTCAGCAGACAGACCTAAGAAATATATGTATTATACAAACCCACATATACCCATTTTTTTGGTATTTATCTATTTGTGTTTGTGTGTGTGTACCTGAGTTCATATTTCTGACTCTAATTCAGCACCACAGGATTTATTCTATACTTCCCCCATTGCTTATTTATAACTTTTATCTCTGACAGCAAGAAACCTGGCTCCCATTATCTGCAATTTATTTACTTATTTGTTCAACCAATTGTAGTATACACGCAGAGCAGCCTCAGAATTCCTAGTCCACATTCCTGTGAAAAATAAATTTACCAACTGGACTACACTGTTTATGTACAGTTCTTTTTGTTTTTAGCCTTACAGCACTCAGTCAAAACAGTGTTTTCCAAAATTAACTTAGGTTAGCTTCTTTTTTCCTCCAGTAATGTAGTTTTAAAGAGTATTCTCTCGAGCAAAAAAGACAACTATAAGCTATATGGAATTTAGAAATGTAACGTTGCAAAGGTTCCTTTTGAAGATGATTGTCATTAATTTCTACAGAAGCAGTATTCTAAGGCATTATAACCCATCATGTTTATAATTCACTCACCCCAGCATTATCAGAGCTCTTTGTCCTTTGAGTAGGGCAATTAGAGCACTACACCAAGTCCTCCTATCTGGATGAAGGCAGAGTAGGGGACAGTTACCTGCTGGAACTTTTATCAGATACAACCATAATAGCACAACTTTGCCTCCTCCCCCTGCTAAATTAACTTGGGCTGGTATTCTTCTTGGGGTGGTCTTGATATTATCATATATATTTTGTGTGTGTGTGAGGAAGACCTGCCCTGAGCTAACAGCCGTCGCCAATCTTCCTCTTTTTGCTGAGGAAGACTGGCCCTGGGCTAACATCCGTGCCCATCTTCCTCTACTTTATATGGGATGCCATCACGGCGTGGCTGACAAACTGCATCGGCGGGCGCCCGGGATCCGAACCTGTGAACCCCGGGCTGCCAAGCGCGGACTAAACCGCTGCGCCACCAGGTGGCCCCTGATATTATCATATTTTAATATCATATCTTCCCAGTGACATGCTTTATTATATCTATATTTTACAAGATGAAACTGAGGTTCTGAACGTGATTTACCCAAGGTCATACGGTTCAGAAGTAACACTAGAATTCAGCTGTATACAAAGTCCACAATATGGAAAATTATTATATTAAGGTTAAAACTTCATATCCTATAGAGGAATATGGTGTGGCTGGGTTTATGGTTAAAGCACACAGATCATTTTGCTTTAGTAAATGGGCATTTATATAGAATTTTTAGTCATTCTTTTCCTATTTACTTCTTGTCAATGGACTCAACCTATGCAGTTCTAAAGACATTTCTACTTAAAGAATATATAATAGGGTCATATCCTAGCCAGCTTCCCCACACTTGATAATTTGTCTTTAACTTTATCATTAAATAATTTGACATGGTCATCTTACAATGCAATTTAAATAGATCAGCTCCATTAGAATAATTTAGCTTTGACCTTGAACATGTAAAACATAAATCATAATTTTATTATTAAAATGTTCCAAATCCATATAATTCCTATTCTGTTTTTTTAATGAGAATTTCAGGGGTGTAGTATGAACTCATTGGGGCACTTGCACAGGTAAAGAACTTTCTGAGAAGAGTTCTGGTCCTATTAGTGCAAAGCTTATCAAACTATTGATAATAAGGAAAAAAATTTTTTTCCCCTAAAATCAGTCATGGATTGATAGCTTCATAAAATAAGATAATTTTCTAGAGAAATAGAAATTTAAAAATACCAAATACAAGCCCCAGTTTTTTATGATTATATTTTTCAACCGTAAAATTACTCAGTCAAATTGATATTGAAGTTTCTAAACACTTTTTCTCAATTCCTGTATGTTTCTTTGTGGATTGGTAACACACATTTGTTTACTAGCATTGATGTATGGAACACATTGGTCCCTGGTTAGAGGATTCCTTTAGAAAACCTCAGCTCAGTGTTAGTGTCCACCAGAATCCAAGTAAGGTGTCATTGACATCATAATTTTTTTCCGCTGAGGGTGTGTTAAATATCCTCAAGATGTTAATGCCTTCTTACTTTTGTACTAATCTAAATTATTGGAAAGCATTGTATATGGAACACATCAGTCTTCTCTGCTATAGTACTGCCTTTGCAGAAATATAAATGCTAGCATTTGCTGAGTGATTATTATATGTTATGTACAGTTCTAAGTACCTTACATGTATTAAGTCATTTAATCCTCTCAATATGAAAGCAGGTACTATTATCATTCCCACTTTTCAGAAATGAAAACTGAGGCACAAAGAGATTGACTTGCCATGATCACATAGCAAATGTGTAGCAAATTTGAGATCCAAACCCAGGCAGTCTGGCTCTAAGGTCTGTGTCCTTAAACCACAATATCATACTGCTATCCATAAGAAGAAACTATCTGGAAAGGCCTTTGTAATTTATCTAAAGTTGGCTTCCAAGTACATGATTCAAAATGTTATCTAATACTTATTATTTATAGAGCCATTTCTAACTAAAAGGGACAATTCAAAGCTTATAGAATTATAAACACCTAATATCTTTCCTTCTTTGCTTTTGTTACTAGGTGCCTGAGAATTAAAGTCTGAGCTCAAATACCATGGATTTTCTCTACGATTTTTTGTTTTTGTCAAGTATTGTTTTACTTATTACAAGTATTTTTATTAGCCACCTCAAATCCCTTCTGTTGAATAGGTGATATACAAATAAGTCAATCAATGTCCTAAAGCAGTTCTTCTGTCATGTGATTTGTAGTTTCCAATCTGCAATCATTGAGAACTCATGTTAAAAAGACGGAATAGATGTATTAGTATTACAAGGCTGCCAAACCAAATTACCACAAACTGGTGGCTTAAAACAACAATTTATTCTCTCACAGTTCTGGAGGCCAGCAGTCTGAAGTCAAGGTGTCAGCAGGGCCACATTTCCTCTGGAGTCCTATTCAGGACTGTCTCTGGAAAAAGTTGTTTGCCTCACTGTCGTTTCCAGGGGGTGACAATCGCTGTCACGTGGAACACACACCACTTGGCCATCTAAGTAGAGAGGTTAGAGGGTGAACGAGTCTGCAGACAGAATGACAGTCTCTTCTTCCAGTGTCCTTTGAGAGACTTGGCAGGTGGTAGAGGGGAAGTTTAGCTGGCTACTGCCTCTGCTGAATTTAATCCAGAAATAAGTGGACGTCAGTTTGGAAACTGGGATACCAACAATTGCCAGCCATTAGATCCACCTTTTCAATGAAGATTCTAAGTTACAGTCTTAGGTAAGAGAAGATTTTAAACTAGCTTTATGAAGTATAATTTACACAGTGTAAAATTCACCTGTTTTAAATGTGTAATTCAATGATTTCTGGTAAATTTATAGAATTGTGTAACCATTGCCTCACCCAGTTTTAGAACATTTTAATGGAAGAATTTAAAGAAATATATATCTAATTAAATTCCCTTACTTAAAAGAAGATAATACCTATGGTACTGAGAGAAAGAAGGGGCAGGGGAGAAAGCACAAGAGAGAAATAATAGAATTTAAAAATTTGATTCAACTTTAAAATACAATTTTAATACAACTGTATAGTATGTTGAGCTGACATTGTTTAAATTTTCATTTATGAATTGTCTAATATTGTGAATATCTTAATGGATCATATCAAAGTTCTTTTTACCATCACTGTGCTTTAACATAATGCCTTACAAATGGTAGGCACTCAAATATTTAATTTGGAAAATAAATAAAATTACCCATCCTCATAGTTCTTCCATGTTTCAGTATTTCATATCCAGAATCACTCAACAAGTTTCAGTATTAACATGGAGAAATTTGAATGTGTGTTATGGATACAGGGATGGAAAAGCCACAGCTTTCCTTTTAAAGTAAGTTCATTATCTATTAATAGTAGCTAATACATATAGTGCTTACTGTGTGATAGGCACTATCATAAGAACTTATTAAATGATTAAATATTCTCGTATAATCCTCACCACACTTTGCAGTTAAGAAAATGAAGGCATAGAGAGGAGAAGAAAGTTGCCAAGGTTATTCATAGAGGGCTCTGATTAGAACTCGGGCAGTCCTGATCAAGGGTCATTGCTCTTGTTAACCACAAACCACTTTTCTTTCTTTTTTTTTTTTTTTTGTGAGGAAGACCAGCCCTGAGCTAACATCCGTTGCCAATCCTCTTTTTGCTGAGGAAGACTGGCCCTGGGCTAACATCCGTGTCCATCTTCCTCTGCATTATATGGGACGCCGCCACGGCATGGCTGACAAGTAGTGCGACAGTGGGCGCCAGGATCCGAACCCGCGAACCCTAGGCTGCCAAAGCACAGAACTAAACTGCTGCGCCACCTGGCCGGCCTCACAAATCACTTTTCTTTTGCCAACCATTTTTCTTATCTGTGCTAAATCAATATCCAGCACTAACAAAAATATTCTAATTCTTTTATTGTTTTAACTACCCTTTCTGAATTCCATGGCTAAGCATTTGTGTGACCAAGCACAAGCTTCTCAGCCCTACTGACCTTCTGCTCTACTCACCCTGTCAATCTCTAACCCTAGCTTCATTCAAATATTTATTTTTTTGAAACTCGCACACTCAGCCTATTAAGCAATGTTGAACAAAAACTAACGGTTGGGCCATGTAGCACTATCTCAGGTGTTGGGTGTCCAGCCTCAGCCGTGCTCTCATTGTTCAGAAATCTTCTTGTCCTTGATCAATTTCCTTTCCCATATCTCACAATGGCTACGCATCTTTGTTTATTACCTCAAATTCTGGCACAACTTTCTATCCTTTTTTTCTTAATAGATATGATCAGCAGTTTCAAATCTTCAGAGATTAAATAGGACAAGAACTAAAAACTGCCCACTGGGTTTAACAACTAGGAAGTTTTGGATAGTTTGGAAAGAGGACTTCCGATATAGTAGGAACATAAGCCAGCCCACAGTGTGTTAAACAGTGAATGGGATAATCTCTCAAGAACTTGGCAGTGAAGAAAGAGGAGTGTTATGGTCAAGGGAGAGAGAGAGAGAATTGAGGGCTGGGCTACCACTCACCTATACTGTGTCCTTCTGTGGATTAGAAAGAAGTGCCTTCTCTTGGTGGACACACTCCTAAGGATTCATAGCTTGATAAGGGGGAAGAACCCTTGTGCAATGAAAAAGGTTCCTCTTCCTCAAGGTGAATGCCCTCATTTGTCCTCTCAGTTGGGCATACCTTATGTAGTGTATGGACTGTACAATTGTGGTGACCTTGCATGAGGAAGGAGTTTTACTGAAACCCGTTTCTATAATTGTGAGTTTTGGGGTATTCCCAGCAGTCTGGATGTATGAATGGAGAAGGCAAATTAATTGATTCTAGGTTGGGGTTTTGCCATGCAAGTATGGTAAAATGAGTCATAAGGTGGGAAGATAGCTAATAACACTGGCAAGTTTCACTCTTTTCTTTCCAAAATTTCTCCTTTGTCTTCTCAGAAATCACATTCTCCTTTATCACCACCCCTGGTTTTTACTTAAAAGTCACTTCTTTTCCACTTCTCTTCTAGAGTTTGGTTGCAGCTCTCTGGTTTTCTTCGTGTTTTTTTTCTTTCTAGTGATTTTCAATGGGGGAGGGGAGTATATAAAGAGTATTTTTAATAGTATTTATACTTTAAAAAATCCTTTTTTGGTATTTTTAAATCAGCTTTATTGAGCTATAATTCCTATACCACACACTTACTTAAAACATACAATTCAATAGTTTTTAGTCTATCCTAGCAGTCTAGTCTACTGCACAGCACTCTAGCTGTGTAACCATGACCACAATCAATTTTAGAAAATTTTCATCATCCCAAACAAGAAGCCCCATACTTATAAGAAGTCTCTTCCTTCCTTTCAGTCCTGGGAAACCAATACTCTGCTTTCTGTCTCTATAGATTTACCTATTCTGGACATTTCACATAAATGGAATCATAGAATATGCAGTCTTTTTTGAGTAGCTTCTTTCATTTAGCATAATGTTTTTAAGGTTAATTCATGTGGAAGCATGTTATCAATAAACTTTTGGTTTTATAATACAAACTATTGAAAAGCAAACCTTGACAAAATATTTTGGCTGGTGAAACATAAAAGATGTGCTATAAGAAGGCATACTAGAATTTCTCAGTTATGAGATGAGTATCAAAACGAAGCACAGCTTCAAACTATTTATTGAGAATCTATTATTTGCCATAATGAACTATTAACCACAAATGGATGACTCTCTAATTGCTATCTCTCTTTCTAAACTATTAGGCACCAAAATTACATTTGCAACTATACACCTCCCCTTGGATATCCAGGACTTGGCACTTTGAACTCAAGTCTCCCTCTTCCAAAGCTTTCCTTATTTTTGCTAATGATAGAATTCTCCTGGTCTCACAAAGCTCATTCTTTAACTCCTCCTTTTGCTTCCATATCCAACCAGTTGCCACTTCTTATGAATTGTGTCACCTCAAAAAAGATAGATTGAAGCACCTCAGGTAACCCCCAGCACCTCAGAATATGAACTTATTTGGAAATAGGGTTGTTGCAGCTTAGTAAGGATGAGGTCATACTGGAGTGTGGTAGGCCCTTAATCCAGTATGACTGGTGACCTTTTGAAAAGAACACCATGTGAGGAGACAGAGATACAGGGAGCATGCCACGTGAAGATGGAAGCAGAGATTGGAGTTATTGTATTATAAGCCAAGAAATGCTGAAGATTTCTAGCCTTCACCAGAAGCTAGGAGAGAGCCATGGAACAAATTCTTCTTCAGAGCCTGCACAAGCAACCACCTCTGATGACACCTCGATTTCACACTTTTAGCCTACAGAACAGTGAGATAAATTTTTGCTGTTTTAAGCCACCCGTTTGTGGTGCTTTGTTGCAGAAGCCCTAGGAAACTAATACAGATACTAAATGACTTCAGAATAGTTTATGCATTCATTATATCATACATCCTAAATCTGCTATTTTTCATCTACTACCCTAGACCAAGCCATTCTTTCTTACATAGGCATTGTAATGGCCTCCTAACTCTCTCTGCTTCCATATGTGTATCCCTATAACCCATTTGCCACAGACAGAATATTTAAAAAATGTAAATCAGATTATATCAGTTTGCTGCTCAAAACCCTTTAATAGCATCCTATCACACTTGAATTAAAGGGCCTGTATGATCAAACAGCTGCCCTAGCTCTCACACCTTACTTTGTGGTATTCTCCTCCTTCTTACTACACACCAGGTACACTAGATTTCTTTCTTGTTCTGCGACTAAATCAACTCATTCCCCCATTGCACAAACTCTTTACTTGGAATGCTCTTCCTCTCAAGCCTTGTTCCTTCACGTCATTACACTTCACCTTAAATGTTAGAGTGGCCCTCATTTACCACCAGAACTAAAACAGACATATTTGCTTCATTTTTATTCTCTACGCTGCATTTATTTCTGTTGGGTATTTGTGGGGTTCTTTTGCACTTTTTACATGTTTAGTTGGTAATTGAGTGCCTCCCCTCCAACGCAAGCTTTCTGACAGTTTGGACTTGTCTGTTCATCACTTATCCCCAGTATCGGGGAAACTGGCTGGTACTTGAGACATTCAGTACTTGCTCAATAGCGAACAAGACAGAATGGGTCCCTGCTCTCTTGGAGTTTATGTTCTAAAGGGGGAGATCAACAAATAAAAGATAAAAAGAAACACCTAAATTTTGTTAACTGTTGCATAGGAGAGAATGTGCTATAATAGAAGCTATTGAGGAATCTACCATATTTAGATAGTGGAATCAGGCTTCTCAGAGATGAGCTGACATTTATGCTGAGACCTCAATGAATGCTGGGAAGGAACCAGCCTTGTAGAACCCAGGGAAGGGACTTCCCAACAAAGAGAAGAGCAAGTAAAAAGTCTCAGAGGCTACAAAGCGCTCAATGAGTTTCAAGTCAGTGTGAGGACAGAACAGTAAAGCCAGATGACATAAGTGGTGGAAAGGTAGTCAGGGGCTAGATTATACAAGTCTTGTTAGGGAATGATAAGGAGTTTATATCTAACCCCAAGGGGACTGGCATGTCATCCAAGTTGTATGATTTATTCCTCTGTAGACCCTTACTATTCAGACTGTGTCCCCAAAAAGCAGCAGCAGCCGCCTCCACCGCCTCCGAGCTTGTTAAAATTGCAGAATCTGGGGTCCAACCCCATGAGCATAGTGGTCAAGTCAGCACATTCCACTTCAGCAGCCTGGGGTTTGCAGGTTTGGATCCTGGGCACGAACATACACACGGCTTACCAAACCATGCTGTCACAGGTGTGCCACACATAAAATAGAGGGAGATGGGCACAGCTGTTAGCTCATGGGCAATCTTCCTCAAGAAAAAGAGGACTGGCACTGGATGTCAGCTCAGGGCTAATCTTCCTCACCAAAAAAAAAGGAAAGAAAGATGGCAGAAAGTAAGCCATCAGCCCAGCATTGAATAAGTGTCTGTACTTTTAACAAGATCCCCAAGTGATTCATATACACATTTAAAGCTTGAGAAACGAAGGACGGGTTAGGGGTGGGAAATAGCAGAGGAGGGGAAACCAGTTGAGTATGTTGGTCCAAGTGAGAGATGAAGGCTGCCTGTATAAGTGTGATAGCAGAGAGGATGAGAAGGCTGATGTAGAGTGTTTCTGAGAAGCTCGTTTGGCTAAATGGAGATTTCAGTAGGCAGCTGGCGACATGAACCTGGGTTTCTAAGAAAAGTTTAGTATTTGCGATACAGATCTGTGGGTCTACTGGCTATTCTGCTTGAGTTTCAACGTTTGCATGTTGTCATTTTCATAGAAAATATGCCTTTCTGAAGGTGTCCAAGTCTTTTACTCTTTCACTTTGAGGTCCTCTGTTTCCAAGTGGGGGAGACTAAGACTTAAGAGTCCCCCACTAAGCCAGAAGAGAGGTTTCTTGCGTTATCACTTCGTTAAGCGCCACAGTTGAATTTCAACTTAATGTTCTTCCCTATACTGTTTGTCTCATCAAGGATAGTTTAACCGTGGAAAAGTTTGTTACAATTATAAACAAAGGCAAAAAAACCTTTCTTTCTTTTTTTTTTTTTTTTGAGGTAAGGGGCATGGAAAATTTCTTGCCATGGTTTCAACTCTCAGCCTTTGGTAACCCAGAAAAAAGTATTAGAACACCAGAGGATCCGTGGGACGATTCCGGGACGACTCCTTCCACTTTGGGTTAAATTCTCGAGACAGGGAAAGCCTAGGAAAGTTTTGGTCAGGAAGTGGTCTTAGCATTTTCAACGGAATTACTACATCCACACTTGACTGCTCCCCTCGCTGGGAACTGACTCGACCTGCCCCAAACACTGCTCTAACAGGAAGTGCAACACTCTGATAAGAAGGGTCTCTTCCAAGAAAACACAGTATAGCCATGTGAAGGGAATGCGGCGAGCAGTGGTTTAAGGAGAAAAGCGGGGGGTCTGCGAGGGCGGCTCAGGGTAAGGGGGCAAGGCCGAGCCACGTGGGCTGGGGAGCCGCCCCAGCGGGCCTGGGCCCCGCGGCCGAGCCCGGGGAGGAAGGGGCAGGCCCGCGGCCGGCGGGCGCGCGCGGCGGAGTGGGCGGGGGCCGGCGCCTCCTCCGCCCGGGTCCCGCTCCTCCCCGCCGCGGGGGGGGAAGGGGCCGGCGGCCGCGCTCTCCCGCTATAAAGGGCCTCGGGCCGCGGCGGCTCGCCCCGGCGAACTCCGGCTCCGCCCTCCCCGCCTTCCTCCCGCCTCGAGCTCCCGTTCCCGCTCAGGCTCCACTCGACCGGCTCGGGCCTCGGCTACTGGGGCTCCGGCGGAAGATGGCGGCTCCGGCCGACTGCTCCGAGGCGGCGCTGGCTGCTGCCCTGGCGGACGTGCCCGGACTAGCGCGACTTCTGGAGATCGACCCGTACCTGAAGCCCTACGCCCCGGACTTCCAGCGCAGGTACCGCCGGACCCCTCACGCTTCTCTCGCCCCATCCCCCCTCCTCAGAGCGGCCAGCCCGCCTCCCCGGCGCGGGCTCGGGGCTCCGCCGCCCCTCGGCTCTGGGGAGCGCGGGCCCCGCCCGAGGCCCCGCCCCTCGCAGGCCCCGCCCCCGCCCCGCCCCCGACCGTGCAGGGTAGCATCTTCCGAGGGGCGTCGGGTTGGCCCAGGTAACTGGGTCTAGCGGCTTCCGGAGTTGTGGGTTGACGACTCTGGCCCCGGGGCTGGACGCCGAAGCGCTGGATAACCTTTCCCCACCCCTCTCCTCGGTTCTGCGCCATTGCGTGCGTGCTCTGGCTCCCAGCGCTCGTTCCCTCAGGCGCCGATGCGGAGTGAGGCGACGCCTCTGCGGGGTTTCTGTCCCTGCGCCCGGCGTTCGCGTGCGCGTGACGTCCGGCTGCGTGCTCGCGCATTTCGGATTCCTCATAGCAAATGTCATTTTATATCCAGCAGTCTTCCTTCAGGCAGCTTGTGTTCTTTCCTTGTTAACATTCCCATTTTCAGGCATGATTAAGCCTATCTTGGTCACTTGATTTTCCCGCTCGGGCCAACACTGATGAATAAACGAACAGCAACCGTGGTCGGTGTTTGGCATTGCCGCGCGAGAGGGAGAAAGGCGAGGAAAGTCAAACTTCTAGACGCCAGTTCAGGATGCTTTAGCTTTAGTTCGTGTCCTATCATGCTGTAGTAAATTCGTTTACCACAATTAAGTTGCTGGGATAATAATTCTAGTAGTCAGCTTAACTTAAAAGGTATGGTTTTTAAGATTAAAATAGTTATACTAGTTAATTTGTGAGATAAGCATATCGTGATTTAATGATTTCTGCCCATTTAGCCGAGTCACTTGAGAATGAAAACTACCGAGGCAACAGAATATACATAGTCAAATTTTAGTCATAGAAAATGTCCAGCTAGTTACTGGCAGGAAGCAGTTGCCGGTAATGAAACACGGTTGATTGGAGTTTAAAAAAAAACTTAGGTTCATTCCCTGACATTGTCACTTACTACCTGTATTCAATTCGGCAACTGTGTATTAAGGATCCCCCTATGAACAAAAAGTGAGGGACCCAAAGTTGAATACATCTCAGTCTAGAGATTGTATATCCTAATGAATGAGCCCGCCTCGAGTGGTCACCTGGAGCTATTGCTCCGTTAATCACATAATTGGGCCCTTATAGAAACTATTGGGAGAGCAGCTTTGTGAAATTGCTTTCAGTATTTACAATACATGCTTTTAAAGAAACTTGGTGCGTAATCTTCAGACTTCAAGGTTGAATTTGATTTAGAAATAATCAAAAAAGTTAGAACACAAGATGATCAGACTTTTTTGATGTGCTTTTTAATGATGACACTAAGTTACTTGTGTGCTTTGTAAAATGACGCTTAAGACATTCTAAAAGAAGAGTTGTGGAAATGTTTTGTCTACATTTCTCCTCCTCTTAAAGAAATGGTCGCAAACAAACATCCCTTGTTAAGTATTTCTTTCATGTAATTCACTTCAACTCCACTGAGATTGAAGCATTTATGATCCTCTTTCATGGTTTGTCAAAACTAATGAGAGGGACAAAGGCCAGAATAAAGAAGTGGGGGCAATCCAGTGTTCTTGGTGAAAAGGCTGGTTCAATGGGCCCTTGTGCCTTACTCTGACCTGGATTCTATTTGTGGCCTAGGTTCTGAGTAATTGCCATTTTCCAGCACACATGTTCCATTTAGGCATGTCAAATAGTAATTTGGCACTTGGCAGCAGTAACTTTTACTGTTAACATTTGAAGAATAAAAAATTCCTCCTTCATAAAGTTTGGTCCTGGTTACTTTTCCTATTTTCTGTTTATTTCTAATAACCCACTTGGACAGTGTGTCTTTGGCCTAACACAAATATATACAACCAGTCGAACATTTAGGTGCAAAGTATGCTTACTAAGGAGTGAAGAAAATTTAGGGTACAAACAAGAGTGTGTAAGAATGATGATGGAGGAGGCGGTTTCTTCTCATTGATGGACTGTCTCATCTTTCCCCAGACAACATATCTTGACTAGAAATTCTATTATGTACATTTTGTTGTTCTTGGTTACCTTTTCTGTAACTAAGAATGTTGAATCAAGTGTGAGGATTAGTAAATTACTCTGTGCCATAAAATAAAAATTAGTTCATTACTGTGTGAATGTGTGAAGTCTCATTGATTACCTCCTAAGATACATCTTGGCTCTCCTGCTTTCTTCACCTATTATTTATACTACAGTTAGTTTCTGTGATCATAATTACAGCATCTTAGTGTTTTAAAACAGCAACATTTAATTGTCCCCATATTACATGCCAGCTTGATCAGGCTGTCCTGGCAGTCACTCAAGGATCTAGGCTAATGAAGGCTTCGTTTTACAACATGCCACTACAGCATCAGTGGTAAAGAACAGAGAGCATGTTAAACCATGCACTGTTTCTTCCAGCTTTTGCCTAGCAGTGAATCACTTCTGCTGATGCATTATAGTGGCCAGTGCAAGTCAAATGTGACTTCTAAACCGTGTGGGTGGGACAGAGAATTGATATTTGTGAACAGCAGGAAGAACAACACAGTTGCAATAACACTTGTCTGTACCCTCTGTTTAAAGTTTATATAGCACTTTTAGGTATATTATGGTATTTAATACCCATAACAAAACCATGAATGGGAAGGGTGGGCGTTTTTATTTTCTTGTTTTACAGATGATGAACTTGAGATTTGGTAAGTTACTGGCTTAAGTGCACATGACTAGTTGCAGCTGGGATTAATCTTTTTTCACTAAAACTAGTCTCAACAAGTTCACAAACGATGACTTCTTGGTAATGTAGTAGATATCTCTTTCCTCCTTTTATCTCTAGCATTGGACATTTTGGACTACTTTTTGGATCCTTGAAGCCATGATACTGTAGCTTTTCTTCCATTATCTCTGGTGGTTTCTCCTCAGCCTCTCTCTGACCATTTAATGTATGAGATTCTCATGGCTCTTCCCTAGGTCCTTGTATGTATTTCTACTGTATATGCTTTCCCTGGGCATTCTCATCCATCCATGGGTTCTGTCTGTGTACTGAGGCTGCCCACATCTAACGTCATCCCAAATCTCTCTCCTGGTCTTAGTCGTATTTATAAATATCTTCATTTTGATGTCCTGTAAGTACAAAACTCAACATGTATAAAACTGGACTTATGGTTTTTCATCCCAAACCTGATTGTCCCTTTATACCATATCTCAGTGTGTGGTATCTTCATTTACCAACTGCTCAAGCCTAAACTTAAGACGTATCCTTTATTACTTCTCCCCGCTCCTTTCCTCTTATCTCCAACTCCAGTCAGTAGTTTTTCAAGTATGTGCCACTCCATATCCTACTGCTGTCATTCTACTCAAGTTGCCAGCATGTCTAGCTTGGTTTACAAAAACAGCCTCTGTATTGTCTGGTCCCTGTCTACCTTTTAGCCTCATCTTTGGACCTTCCTTCTCACTCTGTACCATGTAACCAGGGAGGGCCTAAGGGTAGAGAGGCAGCTGGAATGTCTGGGGGCCATTCTCTAAGGGGCACTAAAATATCACTAGAATAGATTGGAGTCATGATATCCATTTTACACACATACTCCTTTCTTAAATATTGAAAATTTTCGTTTCTTATTTTGTGTAGGCTGATAAGAAGTTAGGAGTCTAGAAGAATCACTGAATAAAAGGCAGTAGAGATCAAGAACTAGAAACATTTCCTGATCTTTATCAGAAGAGTGACTCTTAGCGTAGTAGAAATGAACCCATTTCTATGTTTAATTTTTATTAATAGGAAATAAGTTTTCTCTACTCCACAAAATAGGTTTTAACACATGTTAAAGAATATCAGTTTGAAGGTGCCAGAATGTTTTCCTGTGTTGGATGCTACATGTTTTGGTCTAGCTGTGGGTCCAGCTATGCTTTTGTACGTGCTCTTTCTTCTGCTTGATGCTTAACTTTGCTTCTATCTTGTAAATTTCTATACGTGCTTCAGGACAAGCTTAGAGATACATTATATACCTTCCCTGACCTCCTGCATCCTTAAACCTTCCTCCCACCTGTTGTCTACCACCTTGAACACCTCCATCCTAAGGGTGATCATCCCCTGTACTGTATTGTCTTCCTGCTCTTCTGTGTCCCCTGCTGGATTTTTTGCTCCTGTAGGTGGGCACTTTGCCCGTATTGTTTGCTTAGTCTGTAGAACCATGCCTGGCTTATAGGAAACAGTATAGTATTTGGATGAGCAAATGAGTGAATGAATGTCTTCTGACTCTGTTTTTCTCTCTTCCGTGCCACTGAGTCTCAGGTCAACTCACCTTAGGCTAAAAATGTTGGGAATGCTAGGATGGATGGACAGAGAAGCAGCAGTAGTTATCGGGAGTTGTGTGTGACAATCTGAGGAATGGAAATACATGTTCAAGTAAAGGGCTAAAGATAAGCAGAGAAAACAAAGAAAATTGTTATTAATTAGATTCTTCCATACTTCACAGAGATTACAGGTTTAATCACTGAAGGAATATTCCGTTTGAGAGGACCTGAGGTCAAGTTGTATGTGCAAGGGTGGGAGGAGAGGTTTTTGTGAGCACAAGTGTGTTGTCTTACAATTACAGTGAACGTCTCTGTTCTGTTGGAAATAAAAATAGCTTTTACATTTGTATCTAATCGGAATTGGAAAGTAGTTTAGATTTGGTGTATCAGCAACCACAACCAAAAATTGATTCTCACAGCACAGAAGTTTTCATAGCTGAATGGTGCACTTTTTTCTCAGTGCCTGGCCAAGTTGTGGGCTCTGAAGAAAGTCCAATATCAGTGAGTCTGGAAGACAGGGAAGAACCTGAAGATTACAAGATGTCCCTGGCCTGCTCTTCTGTACCAGCAGATTCATTTGCCCTTTGCAGCTGAGATCTGTACTAACTCCAGTCACCCCTGAATCCTCTCCAGTGGTGGGCAAGAGGCTGTGACCTCGTCTCATTTTCAAAGTGCCTTAAAATGACTTGATGGAGCACTTTGGTTTCATTTAGGCTCTGGCGCCTGCTGCACCACCTCCAGAGAAATGACTCTCTGTGGTAACTTCTTAGAGGATTCAGTTCAGCTCCCACCAAGCTGGCCCTGGTTAGTCAGTGAGATAATAATATAGTTTCTGTGAAATGTGCTATAGTTTTTGACTGATACGTATATCATGCAGCTGTTATTTGAAAGCATGTATTAAACTTCAATTATACATTTCTAGGTATTAAAGGAAAACATGAAAGTGTTTTCATTGGAGAGAATTGCTGCTATCAGGTACCTTTCATTCTAAAGTAAGTTTATTTTTTAGTAAAGAGTAGATTCTCTTCTTGTGGTGATGTCTGCCCATCAATAGACACTCACCACTGTTTTGGATCCAGGGTTCTTTTGTGTTTAATATCCAAAAGCAGCTCTATTCTGTTTTGTGTTTAGGGTAACAGGAACCTGGCACAGTGACAAAAGGTAAAACTCCACATTAAACATATGTTATTATACAATCTACATTCATTAATTTATTATACAATTCCACTGCAGTTTACTTGACATTGTTTAAGTATGGTGACTAACTTATAAAACTTGATTGATTTTTGATGTTTAAATGATCAAAATAATTGAGATTCTAAATTTAGTTTCTTCACATGTAAAATGGAAAAAAAAAAAATATTGCCAAGTGGCTGTGTTGCAGTGTACAAGAGCAAGACAAGGCTTGAATTTTAACTCTCATAAGTGCTAAGTAGCTTTGAATTTGAGAGCAAATTAATCAACCTCTGTGAACCTCAATTTATTCCTCTCTAAAATATGGATAGGACCCAATTTTAGGAATGTCTTGTAGACTAGGAATATATGTAAAGATGCTCAGTAAATAAATAATAGTGATTTAATGAAGATCATATTATTAGCAAATTAACTTTCCATCTCAAATATTTACTAGAATATTATTTTTGGAATATTTTCTTATTGTTAGCTTCTTTAATGTTGTATCCTGAAATCAACCATCAGGTAAATAACGTGACCAGAAATTCCCCACAGCTCTTCCTTTTGCTGGTTAACGGTGTCCTTACTTTAGGGGTTTGCTTCTTTTTCCCAGAAGAGCGACTGTGTGAATCAGGTGAGGAGGTGGCAATTTTAATCATAATCTAATAGAGAAGGAAAAGAATATGTTTACACTTTGATCCTTCATTTGGAGAGGAAACGTTAAGGCAATTGCCAGTTTAGCGTAAGCTGAAGGCAAGATGAGTCCAGGATGTAATGAGCACAAGGCTGCCTTTACTGAAAGAGGTAAATAAATGCGGGCTAGCAGGAACTCAGAATCACTCTTCTCTTGATCCGACCTTTCTGTCTCGTCTCTTTCATCTGACTGCTGAGTGTTCATGTTCTTGGGCATCAAACAGCGGCAGGATTTTCTTCCTCCTGGACTCTAGATGGTTGGAGGAATGGTCATACTGAGTTTACTATAGCAGGAATAACTTCAAAAATAAGAATAAAAATACATAATAGCAGCTTAAAAGTTTGAGAATGAAAGAATTATCCAGTGGAGTCTGAACATATAATCTCTTAAAAAGAAAAAAATTTAAATCCTATGTCTTGCCTTGTCTTTTATTTTTCTTTCTCTTTTTTTAATTTGATGATTTCAGTTATTTTCAATATGTTTGACTTTGCAATGAGATGCATAAAACAAAGGAATGGAATATTCATGTGTGTTTTAATAGATCCACTGAACAATAAATTACAATGAGACATAATCTCTAGGTCTGTAATCTAAAATAGGATACTCAGAAACTGAGTCTACAAATATACTTCTTGTCTAGGTAATCTTGAAGTTTTCCATATATTTAGCAAGTGGGAATTAAATATTTCTTTTACCAGTGAAATCATATGTTACTCAATATCATCAATCTAATTTTTCATTTTCATAAATGATAAGCAACTAGTCACAGGTTATATTTAATTATGAATAACTGCATAATACACATATGTCCTCTATTACAGAAACATGATAAAATCAGTTATGCCTTAGGTCTGTGTAACAGAAAACCCAACACATCCTCAATTAACAGAAAATCCCAGAAGCTGAGAGTTACTGAAATAGAGGTTTGTATTTCTCACAGGGAAAGTGAAAGTGAGAGGTTTAGGCCTTAACACGGACACTTCCTTCTTTATCTTTCTCCTCCACTCTCCTTAGAATATGGTCTTCATTCTTAGGCTTAGAAGTTGGCGGGGCACAACTAGGCCCCCATATGATCTTCCTAGCAGGAGCGTGTGCTAGCTCACTATGTCCATTTTAACCAAGATATGTTAATTTTTTTATAAACTCCATCTACTTCTTTCAGTTTACAAATTATTGACCAGAACTGTCCTGTGGTCATTCTTAGCTGAAAGTGATCCTGAATAATCAAGGCTTTTAGTTGCACACACATCTTCCTGAGAAATGTCCTGTTGTGTCACCCATCATGGCTTCCCAGGGCTCTTTCCTTTGCTCCAAAGAGGAGACTACATCTGGCTAAAGATGAAAAGTCCCAGTGAGACCATGTTGTAGTTTCCCAACATCACATCTGTGTACAAATCCTTTTGAGCAGAATCCAGACATTTCCACTCCTGAGAGAAATCTACAGCTACATTCTTCAATATCACCAATCCCTAGGTCATGGCTTTCACTTTACTAGATCTGATCTGTATTTTTCTGGATTCTTTTCCTGGGGAAATAGATTGTTGGCTGCTCTGTTCTAAAATGAGCCGGTCTGGTCTCCTCAGCCACCTGGCCCCACAGCTTGAGAGCACCACTATCTTCTCTTTTTAATTTCATTGATATTTTACTCTTAGTGATTGATTGACTGATTGATATTTTACTCTTAAATATGAGAATGTTTTTTTCTTTTTTTTTTTTTTTTGGTGAAGAATACTAGCCCTGAGCTAACATCCGTTGCCAATCCTCATCTTTTTGCTGAGGAAGACTGGCCCTGGGCTAACATCCGTGCCCATCTTCCTTTATTTTTTGTGGGACACCTGCCACAGCATGGCTTGATAAGCAGTGCATAGGTCCGCATCTGGGATCTGAACCTGTGAACCCCAGGCCGCTGAAGCGGAGCATGTGAACTTAACCAATACCCCACTGGGCCAGCCCTGAGAATGTTTTCAGAGGAAATGAGTTTGTCAATTACTAATAATTTTTCCATGTCCTCTTGGGCTCATTCAAAATGATTTGATTTATCTTTAAGTTATTTGGAGAATGTAGTATTTGTGAAGTTAGAAGAACTAAATTGAAGATGTCAATTAATGTGTGCTCAATCTTTAAAACATGAATTGTCCTTTGTTATCTAATGACATACAAGCTTATGGGGCTTTGACATTATACATTTCTATGTTTTTGTTTTTAACGCTTAAGATGTGTAACTATTGTTCTTCAGAACATACCTACCACAGATTTTTCATATGAATAGAGGGTTTTATCATCATAGGCAATTTTAATATGTTATCTTGGACAACAGGACCAAAGAGCAATTTGTAGAAGGATGCAATTCCTCTTTGATGTCAGAACAGAAGATCAATGATTTGGGGTCATATTACCTTTCTTTCCTAAGATGTTATAGGTCTATTATCCATGATCATTTTATACTACTATGTTTAGAATTAGTTTATATTTGTCATTTCTGTGCCTTTTTTTTCCAGCTCTTATCTTTCTGCATTAAAAATCTGATACTTTTGTTTGCTTATTTGCATTTTTTTTTGTTTGCAAATGAGTGTCTTCCATCTCTTGACCATTTCAGTTGGCAGTGCTGTTTTGGTTCTTTAAGTTGTACTTGCTAGTGATAGGAGTGTAGTAAAACTAACGGGTCTTTTTTTGCTTCACTTCCCTAAAGTGCCTTTTATTGAAAACTGTATGCTATCCATGCAGAATTAGGTAAACCTTTGCTCACAAACACAACACCTAAGCAGGAAGTACTTAGAATCAAGAGTGTTATAAAAATTGAAGTTTGGTTGTAGCAAGTTCAAAGTACCTTTAAAGTTAGAGGACATTTAAAAATATGAATTTAGAGAACTGCAAATTGTGTTAGACTGGATTTAAAAAAAATTATTTTGAAATAATTTACAGACTCACAGGAATTGCAAAAGAGTACAGAGAAGGCTCCTATACCCTTTGCCAAGCTTGCCCCAGTGGTAATATCTTGCTTAACTGTATTGCAGTATCAAAACCAGGAAATTGCTGTTGATACAATCCACAGACCTCATTCAGATTTCACCAGTTTTTAATGCATTTATTTGTGTGTGTATACTTCTTTGCAGTTTTATCACAAATCTTTATTAATGTAACCCTCACCACAATGAAGATACAGGACTATTCCATCATCAAAGAGGAACTCCTCATTCCTTTATACTTAAACTATCCCCTCTCACCTCCATCCCTAACCTTTGGCAACTACTGATCTATTTTCCTTCTCTATTTTTTCATTTTTAGAATGTTATATAAATTAAGTCATCAATATGTAATCTTTGGAGATTGGCTTTTTTCAACTCAGACATTGTCCTTGAGATCTATCCAAGTTGCATGTATCAGTAGTTTGTTCCCTTTTGTTGCTGAATAGTATTTCATTGTATGAATATACCACAGTTTGTTTACCCATTCACCTGTTGAAGGACATTTGGATTGTTTCCACTTTTTGGCTATTAAAAATATTGCAGTAAAGCTAAGATATGAATATTTATGTATAGGTTTTATTTCTTTGAGAGAAATGCCTGGAAGTGTGATTGCTGGGTCATATGCAAGTGTGTGTTTAGTTTTATAAGAAATTGCCACACTGTTTTCCATAGTGTCTGTACCATTTGCATTCTGACCAGAAATGTATGAGGGATCCAGTTTATCTGCATCCTTGCTAGCATTTGGTTTTGTCACCTTTTAAATGTTAGCTGTTCTAATAGGTGTATAGTGATAGACCATTGTGGTTTTAATTTGCATTTTTCTAATAGCTAATTATGTTGAAAATCTTTTAAAGTGTTATTTGTCACCTGTATATCCTCTTTGGTGAGATGTCTATTCGTGTCTTTTGTCCATTTTTTGACTGGATTGACTTTTCTTTTTTTTTAACCTTTGAGTTTTGAGACTTCTTTGTATATTCCAGATACATGTCCCTTGTCAGATATTTGTTTTGCAAATATTTTCTCCTAGTCCGTAGCTTGCCTTTTGATCTTCTAAACAGAGTCTTTCACAGAACAAAACTTTTAAATTTTGAGGTTCAGTTTATTGATTTTTTGTTGTTGTTGTTTGGATCATGCTTTTGTTGTCATGTATAAGAGCTCTTTGCCTAACTGTAGGATATAAAGATTTCCTCTAATGTTTTCTCCCTAGAAGTTTTGTTGTGTTACAGTTTACATTTAAGTCTGTGACCCATTTTGAGTTAATTTTTATATAAAGTTTGAGGCTTAGATCAAGGTTTATTTTATTGCCTGTGGATATTTGATTCCTTTTTAAGATCAGGAACTGACAGACTTGTATTGGGGAACCACCTGACCAAAAATAAGTTAGTCTTTAGTCAGGTTTCACTGAGCTATGTGAATGATGACAATTTGTATATACATTATAGATTATTGAAAGCAGTGGAAACTAATTAACCTGTCAGTTTTCTTACTTCTAAGATCTTATTTTAACTTTTGATTATTATCATAAGGCAGTTTCAAAACTTTAGGAAGCAGAGGAAAAATAGTTTGTGAACTATACTATAATTTATTCCCAAGAAGTTACCTCATGTTGAGTTTTTTGAGTTTTAATTTTCATATTTTTCTATTATGTCATAGCATTACTTTATTGATTTATATTCCAAATATATATAGATATTAATCTATATAGTAGATTGAATTTGTAATTTTAATTAGAGTTTTTAAGGTTTTTCTTATTTTATGTCTTAATACTTAGAACCCACTCATTTGTCAGTATCATATATTCTTCAGTTCTACATTATAAAAAATATTTCTTTTAAAAAAAAGTTTCATTCATTTTGTCTGTTTACTTGACTTAAATGGCAAATAAGTCTCAAATATTTTTGTCATACTCTCCTTTGTAGGGATGAATTTTTTAATTCTTAATGAAAGTAATATCAATACTTCCTAAGATTGGTTGCTTTTTGTCTAGCTGAAATTGGCCTTTGGTTTATTTCTGTCTTAATATTTACTTTGATGTTTGTCAGGATTCGTTGTGCTGTTAATACATTAGAAATCAGAGCATGTCCATTTCCAAACAGAAATTGGTTAGATGTTCAGAGATAAAAGTTGTTAGTACCTTTATTGGGCAAAATTTGGAAAATTTATAAATAAGGTAGCTAAAAATTTGTCCACCTTTAAATACAAAAGTAAACTGGAATTTTTTGAAGATTTGTTCATTCTACAATGTTACTCACTATGATGAGTCTGAGGCACTAAACATCCAATAGAGACTTCTGCCAACTTTCCTGATAATAAATTATCATCATCATCACAATAAGAGTTATTACCACAATTTATTTGTCTGTCATTTTATGTGCGTTGGGTCTGAGATCTGCATTTCTAAGATGCTCCCAGGTGATGCAGATGCTGCTGTTTCACAGATAATATTTTGATTCACAAAGCATGGCATGATCCCAACCTCAGTTCAAAACTGAGTTAGTAATGAGCCAAATTTTATTCTGTAAATATTTAAGTTATAAGTATATGTTCTGATTTTTTGAAAATAAGTAATCTGTATATACGAATATAGTTAACCAGATTATTTAATTTTTTAATGGTCACAATGATTTTTTTATTTGTAGGTAAAAGGGGTTTTATTTCAGTATTATCAGAGTTGCTTTTTCTTACATCTGCATTGTGAGTTCATGGTTGCATATGAGTCTTTAGGATAAGATACAGAAGGTGACCACGTAGAGAAAATTATTCCCCACGCTGGTGTTCCAGGGTATACATGGGCATCTGAGTCACAGGCTGTTTCATTAATTTGCTTATTTAACGAACTTATTTTCGACATCCTCTTTGTCCAGGCATTCTTCTGTGCTAGCAGAACAAATATGAGTAAGATAGGCTTCCTACCTGACGGGAGCTCTAACTGGGGAGATGAACAAGTAAACACAGTTATAGTAAATATTTGTGCATAAAATTCAGTGTAAGAGGGATGAAAGCATACCCCCTTCTGTTAAGGAAGGGGAGTGTATACCACAAAGAAGTTCATTTGAATTGCCTTAAATTCTTGAAGTTATCTCTCTGTAAAAGGAGGACCGAGTCTTGAAGAATGTGGACAAAGTCTATGAGAATTTTTTTGGAAGAAGTCAAAGAATATGACAGCCTAGACATTAATCTTCGTTAAAACTATAGTGAAGTTACCATAAGACCTTTACACAGCTTTTGTTGCTTTTAAGTGAAAGTTTAGTTGCAAAACTGGTTCAGTTGCAAAATGTGCTTGTGTAAGAATTGCCACATTGTGTAAGAATTGAAGCCTCTAAAATAGTTTATAAGTCATGTTTGATAGCATATCAGTATGTTTCTTTATAACAGATAAGCCCATTTTGGAAGAGATTGTGGACTATTTTTAGAGGCATTGAGGAGATTCCTAAGTAAGCTAAGGGCATCTCTTCCTGAATGAGTCAGGGGGACATTTTGATGAGTGCTACCCAAATGGGAGGGCCCCAGAAATGCAAATGAATGCTGGATGCCTCCTCCTGACCCCATCCTAAATGTCTCGCCTAGATCAGCACTATCCAATAGGAATATAGTATGAGCCACATATGTAATTTTAAATTTTCTGGTAGTCACATGAAAAAAGGTAAAAAGAAACAGATAAAATGAATTTTTATAGTACATATTTATTTTACCCTGTGTTTTCAAAATACTATTGTTTCAACATGTAATTTAAAAAATTTCTGATGAAATAATTACATCTGTTTGTCATACTAAGTCTTTGGAATCTGATGTGTGTGCACTTACAGCACATCTCCGTTGGGACTAGCCATGTTTCCAGAGCTCAATAACCATGTGTGGCTAGTGTCTACCATGTTAGAAAGTGCAGGTTAGATTATATATTTGGAAGAGAGTTTTTATAGAAAGAGTTGATATGACCTGTAAAGACATTGAAGGGAAAGATTAAGGAGGGAGAAAGGTTCAGTTAGCTCTGTGTTCATGATAACAGAGGAAAGTAGACCCATAGAGATTCTGATTTTGCCAAAGAGAGGGAGTCAGCAATCATTGACCAGTGGCTGTTTTTTATACTTGAAGAGAAATAAATGGATGGTGTCTTAAATGTAAACATGGAGATATGTCACATGCTTAATTAACTGGGGCTGACTAGGTAGCCACATTTTCCCCAAGTTTTAATTGGCGTGGCTCATCCACATTGCTCTTTTCATTGAGGTGATTCTTATTTATGTCATATTTTTATATGCTGAATGCATTACATCTGTCCCATAAAGCAAAAACAAACACAAAAGAAAACATGGGTCAGCCAAAGTAAATCGGGTCCTTCTTGGTAAAGTGACTGAGATCAGGTGGCTATTCTGTGCTCTAATAGTCCTAGACCTTTTGGGATGTGCCAACCTCACTTTGACGCAGCCCAAATCGCAGCTGTTCCTAACTTTGTTGTCCTGAGAATCTTGCTTATGTGTAGTGACTCATTATGACTTGCATTATTCCTGAGTTGGTCTCTGCTAACAAGACAGGAAGGTTGGAAAGATTGCTCCTGGATCACTCTTCAAACTATCCACAGTATCATGGGTGTGTGCGTGTGCGTGTATGAACACATGTGTGTCTTGTGTTTTATGCCCTTTTCCTCGTGATTTGCTTTTCTTATTTCCTCTAGATGGTAGTTTCTTCAGTGTTTATACTTTTTATTAATTTTGCACCTGCTCACTTTGCAGACTTAATAATAGTTAAAAACATTGCTGTTTATAAAAGTATTTGCCCTCATGAGCTGTCAGTCAGATTCTTCCTATGGAATGCTGTTTTCTTTCTCTCTTTAGTGTTGTGTTTTCTAGACTGTAGCTGTTCAGTACGTGCTGACTCACTGAGCATCCCTGGGATGCTGGATGTGTGTTTTGAATTTAAGAAGAGAAGAATGTATTTAGGGAACACATTATTGTCTTCTAGGTGTTGTCCACAGAGCTTAGAAGAGAGGTTTGCACTCGAGAGGTGCTTTTGCAAATGGATATTGACGGGGGCCCTGGTCCAGCTTGTTCTGTAATATTAGAAATATTTATTACCATAGTTGTTGGAGGGTCCCTAGAAACACTTGAAAGTAATTCTATCATGTAGTGGCCTGTGGTGGGCAAAACCTCCCTTACATACAGCTTAACCTTTCTCATGTCTAGTACCGCTTATGAAGAAGATTGTAATTTGTGCGTTGTGCTTTTATCAGGTGGCTGTTCCCAATGCAGTTAGTGTAATTTTTCATTTCCTAACAGTCCTCGGGCAATTCTGTTTAACATGCTTTCTATCTCAGAACATTCTCCTATTTAAAAAACTTCTTTCACCTCAGGCCCAACATGCTTTTCCAGCCAGGCCAGTAGTAATTTCTATCCTTGCTGGCTTCATTCACCTTCACTGTTAAAATTCTATATGGATTTCTTAGGAATGTCTTTTTTGTGTGTGTTTATGGTATAGCAAATGCTGGGGTGCCTATGCTTTCTATTTATTGAAATTACTTTGGTTCACAAAAATATTTCATTTTTATTACTACGGAGAAGATATGCATAGTTTTTATTTTTATTTCAAATCTGTTTCAGTTTTCTAAATTGTAAACCAGACTTTGTTTTCTTAAATGGAATTTTAACTTTCCACCTGAACTTTTAGAGTTGCCCACAAAATTTTCTTGAACAACAGTATTCACACTAGAATAACAGACAGTTTTACTGATTTTAAAAAAAGGGCATTCAGGTTCATTTATTGGGTAGCAAATTTCCCTTTAAAGGTGGTATCTGAAAAGTGAATGAAACAAATTACCTAGATTGCCATCCCAAATGATCATGAATTCGGCTTGATTTTGGCTTGAGATAAGACAGCATTCTAAACTGAGGCTCTTGAAGCTGCTTTTGGGTCTGAATTTGGTAATAATTATATACTCTAGAGGGATTTAGGTTTTTAATGGGGAAAGTCTGGTAGACAGAGGCAGACAAGAGAAAGTCTTTGTTCTCTTATCGTTAGCCATGTCTGGCTTACACCGAAGCCAGATTTTGAAACATCTATTACAATATCAAGGTTTTCAAGGGATTCTAGGGAATATATATAGAGAGACCTAGGGCTGAACTAAAATTAGAACTCTGGTTCTGCTATGAATATGTATTATACATTTGTATCTACCATACATGTTCTATGTGTGTGTGTTTGTATAAATGGTTTTTATATCATGTGTTGTCCGAGCTGGAATAAATGTTTTCCTAGTCATTGCGCTGATATCTGCGTACAAACATGGCAGAAAAGGGGGATTTTCCTCCTTTGGCAATAGTCATCTTCGTGTTAAAAAGGAGAAAGGAAGAGTACTTCTTTTTTGGGTTATAGTTTGCATTTTAAATTTCATTGCTGTTCCTCTCAACTTCCATCTGTGTTGACATTTGGGAATTTTGTCGTTGCTCTTTCTCAAGTAGAGTGGAAAAGCTTGAAACAGAATTTACACTTTTAAACACAACGGAGGCTCTATCATGTCCTGATGCACTCCAGGTCTGAGTACTTTTTCTTTGGCTTAAAACAAATCAAACATTTAGTTGAACTAAATATTTCTCAAGCTTATGATGCTACTGATTGTTATACATTATTAATTTGCATTAATGGAAAGTTCAGGCTGAAAATACAATGATAAATATTAAAATTTTAGGCACTTAATATTTTATGGCATCAAAGAGCTATTTTCATATTGATGTGTTGTTAGTTAATTGCTATTAATGACATTTGCTTTACTTTATAATTAAGGTTCATTTATAATCTAGGAAATAGTAAAAATGTGGATGAGCCACAAATAGCCAGATTGGGTGCTGTATGACTTCTGTTAGTTCTATGCTCTGTTTTTTTTTTTTTTTTTAACTTTCTAAAGGCCAGTCCATTGGTATTTTCTCTCTGTGCTTGTCCGTGTGTGTGTGTGTTTGTGGGTGTGTGTGTGTGTGAGAGGGAGAGAGAGAGAAAGAGAGATTTTGGCTGAATAATTAGTGGCCTAGACCCCAGTGCCGTTACTGACAGGTTTGGCTGATTGATTCCTGTTGTAGTCAGTTTGGACTGCTGTAACAGAACACCATAGATTGAGTGGCTTAAACAACAGAAATTTATTTCTCACAGTTCTGGAGCTGGCGATTCCAAGATCAAGGCACTGGCGACCCAGTGTCTGGTGAGGGCATTCTTCCTGGTTTGGAGATGTCTGTCTTCTCGTATCCTCACTTGGGAGAGAGGAGAGAGAGATGCAGCAAGCTCTGTCCTGTCTCTTCTTATAAGGGCACTAATCTCATTCGTGAGGGCTGCACTCTCATGACCTAACCATCTCTGAAAGCCTCCCGCCTCCTAAAAACTTACAATCATGAACTACCTGGTCACATGTTGGAGAAAACCTAACTTCTAATTACTCCTTTCCTAGTAAATACACAAGGCAGAAGAGAACTGTGTTGGAGAGAAATTGCTGCAGTCACTAGCTGAAGGCCCCATGGTAAGGCCTAGAACTGAATACGGGGAGTATGAGATAGCTAAAGTCATTATGAGATTTTGCTTTCTCTTTCAGACAATGCAAATAGCCAAGAATAGTGCCTCTGGATCACCTGTGGGTCTTGTTAAAATGCAGATGTATTAGGTCTAGGGTGGGGCCTGTGAATTAGCATTTTGATCAAGTTCTCAGGTGGTGCTGCTGGACCACAGTTTGAGTAGCAAGGTCAAAGAATGCATGAAGTTGTTGATTATATTGACTGTCGTTTCCCTCCCCCGCCCCAAGATTATCACTTTCTTCCTTTCTTTTTTCTTTTTGGCCGTAGTTGCCAAAACATATTTACCTATGTTTACAATGAAATCATAGTCTTTTAATTTGTTATAAGAATCCAAATTTCTTGTTTTCTTCTGTAGTGCTTGTAATGCATAAAAATGCATCACTGCCAGTCAAATTCTTGCAAATCTTTCAGCTCAGGTTAATTTTGTGCCTTTATCTCTATTCTACAATTAAGGAGCCTGTGCTGTTGCTACCTTGAGTGACTCCTCTAAGATGGCTGAAATTTCTTTCTGTAAGGGCTTACCTCAGTCTAGTCATCTTCACATTATACAAAAATATCCCATGTTAAAACAGATATTTTAGTGACCATTTCAGTAGAAGTTGGTTTGCTTGTTTCAAAGCACATTCCTTATGTTTCTCAGAGGTTTTTTGCCTATGGAACAAAATTAACATATGGGTTTCACCATAACTGAATCATGATTTAGATTTTCAATTAGAAAATCATTCATTTTTCCACTTGACTTTTCTTAACATCATCCAGCATCTAATACATATATGTCCACAAATTCAGAAAAGGAAGTGACTCTTGTAATCTGCTGGAGAAAATTATTGCAAGAAAATATATGTTAACAAGATGCTCTGTAGAAGTGATCATTACAAAAGGAGTTTTGTACATTTTACTAAGGGGGGCAGTTGCACATAATGATTAAGAACATGGATTTTTGGGGTGAGATTAAATTTGAATTTTGGCTCTGCCTTGGGACTTTTTTTTATATCACTGAGTTTCTTCATATGTGGAAATGAGGCAAAAAATACTTATGTGCCAGAGTTGTTCTGAGGATTACTTTTTGTGGGAAGATGTAGTTAAGGCATTCAGCATGTTGCCTGGCAGATACTGAACACTGAAATAAGTAGTATCCAATGTTAATATTATTTAATATCACATTTTCTTGGAGCAAAAACAAAATTCAGGTGTCCGAAAAAAAATGGAAAAGTATAGGTTAAATTAACGTCCTGCAATATGTAATAGCTAATTTTTGTTTTTAATGGGCTATCAAAAGGAATTATAGAAACTTAAGCAAAAGCCATGCCTGATTTATATAATGTTTGAATATGTATTTATGGTTAAAAATAAGAAAATTAGCAGAAATATTTTCTAAAAGGAGTCGAATAGATATGTCAGTCCTCAAGGGATGACAAACCAGGGTAAAATTGGCTTAACCCGTTTGGGAAGCCTCATGGAAAAGACTCAAGTCAATAATGAAAACATTCTTAATCAAATCAAGTCAGCTGGAGAATCAGTGTGACCGCGTTATTGTGTGGCTGACGTTGATTGACAGAGTAAACTACTTAATTTTCCTATTAAGGAAAGCTAGAGTCTTAGATACTCTGGAATAGGCATTGACTCACTCAGTGTTTACCAGGCAGTATGTTACATTCTAGAAGGGGTGCCTCTGTCTTTTGTTCTTGAGCTATTATTGCCTAGATGGAGGTAATAAGAATAATCCAGTGATAAATGCTAGTATACAAAACTTACCTGATAACCAAGATGTAAATCATTTCCTAGTTCTGGAAGGCATATACCCAGAAATTTTTGATGACCTTCACATGAAATATTTTGCTTAAAATATATAAACTGGCTGATTGATATGTTGACAATCTATGTATGTTGTAGTAATTAAAAGCTGAGGCTGATTCAGTTGGCCTGTGTTCGAATCCCAGCTCCCTAACTTATTAATGATGTGACATGGATAAGTTATTTAACTTCCTTAGCCCTTAATTTTTTAATTTGTTTTGTGGGGATAATAATACCCGCTTTATCGAGATTTTGTGAGGATTAAATGGGACAATCCTTTAAATACTGCCTGGTTAGAAGTGCTCAGTAAATATTATTGATGGTGATAAGGAGATATGGATGATAAAGCGATCTTAGGAATTACATTCCAGGGTATACAATTTTTATGGTGCTATAAGCTGATGAGGGCAACAAGGACAAAACTTGTAATCATAACCAATTCCTAAAAGTTTGAAGTTTTCTCTAGATTTTTCTCCTCAAGTGGTTGTACCTACTACCATACCTTTCAATCAGTGCTTTCCAACCTATGGTGAAGGGTTTTTTTTTTTCTTTTTCTTTTCAATTTCTAATCTACCAGGGACTGATAATTTTATAATATTCAACAGAAAAGAGTTATTAGAAAAATTAAATTAAAAAAGATATGCAAAGCAACCTGTATCCATCGATGGATGAATGGATAAAGAAGTTGTGGTATTTGTGTGTGTGTATGAATGAATGAATGAATAAATAAATAAATAAATATATTATTCAGTCATAACAAAATGAGGAGATCCTACCATTTGCAATGACATGAATGGACCTCGAAGGCATTATGCTAAGTGAAATAACTCACACAGAGAAAGACAAATACTGTATAATATCATTTATATGGCTTATGTGAGAATCTAAAACAAACAAACTCATAGAAAAAGAGATTAGACTTGTGGTTACCAGAGGCAGAAGTTGGAGGGAGGGAAAATTGGAAGAAGGTGGTCAAAAAGTACAAACTTCCAGTTATAAGATAAATAAGTACTAAATATGTAAACATGGTGACAGTTGTTAACACTGCTGTATGATGTGTACGAAAGTTGTTGAGAGTAAATCCTAAGAGTTCTCATCACAAGGAGAAAATTTTTTTTCTTCTTTTCTTTTTATTGTGTCTATTTGAGATGTGGATGTCAGCCATACCTATTGTGATAATCATTTCACAATATATGTAAATCAGACCTCCATGCCGTACACCTTGAATTTACGCAGTGATCTATTTCTATTATTTCTCAATAAAACTGGAAAAAAGTCATACAAAATAAAAGCCCTAGTTTTTAAATTACATTCAAAAGATATAAAAATACTCTGTACAATTGCTGTAAAACTTTCTAAATGTGTCCTCTCAATTTCAGTACTTATCTCGTCATGGACCAGTGATAAACAGTTGGCAGTTGAGCACTGGTCCATGGGTCACACATTTGAGTAGCACTGCTTTAAATATCAGGTATATATGTATTTACTTCACAATTCATATCTATACCCAAATCCTGTCTCTGACCTTTAGATTCACACTTTTCACGTTTGGAGCTCACCATCTCTCTCTTTTAGGTAAACAGCATTACATATCTGTTGTAATGCTATTATCATTGATTCCTCTCTTTCCTACCCTCCCCATCAGTTCATCATTTATGTCCTATTCTATCTCACCATTGTTTTACATCTCGGTGCTAACACTCTAGTCCAAGGCACCATCAATGTCTGATCCAATTTGGAACTGGACTTCCTGCTTCTACTCTCCACCCCCCCCTTACATTCTCCATATATCTACAAGAATGATTTTTCTAAAACAATAACCCTGTCTATAACCTTTAATGTCTTCATGTTTTAATTACAGTCTCCTTGGCTGAATGGTGTGTTAACAATTACATTTTCAAAGGGATAGGAGGCATTTGCAGCAGTTCAGGTAAGTGATATGGTAGCTTAGATTGAGGTGGTGTTTCTATAAATGGAAAAAATAATACTGACTTGAGAGATTGCCAAGTATTAAAATCAATATGAATGAACTGGAGGCATGGAGACCATTTATAGATTCTGTAGGGAAAGGAGAACTATTCTTCTTGAGATCTACCTGTTTGCCTCTCAATTCCTTCAGGCCCGTAACTGAGTCAGATCCAGCCTTTCATGGGGATGATTGGCATATCAGGTAGCAAGCTAATTTGTGTCAGCAGCAACCCGGAAGTAATGTACTGGGTTGAATTCTAAGAAAAGTAGACTAAGGAAGATGGAACATACTGATATGAGTATACTTAGTTCAGATTGAGCCAGATTTATCGATACGAGTGTTCTTAACGAGAATCTGGATTTAATGTGTTAGCTCAAACATTTGGAAGTGGCTCCAAGAATTTGCTTGATTGTTTGACTGGAACTTGGGTTCAACAATGGCTCTCATATAGTGAGATTGAGATACCTGAACATTCCTAGGCTGTGGAGGAGGGAGGAAGGCATAGGAAGATGGGAATGGGTAGAGTAGGTTTATCATGTGCAGTCTTTTCATCCACCTTGTTACTCTGCCCTCAGTGAGGTTCCAGGGGGCGCACCTTTGACTAATAGTTAAGAAATGTATTGGTGCAGGAAACAGACCTCTGTTGTAGCTCTAGGCTGGAAAGTATCATTGGGATATGCTGCCATTGAACTAGACTCATTGATTTTAGTGGGGATCATGGGATCTGGTAGCAAAATGCTTTGGTGGTGCTTAGGCTTCATTGATTAAGCAGCTATAATTGCCATATTGGCTTCAAGTGTGGGAGGTGGCAGTCAATGTTTTGAAATGCAGAGTTCTGTGGTGTGGCTAATTGATCATAGTGTCCTTTGGAATATGATACATTGGCAGATTACTAAATTTTTACTTGATGTATATAACTGGGAAAATTCTAGGTATGTTGAGTAGAAACTTGACTTTAGTTACTGAAATAGGGAGAATGGCTACTTGTGGAGCCTCTTGATTAAAGGAGAGGCTGATTTCCCTTGAGAAAGGACATAAAACACTACCACAAATATATGCTTTAAATCTTTTAAGTCTTTCCCAAAGGAACCTGCTGTTTACCAGGAAAAAGCCCAGACTTTTGAGAATTAATAAAAAGAGATTCTGGATTTATCCTGAGGATGTAAACGCTACAGTGGCACATCAATCAGAGTTGAGGCTTATGGGGGTCACTTGATCTTCATCACTGTGGGTCTAATGGCTTCCCAGACTAATCCTGTGATTACTTTCCAGTTTCCTGAGTGCTTACTTGCAACAGACTTGGGAATTGGCACAGTTTTCATGCTAACTTCTTGTAGAGTGAGGAATATTTAGGAAGGACCAAGTGGAAGCCTCTGGCATTGCCTCTCACTAACAAAAGACAAAACCGTAAGCAGCGCTACATCCCTGGAAACATTGAAGCAAGTAGGCCCACCTTTAAAGACTTGAAAGATACAGCAATGGAGATTCCTAAAATAGTCCCTTTTGATTTGCTAGTTTGATGGATGGATCTTGGAGAACAACTATGGACTAAAACAGAATGACTAATCAGAATGACTCCAATTGCTTTGCTTTCTTTCTTTCTTTCTTTTTCTTTTTTGCTGAGGAAGATTCGCCCTGAGCTAGCATCTGTTGCCAATATTCCTCTTTTTGTATGTGAGCCATCACCACAGCATGGCCACCGATAGACAAGTGGTGTAGGTCTGCGCCCGGGAACCGGGCTCAGCCGCTAAAGCGGAGTGTCCCAAACTTGACCACTAGGCCACCGGGGCTGGCGCTTGCTTTGCTTTCTAAAATGTAGTGTCAGTACAGTCCTTGGCACCTGGTATGCAGCAGCTGATTTGGCAGGTTTTCTTTCTCTGTGCCAGTTATTAAGGACAATCAGAGGCAGATGGCCTTCAACTTGCAGTGAGAGCTGAACATCTTCATATTTTTAGGGCAGGGCAATGACAATTTTCTTGATCTCTGTCGTAATATGGTCCATAGGGACCTTATGATGGTTAATTTTATGTGTCGACTTGGCTGGGCTACAGGGTGTCCATATATTTGGCTAAACATTACTGTAGGTATGTCTGTGAAGGAATTTCTGGATGAGAGTAACATTTGAATTGGTAGACTGAGTAAAGCAGATTGCCATTCCCGCTGTGGGTGGGTCTAATCCACCCACATTGAAGGCCTGAATCAGGAGCAAAAAGACCTGGAGTAAGAGAGAATTCCCTCCCTCTGCCTGTCTTTGAGCTGGGATATTGGTCTTCTCTTGCCTTCAGACTTGGACTTGGACTGGAACTTACACCATCAGCTTGCTTGGTTCTCAGGCCTTCAGATTCAAACTGGAGCTAAACATTGGCTCTTCTGGGTCTCCAGCTTGTCCATTGCAGATCTTGGAACTTCTCAGTCTCCATAACCATCTGTTTAATAAATAGCTGTATATCTCCTATTGGTTCTGTATCTCTGGAGAACCCAGATTAATACACATTTTCATCCTTTGGATATCTAGAGAACATCATCCTAGCCCAGTACGCTAAAGCCATCATACTTGTTCAATCTGATGAGCAGGGAGCAGCAAGCAGTCTAGGTGCCTTAGTAGGACTCACATTAATCTGGTAATCCTGCAAAATTTAACTCAATACAGTGTTTAAATATTGGTTCAGCACTTCTGAGCCTATAGGGTTTTTTTCTTTCCCCCAATGAATGCTATTTAATTAAATAAAGAAAAACAAAAACTACATATTAATTTAAAAAGAGAGTACTCACTTTGAACAACTTACACAGTATCAAATCTCTGAAATACAAATTTCTATAGCTTTTTGACTTGAGCTTTATTTTTGAATAGTGATTAATTTTTACCGTTGTTTGTCGACTGGAAGGTAAATTCATGGAATTTAGTGTATTTATTTTACACATGCACACACTCATACATAAAAGTTAATGTATTTAAAAATACAACTCTGTAGTTTAATGACTTGTATATAAAAATGAGAATAGGGTTGCGTAGTGGTTAAGTTCGTGCGCTCCACTCCGTCAGCCTGGGGTTCGCAGGTTCGAATCCCGGGCATGGACATATGTACTGCTCATCAAGCCATGTGTGGCAGTGTTCCATATATAAAATAGAGGAAGATGGGCACAGATGTTAGCCCAGGGCTAATCTTCCTCAGCAAAAAAAATAATAAAAAAAAAAAACAAAGAGGAGGTTTGGCAACAGATGTTAGCTCAGGCAGGGCCAATCTTCCTCACCACCCCCCCCAAATAAATAAATAAAAATGAGAATAAAAGTTACATTGGAAAACTTTAGAAATAAACCAGAGTTTCTATCCTCAAGTTTTTTTTTTCATAATTGATTATACCTAATGCTCTTAAACAAGTAAAATCTTGTTTATATTTAGTAAAATAACAGATGACTACAGAAAATAAATACTTTTATAGGTAAGAGAGGCAAATTTGTCCAACTCTCACCCTTTGTTCAAGTAAAGAAACAGATTCATTTCAGCAATTTGTTTAGTGTCTACTATGGGCGAGGTGCTATTATAGGCACTTGGAATGTGAGAGTGAACAGAACAGACTAAAGTCTATACATTTGAGGAGCTGACTTGCAAGCAGCAGGAGGAAGGCGATATATAATAAACATAACAAATATGGGTGGTAAATGCTGTGGCAAAAAGAGAACACAGAAAAGTATAAGGGGCACAGGAACGGAGGGCAGTTTTAAATAGGCATTTTTCAGGGTAGGAACTATTGAGAATCTGACTTTTGTGCAGAGACCCAAAGGGGAATTAGTTATGCAGATACCTGTGGAAGAGTGTTCCAGACAGAGGAAAGAGCCAGTGCAAAAGCCCTTAGGCAGGGGTTTGTCTGGAGTCTTCAGGAAACTGGAGGTAGAACAGTTTGTTTCAGACATAGTGAGTTAGGGAGAGCAGTAAGAAATGGCAGGAGAAAGATAAGTGAGTAAGGATCAGATTATGCAAGTACTTGTAGATTACTGTAAAGACTAGTTGGCTTTTACTGAGAGTGAGATAAGGAGCCACTGGAGAGCTTTGAGCAGAGAAATGACATGATCTTACTTATCATTTGAAGTGATTACTCTAGTAGTTAGGATTCTCCAGAGAAACAGATCAATACACACACATAAAGATTTATTATGAGGAATTTGTTAATGCGATTATGTAGGCTAAGTCCCATGATCTGCTGTCTGCAAGCTGGAGGCCCAGGAAAGCTGGTGGTTTAGTTCCAGTCCAAGTCTCAAGGTCTAAGAAGCAGGAGAACTGATGGTGTACGTTCTAGTCCATCCCCAAAGGCCTGAGAACCAGAAGTGCAGATGTTATAAGTCCTAGTCTGAGGGCAGAAGACTGATGTATCAGCTCAGCAGTCAAGCAGAGAGAGGGAATCCTTCCTTCCTCTACCTTTTTGTTCTATTCAGGCCCTCAAGGATTGAATGATGCCCACCCACTCTGGGGAAGGCAATCTGCTTTACTCAGTCTACTAGTTCAAATGCTAATCTCATCTGGAAACATCCTCACAGATATACCCCAAAATAATGTTTAGTCAAATATCTGAGTACCCCATGGTTCAGTCAAGCTGACTTATAAAATTAACCATCACAGTTACTCTGAGTGGCTGTATTGAAAATAGATTATAGGAGGCAAGGATGTGAGCAGGAAGACTAGTTATGACTATTGTATAACCAGGTGAGAGATTATGGTGGTTTGTCCAGTTTCTTAGCGGTGGTGGTCGTAAAAAGTGATTGGGATTTGGATCTATTATGAAAATTGAGTCAAAAGGACCTCCTGATGGATTGCATATGAAAGAGAGGAATCAAGGATGTCTCTGAGGTTTTTGGCATAAACAATAGGGAAGAAATTAAGTGACCTGGGCTCAGGTTGTCATCTAATTAGTTGTAAGAACAGTAGTAGAACTTGGGTTTCGATATTTATCGCTCGCAGATTTAAATGTTTAAATCTCTTGGATGGTAGGAACAATGACCACATTCATTTGGAATTTTTTTTATATAGTTGAATCTGGGATTTTAGGGTTTTTTTTTAATGGAAATGGGCTTGCTGTGTATGTTTGCCTGATATAAAAGGTGCTATACTGTAGTCTAGTGTCCCATTTGTGAGTGATAATTATTTCGATTAATAGCAGGCTTTCTATTTCATTTTACTTATTGACCTGGCTCCGTGTAATTCTCATAGTGTATATGTATATTCATTGATTAAACAGCTATATTTTAATGCTTACTATATGTCAAGCATTGTGTTAGGTGCTGGGCTACAGCAATAAACAAAAAGCAGACAGTTGTCTTCATGGTGCTATAATCAATATGTCTAAAGGTTTTTTGTTTGTTACTGTTTTTTTTCCATTTGTTCCTGTAGAATCATTGGAAATCAAAATTAGTTATTTGTTTGGGGATAAAGTTTTTAGACTTACTGTATCTGTCAGGGCTGTCACAGATGTCAATCAAAATAGTATAATCTAAGAATTATTTACTTATAAAGTGAATATTTATAAAGATATGGTAGTAGGGGAATCACAGTGGATAATTCAGTGACCAGGGGCTTAGCTTCTGAGTTACTACTATCTGTAGGCCTGAAAGTGTAAGGCAAGGAGCAGTTAATACAATCAGGAAGGAGAATATCACGTGGAATCATTCAATTTGAGAGGATCAGTGGTCTTAGGTCAGGGGACATAGTCAACTCAGTTGCAGGGAGGGAGCCTGGAGAACAAGTATTCTGATCTACTCCCCTTCCTCTCTCCGATCTCTTCCTGGATCTCTCTATTGGCCAAAGCCTACTGGATGCCAGAGGTCTTCTGATATAGTCCATAGAGGTCATATTCCCAGGGCAGAGAACAGTGTGCAGAATGATGGAGAGTTGGCCTGGAGGGGCAAGTGAAAGATGCCTGGCACAGTGTGCCTCTTTTGCCTCTTGGCCTATGCTCTTATCCTTTTCCAAGGTAAAACGTTTGTGATCCTAACCCAGGTGATGCAGAGAGTCCCATCAGCTATCCTATTTTCAGGTCATGTTAAACTGGTCATATATAACCCTTTGAGGGTTCTCTGCCTCTTAGCATCTGGAAATGAACGTCTCATTGTTACAAAGAAACCAAAGGCCTACTTTAGAGAAAGGGGTATTTCTCATATGTATTCTCAATGCTGATGGGTCTCAGGAGAGTCCCCAGGTCGCTTTTAGTACAAAAGTACCCTGAAGGGGATGTGTTGTTAGAGATATTATCCTGAAAGGAGAAATATGATCTTATGAAAAATAAATACGTTTAAATTTTACCAAAATGGGAACATTGGGTAAAATTGAATTCTTGATATGGTTCATCTTATTCTTTTAAAGAGGCAAAAAAAAGAATTCTTGATTATCAGTTCGAGTAACCTTAATTAAGAAGCCGTGTACCCACCAGGAGACATTTTTTAAAACTCTTTGATGTGCATAATAGTGACATAAAAAAGTTTTGTTTATATGGTTATTTGTGGGCCTTATTTCCAAAAATTGGGCCCAGTAACAGACATTTCAGCAAGCATCTCAAAAATCTTGATTGTGATAAGTTAATTTGAATACAGGAGGGACAACACTTACCGAGACACACTTTTTGGGAATTATATTTAAGTTAAAATGCATTCATTGGCTTTAGGGAATTTATATGACTCAAGTATCTAAAATTAGTATTTGGTTTTAGAGTGTTTGAATATGAAAGAATCTTCACTTTTTTTTTTTTCAAATTTTAGATTTGTATTTTTTTATTTTCAGAAAAATTAATTTTTGCTTCTTATGAAGGAGATTTTTTTTCTTTCAATGGAAGACATAAGATTTTCATGTATACATATGAAATCATTAAATTACTCTTTGCTAACCTAATTAGTTAAGACCACAAGGGATTTTGGAACTATGTAGAGGAGCTGTGGAAACTGGACGTACAATTTGGGGATAATTATTTTGTAATTGGTTGAGGCTTTTAGCTTTTTTTTTTCTTTGAGCAAGAGAAAAGATTTTCTCTGTCCTGAAAAATCTTTGATTCTTTTTATTGACTAAAAAGATCTTGGAGAGTAGGAGATTTTGGTTAAAGATTATAATTTTAAGTTACATCTTGATACCACAGAACTGTAGGAAATAATTAGTGAGCAGTATCATAATTTACTTATCATACTTGGAAGCATTTTCATTTTTTAAATTTAGAATGTTAATAAGAAAATGCTTGCAAATACTATTTTCAATGTGAATTTGGAAACAAATCCAGTTTCATTTAAAGTACGTTGTATAAAATATTTTAAATATATACATATATTTCCTGTAACATGATTCTTTTCTTGCATTTGGATTTTTCTCAATTATACCCCTGTTCACTGAACCAGTTCAGGAACTGAGAATGGAGTCTAGTGGAGAAAAATGTCAAACATACTTTTCTCTGCAGTGTTGAGCTGCCCAGTTCTTGATGGGGTACAATTACTGTTTAGGTGTTCATTCTAGTAGCAAGTTAAAGGGAGGGAATTTGAAACCTAGTGTTTTCCAGGGATGAGATATAAAACAAAGAAAGCAAAACAAGCAAACACACAACCAAAGCTCAGGCTTTGATTTTGGAGTTGATTTGTCAGACCAAATGACTAATGCTTTTCATAGGACTGCGTGCTGTCTATGAGCAGGAGGCAGGGCAGATAGAGTGGCTGCAGATATGTAATTACATGGCTGCTCTGTCTTCTCTGGGAGTTTTAAAATAGAAATAATGTTACTCTTGAGGATGCAGAGCTGGACTTTTGTGCTCTCATGGTAACCAGTCTTAGAGGAGAATGAGTATGTCATGCTTCAGTTCCACTGCTTTTAGTATTTATTGTTTGTAAGCATGGTTTTGAGAATGTTGCTGGAAATAAGAAGAAAGGAGGGAAATAGGTATTGAAGCAAACAATAATAAAATAGATCTATCACTGGGACTCTCTGTGCAACAGCAGTGAAGTAATTTAAGATGTATTGCACTGTTTTTTAAGAAAAAATATAAGATGAAAATAATTGAATGGTTTCTTCTATTGTCCTGTAGGTAGTAGTTTTTATTTAAATGTGGCACCTTTAATATTGCAGTCTTCTTTTAAAAAGTTACTTTTGTTTAATACTGAGGGTATGTGTCAGTTTCTGGTGTGGGGTGGGGTTGGTGTTTTGAGAGTAAGGAAGTATTGGGAAGATTGTGATTGTTATATCCTTGAGGAAATGGTGCTGTAAGCAAGTAATGCTAGGGAGCCCTACCAAACTGGAATGTTTTGAAGACAGGCACCAAATTTTATTCTTTTCTCTTTAGTTCAAGAGATATTTTATTAGGAGTGCCTGCTGTTGTTAGGTCCCTGATTAAGGTATTGGAGATGTAAAGTAGGAGATTATGTGTATGCATGTATGAGATCATTATATAGAGAGAGAGCCTAAGCATTTTTTGTATGAATTAATCAATGGATTACAGGGAGCGGGGGAAATGTGTGTAGGTAGAATCAATCAGCTTCAAGACTTGAAAGGGCCTCATACATTCCATTTCAGCAGTTATCGGTGGTAGCAGGTCATAGTATTGACTTAGGAGAGTTATGCTCTCTATCGTAGTGATCTGAATAGCAGAAGAGTTAATGAGATGTAAGTTTTCATTATTTGGTTGTCCTCCCTGTCGCTCCCTCATTTGCTTTTCAATAAATATCCTTTCAAATTTTTGTTAAAGTAGATACATGGATTTAATATGCTCTATCTTAGAACTTTTAAATTATTTTTTAAACAATAAACTTTAATTATTGTAGATTCTTTCCTCATATTCTTTAATTCATATTCTGTGTCTTTGCATGTTTATAGTAGGAAAAAATAAAGACAAAAATACAGAAAAATCATTCATCACCTCATTATTCTGAGATCATGGATAACATTTTGATGTATAATCTTTGAAATACTTTCCTGCACATTAGTATACCTTCATAATTAAATAACAAAAAACCTTTTAAACTTGGTTTGTTTTCACTTAACAGTGTATTATGAACATCTTTTTTATGTCAGTAAATATAGATTTAACACTTCCTAATATTTCATGTATGAATGTAGCATAAATATTCAATAAAATCATATTTGTGATATGCACGGGGGTGTGATATGCATGTTTGTGATATGCATATTCGCAGGTATTATGCATGAATATTAGTCCTAACAGCTAAATTATTCCACATGAACTTTGGAAATTCTTAAAGGGGATCTGAAATTGAGTTTCAAGTAAGTACAGAATTCTCACCACATAGACTTGAGAGAATTAAATGAGGTATTGTCTGCAGTGCACTTAGCACATTGGAAGTGCTCACCCCAGGTTGTTGAGACATTTTCTACTGTTATAAACGCCGCAGGGTGAAACATACTGAGGGCACCATTTGTTCAGTCCCATTCTTTAATGGATGCTGTACTAGATGGTGAAGATGTAAAATTAGACAAAAGATGATCCTTGGCTCTATGGCACCTATAATCTGGTGAGGGAAAATGTCAGCAGAGAAATTTATAATACTGTATGGTTATACCATTGGGACAGGTTAGCCAAAGCTCCTTGTGAAAGATTGGCCCATGAGCAGTGAGGAGCCTAGATGAATTCATAATTCCAGTGGTTTTGATTCTGAATAGGTCACAGTATTAATTATCAGTACCACTGTGTGATCTAGCCAGAGCATTTGGGGAACACTGAATTGGAAAACTGTGTCCCATAAATAATGAGTCCTAGATGAATTTAAAGTTTCCATTTTAATAATGTTGAATAGGTTACTAAATTAAGCATCAGGTGGCTTTATTAGCAGATAGATTTAGTTGTACTTGAATGGAATTGAACTTTGGGTTTTTCTTTCAAATCTGTTTATAGCATTATGGTCTTGGTTATAGTAGTTTAATTTGGCACAGGGACTGTTGATAATATGGTAAGTGAAATTTATAATGTTATTTTACATCCATACTTCATTACAAAACCTTCAGAGTAATGTTGCTCAGTAACATTTAAATACTTTCTCTCAATTTCAATTTGGGTAAATATTTAAAAGAATAAAATCTGTAATTCGGGAGAAATAATAAACTGGGACATGCAAACAATATAGCAGACTACTTGCCAAACTCTACTGTGCTTTCAGACATATTCTCTTTGGTCTATGTTAGGTCATTGGATGTAAAAAAGAAATTTGTGTGTGTGTGTATAATATATATATATGTCATATATGTGTATATATAAGTATACATGATACACACTGTATATATACGTATACAGATAGATAGGTAGATGGATATAGATATGAAAGTTGGAGTTTTATAACTTAAAAGAGATCTTGCCAATATGTTGGGAGTCACTATGAAAGCTCTTTGATCTTTTGGTTTTGTAGCTGACAGAATTTTGAAACCTTTGTCTCCCTCAGTAAAGGCAAAGAACTGTCAGAGTGTTTGATAGATCTTTGATATTTCATGGCTATTTAGTCCAAAAGATGTGAATTTTTTGTTAGAGAGAGATATATATATCTCCTTGGATTCTTTGATATATATTAGTATAGTGTGTCCTATGCCATTGTCAAAGTGAAAATTGATTCATTTAGCCTGTTTCTAATATAAAAACATTCACAAGGATAATGTCCATGGCACTCTGGCTATATTTAATAAATTCAAAAGTGTGATGGAGTTTGCTGATTTGCCAAATATTAGTATGTAGGCTTTTTGATCTTTGGTGATTATTTAAGTGAAAAACTTAGAATTCATTAGTTTTTAATCCTATAATTGATATAATAACCATGCTGTTTGAAACTATATATCAGGGGTATAAATAGTACTTGTTTGCATATTCTGCTTCAACTCAAGATAATTTAGGTTCATAGTGACAGGTACACCTGCCCTCCAAATAAAATTCTCTGGGCAGTTAGAATCAGCACCAATGTGATTTCTGTCTTTTGTTAGACCTCAGGAAATAAATTAGAAAAAAAAAAAAAAACAGTAAAATGCTTTGTGGATGTTTAGTTAGTGTAAATATGACAAGTTATAATTTTTTTCAAGTGAGTTTTCTGGTGATTTTATTTTTGACCATTTGTACCACTCTTACCTATAACAAAAGGTTTTTTTTTCCTTCAAAAGTTCAGCTTATTGGGGGCCGCCCGGTGGCACAGTGGTTTAGTCCGCGCTTGGCAGCCCGGGGTTCGCAGGTTCGGATCCCGGGCGCCCGCCGACGCCCTGCTTGTCAGTCATGCTGTGGCGGCGTCTCATATAAAGTAGAGGAAGATGGGCACAGCTGTTAGCCCAGGGCCAGTCTTCCTCAGCAAAAAGAGGAGGATTAGCAATGGGTGTTAGCTCAGGGCTGGTCTTCCTCACACACACACACAAAAAAATGTTCAGCTTATTAAAATTATTTAGCAAATAATAAGTAACAGATACTTTAAATTTAGTATGAAACTCCAAATCAACTGGAAAACTGTAAACCGCACAATTTATCGGGAGGTAGTATGTGTAATGGTTAAGGACAGATGCTCTAGGAGCAGTCTTGGATTTACATTCCAGCTTCATCCACTTAATAGCTGTGTGACCTTGGGCAAAATTGCTTAACCTCTTGGTTCTTCATCTGTACCATGAAAATGATAATAGTACCCTCCACGTTGGGTTATTGTGAGTGCTTAAATAAGTTAATATTTAAGAGTACCTGGAGCATGGTAAGTACTCTAGGAGGTGTTAGTCGTTATGATGATTTGTGATATTTATAATTTATTATAATATTGTCTGTTGACAGACTATTTTCTTGTTTTATTTGCTGTGTATTTTATGTTTCATAGATGGCTTATATGCTGCATTTCATTTTAAGAAAAAAGATGTATTTAAAATTATGTTACTTGTGCATGGTAAAATACACACTCTTCAGTGTACGTGGGAGATGATGTTCAAAATAACCTTTGAATTGGGGTGCCTTTTTCTTTGTTGGAACAATTAGGACCCAACTTCTTTTTTTTTTTTTTTAAACATTTTATTTATTTTTTTGCAGGTGAAGACACCCTAAGCTAACGTCTATTGCCAATCTTCCTCCTTTTTTCTTTTTCCTCTGCAAAGGCCCAATATGTACTTGTGTATAGTTGTAAGTTCTTCTGGTTCTTCTGTGTGAGCTGCCGCCACAGCATGGCTACCGACAGACAAGTGGTGTGGGTCTGTGCCCGGGAACTGAACCCTGGCTGCCAAAGTGGGGTGTGCCAAACTTGAACCACTAGGCTGTCAGGGCTGGCTCAGGACTCAACTTCTAATCAAAGAAGGTTAGAGTATGGATTACAGGTTCTTAGACCTGGGTGGGACCTTTCAATTCAACTTCTTCATTTTACCAAAGAGGAAGCTGAAGCTTTGGCTGGTTATCTTCCTCAAGTTCGCATGTCTTAGAGTCAGTCTAGAACTTGTCTTTTGACTCCTTAACCTCACTTTCTATTTTGATGAGTTTAGAATATATGACAGTGTTTGAGTAACAGTGACATTCATATTAAAAGATGAAAAGACATAACCATCATTGCTTTTAATGTTTATTAATGCAATGAGTCACGTTAGGAACAAGATTCTAGTGGTGATTCGGAAGATTAGAATTGCTTCTCAGCAGGTTAGTTGACCACACATTCTAGGAGCATAGCTATTGTGCAGATGGTAGTCTACATCATGGAAGACCTAAAACCCCTCTCTCTCCAGCCCAACCTCTGGTCTTTGCCATGTAATTTTTCCAGAAAGAGAAACTTGACTACAGAAGAGAGTTCTTTGAGCCAAGAGCTGTTGAAACATTAAGTTAGATTTCTTCCTAGAAATCAGTAGACTAAGACTGTGTTAGCTCATGTTTCATATTACACAAGAGAAAATAAACTGAAAGGTCAGTTGAACAGTTACAGGCATTGCCCTTTTCCAAGGTAATCAGCAGAGCATGTAGCAAAGACGTGAATAGGAGCGTGACTGGAAAGAGAGTGGCTGATAAAGAGGCTGCTGCTTAAAGTGCTGGGGACAACACTTGACACTGCCAGGCCTGACCAGATGGGCCATCTCACAGGACCTACCTTCAGTAATTCTGATTTATTACATTCGTGTGATTTTTTTTTCTAGTTAGGCAGTCAGGTTTTCACTTTGCCAGGAGACCTCAGAAATTTTAATATTGACTATTAATCATACCTTGGTAAACTGCAAGGACAATATATTGTTAATTTGTTTGCAACCAAGAGACAAGACACAGTGATTAAAATTAATTTCTAGCTACATTTTGTTAATTTATTCTAGTTAATTAATCTGTTAAGTCAAATATGTTTACATTAATGGCTATGTAGTAGGTTCTTTAAGTTGTGTCATTAAGTGCCATTTCCATTATTCTAAGTGTAGAATTCTAGAAATAAGTACTTTATTATTAAAATAAATAGGGAGTTGTATAAGGCTGTCTAAGTGATATCACTGAGTGAAGTATTTTTAGTTTTTTATTAATTGAATATGAACATTTCATGTTTTTGATTTTGTAGGATTTAGACTTGGAAGGACCTCAGCAATAACCTTTCCCAACCCCCTTACCTCTATGGCCAGTACCGGAATTAGGAAAGAACATTTAATACATAACAGCCACTATTTACTTTCAGGACACTATTTTAAATAGTGGCAACTCTAACTTTTAAAAATTAACTTTTAACAGTTTTGAATTGACCTCATTCTCCCCCTCTCAAAAAATAAAAATTTAATGATTTGTATATAATAGTAATTTCTACATATATTTTATTAATTTGAAACTCAGAGTAGCCAAATTGCATTTAACTTTAGGCCAAGTAAGAACAAAACTATTATTTAAATAGCTTTTATTCTATAATGTCAGAAAATAAGAGATCAACTGTTTGTCAACTATTTGTTCTTAAGTGTAATCTGAGGATATATTTATCAGATTGGCCACAGGGTATTTGATTGTTTTTTAGAGATGGTACAAAATAAATAAGGTTTTTTTTAAAGGTTAAAATTAGTAACACACTTAATATTTGCTTGTAATTGAATTAATATTTAGATTTTATTGTACTATAATTAGCATGATAGAACTGTTCCAATTTTTTTCAAGATTTTATTGTGTTTTTTTTTTCTGCTTAGAAATCTCTTAATTTCTTGTTTAAGAAAAAAAAGGAAAGATGAGACACGCCATAAAATAATTTATTTTTGGTGAGTTAGTTGTATGAAAGCACAACAGCCCTGAGATCAATGGTATTATTTTTCAGTTTTATAAATGAGGAATCTGAAACTCTAAGATCATTAAGTGAAAAATCTAAGGTCAGTTTGCTAATGGGCCTAGCAACAGAATCTGACCCTTTATTTCTAAAATGTGCCCTTTCTAGTGTGTCATCATGCCTGGCACATAGTAGGTGATCCATACCAATTAGTCATAGACTAATTCCATATGTGAAACAACTCATTTAATTAACATCTAGTTCCAAATCTCATGAACATAGGCGTTGGTCAGGGTTACAAATAGTGAGAAAAACTGCTTGAGTAAAAACCACAGACATGCGTGATGCTACCAGTTTGAGTAAAAATAGTGGGAATTAATTGTCTTCCCCTCTTTATCAGTTCTCCAGAGTAGACCTAAAGCACAGAATAGTTTACATTCATCTTAAATAGCAATGACTGCTGAGGGGGACGTGTTTTGGCTCCTGGCAGCAGCTGGTGTCTTGATTGGGTCAATCACATCCCCTGATTTGCTATTCACTTTGTGGTTCCATACATTTGATCTTAATATAGCGCCCAAGTTGATGAATCAGCTTATTACGTGAGATAATGTATTTTCTTACAAAGCTGGTTGTTTGGTCACACAAGGCCTGCAGGAGGAAGGGTGAAGAATTTATCTGAGGACTCGGTCCCGTTTTTTATCTCTCGTTGGTGAAAGTCTGTCCCATTGGGCCTTTATTCCTCCACACATCCATGTCGTAGTATCTGGCCTCTTCCAGGAGCTGCTTTCAAGCCACAACCTTCATAGGTCCAGTGAAACTGCTGCACAAAGCCTGGAGGGCCAGTGGGACTGAGTGAATCAGAGTCTAGTTCAGTTATGGTGGATTGTATCTTTCTTGAATTTTAAAAGGCTCTTGATTTTTCTACGTTGATCTCAAATTCAGCAGTCATATTGAATACATTTATCGTCATAATAGTGTGTTTATTCATCATTTCATGTGAAAGGTATTGTGCTAAGCATTTTAGATATATTATCTCTTTTGACCGTATGAAGTAGGTTCTGTTATTATTCTCATTTCGTATTAGGAAATTTAGTCTTAGTTACAACTGGTAAGAGGTAGGATTGGCATTCAAATTTGGGCAAAATAATCCTAATCTTAAACCTAAATCTAACCATTGTATCACCATTACTTAGCCACAATCTGGCAAGTAATGGGTGCTCAGTAAATATTTATTTGTTGAGTACTTATTATGCCAGTATTTTAGGTGCTTGGGTACATCAGTATGCAAAACAGATCATTTTCCCTATCTTTGTGGAATTTACATTCCAGCTGCTTCTGTTTTCTGGTTATAAGCCTTTATCAGTGCCTTATGTAATGCTTTCCCACTTATGCTTTTTACTCTACTGTCCACCACACATAACAAAGAATGTCTTGAAGGTGTGGATGTAATGTCTTTCACCTCCTTGTTCTCAGTGACGAGCATGATACTGGCTATATGGTAGATGCTCAGTAATATTTGTGGAATAAATGGATAGATTTTACCACTCCTTACTTGCCACTTTTACTTACAGGGTCCCATTTCTACTGTGTCCTGACAGATGAAGTCTAGAGTGTATGCTGAATTGGATGCATATTAGAAATCCCACTGAGATTTTAAATGGAATTTTGAAAATTTATACATTTATTTGGTGATTAATGACATTTAAACATTTAAAAATAAGAACGGGCAGCGGTTTAGTCCGCGCTTGGCAGCCCGGAGTTCGCGGGTTCGGATCCCGGGCGCCCACCGACGCACTGCCTGTCAGCCATGCCGTGGTGGCGTCCCATGTAAAGTGGAGGAAGATGGGCGCGGATGTTAGCCCAGGGCCAGTCTTCCTCAGCAAAAAGAGGAGGATTGGCAACGGATGTTAGCTCAGGGCTGGTCTTCCTCACCAAAAAAAAAAAAAAAAAAAATAAGAAACAGCATTCAAAAATAAGAAACCATGTGTACTATGGTGTCAGTTTTAAATTCTTCTTATTGATCAATCTTGTGTAACAAGAGAGTCCACAAATCATTCTGCTTTTAATATTTGATCTATTTAATAAAGACTTCATTAGTCTATAGACTCTGCCTACTAAAATTCATCCTTCAAACTGCTCCCTTTACAGCCTGTCTCTGACCATACCAGTTATCCCCACTGTAAAGCTTTAAAGGGTTTTTATTTTTTATTTAATTTATCATCTAGCTGAAAACCATCTTTTCCGTACTGACTGGCCACTGGATTCCTACCCATCCTCCTGGCTCTGGCTGCACGCAGTTAGTCATCATGTCGACAAGAACCACCTAATTTTTACACATGTAATGTCCTTCTGTGTCTTTTCTTCAGCTGTCAAAATATACTACTCCTCCTTCAAGATACAGCACAAATGCCGGCTACTCCCTAAAGCCTTCTCTAATCTCCTCTTCTCCCTCTAGTTCCTTCTGTTGTCTTGCTTCTTCTTCGGCTAACACTTGTTTATCTCAGCCCTATCCTGTCATAGTTGAACAGTTTTCCATTGAACTGAAAAACTTCCTAAGGGAAGGTTCTTGTTTTATGTAACTGAATTATTAGCACATAATAAATATTTTTATCCTCTAATAAATATGTTGTGGTTTTTTTTGTTAATGTTGTTGACTGTTTATCCTTGGTTGAGGGACATAACTATTCACTTGAAAGTCTCAAATACCTAAACTTCATTTGACAGCCTTAATATATACATAGTTTGGTATATTCTGGATATTTTTCTCTTGAAGAAGAAAGTTTCTGCCAGTCACCTTGAAGTCTTTTTTAAAGGCTGATTTAAAAAGCTATTCTTTTTTCAAAAAAATTTCCATTCCCTCCCCCTTTAACCTTATTTCCCCCCTTTTCATCTATTAAAAATTCCTGTTGAGCTTTTACTTCTGTGCTTTTTCTTGACTCTAATCCAAGTCTCCCCTAGGAAGCAGATGACAATATAAAAGCAGATGACAATATAAAATCTTGAAAATTAAGCTAGCAAGGAAGGAATTACCCCCATGGGTCCCTCGGGTTTCAGGCCCACTCAGAAGCACTTGAGAAAGGATTCTACATCCTAGACATTTCCAGATAAGGTATGATCCATCTCCCTGACATATCTCCTGTGTTCACAACTCTCCCTGAAATTAGAACTTCAGTACAGATCTAGGATGAGCTATCTTCCCGGAGAGCAAAGACTTGAGCCTGTTTCCTTTCTTTCCAAACTTATCTCTTGCTACTTCCCTAATGTAACTATTTTTTTCCTGATCAATCTAGTCTACTTAATTTTCTTCCAAACTTTCTATAATCTGTACATTCATGTCAATATGGAGTACCTGGTATGTGTTATATGTTAGTATGCCTATATTTGTAATTTTTCATAGCAGGAAAAAATGGTAAGGATTCTCAGACAGTTTTGGAATTTGAAAGGAAACAATCCTTAATGTTTGCTAATAATTAACATGTACATTAAAATCTAAACAAGAGTTATAAGTAAAAAAAAATGATAAATTAGAAAGTATATTACAGCCTTGCCTCTCACTGAGGTGGTGAGAAGTTGCAGCCGACAATTAACGAGCACTTGCTGGCTACTGTCGGGATGGCTCCCAGAGTGATTTCATAAACTATGAGGTTTCCCCCATTTAACAGGGGAAGAAATTAAGGAAAAGGGAGGTTCAGTGACTTGTTCAAGGTCACATATAAGATGTAACAGAGTTAGAATTTGAACCTACACTTTATTTCTAGAGATTAAGCTAATTCTCTTAATTATAAGTTAATAACTGCCTTATGAGTAAAACTTAGAGGGCTTTCTTTAAAAGGAAAAGGTGACTTTTAATTTGAAATTTTGTCTCTGGATTTACTGAAAGTATACCTTTTGTAAGGAATGGTGCTACATCTCTATTGCTTATTACTTTCTTGACCTTGAACAGCTTACATATTTATCTGGGCTTCTATTTCTTCCTTTGTAAAAAGAGGATTAAAAACGTCAATGTAGAGATTAAATCTGGTAATATTTATAACATTTTATATCTATACCAAATGCTAGTTGCAGTACTAACTTCATTTTATGTTCTTGGTTACCAAGAATTTGACCCAGTTTTTAAATATCTTATAAATTCATAGCAAAATATGAAGAGAGATGACTGTAGTGGGAGAGGGCACAAGCATGATGAGCTTGCTGTATCCTCAGGCATTTTCTTTTTTGAGCCACAGCGATTTCAAAGTGGAATGTGTATTTCTGTATCAGAAGCTACAGGGCTGACCTTGAGGGAAGTCAAGATATTTAGTTAAAGTAATATCATGCTATAATCCTCTTTCCATTGAATTTTTAGTAAATGGGACATTTGTATATATCTTATGAAACTTCTTAAGAACGTTTAATTTTTAAAGTTAAACTTTAAATAAATCTAAAAATGTATTTGAAAGATATTATAACCACATTGAAAATATTACATTTATTTAACCTCCCAAATTTATATCCTTTTTTAAAAAATGAGTAATTTTTCTTGTATTATGATGATATACGTGTGTGTGTGTGTTTACCCTAAATCCAAATTTATTTTGTTGATTGTTCTTTACCATTTGGTCTTTTTATTGAGTGTTATTACTTATGTTGTTTAATATGGATTAGAGTTTTCATACATCAAGAGGTATAGCTGAATATCTGTAAGAGGTCAAATCATTTTCTCAAGGACTTAGAGAGGATGAGAGAGTTTGCATAGATCTGTAGATCTATTTTTTTTTTTTTTTTGTCTAGGTCAGTATTTGAAGTATTTTGAAAGCTGCCAATGTTTAAGTTAGGGAGAGTTCATAGAAAAGTCTGGAATTTTTTTCCATTCTTGAATAATTATCTGATTGGGCAAAGCATGCTTAGTAACAATGGGCTGTACCTATTTCATAGGTGCTGTCACTTTTCGATGGGGTTTGTAGTCTCCATCTCACTCGAGTTCCTTTCTGCATTGTTTTCCATACACTAAGGACAACCTCATTGGTCATTCTTTTATCATCAGATTTGCACTTTTGTGGGGCCAGCTCCCCATCTTTATTGTACCTGCCTGGCTCCTGTGGGTGGTTTAGATTGTGTCCCCTGGAGTAAGGACTGTCAGTGAGACTGGGGTTATGTTGTTTCATTAAAAGTTAATTTTTTTCAAATAATAGATTAAATGTAATTTGCATTTTTATAAAACCATGAGCATGTGTGCTCACACGTGGGTGTGTGTATTTGTGTTAGATATATATATATACACACACACACACACACAGAATACATAAGTAAACATATATGAAATATTCCACAAACACCTACAACTCCCACTGTACTCCGCTGATCAGATGCTGTGGCTTATCTCTCGCTGTCATTGAAGCAGATGTGGTGAGTGTGGTGGTGCTAGGGAGGATTAAGGCCCCTGCCCACCCCAGGCCATTGGAATCCAACCCCCAGTGCAGAGGAAGAAGCCCTGTGAAAATGGATCTACATGCCATCTGTGGCTATGTCTATATTTTCTTTAAACAGATAGATGCCTTGTGGCAAACTGCTCTGCAGCTTCTTTCCCTGAGCAGTCTATGTCATGCATCTTTCCATATCAGCACGTTTACTTCTCCTCGTTCTTAGCAGATCTTGTGTAATTCGTTGTTTGAATGTTCCACAGCTTATTCAGCCAGTCTTCCATTGTGGAACAGGTAGGTTATTTCCCATGATTTGGTATTATAAATAATGCCATAATGATTATCATTGTACACAGATTTTATTCCATCTCCCTTTCACTCATATCTTGTTTTTCCTATAAATAAAAGTTTTACTTTGTCCCTTGAGATTCTTTTTTCATTCCCACATTCACACAGTTGCACAATGTCTAGCCGTGGTTCTGTGTTTCAAGACTCAGGGCCCAGCCACACTGCTGCAGTGACTGTCCATTCCTCTGTGTGTGTTTGTGTGTTTACTCTTTCAATTGCCTAGTGTTTTATGGAAAGTAGTGTTGTTTTCCTTCAAGAATGGTCGTTAGTGTCCTAGACTTAAAATTATTTTTAAGTTTGATAATAAAGAATTCCTTAGGTTTGAGTGGGAACTTGTCTCATATAACATCCTTAGGTCACTACTTCCTTCTCAGAATTGTGTGGGCTTGGCTTTGTTATCTTTTGGTCTTCAATATAATGTTCTTTTGCCAAAAACATGCCCCCCTCTCTTTGCTTTTTTGTTCCTGTTGTCTATGGAATTACTTCTTTATCCTTTGAATTTCAATAGCTTAAACCAGAGACGTTGTGTGTGTATGTTTGTTTTCCAAATTTTTCTTGAAACATTGTGTGTTCTTTTTAATATGCAGATTTAATTCTTTAAGAACAAATTTCTAGTTTTTATATCTATTTTATTTAGTTTTGTTCCTCAGAGTCACCAGCTATCCTTATTTGGATAATTTTTGTCAATATTGCATATCTTTTAGCTTCTCTTTAATATACTCCATTGTCTTTTATATCTCTAATTATATCAATTTCCAGTTTACTCATTTAACTAATAATTTTTTTATACATACCATTTTGTTCCTTGCCAATTCTAATTTATTATTTTTCAATGATATATTTTGTTCCTTCTTTTGTTTTCTTAGGTCTACAGTCTCATTTTACTTCTCATCCTGTTTTGTCATATAATCTTTTAGCTCTCATTTTATTGAATTCATTTTTAATTCAGTTGAAGTATAGTGTGAAACCTTTGTGGAAGGATTCTTTTTCTGTTCAGCTCAGTTGGAGTGTTCTTCTTTAGTTGTTTCTCAAATTTATATATTCCCTGTACATCCCCTACTTGGATTCATGCCATCTTTCTGGGACTTTTATTGCTCATCCTCAGGATATGGGGAAGTACAGGGAAGCTTACTGGCATTGCTCAATTTATTGCATAGTGCTGGAACCTTCACTTCTGATGGAGAGCACCTGCCACATGCTCCACTTCTCCACTTTTACCAGTTTTGTCCTAGTTTGCTTCTCCCCAGATTTGGAGGGTATTAATGAACATAGTAGCATTTTTGGGGGGGATACCAGTCCTAAATATGGGCTCTGGGGATCTGGGAGAGGGTCAGGAGCAGCTATGTGCTATTAGTTCTGCTTGGGAAGGAATTTTTGGTTTCTTCTCAAGGCTAATAGCTTTTGTAGTTTGACATGATGTTATGTTGTTTCCATGCTTAGTTGCTGTAGGACAGGGTTAGGCAAACTACAGCCCACAGGCCAAATTTTGTCTGCTGCCTGTTTTTGTAAATAAAGTGTTATTGGAACACAGCCACACCCACTCATTTACATATTGTTTGTGAAGATGTTCATGCTTCAGAGACACAGTTGAGTAGTTGTGACAAAGACCATAGGGCTGGAAAGCCTAAAGTATTTACTCTCTGCCCCCTAACAGGAAAAGTTTGCCAAACCCCTTGCTGTAGGGTAATTTTAGTTTTCTTGCTGGTTTTTGACTACTGTTCTTTCATTTTCTTAGGAGTTAAAGGAGAGAGATGTAGGGATTCTCCTTTTTTATACTATCTTGACATAGAAGTTGCTGTAATGCTGACTTAAAAAATTCATGGAATAACGTAACCATCATATTTCCTCTCTTATACCAAAATGCTTGAAATTACCAAAAAAAGTTAGTTGGATTAGTTCAGTTTATTTGAGATGAATGATTTTATCCTATCAGGTAACTTTTACCAATAAATGAAATTATCCATATTATTCCTCTTTAATAGTGTCTTTTTTTTTTTTCTGGATGAGAGTAAAGCAGCTACTTAATTACAGTAGCTTTTCTGGAAGACAATTTAATTTTCTAACTTCTTTCTTTTGCACTTTTTCAAAGGTATAAGCGGTTTAACCAGACTTTGGATGACCTTGGAAAGAATGAAGGGGGTATTGATAAATTTTCCAGAGGTTATGAATCATTTGGCGTCCACAGATGTGCTGATGGTGGCTTATACTGCAAAGAATGGGCCCCGGGAGCAGAAGGGGTTTTTCTTACTGGAGACTTCAGTAAGTATTTTGAAAGCGTTAAAGTCAGTAGTAATATTTTATTTATCTATTTAAAACATAGACTTGTTTATTTCATGTATTTAACTATATGAAGATTAGTGATTACAAATATCTGACTTTCCAGGTAGAGCCATAGAATGTATTAAATCTTTACCTTCATGTGGTACAGGTGTTTCTGCTGTGATGTGATACATGTGTTCTTGAAAAACTTTATGTTCTGTAAAATCATGTACCAGAAATAACAAGAGTTTATGAGAAAAATAATGTTAGGCAGACTACTTCAAATTTATTCAACTTTGCTATTGGTTTTTTCAGAGCTTGCTAACAATCTGAGTAAAAATGTTGGTGTAGATTAGATCTTCACTAGTGTTTGCACCTGGTTAGCAGGCATTGTAGTTCTTGGATCTTCTATAGCCTAATCCTGTTTTGAGACCTCAGTAAAAGTAGACGTCTAATCTAGAGGGTAAACTTCATGACTCAATTCTTTTTTTTCCTTCTCCTTTTTTATGGGAACACCATGGGAAATATCTTCTCAGCCTTGTTATCTCTGTGGAAAACATAGTGGTTCTAGAAGTCAGGCTTCTGGCTTACAGTCTAGTGGAAGGAAGACCTGTATGTAAATAACTATAATGTAATCTGCTCTGTTTTATTCTGAGAAGTATAAATAAATTACTGTAATAGTGATAAGGAGGAAAGCTCAGTTTTGAAAGTGGAATAACTAGAAAAATACACCTTGGCAAAATGTTTGTAAACATATGAAAGGAAATATCAGAATGATAATAATTGTACAGTGGTGTAGTACTTAAAATTTAATTTTACTGGACTCAAAAGTCTACATGCTTACTATTCAATTTCTGTAACATTCTGGAAACAGCAAAACCATAGGGACAGGAAACAGAGTTGTCAAGGTTTGGGGGTAGGAGGTATGAGTTGATTTCAGAGGAGCAGGAGGGAACTTTTTGGGGTAATGGAAATGTTCTATGTCCTGATATTGGTGGTGATTATAAATTGCACACATTTATCAAAATTTATAGAACTGTACACATAAAAGAGTGAATTTTACTGTATGTAAACTATATCTTAAGGAACCTGACTTTAAAAAAGTTTTGATTTTATATATATTGTCTAAGGCAGCACTGTCCAATAGAAATATAATGCAAGCCACTTATGTAATTCAAAAATTTAGTAGCTGTATTAAAAAAGTAAATGAGAACAGTTGAATGAATTTTAATAATGATAAATTTTATTTAACCCAATATATCAAAATATTATTTTAATATGTAATCAATATAAAATTTGCTAATGAGATATTTTCATTCATTCTTTTGTACCACATCTTCTAAGTCTGGTAAGTATTTTTTTCATTGGAAATACTTGATCTATATTTAGATTTAATAAAATTTTCAGTTTTTAAAGTATATACCCAAGTTTTCCCAATCATGATTAAAAATTCTAGTAACTGAGGGGCCGGCCTGGTGGCGCAGCGGTTTAGTTCGCGCTTGGCAGCCCGGGGTTCGCGGGTTCGGATCCCGGGCACCTACCGACGCACTGCTTGTCAGCCATGCCGTGGCAGCGTCCCATATAAAGTAGAGGAAGATGAGCACAGATGTTAGCCCAGGGCCAGTCTTCCTCAGCAAAAAGAGGAGGATTAGCAACAATGTTAGCTCAGGGCTGGTCTTCCTCACACACACACACACACACACACAAAAAGATTCTAGTAACTGAATTGAGTAATAGTTTTAAAATTTATATTTAATAAGGTAATCGAAATTAAATACAATTTAAAATTAAGTTTCTCAGTCGCACTAACCTCATTTTAAGTATTTAGTAGTCACATGTGTCTAGTGGCTCCCTTATTGGAAAGCACAGGTCTAAGGACTTAATTCTCTGTGCAGTCCCCAAAATTAGTGGATGTCAGCTGCCTCTGTTTCTAGAGAGTTATTGAAAACTTCAGGGAAAGTTTCAAGAAAGACCACACGGTTAGCTAATTCAGATTAGCTTGGCCTGGTGATAATTATGAAATGTATTTTGAGGATAGGAGACTTCTCACTTAAGTTATTATTAAAATTGTTAACAATTTTTTCCTTTACACAAACATGGTTATTTACCCACCTTCCCTAGGCAACTGCCTTGACTACTAGTTTTCTAATTTTTTGTTGTTAGATCATTTGGACATGAACCTATAATCAAGGTACTTTTTAGTATTCTATTAATTCTTTTCACTGCCATTTATAAGATTGAGAGGTATGGATTGAGAGTGTTTAAGTTCACATTTTACCTAAAGATACCAAAAGTACTGTAAGAACCTCAGTTAAAATTTGATACTTGCATTTGGTTACCCTTGCCCACATTTATGATGAAACCCACTAAATAGATTTAAAAAATATTAAAATAAGGGAAAGGAACTATATGAAAACTAGATTTGGGAGCTAGCATAATGACTAACATTGATTTATTAAAAATTGTGCCTGTAAATCCAGTTGGGCTATATGTGTGTTTGGAGAATTGCATTTAAAAGTTTTGAGTACTTAGGATTTAATACTTAAAAGTATAATAATTTAAAAAAATTTTTGTAAAGAGAAAACTAAAAATTACCTAGTTCCTTTTTTAATGTAAAAATGTCCTCTGTTAAGTTTTTTTTTTTCAAATTAAGTTGATTTTTAAAGAGTCTATCTTTTGTGAAGGTGTATCACATAATTTAAAATTTCTCCATATCCTTGAGATAGCATTCATTCCATTATTTTCAATCAACCAATATTTATTTAGTGTCTAAGGGCACAAGAAGTATCAGATTTAATCAGTGGGACTTTATTTTTACTGGACAGGTTGGAAAGACAAAGATAAATGAAATTGTGATAGAAAATAGTTAACTGTTAAAATAGTTAACAGGCAGCATGTTAGGAAAATTTAAATCTCTAATCTATTTTATTGAGATGAAAGGATATCTTCTTTTCTGCCCGGAGTTACAGAGTCTCAGAGTCTCTTTATCCATGGGATCTCAAAGTTTTCTCAGTAAAGAGCTTTGTCTTAAAAAAAAAAACAACTTTAAAATTGAGAGTAGAGCCAAAATTTTAGGTTAATAATGCATTTAAAAGAATATTTCTTTGGGAAAAAATGTACACGTGAGTATTAATTTAATATGACTGTGTAGAACACAGAATTTTGATGTTGATGACAGCATAGCTGAAAGTATACCCATAAATAACTGAGCTAATCATGTCTTTTTTTTTTTAACACAATTAAAAGATTCTATATTTTGTTTTTCCCTTATTTACCTAAAATCCATTTCTTATTTCTTCGAAGAGTTGAGCAGGAAGAAGGTTGTTTTTCTTTGTTGAGTTTTTTCCTCAGGATCAGAAATGGGTTAGATGATTTTATTGTAAGTCTTTCAATATATAAATTTGTACTAAACTGAAAGGAAAAGAAAATCCATGTTAATTAGCTAAAAAAATTACAGTAGATTTTTATTAGAAAATGCAAATGAAGATTTAGTTAAAATGTTGTTGTAGGTGGTTTTGCTAATGATATTAAAACATTTGTAAAGCATTTAACTGTATTTATATGACCTCATATTTATTATCTAAGTTGAAACAGCAATAAACTTAAAAGATTCTATAGAAATAATATCTAACTATAACACTGATCATTTTTAAGTATTCTGTTTCTTACTTTGTCATCTTATGTAACAGTAAGCTTAACTTCTATGTATGTCCTTGAAATATCACCTAAAAAAACCTATTGCTTCTTTACCTATTGGCAGAAATTTAAAAAGTAACATAATTTTACATATATTTTTATCATGGAAGTGTGTATATAATTTAAAACTTTGCTTTTGTACCTATCTCTTCCCTCAACCCCCAAAGATAATATAAAACATATCTTCAAAAAGCAGCAACAAAAATCTTATTTCTGCTGATGGATAAACTGGCTATTAGTTATTTTACCTAAAAAGGAAATTTTCTTAATTCAGTGTTTATCTAAATGATTAGCCATTTATAGCTGATGAATTTTCAGAAGAAATTAAAGAATGTCTGGATTTTAATTCTGTATTATGGAAAATTACACCCGTGATCAAAATACTTGAGCATATTGTTGTGATGTCTTTCTCCTCTTCAAATCGTTTTAGAAATTGCACTATACATTTTTTCTCAGGACTTATTCATAATATTGCTGGTAAATGTTTGTTGTTCTAGTGTAGTTTTTTGCCAACCACCTGAAAATATTTTAGGTACAAGTGCTTAGAGTAGTCAAATATAAAGGATCTTTAAGAAAGAAATTGCCCTGAATTGGTGTGTTTAAAAAAAAAAGAAGGATGGGATTTCAAGTTTGAAACCATTGCTGAGCTCTCTAAACATGATTCTTCATCTAGCTCGGTGGGATAAAACAATGATATTTGTCTTACCTGCCTAATTTGGGGTTGCTCTGTATACTAACTAGATTGCGAATGGGAAAGCATTTTTTACATTATTCAGTGCTACAGAAATGTTAATTGACAAGATTGAAAAAGTACTCTAGTTTGCAAAGGTCTTTTTTTCTTATTAAAAAAAATTACTATTTATTTCAAAAGGCAGCTGAGCCTTGCAAAAGTCAAATGATTTCATCTCTGTTTTGCCCAAACTGAGGTAGATCTGGATTTTCTATCCAAATTTTTAAAACTTGGAAAGCAACTTCACTTTAAATATATTTCACATATTTTTCTTCATTTGCGAGAAAATGAAACAATCATTTCTTTTTCTTTCAGTCATTTTTTAAAAAGTCAGCTTTTAAAGCAGGTAGCAGCTGCTGCAGCACAGGACAGTGGATCTGTAATGACATTCCTCAAGACTGGAATCTTATCACCTGAAAAGTTTTTCTGGGCAAGCCATAAACTACTTTAAAGGTTTGGGATGAATTTCTAAAACTTTGAATCATCTTCAATACAGCAAAGACTCATTCTTTAGAAAATTAAATGTGATTTGAAATATACTTGGAGTTTTGGAACTAAATCATGTTTATTGCAGGTTACTAAATAATTGAAGAAAACTAGCTGCTTTCCAGTAGCTAGATGATAATAAGTAGAGAGAAAGGCAGTAAACTACATATGTCAATATAAAATAATTGGGTTCCTATTCACCATAACTGAAAACATTTCATGTAAAATTACTAAGTCTGGGAGCTAGGCACTTTTCAAATAACCTAAATGTCTATCATTGGTAGACTGGAAAAAAAAAAAAGGGAAAAAAACACCCTGATTTTTATGGAAAAAATAGAGAAAAAAAGGAACCACAGATATTTTTTCAGAGTGGGAAAAATAGTAAGGAGAATTTTACCTGTTTTCTGGACGAAATTTGTCTATAATTTAGTTTCCACTTATACAGTTGCCAAGAAGTTTACATCATCACAAAAGCCTTTATATTTCTTAATTCCATATGCTCTGAAACAGTGTTACTCCAGGTGTGCTCTGTGGACCAGTGTGGTTCCATGCACTGTAATTGGTTTGCAATGATATATTGTCAGAAATTGGGAGTAAGCATTTAGAAACTTGAATAGAAGTTTGACAGAGTAATTTTATTTCTGTTGAATCTAATAATGATAATGCAAAAATTGGGGCTTAAATTTTGAAAAAAATTTTATTTTGATTTTCTAATAATTCATTTTATTATATTTTACATAAGTCTTAGTCTATAATAGATTGGAAAATTAAGAAAAAAAATGGTAACTGGTTCATCATCATTGATAGTTTGAGAAACACTGATCTGAAAATTAGGGATCATTATTTATGGTTTAGAAGTCTTTTATGGTTGGAAGGTATAGTTCTGATATCAACCTCCTTTGTATCTCTTCCTTCACCTAAATCTGTGGTGGCTGTGTTAGTTAACTTTCACTGTGGTATGGTGTGTTACTTAAAACTCCAACATTTTAATGACCTACAACGACAAAGGCTTATTTCTTGCTCATGTTGGCTACATTTATCAGCTATGGTCTGTCCCAAGTGTCAAATTCTTTCCAGGATCAAGGGTGATGGAGTAGCCCCAGTGTGGGACATGCTGATCTCATGACAGAGAGAAAGAGCAATGGAGGAAACCTGTCGTGGCTCTAAAAGCTTCAGTTTAGAAGTGGCAGATGTGTTTTCTACTTATTAACCAAATAATTTGGCTTAGCCTTATGTCAGTGAGACATGGAAGCAGAATCCTCTTTTCTGGAGGCTCATGAACAATTTAGGAATACTAATATGAATGACCCCCATGGCAGATAACACATTTTCATAATATAAAGTGTAACCTTTCCAGATTTTTTGATATCCTGAATTTCTTGTAGTCTTTTTTTTGTGGGAGCAGAGGGGAGTTAGTGAGGTAGGGTAGTGCTCCTACTTAGATTGTTGAGAAGGTTTCTTTGGAATCTCTACTGACCTCTGGATTCAAGTGGAACTTCAAGGAGTCTTCTGTCAGGTAGACATTTTCAACTCCCTGTGGGTCCTGTATGAATGCATTTTTGTTACGTGGCTTCCCTTCAGTGTGGCTTACTGGAGATTGTAATGTTTCTAGAAAGCAAATTTCTGGGGTGGTCTGGAGACTCTTGATATTGTTTATTTTGGCAAAAGGGTAGAAAACTACAAGGCAGAGGTAGAAGGCTTTAGAGCTGTTAATCAAACTAGCACCCATGCTGAGAGATGGCCTCCGACAGCTGTGAACTTAAAATAACTGATCAGCCAATAGGAAAGCTTTCTCCAGCTTTCCAACCTGATGTTGATTCTTTCACCCCTTTTATCTAGTATCACTAGTGGATTGTTCATTTTCAATGGAGTAGATGTACAGTGGAGGTTTAATTTAACCAATGCCTACTTACTACACTTCCCGAACTTGCTTCTGCTTGACAGGCTCACTGTAAATGATACTGACAGCTTCGCACAGGATGCTGAGCATGCGCAGGTAGTAGACTATGGTCTGCTGCATGTGTGCAGTTCTGCTTCTGCTAGTTGTATTCTGTGCCTATAGTGAGCCAGTTTCCTATCCCCCTCCAATCCTGCGAGTACTAATTCTTCTCATTATAATTCTATAACATAATATTATATAAAATGATGAACTATGAGCATGGCAGGAAAGAAAATTATTGAGTAATGGGAAAATCTCAGGACAAGTTGGAAAAAATTATTTTGAATTAAGTATGCAGAAGCGAACTGCAAAAAAATGAAATAAACCTAACAATTTCGCATGTAGATTATTTTGTGTGCACCTTTTAGCTTTCATTCTAAAATGAATTGGAAATTATAAATGTTGTTTTGTAGGTGTAGGTTCCTATAATAAAGATGATACAAAATCCTGATCAGAGGACTTGAACTCGAAGAAATGTCTTTGGTCTTATATCAGAAGATAGGTGAATATTTTTATTTGTGTTTTAAGTTAAAACAAAGATTTTACTGTTTCTGTATATACATATATATGTGTATATATATACACTCACATATATATCTATACACATATTTTAAATACACTCATATCATAAAGCATTCTCTGCTTTAACCAATATTTTCAATATATGTACCAACTTTTGGCCCCGATTGTGCTGGATCAGAGAGCTTTGTTATAATGCCTAATGGGATTATTTTCATGGGAAGCATCCTTCCCTCCTGGAATTTTAGGAGATTGCTGTTCAAGACCTTAATGCTAAGAGGCAGATTTTGAACTGTGTGACATAAATAATAATTTTATAGCCTCGTGTTGCTTTTTCATAAATATCCTGTTAAAATTTATGCTGTTTGGATAATATAATACTTTCTGTTAGGTTTCAATTTTGGTGTTTCACTGGTAGTTAGTGTCTGTAAAATTATTTTGTTTATGGTTCTTCTTTAGCAGTTGTCTTTTGAAATTTTCATAATTTTATCCATTAAAGTGACTTTATTAAGCTTACCATTTACTTACACAAAGAAGGTACATTATTCGTATTATTTTCTTATCAAATTAGATATTTTCTTAAAGAAGTGTTGTTCTATTTTATAATAGTCATATCTAGCCCCAAGTGTGACTAATTATAACATATATCAACATTCACTGTATCTGGATCACAACTAAACTATTTAAGTTCAAATTGTATTATTCTAAGAAGCTGTCACTTACTGGTAGACACATTTTATTATTAGGTTTACCAACTTTGTGAATTTTTAAGTCTTTTTATAGTAAAGAGATGTATTATAGAATTTCAGTTATTTTATTCAAAATTCTAGAAAACTCAACAGTGGGAGATATGTTATATTCTTTTCCTACATAGTAGCAAATTAATTATGCTTTAATTTAAACGGTTTTTAGTGCTCCCTCTACTGGAGAAGAATTTCATCTTCATCATGCTTTGTTAAGTCTAAATTTTTCCCAGTGTGTGGTCCATATACCACTTGAAGCAGAGTAACTTGGGTGTTATAAAATGAAGATTCTAGGGTAGATAACAAACCTCCTGAATCACAGCCTCTGGGGCAGAATTTAATGTTGATGATGTAGTGCCCTCTTTTTGAGGACTTGTATCCTGTTTATATGCTAGTGGCTGCTGTAGTATCATATGTCCTTCCTTTTAATCTCTCCCACTCCATCTTCATGGGGGAAGTCAAAGCCATACTCCCTTTTCCTAACACGTAGTAGGCAGTTTGCAATCCAAAGCAGTGACCCATATTTTCTTTATTCAAGAGAATCTTCTAGAAGGAAAGAAAAACACATATCTCCTAGGAAAGAATCAGATGGACTCATGACTTATAGTGGGAGATAGAGAACAATGAACTAATTACTTCAGATTTTTGGGGTGGAGAAAGTTTGGTTCTTACTCCGTGGACAATTCATCATTCAGGTGTCTAGGCAGGGTTGAGACATATTCAGATATGTAGGGATGCAGAAAGTTTATCTTCAAAGCATTCTTCCTTAGGAGGTTATATGTGGATGCCAGAAAAATGAGGGAATAAACCAAGAAAGAGGAAGACGAGATGCAGGAACAGTGATTCAAGCTCAGGAGACAGAGAGTGGAAAGAGAAGTAGTCAGGTTGTGCAACAGGCACGGAGAACACACAATTAGGAAGGGAGAGAGTAGAGAAGACCCCATGAAGAAGTTCCCTGGGAGCAAAATGGCGGAATGGAGAAAATATTTGGGAGCTTGGAAAATTGTAGGATATGAATAAAGGTTTTCAGTAGAAGAAAAAAGTAAGGCTCAATTTAAGCATGATCCTGGAAAGAGTCTCCTTTAGGTGGCTGTTAAAGACTGAATGTTTGTGCCCCCCCGCCCCAAATTCATATGTTGAAGCCCAAACTCCCAATGTGATAGTATTTGGAGGTGAGGTCTTTGGGAGATAATTAGGCTTAGATGAGGTCAGGGAGGTCCTATGATGGGATTACTGTCCTTCAAAGAAGAGGAAGAGAGACCAGAGCTCTCTGTCTCTCTACCACATGAGAACACAGGGAGAAGGTGACAGTCAGCAAGCCAGGAATAGGGGCCTCACCAGGAACTGAATCTTTTGGTACCTTGATCCTGGTTGTCCCAGCCTCCAGAACTGTAAGAAATAAATTCTATCATTTAAGCCACCCAGTCTGTGGTATTTTATTATGGAAGCCCAAACAGACTAATATAGTAGCACAGGGTCGTGTTATTGGACTGTGGAAAAGTATTCGTAATCCTAGTGTTCTACTTGACTGCAGTGAACAATATTTGCTATAATGTAAGAACTGTTCATTCATTTTTAACTTTTTGAATTAACCTATAGAAGCGTCATTAAACACTTAGGTACTTACATTGTTTCTGTAAAAATAATAAAAGATTTTGGAAGATATTTTTAAAAGGCTATCATTTTGTGAATAACCATGGTCATGTAATTAAAGATTACTTATTAAAATATAAGTGAATTATATCTCTATGGTGATAAATGTAGCTGATATACTTGCCAATTGATGAAACAGATATGCCAGGCAAATATATGCTTAATCTAGACATTGCTTTATGGATGGAAATGTGAAGATGTGCTTTTTCAAACATGTTCATCCCAATAAGGGGGAAATAGGTGACGAGAGAACTCCATCAGGACCAAAGGTGAATGAACCCTGATCAGACTGACAATTCTGGGCACTTTATAGGAATTGATTTGTTTGTTTTTAACCTGGGCTGCTCTAACTTGCTTTCTTTATTCCTCAACTGACTGATAAGTGTGCTTGGCTCCAGTGAACGAGGGTGTCATCTGTAGGTGGTAGTTATTTGCAGACTTGCTTCTGTTGAAGAGTTTTTTGAGAGTCACATGATTTTAGCCTCTGTGTTAGGGAGCAGTGGGATGCAGATGGCACACTCAGGGGTGTCACTGGAGAGAGTCTCAAAAGGCTCTTTACAGAAGGCTGGTGAGGGTTACGGGAACAAGCAGAATTGGAAGCTGTTGCCCCTTCGGGCATAGGTACGGGAAAGGAGGGAATGGTTACTGGAGCACAGTTAGCACTGGAGTCTTAAAGGAGGAGCCTAGGTGTAGGATCTGTGGCCAGAGAGAAAGGCAGCTGCTGCCAGAAAGAAGCAGGGATGGAAGTGGGTGCTAAATATCTCACCATTTCTCTTATGCCCCGTCTCCCATCGCGTCTCCCATTGGCCAGTCCCTACCTGAAGCTAGAGTGCAGGAGAGTCCTGGGGTTGAGTCTGTTGAGGTCAGCCTCCAGGGTCTGAGAAACTCAGAGGGATCTTAAAGTGGTTCCTAGCAAGGAGAAATGGGGAACGGCCAGGATACTACCCAGGTTTCTCTTAACATGATTTAGAGGGAACACAAATTACTAGAGGCATTTCTGACTTTATTTTCTACTAAGTGACTCCCAGCTTCTTTAAATAACTGCATCAGTGTAGTATGTGCATACATTTCTATTCAGAGAGGAAGAAAACATTTTTGGTGCGTTGGTTTCTTTCTCCCTCCCTCCCTCGCTTGCTTGCTCTGTCCCTACCGCTACCTTCTTCCCTCCCTCTTTTCTTCCTTTCCTCCCTCTTTCCCTTCTTTTCTTTGGATGTATCTTTGATCTTAATTAATCCTGAGCAAGGCTAGTTACTAATATTAAGAAGTGGAAGAGTTTCAGGTTTACAAAAGAGTCTCAGTTCTTAGGGAAAAGAAAATGGAATTTTATTTCTTAATCCTCTTAAAGCAAGTAAATAACTTTGTAGCAATTTATCAGCTGCTTCTAAAATATCATAAAACAATGCATATATGATTACCAGTACGTCTAAACTCTGGGCAAGTAAAATCAAAATTTTTCTTTCTTTTTCTTCCCTAGAGTTATAGAATATAATCTTAAAATAAGGTGCTTACTCTGTTAAAGTTGTCGTATCTCCCAAATAACTTTCTAATTCATTAAATATATGGTTATATGTAGGTATATGGTGTTTTTACAAGTAGGTTTGTTTCAAAAATCTGAGTCCTTGAAGTTAGAAGAGCATGTGAAAGATCTGGAATTTAAATTCTACAGCTTCTCCTTCATCCCTCCCTGCTTTCCTTTCCTTGGGTAGCAGTATTTATTGAGCACCTTCCATGTGGCAGACACTGTGCTACGCCATGGAAATTCAGTGATGCAAAGAGGCACAAAAACCTCATCTAGCATGGAAATGGATGATCTCCTCTTAACTAACAGTAGTTACCTAAACTCGTTTAGAAATAAAATTAAATTAAGATTTTGATGTTATTCTAAATATTGTGGCCATTGTTTTATGACTTTTTAGGTAAAAAAAGTAAATGATTAAAGATACTATTTTATAAAGTTATTTTAGGAAATAAGGAATTATTTTCCTAAGTACTTTCTGAAGTTGAAATGACCACTAGAATATAATTTAGTAATAATTATAAACAGTATACTCTTTCATGATACTGTTTTTTAGGACATTTTGATTGCTTATTTATTTTGGTGATATTTTGTGTGTTTATTTTTAAACCCATAGTGTTCAAATGAAACTTTTGAGGTATATTTCCAAAGAATCTGTAATTGATTTAAATGATACATGAGGCGTTTTTTGTCAAACTGAACTGAGCTGGAAAAAATTCTCTTAGAATAGCTGTATTTAGATTTTAATGAAACTAGGCAGAAAGGAGACTAAAGTGAATTTCTTTTTTAGTCTTTTAAATGAAAAAGTGCATCATTTGTCCTATATATCTTATTCATCATCAGTCATAGCAAAGCATTCATTCCCATGAGAGAGATAATGGATTCAGAGAGCCGAGAGAAATGGAAGATTGTCATTCAATGCAGATGAGTTTTAGTAATATTCTTATCATGAGAAATTGGGTTGCAGAACCTTAAGATTTGGAATTAAGTTGCCATAGATATATTTAATTAAAAGTAGATTGCTTTAACCTTTCTTTAAGTTAGAAATAGGTTTAAAATCTTAAATTAAATTTATAGTTAGTTTGTATTTAACTTGTATTCAGGACTTGCCTTTAATAGGGATTCTTTATAAAGTTTAGCCCCCAAAAGGTACATTTTAATTGAACTATTACAGTGAACATATAAAGAAAGTTTCTGAAAGAATTTTATAACTCAGGATATTGGATCCAAGTATGGTTTACTTTTCTCTTGATGGAGAAAGTAACCAAACTTATCAAACTAAACTAAAAACTGGGAACAAAAGGGGGATCTGCCTCCTCAACTCTCCTAACACCTCGTCAACACAATTGCTTAATTGTTATAAATTATATTTCCTAGTGTTTTTAGCGATATCACCTGATGGGTTGGTTTCTCATTTATAATACTCTCCAGTGGATAGCACTTTTCTAGAAGGTAAAGCGTATGAAGAATGAAGTTATCAAAGTAGAAAAGCAAACATAAATGAGAATATATCTTGTGTGCATATATTGGCCAAATTTGTAAACTCTACTGTTACAGAATCAGTTTTTGATTAATTAGAGGAAAATAGAGTGCTCCAAGCTCATTCTGTGGCCTTATCTAATTGTACACTCGTAGCCCAAGGCATTAAAAAAAGTAAGTTGAATACAAAAGGATGTGTAGTCAACTACTAGTCTTGACCACACCCCCCAGCCCTGGAAATGCATCCCCTAGGTTCAGCACATGGGGATTTGGGCAGTATTTTAGGCCATGCCAGTTGAGAAAAGCCAGAGTAGAGGTTGGGGAGAGGATTGATACCAGTTGCTACAGCTCCAGTGTGATCAGGCCTGTGGTTCCTGTCAATCACCTTGTTGCTGATCCTTTTTTTGAGGGGTTACTAAGTCAGAAGAGGGGTTTTATCTTTTATTGGCTTACTTTCTCAGACCTACTCAGATGAATAGTAATATTACCTTAAGTGCTTTATAGGTATATCCTTCTTGAATTAAAACTCTTTTTTTTTATGGCTAGGTCATGCTGACTAGCACAAAAATATCTCAGATGAATTGTACATATTAAATCAAAATAAACTCTGTCAGAAGGTAAGTCTATTCACTGTAACTTTCATTTCTTTTCTTAAAGGACCAGTTTCTATAGAAAATGGTCCATATTTGTTCTCCTTTTTCCTCCTCTCCACAGGATGAGGTAATCACAAACTGAAATCTATAAATATACCATCATTACCCAGAAGGTAATTGCAACATTACAGAGTTGTTAATGTTTTCTCAATGAAGATTGAGATTCATTCACTCTCAGAGGCTTAGTAAGAAAGCATGGTCATGTTCGGCTACAGACAATGGGAAGTCATTGTTGCAAGTAGCTGGATTCTCCTCCTCCGGATGTTATTTTGTTTCACACTTTCAGTCATCTGCCGTGTGGGAAGATCCTGCTATGTACAGTGCTGTACAGCAAGGAAGATCAGATGAAACTGTGTGTGAGCTCCTAGCACGGTGCCTGACGCTTAGTACGTTCACAATAAATATGTCTGCACTCACTCATTGTTGCCTTTGCTTGGCATTTCCCAAAGTTCAAATGGGGAATATGAATATTATCGTCTAGTCTGTCAAAACATGCCCTTGCTGGGTTACCTTTTGAAGGTGTGTACTCTCTTACTAGGCTCTTTGGTGGTGATATTGTCTCAAATTGAAAGCATAACAAAAGTTTTCTATGGAATAAGTAGACTGTCCCTGGTAAAGCCTACTCTTAAGTTTCTCCAGGATAAAATAGTCCTTTCTTATGGAATTTGTATTCATTCCTTCATCAAATGTTTCAATATTTTGTTTACAAGTCACTGGAGCAATCTTAGCAGAGAGTTGAAGATAGAGCCATGAAAAGCTCACTTTTGGGGGTATAAGGATGAGGAAGACGAGGTGGTGAAGGCATGAGAGAAGAAAGCATTAGGAAAATGAGAAGTGTCCTATCGTAACACAGAAGGAAGAGAGGGCTTTTCAAGGAAGAGATGGATATATACAATATTATTATGTATCTGTATAATATCTAAAGTGTAGTGAACACTTAATTGCAATAAGTCCTTGATACAAACTCTTTCACTAGATCTTCCCAGTAGCCCAGTGAGGCAGATACTAGTACTGTCCTCATTTTCCAGCTGAGCAAACTGAGACTTAGAGTACAGAACTCATGCTTGCTAGCCTGTGCCAGAGCCAGGATTGCAGTCAAGGCATTTTGGCTCTGTGCTGTAACCACTGAGCTGGAGAAGGGTTGAGGACCTTGAGCTTTAAGGAAAGTGAGTTCCATTTGCAGCTTTTGTTTACAGTACTAGAGAGTTGTTTCTGTATTTTACAGACCCAGAAATTTAAATTCAAGGAGTTATACAACCTGCCAAAAATAACATACATAGTAAATAGTAATTGAAAGGTTTAGCTACAGGTATTCTACACATATTCATTCTATTAAGGCTCTGCTTACCAGTGGCATCCCAATTTCATCTCCTTGAATTACGTTTAACTCCTATGATGTACATCTCAAACTCACATTTATGTCTCTAGAAGCTGATTTATACTTTTGGGATACTTTTATATCTAAACTATAAGATACCAGTTGAGTATGTGTGTGTGTGTGTAACATTATGTATATGTGTGTGTGACATATATGTATAATACAATGGATATATAAATAATTAAATGGTTTACATTCCTACCTTTGAGTTGTGAGACAGAAAAATTCAAAGTGGACTGACTTGAAGAGAACTCACAAACATACACAATACACACAACTTTTAATTTCTGTAAATATAAGTATGTGTGTAAATATGTGTGTGTGTGTGAATGTGTTGCAGTAGGTATTGAAAGAGAACCACCTGAATTTTGAGTGTTCTATCTTAAGGGAAGAGGGGGGTTTTGGGTAGGTGATCAGTTGAGATATTTTAGTAGGATTTAATCATGCTTACAAACAACGATTATAATGTCTAGTATAGGAAAGCCAAACAGTAAAGGGAATTGTAGATGGCTTAACCTTTTTTAAAAAACAGGTTGCCAAGGGGCCGCCTGGTGGCGCAGCGGTTTAGTCCGTGCTTGGCAGCCCGGGGTTTGTAGGTTCGGATCCCGGGCGCCCGCCGACACACTGCCTGTCAGCCATGCCGTGGAGGCGTCCCATATACAGTAGAGAAAGATGGGCACGGATGTTAGCCCAGGGCCAGTCTTCCTCAGCAAAAAGAGGAGGATTAGCAACGGATGTTAGCTCAGGGCTGGCCTGCCTCACAAAAAAAACCCAAAACACAGGTTGCCATCATTTAAAATTGTGACTTACGATTATGCTACTCTTATGGAATAGTTTGAAGATATTCATTCTGTTAGAATAGGTAGTAATGATAACAGAAAAGATGAGTTATTAGCAAACGTTTGGCATATACTTTAAGATGAAGAATATCGCTGTTGTAGTTTTAAAAATGCATGTTACATGTAACTATAAAATAACGAGTAACTCTGGTAACTATTTATTTAATGCACACTACTGCTTTTCTGCTGTGTGCCTGATCCACTATTAGAGCTGATATCTACCTTATTACTTTTTGGTTGCTATTTCTGTATCTAGCTCTTATTGTCTTACTTTACTGATAGTGCTACATCTTAGATCTAGTTCATTCATTTCTTTGGGAACCTTAACAAGAGGAATTTAGAGAGAAAGTATGAAGGGATGAACATATCACGTTGGTTGGTGTTGAGTGTCTACCTGGTATCAGAGAATCCACATGGACTCAGGTGGGATGGCAGCCCCCGCTTGTGGAGGTCTCCTCACTGTGCTCGGTAGAGACCAGGAGCAGGCACAGAGAAGCGAAGAGAGTTCTCTAACTCCAGAGTCAGACCAGCGGGTTTGTGCCGTGGACAGATGCCGATGATCAGGGGAGGATGGAGGGCTTAGTGTGTTCAAGAACTGGTACAGTGGCCTAACCCTCCCGTGATGGGGGAGAGCGTTGTGGGAGGAGAAGGCAGAGCCTCGCAGGCTCTGTTATGAGGTGGTTAAAAGTGACCAAAACATTTTAATGATTTTGTTTCAAATTTTAAAGTTTTTGAATCTGATCAGTAAAATAGTTAAGAAAAATATAATTGTTCACTTTGTTTGACTTTATTAAATTAGAAGCCAGAAAATTGGATAATAGTAAGTGGTTTAAATATTCTTTATTTTAATGGAATTGACTTAATGGCAGTCAGATTTATTCTTGAACATGTTAAACCTCCATATAACTTGCCAGTATTTTCCTGAAATTGGGTCTTCAATTTCTGAAATGGGAGTGGGGAAAGATGTGAAAATTGATGGCCTCAAGCTTTTTAAAATCCAAATTGAAACTTGTACTACAAAGAGAGAAGTTTAACCTGAGAGTTTATGCCTATATCAGCATGACATAGAGTAGCAATTGAAGTTTTCTTACACCCCACAGATCTGATAAACACATTGGTTCATTTAAAAGTGATTCAGTTTTCTTGGATTTTGGATTTCAGAAAAGAAGGAGCATAGCCTAATGAATTATGCCCTATATGTGTTATAAATGTAGAAATCACATATAGAGGTCTTTTTAGATGCTTATGTGTTTAAATATGGATAATTAGGCATTTTGTGAATCTTTAGATTAATAGTTCATTGAGCATTTTAGAATATTACCTTTTGTTGAATGGTTATATTTAATATATACATATTAAATTAATTATATATAATTTGTATGTGTATTATATATAGTTTACACATTTTTTAACTTTTGTAACCTTTTTCACTTTATATATTATTAATCTAATATATATAATTAAATATCACTACTCAAAGGTGATGATCTTCTGTAATATATTTATGTTATATAAATTATACATAATATTTTTTGAGTTTAGAACATAAAAGAAAATCCAGTCTATCTTAAAGTACAAGTAAATACATTCATGTTTCTTTTAATTACAATAATTTTGCTTTTAAGCTATGTCTACATAATTTAGTGAATGATCTATATTAATTGGAAAGATTAATAAAAAAGAATTAACTAGATTTTTGTGCTTTTTAATCATTTACATTATTTGCTAAATATAGAGGTAATTTTTTATAATCAGCATATAATGAAGTCTTATTAAAAGAATACTATTTATGTTCACTTGCAAAGCTAAAAAGAAATGATTTTTTTGGTTAATTCTGTTCTTTACTAAATTTCCATTTGCCAAGTTATCTTATGATCTCAATTTGGCATAAAAAGTTGAATATTTATTTTTTCAGAGAAAGCTTGTTGAGTACTTACGTGGGAAGTACTGTACTACGTGTTGGGATACAAACATGGATAAAACTTGACCCCTACCTTCAGCTAGCTTATAGTCAAAAACAAATCTATAGAGACACACGTAGTAAGTGCTATAATAGATACAGATTTAGGCTACTTGTGGGAAGTTCAGAGGGGTAGTGCTGACTGTCACTTGGTGCACCAATCAGCTAAAGCCACAGTGATGCTGTGTAACATACTATCCCAAACTCAGTGTGTAACAACAGTAAGCATTTGTTTCTCACTCATGTATTTATGGATATGCTAGGGTGGCTTTGTTTTTTAGAGGTCTTGATGTGCTTAGGGAAGTGATGGGCTAGCAATCAAGATTTATTTTTGGTGGGGGATGAGGCTGCTGATGAGGTATGGGGGAATTGTTGCAAAGCATTATGAAAATTTATTGTGTAAAAGGTACAAAGATTGCTGTAGCAGCATCTTCCTGTTCTAAACTCTAGGATGCCAGTTATTCTAGACTGAATGAAGCCTCTACATCCATGATTCTAACATGACAGTGTCTCTTTGATGTCTGCTCTAGACCGTTTGCTCTAAGCTCTCCAACCACTCTCTTCCTGAAAGTTTCATCTCTTGAACCTTGGCCTTCTGTCAGACTCGCCTTCTAAATCTGCAATGTTGGTCACATCAAATTGCCTAATTTCTCTGCTCCTGCACAGCTTCTAGGCACCATGAGGAAAATCACACAGCCATATGAACTGCTGTTTCTGTGGGTTCATGGCCATTAACACTCCACAGACACCACAACTCCCAGTCAGCTTTTCTTACATCCTCCACAGTAGCTATTTCAGTTTCCTCTCTCCCTTCAGAATCCCTTATTTCACTGCCTCCTCATTGTCTGTTAGCAAAATACTTGCTGTTACTTTTCAGAGAAAATAGAAGCCACCAGAAAGGAAAATTTCAACTTTCAAACCATTTCCCTAAAAAGATCTCTGTGTATTTATATTCCTCCTTCCCACGTGCTTTCAAAAGTTAGTAGAAGAAATTGATGTCACGAATCCATACATTGAATCCCTTTGTTTTCTTTAATATGGTAAATCTGTTTACCTCTTCTTTCTCCTGTCAGCCTCTCTCTGCTACTTCCTTTCTCTCTGCATATAAAGTTGCTCATATCTTTCCTCCCTTAAATATATTGGAAAACTAAAGAAAGTCCCTCCTTTAATTCTCTTTTTAGATTTCTAGCATGATATTGTAGATCATTGGTTACCAAACCTGCGTGTGCATAGCACAAAATTAGGGAGCTTTACAAAAGTACAGATCCACTCCTGGGTCTGATTCAAAAATCTTGGGTGGAATCTATTGATTTCTAACTTTTAAAAGCAGCCATGTTGGGGAACTGCTGTCATTAATGAATGTGTCCTGACAGGGGTAATGCTGACTGACCATGTAGTATATGGAAAAGGTTACAAAACTTAAGTTTAAAAAAGTGTGTGTGTGTATATATATATATTTATATATAATTCATATAATGGAAATATATGTATGTGCATATAAATAACAAATAGTGAAAAAAATGAGACAATTTTATACTAAGGAATTAGCATAAAGAAGGGGTTGGGTTTATGAGTGCTTACAGCCTTTTTTAAATTATATTTTTTGTTTTTCTACATTGAACACACATTTCTTTTGCATTAAGAAAAAAATAGTGGTAGAGAAATAATAATACTCTTATGCACATGCGTTCTCCATTTATCCTCCCCTCCCCTCAGTTTAGATTTTTTTCCTTACTTGACCTTTCTGCAGTAATAGATGGTGTTGACCACTTCAGTTCCTTTAAATTCTCTCTTCTACTTCTAGGTTTCTGATCCTGTTTTAGTAACCATTCAAGCAAGAAATTATCACTCTCTGTCACCCCTAATAACCAAACACTGCTTCTTATCAATTTTAACTCTGAAATAGCTTTCAAATGCATTCTCCCTTTCCTCCCCAGCTTCTCTGTGTGATTTAAGAGAACCAGCTGAGATGTGTGTCATTGATGCCCAAGAAAGAGTGACCAGAAGTTTCAAATGCCACTGAAATCTCATGTAAAATGAAGTCTGAAAAGAACAGTTGGGTTTGGAAAGTTGGAGGTTGATGGTGACTGTTGCCAGAGAATTTTGGAAACATTTTAGGGGCCTGAAAAGATGTGAGGAGGTGGAAATAGTAGTCAGGCAATTATGTTGTCAATGGTAGGAGAACCAGAGGGTGACTTGGATGAAAAGAGAGGTTTTCTTCATTGTCAGTGATGTTTCATAATTAGGAAATATATCAATTGATCATATTTGAATTCTGAGAGTGGAGGACCTGAAAAGAGAGAATGTTTGAATGTTTGAGAACATGAGAAAATAATTGAAAACAAACAGAAGGAAAGAATGGAATCAAGAAATTAGTCTTGAAAAGAGAAAAACACAAAACCCTCTTCCTCACAGACTAAAGGGAAGGAGGTAGAGATGGCTGTAGGTGTCAGTTTGTAGCTCTGAAAGCAGAAAGCTGAGAGAGTTCTTGTCCACTGACTCCAGTTTCCCCTGTAAGGTAGAAAACAAAGTTTTTCGCTACAAGGAAGGGAGTATGTATTTTTATCTCTCTGTGGACATACCGGAAACCACTCAGTAGGAGTCATTTTTATTGATTTCTGTCTCTCTCTCTTTTCCTCTTCCTGTCTCTCTCTCGGTCTGTTTTGTTGTTACTCGCTTTTACTTTTGTCACTATCCTCCATAAGGCCGTAAAACCAGAGTTAATGCTGGGTATGCTGTGAACACTAACAAACACTTGTTGACAGTTAAGGCTGTGTGTCCAGGGAGCAGCCTGAATCGTGCTCTTTTACCTTGTTGGCTGGGAATGGTGGCTTGTCCGGGCACTGTAGTCCAGGGTGCCTTGTGTTTGACAGACTTGTGTAGCTCTTTCTCTGGTTAACTGCCACAGACCTGCCTAACATTTTCAAGGCTTGCAAATACATACTGTTGAGGTTTTCTATTTAAAAAAATCCACATGCAGAATTTTCTTCCTAAAGCATAAGATTCCAGAAGAAGAGCTGTAATTGATAGTGCAAACGTAAAATTGAGTTAAGAGCCCAGTATGAATTATATGCATTTCTAATGTGGATAGATGCTGGACTGGGTCTAGATTGTTTATGTATGTCCTGGAGGGTAAGCACACACACAGACAGAAGCAGGAGTCAGACTCACATGGATCCAAATCCTGGCTCTGTCACTTAATAGCTGTGGGACTTTACCTTTATTGCTCTCCCCCTTTGAGCCTGTTGCCTCATCCATCAAATGGAATTTGTACTACTTTATAGGACTTGAGATAATTGAGTTAGATATTGAATGTCGAGCACTAAGGACAATCCATAACTACTGCTGCTGCCATCAATGTCACCAAGTCATCCTATTTTTTGTAATTGTAATGACTTTTATTATTTCTATCATAATAAAACTCTGTATTCCTGTATCATTAGTTTTGAGGCAGCCACTGTTCAAATCATTTTTTTTTCTTAAGGGAATGGATCGTTTTTAGATTTCTTCTCCTTATAGGACTCTTCTGTAGTACACGGTAAGTTGACATCAGCTGCAGCAGCTTGATGTGCTTATGTTAATAATCACCCATGAAGTTACTGCTAATCTGGGCTCCAGAGTAGGAGATACACGTTTGTCCTTGCTTGGAAGCCTATTTTTACCCCAGCTTCTAATGTGGTCAGATTGTTATATCTTTGCAAAGGCTTGAAACATTTAATCGTTTTCTCTTCAAAGAAGTCTTCAGCTGTCCAACTTGGCTCTTTATTCTAGTTATTGACCAAGCTATCTTGTCAGCATTAAATTTTTGTATATGTCTCCCTAGGTGGTCTTTTCCTTTGTGATAGCTCTGATAGAACCTGATTCTAGTCTAGGGCAAAAACTCAATAGAAGTGAACAGTTAAAGGCTACCTGACTTTTGAAAAAATTTTAACAGCTTTGGGATATAACTGAGATATAATTCAGATACCATACAACTTACCTATTTAAAGTGTAATTCCATGGTTTTTAGTATACTAAAAAGAGCTGTTCAGCCATAACCATAGTCAATTTTAGAACATTTTCATCACCCAAAAAGAAACCCTGTACCCTTTAGCTGTCATCTCATGATCTTCCCATTCCTCCCCTAGCCCTAGGCAACCACTTATGTACTTTTTGTCTCAATAAATTTGCTTGTCCTGGATATTTCATATAAATGGAATTACATAATATGTGGTCTTTTGTGGCTGGATTCTTTCACTTAGTGTAATGTTTTCAAGGTTCATCCATGTTGTATCATGTCTCAGTACTTTATTACTTTTTATGGCCTAGTAATATTCCATTGTATGGATAGGCAAAATTTTGTTTATCCATTTATAAGTTGATGGACGTTGTTGTCCTTTTTCCTTTTGACTATTATGAGTGACGCTGCTATGAATATTCATATGCAAGTTTTTGTGTGGACATATATTTTCATTTCTTTTGGGTATATAACTAGGATTGGAATTGCTGGGTCAAATGGTAATCTATCTTTAGCTTTTCAGGAACTTCCAGATTGTTTTCTAAGGTGGCTGCATTGTTTTACAGTCCCACCAGCATTGACTGAGGTTTCCAATTTCTCCACATCCTTGCCAATGATTATTATCCATCTTTTTTGATGATTGCCACCCTAATGTGAATTCAGTGGTACCTTATTGTGGTTTTGATTTTCATTTTCCTAATGACTAATGAGGTTGAGCATCTTTTCATGTGCTTATTAGCCATTTTGTAGAAATGTCTGTTCAGATCCTTTGCTGATTTTAAAAATTGGGTTGTCTTTTTATTATTGAGTTGTAAACGTTCCTTGTATATTCTAGACTTAAGTCCCTTATCAGATATATGATTTACAAATATTTTCTTCCATTCTGTGTATTGTCTTTTCACTTCCTTGATAGTGTCCTTTGACACATAAAATTTTTAATTTTGAAGAAGTCCAATTTATCTTTTTCTTTCTTTTGTTACTTGTACTTGTGGTGCCATATTTAAGAACTGAGGTCACAAAGACTTACCCCTGTGCTTTCTTCTAAGAATTTTATAGTTTAGCTCTTACATTTAAATCTGATCCATTTTGAGTTAGTTTTGTATATGTTTTGAGGTGAAGGTCCAAATTTATTCTTTTGTATGTGGAGATCCAGTTGTCCTAGCACTATTTGTTGAAAAGAATTCTTTCCCCGTTGAATGGTCTTGGTCAGCCTTGTCGAAAATCAATTAACCACAGACACATGGGTTTATTTCTGTTGCATTGCTAGACATGTTAGAAATAGTATTTTTCTTTCATTGGTACATTTTCATAAGTGGCTACAGGGGGGAAGGAAACCTATACAATTGCTTTCCTTATTACTACAGGCCCCTGACATGCCCCCAAACCAGGGGCTGGTTCAGGTGGAATATCTTAAGATGAAAGATTGTATTTTAGTGTGTAGAGAAGAGTTTCTAAACTCAATTCTGTGCTGAAGCCAGGAAAGTCAGAAATGGGTTAGGTTGCAATTGATAGTGCTACAGCCTATAGCAGTGAGCTGGATAGAGTGTGTGCTCTAAGAGAGCCCCCTACTCAGCTCCAGATGTTTGCTGATGTGGAGGGATGCAGTTCAGTGTACTGGCCAGTTAAACACAATTAAGGGCCGCCTTGGCCCATGGGATGCAATTGCTGCTTCTGATGATTGGCCGTATTGCATTAGTACTTCTCTCCTATTCTTTCTCCTTTCTGTTTTGTCCTTTTCTATGTCCTTTCTAAGCAAATAACATACCTCTTCCCAGCTTTAACCATTAATTTTCCTCTGCTTTACCGTCACTGAGATATTATAAAATAAAAGGATGGTCAAATCCAGACCAAAAACAAACCCAGCTAAAATGGCATAGAGATCAATAATATAAATCACAGCAAAGGTAAATGCCTTACCTGTAGGTCCCAAATAACGTTTACTTTTGGTCAAGTATAGATGGCAAGAATTGTTAGAAATTGGATAAATTTTCAGACTCAATTGTCATGATAGAATTTAATATTCTTTTAACTTGTAATGAGTCAAGTAAACTAAAAATAAATGGAGAATTTAAAACCAGTGAAATTACGTGTTTTCAAGGATCTGTAGAATATCTCCAAGGATAGATCATACATTGGAGCACTTTCTAGAACTCAGTTTCCAGTGGCGGGCTCTGAGAAGGAGAGTAAGAGATGAGGAGGAGGCCCAGCTAGGTAGGGGCACTTCAAGCATAGCAGCTCTGCATTTACATGTTTTATATAGTTTCTATGCTGGAATTTTCCATAAAATCTGTTTTGAGATAATTGGTTTATACTACTAAAAATAAATAGATTGGTAAGTAAATAACTGGATTGATTACCACTATATTAGGCCATAAAGTACACCACAGTATTAAATTCATTTCAATAAAGCTAGAAATAAATGAAAAAGTTTAAAAGAAAATGTAATATCCACCACCCAATTCCTCTCAAATAACGATGGGATTAAAGAAAATAATCAAAAGTTGTAATTATAGCCTGTTCTGAAAAGAAATGAAAACACTGTATATCAAAGCTTTCTGTTACCGATAGGACAATAATGAGGCACCTGTTCTCATGCTGGTTCTGCATCCGATCCACAGAACACAGAAAATGATTTGAATGCCTTTTTGCTTAATTCTCTCAAGTATGGTACATAGCGAATACTGTACTAGATGCATTGAAGGGAAGTTAATTTATTGCATACAGTGGGTCCTGAGGGCATTAGGACTTAGTGAACCTTCATTGAGCAAGGCAGGCATGCCTGGTTATTAAAATGATAATCCCCAGTGTTGATGAGGATATGGGTAGTTGAGCATTCTCATATGCTGCTGGTGGGAGTGTGAACTGAAACTGCCTCTTCAGAAAGTAGTTTGTTGATTTGTATTTAGAACCATAAATAAATTAAAATCCTATCCTTTTCTTGATAAGATCACTTTTTATAATAACAGATTTGGACAAGTATTTGTGCACAAAGACTTCATAACAGTAGTTTTTAAATTTGTATTAGGAAAATTCCTTAGTGTATGGAAAACTAGAGATGATCTTTGTCTTAGTCTATTTGGGCTGCTGTAACAGAATACCATAGACTAGGTGGCTTATAAACAACAGAAATTTATTTCTCACAGTTCTGGAGGCTGTAAAGTCCAAGATCAAGGTGCAAGCAGATTGGGCTTCTGGTGAGGACCCTCCTCCTCATTCATAGATGGCAGTCTTTTCTCTGTGCCCTCACATGGTGGACGGGAGCAGGGATCTCTTTGGGGTCTTTGTTGTAAGGGCATTAACCTCACTCATGAGGTTATGCTCTACGCTTATGACCTAATGACCTCCCAAAGGCCCCACCTCCAAATGCCATCACATAGGTTCATTTATTTCAGTTTGTTTCCATTTTAAGGGATTTTTTTTCTTATCCCCCCCCCCCTTTTTGACTTATTAAATGTTCTAATTTTACAAATTGTTTACCTGGTTTTATAGTCAAAATATAGGTACAATCTTAGAAGACAACTAATCTGGGCTCACCCTCCACATATCGTTTTTATTCATTTTGGGGGTTATATTTTATGCTTTCTGAAATCACAAGCAAATAACGTAATTGTTTATCGCCCCCTTTCATAAAAATTATCATAATATAAATACTATTCCTATAATAAAGGAACATGGTTAACTCTATTTAAAGTCACATTTGCCACACTGTTTTTGATCATGGAGCCCTTTTCTTCTGTGTATGCCTTTAAGAACAGTTTGGTAAGTGAAGCTCTAAAGTATTTGATTTGTTCCCTAATTTCCAGAAAGCTACTTTTCATAGGACTGAACACAATTGTTCTTTAAAATAATGAGATATTAGTATCCCATTGGTCCTGAAGTTAGTGGCACTCTGACATACTCTAGATTTTGTTCTTGAAAAGCACAGCTAACCTAAACTATATATGTTAAGAGCAGTTTCCCCTAAGAAATAATGCTGAAGGTCTTAAGGTCATTCTCAGGTTATCAGCTGCCAGCAGAAGTTGAAGAAAGATAATTCCCAGGTACCCAACTGAGGGGAAGAATTATCTGCAGGGGAACAGGAGGTGGAGATCAAAAAGCACAGGGGTATATGTCAGAAAGACTACCGTCCTCCATCCCCAAAGGCTGTGTGATTCTCCCGTAATCCTGGGTAAGGGCAATGCCATAGGAAGTTCTAGTTCTGGACCTTATGATTTTTCGGAAACAGAATGGATGCTTCCTTGACATGATAGAAGTCTCAAAACTTCCATGTTGACAAGCCAACTTTGCATTATAAATCTATGTAGACTGCGTGGTAAAAACCTTGAAACATTTGAGGCCTGCGCAGGTCCCAACCTGTCTGTGGTTTGGGGTTGCTATCTGCCTCATAAAGCAAAGGAGAGAATTTGTCTTCTGGGAAGACAAAGTTGTCTTCTCTGGAAAAATCCTCCTACATAGTTGGCTTTGGCATTCTCCAGGAATAGGAGGGCAGAGATTGAAGCCTCATAGGTCTGAGTTTTCAGCTGAGGTAGAGAAAGGACAGGGGTTATAACCAGAAAGTCCTGAATGGGGTGTAGTTATCTCCAGAACTTGTCATTGTTAACCCAGCCTGAGCTTCATGACGGTCATAGAAGTGGATTCCTTAATAATAAAATAACACAGTTTCCAAAAAAAAAAAAAAAAAATCAAAAAAACCTTGAAACAATTAAATAACATTTTATGATGGGGGAAGGGTGTTGACTTGCTTCAAGTGGTATTCCATGACATGAGGGACATCCACTCAGATGCAAAGTATCTGAAATCTGCCACATGGGCCAGTTCTGCCTTATGTTAACACTGCCTGCTGCATTTCCCAGGAATCTTACCTCACTGCTTGGTGAGGCCTGCGTGTGGCAGGAGTTGGTCCAAGTGGGGACCACGTTCTTCAGCACATCGGCATTTGCATCAAAGGTGTAAGGCTCTATGTGGTAAGATGGAACCATTTCAACCATACATAAGGAAAACTTGTATTAAACTACTCAAATATTCTACAGAAATGAGGTGGCTAAGTGCTGATGAAGAGAAATACTTTACTGTGAGTTAAAGAGTTTGAAAATATTTGAAGGAGGCTGACATTTAAGAATTTCATGTGAGGATTATTACATTAGATAAAGAAAGGTTGTTGGGTTTGAGATAAATCTGGAGTTTGTGCACCCGATGCAGTGACCTTAGTTAATGTTTGATCGCCTGTGCTGAATCTGTGTTTGCAGTTCATATTAAACTGCGCATCACACATCGTGTCTTTTCCGTTTCTCGATTTAAATTTTGTCTGCTGGTTTTGAGTCTAAGGACAAATAGCATCTTTTGCATTATCAAATATGATGATGAATTTGAGCTTGCTAATAATAAAATACCATTAATATGTTTGCTTTAAAAATGTATCAGGTTATCCTAACTTGTAAACATCAAATATCTTAGAATATGTTATAATAAAATAATTTATGCAAGAAGGAAACATGTTCTTAAAATTTTACCCAAACCAGAATAATAAACATCTTGTTTTGGGGGTTCCTAACCCTCAAACCTAGCAATATCTAGGTTATGGTGGGAAATGAGGCATAGAAAGGAAGATGAGTTAACATGTTAACATTTCAAAACTCTAATATTACTTTTCTAGGTAAAAGCCATCAAATTTTATTCATTTTATGATCAGTGGCCCATTCATTTTACCTAAGCTATCTCTTGGTGAGAATATTCTAGAAAACATTATCTATAGACGTTAAAAACGGTATATTGAGTAATGGTCTTGTTATATGTTACCTTTTCATGTTCAAATTTTTGTTCTTATATTAATAAATTCAAATTCTTTAATATCTCAGATCTGATCTATAGTCTTTATCTCATTAGTCATCCTTCTGGGCTTTACAACCCTATTTATGCCCAAATCCTAAATTTCATGTAATATTTGCCTTGAAGGATTATTAATGATATTTTCTATTTGAGAATTTCCTTGACCTATGGATTGAGAACATTATTTGGTAGTCTATAAATTTAATTTAATCTAGAAGATCACTCACAAAGCTAAGAGTAGAGAACACCTGAACACACCAACCGAATCAGGCAGTTGTTTGTAAAGTATGGTCCTCAGGCCAGTAGTAATTTGTTAGAAATGCACATCATCGGGCCACACTTCAGACCTACTGAATCAAAAACTCTGAGGGTGAAGCATGGCAGTCTGCTTTAATAAGCCCAGGTGATTCTGGTGTGAGCTGACGTTTGAGAACCACGGAGCTACAGAACTCTCAGTGTGTAGTTCTGTGCTTGATAGAGAAGCGAATAATTGTCACACGTGGTGATGGGCTATTTTGGTCCTATTCTGAGGCCTTCATAGGGATACAAACTAGTTGCATTAAGTACTTCAAATTAGTTCTGTCTTGTGTACTCAGAATGTAAATCATACAAGATTAAAATGAAAAAAGTTTGAGTAATCTGGTTCTAAAAGTATTCTCTTTAGATGTAATCTGATATGGTTTAGAACTGTTTATCATTATTATTAATGCTGTTTTTATTATTATTACTTTATTTTCAGTTGTGTTTACGAATAAAGTCTCATAACTTATTTCACAAGACATAAATTTCCCTAAAATTTGTCTTTCAACTTTTATTATTTTGCCTTCTGTGTTTTTCTAAAGTAAATTTTATTTAAGAACAAAAAATTGGTTTTTAATTTGTATGTTTATACCAATCATTTGACACTTAATTTTTGTTTATTTATTTTTAATTGTATACTTCTACAGTTGGTTCCTGCAATCATACCTATATATACCTTAATGGTAGTTCTTTCTTAACTAAGTGTTTAATGTTAAGTTTATAAGAACAGGTTCAAATCCAATGATGTTTTTGATTATTCTGTTTCTGGGTCTTGGATATGTGTGTCCTATAGAGAAAAGCTTATCTTCTCATTAGCTATTTTGGGAAACCCATTTTTAGAGAGAAACTGGTTTTATTGGAAAAATTTTTTCGTATGCATGCCATATGGCAGAAATGGGTACTTTGATTGGTGTCTATGTTTTGAATGAAAAGAAGTAACACTATTTAATAAAGTAAGAAGAGTGAGGAAAATTTAGGGCTGAACAGGGATTGGAGAAAGATTCAAGGAGGTGAAAGACTGGTGGTGGTGTGACTGAAGAGGGATTTATGTGGGGAGAGAATTGTCTGATAAAAAAAATCTTAAGTTTCATACATGTTTGCCTTGTAAAGCTTTCTCTCTCTCTCTCCCATATGAAATCTTTAGTGTCTTCTACAATCCTTACGATGGTTGCTGGAATGGATTTTCTTTGGGGGCATACATGAAGATGTTCTAAATCTTTCTTTGAAGGTTGGAGTTGGGCAAGAAAAATGTACCTGTTGTGAAAGTCAACACCTGAGTTTCCATGAGGTGGAGGTGTGCTAATAAAATGAAACTCTTGAAGATGATAGAAAAAATATTTTTTCACAATGTAGAATTATGATAAATAATAAACATATTCATTAGGAGATTTAGATCTCTAAGATAGAAAAGGAAAATGTGATTCAGTGAAAGTATTTTTTCTTTATACAAATATTAATACTTGTTTAAATAGTTCTTAAACGTCAAGGGACTGCAAGCTGAAGAACTCATTCCTCTGATATTCAAAAACACATTGGTTTTGACATTACCGAAAACAGTTTTTTAGATAAATCTGCATATGTTAATTTCCCATATAATTTAAGTTTCAAAGCAACAAAATCTTATTTATAGTTGAGTTTTCAGTGGATCCTACATTATAATTTTGCTATTCCTTTTTGTGTACTGTTACTCTAACTTTTTCTTGAGGAGAGATGACTGTCATTCTGAACACTAATTTTGAGTTTAGCATTGAGCAGGGCCTACGTTAAGCACTTGGTACATATTTAATGAATGAACGAATGAACTAATGAACTGTACCCTTTATTTTCAGACTTAACTAACCAGGAAAAGATCTGCTGCTTGTCTTAAGCTTATTAATTGTCTTAAGTGATAAGCTTAAAAAGAAAGTCAGTAAATGTATCAAGTGTTATGGTACCCAGATATTCATATTTCAAGCTTTTTTTTCTTTCTAATTATGCCCTAAGTTCTTTGCTTTGGTAAAGGAATGTCACCATATATAAGTGAGATGTATTTGAGGTTTCAGGAGCGGGAGAGTATAACCACACAGAGCCTGTGGAGCTGCTTCTGAGGGCAAACTGGCTTTAGACATTTTCAGATTGTCCTCGTGATGGCAGGGAAATGTTTAGAAGGGTCTTTATTTAAATGTTGTTTCTTAACCCCACTGTACCCCAGTGTTCAGACTGGCTGAGAGTGAAGATGCTTAGAGCTGCTGCGGTAGAAGAGTTGGTGTGTAGAGAAGGAAATCATGGCATAAAGCGAGCTTCCTGATGCTTTTGTTATCCCCTTGGTTGAGAATGTCATAGCACTGCAGTGCAGAGCATCACAGGGCTGCTAAATTACCGAGGAGTAGAATTGTTGGGCCCTAGAGTTAACACACCTTTGCTGTATAATGCCAGGTTGTTTTACCAATGTATACCCTCAGCTGCAGTGACATGTCCTTCCTGATTACTTGATATTTTCAAACTTTTTGCTAATCCAGTGGGTCAGAACTGGCATCTCAATGTTGTTTTAATTTGAGTTTCATCACATGTTTATTGGCCATTTATGTGTCCTCTTCTGATTATCTTTGTCCATTTTTCTCTTGTTGGCTTATTGATGTTCCTCGTATATTTTGGATACTGTCTCTCTTGGTATATTCATTACAAATGTGTTCTCCCAGTTGGTAGCTTGTCTTGTCATTCTGTCTGTCTGTCTACCCATCCATCTGTCTATGAAGATTGAGTTTATAATTTTAGTGGTCAAGTTCATCAGGCTTTTTCTTAATGTTTTATGGGAGTTGTTTTGTGTCTTGTTCCCAAAACACTTTTTAAACCCAAGATTATAAAGATACTTCCCTGTATTTTCTTCTAAGCATTTTACAGTTTTGCCTATCATATTTAAACATTAATCTATGTTCAAATGATTCTTGGGCATATTATTAAGTAGAGATCCATTTCATTTTGTTTCATTAGAATAACCAAATGTTCTAGTGCCACTTATTAAACAGTGTGTCCTTTACTCAGTGGTTTGTAATGCCATCTCTATTGTATGTTAGGTGTGCATGGGTCTGTTGTTCATTTTGGCTCTCTTCCAGGATCTGTAATCCATCTTTCCTTTGCCCGCTATAGTTTATAACCTTCTACCTTTCTTGAGGCATTTCTTTAGATTTTAACTCAGTTCTGTCACATGCTTGTGAATTTGGGTAATTATAATATGACTTTAATTATTTTTCACCACGATATGTGTCTTATCTAATAGCGTACAATGCATTTCTATTTTTCATGTTACCTTTGTTTATAGTGTTTCTTTAAAAAGATCCCATTATTTTCTTTTATGTTCTTTTTATTGATAGAACTGTTAGAGTTGAAAGTACAATTGAAAATGTCGTGATCTTTAATTTTAAGGGGCAAAGGGCAAACTTTAAAATACATTTTTTTGTGGATATGTGTGAGGAAGATTAACCCTGAGCTAACATCCGTTGTCAATCCTCTTTTTGCTGAGGAAGACTGGCCCTGGGCTAACATCTGTGCCCATCTTCCTCTACTTTATATGGGATGCCACCACAGCATGGCTTGACAAGCAGTGCGTCAGTCGGCACCTGGGTCCAAACCGGCAAACCCTGGGCCGCCGAAGCACAGCACGCAATCTTAACCGCTACGCTACCGGGCTGGCCCTTCAAATACATTTTTTAAAAGTACATTAAGAATAACCTTGCTTTTCTAAATGGCTAGTAGAGTATTTTGATTAACACCTTAGAAAACAATACATTTCAGGCAGTTTGATTTTGTACAAGTAGGCAGCATATTATGCTTTGCTTGAAATTCATTAAATATTAGTCCTATCATGCTATTGTTAATTGATCTTTTTAATTTTTTTAGATGATTGGAATCCATTTTCGTACCCATATAAAAAACTGGATTATGGAAAATGGGATCTGTATATCCCACCAAAGCAGGATAAATCTGTCCTAGTGCCGCATGGATCCAAATTAAAGGTACTTCCTTCTCTCCTGTTTTTATTTGAACTTATTTTCTTTTTATCCTCTTTGCAAAGTTTGATTTAAAATACTAAAATGTAAATTGATGCATTATAACTGTGGGAGAAACAGTCTAAATATCCAAATAGAGGAAAACTTAAGATGTGTTAGATTAGAACTGTTTGGTTGGTAAGGTACCAAACTTATTAGTTGTATTATTATCAACTTTGGAAACTGTCTAAGGAGTGATTGAGTATTGCAGAAGTTATCTGGAAAATGGAAAGTTTAATAGAAAAATGAAACCTCTTTTCAAATCAGCAAATGTAGAGAGAATTTTTACTTGTAAAGAGAGTCTTGATAAAATTTCTTTTGTGATGAGCCACATAAGTGGGAGGCAACACCATGTGCATGGGAGACCCCTGCAATTTGGGGACGTGATTTTTCTGGTTATTCCTCTTTCTGGTCTTTGACATGGGGGATCTTGTTTCTCCTGTTCTCCTGTGTTAAGGCCACCTGGGTTAGCCCAGGGGCTGCCTTTCAGAGGCAGGCTGAGCATCCTCCACACTCCCTCTGCCTTGGCTGACTGTGCCATTCTGCACCCAGGGGCTGCACAGCTGACACAGCTGGCTTTTCCTGTCTCCTCAAGGGAAGCTTGAAGGATGGGTCCCAAAGTCTGGATTACAGATTTCAGGCTTTGATTATATAAAAAACTATCTAAATGGTTAACATTTACTTGGAGATTTTAGCCCATGTTCATATAATTATATAATTTTTCCATGTTCCTGTGTCTCTTTCCCTTCCTTAGACCTGCAATAGCATTTATGATGATAAGTCTTATGAGTGAATTATTTTTATTAACAGTTATTTAATAATATTAACTTAAAGTATATTTAAAATCAAAATGCATCGTATGTTTGCTTTGCCATTTTTGTTTTGTTTTTTTCAAATAATGAAATTATAAGTGTATATGAAAATTAGTGAAACATTGCCACACATAATATAGTTACCAGAAGAGCTTGCTGTGTGGAATAAAGAGACATTTTAACATGGGATGGCAGCCAAGGTTCTTTTTAATCTGTAGTGAAAAAGAGAAAAAGTAGCTACAGTATACAATAAGAGGGATTTAAATTTAATATAAATAATCCCCTTTCTAAGTCAGTATAAGCTCCACGAGAACAGGGGCCCGTGCTATTTTGTTTGCTAATACTGTATATTCTCAATTCTTCGAACAGTGCCTGGCACAGAGTAGGCACTCAAGAAACATTTATTGAATGTTAAAGCATTTTTAGGTCCGGTCTTTGAAGGAATAAACCAAATAGCTTGATTCTTCTGTGGTTTATAAAGCTTGATTTTATGGAGACTGTGAGGCAGGGCAACTGTAATAGCACTGGTTTCATTGTCGCTGTAGGTCTAATGGCCATTTTTTTAAAGAACTAAACATTAATTTTTTAAAGTGTTGCAGAATTTTTTTCTGCCTTCTTAAATTAGAAAAAATTTTGAGCTGTGACACCTTACCTACTTTTTGCATGAAAAAGTGAATGAATTAATTTTTTTACACATTGGGGAAAATAATGGATTACTAGTAATAAATGATTATTGATTTATACTGGGGAAAATGGTAGGCATTTACCTCTCCCATCCAATCCCAAATCTTTTATATTTTCTGCTATGTCTTAATGTTTGTGTTCCCCCAAAATTCATATGTTGACATTCTAATACCTGATGTGATGGTACTAGTAGGTGGAGCTTTGGGAGATGCTTAAGTGGTGAGGTTGGAGCCCTCTGAATAGGATTAGCACCCATATAAAAGAGGCTCCAGAGAGATCCCTAGCCCCTCCTGCCACGTGAAGATACAAGAAGTCTGTGACCCAGAAGAGGGCTTTCACCCAACCTTGGTGGCACCCCAATCTAGGACTTCCAGCCTGCAGAGTTGTGAGAAATAAATTTCTGTTGTTTGTAAGCCACCCAGTCTGGGATATTTTGTTATAGCAGCCCAAATGGACTAAGACACTTTTTATACGATGCTAGGTACTATTCTGTGTTTTCTTTCAAGAGTTTATTTTACCTGGATAAAATGAAATAATCCAATAATAGGAAAAAAAAAAGCGGCTTTTGCATTTTTAAAGTCTATGTTTAACAGCAAATAAATGTTCAACAAGTATCAAGTAAACTGTTGTGTGTAATCTTTCTTCACTGTTATTCTGTAAAAATTTCAGTGAGGATACTTAACTGGAAATTTAGGCCCAAAATATTATTTGCAGTGTTTAAATGTTTCAAATGTTGGGGAGATATTATAATGTTAAAATGGTGATATAATTAGTTTTTCATTTATGGGAAATGATGCATCAGATTTTCTTTGGGGGAGAAGTTAAACTCTCTATAAAAAATCAACCAACTTGAGGGTTTTGGCCTTTCAATCTGAAGTTGTCCCTAGGTAGTCTATCTTGGTAATTAAAAATCTTATTTTAAACTGAACTTGAAAATTTATTTCAGTCCACAAGGGATTGACCTTTATAACTCACTTGAGGATGTTTCTCTTATGAATTATCTGGTAACCATTAACAAAAAAAGAACTGTTACCTGCCATTGAAATAATAGCTTTATTTTCTCTGTAAAACAACTGGTCTTCTCAATTGAAAAGTTTGGAATAAGATACCTAATTGCTTATAAGATCATATAAATGTCTCCTTCCTATGTTTTTAAGTTGTTCTAAGTTGTTTTAAATTCTCAAGTTGTTTCATAGAAATTTAACACAATTATTGAGGTTCTGCTGTATGTTAGGTGCTGTCCTCGATCTGTGATGCTTGTACTGAATTGTAATATATATGTGGGGGGTGTGTGTGTGTGTTTTAAAAATAAAGTGCTGTTGGGGCAAAAAGTGAGTGATCAGTTTATTCATTCTGTGATGGGAACAGGAGAAATAACAGAGGGGCAGCGACATTCAAGTATGCTTTGTAACATGTTTAGAAGTTGACCAGAGAAATAGAGGGAAGAAGGATATTTTAACCTGAGGGTACTGCACGAATAAAAGTGTGTGTATTGATTGAAGTCCCAACAGGAAGCAAATGGCACACTCAAAATAGGACAGTTTGAATAGTTTTTTTTTCTTCCAAAAGGCTGTTTTCCAAGTTGAGCATACAGGGGATTCACAGGAGAGTTCAAAGGAGGGTGGGGTGAGGGGGCTTAGTAGCACACAAATTGTTACCTCACTTAGGCCATAAGAACAAGGGATCAATTACTAGAACCCAGACGGAGAAGATACAGCAAGAAGTCTGTGACCTGGAAGAGGGCCCTCTCCCAGCCATGCTTGCGCCCCAGTCTGGGACTTGCAGCCTTCAGAACTGTGAGAAATAAATTTCTGTTGTTTGTAAGCCACCCAGACTGTGGTATTTTGGGTTATAGCAGCCCAAATGAACTAAGATGCTTTTTATCTTGAGAGGAGCGCTGAGCTTCGCCGAGGGACAGAGTTAATTCATCGTAACCTTGCAGGGAAGGAGCCAGAGAAATAAGGAAACAAATAGTTTGATCCCTAGCACTCTCCTCCCTTTCTCTGACCTCTGACTGGGGCTCCGCATTGGCCAAACCCAACGAGAAGCCAGAGTTCTGGGGAATATGGTCCACATGTGTCAGCCTCCTGGGGCAGAGAGCTGGGTGGGAAGTGGATCTGTGCTAACTAGTAAAATGTAGCTCAGGAGGTCAGGCAGGGAAAGACCTCAGGTCAGGAAAAGCAAGAGGTCCCAGAAAGTAAACCTGAAAGATGGGTTGGAGGCAAACTATGAAGAATTCCTGCTTTTTTTTTTCTTTTTTCTTTTTTTTTTTTTTTGTGAGGAAGACCAGCCCTGAGCTAACATCCATCGCCAATCCTCCTCTTTTTGCTGAGGAAGACTGGCCCTGGGCTAACATCCGTGCCCGTCTTCCTCCACTTTATATGGGACGCCACCACGGCATGGCTGACAGGCAGCGCGTCGGCGGGCGCCCGGGATCCGAACTCGCGAACCCCAGGCTGCCAAGTGCGAACTAAACCACTGCACCACTGGGCCGGCCCCCTGCTTTTTTTCTTTTGATTCTCATTTTTTCTTTTTTTATCATTCCAATTAATACTGTTAAAAAATGATTAAAGAAGACAGTTTAGGTGATACAAACAAACTTTAACACTTCATGAAGCAGACCGTCTCCATTTGGAGAACTGCAAAATGGGGCAGAAGGCAGAAAGCTTTTATAGGATAAATAATAAAGAACAAGGAAGAGAAAAATTAGAAAATAACTGATTCACTGGGGCCACATAGTCAACCTTGTTTGGGGTGAGAAGGCCCAGAGTTGGCTTGGCGTTTGGGGATTGGTTGACTGGATATACGGTATTTCTGGTCAAGAGGCAGCATTTATAGAGATACAGAAGTTATCTAAGTTTTGGTTTGCTGACGTGGCACCTGGGGCAGGAGCAACTCAATCTTGGGCCTAGAAAGTTGTTTCAACAATACCCAAATGACTAGCAATGGCAATTAGAATAGTCTTCTTTTTAGTGTTTAGGATGTTTGTGTACTTAACTTTTCCTTGCCGATCAGTAACAAAATGAACCAGAACAGAGGTTTCTTGATACCAGACTTAACATTTCAAAGGATCGTGTATCAGTCAGCTTGGGCTACCGTAACAAGATACCACTGCTTGGCTTAAACAACAGAAATTAATTTTCTCACAGTTCTGGAGGCTGGAGTCCGAGATCAGCCAGCAGGGTTGGGTTCAGGTGAGAGCCCTTTTCCTGGCTTGCGGACGCCTGCTTCTTACCGAGTGCTCACATGGTACTAATTGCATTATCAGGGCCCCACCCTTATGACTCCTTCAAACCTAATTATCTCCCAAAGGTCCCATTTCCAAATACATCACATTGGGAGTTAGGGCTTCAATATATGAATTTGGGGAGGGGGCACAATTCAGTTCAGAGCTGATCAAATTGCTTTTCTATTTATATGTTACACAATTGATTGGTAGAAGAGGAGCACAAAACCAAATACCTCTATTTGCAGTTTTTTTAGATAAGAAAAATGAAAGAAATTAGAGGTACTTCACATTGATATTTAATTTAATCCTCATGGTAACACTATGAGAGAAGGTATTGTTATTATATTTCCATTTCCTAGATAAGTACACTGAAGTTTAGAGAGGTTAAGTAGATGGTAGACCTGGACTTGAATTCAGGCTTGTCTCACAGCAACGTCCATGTTCTTAACTATTATGTTACACTGCTGGTCAGGCTAAGAGTTCACAGAGAAGAGAAGGAAAAAAGTGATAAAGAGGAAGCAGAACTTGACCCTTGTCTCAGATTTTACAAATCATTTTATACCATATTTGCTTTTGCTTTTTTTGTGTGGAGACTATCATCCCCATTTTTCAGGGTGCTGGTAAACAGTATTGAAGTGACCTTCCCTGAGAATAGAAAGAAGATAGTTAATTTGTGGAAAGACTGGGTTTTAGAGGGTAAGAGATCAGATTGATTAAGTGAAGTGAAACTAATTATTGAGGGCTGGAATGAGATTGCTAGGTAGAGGATGTCATTGAGAGGTTTTGGGCAGGGATGTGGCATATTGAAAAATTAGTATCTGAATAATTGCATAAGAAGATTAATCTCATAGGCACCTTACCCTTCATTTCTGGACTATTTTCTTGTGTTATTTCTTTGCCCATTTCCTTCTCTCCACATTCTTTATTCACTGTTTCAGGAATTTCTAATATTTGGATATTGGATTTCCTAGATTTTCTTATCTTTTTCTCTCAAGTTGTCCATCATTTTGACTTCTGCTCCACTTTGAGAAATTACTTTATCTTCTAACTGCTTTTGTTTTAGTAATCATAGTTTTAAAATTTCTGACAACATGGTTTTGTTCTCTCCCTTTTTTATAAATTCTGTCGTTGTTAAATGTCCAAGGTTACTTTTATCTTTTTGAGACTATTAGAGATGTTTTCTCTTTACTACTCTCTCTCCTATTTCTTTCAGATTTTCTTTTCCTATGTTTCTTTTAGTCTTTCTTTGATGTTGCAGTCTATCTTAAGTGAGCGGTGGTCCATGGTTATATGGTCATATTTTAGAATGAGGTAGGAAAAGGCAATTGAAAATTCTGTGCACATGGACAGGGCTTTGTTCCTGGTGAACCTCACTGTTGGGTAGTCAGAAAGTGAGCCAGCTTTTATGTTGGTGGCAATAAGTGAAGGTTTTTCTCTGGGATCATTTATTTTTTCCAGAGATGAATCTTCCGGTCTCCTACAATGTGGGTGGAAGGGGTGTGGCGTGGAGGACTTTATACTTGGCTACTGGCATCCTTGGATAATGGCAGGGAAAGAGGACAAGGGTCCCCCCTTTCAGTAAGACACTGAATCTCCCTATTTTCATACATGTGATTTACCTCTGCCATATGCTGTGCTCATTGTCTCTGGGTCTGGAGTCTTCTTAGTTCGTTGTTTTTCAGACAATGAACTCTGATCTCCTGTTTGAGGGGTGAGAGGTGCCATTTTGAGGGGATACACTTTTATCTGTGAGGAAAAAGGCTGTGCTCCAGAGCCCGCAGTCCCCTTGTTTAACACTGATTGACCTTCCACAGTACTAGGAGCTTCCAGATGCTGAGTCTCCCAGGGGTTCTGTGAGGCAGAGTGACCAGCTGTCTTCAGGTTCTTCCTCTGCAATATCAGATTGTAGTCTTGGCCTGTCTACTTAGTTTCTTACCTCTCCATCTGCTTTCTGTCTTCCAAAAATTTGTTGAAATTTGTGGTCTCTTTTTGCCTTCTTCTCCGTCCTTCTCTGTTAGGTTTGTGTTCCTTTGCTATTATTTCAACAAGAGTTTGGTCGGTTTGTCATTTGTAGTTCATACGTTTAAACATCTTTCTTTAAATGGAAGAAGAAAAAACACATCTACTGGATAGAAGAATATTTTATAATTCTGGGGCCTCAGTTGGGTCATTACATTCTCATCGTATTCCATGATTATAAGATTTTGGTCAAACTGATTTTTTTCTTGCTTGTGATGTCTTTACGTATTATTATATGTGATAAAGATTTTCTTCTCCATGACCCACAGAACATCCTTTACTCACTTCATTTGTTACCTGGTTCGACTTAATCAACCTGTAAGACCCAGAAACATCTAATTTGTGGGAGAATGCATAGTTAGAACTGGATGCACTTTCCCTTACCACAGAGATTATCATTCTTTGTGTTTGCAAAATACAATGTGAATGTTAATGAACCTAAATAACGTACTAGGAAATAGTCTTCCTCTGTAGATGAGAATAAAGGCTTGTTAATTGATTCATTTTTCTTTTCTTTTTTTCTGAACCTCTCTAGAATGTTGATAGGAAACACAAAATAAATGTGTAAATTTCCAAAGCAGTCTATTCGCCAGTCTGTAGAGGAACTCTGTTTGCATAGAAGATGGAGGAGATAGAAAATGGGAGTATTTTATTTTATTTTGAGCTTGCTCCACATTAATTTCTTCGTCAAATTTTGCTCTGTTTCTTTCTTACTATCTTAGCACATGTTTAATTTTATGTTTCCTGCACTTCAAGCATTGCACTGTCCTCCCCGGTTGTATGTGAAGAAATAAAAGATAAAATGCCTGCACTTTGAATTTATTGTCCACTTGGAGAAGACTCCCCATAAACAAATGAAATGAGTTGCTTGAACATTCTGTGGCGGGTAAGGGAGTAGTGGAAGAAGCTTATATTTTTTGAGAAGTGTGTGACAGAAAAGCAGGAATAAGTAAGTGGAGTATGTGGTTGTTTCTTTTTTTTTTTATTTGTTAGTGATTTAGTTCAGTCTTCATTTTGGCTAAATATTGACGGAACCAAGAAGGAACCTAAGAGAGAAGATGACAGAGATTGAGGATAAGGATTAGAGATAGATTCTTGGGGAAGTAGAAAGATGGGGAAGAATAAAGGTCACAGATTGAATAGTGAGGGAATAATTATGGGAAGAGATGTATTTTAAGCTTGGTCTTGAAGGAGTTAATGGATGTAGAATAATGAGTAGGTTGTCAGGAGTCAGTTAGGGAATGAAAGAATATAAAGCCAAGCAAGACTGAACAGGAATTAACCAGTTCTACGTGGGAGACAGTGGTCTATTTCAGGAAATTTTATTCTGAAAACATGCAGGACAACACAGTTGCTAAACTTTGACAGAGATTCTTCTTGCTTTTTCTTAAATTCTGCATTTCTTAGAAAAAACTCAATGATTTTTAATAATGACTAATTTCTTCTTTAATCTGTGCTTTCTTATGGTTTTTTTCAGGACTTTGACCCTTAATGATCTCATTTTTTTCTCACTGATATTCATACCCTCTCATCTAGAGAATAAATGCCAACTCAAACTTGTCATAAATCTTTTTTTTTTTTTTTGCAGCTTACTTGTTAACACTTTCTTTTCCTATGGCACATCCTGTAGAAATTCTTCTAGTGATGGCTTGAGTTCTTATGTATTTCACATTTTGTCCAGGTTTGAGGTTTACTTATTATAGATATCTAGATTCAAAGTTGTTTACTCTCAGCACGTTGAAGACATTGCTGCAGTTTTTGTCATATATCCAGTTCTGCTGATAAAAATCCTGATGATTTGATTCTTATCCCTTTGTATGTTGTTGACCTTTTCTCCTGGTAGTCTCCTGGATTTCCTCTTTCCTCTTGATTTTCTGAAAATTTGACTACAATCTGCCCTGATACAGGGTTTCAGTTTTTACTGTTTTCCTGAAACGGTGTTACCTTTATAACTCAACTTTGGCCTGGTTCTCATTTTTACCCCAGTCCATTTTCATGTTATAGCCAGAGTCATCATTATAAGATTGGAAATCTATTCATGTTACTCATCTGCTTTAAACCCTTTTTGATGAACTCTTGCCACCCCTGATTTGGTTATAGCCAGGGTTTTTAAACTGTGTGTCAAGAAGCTAACCTGGTCAGTTTTCAGATTCCCCAGCACTCACTTAAAATAAGGAGATCTTTGAGCCAGCCCTGATGGCCTAGTGGTTAAAGTTCGGTGCTCTCACCACTTCGGTGGCCAGGGTTTGTTTCCTGGTCATGGAACCACAGCACCTGTCTGTCAGTTGCCGTGTTGTGGCGGTGGCTGACATAGAAGGACTTACAACTAGGGTATGTAACCATGCACTGGGGCTTTGGGGAGGGAAAAAAAAAAAAAGGAAGATTGGCAACAGATGTTAGCTTAGGGTGAAGCTTTCCCTGCAAGCAACAACAACAAGAAAAACCAAAACAAATAAGGAGATACTTTTTCTCTTTTATAATTCAGCTCTCATGTATGATTATGTCTAAATAACAATTTTCTCTGTTTAAAAGAATTGAATATCACTGGCCTCTAGGATGAATTCCATGCTCCTTAGCTTGCCATGGAAAGCCCTCAATGCCCTGGCCTCTGGCTTCCTCTCCAGCTTTGTCTTTACCCTTGTCTCAGTCTATTTGGGCTGCTATAACCAAGTACCATAGACTGACTGCCTTATAAACAACAGAAATTTATTTCTCAGAGTTCTGGAGGCTAGATAGCTGATATTGGGGTGCCAGCATTGTAGAGTTCTAGTGAGGGCTCTCTTCAGGGTTACAGATTGCCAACTTCTCTTTGGCATCTTCTTACATGGAAGAGAGCAGGGAGAGGGAGCAAGCTCTCTTGTGACTCTTCCAAGGGCATTAAATCCCATTCATGAGGGTTCCACCCTTTTGACCTCATCTAATCCTAATTACCTCCCAAAGGCCCCAGCTCTTAATCCTATCACACTGGGGGGAGGAGGTGTAGGGTGTCAATGCATGAATTTTGGGGGGACACAAACATTCATTCCATAACAGTCCAGTATACTGTCCACACTGAATTACTTTCTTAAAAACTATTCTGGTCATGTCTTAGCAAATGCAAAGGCAGCACCCTTTTTGTGGAATGGCTTCCCCCTGTTTTAGTAGGCTGACAAACTCCCAGTCTTTGATATAGAGCTTACATACCATTTATTTTTGGTGAAGTTTTCCATAATTCCAAGCTCCACTTTTCACTTACCAACTGCCCCTTCTGCCCTAAACCCCTCTGTTCCTTCCTTACTCACTGTGATGAGATGTACTTTTAGAGGGAACTTTTTAGAGGACAAGGACAGTGAGTGTCTTGATCTTCTTTGTATCCCTGGGACCTAGCAATGTTTGATTCATGGAAGCTACTCAATCAATTTTATTGACTGCGTGGATGAAATGAATAGGGACCATCAGGTCAGTGCATTTGCCACTGTTGGAAATAATTTTTGCATATGCATATTATACAGAAAGGGAAAAAAATTATAAAGTTGCCATGTTGGTAATTTTAAATTATATTCTTTGAGTTTAGGCATCTTAGACCTATAGAATTACTATTTATAGGACATCCTGGTACAAAATAAAAAGAAAACCTCAAATGAGCAAATATTGGTCTGGAGACCATAGCTTGTTTTAATGAATCGTTAGCATTTTCTATGTTACTTGTAATACAAAGATCCTTGTGAGTCACTGTTTGGAGAACTTAATATTAGAAAAAAGTTTGCCTTTCTCCTGAAGATTTGAAATGCTTATTTTTATCTAATAGTTCCTCCTTTTCTCTTGTCTGTCAGAAAACTTAAAATTAAGTGAATTGTACAACTGCAACAACCATCCTACTCGAGTCCTATAGCATTATCTCACCTCCTTGCCCTCCAGCCCTGTCTCCTTTTGACCATTTTCATTGTAACTGCTGATTTTTCTTTCTCATTTTATTTTTAAATACTACTTTTTAAAAATTGTAAGCTGTCTCTCTCTCTTTTAAGTAAGAAGAATATAAATTTGTATAAATTTGCAAATAAAGGCTTGGAATTATTTCAAATCAAGACCCAAATAGGTTTTAATATTTCTTTAAATCACCTATGTATAAATGGACAGTGCATAATTCTTTTTCCTCGTGGTTCACAACCAGTTAGTTAGGAGGCTACAAAATGGATTTACTATGGGATGTGCCAGAGGTCAGAATGTTTAGTCATTTAGATGCGTACTATGAAGAGAGAAAAGTCCAATTCTGGGATAATGTCACTCTTATCCCAAATTAATAATTAGATGTTATTTCTCTTCAGGTGAAGCACATATTATTTCTGTTTTAAACATTTTCCTCCTTGAAAATTTCTCTAACTTTGAAGAATATTCACTTTAAAAAAAAAATTTTTTTTTTGTGAGGAAGACTAGCCCTGAGCTAACATACGTTGCCAATCCTCCTCTTTTTGCTGAGGAAGATTGGCCTTGGGCTAATATCCGTGCCCATCTTCCTCTACTTTATATGTGGGATGCTGCCACAGCATGGCTTGACAAGCGGTGCGTCAGTCCACGCCTGGGATCCGAACCTGCGAACGCTGGGCCCCCGGAAGTGGAGCACGCAAACTTAACTGCTATGCCACCGGGCTGGCCCCAGAAGAATATTCACTTTTGACACAGTGGAATCGAAATCCAGGGTGTATGGTTACTGTATCTATGTCTAGTTTACTTAAGGAGCAATATATTATGGTGAAAGAAAAAACTGTCTCTTTTAAATCTATACATGAAATCTTACTGCAGCTTGTTTATGTGAAGTTTGGCTTTGTGCACTGGAGTTTTCCGTGGAAAGGCTCAGGAGGAGGAGCCGCTTGGATTATGTGGTTTTATTTTCCCTTTTCATTTTCCACTAAAGCTCTGTAGAGAGTAAGAAGTTGTCAGTGAGATATCAATGGCAGTGTGGGGATTGCTTTCTGAAGTCATTATGAATTAACAGCTAATGGGTAGCTTTCTTTGATAGCTCGTTTATAATTGAGTGCAGATACATGAAAATCAAACACAAAGGGAACTCAGTTTTATCATTAATTTTGATTTTGTTTAACGGATGATTTCTGGGCACCACGGCAGCCTTCCTAATTTGTCTGTGTATGATGAAGAAACTAATCATACACAGCTCAGAGAACAAATAACATACGTTTTCCCAAAAAGGTCACCTTCAGACACAAGCACAAGGAAAGAAAATCCCACAAACCTGTTGATTCCTTTCTTTTCTCTTATGGTTTTTCTCCCTTTAAGAATGCAGTTTGTAAAATAATTATTTCATAATTTAAAATGTGCACTGATTGACTCTCCAGAATTTATAACCTAAACTAGGCTATAAATATAATCAGGTTTGTTCCTTGTCAAAGACTTCCTTTCTTTCTTTTATTTATCTTATAGTACTTAGTATGTGCGAGGCACTATTTTGAACACTTTATGAATGTTAACTCATTTAATCCTCATAACACCCCTATCAGGAAGGTTCTATTATCATCATCCCCATTTTTCAGATGAAGCTAATATAACGTTATATGTCCATTATATCTCAATAAAAAAAAAAACCCAGGAAGTCTAGCTGTAGAGGTTGTGTTCTTAACCATTATGCTGTGTCACTTGTAATTTATTAGTTTAGTTACAATTCCTGTGACTTCTTGTTAACTCTATTTAAAAACACTGCCAAGCACAGCCTTTGGCTAAATTGGTAAATTTTTGCAAATTCTAATATGTTTTTTGGAATACATGTTTTTTTCTATTAGCAAGTTGCAATGACAGTAATAAACCTGGGAGGACATAGAAAAGAATCTGATATCTTTTAATGTTAGGAATATTCAGTAGAGCAGATGCTGCAAGTAATACATATATGTTTATGTGTGTGTGTATATTGCAAGTTAGGTATTTGATGGAATCGTAACTACTAGTGGATAACATCAACGTGAGGACAGCTCACAATGAAGATCCTCAAAGGACGCTGTCCACACAAATTCACAAAGCTTCACCTCGTGATTTGCTAGTCACTGTGTGTGTATGAATCAGGAGGGTATGTATGTATATATATACTTGGTTAGTTCTGTAGCTGTGTAAGCCAGAACATTACAAGGCTTTTTAGACATAGACTAGTCCCTTCACCTAGTGTGAAAACACATTCATATCCTATCTCTGTAGCCAGACCTGTCATCTTGCAGGCTGCTCAAGTGGCAAGGTTCAGAAAGTGAGACCATACATGGTACCTGAAAGGATATTAGTGACATTAAAGAGTCCAAGAAGTAAGAGACTAAAGTATCTACAAAGAAAAACTGAGGCTAGAGGATGAAAGAAACCTAATTGTTTATAAAGCTGGTGTGGCTCGACTGGGGATGGGTGGAGAAGTCAGTAATGAACGTGGTCAAGAAAACGAAATGAGAGCCAGCCCTGATGGCCTAGTGGTTAAAGTTTGGTGTGCTCCGCTTCGGCGGCCCAGGTTCGGTTCCCAGGTGTAGAACTACACCACTCGTCTGTCAGTAGCCATGCTGTGATGGTGGATCACATGGAAGAACTAGAAGGACTTACAACTGGAATATACAACTGTGTACTGGGACTTTGGGGAGGGGAAAAAAAAAAAGACAGAGGAAGATTGGCAACAGATGTTAGCTCAGCGTGCATCTTTCCCAGCAAAAAAAAAAAAAAAAAAAATGAGGTGAGCCGAGCCAGGTAAGATGAATGCTGAGGCTCCACTGCACTGTTCCTCATATTTATTTGGGTTACAGTGTGCTGGCCCTGGAATATACTTGGTTGAATTTACAAGTTTATTACTCCTTGTTAAGATTATTTCAGTGGGAGATAGGTAACTCTCAGTCATCATTTTAGGTAAGATATTGGTTAATTTGCTTTATCAAGGACCAAAATAACAGTGTCTTAATCAAGATAAATGATTTGTTTCTCTATTATGTAAACGTTCAGGTCAGTGGTGGCTCTGTGGATAGGCTGTGTCTGCTCCGTGTGTATGTTCAGACCAGGTCCCTTACATCCTATTGGTCTTTTATCTCCAAGTGTGTTATCCACATGATAAACAATAGCCACCATCTCTCTGTGTTTCCTGCAGAAAGGAAAACAAGGTCAAGGCATTCCCTTTTAAGGATGTGAACACATCGTTTCTATACACATCCTTTTAGGCAGATCTTACTTACATTGGCTGTCCTAACTGCAAGGAATGTTGGGAAATGTGATTTTTAGCTTTGGGCCATTTGTCCAGCTAAAATCAGCGGGTTCTGTCTTATTTAAAGAAAAAAATGGAGAATTGATTTTGAAATACAATTAGCATTTACTGCCATAGCCATTTGAAAAGAACTTTGTAAGGAAATAGAAGAATTAACTTTGTGCTAGAAAGTTTTATTTTTTTATACTTCTCAGATCAACTGTAAATAATGTATCATTTTATTTGTTTCTATCCTATAGAAACACATTGTTTTAAAACTCCTGTGAATTAATTCGTTATAAATTAGAAAAAGTGTGGTGTTCTTAATAATAAAAAGGAAACTTTGAAGGATATAGCTGATATTGTTAGTAATAGACACTCAAGGATATAGCTAGTACTATTAATAATGTGCAATCATAATGGCATACTTTAGATCTTTGTAAACTCCAACATTAAACAAATAAAATGAAAGTAAAATCCTAAAGCAATCTGGAATTCATCAGATATTATTCTGTGAGACTTAAAATTTTGCCACTTTTTGAAGGATGTCCAAATTATCGTGAAATGCCAGTCTCACTTAATGCTATTTTTAGTTTGACAAACAATTTCTGCATAGAATAAGAGTAGGATTTTAATGAAAACACTGCATGTTAATATAGCAGTGTGGCATGTGAAAGCATACTGAGCAGAATCTGCAACTGTCAGCAACCAGGCTCTAACCTGGTTTTCTTTAATAGCAAAATTGAGCGTGTAAACCGACTGCCTCTGTAACAGAGAATTCGTAGGACAGCTGGATGGGTACATTTGAGATACCTAAAATTTAAGTTAGGACTCAGAAAAAGTGATTTCTTTCCCTTCTTAATAAAGTCAAATAGGTATTGGCTCTAATTTATTTTTTGTATTGGTGGTGAGCATTTTTTAATAAACATATTTAATTCTTCACTTTTTAAAAAATAAATTCTGTAGGAATATCAGATAAGAAGGAAAGGGTGTGAGCTAGCATTTACCTATTAAGTTATAATAATTAAAGGAATATTTTTTATATTTTACACAATATTAGAAGGACTTTAAAAAGAAGACTGCTTTTAAAACCGTAAGTTGGTTAAACATTTTTAAAGCAACCATTAGTAAACTGAATCTTATTAAAATAAGAATTATATTCTCAAAATTTATCTTTTCTAAAAGATATTTTAGGCTAAAATCATAAAATATAGGAAGGACAAAAGCACCTTAAAATGCTTCACTTGTATCCTAGAGAGGATATTTTAAACAAAAGTAATTTTGGTGTGGATAGATACTGTCTTTACTCTTAGACTTGTTCCTGTCCCCACATCCACACCACCCACTTGCATGTCCACAGAAACCTGTGTAACAACAGTACCCTGAAGTATTGGTTCTCAGACTTTAGTGTCTATCAGAATTACCTGGCAAGCTTGTTAAGATACTCACCAGGTGTCTGATTCATTAGGTCTGGGGTGGGCTTGAGAATTTACTTTTTTTTTTTTTTTTTTTACAGGGAATGTATTGCCCTGACCTAACATCTGTTGCCAATCTTCCTCTTCTTTTTTTCCCTCCCCAAAGTCCCAGTGTATGGTTGTATATCCTAGTTGTAAATCATCCTAGTTCTTCTATGTGAGCCGCCACCACAGCATGGCAGCAGACATATGGGTGGTGTGGTTCCGTGACTGGGAAAAAAACTCAGGCCACCAAAGGGGTGAGCACCGAAATTTAACCACTAGGCCATCAGGACTGGCTCTGAGAATTTACATTTTGATAAGTTCCCATATGATGCCAGTGCAGGGACCACACTTTGAGAACTGCTGAAAGGACTCTTGTTATTCTTTAGCACATACCATTAGATGGCGATGCTTTAACAAACAGTCATGTCCTCAAATCTTCTTCTTTTTCTTTGTTTATTTTTTTTAAATATGTAGATGTCAAGGTCCCTTGCAAAAATATGATGGTTTTATTTTAATTAGTTATATACAACTGTTTTAATTCTAATAAGGCAGAATATGGACCAGGTGCAATAAAGGGGTGCTTGAGCAAGATTTTATATTTTATTTTCTTGAACAGAGAAATAAATTTAAGCCAGGAAAAGTCTCTGTTGAATGCCTTTTTTTTCTTTTCTCACTACCCAAAGTGTGCTCTTTTATTTCCCCACATCAGATAACCCTAATCAGTGAAACTTATACCATCACTGGTACAGAGCTCCTTAAAGCCCTGGAGACTCATCCCCTTTCCTCCGATACAAGATTAGGATCTATGAACTCATGTGGTCCCTTTATATTAAGCCAGCCCTGGGAGTCGTGCCACAGCAGGGTTCTTAAAGGCAAAGCGTCAGAGAAGTTGGAATATCCTAAATTCAGTGGTTACTAATTTGGAGTCTGTCTACCATCTTGTTAGCTAAGTGTCATGACAAATTATTTTGTATAGTGAATTCGATAAAAAAGGTTTTGAAAGTCCGTTCATTATTTGCCATTTATAAGTTGTACAGTTTTGAGCAAGTTACATATCTGAGTCTTTTGGCTATTCCCCAGTTTGCATTTTAAAAAATGTAGTGAATAGGCTACAAAAACTTTTCAAAGTAGTATTCAAGTAGATTTCAGTGTTTTGATTTTTTCGTATTCATAATAAATAAGAAATGTAGTGATTGTTTTTATTCTCTCAAGGTAAACAAATTTAAAATTTTGGTCTCTCATAATGCATGATAGAACAGATCATCTTGGAGTTTACCACCCAGTAACATCATTCAGTGCAGTGCCTTTTCTCACCTGAACATCTAATAGACACTTGATACCATGTGACATTTTTCCTATGCACTCTGCCTGGTAGATGGCTTTGACTTTATGTCGGTGCCAATACTTCTATCTATATTTCAGAGGATGCGTGTCTCCATGTTCTCTTGAATAGTAATAGTAGCATATGAATACAAGTGTGCACTCCAGCCAGACTGCCTGTATTCACTTGCCATTTCCCTCACCTGCCATGTGACCTTTGACAAATCACTCTCTTACCTCAGTTGCTTCCTCTAACGTGGGAATAATAATATTTCTTACCCCATAGAATTGATGAGAGGGTAAAAGCATTTACAACAATGCCTGGTACTTAGTCAATGCTCCAGAATCTCGCTAATTTTTTTCCCATGCATATGTTCAGAGTGCATGTGTATTATGCCTTCAACAGTCACATCTTTGCAGATTTTTTAAGTACAGACCAAATATTTTATCAATTTGTGTAATAAGGCAGTATCTGATGATTGTGTGTAAATCAGCATTACCTCCCTCCTTACAAATGCTGTTTCCTAAGATTCAGCTGGTGTGTTCGTGGAATCAGCCCCACCAATGACTGAAAATTCACGAGAGTGGTTATGGAAACTGTGCGATTTGCCCAGCACTTATTCCTGTAAAGAATTTTATGTGGTTTTGAGCATATATTTTCTTAATTCAGAGTTTACATTTTAAGAATCTTGAAACTGTGTATAAAATCTCTCACAACTTTAAAAGAAATCTTAATGAAATGTTATGGGAGAGATCAAGGAGACTTTGAGACCAAAATGAAACTACCACAGTGAAGATGGGTAGAGAATCCTTAATGAAGAACTGTTGGAAATGAGAAAAGCTAGTTGTTTTGAGACTAATCGAATGCAAGGACTGGATGCGAATAATCAATAAGATCTAATCAATGTGAAAAAGCATATCATAGGAAACTTATTAAACTGTGAGCACTGGAGTGAACTTGTATGCTGTTCTCATGTTACACACACATTTTTGTCCATCCAGTAACCAAGTGAGCCTTTCATATTTTGGTGAAGACAATTCCCATAGTCTTTCCAGTGACCTCTGACAAGTCACAAAAACAAATTTGGCTGTTTCTGCTTATAACTCGTGAAGCCTGCCAACTATATATTGACTTACCACTTAGTACAATTAATTTCGTGTTTTATGTAATTGCTCGAACACACTGCACTGAAATTTGCCTAAAATTATAAAAGTTAATTAATTTATCATAATTTATAGGTAATATACAGGTAAATTTCCTAGGATAATGGGAATGTATTCTAAAAGAGAGATACCTTTGCAAAAGGATCCATACCTTTAACATGCTTCAGCCTTATTAAAGGGTAATTCACACATGTAAATTGCATACTACCAAGCAAATGGTTGCTTTATCTAGACTAAGTGCTTTATATTGTTTATAAATGGTCTTCTTGTTTATGAAAAGAGGGCTTCTACTAGACTTATTTGAAGGATAATAACTAAAATTAGACTAAACTTTGAAAGTAATAAATATTTGAAAATAAGGACTTTTGTAGTTTATAGTTATTAGAGAATTCTGTTTTGCTGGCCTAATTAGTTTAAAATAAGATATTTTGTTTCTCTAGATAATGAAATCAATATAGTTTAACTTTTTAGATCTGCGTTTCAACAGTGTATGTGTTCTTGTGGGCTTGGGGGATGAGAGAAGGTAAACCTATATATAAACAAAAAGTATATTCATGCATATACACTCATATACCACATATAGTTTTTAAGTCACTTAATTTTCACAAAAAAAAATCCCTGAACATATTGCAAAAAAAATACATATATCTTTTAGTTATATGTATGAATCAAACTGTCTGAGGTAAATCTGATGAGATTCAAGTGTACAATTGAGATTTATTATAAGGGAACAAGCTCGTTTTTTCACTTGTAAACCAGCATAACCTTCCATCTTATCATTCTCAAAGGATCTGCCATCCTCTTGGTCTCCCCCAAAATGTAAAATTAAAGTTCTTTTACCTTTTGTCTTTCTATTACCATCACATTCAATCATTCAAGACAGTTAGCTGATCCTACCACTGTAGTATTTCTTGAATATTGTTCTTTTCATTTGTAGCTCAGGCCTTTGTTGCGTTTAGTCTGAATTACTCCAGTGGCTTCCACTTTCACCAGTGGAAGCTGTTTTACACTGTTTTTATTATTCTGTTGTTATCCTGTTCTCTCTCTATCAATATCTGTACACACATACACACAATATTGTTTGTCTTCATAACGAGCCTCCTAGAATTTGCAAACAAGAAGAAATCTTCTAGATCATCTTTGTCCAATATTCTTGTTTTAGTTAAGAAAATTGAATTTCATGGAAGTTATAACTTGCCCAAGATCATGCATCTCTTCATGTTAGTAACTTGTGAGCCTACAAAATACCAGCTCATCATGCTCATCACAAAATAAAATGTCTGTACTTGCTTAAGGTATAAATAAGAAAATATTATCAGCAGAGATGTTTTTATTTGCAGTATGTTTCATGACTATGAATAGTCTCTGTGGATATTAGTCACCTTTTATGAGTTTAAATGGTTAGAGCATTTTAGTTTGAATTAAAAAATGTATTATTTTGAGTATTCAGTATATTAAAGATACTATTTTAAGCATTTTATTTGCTAAGCAGCTTGTTCTGGTTTAACCCTTTGTTAACAGTCCTATGATGTATAGATACTATAATTATTTCCAGTTTTAGCTGTAGAAAGTGGATATTGGCTAGATTAAGTATATTGTCCAATGTCATAAGTGGCTGAAACAATAATCAAACTGAGATGTTTATTTTCCACTCTATCCTCTGTAATATCCTGATTTTTGTTGAAGCTGAGAGAGCTGTAGTAATCAACTAGTTCAAACCTTATTTTAAATGTGTGGAAACTTGTTGATTTGGCCACATGCTGATTGAGAAAAACAAACCATCTATTTTTAACTGTAATTACATAGAAAGTGGATAAAATAAATAAGTATGGTAATAGCATGCTGAATAAATAGGTGCCCTGTTTTCAACTGTTTTTGCTTCCTTGCATTTTATATTTAAATGCATATGTGTGTGTATTTAACCTAGAACAATTTCATATTCTCTTTAAAATAGACTTTTCTAGAGAGTGATTCCATTGCTTTTATCAAGTTGAATTAATATCTGGGATTTGATGCTGATATCCCTTGTTTCATCATTGATGTGTCTTCTTTGTTCGTAATATAGCTCAAATATTTCTTCTGCTTTGAGCTTTTTAATTCATTGATTTTTCTTTTTCTTAATTTAGAAACTAGATTCTATTCTTTTTTTTTAAGAGATACAGTACATTTTTAAAAGTTTGACTTAATTTATAAAGTAAGTTTTGTGAACATTGTTTTCAGTAGGAAGCCCCGAGGTACAGTGTTTAATATTCATATTTTTAGTAATCACTGCAGGAAATGGATAGCATTCTGTCTCTAGTTCTTCTGAACAATACTGTCTTATTTTCACATAATAATCAGAACCTATAATTTTTAACCATAACATCTGTGGTCTCTGAATCTGTTTTTTCCCCAAAATCTAAACACTATGGGACTTCTGTCATATTTTTATTCCACAATTGAGAGCTCCATAAAAGAGTTAGAGCAGCTTCTGTTTTATTATTGTGGATCATGATACTTTTAACAGATTTAACTGTGCTCCTTGGGCAATTACAATCATAAGGCTAAAATAAACACATAATTTAAAGTTTTTTCTTAAAAATATTTTATTTCAGTAACTCAATAAATTGTATGTTTGCATATATCATTTATGTATCAAATTGAACATTTGTGGCAATGGAATGATATCTCCCTCTTTTGGAAAGCCAAGGCATGGCATTTTGATTGAGATTAAAGGGTTCTTTACAGATTTTCAGTTTGCATAACTTCCTGAACATACAGATGTGAAAATATATTTTTCTTTGGAATTTTATAACGTTAATAAAAAAGTTAAAATTCCATATACATATGCACACATATATTTGATTAGGCTTGAGAACTGCAGGCCATTTGATATGTATTTCAACCCAGGAAAACTTTATTTTGATATTTGAAATGCTTTCATTTTTATTTAAAGAGAGTTAGTTTTACTTTTTGATAATTATTAAACATGATTCATAATGTCTGTTAAAAAACAGAATTAAAACAATTAAGGAATATGGAAAGAAAGTAGCAAAGTAGCTTTTCTCATAACTGTCAACACCCTGGCCCTCCCTCTTACCATCCATTATGTTAGTTTTTGTGAGTATTCTTCCTGATCTGTTTCTAGGCATTTATAAACTTTCTTTCTCCTCATCTCTCTGCCTCTCTGTATTTACATGCTTTTTATTATCATAAAAATGTGATTATTCTATATCTGTTGGTTTCCAGTTTCCTTTTTTTCTTCTCACTCAATATATCATGAAAATCTCAAAAGGTACATTACGATTTTACTTAGTTGAATCAACTCCGTACTCATATTCATGGAGTGATGCCTATAAGCTAAACTAATATTTACTCTGGCTAAGCATTCTACCTTGGCGTAACCGACTATTAGAAAAAGAAATGAAAGCTTACTAATATCCATAATGTGTATCACACAAATCTGCTTCTTTTAATAGCTAAAGTATTTTTATAATAATTTTGTGCTTTCTTGAGATGTTAAAATCAGGGCTCCATCTTCATTACCTTTGCTTAGAAGAAGGACATTTCTTCTACCCTCCTTGCTTCCTGAATCTGGGCCTCAGAAGCGCTCTGAATTTACCTGTAAATTGTTCAGCAGTCTTGCTGGATATGGTCTTAGATTTTATTGTTTACTCCTTTGTAATTTTGCTTACAGAATATAAAGAAGTGCTTCAGATTTAAAGATTTTCAGTTAACCATTACCATAGCCTAAGAAGACCACTTAAATGTAACACAAAAAGAAAATGTTTGTGAGAGTCAAAGTAGGTTCTTTTACTTTAAAAAGTCTCACGTCTAACATCAGTTTGGTAATTTTCATTTGTTTGTCTAATTTTCGTACATTTTACTTTCAGAACTTAATTACTTAATCAGCATTCCTAAGGTTGAAAACACTACATCAGCCTACAGAATCCAAATGAATCTTGCAGAGCAACAATATATGTGAATATAAATATGTTGTGTGTGTGTTATATAAATATATGTATTACTATTATGAAACAAGGTTGTAAACTTGTTTCCTATCTGAATTTAGGGAAAAAACTCTCAGTAAGCTTATTTCATATACAAATTTGAACTCAATGAAATAGGATAAATAGAATATACAGGTAATGGCTTTTGTTTGTTGCCTTTGTAAATAACAATATTACTGACATTTGCATCTTTATATTAAACTGGATCTACTTTATCATTATGCTAAATATTGTTAGCTTATGATGGCCAGTTAATTCTGTTTTATTGAATTGAGTCACATTTCTAAACAGTCACGTTGAGAGGTTTGAAGTGATAATAATAATAATGAAATAAGGATTCCTGATGTCTTGCACTGGTAGTTACAGTGAGTGATTTTTGCAAATCTCTGTTCATGTGAATATTTTCCCCATTCTTTCAAGTGAATCTGTAAGTCAGACCCGAAAGGAACACCTCCCTCACCTGGAAATCTTGAAACATTGTTTTTGGCAAATAGATAATTTTACTGTGGGTACTTTAACAAATATCTGGTTGCTGATTGGGCAGTTGGAAGCTGTCCTATGAGCACCGTGTTTTCTTAGAGCGACAACCAGAAGCTGTCTCACGAGTTGTCTCTTAGCCAGCGGCAACCCTTTCCTTCCACTCTGGAGACCTAAACTCATTTTTAAATTAATAATTATATCAAAAGCAATTTTAACACCTGAAGAAATTAATCCTCTAGGTGTTTTCTTTTCCTTTTCAAAGTTTTTTGGTCATTTTAGGCCCAGGTTTGGAAATAACTATACTGTTTGTCTTCATAGTAGTGGTGCTTTTCTGATACACCCTGGGAGTTTTCTATTTTTGCTTGTCTAATCTTGGAATCTGTTTCATTCTCCTTCAATTCTTTAGGCCTCCAATCCACATTTTACCTCCAGCTTTTCCTCATATGAGCCTGCTTATTCCACTTCTTCTTTTTTTTTTTCTTTTTTGCTGAGGAAGATTCTCTCTGAGCTAACATCTGTGCCAATTCTCTCTATTTTGTATGTGGGTCGCTGCCACAGCTTGGCTGCCAACAAGTGGTGTAGGTCTGCGCCTGGAACTGCACCCGGGCCACTGGAGTGCACCGAATTTAGCCATTAGGCCATGGAGCTGGCCCCTTATTCCACTTCTTTTTTAAACTTTGATTCTGCACTGTCTTATATTCCACATTTGGTGTTTTCTTCTAAAATCGTGTCCTAGGTTAGATCAGAGAAACTTCCTCTTATTTTTCATGATAAGAGTATGGCTTCAAATCCCAGTTTAGGTACAGATTATCCCTGCCCTTCCTTGCTAATACTCTCTCTGCCCCCTGAGGATTCCTGTGTATTGCCAACATTTTTTTTTGGCATGATAATCATATCAACTCTACTTATAAAATTTAAATTTTAAAATTGAACTTTGAAACCAATTGCAGGAAGAAAAACATTTTCCGCATGCAAAACAGCTTTTTTGTGATTATTTCTCTTGAAAAGCTGATTCTGAATGTGTATATAATTGTGTGTAGGGAGGTACGAATGGAAATTATGAGTGTTTGAGGAATTGTGGCATGTCACTTATCTTTGAGTTTTCCACTGTTCGTGCCTGTAGAGATAATCACATTTTATTAGATTAAGCATCTTTCAGGGTTCTTAGGTAAAAAAGATTGGTCTCCATATGATTTTCTTCATGTAGTAGTTCCTTCTAGATCTTGCAGGGTGCATTTACTATGCAGAAACCTAGCTGCAAGAGAGTGTGGAAAATGTGATTTTAAGCATTCCATTCTCTCTGTTACAGGAAAGAACGCTAGAAAGTAGTTTGACTTTCTAATATCTGCTATAACTTTTAAATAAAAATTATAAATGGAATTTCTAAGAACATCGTATTATAAAGAAAATCATCCAATTTTAGTAATGACATTTAAAGTAGCAATGACAGATATTGTTTTGCAGAATGATTTAAGTAATACATGGTATAGAAATTGTGCAATTTTCTAAAATGATGGGTTAGAACTATAGAGTAAGATCAGAAGCCTGAATAAATTCACCATACCTTGTATGAAGGCATTCCCACGAATAGTGGAAAACTTTTGATAAGTAAATGATGTGAGGACATTCATGATTATACTCAGGACCAAAAAATGAATGAATTTTGAGCCAGCATGGATGCCTTGAACTGAAATCAAGTTTACAAAGTAATTGTTTGAGAATAATAAGTCGGTAGGATGATTAGACTATGAAGAATTAAAAAGAATTGTACATTATTACTGAATAAGAAATAAATTAAACTTCAAAGTTGAGACTGAGACAAATTTAATTGCAAAATACTTTTTATCATTTGCAAAGATATTCATTATTATCAACGTTTTAGAAAATTATTCCCTGTAACTCTGGTGTTTTCTTTCCTTCACAATAATTTCCTTTTAAATAAAAATCTAGCCTCTTGGGGCCGCCCGGTGGCGCAGCGGTTTAGTCCGCGCTTGGCAGCCCGGGGTTCGTGGGTTCGGATCCCGGTCGCCCGCCGACGCACTGTCTGTCAGCCACGCCGTGACGGCGTCCCATATAAAGTGGAGGAAGATGGGCACGGATGTTAGCCCAGGGCCAGTCTTCCTCAGCAAAAAAGAGGAGGATTGGCAACAGATGTTAGCTCAGGGCTGGTCTTCCTCACACACACACAAAAAAAGAAAAATCTAGCCTCTTATTGTTGGGACACTGGTCCCTGTAGCTACATTGTCTTTTGCTTTCTCAGGTCCAGCTTTTATCTCCTAAGGTACTAGACTGCAGACCACAGAGTCAGAATCAAGGGCAACAGGTAGGGTGGTAGTGGATAGAAATAGGGCTTGGGCGTCTTTATTTTAAAATGTTCCTCACGTAGTTTCCTTGTACATCCAGGGTTGAAAACTGCTGCCAAAGACACATTTAAAGTCTAATATTCTCTTCACTGAATTCAGAGGGGAAATGTTCACATTCCAAACATGTCACAGTTCAGCATATACAAATCAATTTCAACAAGTGTTTAATTCTCTTTGTTAAGGCCACAAGGGAATGTGTAATATGCTTTAGAAAGATAACTATAAAAAATATTCTTTTCCTCTTTCTCTTTTAGTGTTTATAGAAGTGAATCACAAGTACCTAGAAAATTAGACTGTTCATAAATATGTTCCCTGACTGTTCCCTTTATGTGAACACAGATTCTAGAAATACTTGAAATGTACTAGCAGACTTTCTTTTTCTGGTATCTATGTACTGTGAGATATCTTGCACTTATTTTATAATCTTTTATTCCTTTGTCCAATGTGGGCATTGTAAATTTTAAATGTGATTATAAAGTCTGGAGAATTGAACACTTTCATTTTTGTTTAGGAGTGGTTTTTTTTTAATAAAAGTATTTCATGCTCCTTTCTTCTAAATTATGTAGGCATCATTTTTTTAAGAGAACTTTTATTTAGTATTTGATCTTTTAATGTGGGCCAGAAAAAAGAAAATTACATTTTGTTACTGTTTAGGTGGGTATTACTTTTGGTTATATTTAATAGAAGTATTTGCACTTTGGCCAAGTATGCCTTCAAATAATAATGAATAAAGGTACACCTACAGGACATAACCTTTTTCTTGTGGTAAAGTATATATAATATAATCTTTTTATGATTTAAATATTTACATTTAAGCTGAGTTCTTTTATTGAGTAGCACAGTTAAATGTATGTTAAATGTCAACATTAATGTTTAACTCTCTTCAATTTAAAATTGTTTTTTTTTTTTTAACTCCTCAGTCTGTCTTTACCCATTCTAATATGCCAATAGCCATACATTTCCTCAAGTGACTCAATGTGTCCCTAAATGGGAAAAAAAAAAGTCTCACGGATAGATTTTTTTTGAAACAGTCAGCCATAGATCACTGCATCTCAGCAGTGGGTATTCTCTGAGCCTTACACTGAAGTCAGATGGGTAATTCCCTGCCCTGTGCTTCATCGACTGCATTGTCATAGACGTTTCCCTGCTTCTCCAGAGGGCTTGTCACACTTGGAGGTCAAAGTGCGTTTGTTGTCCTGTGCCTTTGCTTTCTACTTAAGATGGGAGTATCTATTTTTAATAATTTAAATATCCCTGAACTAGAAAGGTTTAAAGGAAACAGCTCTATTGTGAAGACTGCTCTTTACCACTACTTCTTCCCATCATCACTGTCTCCACCTCCAGTACCTGAGTCCATTATCAAAAGGGTCACTTCAATTCTTGACCATCTTTTTTTTTGTAACAAGGGGACTAGAGATGCTGTTCTTCTTCTTCTCCTCCTTTTTTTAAAGAAGATTGGCCCTGCGCTAACATCTGTTGCCAATCTTCCTCTTTTTTCCTTTTTCTCCCCAAAGCCCCAGTACATAGTTTTGTATCATAGCTGTAGAGTTGTAGCTCTTCTGTATGGGATGCCACCTCAGCATGGCTTGATGAGTGGTGAGTAGGTCTGTGCCCAGGATCCAAACCGGCGAACCCCTGGACTGCCGAAGTGGAATGTGCAAACTTAACCGCTACACCACTGGGCTGGCCCCAGTTCTTGACCATCTTTTATCACCTACAAGAACGCTATAAAAAAAAAATCACTTGACAAGAAATTATCCAAATTCATATCTTGAGTTACATCTCACGTGTAGTCATTATCCATTTCCCATTGTACTGTCTATTTCATCACTTTCTCATTTCCCTATCAATATTCATACATACCTATTTGTAATTCTCCTTCCCCTAATACCACTATATCTGGCAAAATACAAGTGTTTTGAAGAAGAAAAGAGAGAAAAGAATGATCACATTGCAATCTATATTATGAGACCTTAATTTATAAAGAATATTTAAATATTAGGAAGAATTCTTTTCATCATTAACTGTTTTCTTTATTTAATAGTCATTAATTATATTCTTGGAGATATTAGTGTCAATGTGTATTAAATATATAATTGTATGTTTTTGCAAAAGATCTTATGATTTTTAGAATTATATATTCTGTATCTCGTCTCTGGAATTTCTCTAGATTTCTTCTAAGGGCTGAATTTTTTTCCCCCCACACTTTATATTTTACTTCATTTCAGTAGCACTTAGAGTGATTGCTTCAGATTCATATTCTTTTCTTCAAATGATTCAATTTATCACCATATAGACTTTTGTAATTATACTTAATAAAATATTTTAAAAGAGAGCTTTAACTCAGATAGTACCTCCCCATCCTAGCACTTCTGAAAATACTTCTTAGATTTTTTTATTGGCATTATACCAGATTATAACTCTGTTTACTTAATAGAATTCTATCCTTCACTGCACATGGATGAGTCCCTTTGAAGCACAGTTTTTCAGTAATGAAAACTCACTGATTTTTTTCCCCTTTCCATAGCTTTTTTCTTTTGTTACTATATTGATTTTTCAATGTCTTGGAAGTTTAAATCCTATATTTTTATATCATGCGTAATTCATTTGTTTTCTAGTCTAAGACACCTAATCAATCTTTACCCGATTACAACATTTCAGCATTGTTCCTATTTTTTTCACTTAGGAGTAGTTATTCTCACTTGCTCAGGGATATCGTTTTCAATGCCTGCTTCCTAAATCTCGCATAATCCCTTTGGATTTTGTCTTTTCCTAGTGCCCTCACTTTATAAGGTTTTTGTTCAGGTAATGTACTTGAAATGAAGCACTTTTATCAGTTCTGCTTAGTTGTTTATATCTTTAAAGATTTCCCTCAGTCAAAAGACAGAAACAGAAGAAAGTATCATAGTTGTAATACTTCTTAACTAGACTAGAAGATTGGGAAGCTGGGATGGAAACCTTTGGGACTAATACTCCTTTATATAGGTATAGGAGCATCTGTTCCTCTAAATCATTCTAAATAAGGACCTGCTTTTAGAAGAAGCAACTACTGATCATTTATTTCTTTTTGACAATATTCTGCAGTTTCTTCTCTCCCATATGTATGTATTACAGAAATGTATGTTTATTTCTCTATAATTCTGCAGTTGGTGTTAAATCAGGAGCAAAGTAGCTATGAGTATTATACCTCAAAAATAATCTCTTTTTGTTCTGCACATTGGTGTCCTTTATGCCAAAGTTTGGTATTACTTGATCTGATACTCGTTTGTGTCATATTACAGATTTATTTTTCATAGCTAGAATGCTTAATCTTTTCTTTTAAGGAAGGCTTTTTTAATTAGCGGCTTCATTTTTGTGAGAGAAATCTTTTAACTCTTTCTACTTGAAGCGTTGTTACTGGATTCAGCCTTGGAAAGATTTCTTGTTTCTTATTAAAGAAAAATAAAACTGAATTGTGATGGCATGTTTTAAAATAAGAAATCCCATACAAAGCTAAAATAATGGGAGCCAATGAAAAGTCATCACTAGGTTCTTACTTTTGAAGTTCAACTGATTTCCGTCTTTTCTTAAACTACTAACAAGGATGTCACCTTTTCTTTTCTTTTGTTTAGTGTCCAGTTCTGCGAAACATAAGAGCTTAAGCTTAATCTAACCATTCAATCTCTTCTCCACCTCTCTCTATCCCTGAGCATTGTTATAAAGGACACAAAGATGTGATAACTTTTATGATGATTTTATATGCACACGATTTGTGTAAGGTTGTATTAATTGAAAATTATGAACTAAATTGTGAAACAAAGATGGAGATCTCTAAAATGCGTGAACTTTAGTATCCAGGTAAAATTAACAGAAAGTTTTAAAAATTTCAAATAACAGAACTATGTTTATCTGTTACCTATAGCAGGCGCAATATATAAACAATGGTAATGTCAGTTATAGCTTATCCATAACCCTAATTGATATAATTTTACCAATCAATTATTTGTAGTTTTATGAAAGTTTATCTGCAAAGTGGTTATTTACATATCAGGGCCTTATTATTATTAGAAACCTACCTTGATACTTTTATTGGTGTCTTGGTTTTCTTCCCTCATTAATTGAAATATAAACTCAAAGTTCATAATTTAATACTTTGTATCAGATAGTGTTTCGGATGTTCCTAATTAGAAAATTCGGAATGAAATTTATTCAATAAGTGTTATTATTATTATTAATTTGCCAACTGATTATCTATTTATTTAAATTGTCTCATCTCTGTTTAATGAAGCAGATATATCAGGTATTGGGTAGAAAAAATAGCCCCTTAGCTTTTCCTTTTCATAAATTTAAAGCTTTTATTTGCATCATGTAAAGAGTGGTTCTTTTTCTTTTTATTGAGGAATATTGGCCCTGAGCTAACATCTGTTGCCAATCTTCCTCTATTTTGTATGTGGATCACTGCCACAATGTGGCTTGATGAGTGGTGTAGGTTTGCACCTGGGATCCGAACCCACCAACCCAGGCCACCAAAGCAGAGCATGCAAACTTAACCACTATGCCACTGGGCTGGCCCCAAGAGTGGTTCTTTTTGTTCAATCTCTGAAAATAATTACATGAGAGTGTCTGCATCACTCAGTCTCTGCCTCCATGGTCACATTCCTTTTTCCTCTTCTGTCTATGTGTAAAATCTCCTTCTGCCTCCCTCTTCTAAGGATATATATGATTGCCTTCCTGGTTAATCTGGATGATCTCTCCATTTTAAGATTCTTACTTTGATCACATCTGCAAAGACTCATGTTTTTGCCATATAAAATATCATTCACAGATTCCAGTGAGTAGGATATGGACATCTTCTAGGGGGCTGTTTTTCAGCCTCCCACAATGGCAAAGATATTCTTTGTTATATAATCTTGTAGTATCTTAAAATTGGTTTAGTAGGAGTAACAAACAACTCTATGAATAAAATTTATACTCAGGTCCTTTTTTTCCTGCTTTTTTTAAAAATAAAGATTAGTAGTAAAATTTGTGTTGCATTAAAGTAAGATTAAATTATTAATGAGATTAAATTATATTAAGCTATTTTAAAGTTTTAATAATTATATCTATACATTTTAAAGTAATGTTTATGCTATGTTATTTGTACATTTTTAAAACATTTAGTTCTTCAAGGTTTGTTTTACTTATCATTCAGGGTCCCAGGCTATAATTCTGTTACTAAGAAAGAAAGAGGGAATTGGGTAATTAAGTTTCCACCCCAAGAAGCAGCACAAATAGAAATAACTGTTGGGAAGGAAGAAACAGAACTTTTGGAAACAAAAATATTGAAGTCATTCAGTGGATGAGTAAATGATCCTTTGTCAGGTGCGGGATTTGAGTTTACCCTACGTACAAGCTTATAAATTAACTTGTAACTGTTTCTTGGATTCTGGCGGAAAACACGGGACTCCTGAGTCAGAGACAAATGATTTTATTACTCTAGCACAGTACGCAGTATGAGAATCATATTTGCATTGGCACCTCTTGTCTTCCAAGTCCCATGGGGGTGACACTATATGGTTCAGATAGATGCTACTCACAGAGTTGGTTTGCATCATAGCTGAGGAATAGTCATCTTGGGAATCCATTCTTTTATAACAAGCAGTAAGCAAGCCTGTTCTGTGTCTTCAAGGGAGACATTATCTCATTCCTCAGGGTTGCTTGCTACAAACACAACCCTGAGAAATGGCCCCTGTCAGGGCCTTGTATTCTTGGCATACCCACCCAGCAAAGTATGTAGGAGTGTGAGAGACCCATGGAGGGACTGTTCCTTCCAACACCCATCACTCAGTAGCTTCTGAAGACATCCATGCATACAGAAAGATAAATAAATTAATGTTCCAAAGAATGTGGAAATTATATTCAGCATGAGATTTTTTTTAGGTTCTTTACTTAAAGTTTTGAATATTTTCTCTGCCAACAGATACCTTCAAAAATAGTTATTGGTTTTTATTCATCCTTTGGAGGAGTTATAGCGCCATTTGCAAAAGAGAGAAAAGATAGATGGGTGGATTAGGCAGAGTGATTTCAGTGAAATAGCTATTCATTGAAAACTGATTTCTAGTATTTTGTTTCACCATAGCCTGTTCTAGGTTGATAAGTGAGCAAAAGGACCTCTTCTCAAACATATCACTATTGTATGTTACACTAGAAATTCACGTGGCTTAAGGGACATATCTTTTGGGATAAAATACTCCTGAAGTGGGTTGATCATATTCATTCATGTTTTTGTGATAATTACTTGAATAATAGCGACATATTGTTATGATTGGCTTCAATAAGTGGGAGGCATAATGAAGAAGAATTGAGTTCGTATAAGTTAGACATTCCTTTTCACCCTTCACCTGCCCCTTCCATTATAAATCATGATTTGTTCTTTTTTTGGTATCTGAAGGAAGTGTTGTGGTCACCACGTAAGAGCAAAGAAGTAGCTGTCAGAAGCTCTGTGTTCAGGTTTTGGCTCTGCCACTTGGTGACTTTGGGACTTTTGGCAACTCACTTAATCTTACTTAATATTTGGGTTGTAAAGATTCTCTGAAATTAAGTGAGCTGTGACTATCAAAGTCCTTTCTAAATTATAAAGTGTTATACAAATATTTAATTACCAAGAATTATGCATAGTTGAGCTTTTCCCTATTAAAGAAGATTAAAGAATATGTTCTGTCTCAACGCTGAGAGCGTAATATAGCTCCTAATCTGAACGCTTTTGGTCATACTCTACCTACTTTTAGAATGTTTAATTTAAAAAAAAACTTTGAAAAATGCTATAATTTCAATCACTTGGAAGCTCAGTGTATGTAGCTCAGTTTGTCATCTAACCATGCCGATAAATTCAAAGTCTTCTATTCAGTACTAAGTCTAAAATGGTGGATTCAGTAAAAATTGTATTTGTATTTTTAATGTTATTTTTTATTATTGATAACAATAGTGATACTTTTGGCAAATGTAGGAATGGGTGGCTAAAGGGGAAAATATTTGGTTTTATATGGTAAAGCATACTTGGAATAGAGCGTAGATGAATTTGAGGAGAGGAGGAAAATATTTGCAGGGTAGCGAGGGGTGTGTGTGTGTGTGTGTGTGTGTGTGTGTGTGTGTGTGCATGACACATGTGTTAATCAATACCCTTTTTTCTCCTTTGGCTACTTGAAAATGTTATAATTGCTATGAAAAGGAAGTGAAAGAGATAGTGATATAACTCATTACTTTTTTTAATAGAGTAGGATTGTTTCTTCCTGTTGATTGATTTATTGACAGTAGCTTCCAAATAATATTCTTGTCTTTTTACTATCTACTGTATGTTTACTTTAATTAACCACTCCAGTGGTTGGTTGGCAATGGTGGAAATTGCCAGAGCATCATAAAATATTCAAGCTGGAAATGACTTTAAGGATCATATACTGCAGCACATGAGGAAAGCAAGGTTCAAAGAATTTAAATATCTTTTAGGTCACACATCTGGATGGTAGTTTAGATTCTTGAGATCATCCCTCCTATTCTTACTTGTAGCACTGCTCATAAACTATTATGCATCACCTTAGAGTTTTGAAAGTATTTTAAAGCAATAACATCTCGCTTTCTTTTTAGGTAGTTATTAGGAGTAAAAGTGGAGAAATCTTGTATCGTATTTCACCATGGGCGAAGTATGTGGTTCGTGAAAGTGATAATGTGAATTATGATTGGATACACTGGGATCCAGAACAACCATATAAAGTGAGAACAACAATTCTTTAAATAAATGCTTGTTCCAATATTTCTAGGAAAATTAATTTTTACTTTTATAACTTTTATAGTAATGTTCAATTTCTCTCTTTACTGCTGGTTTAATATTTTACATCATTGTGCACCCATTATGCTATACATACATATATTAGAGTCTATCATTTGTAGCCAATAAAATATAGAAATGAGTTTTTGTTTTATTGTGTGCTTCTGAGGTTGAGGACGGGGGGAGAGAAAACTAAATCTCTACAGACTGACCTGTAAAGGATACTGATTTTTTTTTTTTTAATTTTAACTACAATTTCTGATTCATCAGACTCTTCAGTGAAGTAATTTCTCACTGTCATGGGTTTGAAGCAGGATCAGTCTCCTTAGGAACAAGGAATAGCGAAGACATCCCATGAATATATTAATTAGGGTAATTTTTAAGGCTATCTTATTGACAAGAGTTATAGGTGTCTTTGAACTCACTTTTCTGTCCTTTAAGTTATTGGAGCTTGTTGATAAATGCTTTGTGTTTAATAATTATATATGCATTTCACAGCGGTTATGTTTTCTCTAAGGCTTAGGCTTAAAATATATCTTCACTCAATGATAAGGCGTAAGCCATTACGTGATTACTCTCTTAAAATAGGTCTATTAAAATGATCCTAAAAAGGATTATTTTTTTTAAAGGAAAATTTAATGGATATAGCCAGTGCCTTTTATATGCAAAAAACAGTTTCAAAGTATTTTACTGAGTTGATTCACCATTTCATTTAACATGCTTAATCAACTGGTGTCATACCTGCATTTCTGATCTCATTCTATACATAATTTTATATTCTGTAGTTTAAGCATTCCAGACCAAAGAAGCCAAGAGGTCTAAGAATTTATGAATCTCATGTGGGAATTTCTTCCCATGAAGGAAAAATAGCTTCTTATAAACATTTTACATGCAATGTACTACCAAGAATCAAAGGCCTTGGTAAGTAATAACTGTGATTTTTATTCAGCTAAAATTTTAATGAATCTATTCTTATTAGAAAAGCTAATTACAAGTGTGTCTCTTTTTGTGCTAAGAGATTAAATATGTAATAGAAATGCATTTTATTTTAGGCTTCTCAAATTGTCCTGTAATAGTGATAGCATAGAAAAGAGAAATGGACTAAGACAGAGCACAAGAATTCAAGATATTCCAATTTCAATTTTAAGTAATGTGAACTGATGGCTTGAAAAATTGTAGATAAATATGTAAGCATAATTACTTTTCTACAGGAGAGAACTTTTATCAATTTAAGTGGTCATTGATTATAGCTTGTTCATTTTAATCTGTTATGGAAAAAAATCTTACATTTGTAAGATGACTGGAACTCATTTTGTATCAGAGTTATTGTATGTAGCTCTTGTCTGGATGACTTATTTGGCAGATATTTATGGTGCATCCTCTATATGAGGCATATTGTTCTAGATGTTTGTATATTGGACTGAAATGACATAGACCCTATCTTCATAGGAACAACCAGGAGAGTGAATGGTGTACTGCTAAATTTTTGGTTCAGTATGCTTTAAGTCTGTTATTTTTGTTTTTATAGGTAATGCTTTTTTATCATTTTACAGCATATTAGCACCTGCTCCAATGGCTAGGCAGGAAGATAAAGTACATTTAATTATTCTGGTCTGGTAGGCAGTCCAGATTTTGGCTAGAGGACAGGTTTGTAACTCATGGTTGAAGTTTTCAGTTATGTATGGATCCTAATGATCTGCGATGATGAGATCAAGTTCCAGAAACCAACATTAAATAAATGTTTGGAGACTTTAATATTAATTGTATTTAATAGATATTATATTAAAATTATTGTATTTGAGATGTTTTGTCATTTTATAGTGTAGTAAATGGTTTATGACCCAGTTCTTGCAGAATGTTCAGTAGAATCAGGTTCTCATTCATCTTTGTGTTTGAATTGTCTAGGCCAGTACTCTGAACACAAATGAATCCAGAATGATTAATGCCATAAAATGAGCAGTAAAAACTATAAATTGGTGCTTGATCATAAACAATATTTATTGCAAAATAGGGAAATAAACTGCAAACTATATTTTGTTATGAAATATATAATTGATTTATGTTATCTGAGTAGTAGTTTATATATATACTTCTATCAGGCCTGATAGAGTTAATTTGATTTTTCTTACCATAAAAAAGCCAACCATAATAACTTTTCAGCAGATTATAAACCATTAAGTTTATATTAGCCTTTAAACTTAGGAATCCCTATTCTGAATGTGAATTTATAATTGTTCCAATATTAATTATGTACTGAAATGTGTGCATGAGAAGTTATATTGACATGAATTGGACTTGAAGAACAGAATAAGAGTATTTTCTGTGTGTGTTACAGAAATGTAACTTGCAAAGCAATCACATCGTATTTGGAAATTTTACCAAATTGTACTTTGAAGAAGAAAACCTGACTTTTTTAGTTGTTTTTTTTTTTGTTAGAGACCAAAAGTTTCTTCTTCTCTATTTGCTTACATGAAAAATACATCAGTAAATACTTTTAAGCGTTACGGATTTTTAAAAATACAATACCTACCTTTTTGAGTCACTTCATTTAGTGTTAGAGCAAAACATTTTTGGACAGAGAAAAGAAAGTTGTGTGTGTGTGTGCGCGCACACGCATGTGCGTGTGCTCACACATCCGTGCACACATGCCACTTGAGTAACCTTATAGGTCCAAGGAATTAATTAAGAAGAGTTAATGCTTGCTCTGTAAAAGCTACCTTCTGGAAAAATGGATTTACTGGTATATCTTATGCTATATGGTAGCATTAACTGAAATATAAATAAAATGTAAAATAAAAAGGATATGGCATGCAATCAGTTACTTTTATTTGGCATTCATAATCTTCAGTATGAATATTAGAAGTGCAATGGAAGTTTAGCATATGCAGATTGCCATCTTTAATATTCTAAATCCAAATTAACAGTATATTTGCATATCATTTATTACTTGTTAAAATAAAGACATTTCAAAAAGCTAGTCAGAGTGTAACCCTCAAGAACTAACTGTCCCATTTTGTGTGAGAAGGTCAGACAAGCAAAAGATGTTAAAGTAGTAGAACTTTTCAAAATGATCAAATCATTTACATGTAAATGATTTTATGTAAAATTTAATGTCTTTAGAACAAGGATGCTGTTATATATTTTTTATTACTTTTTTTTAAACGTGACTTTAATCTGTATTTGACCTTTGCTTGTATAGGATACAACTGCATTCAGTTGATGGCCATCATGGAGCACGCTTACTATGCCAGTTTTGGTTACCAAATCACAAGCTTCTTTGCAGCTTCAAGGTACAATGAAAGACTCATTATATCCATTCTTATTTGAGCAAAAAATTTAAAAAAAAGAAGTTTTACATTTTGTATGATATTGTTTTGTAACATTTTAGGGTTAACAGAATTAACAGAAGCTGAGTATTTTCTTTTACTAAGATTATAGACTCGCTTTCCATCTAACCTGAGAGGTTGGCCCTGATTTAACGTTGCTTTCCTTAAAATGATTTCTAATAAAGAATATCCAGTTACCTGCTGAAATTGTCATGCACTTGGAGGCTCAAGCTCACATCCTTTTATTGAAAGAGATTGATTCATGTAGGAAGGTGACTGAGGAGGCCCATAGTAGGACGTAGACTATCCACAGAAGGACTGTCCTTCTTCCCAGGTTGAAATCCAAGGAATGTGGCTCTCTGGGCAGAAATACACCAAGGGGTCCTATGCAGTTGAAGTGATGACCTGAATGACCACAAGTTGAACAAGTTCAATACTTGTTCATGGAGCTTACACTATGGTGGCATATGGACATTAATCCAACAATCATACATATTGTGATTTCTACCTGTAATAAAAGCTAAGGAGAAAATTACAGGATTCTGTAATAGCATAGAATCAGAGGTCTGATCAGTTTAGATTAGATTTGAACTGATTTTGGAACTGAGATCTAAAACATGATTAAAAATTAATTGGGGGGAAGGGATGAAGTGGGAGTAGGTAGATAGCATTCCAGATGTGGAGAAAAAACACTGATCCATTTGCCTGCTCCTGTTTATAGTAGTTCTTGAATAAGTTATCTCTACTTACTGTCTCTAATTCCTTCACTTCTGTTCTTTCTTGAGCTCATTCCAAGTAGCCTGCCTACCTCTTTGCCAAAATTGCTGTTGCTAAGGGTGGTGATGACCTTCATGTTTTCCAGTCCAGTGGTCGATTCTTAGTTTACTTGAACTGACACCTACCTTCTTGGAACTTTTTTCTTTCCTCGACTTTCACAATATTATACCCTCCTGTTATTTTTCCCACCTCTCTTGTTGCTTCTTCTTTATTTTCTTTGTTCTTTCTGACCACTAATGATTGGATCTCCCAGTGCTCAGCCCTCGGTTCCATTCTCTTCTGTATTTATATGAAGTACTTTGGAGATCTCATCAAGTCTCATCCATTCTTATGGCTTAGATACACTTTATATGCCAACTCCCAAATTGAACTCTCCAGTCCTGACCTCTGTTGTAAATTTCAAAGTGTCTATTTGACATTGGGATATCAAATACATGTCTCATACTTAACATGTCCCAAATTAAATTCCTGATCTTATCTTCCAGCCTCCTCCTCCTGCCATCTTCCCTAATTCAGTAAACACATTTTCATCTTCCAGTTGTTCAAGCCAAAAATCTATGCATTTTACTTGACTCTTCCCATTCTGTCCCTCCCTATACTCTAGCTATCATAAAACCTAGGCACCTGTAACTTCAAAATGTCACCCAAACCTGGCTGCTTCAACTGCTACCACCCTGGTTCAGAATGCCATTATATCTTACACGGATAATTTCAGTAACTTTTTAATTGGTCACTTTGTTTTCTCTTGTCCTCTTACCCTTTCTCTAGCCTTCTCTCCCTCCATACATGTGGACTACTTTCTACACTGTGGCCAGAGTAACCATTTTAAAATAAAAGTCAGATTATGTCACTTTCTTGCTCAGAACCCTCTGATTCCTGTCTCTTTCAGAATAAAAGTCAAAGGCCTTATATTCATCCACAAGACCCCCATCTGATCTAGGGCTTGGCTGACTCTCTGGGCTCATCTCTTTCTTGATCATTCTACCCTAGCCACACCAGCCTATTTGCTATTCTCCAAATACTCCTAGCTCATTTCTGTGCCCAGTGCCCCTTCTCTCTGATCATTCTTCCCTTTAGATATTCGCATGCCTTGCTCCCTACTTCTTTCAGGTCTTCACTCAAATATTGCCTTCTTCATGAAACTTTCACTGATGACCCTGTTTAAAATAGCCTTTCCCACCAGTGGCTTTGCTTCATTTTTCTTTGGAGAAGTTATTGCTGACATTCCACATATTTTGCTTATTTATTTGTTGTCTCCCAACTAGACTGTAAATTCTATAAGGGCATTGATATTTATTTTGCTCAATACTGAATCCCCAGAGCACAGAAAATTTCATGACATATGGTAGATAGCTTAATAAGTATTTGTTGAACAAACAAATGAAGGAATGAATGAAACTTTAGGGCTGTTCATTCGTTGAACCTGCTGTTTAATGAGTGGAAAAGGCTAGGTGGCTGGGATAAGGAAAGGAAGGGGTAGAGTGTCATACATCTACAGTTATTGGAAGGAGCCAGATTAGGCAATGCAGTAGGTCATGACAAGGATGGTGGTCTTTATCCTAAGGACAATGGGAGTGCAAGTATGATTTTAGGTAGAGGATAACATGATCATATTTGTTTTTCTTAAAGATAGCTGTTGCTGCTCAGTGGAGTTGGCTGTTGGGAGACCCACTGTATACTAAGCACTGTGCAATATAATGAGAAACCAGATGGTCACAGCCCCCGCCCTCAAAGAGCATATGGTCTAGTGAGGAAGAGAGAAAGTAAACAGTTAATCACAAGGGTGATTATTTATTTAAAAGAGAAGGTTGATGCTATGGAAGACTGTATTATCGAGATGTTACATAGGTTAAGAAAGGCCTTCCTTTTGGGAGTGATTTTTGTTTTCTGTTTCATTCAGACTAGAAAGCTGCTTTCAACACAAACACATGTGCATGTGAGTTACCCTTCTTTTCTGCTTGGTGACAGACATGGCACATTCTCTTGGCCTTCTTGTACCTGAGGACATTCTAGTTGAGAATAAGTAAGTGTAGGAGGGATTGCCTCAATCAAGTCACCAAGGACGTTCAAAGAAATAGTCTTAAGAGCCCCCACCCCCAACCATACACACTCAAAGGGATGGCCAGGCATATGAACAGGAATGACCATGGCTCCCCAGACTAGCTAGGTTTGGAGATGGAAATCAGAAGCTCTGAGTATAGAAAAGCAGAGTTTTACTATCTACCTACTCAAAATGTGAATTTTTGTTGTGATATAAATCTATATTTAATAGCTAAGTTTAAATTATTTTTTAATTTTAAATTTGCTTAATAACAATATTAAGTAACTTTGACTTATATCTAAGTATTGTATCATACTGTATTTGCATATTTAATATATCTAGTACTCTGCTGGTAAATCAATTGATACACAGAAATTGATTGGCTATTTGCTCTAAACATAATGTGATCTTCCTGTGGTTTTCCTGTGTTCTTTACCTTTAGCCGTTATGGAACACCTGAAGAGCTAAAAGAACTGGTTGACACAGCTCACTCAATGGGTCTTACAGTTCTCTTAGATGTGGTACACAGCCATGCTTCAAAAAATTCAGACGATGGATTGAATATGTTTGATGGGACAGATTCCTGTTATTTTCATTCTGGACCCAGAGGGACTCACGATCTTTGGGATAGTCGATTGTTTATCTACTCCAGGTAGGTACATATAACATGGAAATATCTGCTTTGGGTAAAAAAATTGTCAAGGAATTTTACTAAATTCATTGTATGTGTACTCTCTCACTCGTATCTAATTTCTTAATTTGATTTTAAAATTTTTTTTTAATTTAAAAATTTTAATCCTATAAAAATCACAGAATTTACCTTGTTTTGTATAGCACACGTATTCGTGGTAACTTGCATTAAATTTCAGTTTTACAAATCTTATGCCATTTAAAACATATTGGCTGTATTGCCATTTAAGAGAATTAATGTGAATAAGTTTTTAATGTCTAAAATACCACTGTATCAGGTTGAATTAACCATAGCAAATCTCTTTTTAATAGAAAAATACACATTGTTTTAAGTAGGCCTTTTTTCAAAGTCATACTTTATGTTTTACTATCTTAATAATATTATCATGTTTTTTATTGCACCTAAATTATTATAACTATAATAACAACTAGTATTTATTAGTATATAATTTGTCAGCTATGGTGCCAAGTGTTTTAGATATGTTAGCTACATATTCCATATTTTATTTTATTTATTATGCACAGTAACTCCGTACACGTGGTAAGTTATGACCATCTTACAGATAAGTAAACTAAGCCTTAGTGTTAAAACACTTTTTGAAGATTGAACATATTTCTGACTTCTTTTACCATGTAACTAGAAGGGTGTTTAGATTATTAAATCTAAATAGCATGGCAAACATGTTCAAAATTCAAAAATACTATCAACTTGTGTCCATTATTTATAATAAGTGAAAATATAATGAAAATATGTTGTCAGGCATATTATAAGTAGCAGAGTGTCAAGTAATGTATAACTGATTTTTTGTAAATTATTTTCGAAATAATTTAATGAATTTTCTTTTGGATTTTGCATTGTATGCAAACACACACATACCTGGAAAACAAGCAGTGTAGAGAAATGCCTTGGCAAGTACTTTGATAAAATGAAGAATTATAATTTTTCAACAGAAATTAGATGACTTTTATATGGAGGAAATTATTTGCTTCACTCTTTTCTTAGTATCATACATTATTTTATATTTCATAGCCATATAGGATCACTCAGGCCAGATGAAGCAGCATAATATATGGGAAGACGCAAGAGGTGGGTGCGGGTGGCAGAGTTCCAGCCTAGTTTCACTCTGGTCCAAATCGAGTAATCATTCTGGTTCTAAGGCTTTTCATATAAGAGGAGGCAGAGTTTTGGGGCTAATGCAATTCCCTCTGTATAGGTATTTTGTATTTGAGTCACCTTTTTTGAACATTGCTTTTTATATTATGGATTTATAGTGAATACAAAGGACTGAACCTGTATTAATTTTATGAGATAATCCAACTAATTACATTATTGAGTAACTCTTATAAAAGTAGATGGTGGACAAGAAATACAATTAATTGAACTCTCTGGTTCATATTTGGATGAATAAGAGTTGACTCCTGTAGAACTGTTCTTTAAGAAAGAAATACATTAAATGGTTAAATTTTTATGTTATGAAACAATTGTTCTGTAGAACTGTCTCTTAAGAAATACATTAAGTAGGTGGATTTTTATGTTATAAAAGAAGTCTTTATTTTATTAAAATATTTATTAGAATATATTTTTCTGTATCTTGAGCTCTCAAAGTCCATTTAAAGGTATTCAATTTTCTAAATAAAAGGGATTATACATAATTGTTTTAAAAAAAATTTCTATTATAGAAATTAAGACATAGTTAACATTTTATTTAATATTTCGTTTCTTTTGTTATTGAAATAACAATCTTTCTCAGGTGATTACTTTCGGTAAATAATGTATAGCATGGTTTTAGCTTATTATTATTTTTATTATGACAATTTTTTTGGCTGCATTATGTCATATGTGCTTAGTTCCCTGTAAATATACTTACATTTAAAATGTATTTCTGTTATTCTGTATGTTGTTCTATTTGACAATATCTAAATTTTCCAATTTTTTTAGGATTAGCATTTTCTACATAGGTTTATACTGTTGGTTATGACATCATTAAACAACATAGATAAAATCCTACAAAGCCAAATTTAAAAGTTTAAATTACCAAATTTAAACAAATAATTCATTAATACTTAGGTTTTTCAATATATAGTATACTAAAGATTCTAGGACTCTGAATTATTTTCTCAATACTATGTGCAATTTATTAAAAACTTTATTAACAAAGTTTATGTTAGCCTGATGAAATTTATCAGGCTTTTTCTTTTACATTTTCTTCCTTCTATTCTGAGTAGTTATAGCATATGTAGTATAACATTGCTTTGGTGTAATGCTGAAGCCATTTTTATAATTAGCATTCATGATTAAAGTCCTACTCTGCTCTTTTGGTTATTGCTGCTTAACAAACCTGCTCAAAGTTTAGTGACTTTAGACAATAGCAGTGGTTTATTTTGCTCCCAGATCTGCAACTTGGGTGTTGCTCAGCGGGGACAGCTCTTCCCTTCCTCATGCTGTGTCAGCTGGAGTGGGTGGAGCATCCACTTTCGGAATGGTTCACTCACATGACTGACAGTTGGGGCTGGCTCTCAGCTCAGAGCTCAGCCATGCCTGTGGCCCAGAGGGCCTCAGTTCCTCTCCTCGTACCCCACTCCACAGGCTACTTGGGTCTTCTTACAAGAGTGAGAGTCCCAAATAACAGGACATGTAGGCTGCCTTTTCTTATGGTCTGGCTCTGAAAACTGACGCAGCATAATTTCTGCTATAAACTATTGGTCAGGCAGTTACAGATTCAAGGGACAGGGGCATGGACTCCTTCATGCAACAGCATGGGCATTAAATAATTTTAGGGCTCTGTTTTAAAATTCCCACATCTAGCAAGTTTTGACCACACACAATGAATATGGCACTTCACAAATTCAAAATAGATATACTGAAATACCTATTTATGTAGAAATACTATTTTTCTCAACCGTATGTCTGTGGTAGAGGGTTTTGTTTGAAACAGGCAATTTTTACAAAATATACTTTTCATTATAAAAGTAACATGCCATTGTTGATCATTAGAAAATATTAAAAGGCACACAAAATCTAAAATTACTATTCTTTATAAACATAAATAACATTCTTTGTACCTGAGTGCATTTTAATGAGTATCGGTTACATGCGTGTAAACACATAAACCCAAGCCTTCACGATTACTCTCCCCGTAGAATCGCTACTCTGCCTGTAATTTTGGGTTATTCCTTATCCAGATGAAATCAGCAACTACAGTTTATGTTTCATATTTTAAAATATAAGTTCTTTTCCACTCCTCACATTTGATATGTTGACTAATATTATACTCCATTGAAAAATATATATAAAAATGGTATATGGTTCACCTCAGACCTAAGCCTCTTCTTTGAAAACTTGTAATAATTTTTGAAATTACTATATTTACTCTTTAAAACAATGACCTTATATAGAATCAGCTTCTGTAGAGATATGTTGCTGATGCTCATTTCATCCTATCTATATGTCACAACTTGTCACCACTTATAACCTCTGATTCAAGTGCCATCATCAAAGTTATCAGAATTAAATCTCTCACTCTTAGTAATACCAGGGATCCTGACTGTGCTATTTCATTACCTGCTATGAATAAATTTCCAATCAGGAGCAGCCCATGTTTTAATTTTCTATCTACTCGGCTGAACTGCCTTCCAGCTCTGTTAAATTACTAATGACAGCTCATACCAGAGATTGGATTGTCCTTTCTTTAGTTGGTAAAGAGACCTGTCTGACAAATCTGTCACCCATAAGTTTCAGAAGTTTCTAGAGTGAGAAATAATGGATATGATTTAGTGGTCTCAGTTTTAAGTTCTGTTTTGCATGTGTATCTGGCACTATATAAATTCACTTGATAAAACAAGACAACTGCAGATATGTTGAGCTTAAACAATTATTATGCCTTAACCATTACTATAGCTTCAAATGAGTACCTTTTCTTTGTTGAGTATTTCTTTCAAGATAAGATATTGAAACTTAATGGAGATAGCATAGTAGAGCTAATGCTCATTTTCCCCCTGAACCTTACATTTGGGTACAAGAGTAGTGTAATCATATTCCATCATCATGGGTTCATAATATGACAACTGTTAAGCAGGAAGATACTCTATTCTTATCTTGAATTACTAGAGTAACTTTCAGAAACAAGAGTGTATCCAGTTTGCTTTTTTAGGGTCATAACCACATGGAATAAAATACCCTTTAGTATTATAGTATTTAGTATTTAGTACACTGTAATATTGGGAGTTTTTTAATCGTGCTAGGCCTTTTCCACAAGTTAGAATGTGGAAGAAAATTCATGGGGGCTTTCCCTGCTCAGGTAGATATTTTGATCTTAAGTAGTCTATGATATCATATGATTTTTGTTTTTAGTTTGTTAATATAGTGAATTACATTTGTTGATTTTGAATGTTAAGCCAATCTTGCATTCTCATGAACATAGGTGCTAATATTCTAAACAAAATTTTAGCATATTTTTATATTATATTTCATCATGACCAAATTAGTTCTTAATGATGAATCTTAAGGATTATTGTACATTGATAAATGAGCTAATGAGCATCGGAGACCATTATGATTAGCCAGATATTCGAAAACTAAGCATTCAGGACATGAATGGAAACCTCTAAAATTATTATTTTTAAGAGAACTTTAAAGTTATATGCTACTTTGTGGTTTCTTAAAAGCAAAAAAAACCCCCCCAAAACCACATACCATTGTGGCCACAGTAACACAGAGAAAATAGCATAGGGTAAATGTATATGACTACTTTTGAAAACAATTTGGTATTACCTGGAAAAATTGTAGATTCATATATCCTAGGATGCATTACTAGAAATATATGCTTGAGAAATTCTGAGCATATGCTCATCTTTGAAGTTTGAGAAGAACTAGAAATTAAAAAATCATGCCCTTTAGGGTATAGGTGACATTTTAATGATTAATTTGAAGTAACTGCTTTCAAAGAAAGTTCAGCTATGGAGAAAGCATTTGGGGGAAACTATCAAGAAAAAGTTTCCATCGTTGTGATTTTATTGCCACAAATGATTTCAGTCATAAAAGTTCTTTTATCTGCACACACATGAATCTTGGAGCAGTTTTTTGCCAAACTTAAAATTGTTCCAGTTTTAATGTCTTAAGCTCATTGGTTAGAAATGTAAATATAATTAAATATAAATGAATCATCATGTGGTTACTTGGCAAGATCACCTGACTAACTTCAGGGAAAATGGAAATATACAAACTGAATTTCATGAAAGATGGTAGACGGTGGAGAGAATTGAAAAAGGAGTTTTATAATTTAATAATCACACCATGATCCTCTCTTTTTATTTACATCTGTGTATTTTAGTGAGTATTACAGCCAGGGCAAGCATTAAAATCACATATCAAAGTGATTTTAACTTGAACCATATCTTGATTATTTTATCTTTATTTTAACATTAGTTTCTTTGTGTGTATGAGTTTACAATATACTTAATATATTACTAAAGTGGTATGTATATATATACAGTTAATAAATAAATACATATAAGAGGACTCTGCTGAAAAGTTTTTACTGATAGGTAAAAGTTTACAACCAAAAAAGTTTACAGATCATTGAATTAGACCACTGCTTAGGTAAATTCAGGTTAACATCAAAGATTTGTCTTAAAAGAAGAAGAAACTATTTTTTTTCCGATCAATTCATTCATAAATTTATTGATTTGTTTATTTAGTAAACACAGTGAGCATCTACCATAGGTCATGTCTTTAGGGAAGTGATATTTTCAATAAATTTTAATGTACCACAAAACCCTAAAAGAAAATATATGTTTTAATTTCTTTGGATAGACTTGAGAACATTTTATATTTTTTTAATTTAAGTAATACAGCATCATTTTAGACAAATACCTGTCCTATTTGCTTTATAAAAAGCAAATTTGCTTCATAAAAAGCAAATGATGCATATTTTAATAAAGCATTTGCAAATGATGGATGATTTACAGACAATTGCAAATGATAGATGATTAACAGACAATTTTGGACATAGATTTAGTAAACATCTAACTATTCCAAAGGGAGTCAGACAATTAAAAACAAACAAACAATAACTTACAGCCTATTCATTAAGAATATTAAAATCTCACAGTAAGATTGTTAATAATGCTGGACATCCCATAAAAAGCCTTGCTGTTTTCTTCTCCTTTTAGTATCTTTGTTTAAACCAGAACCTTATTTCAGCTTGATTAAGGAAAATGGTTAAATCTACTATTTCAAAGAAAGTAGAGTTAGATTCAAAATTCAGACAGACTAATTCTCTTTTGTAAAAGAGATTAAGAAAGTTGCTGTATCAATCTAATCTGTCTGGATTTGAGTTTGAATAGTAGAAACATGACTTCTCTCACAGGGTTTATGGGATTATTCAGCCTAGCAGAAAGGTTTCTATTGATGCAGAGCTCAGCTCAGGGGTAAGGATTTACAGTCTTTGTATAAACTTTGTTCCAGGTATTATCTGCCTCATTTATTTCCCACAAGTCTAAATTTTAGGTGCATGGGGATGTCATGAAAATATCTTGAGTATTTAGGTCTTACTCACCTATAACATTCACCTTCTCAAATCCAGACTCACTCCAGACTCACTCTAAAGTAGGACAGTTCTACTCGTTAATTTACCTTAAATTTGAAAATGTCGTGCATTGCTCTAAAAGCAGCTTCTTTAGCTTAAGACAATGGTACATGCTTGTGAAATGGTCTGAAAGTCCCTATTCAATGATTATTCATTTAAGTCTGGGAATTTCAGAGTCTGTAATAAAAATATCTGGGTTTGTTTATGACCTTTTTAAACAAGCAGGTAAAAAGTGAAAAACATCAATTTTTCTGTTTTTATCTGTGTGTAACAAAACAACTCATTTAAACATGTCTATTTTCTAGGGTATGGACTAGCAGTTCTGAAGTTATGAAGAGATATTTCATGGTTTTCTAGCTGAATGATTTCCTTAGCGTTATGCTGCAGATAAATAACCCGTGTTATACTGAGCCAATTATTTTCAGAAAAATATAGGTATCTCTTAAATTTGGAAGGACACATATTTATAAGTAATATAAAATTATTCATTTTTGAGCACCTTTTCCTCTCATTCATTTAGATGAGTGATCAGGCGTATTTTTCTCTGACTTCTGAATTTCCCATCTACATTTTGTGATGATGTGATGTCCCTAGTTGGCTGTACCTCAGGTCTCCAGTCTTCTTTTTCTTTCACTGTTAGTAAGAGAAGCCATCAGCCTCAGGATTTATTTCATTTTCTCCTTCCACGTTAGAATATCTCCCCAAGATTAGACCTTTGCCCATGGAGCCATTTAAAATTCTGTCTGCTAAAAGCTTCAGTAAATCTCCGGGGCGGTTATAGTTAACATCTTCTTACAGTGCTTTAGCAAACAAAATGGCGTGAGAACCGAGTTTCCCAAGACTGAATCTCTGTTCTTAGTAAGGATAGCAAGTGAGGCCAACCAGCTATCCGGTTGGGTTCCCCTGGTCTTTGTGAGGTGATGATAATCGTGATGATTACGGGGATAACCTTTACTAAGGACATTCAATGTGGAGGCAGTGGGTCCTTTTTGACCTTCCTTCTCTGACGACCTCATATAAAATAACACCGTCCAGTACCTGCTGTAGCCTAGCCTTGTCCCTGCCTAATTTTTCTCCATTGCACGTATCACCATGTGACATTCTAAATATACTTTTCTTTTTAAATTTTAGTGACGTATTTGTTGTTTATACAGTAAATGTGGAAGTAAAGTTAATAGTTTATTGTTTCTTAGAGAAAAGATTTTGTTTAAAGTAAAGCAGTCTCTGTTTCTGTTTCTCTGTCTCATAAACTTTTCACCATCAAATTTTCTTGCCATGAATGTGACACTGCAAATAATTGATTTAGTGGGGTTACTTGTTCTTTAGAACTGAATTCAATGAAGAAAGCTACAAAAGATACTTCTAGTCAAAATAATAATAATATAATAATAACTACTATTTAAGATACTAAAGATCTGGTATAATATAAAATAGGTGGTTTGGGAATTACCTCTCTGATCTTGAACCGAGCAGCTTAACACTTGAATCTCAATTTCGTGTATAAAGAGCTCATAATGATAATATTTATATGCCACAGGGCAGTTGTTCAAACTATATAAAATAACAGTTGAAAATGCATGGTAAACTAGAATATAGAATATTATGGAAAGTTGGAGCTGTACTTTCAGATTTTTACTGAAAATGAAAGCAGGGCTCAGCTCACAAACGAGGCAGGAAACTGAGGAAGCTGGCCAGGTGGCACTCTTGGCAACCTGGGGCAAACAGGTCCTGTCTGAAGGGGCTGTACTCACAGACTCCCGCCAGTTGTTTCCTTCCATGTGAGAGTGTGGCCAGTGTGGCCACATCTTCCAGTTCTGTAAGATAAGTCAGTAGTCCACTTTTTCTATGAAATCTGTCAGCTTTTAAATATCTGCAATTCATTTAAAGTTTTGAAATCCCCGTGCAGACCAAAGGAACACACATGTGGGATGGATATAATCCCTGAGCCTCTTGGACTATCTCTGGACTCCGAGATGTACCCCGGTTTATGAGAGTATCGGGTTCTACCAAACTTCCAAAATTAAAAGTAAATTAAGTAATGATTCAAATATGATAAGGATAATGATACTTTTATAGCTTCAATGCAACATTATAATTTATTCTCTTTTGGATTAGCCATGGGAATTTTGTAAACCTCAACTGCTAGTATGGTATTATCACTCCGCAGAGTTACGTTAACATCTCCTTGATTTTAAGTAGCAGATAAATCAACAGAATAGTGCCTTTTAAGACCAAGCTCAATAAAACAAAATGTATGTATATTGAAGAAATTGACACAGTTAAAATTCTGTAACCTTTATTTCTTTTAATACCTTGCATCTAAGTTGTAATTTCTTTAAAAACCCATGAGTGTAGTTACTGACCTTTGGAAGCAGTCTAGAGAATGGTTAGGGACCTCGGCTCTAGGTATCAGCCTGGGCTCCCATACTAGTTCCACCACTTATTAGCACGTAACCACACCCACATTAGTTAATCTTTTTAAGTTTAATTTCCTCCTCTATAAAATAAGATTCTAACTGTACCTCCTCCTACGATTGTGAAGTTTCTGAGACACACTTATCCCAATGCCTGACTTGTAGTCGTGATAATTGCCTTAGTCACTGTCTTGACTACTATATCATTGTCACAATTATCTTGTGGGCAGATTAACCAGCCAGCTTAGTCCTCTGAAACATAGAGGCATGAAGACAAGTAACAGCATTTTTTTCCATGAGCCAAAATATGTGCCATAATGGCTGTGGATCTTCATTGTGGTCTCACATTATTTTTAAAAGCACATTAAAAGCTCTTTTCTTGGTAGAAGCACAAAATTAGGAACAGTTGTGGAAATGGCCAATCACGACCAGCATCTAACAATAGTGAGGAGTCACAGTCGAGAGCAGTGGGAGAGAGAAAATCTGTCAAGGTCAGAAACCAGAACTGAAAGCACAGCACTGTAAGGCCACTTAGGTGCAGCAGCAGCAAACAGTTCCGCACACTGTCATTGTCCCTGTGGGCATCATTAGACTGCCGTGTAGTGTAATAATTGATCATAATGAACATGAGTCAATAAAAAAAGAAATGGGTCTTGTTCAAAAATCTCTTTTTAAGACACCAGGAAAAAGTAAAATGTAATTTCAAAGTATTTCTGTTAAAATGTTAAATTTTTAAATGTTGTTTTAAGGATTAAGTTCAAGTTATCTCTCAAGTATTTTTTAATGAGGATTACCGTGAAGACTTTGTGTGGACTACTTTGTTCCCCTCCAATGTGGAATAAGCAAACTACTACTCACTTATTATTTTTAAAATTTTCAGGTGCCAAATGCATTTTATTAAAGTTATTGAATTAACGACGTGCTTATTTTGCATTTGAAATTCAGGACCCTCTGAATATTTCTTAGGACAGTATTTTTGGTGCTCTATTCTGAAGAGGAAACAGATTCATAGCTTCAGAATGTTTATTCTACATCAGAGTGTTCAGTCTTTCCCAATAATGGAGTTAGGTGACAGATTTTTTAGTGTAATGGATAAACTGTTTTCTCAAATAGTACCTAGATTAACTCAAGCAGGAAGGGCCCGTTTAGTTGTTACAGTCTCCTTTTCTTTCTGTTTTGTGTGGCCTTTGATGTTGTGGTGATGGTTATGAGTGGAGAGATAATACCTTTACACAGATTGTTCAGTGCCCAGTCTGGAATAGCATTTACCCCTGATGTTTTTCTTTTTGACAGAGTGTTGTTATTAAGGGTTGCCTTATAATAAGCGAGCATGGGTTTGTTTGACCTTCAGTTTGTCCTTCTAGCTTCTGCCATGGGTTTATCTCCTAGTTTGTATGGCTGGATCTGAAAGGCTATCAGAAGCAGCACATCTCTCTATCTTTTCCTAGCCCTTTCCAGAAGTAAGGTATCTAACATCTCCTGTACAAGAAGAGAATTGGGGAGTGATGTCAGCAACAAGGCAGAGTGAGCTGTTCCCTTTGTCTTTCCCCCTTTTGAACTACAACTAAATGGACATTCACTGCCAATGGAGGAAACTCACACATCACAACAGGACCTCTGAGAGACACATGCAGCTATACATCTGAGAGTGGATTGACTGGCCCTCCGGGAAGTGGTGGAAATAGCAAGGGGCCCACCGTGCCCCTGCAGCCCCAAGGAGGGGCCCTGGCTCAGTCCCCATGAAAAGCCCCACCCACCAAGCCCAGCAGCTTGAGGGGACTGCAAGCAGAGACTGTGGCAGTTCTACACACCAAAACCACAATACAGGCCTGCACCAGCACGTGTAGTACTGCTGAGGCCTGAAAGAGGGAGGGTACCCTGGGGCGACTGTAGGAAGAGGCAGCAGTGATTCTTAACCCACTTGTGATCACTTTCCCGGCAGTGGGGGAGCCCGCCATGCCCATGCGGCCCCAAGGAGTGGCCCTAGCTCAGTCCTCAGGAGGAATCCCTGCCCACCAAACACAGTCCACACAAGCACCTGAAAGCTCTCCAGTGGAAGCACCCATAGTACCCCCACAACTTCCAGCAGACAGGATGGGATCAGAAACTCTGCTCTTGCTTCCTGCTAGCTGTAGCAGGTGGAATCTGGGCTTATTACTACTACAAATGCCCTGACAAAAGATTAATTCATCAAACACCATGAGAAACTGCAGCAACAATTCAGACCAGAAGAAAAATGACAATTCTCCAGAAACCAACCCCGAAGGCACGGAAATTTACAATCTAAATGGCAGAGAATTCAAAATAGCTGTCATAAAGAAACTCATTGAGATACAAATAGAACACAGGAAAACACTTCAATGAGCTCAGGAGTAAAATGAACCTCTTCACCCAAGAGATTGAAATTATTTTAAAAAATCAAGCAGAAATACTGGATATGAAAAAGACAATTAATAAATAAAATATAATCTAGAATCCTTAAAGAATAGAGCTGATGTTATAGAGGAAAGAATTAGCAATTTAGAGGATAAAAATATAGAAATGCTACAGGTGGAGGGGGAGACAGAACTAAGATTTTTAATTAAATGAAGGAATTCTTCAAGAAATATCCAACTCAATTAGGAAAAGCAGCATGAGGATTATAGGTATACCAGAGGGAGAAGAGAGTGAGAAAGAAGCAGACAGCTTGTTCAAAGAAATAATAGCTGAGAACTTCCCAAACCTGGGGAAGGAACCAGATTTACCAATACACTAAGCTCATAGAATGCCCAATTACATCAATGCTAAAAGACTTTCTCCAAGGCATATAATAGTAAACTTGGCAAAAGTCAATGACAAAGAAAAAATATTAAGGGCAGTAAGGCAGAAGAGAATAACCTATCAGAAAGAAACCTATCAGGCTTTCAGTGGACTTCTTGGCAGAAAACCTACAGGCTAGGAGAGAATGGAATGATATATTCAAAATACTGAAAGACAAAAACTTTCAGCCAAGAATACTCTATCCAGTGAAACTTTCCTTCGGATATGATGGAGAAATAAAAGCTTTCCCAGGTAAACAAAAGCTGAGGGAGTTCATTGCCGCTAGACCTCCCCTACAAGAAATGAGTAAAGATGCCTTCACACCGGAAACAAAAAGGCAAAGTCTACAAAGCTTAGAGCAAGGAGATAAATAGACAGACAAAATTAGAAATCTGCAGCTCTCTATCAGAACAGGGAAGCAAATACTCAATTATAACTTAAAAGATAAAGGGAAGGAAAGCATCAAAAGTAAGGATAAACACTTCAACTTAGTCACAAACTCACAACCTTAAAAACAGAGTAATTTGTAACAACAATAACTCAGAAGGGGAAGAGGAAAATGATGGAACCTGCTTAGGTTAATGGAGATAAGAAGCCATGAGAAAATGGACTGTTTCGTCTACAAGATCTTATATAAACCTCATGGTAACCACTAAACAAAAAATCAGAGCAGAGCTACAATTCACAAAAAGAGAGAAAACCTTCTCAGAAAACCACCAAAATGAAATGGCAGTCAGAAATACAAAGAAAGAGAAACAATGGAAACATAGAACAACCAGAAAACAAGGGATGAAATGGCAGTATTAAACCCTTATATATCAATAATAACTCTAAACGTAAATGGATTGAATTTTCCTATCAAAAGACACAGAGTGGCAGGATGGATTAAAAAAGAAGATCCAACAATATGCTGCCTCCACGAAACACATCTCTGCTCTAAAGACAAACATAGGCGCAGAATGAAGGGATGGAAGATGATACTCCAAGCTAATGGCAAACAAGAAAAAGCAGGTGTTGCCATACTTATATCAGACAAAGCAGACTTCAAGTTAAAAAAGACAATCAGAGACAAAGGGGTAGTGTATAATGATAAAAGGGACATTCCACCAACAAGACATGACACGTTTTAAGATATATGCACCTAACAGGGGCGCCAAAGTACATAAAGCAGCTATTAACAGACCTAAAGGAGAAATTAACAGCAACACAATACTAGGGGACCTCAACACTCCACTTACATCAATGGATAGATCATCCAGACAAAAAGTCAACAAGGAAATAGTAGATCTAAATGAAACACTTGATCAGATGGACTTAATAGATATATACAGAGCATTCTATCCCAAAACAGCAGAATAACATTCTTCTCAAGTGCACATGGTTCATTCTCAAAGATAGACCATATGTTGGGAAACAAGGCAAGTCTCAATAAATTTTAAAAGATTGAAATCATCTCAAGCATCTTTTCCAACCACAGTGCTATGAAACTAGAAATCAACTACAAGAAAAAAACTGGGAAAGTCAGAAATATGTGGAGACTAAGCAACATGCTACTGAACAACCATTGGATCAATGAAGAAATTAAAGGAGAAATTAAAAATTACCTAGAGACAAATGAAAATGAAAATACAACATACCAACTCATATGAGATGCAGGAGAAGTGGTCATAAGAGGGAAATTCATAGCAATGCAAGCCCACCTCAACAAACAAGAAAAATGTCAAATAAATAACCTTCAACTGCACCTAACAGAACTAGAAAAAGAAGAACAAGCAAAACTCAAAGCCAGCAGAAGGGGGGAAATAAAAATCAGAGCAGAGATAAATGAAATAGAGACTGAAAAAACAGTAGAAAGGATTAATGAAACTACGAGCTGTTTCTTTGAGAAGATAAACAAAATTGAGAAACCCTTAGCCAAACTCACCAAAAACAGAAGGCCCAAATAAAATTAGAAGTGAAAGAGGAGAAATTATAACAGATACTGCAGAAATACAAAGGATTATAACAGAATACTATGAAAAACTATATGCTCACAAATTGGATAGCCTAGAAGAAATGGATAAATTCTTAGACTCATACCACCTCCCAAAACTGAATCAAGAAGAAGTAGACAATCTGAATAGATGAGTCACAAGTAAAGAGATTGAAACAGTAATCAGTAACCTCCCCAGAAACAAATGTCCAGGACCAGATGGCTTCTCTGGAGAATTCTACCAAACATTCAAAGAAGATTTAATACCTATCCTTGTCAAACTATTCCAAAAAATTGAAGAAGATGGGACACTTTCCAACTCACTCTATGAGGCCAACGTTACCCTGATACCAAAACCAGACTAGGACAACAAAGAAAGAAAATTACAGGCCAATATCGCTAATGAACAAAAATGCAAAAATCCTCAAAATATTGGCAAACCGAATACAGTAATACACTAAAAGGATCATATACCATGATCAAGTGGGATTTATTCCAGGGGTGTAGGGATGGTTCAACATTGCAAATCAATCAGTGTGATACACCACATTAACAAAATGAGGAATAAGAATCACATGATCATCTCGATAGATGCAGAGAAAGCATTTGGAAGATCCAACATCCATTTATGATAAAAAACTCTCAATAAAATGGGCATAGAAGGAAAGTACCTGCACATAACAAAGGCCATATATGACAAACCCACAGCCAACATCATACTTAAATGATGAAAAACTGAAAGCCATTCCTCTGAGAACAGGAAGAAGACAAGCATGCCTATTCTTGCCACTCCTATTCAACATAGTACTGGAGGTTTTGGCCAGAGCAATTAGGCAAGAAAAAGAAATAAAAGGAATCCAAATTGGAAAGGAAGAAGTGAAACTCTCGCTGTTTGCAGATAGCATGATTCTATATGCAGAAAATCCTGAAAAATCAACCAGAAACTATTAGAAATAATCAACAACTACAGCAAAGATGCAGGGTACAAAATCAACTTAAAAAAATAGTAGCATTTATGTATACTAACAGTGAACAAATGGAAAGAGAAATCAATTCAATTCCATTTACAATCGCAACAAAAAGAATAAGGTATCTAGGAATAAACTTAACCAGAGAGGTGAGAGACCTATACACAGAAAACTATAAGACATTATTGAAAGAAATTCAAGAAAACCTAAAGAAATGCAAAGACATTCCATGCTCATAGGTCGGAAGAATTAACATAGTTAAAATGTCCATGCTACCTATAACAATCTACAGATTCAGTGCAATCCCAATCAGAATCCCGATGACATTCTTCACAGCAATAGAACAAAGAATCCTAAAATTTATATGGAATAACAAAAGACCCCGAATAGCCAAAGCAATCCTGAGGGAAAAGAACAGAGCTGGAGGCATCACAATCTCTCACTTCAAAATATACTACAAAGCTATAGTAATCAAAACAGCATGGTACTGGCACAAAAACAGACACACAGATCAATGGAACTGAATTGAAAGCCCAGAAATAAAACCACACATCTATGGACAGTTAATCTTCGACAAAGGAGCCAAGAACATACAATGGAGAAAGGAAAGTCTCTTCAATAAATGGTGTTGGGAAAACTGGTCAGCCACAAGCAAAAGAATGAAAGTAGACCATTATCTTGCACCATACACAAAAATTAACTCAAAATGGATTAAAGACTTGAATGTAAGACCTGAAACCATAAAACTCCTAGAAGAAAATATAGGCAGTACACTATATGACGTTGGTCTTAGCAGCATATTTTCAAATGCTGTGTCTATTTGGGCAAGGGAAAGAAAAGAAAGAGATAACAAATGGGACTACATCAGTCTAAAAAGCTGCAAAGCAAAGGAAACCATGAACAAAATAAAAAGACAACCCACCAACTGGGAGAAAATATTTGCAAATCATTTATCTCACAGGGGGTTGACTTCCAAAATATATAAAGCACTCATACAACTCAACAACAAAAAAATAAACAACCCAATCAAAAAATGGGCATAGGATATGAACAGACATTTTTCCAAAGAAGATATACAGATGGCCAGCAGACACATGAAAAGATGTTCAACATCACTAATCAGCAAGGAAATGCATATCAAAACTACAATGAGATATCATCTTACACAGGTCAGAATGTCTATGATTACCAAGACAAAAAGCAACAAATGTTGGAGAGGGTGTGGGGAAAAGGGAACCCTCATGCACTGCTGGTGTGAATGCAAGCTGGTGTAGCCACTATGGAAAACAGTATGGAGATTTCTCAAAAAATTAAAAATAGAAATACCATACGATCCAGCTATCCCACTACTGGATATTTATCCAAAGAACTTGAAATCAGTGATCCAAAGAGGTTTATGCACCCCTATATTCATTGCAGCATTATTCACAATAGCCAAGTCGTGGAAGTAACCCAACTGCCCTTCTATGGATGAATGGATGAAGAAGATGTGGTATATATATATACAATGGACTACTACTCAGACATAAAGAAAGACAAAATCGTCCCATTTGCAACAACATGGATGGACCTTGAGGGTATGATGTTAAGTGATAGAAGCCAGACAGAGAAAGACAAATACTGTGTGATTCACTCATATGTGGAAGATGACAAATACATAGATAAAGAGAACAGACCAGTGGTTACCAGAGGGAAGGGGGTTGGGGGGTGGGTGAAAGGGGTAAAGGGACATATAATGTATAGTGATGGACAATAATTACACTACTGGGGGTGAGCACAATGAAGTCTATTCAGAAACTGATAAACAATCATGTACACCCGAAATTATGCAACGTTGTAAACCATTATGATCTCAATAAAATTACTGGGAAAAAAAGAGAATTTGGGGAGCTTACTGATAAAGTGAAGTGGGTAAACATAGCAAACACTTCCGGGTCATAAGTGTGGTGAGAGAAACCCTTGATATTGCTGTCCTTGCTGGCCACTTGGTACAGGAGACTGCTGTGCTGCCAGGCTGTTGGTTGACAGGGTCACTGAGAAATTATAGGTGAGGTGTACATAAAATAAGTGTGCAAAATTGACACTCAATAGTCCTGCTGACAAGCATATAGAACAACACTGTCTGAAAGAAATATAATGCAAGCCACATATGTAATTTTAAATATAACTTAGTAGCCATATCCATCTCTAAAATGGTGATTAAAAAGGAGCCTACTTCATGGAGCTGTTGTGAGATTTAAAATATTAAAAATATGTCAAGTTCTTAGGACAGTTCCTGGCACATAATAAGAATTAGTTATTGTTTCTTATAACTTCCATGGTTTGTTCCATATGCAGACTTCTTTGTTGAGCTCAAATTTATGTATCATGTAAACTCTGAGCATATATCCATTTAGCCATTACTATTTCTCTTTATATTACTTCCAAATTATTTCTCAGTTCCAGATTCTCTTTCCTACCCATTGCTTTGTGTTAAATGCTCTTATTTGATTATCTACATCTACTGTCTGCTCTCTTACGTCTTAATATATGTCTTATTTACCAGTTATTGTATTGCATTATTATTTAGTTTACTTTTCTTCTCTACACCAGGCAAGAATATAAGCTTAAGCAAGGCAAAGACGGTGTTTGTCTTTTCCCCATTATCCCCTGGACTAGAACAGTGGTTGACTCATTGAAACACAATTTTGTTGAATAGATAAACGAATGAATACATTTATGCTTTCTAATGCTCCAAAATTAAAATATAGGTCTTATACATCTTATAACCCTACTGTTTAGCACAGTATCTCAGCCTACCAGAGGGTAGACTGTCAAATGTTTGTCCAAGTGAGTAAAAATGAAACCTATTATCTCTACGAAGTAATACTTTTAGAATATTTTAGGTCCTTTTATTCCCAGATAAAGCAAATGGTGTATCAGGTAATTTATGAAGTAACAATGGCATCCAAGTTTGTCACAGCTCTTTGTTCCATAAAACTAACTTGGGAAATGATCCACCAAGGAGGAAAGTTGCATGACCTCTCAGTGTGTCATGTGAAGAATGTTCAGTGCTCAAATTTGGAAAACCCTGAATTAAATCAAGTTGAACACATTTCTTTATAGTTGAAATTCTTGGAATTTTTAACTAGCTAATGTGCATTTTGAATCTCCAAAGTGCTGTGCAATAATACTCCATTTCTCAAATTTCTTTGACCTTGAAAGCACTTCAACGCACTTAGAAAAGATTAAAAAAAAAAATCTTTACATGGCTTATGAGGTGTTTAAAGGACTAGCTCTGGTCTCATCTTAACATACTCTTCCTCTGGCTCATTGATCTCATTGACCACTCTGATGCTTTTCCTGCATTGGAGCCTCTGTGCGTGTTCTTCCCTCTCCTTGGAGTATTGCCCTCCTGTGGCCATCTCCTATTTATTCTAGTCTACAGTGTAAAAGCCCCTTCTCCTTCACTTCACCAGTCTAAAATGTGTCCCCCTGGAATGCTCATTTGTGGCTTCCTCTTTTTATCCTTCATTTATTAATCATAATCTATAGTTAAATTTTGTGATTATATTTGCATTTTGTATATTAAAAGTCATAACTTAGCTATTTTTCCTTTGATCTCATCTTTAGGAGATACTCTATTATATGGGTGCGTGTGTGAATTCTATATTATAAACATTGTTAATTGTGGTTTTACATTTTTGTAAAGAATATCCTGTTTGAAATTTCTGTCCTTGAAAGAAAATAAAAATTTTCACTAATGCCTTACAATAAAGGTACAGTGACATTAGCATGTGGTGGTTAGGCGATAGGGTAAGATAGATTTGCTTTAGCATTCAAGCTCTACTATTTCTGAGCTATGGGCTGCTCCTTACTGAGTGGTGTTTTCATCATCTGTAATTGTTTACTTCATTGAAATCTTTCATTTTCGTCTCTTTATCACTCACGAACCCCCATCAACATGTAATACTATTTTTTTATAGTGTACATTTTAGAGAAATGAAGCTTCTTTACTGTTTCCTCAAGCAGGAAATAATAGCACAACCTGCCTCAGGATTTACACTTATTTAAACAAAGCGCTTCATCAGTCTCCTCCATCAGCCCATCAGAGGTGTGTCTGGCTGCCTTTCTTCTACATCTTCTCGTTGTTCTCGCTCTCTCTCTCTCTCTCTTTCAAAGATCTCAACTGTACACTTGGCAATTTAAGTCTTGTGATTTTTAAAAGAAGATAGCCAAAAATAAAAAGTCAACGATTTTATTTTTTTATTCATGCTTGTCAATTTTTGGAGATGAGGAAAAGTTACCAAAGCTTTAATATATGTAGAGGCTCCGATTGCCAAAGCAATCAAAGTGTAAAATATTAAGATATCACAGCCAATATGAAAATAAGAACTTCACTCGGAACCAAATGCTCTTGAGGAGAAGCTGTCCTTGGTGTCTAGAGTAGATAGTCATCTCTGAATTGGTAAAGGCCTAAGGTTAGCAAGGTAAAGACCATCGATGCAGGTGTGAAGCCTTGTGTTTTTTTCTCTGTGACCTTTCTTCCTTTCTTTCTGCCCTCTTCTCCCCTCCCCCTTTTCTCTCTTCTCCTTTCTCTCTGTCTCTGTCTCTCTCTCTCTCTCTCTTTTTTTTTAAATGACATAAGGGAAGCAAGGTTCTGAGGCAGGGGAGGATTTGGGTCTGTGTCAGGAGAGGTAGCTGGGGTTTCTCTTTGAGTTCTCTTCTTTGTCTTCCCTATGGTTGTCTTATTTCCCTGCTGCACTGATTATTTTAGCATCTAGAAAAAATTGGCTGCGGCTAGAAATTTGCTTTAAGAAATGTGAACCTTTGAGGCCATTTGAGCATAAATCTAGGCAATTCAGAGATGGTGGGAATAAAGCAGAGGAAGGCTTGGTTCTTTTATCCACTCTTTCTGCAGAAAGTGGAAATCTGATTCTTGTATTGTGTGTGTTTATAAATTATATTACTGTATAGATATTAAATAGTTCATATTAATATTGAACTAGTTTTCTCATCATTTATATATGTTTATATATATATATCTATGTGTAGACACATCTAAAATTCAAAAGTTTATACAGGTTTATCATAGATTATTTAATGTTTTGGTTTCTTGCTGTTATAGTTCATAATCTTAACACACCTAAAATTGATAGAAAATAGGGCAAGAATTTACATTTCTAGGCTGTGTAAGTAGATTTATTTAAAGCCAAGGAAGTTTTGCTTTAAAAATAGATATGGGGGACTGACTCGGTGGCATAATGGTTAAATTCACGTGCCCAGCTTCGGCAGCCTGGGGTTGATGGGTTCAGATCCTGGGCGCGGACCTACACACCACTTCTCAAGCCATGCTGTGGTGGCATCGCATAAAGTAGAGGAAGGTGGGCACAGGTGTTAGCCCAGGGCCAATCTTCCTCAGCAAAAAGAGGAGGATTGGCAACAGATGTTAGCTCAGGGCTAATTGTCCTCACCAAAAAAAGATATGAAATACTTTTTCTGTATTAGATATGTTTGTAAAATCTCTTTAGGAAAAAATATATAACATATATACATAAAATGAACTTCTGACTGTCTCTGCTTTTTAAAATGAATGTTTGGGGCAGGAGGCTTATGGACACATGTTGATGATTAAGTAATCTGAGAATCACATATTTAAAATGTCTGGCACACACAGGTGCTGAATTAATGAATTAATTAATTTAACAAAAATTGAGTATTACTGTGTACCCAACATTCCTGAACCCTGGGAATGAAGCAGTGAACAAAACAGATAAGACACCAGTCCTAAGAGCCCTGTCTGTGGGAAGACAGACAATACAAAGTAAATTTCCAGGCTGTGGAAAGTGCCATGAAAAAAAATGAAGCCAGCTAGAAGTATTCAGAGTTATGTTACATGTCAGCTATCCTTTAGTGTGGTCAAGATAAGCATTTCTGGAGAGGTGATGTTTAAGCAGAGACCTGAATGAAGTGAGGTGCGATATAAAATCCTGGGGGATGGACAAACAGTGAGAAGAGCAGTTGTTAAGTCTCTGTGGGGCAGGGGTGGGAGGGGTGCAGGGGTGAGTGGGGGCTTGGTGTGTTTAAGGGAAGGTGAGTGAGATGTAGGTGTAGGTAAGTGAGGGAGAGAGTTTGGCAATTGTCAGATCATGTAAAGCCTTGTAAGGAGTTTGGACTTTCTTTTATTTTATTCAGTTTATTCTCATTTGATGGGAGGTTGTTAAAAGATTTGGATCAGAGGAATGTAAAAACTCTGAAAAGATAATTTCACCTACTCTATGATAAACTAGGAGAAAGAGGGTTGTGGGGCAGGTGTGGAATTGGTGCATAGAGTTGAAGCAGTTGCACCTCCATAGTCCAGTAAGAAATTGTAGTGTCTTGGATTAAAGTGTAGCATCAGGGGCTGAAAAATTGATTAAAAATGGAATACATTTTGAAGATAGACCTGACAAAACTTGCTGCGTGATTTGTTGTATATGAGGGGAAGAAAAATTATTCCTAAGTTTTTGACTATTGGGTAAACAGGCCTCTGAAAATGTCACCTCTATACCTTTTGAGCATTATGTCATTTATAGAGCTGTGGGAAACTGAGAGGAGAGGGATTTGGGGGAAAATCCAGAGGTCAGTGTTGGATAACTTAAGTTCGAGATGCCTGTTTGACATATAAATGGAGATGCTGAGTAGGCAATTAAATATTTGAGCCTGGAATTCAGTGGAGAGGGTAGAACTGGCAATTTAAAACAGGAAGTCATCTGTTGTTGGAAGGTATTTCAAGCTGTGAGATGGCATCAGATCACGTGAAGAGTGAGGGTGAGGAGAGAGATGGTCTGACTGCTAAGTTCTGAGTTACTCTGAGATGAAGAGGTAAGGAAGAACAGAAGCTAAGAAGATAGGGAAGGACCTGCAGGTGAAATAGGGCAATCAAGAGTGTGAAATAAACATGTTTTAAGAAGACGGCAGTGTTCAACAATGTCAGCTGCATGTGCAGGGCTTAAGTTAGATGGGGATTGAGAATTGGCCATTGATTTGGTGCGATGGTCATTTATTTGGACTAAAAAGGATTGTGGTGGAATGGTTGGGCTGGTATTCTAGTTCAGATGGGTTAAGTAGAGAATGAGAAGTGAGAAATTGAAGGCAGCAAGTGTAGATAACTTTTGTGAGAGGATATTCTTTAAAGGGGAGTAGGAAAGTGGGTTGTTAGCTGAACGGGAGGGTTAAAAAGCAGCTTCTTTTAGGGAAGGAGATATTTCAACTGATGGGATTGAGCTGATAGAGAAAGGAAAATTGCTGAGTCAGTAGAAAATAGATAACTAGGTGCAAACTCTTTGAGAAATGGTATTTGGTGTACCAATGGAGGGTTGCTCTTGGGAAAGTTCAGGAACATTTTATCTGATATGATAAGGAGGCAGAGTATATGGGTTTTAAGCATCGAGGGAGGTAGATTTAATTGGGTGTTGATGATGTTATCTAATTGCTTCCATTTTTCCAATTAAATAAAAGGCAAGGCAGTCAGCTGAAAGTGGAAAGTGAAGGCTGAGGTACTGGAAATGCCAGATGAGAAGAGGTGTGGATTTAACACCGTCTGAGAGAGTGAGGGAGTTGTTTCACTAAGGAAATATGATAGGATTCCTGAGGAGATTTGAGGGCCCACCTGGGTGTGGACGAAGCAGAAGTTGGATTTGTCTAGGGCTGGAGTTCTGCTTGAACTAGGAGACATCCCTTGAATCCCAATGAGGGCTGTTTTCAAGCTTGGAGAAGGCAGTCTTACAGGAGGCCCTCCATAAATGCTTGAATAACAATTCTGCTTTCTCCATTTCTTTTAAATTTTCATATAGTTAACATTTCCAGAAAGTTAACAACAACAAAAAGAATCACTGTTTTCCAGGTCAAATCTGTTAAATAATAAATCACAGCAGGAGGTATAATTAATTTATAAGCTAAGTAAACTTGAGAGACAATTGATTCAAATATAGTCAATTCATCACCAAATATATTCTTCAGAGTATTGATGGAGTAAGCTTTCTCAAATGTAAATTTGGTGTGTGACTCACAAATGTAAATATTCAGTGGTAAACACTAGCCTATGGCAGTTGTCTTCTAAACAGATAAAGCTAATAGCTCTGGTGGAAATGGAGATCTAACATCTACTGTGGAGTCTCTTACACTTGAGGCTGCCTCCCCATTATGGGTCATGTCATAACTTGATACATTCTTGATCAGATGAGATAGAAATATGGGACCCACAGACATAGAAACAGGGTTTTACATACCAGTTTTTCCATATCAAATGTCCCAAATAATTATGAGATATTATCCTGTTTCTAGTCCACAGACTGAAGGTGGAATTCTTCCATTGTCTAAATGGTCTTGAGCACAAAAGATGCCATTGTTCACTAGGTGGTTAGAACTGCACTTAGCAGGAGGCAAGACCAGGGTACTGTCCAGTTTTCAGCTGTCTCAGGAAAAGCCTGGTGGTTGTGTATATGTGTGCACTGTGCAAAAAATGTACACAAATGTGAGTGTGTGCACATGTACATGCGTTTGGGACGGTGGGTGGAGTAGTGATAACAGAGTTCCAGCTCCTTGTGTTGTTTTCCCCAGGGCCAAAACTGTGGGTCCATGGATGCATTCAATTACCATAGTCCCCTCTTATCCTCAGTTTTGCTTTCCGTGGTTTCAGTTACTCACAGTCAACCACGGTCCAAAAATATTAAATTCATAAGCTTTAAATTGCACACCATTCTGAGTAACGTGATGAAGTCTTGCACAGACCCGCTCTGTCCCACCCTGGATGTGAATCATTGCTTTGTCCAGTGAATCCACGCTGTTTACACTACCTGCCAGTTACTCACTTAGTAGTCGTCTCAGTTATCAGACCAGTTGTCACGATATTGCAGTGCTTTGTATTCAGGTCACCCTTGTTTTACTTAATAACAGCCCCAAAGTGCAAGAGCAGTGATGCTCACAATTCAGACACGCCAAAGAGAAGCCATAAAGTGGCTCCTTTAAGTGAAAAGGTGAAAGTTCTCAACGAAAGAAAAAAAATCGTATGCTGAGGTTGCTAAGATCTACAGTAATTTTTGTTATAGTGTATTGTTATAATTGTTTTATTATATTATTAGTTATTGTTAATCTCTTACTGTGCCTAATTTATAAACTTCATCATGGTTATTTATGTATAGAAGAAAACATAGTATATATAGGATTTGGTACTATCAATCAGAGGTGTCAAGCATCCATTGGGGGTCTTGGAACGTATTCCCTGAGATAAGGGGGGACCACTGTACAACTTTCTGATATACAAAAGGATTCAATTCTAAATTTTAGGAAAACATACATATTAAAAGAGATGGCATTATTTTTGAAAAGTGCTTGTAATAGGGATGAGGCTGCCCTTCTACTTTGTTGTACACCCTTAGCCAGTCTCTGGGAGGAAGTGCACAGACTTCCAGAACAATAGAAGTAGTCACAATGGGTTAATCCTTTCTGTGTCTTGAGGCATCAAGGAAGGGTGTTTCACCAGCTGCCTGGAGCAGCCCTGTGAGTCCTAACCACTGGGCACTGAAGGGCCTTCACCAAAGACTTCTGGGTGCCAGGATCACATCTTTAAAGTAATTGGCCTAGAGGAGGAATTTCAAGTTCTTGGCAAACTGGTAGCTCCGGTGTCTGATCTCTGTTTACCTCTCTACACTCTACAACAAAGTTGTAGTCACACGACTCTCACATACCGAGTCTCTGTGTCTTTACACGTGCCATTCCTTCTCCTTTGGAATGCCTTTCCTCCTCTGCTTTACTTTATGGAGTATCTTATATTTCAAGATCAAGTATCTATCTCCCTTTATAGGAAACCTTCATAAAAGTCCTCCCATCTCACCCTTGTCTCTGCTCCTTTATATGTTCTCTCTCTCACCTCATTCCAACAGATTTAATCTGGACTTCCCCTTCTTCCTTAAATACTGCATTTGTAGGTCTAATAATATGTATATTACACTGAAAAAACTCCCCATGTTAGTCTTTCCTACTAGATAACGTGTCACTTCAGTGACCTCCCTTTTGGCTTTATTTCCACAACGTGTGTTTGCTCACCAGTAAATGCCTATTAACTATTAGAATTATATCTAAAATGAAAGTATATATCCTGAGAGAGTACTCTGTACATTTCATGAGATATTTTAATGTAAGATGCTCTGCCATTTCGTTTGGCTTTTGATATTAAAAGTTATTTCTATTTCAGAAATATTTTCATCATCCCATGCTGCTACATAGTATGGCCTTTTTAATATGTTGTATATCATTCAGTTTTAATTTTATTTGTGCCCTGAGTAATTTATGAAAACAATATTTTTTTAAATAGGAAATCATGATCTGTTTTCCAATATACCAACTGATTTATAAAGTCCAATTTTTCTTAAGTATAGAGATATTTTAGTTTATAAATTTGTATATATCTTAATGGTGATGACATTTTAATACTATGCTATTTTACTTGTGATGAAAAGGTTTTATTCTAAGAGACATACCAAAAGAAAGTAAAAACAAAAACTTTATTTTAAATATAAAATGATACTTTGTTTCCTCACATTAAAATGCATTTAAAAATGTCAAAATAAACATACAAAGCCAAAATTAAATCTCTTGATGATATTTTTGAGAAGTGGTGACTCTTTCTATTTTAATTAAGTCCCTAAAGAATTTTCAAATGTGAATGTCTCTAACCTGGAGGATAATTTTCCAACGATTATGTATATAATTATTTGCTTAATAATTTTTCTCCATCTCACATAAAGTCATAATTTTATCAAGTACTTATCATACCCACCCCCCATGAAATGTGTGTCAAGTGTCAAATAATTTATAAGTTCTAGTCTGCTATCTCATTATATATCATATATCTATCATGGCATATAATTAACTGCCATGATTATTTTGATTTATAAACAATTTTATATAAATGTAAAAATAAAGAAATATGCACTTAATACATAAATAAGCAATCTGTAAATTTTATTGAATTGGTATAATAGCCTGTATTTGTACATTTAATATATGTCAGATATAGGTTTCTTTTTATTCTGATTTCAACATGGGCAGATATAGTAGAAGACCATAAAAATCACTGTGTTCTTTCTAAATTTAAATGGAAAAAATAGAGGTTTTCTTAATGTATATATGATATACAAGATATTGTATATATGATGTTGCAAGATAAGTTTGAGTCAAGTTCATATAAAAATGGATAAGGTGGAGGATATATTTTCTATAGAATGTACATTACAAGTTCAGTTCAGCCACCATATGCAAGTGCCAAACATCTGCATAATATGGTTATTTATACTCTTTTTATAGGGCAGAGACCAATGCATAAATATCAACATTATTAATGATTTTACCACTTAAGAGATTGGCCACATGCCCAACTGGGCTAGCAGTGTGAGGTAGGTTATAGAGAGACCTAAGAAAAGACCCAGAGATGATGAATGAGACATATGGGTTTATTGGGAGTTATTTACAGGGAATGTCCAGTGGTGGCCAGCTGGACAGAAGTGTGCACCTGCTACTGCCCCCTGAGAGAAGCTTACGTAGGCAGAGGAACAAAGGCTACGTGCTTGCCAAGGGGGACTGTCCTTCTATGACCTGCATTCCAAGGACCAGAGCCTCCCTTGGAGGGCCTCCATGTTTCCTTAGACCGCGACAGTCTTTCTGCTAACTGTCCCATGAGAAACAGCTGGTTCGGCCAAGCCCAGGACTATTATCATCATGAGTGTTGGTGAGTAGCCCAGACAGGGGCCCCAGGGACACATGGCTCTTAAAGGGCACACAGGTTAGTGCCCCTACGGAGATCTCTTTTGAAAAATAAATGAATTAAAATGAGATTTTCCATGCAATATATGACAAAATGATAAATATAATAATTTTCTATATATTTTCATTATTTTGATATAATTTAAAGGGTCATCTTTTGAGAAATAGCTCATATAGAAGTTCAGAGATTTCCAAGAATACATTAGATAAGGTGTTTCTTTCTGGATGTGTAGCAGTTTTTCAGGCCCAAAAGTGCCAGATAAGAGGATTTACTAAAAGGTGAAAATCAATAGTGGAGCACCAATACTTCTGGGTTTAGTTGTAACTTTTCAACCAAGTATATATGTAAGTAATTCTGCTTTCTCAAGGACTTATTCTGCAGTTGTAAAGTGTAGCTTGGCCTAAACTCATCCCTAAGCTCTTTATAGAAAGGAAAATCCAGTGTAGGATATACATCAGCAATGAAATTTCTGAGCTGTAGGAGAGAAGGGAAGCAAAAATGCCCAGGGGAACTGGAGTGGGAGTAGACAGGTGTTGACTGAGAGTCTCAAAGGGAAAAGATATTTCTCACTGCTATTCAAAGTTTATTCTTCTTTGTCATTGTGATGGTTAGTTTCTTTTGTGTTAACTTGACTGGGCTAAGAGATGCTCAGATAACTGGTAAAACATTATTTCTGAGTGTGTCTGTGAGGGTGTTTATGGAAGAGATGAGTATTTGATTCAGTAGACTGAATTACCGAATCAAATATACTGAAAGAGATCCGCCCACACCAATGTGAATGGGCATCATCCAATCCTTTGAGGACCCAAATGGAGCAAAAAGGTGAAGGAGGGGTGAAATCTCTCTCTCTCTGTCTTTTTGAGCTGGGAAGTCCATCTTTTCTTGCCCTTGATTATCAGAGCTCCTGGTTCTCAGGCCTTAGGCCTCGGACTGGGAGTTACATCATTGGCTCCCCTTGGACTGAATTACACCACTGGCTTTCCTGGTTCTCCAGCTGGCAGAAGGCAGATTGTGGGACTGTGCCCCTACAACCACATGAACCAATTCCTATAATAAGTTTCCTCTTATATATTTCTCTATATGTGTATTCTATTGGTTTTATTTCTCTGGAGAACCCTGACTAATACAGTCGTGTCTAAAAATTAACATGATCAATGATCCTTCTCAGTGGTATTCTGTGGAATCATGGACTGTGGAGTAGTAAGCGTCTTCTGAAGTCAACTAGTCCATCCTCTGTCTGAGAGTAGGGATCACTTCTATGCACTGTTTTTCATGGTGTATAATTTTCTATGATCCTTTTGGAAAACAGTTTGTCAGTACTTATATTAAAAAATGCTTTCACATGATCATTGAGTTTTTCTATATAAGACAGTTTTATTCTAAGGCTATAAACCTACTATATATTAAAAAGAAAATGCTTTGTGCATAAAGATATTTATTACAAGGTAATTAACTAGAAACCCATGAAAATATTCTTCAGGAACGAAGGGCAAATTAAGACCTTCTCAAATGAAAGAAAACTAAAAGAATCTGTGGCCAGCAGACGTATCCTAAAAGAATGGCTAACGGAAATTCTCTAAATGGAAAGGAGATTATAAAAGAAGGAATACTGGAATATTAGTTAGGAAGAAAGAAAATGGAAAGTGTAAAAATATTGGAAAATACAAAAGGTTTCCTTCTCTTCTCCTCTTTAGTTTTTAAGTTATATCACGCTGCAGACATCAAAATGATAATAAGGGAATAGTAAGAACAACTTTACATACATAAATTTGACAACTTAAATGAAATAGATCTATTCCTACAAAAACACTACCACAACTCACCCCATATGAAATAGATAATTTGGATACTCTATAACTGTTCATGGAACTTAATTTGTAACTTTCAAAATAGTCTATAGGTACAGATGTTTTCAATGGATAATTCTATGAAACATTTCAAGAATTCACAATAATTTTACACAATCTTTTTCAGAAAATAGAAAAAGGAATACTTCCCAATTCATTTTATAAAACCAGTATTGCCCTGATAGCAGAACTAGATAAAGACAGTAATAAAAGGAAAACTACAGATCAGTATTCCTCAGGAATACAGTCATGTGCTGCATAACAATATTTCTGTCGATGATGGACCTCATATACGATGGTGGCCCCGTGAGATTAGTACCATATAGCCTAGGTGTGTAGAAGGCTATACTATCTAGGTTTGTGTAAGCACACTGTATGATGTTCACACAACGACGAAATCACCTAACGATGCATTTCTCAGAACATATCCCTGTCATTAAGTGATGCCTGACTGTGTAGACAAAAAATTCTTAACAAAATATTAGCAAATACAATGCAGTGATACATTAAAAGAATTGCACACCATAATCAAGCAGGGTTTATTCCAGAAATGTGAGACTTGTTCAATATAGTCCCGTGATGCTTAACCTGATCAGAACTGAACCCAGGCCACAGCAGTGAGAGCCCTGAATCTTAACCGTTAGATTACCAGGGCTGGCTTGATATAGAGAAGATTAATCTGAAATTATATGGAAAGGCAAACAATTGTTTTAGGATAGCTAAAACAATCTTGTAGAAGAGAAATAAAATGATAGGAATCAGTTTCCTCGATATTAAGACTTATTATATAACTACAGTAATGGAGACTATGTGGTATCAGTGGAGGGATGGACACAGATTGATGAAACAGAAGAAAGAACCCAGAAATAGACCTACACAACTATACCCAACTAATTCTGTGCGTGTGTGAGGAACATCAGCGCTGAGCTAACATCCATTGCCAATCCTCCTCTTTTTGCTGAGGAAGACTGACCCTGGGCTGACATCTGTGCCCATCTTCCTCTGTTTTATATGGGACACCGCCACAGCGTGGCTTGACAAGCGGTGCATCTGTCTGCACCTGAGATCTGAACCTGCGAACCCCGGGCCCCCGAAGTGGAGTGCGCAAATTTAACTGCTACACCACCGGGCTGGCCCCTGCCTGACTAATTTTTGAAAAAGGTACACAAGCATTTCATTGGAGGAAAGATAGACTTTTCAACAAATGATGTTGGAGCCCTTGGACATCTATGGGCAAAACATTAACCTCAACCTAAATTTTACATGTTATATAAAAGTTAATTCAAATAGATCATGCACTTACATGTGAAATGTAACCCTCTTTTTTTGAGAAAAAAGAAAAATCTTCAAAATGTAGCCAAAGCATTCTTAGACTCAACACCAAAACCACAATCAACACAAGAAAAAATTCATAAATTGAACTTTATCAAGATTATGATATAGAGATCCTGTTAAGATGATGAAAATAAAAGCTACAGACTGGGAGAAAACTTTTGCAAACCACCAATCCAACGAAAGTTTCAAATCTAGAATATATAAAGATGTCTCAAAACTCCACATTCAAAAACAAAAAAATAAAAAAACACACAGAAAAAAACCCAGTTAGAAAATGGTCGGAAGACATGAATAGTATATGTAGATGGCTAATAAACAGATGAAAACATATTCAACATCACTTGTCATTAGGGAAACACAAACTAAATCTACAATAGATATTGCCACGTATCTATTGGAATGGCTAAAATAAGATAGAGTGACTACACCAAATGCTGGCGAGGATGTGGGAGACTGGATTCTTTCTGGTGGGGATGTAAAATATTACAATCACTCTGGGAAGCAGTGTGGTAGTTGTGAAACTAAATATGCAACTACCATATAACCCAGCAATTATATCCTGGGTATTTATCCCCCCCAAATTACAAACTTTTGTTTTCCCCACACAAAACATCTACATGAATGTTCATAGCAGGTTTATTCATAATAGCCAGTACCTGGAAACAACCCAGATGTGCTTCAGTGAATGAATAGTTAAACAAATTTTGGTAGATCCACACCATGAAATATTACTTAGCAATAAAAAGTAACAATATTGATACACATGGTAACTTGGGTTAATTTCCAGAGGATTATGCTGAGTGGAAAAAGGGTATCCCAAAATGGGACATACGTACTGTTCAATTACACTTATGTATCATTCTTGTAGTGACACAATAAACAGAACAAATTAGTGGTTGCCAGGGGTTAAGGCAGGAAGACAGTGAGTGTGATTATGCAAGGGCATCAGGAGGGCTACTTCTGGTGATGTAATTGTGTATTTCCACTCTATCAATGCCAGTATCTTGGCTGTGATATTGTACGATAGCTTTCCAAATGTTAGCGTTTGGGGAAGCCAGGTAAAGTGTACATAGGATCTATTATTTCTTTTAAGTGCTTGGTAATCTATAATTACATCAAAATCTAAAGTTTAATTAAAAAAAATTTAAAGCCTCTGCATAAGAAACAAAGTAGCTGGAAGAAAATTTATGAAAATATTAATAGTTTTAATTATTACCTCTTGTGGGCCATTGAGAGTAGTCTTCATTTTCAAAAAAATATTGAGATAGGTAATAACTTTTCAAATAAAATGTTTTAAAGTAACATTTAAATTTAGTCAAATCAGGACATCTTTTGCTCATGCAGTCTTAGAACATCAGTGCCAATTAAAATCACTGTGATACAGTGATCTTCAATTCAGAATCAGAATTTTTTCCCCCTAGATTAGGTTGAGCTATAGGGGTCACACTCACACTGAACTCATAAGAGAAAGTATAAAAGAATGTTGATCTGATAGTATTAGATGAAATATATGTCTTAAAAGTTACTGGGATCCTTGTGTTTAGTAAGCAAGTTACCTTTGTTTTTGTTCCAGAGAGTTTTTGAATATAAGTTATTTTAAGAATTTTTAAATGAGCATAGAATTAACACTATATTAGTTACATGGTCTTAGAAGAAATATAATCTTGGTAAAGTAAATGTCTTATGGACCATTCCTGCCTAACAGAGTGCTACTACCCCTGTAATAACTGGAAAGTTTATGTTCATCAACTAGGGTTTGTTTCTTCCATCACTGCTGGATTAGTACTGACTAATGCATATTATTAAGATTAGTATAGTGTTTGCTTTTACTAGGCATAATGCAGATCATTGCTCTTTTCCCAATACATTATTTTTCTTGAGATTTTTCTCAGATTTCTTCAGGACGTCCTGGTTTTGACAATTCAAACTTGTCACTTTGATTGTATTTGGGTATTCCCTAACTCCTCACCAAAAAAAATTTATAAACTATGTCTTAGTTACATTTATTTCTGCTACTAGCTAATGTTGTTCATTATATGTTAGTATTCATTTTGCTCTGAGATGCTCTCTTTATCAATCTGGGAGCTGTCTCATTGTAGACAATTATCATACTGGAAAATTTATAGACTCAAGACTTTGAAGAGTCCTCGATATCATAGCTTAATCTTTTGTTTTTCTTCAGCGTCCCTCATTCTTCTTGCCCTTAGATATCTTCAGTAGTGTGAAACTCATCTCACGAGGTAGTCCATTCCATATTTGGACAGGTCTCTCCATTAGAAAATTCTTTTTTGAAAATTTTTTGTTGAGTTGAAAATCTGTCTACCAATTTGTAACACAAGGAAATTCACAAAACAGATCCAATCACTTTCCCGTGCAGTGTGCCTTTGAGTATTATACCCTGGGACTCTTTCTATTTGCAGAGTATGTGTTTCCATTTTCCCCCAATTGTTTTTCCTATTGCGTGACGTGGTTTTGAATTCTTATTTATTAGCAAACTTGAATTTGTCTATCCCCTCTTAAATGTGGAATTCTGAACTAAATGTAATACACCAGATAGGTTCTGACTATGTCATATTATATTTCAGTCAGAAATTTCTTAGCCATTGCCCAGTATAGGAATGCATTGTGTCCTTGTTATTTGCTATTTATTTTATACCTCAAAAGTGCAATTCTGTCAAAATACTTCATATGTTAAGATTTGGTTCTGTTCTGTCCTCTAGACTCCTAAATAATTTGTATACAAGGTAATGGGGAAAAAAAGCACTCTTTGTGACAATTTTTTTTAACCTCATTTAATCTCCCTCGAGTGTATTGTAAAGATTACTTTTATTTAAAGCCTCACTATATGTCTAGTCAAAATCTTAAAATCAATCATTTAAATTTAAATTGGATTCCGAAAGGAGGTCACTAGATTAAATCTCCTGCTACACTTAGTGAATAAAAGTGTATGTTAAAGGAGGGGAAGAGACCACTTTATGTTTGTTAACAGGCTAAATCTGGAACTTGTCAGTGCTCACAGTCCAGTTCTTCAAAATTGTAAAACTGAACTTGAGGGCACCCTGGTCGCCTCTGACCCACTGTGGGACACAGTGGTCACCACTGAAGAGGAAGGTGCTGCGTTTATTTTCAAGTGGAGCCACCTGCAATCACAGGCGTTATCAAGGAGCCTTGGAGCTTCGGAAAGCGTGTTCTCCTCCAGCCATTGTGATGGCACCGCTGCAGAGGGCGCGGGGCCACCTTCAAACATTTGTCCCTTACAAGCCACGTTAGAAATGGATATTGCACCCTCAATTTATCAAAATAATTTTTTCGGTCTTGTTTAAATAAGATTAAAAACCTTCAAAGAGGTCTTTCCTTATGAAGTGTTTATGAATTATGAGAAACAAATGTAGGCCTTTTATCTCTAAATGCAACAAATATTTTATTCACAAAAATGCATTTGTTTTCAACTAGCTATTCCCCTCTTTCATCTTTAAAAGAGATGCACTTTTCGTAAAATAAACTATTGCCAAAGACTAACAAGTATCTATAAAACAAAGGATCTTTGAAATTATTCTTTGATTAACTTGCTATATCAAAGGTCAAGGAATTGCATCTTGGAGGGAAATGGAGAGACTGAGAGCATCATGTACAGACTTACTTGTGCTGGCTTAGTACTGCTGTTGCTCTAGCCAAAGAGAAGGAAGGTTTTGAACCAATGGGCCAGACGTGGAACATGGGACATCATAATAATTGGAAACAATTAGAAAATTATAAGCAGAATTTATACTTCAAAGCAATGCTAATTTTTGTGTATAGCCATTATTTTCTTGACCTTTCCACTTGTTTATGTGCCTGTCTCATTGTCTGCTCACATTTACATCTTTGATTTTTTTGCACCCTTTTTCTGTTTTTTCCTCCTTCATCCCTCATATAACTGGCTGTGAATGAATTTGAATCATGTTTTTATGTTAGTAACAGGTCAGAGTGCCAAATTTGAGCTATTTGAGGCTCTGTTGTGAGCAGTTTATACGTTTACAGTCTCTAATATCTGCGTTAAAATATTCTAATACCATAATTCTTTCCAAAATAGGTTTGACCATTAGCAATCAACAATATCAACAAGAAACACATTGTGATGGTAATTAATAAATTAAAAGAAAGCATTTGTGAGCAAGAGGGCTCTAGAAAAAGCATGTTGCAGTGGCTAGTGAAGTGGCTCATTGCTACAACTTCCATGAGCTTCCTGTGATACATCCAAAATTTTATTGACTTTACTGATAATCAGTAGTAAGCAAAATAACAAGAGAAAGCAAAACCCAAAAACCTACAAAGTGAAAACTAGAAAATAATTTAGGAGGCAGGGAAACATAGGCTGTAATCATTGGTATGTTTGCTGTGTCTGAGAATCAAGTCTGCCTTTAAAGTTTTTTGGTTTTGACCAATGTTTTGGAAGGCGGAGAGTCAGGCAGACCTGGACCAGTGTCTCAGTCCTTCACTTATCTGCCCAGGTGACTTTGGAAAATCACTTATCATCTTGTTGCAGTTTCCTCATCTGTAGTTAGAGGATGATAACTCCTACTGTGAGTGTAATAAGATAAGTAAATATGATTGCTTGGATAAAGCATTTGACCCATTGTAGAGTCTTAGTAAAGGGTAGTTTTCTGTTCTTTCTTTCTTTCTCCAGCATGCAAATGACCAGCAGCCAAAGAGGGGAGGGCATTGCCTTCAGGTGTTAACACACTTAGTGACTGACCGTTATCTCGTGTTGCTCATTGTTTGGGGGTCACTGAGTAATGTGGTTGGAACTGTTCACAGTGACAGTTCTACATGCCAAGGAGAAAGCAAATGTCACAAACCTCTTCAGTGACCTTCAGTTCAGGTTAACGGAGGTATTGAAAATGTAGTTTGGGAGGGCTTTTCTGAAAAGGAGAAAGATGCTGTAGCCCAAATAAACAGCTTTCCTAAATGCCCAATTTAGTCAATGACTAACATTCAGAATTTATGTTTCTTAAATAAAATTTCTCTCAAGAAGAATTTTCAGTGGAAGAAGCACAGCAGATTTAACTAGATAGTGATTCCCCTTACTTTCCTTCCATATCGTGCAAAGGAATGATTATGTGGCATAGCCCATAACCAGTGATTAAGAGGAGGAGATCCTAGGGTGGTGGTTGCAGGTTCCCTCTTAGTGGAAATAAATGGTTTGGCATGGGAAAGTTGACCACTGGTCCAGAAAATCAGCTAGTGACATGGTGGTATTCAACAAGTATCCAATGTAGTGATTTTTCACAAGAATTAATTTTGATAAAAATACCAGAGTTAGTTCTAATGGACTGAGAGTCCAATACAAAACTAATTATAGATGAACAGGATTAGAATATTCCTTGCTTAAGACATGATTTTTTTCTTACAGTATATATGATCCCCATTTATCTGTACTCTCTATGCTGTCCTACAATAAACTAAAAATGATAGCAAATACCAAAAATCACAGTGAGAAATGATAAAAAGTCTAACATAAAAGTTGAATGAATTAAAACAAAGCTGAAGTTTTGAGAAATTTAATTAGAAAGGGTTAAGAAAAAATAAATAGTTTTAAATTGCATAATAGATGACATTTTCTTGACTAAGGGCAATTAGGAATAAATAAGATGATTTTTAAACTGGACAAACATTTTGACAACTGAGGTAACATGCAGAAGAAATTAAAGATAAAAATACATAAAGATTAAATAATTAAAATGGCAGTTAAGACCAAACGAATAAAGCAACAGTATGCATTACCAAATGTTAAAAATTAGCCTCGTATGCAGAGGCAAACAGCATTTTTTCCCCTCATTTTTAGACAGTAGCAGCTATCCAGGGGGAGTTTTAAGAAAAAACCTTTTTCTTTTTTGAATAAACTAACAAGACTCTGTGAAATTTAAATGCCTTTTTAGTTTCTGTGAGGCCTAGACACTTTTTCCCCTCTTTTCTGTGCATGGTTCTCCAGAGTAAAGTAAATAATCAGGTAGGGGCCCTGTGGTGCAGTGTACAGAACAGAGGACTGAGAGGTCTGATTTCCAAGTCTGGACTCTCGTCATATGTCTCATTTATTCCTTTATTTTATACGTATTTACTGTGTGGTTCTGAGGCACTCTGCTAGGCTCGGGGATACAGCAGCAACAAAAAGAACATGACACCTATACTTCAGAAGCATACATTTTCTTTTTTATATTGGAGAAGATGAATAAAAAAACACTGTGCCATAGTGTTAAGTAATTGCTATGTAGAAAATAAAGGAGAAAAAATTAAACCAATAATAACCCAGAAAAAGTATCACAGTATTACATAAGTGGTAAGCAAGACATAATTGAGGATGATACGGTTAGTGGAGTACTCAGAGAAGGGCTCTCAGAGGTCATATTTGAGTGAAATCTGCTTGACATTTCTCAGAATCTGCCGACTCTGGACCAGAGAATTCCAGACGGAGGTGTCAAGTCTCTCTAGCCAAGATGAGCTGAATTGTGCTTGAGGAACAGAAGGAAGGGCACGGTAGCTGGTGCTTAGTGGAGAGGAAAAGGTCACAGTATTAGACTGGTGCCAGATCATAGTGGACCTTGTAACCAGAACCGTAGACTGGATTTTATTCCAAGTGAGATGGGACTTTATTTAAGAGAGCAGAGTCACTCTGACTGGGCAGGATTTTGGCCAGAGTGTAGGTCATTATTCTCAACCTGGCTGCACACTGTACACTTGCAAAGTGCCTGGGCATTGATAACTATATATGGATATGTAATTCGAGGTGGGGGGCTTTCGCAATTCATCCTGTGTCATTGTATATGAAAAAGATTCCTAAACACACCACGGAACTTTAAAATAATTTTTGGACTTTTTTAAAAAGCTCATTTTGTAAGCATAGGCTAAATTCTTCTCAAGCTTTTCACCAGCTATCCTGATATTCTGAGAAGTGTAAGCTTTTATTTACCAGGGCTTGCATCCATTGAAAATGTGGAGTTTCTTCTAATCAATTGTTTTATCTTTTACAGACATGTCAGTTTGCCTTTTACTTTAGAATATGTTTGTGTTTATTTTACGCTGAAATAGCTCTTTAAATTGCTGTCAAGAGGCAGATATGCATAGTAGGCAGCTGCTTTGATTCTGCAATAAGAGACCTGAGTTCAAATTCTGACTTCATCACTGGTCAACAGTGTGGCCATGTGAAAGTTATATAATAACACTGGTAAAAAGTGAATTTTAATTTTGCACGGGTCAGCAAACTATGGCCCCTGGGCCAAATCTATCCAAATCTGCTGCCTGTTTTTGTAAATAAAATTTTATTGAAATGCTACCATTCCATTCTTTTATATATTGCCTATAACCTCTCACCCAGTAACAGCAGAGTTGAGTCATTGTGACATAGACTGAGACCCAGTGTGACTCACAAGGCCTAAAATGTTTATATCTGGCCCTTTAGTAAAAAAGTATACTGACCTCTGTTACAGTGTAGACTTCTGAGGGTTGTCGTGGAAATTCGTGGAATAGTTCATGCAAAGCACTTAGTACAAGGTCTGGCATTTAGTAAGCATTCAATATATTTGCAATTATTAGAATTTTTAAAAATTCATTGTCTTTACTTCCAAATCATCAGGTTAAATTGACTCTTGTGAAAATGCACCACTGTTTATTTGTATCCTTGGGGGTATGGCACCCAACCTTGAGAAGTCCATTTTTAAGTAGTCATATTTTGGTGACACTTGCCCATTTCTGCATTAATAATACTCCTGGATGTTCGAAGTTCTATTTTGCCCACTAATCTGTCCTTCATATGGATATTATAAATTATATATATGCAAAAGTTTGGGCTATATTACCGCAATATGGATAGATTGTTAAATTAATCATTTGCAAAACCCTTTGAAAATCTAGGCAGCAATGTGCAAATGCAAAATTTATGACTGGAGCAAACAAAAGGAAGCTGATGATTCCTTAAGGATACTGATGTTTTTGTGGTTTCTTCCTTTTGTTGTCATCACCAGAGATTTATATAACATTTGGGGAAATTTTCAATATTTAATCATAAGCATTCTTATTCCAATGTAGGCTATACATACAGGCCAATCTGAACTTACTCTAACTAGAGGCTGGACATGTTACTTTTTTTTTTTAATTGGGGTGTATGTTTGCATGAATGCCTGTGTGTGTTAAAATGTCTAATAAACAAATTCATGCATTAATAAGGAAATATGATTAGTGAAGAGCTTAATGAGTTATTTTTTGTAGTGGTAAACTTGTAAAAGTTTCCTAAACAGGGATTGTAAACTGTGAGGAAAACGGAAGAGGATAATCTCTTATTTGAGCATTCCAACTAAATACTTGCTAATTTAGTTTTCCTCGTGAAAAATACCTCTCAGAAAGCCTACGTCGTACTAATCACAGAGCCACTTTTGTAGGGATCCAAAGTGTCATAATCATTGTTTAAGTTCACATTTATTCCAATGAAGTAAAGAGTTTTGTTGTTTCTTAATTTACATTTCCTATTTCAATGGCTCTGAAAGTGGGATTTCTTAGTTTAATTTTTTTTTATTACTTCAGAGTTAACATTAGATTTAAAAAAACAATTTTTCATTCTGTGAGTGTCTTAGCTTTCTGTGTACCTTAATAAGTCAGGTCATGTTGGTTCATTTTAAATGAATAAAAAATGATGTAGAACATGGTTCCTACCACACAGACAGTTATGGTTAAGTTGGGAAGACTGGACTTACTTGCATCAACAAGTTTATCTCCTGTTGTGTTTCACATAGCACTAATGTAAGGAGTTGTCAGGAAGATTTTGTGAAGCTTCTGCTGGGTTTTGACTAATGGGTAGAGTTGGGTTAGGAGAGAAATGGCAAGTGAATCTTATATTTGATTTTTTTGGGGGGGGGACGGCCTACTTGGTTTTGGCTTTATTTTTGAGTATAGATGTTTATTTTTCCATGTCATTTAGAACTCCGTTATTGCCTAAACCACAACATTTGATGTGATAAACCTTTAGGTCTGGATTCTGTTAGCATTTAGTGAAATGATTCAAATTATTGTCTGTATTCTGAAACTCCAGAAAATTTTTTATCTTGAATTAATCTTTCACTTTAATACAAAAAGTTTATGAAATCAGAAGGAAAACAAAGAATCTAGTCCCTTCTTTTCAAAAATTATCACATTAATGTTCAGAGAGATTATCTGTTTATACTGATTTTTGCAAAATTGGCTAGAATACAGTTTTCCTGACTCCTAATTCAGTGCTATTTCTTTGTGTATTACAAATGCTTTGCTAATTTTCATTAAGTGAAGTATAACATAATTTTCTCATAAAATCAAACCAGGCATCTGATATCTTTAATTTTTCAAAATAATATTTAAATGTATACATATACTTAATGAATTTCAAGCAATAGATAGTTTAGTTTGGGCTTTCACTTTTACTTCTTCAGTGAAGATTTAAAAGGAAGAGAAGCTAACAAGAGAGAAAAGGGAAAGAGGAGAAGAGGTTGGAAAAGGAAAGGAAAGAGAAGAGACCATAGGGAGAGCTAATTTGGGGATGAGGGAGCTACAGAGAGTAAGGCGGGGAAGGAATGAATGCTCAAGATGGACCGAAAGATCAGAGTCTGGGGTGAAGGGTGCTATAATTGGGACAGTAGTCAAGAAAAGAGTGAGACTTGATAAGGAAAGAGACTAGGACACACAGTGGGAATTTTCCAGAGAGGTATATTGCTAGCAAGAAAACTATCCTGAAGGTATTCTCTTTAAAGAGAAAAATTCTGGAGTAATGTGATTAAAACAGGAGAGAATAGTTGAATATTATGTAAGGAGGTCAATCACAAAATTACCACATAAAGAAAGATATTCATCTTTTCTTATTTTTTTCTTGCCCTCATGGGTTTATTTGATGGTTAACTTTATAGATATCTTTCCACAAACTTGATTGTATTGACTATGAATTAGAATCAATTTTTAAAGGAGGTCTCACGTTAAACACTATACTAGAGAGCCAATAGTATGTAATAAGAATGTATTCCTGCTATGCCTGTCAGAAGAGAATTGGCAGCTTTTCTGAACTAAGTTTAAAGTGATTTTCCATAAATTTGAATGGGTAACGTGTTGTTCAATTTAGCCTGTAGACCTAACCTTCAATATCACTTTCCTAGAAGCCCAGCTTCACCTCTCTTAACAGGTCCTCTCTCAATACAGTGCCATACGACCATATTTTTCTTTCTATTATTAATCACCATTGTAATTAAATGCACTCGTGTTATTATTTGTAAAATGTCTGTCTTTCCCATTAGACTCTAAACTTCGTGAAAATGGGTATTGTGTATTTCTTGTTCATGACTGTATCCCCAGCTTTTAGCATTGTGCCTGGCACAAAGCAGGTACTCAAGAAATGCTTGTTGAATGCACCAATAAGTAAGTACCACACTATTCCAGAAAAATAAAAGCCAAGTTAAAAAAATAAGGGTTGTTTTGGGGCCAGCCCAGTGACATAGTGGTTAAGGTTGCATGCTGTGCTTCGGTAGCCTGGGGTTCGCTGGTTCAGATCCTGGGCATGGACCTACGCACTGCTCATTAAGCCATGCTGTGGCAGCATCCTATATACAAAATGGAGGAAGACGGGCACAGCTGTTAGCTTAGGGCTAATCTTCCTCAGCAAAAAAGAGGAAGATTGGCAACGGATGTTACCTTAGAGCCAAATCTTCCTCACCAAAAAAAAAAAAAGGCTTGTTTTGTTTTGATATTAGCTAAAGCATGCTTATTTTTATGAAGACTTATTTTCAATATGAAAAAAATTATAGCTCATAGAACACATTGGTCTATTCCAATTTATATTTAATCTATATTTAAACAAGTATACATTTAAAATCTGTTTATTATCTAATGGGAATTCTCCTTAATTGATCCCTTACTGTATATCAAACTATTAATCACATACACATAATCTCATTTAATCCCATTCAGGAGGGTGCTGAAATTATCTTCCATTTTACGCTTGAGAAAATTGAGGCTTAGCAAAATTAAATACTTTGCTCAAGTTCGTGCAACGAATATGACTACATATTGGAGCAATGGATATGTGGAAATTACATGGTTCTAAAAAATCGTTGTACCAAGGAAGTTGCCAAAAACAAGAATTAATTTATACATGGTCATGCTGAATGTGGCAGTATAAAATTATACTTGAGTTGAGGTTTTGGACTCAAAAGCTTGAGTCCCACCTATACCTATTACCTGGGTGACCCTGAGTATTTTATTTACCTTTTCTAAATCTCAGTTTCCCCAAGCATAAAACATACTTGATATCACAGCCTCATTAAGTGAGACTATGTAGTATGTGGAGTCTGGAAGCCAGTATACAGGCACTCAGTGAATTTGAATTCCCTTTTTTCCCCTATGTAATATTCACATTTCTTCTTTCTATTCTACTCCAGCCAGCCCACTGAAAGCTAGCTCCCTTTGTAGGAATATACATTAAAGAGCTATATATTGTTTAGCAAGGTTAGTGCAAACTTGAAAACCACTGGAAGAGTGATGGTTGAAATTTAAATATGATTAATAGAAGCCCCCATATTATTTTTCTCAATTTCCTACCCAGAACACGCACACACACACACGCTATTTCCTGAGGAACTAGGTGCCTCTCCTTTTCACCCTTCTCTCCCTCTACCCCTATGCACTGGTGTTGCCAGTTCATCTCCTCACTGGAGGGCTTTTCCATTTTTGGTCTCAGAGTACATTGTTGCATGTTAAAAACAACTTCCTTAGTATTCTAAATATCTATATCTTTGTATAAACTATAATAGTATTTTCCTTGAATGTTGCCCTAAAATATTCATTATTTAGGGGTGGTAGTCAAGGAATATCCTCTTGTCTGTATAGTCTATAAAATCATAGTTATTTTGGACTGGAAAAGAAAATTAATTCACAGATGCTTTATGCTTGTATATCTGCAGTATCTTTATTGCCCTTCACCTGTATTTTCCTCATTTATTTTTGATGCTGTTTAGATGCATTTATCTGGAAGTTGCCTCGAGTCATCTTTTGAAATGAAACTGGCTAAATATAAATAAATAAACATTATATATCTTACTATAAATTTTAATAAGATGGGAAATTGTCAAGTTCAGGAATGTATTTTTCTATAATATAAGTATTATAATAGCTTATTTAAATATCATAGTTAATCTGTTATAAATAAATCAATCAGAAGGGAAAAAATGAAAAAGGGGAAGCATATCAATAGTTAATGTTCCAGACTTTTACCATTAAAATAAACTTTTAAAAGCTGATTACCAATTACAGTCTAATATTTGTTGAAGATTTTTATCTATATATGTTCAATGCACTGACAGCTGTTTTGACCTGGACCATTTTGTAGGTAAGATAGGATTTTTAATCGTGTTTGAAAAACGTGAGTGTGTGTATCTCTATAGACCTAAGTCTATGTGTATGTGTATGTAATTAGCTAACCTAGAGTGATTTATTCTGGAGAAGAATGTCTTGTTCAGATGAAATACGTAATAATTTCACATACTACTTCACCTGTATTTCGTTATAGGGGATGACTTAGCTTGGCTTTCTGCCTTCTGGACCATGTGCTGCTCAGCTTTTTGGGTCCTCTACTTTGAAAAAGATGTTTCTAAGTTCTCTCTAAGCTTTTATAGTATATTTTATAAGCATTAGTGCTTTGAAAAGTCACCTTTGGTAACAATCTTTATGAGAAAGCAGAGAAATATGAACCAATTTAAAGACAAATGATACGGAAATTTATTAATTTCTTGATCACTCAGGGTAATCATTATCAGACTGGGTTATTAATTGTCTTAAATTTGTCTCTTTCTTTTATTTCAGAACCAAAGCTTTTACTTTTGCTCTCACTGCCGGTCCCTTACTACTATTACATACACACACACACACACACACACACACACACACACACACAAACACAGTCCCTTTCAAGTTTGCCTTTTCCTAATCAATCTTACTTGAGCAGGTAACCAAGCTTGTTAAGAATATAGATTAAATTAGAGAAAAATTTCCCAAGTTGAGTATTTTTTCTTTAATACAGGTATAATTGGAAGCATTTAGCATATAAAAGCACAATATTGCTATCCTTTACTACTTATTTCCTAGAGAATATCTGATTAGACTTATAGATAATACAAATAGAGGTAATTTTAATACAATATTTCATAAGCTAAGTACAATTTAGTCCTTAAGGGAAAGAAAATGTTTTATTGTAATAATGAATATAGATAACCAGGGCTCTGTGGGTATAATATGATTAAAAAATATATTAATTCATATAAAATAAAGTTGTGCAGAATGAAATTTAGAAAATAATGTGACATTGAAAAGAAAACCTCAAAATCCTATTTTATAATAACTACGTATGTTCTGAAATTTATTTTATTACAAATTTTTAGTAGTTGAATTAACAAATTGTCTCACTAGAGTTTTGTGCTGCTTGCTACCTAATCTACCTAATTTTCTTTGAAATTAATATATACAATAGCTTTGATATAATTCGCAGAGTCTAAAAACTCAGATACATTTTATTATCAATGATACTGCTATCTAGTATTAGATATGAATAATCACTTTTTGGTCATTTCAAGTATTTCTTTTAATCAATTCTGTTGACTGACAAAGTATAATTTCTATTGACAAAGTATAAACAACCTTCTTGTCTTTATTGATTAATTAAGCTTGAATTGATAGATGAGTTTTTTTTTTTAATTTTTAAAAATAGAGTAGGTAGGTATTACTTGGTTTTAAATGGTGACAGTTTGGAATATCTTCCTTAAAAATGTTATTTTTGGGGGGCCAGCCGGTGGCGTAGCAGTTAAGTTTGCATGCTCTGCATCGGCAGCCCACGGTTTGCAGGTTTGGATCCCAGGCATGGACTGATGCACTGCTTGTCAAGCCATGCTGTGGCAGCGTCCCATATAAAGTAGAGGAAGATGGGTATGGATGTTAGCCCAGGGCCAGTCTTCCTCAGCTAAAAGAGGATTGGCAATGGATGTTAGCTCAGGGCTAATCTTCCTCACACCTACAAAAAAATGTTATTTTTATTGTAATTTAAGAGTCTATCCTTTTATTTGACATGCCATATCTTTTTCATAAAAGAAAAAGTATCAAATTATCTTCTTTATTCAAAGTCAGTCTACTGCCTCACTCAAGACTCATGTCAAAATGTGGTTTTGCTTCATGGTTTTATGATGTACTTTTTAACAGCCATTCATCTTCAAAGACTGAGGAATAGCTAAGAGAAATATATAATTTTTCTTCATATTTAATAATGTCTCCTATTTATTAGTTTACAATGTTAGTAGGTTTAATAACATCCAGTGGACTAAGTTGCTTGTTTTGAAAATCCCGGAAATTATTCAGGACCACAAATAAATACAACATTAGGCAAATAGAGTTGAATTACAAAATGTAGCTTCATCTAGTAGATGTTGTTATATCTGATTATACTTGCTCGATAAGAAAATTTGACTATTTTATTTCATTATAAAGTTCATTGGCAGAATGTGAGACAATCAACAATTTTTTATTTTAGGGATATTTCCTAAAAACCTTAATATTGGAATTATCTGTGTGTGACAAAATTTCTTAATAAATCCTCATTACTTGATTACAGGTTGAAGATTTCAGGCATCTAAACCAATTAGAATTCTGATTATTTTGATTGCCAGAAATGCTTAAACGTATATTATCCATCAATGTATTCAGTTTCTATATCAGACATCTGTGATTTAAACATTTTTAGTGGTTAATGATTCAAAAGAAAGTCAGCTGCATTTCATTATCTTTTTCTGGATTTTAGGGATTTTGTTTTTGCTTCATAAAAAATATGAGTAAGCTACTGTAGGCAGTTATAGATGACATTGTTTCTAACATATGTTAGTTTAAGAATTAAAGCTAATAACTAAACTAGATTACTTCTCATACACATTCTTGCTGGGCACTAAGGTATATATTTTTTGCCATCACCTTTTAAAATTTAGCATCTAACTCCTCCAATTGTTTGGAAACTAGGCTGCCCTGTGGTTTCTAAGGATAGGCTTTAGAAACCTCATGTCAATGGAGTAATCTTAAAATCCAAGTCCTGCTTTTTCTGCTGGAACACACCAAGTAAAACTGTGCTCTTAAATTCCACTTTATATTTTTATGGGACCCTAATCAACTGGATATATTAACTGTGTTCTGGGCTGTCTGATGACATTTTGAGGTAGAAAAAAATAAATTGCCTTTTTTATTGTACCCTTTGCCAGACATTTTCATACTTTGACTCAAGGCAAATCATTCAGGTGAGATGATTCAGTTCATTTATTACTACATGTTGAGTAATATTTCTAATTCAATCGTAATTTGGAATACGTCATAACTCTTCTTCTTCTCAACCCCCCCCAAAGAAGGAAAAATGGAATTTATGGGTGCTGAATTTGAAAGTTATGACAGTAGAAATAGCAATAGACATCTTTCAGAAATCTGTGTTTTCACTGGTACATATTCCTGAAGCTTATTCTGGTGTTGTGTTTAAAAGGCAAATCTTAGATTCAGTGAACTAGCTCATTCATGTAGCTTCATGATTTTACTGTCCATGTGATGGCTGGAAGATGGAGTGCAGAACGGCCGTACCTTAGCCAGGGGTCCTTACGTATTTAGATTTTTAATGTATATTTAAGATTCTTCCGCTTGGTTTTGAGGTCTGAGTACCTCTGAAATAAAATGCCTTTAGAAGAAGTTTTTCTCCAGTAACGTATAGTATTTTATAATTATGTAATAAATGTTAGGCTCTGCTTTTTTGGAGAAAGGAGTTAATACAGCAGGACTGAAACTGCTGTCCTTAAAACGCCTGCCTGCGAGATTGGCCCTTGGCTAGCAGCTGGGAGCTTGCATTTCGAGAAGGTTCTCACCATTCCCAGAACTGAAGATAGTGCCTCACTGCACCTAAACTCTTCCTGTAAACAGTGTGTCTTATGCTGAACATGCGTTTTCCTTCTGAGAGTCTAGATTTTGCTATGTGCTAAGGCAGAGGATGCCCAGTCACCAGCCCCCAGTAAAACCCCCCGGCAGTGAGTCTCTAGTGAGCTTCCCTGGTAGACAACTTTTCACAAGTGTTGTGACAACTCGTTGCTGGAGGAATTAAGTGTGACTACACCTGGAGAGGACTCTTGCAAGCTTGCATCTAGAATCCTCTGAACTTTGCCCCATGCACTTTCCCTTTGCTGATTTTGCTCTTTATCCCTTTGGTGTAATAAATCACAGCCCTTAGCACGACTATATGCTGAGTGCAGTGAGTCCTCCTAGTCAATCACTGAATCTGTAGGTGGTCTGGAGGACCCCTGGCACAGCTTTCCCCTTGTAATTTGAGAACAGTGATTTGGGATAAATATATGTGTATAATAATTAAATACATTGCCTACATTAAGTTAGATGTTTGCATAGTGTAAGAAAAAAAAAACACATCTTCGTTTCAGTAACACTATAAATGCTCTGTGACCCACTGTTTTTCAACTTTGAGTTGTGGATTGTGTTCAGACAAGTACTCATGGTTATTTTATAGACTCAAACCTCAGTCTTCCTGGTCCTGTCTTGTTAGATCTCTAAAGCCCTGATTTTGTGGCCTGAATACAGGCAATCTGTGTTTTAAAATTAGTTTCATCAGGACTCTGAGTTTACAGAGACTGAGTTAGTCTGTCTAGATTTATCACGCTAAGATGACGAGACACAAAAGTTGGACCACAAAAATATCGGGAACATATTTATAAGTCTGCCTTTCCTCCTATTTCCTGCCCTGGTAGTTCATTTTTTCTTAAATAACAAAGGCTAATTGTTTATAAAATGTTATCCTTATAATACTAGTTTGTTTTACTTAGCTCCTTTGATTAATCTAGTTTTGGAAAATGAATATAATCAGAGAATTGATATTTTTAACTTTGCTTTCCATTTATTACTACTAACTTTAAAAATTTAGGTCTGATTTTTTTCCTGAATGTATTTCCTGAGATTTTGTTAAAAAGTAAAACATTCTAGATTTTATTTCTTTACTATTTTTGTTCTAATAGTTTGCTCTCCTGTAAAATTTTGTATATCTTTCTGTCTCTAAAGACAACACATCTATTTTACGTTTCATTGATTCATAAAATATAATAAAATAAATTATTTGAAAGCATTAAAAATTTGATTTATTCCTATCAGTTTAATCTTGTGGTGATTTTTTTTTTTTTTTAGGATTGTTTATGTTGTTTAGACATTGTTTTAGGTTAAGAGCATTTTAGAAGTCTAGAGAATAGACTTCAGTATTTTTTTAACCCATTAGAACTTTTTAATTAGATGTTCCATTGTCATTATTGTTTCTTTTCTGATTACCACAGGAAATTCTTTTTCTAATTATCCATGCCAAGAATATCTTTACTAACATAGTTACAGCTAAATATGTCTTTTTCTTTTAATATGTTAAATGCAGTTTTATTACTCCTTTTGGTCAAAAAAAGAATAGATTAAATATCGTAGCAACAGGAATCAATACAATATTTAGTAACTCTGCCCTTTAGTCAACTATGTGATATTGGGCAATGCTTTCTTTTCAATTGTTAAGTTCACATCATCTCCTTTTTCTGTTTTTCATTGAGTTGCAGCATCATTGGCTCTTGTTTTTTTTTTTTAAATAGATAGTAGGACACAGTTTTTACATTTGAACTTGCATCTTCCTGGAAAACTTTCAATCCATGAGATTTATGTTAGAAATTGACAGCAAATGTTCACAGGCCCAAGCTGGTGATGGAAATGAGTAAATAGGATTGGTATAAGAAACAGCAGGGACTGGGACAAGCTACAAAATATATGTTCCATCTACAGAAATTCAATTTGAAAAATTTAAAGTACTCTGCAAGCTAAGCAAAACAGTAGTGCACATCAGATCAGGCCAGACAGTTTGTGATCTCTGGTTTACATATTCATATCTTCATACATCTGTCCAAGATATTTAGTATGTGAACAGGTTTTGTTCCTACTCTGGGATATTTTTGGCTAAAAATATCTTTCCATTTACCTTTCAAAAGTAAAATATACATTACCAGTCAAATGGCCAAATTAGAAAAATATATCCATTCCAAAACATTATTTACAAAGGATTATTTATATGCAAATTTATTCATATCTCCTTTCTGAAATAGTCATTTAGCAAACTTGTTAAAAAAGTATAGACGTGGGGCCAGCCATGTGGCCTAGTGGTTAAGTTCGATGTGCTCCGCTTTGGTGGCCTGGGTTTGATTCCTTGCTGCAGACCTACACCACTTGTTGGTGGCCGTGCTGTGGCGGCGACCCACATACAAAAATAGGGGAAGACTGACACAGATGTTAGCTTAGGGGAAATCTTCCTCAAGCGAAAATAGAAAGATTGGCAGCAGATGTTAGCTCAGGGCGAATCTTCCTCAACAAAAACAAAAAAGTATAAATGTGCTTCCTTTCAATTTTTCTGTGAACTGCTCTGAAAAAATATAGTTCATTAATTTTAAAAAAACTTCAAAAAAAGTTTCAATATTAGAAATTCCTATACAAAATAGAGTAATTTTGATCTTATTCAGTTGAAGAATACCTCTTTGTTTTTATTCATTTGTTTTTATTAGACAGAATATTTTTCCTTAAATCCTAAATAAATATGTATTAATAGAAACATAATCAAATTCTCCCTTCATCATGGCTTGGACCTAATAATCTAAAACCAACCTCCCGGCTTCCTTTCATATCTACCGGATTGCTTGGATTTCTGTTTTTTCATTTCTTTTTTTTAACTTGCAGTAAGTTTTCAAAACTCAAAGTAGCTTATTTAAAGCAGTTAATTACCAACAACACTCATCTTTCCCCAAAGTTTAGATTTACAATTCTGGAGTTGATTGTGATGACTTAATTTCCACTTATGTTGGATTGCTCTTTAATATATGGAAGGTTTAAGAAAATACATAAATTTCAACTGGGTTAGAGATTTGTGTACACTGTTACTGCTTTGTCATTAAACTAAATGAGGTATTAAAGTCTTAAAACCACAATTATAATAAGATAGAGAACTCAACCATAACTCTATGACTAAAGAAAATACTAATTGATGATGCCCTCTTTTCAATCGTCCAAAATAAGCTTGTTTCATGTGGCGTTTTTTAATTGAGTTATAACAGTTCTTTATTTTCCTTCTGTTTTTATGGATGTGGGACTCTTTAACTTGTAGAACTTTTTACTTTATTAAACATGTGTTTTTAGTAATTATGTCTCTTTTTTTTTTACCCCCACAAATACAAGTCTGGTAATGTAATATTGCTTATCGAGTGGTTGATTTTAAAAGTCTTTTTTTTCTTTTACTTTTTATTCTGAATTGTGTCTGTTTGTAACTGTAGAATGAGGAACTATTTTAAGCAGGCAAACATTGAAGGCAATTTTTCTACTGATAGTGAAACTGTATTTTCTAGAAGGAGAAACTAAATAACTGGTTATAATATTACATGAAAAATCTTGATGAAAATTCACGAACTGACAGATTTTGTTTTGTTTTTTATTTTAAGCACTACCATGTAGTAATCACTGCACAGTTGCTGAGGACACAGCAGTGAACAAGACAGAGTCCCTGCACTTTGGACCCAACTTACACACTTTTTTCTGTTTTTCTCAGATATTAAATGATTTTGCAGCTAAACAAATTTAATAATTTTTGCTTTTAAAATGAATTTCATCAAACATGAGATAAATTATTAGTAGTTTTTTGGATTTTTATGTGATGTTATTTCTTCAAACATCATGGTTCCTAAGGCAGAGATTTATAATTTTAACTAACACTCTCAGCAAATGATGTATAACAATTAAGGAAAACATTATATACATTGTTCTTAAATATATTTCTCTAATATTTTAGCTGGGAAGTTTTAAGATTCCTTCTGTCAAACATAAGATGGTGGTTGGAAGAATATGGCTTTGATGGATTTCGTTTTGATGGTGTTACATCCATGCTCTATCACCACCATGGAATTGGTAGGTACCCTGATATATTATGGATATAACTAATGATTTTATTTTATTTTTTACTGGAAGATTTATAACCAGGTTTGGGGTTTAGTTAACAGAAGCGGCAATGACTGTTATTGTTGGCTTGATTTTTATTCCATTGTGTATGTCTTTTCTCTAGTCACTTCTGATCTTTTTTTGGCAAGAGGTTGGGTGTAAATACATTGTGTAAGTAAATGAAAGATAATGATTTTCCTTGAAATATATCTACTTAATAATATGCTATCCTTAATATGTAGCTTTCTTTTTAGAATGTTTTTTAAGGCAATCATTTATTGCAGCATCCTCAGCGTGTGAATGTGACGGCATTTGCAATGAAAAATAAATAACAAAAATAATAAATGAGAGCATTGTGAACATGTGGGTTCCTTTGCATATCAAACATTGAAGAAAATATGTATATTTTAAATACAGATGTACTCAGTTAAAATTAAATTGTAAATTAATTTGTAATTAAAATATTGATCAGAGATCTTTAGTTTAAAAGTTGTATAAAGAAGTAGGATCACAGAATCCTAATCCCTCAATAGATAACATGATGAACAGTTATTATTTTTTAATGGCCAAATATTTACCAACAGCAACCAATCCAAAAAAGGGATTTTAGACTGTAAATCTTGAGAAGTGGCTGCCAAGGAAAGAATCTATATTCAAAGCATGCTGTTATCTGTTCTTAATCATGGTGCTCCCCGCATGAAATGTTCCTAGGAGAGAAGTTGAATCTATAAAACATGACAGCTTTTATTGATATCTTCCAGTTTGGAGAGAAGCTGACTTAGGGGATGAAAAAGGCAAGCATGGCAAAATTCCATAAAGATCCTTTCCTAGATTAAAACACCTACATGCCCCTGCAGAACCTCCCTCTGCTGAGGGCTAGGTATTTTCCAAGGAATTTTGGAATTGGGGAAATGAACTGAAGTCCGTGGATATGGGATATGCTTTTTACGGGTAGAGAGCCCAAGAAATAGTAAAGAAAAACATTCTGAGTTACTTGACATGTTTTCCCTCTTTGAAATGAGAAGAAAAAAAACCCAAAACTGAAATTGCAAAAGAAAACATAACATACCAGAAAAAAATTGAGATAAAGCAATTAACATTGACACAGTGTTTCATTTATAAAATACAGTGATAAAGAGAAAAATTCATCAGGTGACATCTAGGAAGAAAAAGCAATTTACCTGCATGGAAGAAAAAAAAATGGCCAGACTCATACTACTGTATTGCCAACAGCAATGTCTACAAAATTCTTAGGGAAACAAAGTGTGACTCAAGAATTTGATAGTTGAATTGCCATTGAGTTATAAATTTGAAAGAACCTGCAGAATAAATCTTCCATAATTAAACGTGAAAATATCCTTCACTGATGGAATCCAGCAAACTGAAAAAAGGGAGTCAAAATAAAGAACTTAGATAAAGGGAAGCAGGAAAAAAGGCAGGTGTTGATCACTAATTTGATTTAATTAAAAATAAGAGCAAACAGCTGAAGGACTAGAAAGCAAATGGTATAACCCAAGAAGTGAAATATGCCTTAAGCAACCAAAATTAGGTGGTGGGGGAAGAGGAGGTAGGAGAATGTTAAAATCTTTTTGTCCTCGTAGGAAATCCATATTGTATAAATTGAAGCCCATATTTAAAATAATATAAATATTATGTCTCACTTTTATGAGGGTTTTCATATGTGCTTTTCTTTATCTCATGGGGACCTAATAGGAGCTAGCTAACATTAACATCTCTTGATGTGACAAAAAAAAATATGTCTAAAGTTGAAATTTAGAATTCTTTTCAGTATCATTTCACTTTATTTTTCTGCTGTAAAATTCAGTTAAATTAAAATTTAAAATCAAAATGTTTTTGTTTGCTTTTATAAAACAAAAATTGAATTGCAGGATTGTCTGAACTCTGGATGTTGATATGGAGTACTTTTCTGAGTTGAATATAGATTTACTGATGATAACACCATGTGGGATCAAGGCTTATTGCACTTTGCTATGATAACAAAAGTGTTATCAACAAACTAATTCGTGGGGGCATTCGTGTAGAGTTAAGACTTGCATGTTAACGTAATGCATCCATATTGATTTTCTGTTCTCTAGGTGAAGGTTTTTCAGGTGATTACCATGAATATTTTGGACTACAAGTAGATGAAGATGCTTTGATTTATCTCATGCTGGCAAATCATTTGGTTCACACGTTGTATCCGGATTCTATAACAATAGCTGAGGTAAAGCTGTAATGATGTCCACCCTCTGACCCCCTTTAATAGAGAACAATTGTCACCACACAATATTTGAATCATCAATCTCACGTTGTCAATAATTGCATAACTGAAATTGTTCCCTGACTATACTGTGGTTACCTTGAATGGGTGGCGCATTCTTTAGAATTCCCTGTTTTCCTATTAGGAGATAGTGTACACTAATTACTTGTCATTCCATTGTTAAAAAAAGAAAATGCCCTTGGTTAGAAAGTGAAATATCCTAATCAGTGGACAGGTCCTTCCACCATGAGACCTTAGCAGAGAAAAGAATTGAATACTAATGTGCGTCTGTCTATGTATTTATTTATTTATTTTTCTTTCCTGGTTTAATCATTAGAGATGGCATGGATCGCTGCCCACCAGCTTCTCTGAAGCCTGTCTTGTTCTGATGCGATTACCTTTCTTGTTTACGTTATTGCTCTCGGATTGCCAAACATTCACTAGTTATTCATGATTACTGAAGGTTCATGATTAACTCTCCCAAAGCTGCACTGTAATGATATAATTCAGTATATGCATAATTGACAATTCCCCTCTTGGTGATAAATGTGATAAATTAAGAAGTTTGTTAAATGCTTATGCTAATTTAGATTTAGTACTAAAATCCCCTTGGTTTTCTGAGTTTTCTAACTAGGAATTATTATTAAAATTGGATTTAGTATGTTAAAACTGTTCTATACAAAATGCAATGGTTGGCATGTGAAAATAGTAAGACTGTTGTTAGAAGAGTCAGAGTTAAGGGATATTTTCACATTGTTGGCGTTAAGTTCATTGGAATGAATGCAGGAGTGACAGTGTCCTTCCTGTGGTATTTTTTGTGTGTATAGGATTTTTTTCTATCCGTTGTTTTTCAAAATCCCAAATCTCCGACTAGGTGGTATGATTTCCTTGTTTATCTCTGCATAGAGAACAGTTACTCAGGCCTTTCACCTACTAAATATCTTCTAGGAATAGAGCAATGGACCCTAAACTCCTGGAATAAATTCTTACATAGAATTTAAAAAACCCACAATTACAATACCATTTTGATACCCTGTATTATTTCACATGCTCTATCTACCTACATTTGGTCATAGCTTATAAATCTTGCTAATACTTGATGTGCTGAATATCTTTTAATGTCAATCAGAGCGTATTTTAAACTTATTTTGTCTTTTATATATTTTAATTTTGTCTGTCAAACATCAAGAAAGTTAATTTGTCAGTTGTATTTATGGCAATTCAAAGCAGAGACATTATGTGACAAACTATATAAATAATTAATGACAGCACAAATCAAAAGTGCATACTGAAGAAAAGCAATCATTTAATACATGAAACTTAAAATTGTTACATCGATCTTTCCATTCATTTCAAGTAAAATAGTTTCATCATCTAGGGAGCTCTTGTCTGATTATCACTGTTTCTACCAATGAAACTTTGAGCCTATGGCCTACTTTATATTACTTGGTTTTAGATTTTTTTTTTTAAACAAGATGTGTCTTCAATTTATTCTACTTAAATTGAAAACTACTTCAATTTCAATATGTCACTTTTCAGTCTAGTGGGAGTCTCTTTAAAATGTGGAATTGATCCTCATGAACTTTTTTTTAAAGAAAGAAATCTGGTGTAATGAATAAGTAATGTAATTTTATATAAAGTCCTATAGTAGAAATTTGAATTTATTTTGGCAGTTATTAAAATTGAAGCCTTTTTTTCTACAACATGTCTACCATTCCACATTGTTATATTTGTTATATTAATTAAAAATATTTTTTATTGAGGTTTTCCCCCTCCCCTCTGGGATTGTTATAAGTGACATTTAGATATTAAAGAATTAAAACCATTTTAACTTCATTTGAAACACATATGGTTATTTTAATACACTATGTTGGTATCAAGTTTCTGTATTAAAAGTTCATTTATTTTAGTCATCTTTATGTTTATCTTTTTTATCTTTTAAGATTTTAAAAGGATAGTCAGTAATTCTCCATTTTCAAAAGAAAGCTACAAGTATCACATATGCATTAAAGGGGCAGCTTTCTGGGATTCAGATTTAGGAGTCAAGACCAGTTGGTGTCCAAATATTTTTCTTAGATTTTATTGCCTATCAAATTATTTCCTAAAACTACCTTTAGACCAAATATAGAATGCACCTTATTATTTTTTTGAAAAAAATTATCTTGATCTTTAATACCAGCCTATCACCAGTCTTATGAAAACTCCTCTGAGAAGGCATTGTGTCTTTAGTTCGGATGCCTAACACGGGTGCCTGATATTTAAAACACAGTCAGCCAGTGTTTATAAGGAATTGAACTGAATACCTATCATATCTGTGAAAATGTGACGTATTTTGAAAAATATAACTTCTTTTCAAATGGTTTCTTTTCTGTTAACCATTCTTTTTTTTTTTTTTGCTTTTTTCATTTTTATAAAGTACTATGTAGAAATAGGATATTATTGCCAAATATTTTATTTTTCCATGGATGTATTTCACCATGTACTATATTTAACTCTACCTCTCTTCCATTAGAAAACAATTAATAAATTATTTTGGAAGTCCAGGGAGGTCATATATTTCTTTTTCCCAGCTTTTTTGTGGGAAGAGTATGGGGATGGTGTTGCGGAAGAAGCATTTGAGTTAAGTCCTGGAGGCTTAAGAGTATGTGATAGTCTTTTATAGGAAGTAAGGATAATAATCCAAGTAAGAGTTTGGGCAATGGCATGCATAGAAAAGCTTGTGACAAGCACAGGGAAGAGTAAATATTTCAAAGTGGATGATGTTTTTAATACTTGAAATGAAATAGTGGAATTAATGGTGGAAAGATGTAGGTCTCTCCATTGCGCTTTCTGTGTACTTCAGTTAACAGTAATAACAGCTACAGCACACTGTCATTTCATGATAGTAAGTGTGTGTATGTTTATTTAGGTCCTAGTTTATCAATCCCGAAGGTCAAATATTATGTGTTATTTATCTTTAAATCCTCGACAGCACCTTCATTCATTCACTCAGCAAATATTTATTGAGTTCCTGCTTTGTGCCAGGTTCTATTCTACTCCTCTGGATTCTTGGCATATATCAGTGAACGACAGCAACAACAAAACTCCTGCCTCGTGAATCTTACATTCTAATAGCAAGTGAGCAGGCAGATAATCAAATAGTAAATATCTTCAGTGCTTCAAGTATGATTGTTGAATTGAATCTTAAGCTAAAGAATTTGAGTTTTCAATGTTGGCTATTGAAAGCTATTGATGGGCAGTGATAGAAGCAGACTCTCTCTTAAGATGTTAATTTGGCTGCAGTGGGTGTGAAAAGAAACAGGAGATGGGAAATTCCATTTGGAAATACAATGGTCTAAGCCAGCAGTAATGAAAATTAAATGGAATAGAGGCTGTAGAAAGGGAACAAAGGAAAAGGGTTTGTTTGAAAGATATTGTGGAGTTAAAATTGCTAGTACTTGGCCCATATTTTGCCACAGTTGTTAGAATAACATATTTTGTTACATTAGGGTCCTTATACTAATTTTTTTTTTACTCATCTGTTTGTTATTTATTTGATTATCAGTAACCTAGTGGTGGCATGACGGAGTAGAAAGACACCGTCGGAAGGCCTGACATCTGAATCCTGACTCTACCTTTGAGAAGCATGTGTCTTTTAGAGATCCCTTCACCTCAATAAGCCTAGGTTTCTGTATCTTCTCAGTGAAGAATATCCACGAGATAACCTCCAAGACCCTTCCCAAGTGTAACCGACTATAGTGAAAGCCATCTTATTGCTTCACTCTTAATGTACTAACACTACTGTGTAAGTCTAAGAAACTATGTTTTAGCAATAATCGTTTTACTATTCTATATTATCTATGTGATACTAAGGGAAAAAAAATAACTTCATGAGATCGAAGTTGTCCTGCAGTGGAAAGCATTACACAAAATCTCATTGGGAAATGAGATATGCTATCACAATTTTATCTACTTTTACAGTCATGCTCTCAAAACATTCCAAAAATTATTGTTTTTATTTATTGGCTCAGACTTTGCTGTCAGAAGAACATTTAGTAAAAATTTGAGCAGTGTGAGCTGCTAATGCTGATGTACTTTCTTTTAGGATGTCTCAGGAATGCCAGCTCTGTGTTCTCCGATTTCCCAGGGAGGGGGTGGCTTCGACTATAGATTAGCCATGGCAATTCCAGATAAATGGATCCAAGTAAGATTTTATGTAATTTTTTTTCCTGTGGATATATGTGTTATGTTGGTTTATTTATTATTTCTTCGATTTGTTTCTTAGTTGTGCTCATTAGTTACAGATACTATAATTGAAGTATTCAATTCTTGTATTAGTATGTTGATTCTTGTGCTCTTTAATAAGGTGCTTCTCAAACCTCTAAAAATTCTTATTTAAAGTATTCATACATTCATTATTCAGGCAAGGGAAAATGTGATTAATATAATGTTAGCTGTGTAAATGGAATTTTGCATTAACAATGCAATTATATGAAACTTTAGTGCTCTATATTTAAAACACATTAAAGTTCATCAAAGCATCCATTTCTGCCTGCAAATCATCAATTGATGTAGAAGTTACTCCTTAATTCCCCATACTTGCTTCATAGTATGGTTTTTCCTCAACAGATTTGGATTCATCCATTCCTTCATTCAGCATTTAAAAGTCCTTACCATGTGTCAGGCACTAGGAATGAATAATTGTAGATCATTTCTAATACAATTTTATTAAATTTAATGACAGTTCAAGTAGTTTGGGTTATATTTTGTTTCATTTAATGTTTACCTAAAAGACTAAAATTGTTATATATACTTGGATTTGATACAGAACGTTTTTGAGTGGCCAAGTCTGTAATCATAGGCTGAATATGTGTAAGGAGTCAGATATGTATCAAATAATCACAGCTTTCTGATGAGCCCTCGAGGACAGAAATGAACTGGTGCCGTGAGATCACAATGGTAGAAGTGCTTAACTTTGCATAGAAAAACCACAGAGCCTAATCTGAAGGAAGTGGTTACTGTAATCATCTCTTAACTGTCTTTCCGATACCCCTGACAATTTGTGCAGTACACAACTGTGACATTAAATCTCTACCAACACAACTTCTCCTTCTTCATTTATAATGATTCTTCAAACATTGTCAGGTCAACAGGCAGGTGTTTTACAAAGAGTATTAGACTTAGAAGTCAAACAAAACAACAAAAACAAGTTTTCTAGCTTTAATACCTGAGAAAGTCACTTTATATTTGTTATTTAAAAAAAAATGCTGTGATCTTCAAGTTTCTCACCTTGGTTTAAGGTTCTTCATCCACCCACCATCTCTTACTATTTCTAGTCTTCCATGCAGACTTTTCCCCCTCACAAGTGCCAAATATTACCTTTCTAACCTCCTACTGAAAAGCCTTCACAGTCTTTGTGCAGATTCAAGAACATTTCTAGGTATATCAACCTACGATTATTTTCCAGTCAATCATAGCTCACGTGGGATGTTCCCTTCTCTGAACCATGAGGGCAGTTTCTTTTTGAATCTTTAACTTACTAAACACAGTACCTTGTATGCTCAAGGTACTGTATGGGCAGGACAGCATACACATGTCCTCTGTTCAGGATATGACCATCCTGTCCTCTCAGATTGTAAATTCTCTGAAAGCAGATGTCATCTTCTGTTTTATGTAATTATTTAAAAATCTTTTTGCATCACCAAAGTGAGGTTCTTAGTTAATAAGACTAGGGAGAGTTAAAATAATATTTAAAAAAAAAAAAAAACGAAGACAGGATTTTCCCTTACTTTTATAAGCTGTGCATTTAAAAAAACAATTCCATAAATTACTATCCTTCCCTCAAATGTCAATAAAACACACAAGAGTATTAATCCAAATGACAACTGTACCCAGCGTGTATGTAGCATGCGTTATCTTCCTATAGGGTATGAGTTAGATTAGAATGCTAGATTTCATTCATGTTTTTGTTATTCAGAAGCAAATTCTTGACCATTTTCTACTTGTATTTGTTTAAAATCAGTAGTTTGGAATATCATATTAGTTTAATCATTTCCTGAGCAAATATTTGACTATCTAAAATATGCCTAATTTGCTGTACCTCTTTTCATTTTATTTGATTGTTTTTATTATCTGATAACTGAAAGGTTCATGTAAAACTGATATAAATGTTTAATTGAATTCATTCATTTATCCATGAATTCCACCATATATTTATTGTGCATCTAGTACTTTTTATTATATATAGTTTTTAAATTAAACTTTTTATATTAAGATAATTGTAGATTCACGTACCATTGTAAGAAATAATACAGTGAGATCTGGTGTCTTCTTAACTAGTATTGCCCAGTGGTGACACCTAACAAAGCTATGGTACAGTATCACAGCCAGGATGCTGACATGGATACAGTCAAGATACAGAACGCTTTCATCACCAGAAGATTCCCTCGTTGCCTTTATAGCCTTTATAGCCACACCTACTTCCCTCTTGCTCCCATCACTCCTTAACTTTGGCAACCACTAATCTGATCTCCATTTCTATAATTTTGTCATTTCAAGAATGTTATATACAATATGTAACCTTTCAAGATTGCCATTTTTTCACTCAGCGAAGTTCTCTCCCGCTTGCTGCATGTATCAATAGTATATTCCTCTTTACTGCTGAATAATATTCCATAGTATGGATATACTGCAGTTTGTTTAATCATTCGCCCATTAAAAGACATTTGAGTTGTTTCCAGCTTTTGGCTGTCATGAATAAAGCTGCTATAAACCTTTGCCTACAGGTTTTTGTATGTCCATAAGTTTTCATTACTCTAGGATAAATACCCAAAGGTGCAGTTACTGGGTCATATAGTAGTTGGATGTTTAGTTTTTTAAGAAACTGCCAAACTATTTTCCAGCCTGGCTGCACCATTTTACATTCCCGCCCGCAACCCTGGAGAGATCCAGGTTCTGTGCATCTTTGCATAGCAGCATTTGCTCTTGTCACCATTTTTTATTTTAGCCATTCTAATAGGTATGTAGTGATATCTCACTGTGGTTTTAATTTGCATTTTCTTAATGCCTTATGATGGCGAACATCTTTTCAAGTGCCTATTTGCCTTCTGTATATCCTCTTTGGTGAAATGTCTGTTCATGTCTTTTGCCCGTTTTCTAATTGGATCATTTCTTTACTGTGGAGTTTTTAGAATTCTTTGTATAGTCCAGATTCAACTCTTTTGTTGGATATGTGGTTGACAGATATTTTCTCCTAGTCTGTTGCTTGTCTTTTCATCCTCTTGATGTGGGCTTTCACAAAGCAAAAGTTGTTTACTTTAAATTTGATGAAGACCAATTTATCTTTTTTTTTTCCTTTAGAGACCTCTCTTTTGGTATCAAGTCCAAGAATTCTTTGACTTTCCTATGTCTTCTATTAAACATTTCATAGTTTTACTTTTATATTTAAATCCATGATCCATTTTGAGTTAAATTTTGTACAGTGTGTAAGACTTAGATTGAGGTTTTTTGGTTTTTTTGCCTATGGATATCCATCTCTTCCAGCATGATTTGTTGAGAAGTCTGTCCTCCTTCCATTTAGTTGTTTTTGTGCATTTGTCAAAAATTGAGCTTATTTGTATAGATCTATACATTAGTTTCAAATTCTTGCTGTTTCTAATTACCGTAAACTTAATGGCTGAAAACAACACAAATTTACTATCATATAGTTCTATAGTTTGTAGGTCACAAATCTGAAATGGGTCTTACTAGGCTTAAAACCAAGGCATTGGCAGAGCTGTGTTCCTTCTGGGGGCTCTAGTTTCCTTGACATCTTTAGCTTCTAAAAGCCACCAATATTCCTTCGCTCATGGCCCCTTCCTCCATCTTCAATGCCCGCAGGGTAGCATCTTCAAATCTCTCTCCTGCTCTGACAACTCATGCTTCCTTCTTAGAAAGATGCCTGTAATTACATTGGGCCCATCCAGGTAATCCAGGATGATCTTCCCATCTCAAGGTCCTTAACTTCATCAAATCTCGGAAGTTCTTTTGCCATGTAAGGTAACTTGTTCACAGATTCTGGGCATTAGGATATGAACATCTATGGGTGGCTATTATTCTGCCTAAACAGTCTGTCCTCTGGTGCCCAACGATTCACACTGTAGTTAAGGGGGATGGCTAAGCACGTGTGAATTCCATAGGCAAGAAAAGTCAGCAAAGGAAGATACAAGCAGGCCTGAACCCCATTTCTTATACCAAAATCTGCATTAGTTTTCTATTGCTGTGTAACAAATTATCTCAAACTTAGCAACTTAAAACAGTACTCAGTTATTTTCTCACGGTTTCTTCAGAGGACATCCATCATATTCAGAGGTCCCGTCTACACTCTAGGTAAAGGATTACACAAAAATGTGAACACGAGGGAGTAGGAATCCTGGGGGCCATCTTAGAATTCTGCTCATCGGAGTGTATTAACACTTTGGACAGAAAAATGAGCCCACACAGAAAGAGTGTGTTGAGTAAAAGAGAAGAGGCTATTTTTAGGACATAATTCTGAGGAGCACCAACTTTTATAGGAGAGGCAGAGAAAGAGACTTTGCAGGATGCCTAGAGTGGTGGGAAAACAAAACAATCAAGAGTTTCACAGTGGTAGAGAAAGCATTTCAGGGAAGTGATAGGGTCCACATTGCCAACATGTACAGCAAGCATTTGCCTAAGAAAGAGCGATTGCTGACCTAAGAGACAATCTCTGAGATCTTGGCAAGGTCATTTTGCATTGAAGAGGTGGTAGGGGGTCAGAAGCCAGATTGGAGACTGAGTGGCAACTGAAATGGAGACAAAAATATGTGTTCTGTTGGGGCTGGCCCTGTGGTGTAGTGGTTACATTTGGAGCACCCAGGTTCACGGGCCTGGATCCCAGGCACAGACTTACACCACTCATCACGCCGTGCTGTGGGGGTAACCCACATACAAAATAGAAGAAGACTGGCACCAATGTTAGCTCAGGGCTAATCTTCCTCAAGCAAAAAAAAAAAAAAACACATGTGGTCTGTTAAGGTGATAGTTATTTCATGATAATTAGCCTTTGAACTTTGAAATCATAATTGTTTAATTATCACTTTTTAAGAATGGAACAAAACACTATTCCTGACAAAATGTTTTTCATTCAAACTGAAAAATGTAGCAAGTAATATATCTCTACCTTGTGAATGTTACGGAAAGACATATTGCACAACAACCCTTTAGCGTGGTCATTAATCAAGAGGTAGAAATTGTTACAGGGAAAAAGAGGTTGCAGAAATCCTAAAGTGCAATGATCAAACCATCTGCACAAAAGCAAACACACACATACTATAGCACTGTCATTTGGACAGTGTGTATAAAAGCTGTGATTTCAGTAAAAGTTTAAACAAAGATATCTTTGCTATATGGGTGCACTTGTATCTACATGTCAAATAATTTGGATTGATATGCTGTATACCTCAGATTGGGATTTAAAGTAAGAACACTAATGGTTTTTTCAAATTATTTTCTCTCTTGGATCTAGCTACTTAAAGAGTTTAAAGATGAAGATTGGAACATGGGCAATATAGTGTACACACTCACAAACAGACGCTACCTTGAAAAGTGCATTGCTTATGCAGAGAGCCATGATCAGGTAAATGAATATGTGTATAAATTCATTCTCTCTCTCAGTTTATTAATGTACCTAAAGAAACGTATCTAAATACAAATTTGTATGGTTTAATACAGGTAATATAACTAATTATATGTAATTCTATCTATATACATCTTTATATGAAAGCTACTCATACTTGAAAAACATTTTAAAATTAATTTGTAGATCTGTAAATTCCAGCTTCAAAATGCAGTACCATTTTGGGGCCGCTTGGTGGCGCAGCGGTTTAGTTCGCGCTTGGCAGCCTGGGGTTCACGGGTTCGGATCCCGGGCGCTGGCTGATGCACCGCTTGTCAGCCATGCTGTGGCGGTGTCCCATATAAAGTAGAGGAAGATGGGCATGGATGTTAGCTCAGGGCCAGTCTTCCTCAGCAAAAAGAGGAGGATTAGCAACGGATGTTAGCTCAGGGCTGGTCTTCCTCACAAAAAAAAAAAGCAGTACCATTTTTACCCTGCCAAACTGTAAATGACAATTGCAAGTGTTATTTTACATGTTTTCCTTTGTTATAATGAGAGGAATATTGGTGCTGATCCAGGTTTAATTTCCATTTTAGGTTTTCTTTTGTACCTTTTGACAAGCTTTTGTCATTTTTTTCCTCAATCACTGAAATCTGTTAATTGGTCACCCTGACCCCTGTCCCTCTCAGCTTCAGCCCATCCTCTCTAATGCAGCCAAAGTATTTTCCAAAGAGCAGAGCTCATTTTGTCAACCCAGCTCTTTTGGTTGAAACTTGTCATTCACAGCCACTCATATCCTGGCCCAAGTCAAAGTTTCCACCTTCATCCTCTGCTCAACCCTCCAAGCATTCTACTCTTCAGTATTGTAAAATTCCCACCCGTTGCTGATTAGGTCAACCTCGTTCCAGTCTTGTACTTTTCCCCACATACCTGCAAATGCCTACTTCACCTGGAAGCTCCTGCAAAGACGTAATGCCCTGGCTCAGATAGCACATTCTGTTTAAAGCCTTTGTCCGGCTGGGTAAGGAGAAAACAGCTGCCTCATCCTCCACGTTCTCATCATGTTTTAGGCAGAACGTCTGTTTCCATTACCTTTTGTGTTTCCAGCCTTAGCACTGTGACTGTTCCCAGTAGTCACTCAATAAACCTAAATAAATGGGGAAAAAAGGCCGTTTAGTTATTTAAAGCCATATTAATCCTCATAAACATAACATAAAATGTGGTCTTTATACCTTAAAAAAGAGATAACAAAAAATTTTGAAATTATTTGCAGTATTTGTATTAAGAAAATTGAAGCTCGAACAATAAACTTCTCTGTTATTTCAGCAGAAATTGGCCATTTAAGGTAAACAGGTGGTTTTTCAGGTATCTCCTCTAATTACTAAGAAAGTGTAAGTAGACCAGAGGTCAGCTACTAATGCCCGTGGACCAAATTCTGCCTGCTGCCAGTTTTTGTAAAGTTAGTTGGAACACAGCCATACTCATTCATTTACATATTGTCTAAGGCTGCTTTTGAGCCATAATGGCAGATTTAAGTAGTTGAGACAGAGTAAGTGGCCCACAATGCCTAAAATATGTACCGTGTCGCCTTTACAGAAAGTTTGCTGACTCATGAAGTAGACATATGCTAAATTTTGCATCTTCCAAATTAGGGCAGTGCTGTCTTTTCAGCCTAAACTGCCCATAGAGCAGGTCAAATAAATACCCATGAAAATACCAGAACCAAAATGTAACAAAATAAGAAATGAATAATATTAATTTAAGGATGCGGGGAACCCTTCACCAAATACATAACTACATGGAAACTAAAATACATGTGTAAATTCTATCTTTCTATTGCAACTTCTAGCAGTAGAAGTTGTAGCACATTTTAAGCTCCCAATACCTGTTTATTTTGTATGAATAAATGAAAGAAGAAATAAATGAGTGGAATAAACAAATTGAAGATGAAACTGATAGTTACTTTCATAATTTCCCTCCCAAAGTGTACAGAAACATTATAGATTTACTAAGAATTATTTCATACTTTAAAGATTCAGGTAATTCTGCCTTGTATTACATATTGTCAGGAATGTACAAAATGATGCAAGTTGCCTAGTTCTTTCTAAAAGCAAATGTACATTGACTCTTGCACCTGATAAAAATTATAAATATGTATGTTTATAAAATAAATAATATCGAAATATATATCATAGTAAAATAGAAATATATACATATAGTAAAAATCTAAGCGGAAGTTATCAAAATAATTTTATAATAGATTCAGAGGTTAGAGAAATAAACACAGTTATACATAAGAATATAATTAAACAGTTCAAAACAAGTGACAAGGACAAATTGTTTGAGAGAGTGCTGTCTAATAACAATTAACAAATATATTTATATCTTATGTGCATTGTTTTCAAACTTTTTTGGCAGGGCAGCTTTATTTTCAACCTAAGCTTATATGGAACTCTCATGTCAGACTGAAGCTGCATCTTATTGGTACATGTATTAGTCTGCTAGAGTTACCATAACAAAATACCACAGACAGGGTGGCTTAAACAGAAATTTTTTTCTCACAGTTCTGGAGTCTGGAAGTTCAAGATCAAAGTGTCAGCAGGTTTAGCGTAGTGAGGCCTCTTCCCTGGGCTTGCAGACAGTCATGTTCTCTGTGTCCTCACATGGTCTTCTTACCGTGTGCAGGCATCCCGCTGTCTCTTCCTCTTATAAAGGACACCACTCAGATTAGATTAGGGCCTCACCCTTAAGACCTCATTTAACCTTGATTACCTCTTTAGAGGCCCTACCTCCACATACAGTCACTTTGGGAGTTAGGACTTCAACATAAATATTAAAATAAGTCAGAGAACAAAGAGTCTGCTTTGATAAATCAAAAAAATATGAACTCTAATATAGATAACAATTACCATCTAATCAAACTTGGGGAATTCTTTTGGCAGGAACCATATTCTGAGCCACTTCTTTCTTGGCCCTCAAAATAAGGACAAGACCCACAGAATGAGTCTTGTAACAGTATTTTTTTAATGTCATTTAAATCAAAATAGATAGAGATTATGATAGGTTGTAAGTAAAAATATTTTTCTAAAAATGAAAATAGTTGTATAGAGTAATGAGATTATGGTTTAATCTTTATTCATGTTTCACTATATATTATTTTTTGTCAATGAAGAATACTTTGCATCAGTTAACTGTTGGTAACCATGAATAATTCAGATTGTTAAGAAGCCTGTCTTCTTCCACTTAGGGTCTTTCTGAGTTACCTGCTCCATTTATCAATTGTTATATTTTCATATAAAACAAATTAATTTTAGGTTAAATAACAAGTGCAATGAGAAAGCAAATTTTACATTAAAAAAAAATCAACCCTCTGCTGAAGGGAAGGAGAGTCCATTGTAATATTTATATATATATTTTATATATATAATACATATACATCTACAAACACATATACATATAGATGTTTTTTTAGAAACTCTTCCATTCTTTCAAAACAAAATCATGGTATGCAAACTGTTTTAAAATCTGTTTAGTGTTCTCAACATTATGATAAATATTTATTCCAATTTCAGAAAATCTGAAGCATCAACTTAGGTATAACCAATATTCAAGTAGCTTATCATTAGGTTTTCACCAAGCTCTTTAAAAATAAAAATCAGTCCTGAAAATAGATGTGCTCATCTTTAATGTATTTTACCAGCTCACCTTCAGCACAGAAAGTAAGTAATGGAAACTACATGAAATTAATACTAATGCACAGTTTCCCACCCTGTGTAATCATGTGTTATTTTGTGTAAATCAAAGCTGCTCAGTACCTGTTCTTCGCATTTATCTCGATGACTTTTATTTCCACAGGCACTCGTTGGGGATAAGTCACTGGCATTTTGGTTGATGGACGCCGAAATGTATACCAACATGAGTGTTCTGACCCCTTTTACTCCAGTTATTGATCGTGGAATACAGCTTCATAAAATGATTCGACTCATTACTCATGCGCTCGGCGGAGAAGGCTATCTCAATTTCATGGGTTAGTATGAGTTGAACACATATCTAGTCATTTAAAATACTAATACTACATGTGACATAAATCATGTAGAATATTTTGATTTGGCTGTTCAGTTTTAAAATAGAAAATTACTTTATTTTAATATACCTTCATGTGTAAAACTGCAAGAATTAAATTACTCTAAGATTATTGTTATACTAATACATGATGGAAAAGTAGTCTAATAGCTGGTATTTTTAATGTTGTCAACAAATGGGTGAACTATTTTTAGAACATGGAATTATTATTCTGAATTTAATCATTTTGAGTTTATCTTATTATCGTAGTGTTTGCAAATTAAACGTAAGAAGGATGTACTTGTCATGTCAAAACACATTAAGCTAATATTAATTGGTCTTCTTTGAGGTAATTGCCCAACAGTATATTTGTATTATAAATGTGAAAACCAAGGCCCAGGATATTGTGATGGACAAAAAAATCACTTTAAAAAAATGGGAAAAAATATGAATATTCAAAGATCATTGTTGTCTGAAGAATCTTGAATGATAAAATGTAGAAATCAACTAATACAGCTTTTCTGTTCTATTTGACCAATAATGACCATTTAAACATTTGAGTTTTAGGAGATTTCACCAGCTTTTAGGCTAGAGAGTGAGAGAAAGACTAGGAAATTCACATGGGAGGCTGACTTATTTTTCTATAATAAAAGCCTTAGAGCTTCAGATTACGTCCTTTCTATCTGGAAGTTTTATAAGGAATCTCAGGTTGCACTTCTAAAATCCTCTCGTTTGCTATCTTGTGGGTAGGAAGCCACGCCTAATAAACCATACACCGGATTTCACCTGCATGACCTTTGGCCGTATTCCTCTCCTCTGAGGATCACCAAAATTTGTTAATATTCCTAACCTGCCAGGAGGTGACCTCCCTGACCTGGGAGACTGCTCATCAGGAGCCACACATCAGGCCAGATTTTCTGGGTGGACACTGTATCCATAAGTAAAATCAGCCTCGGTTCTTAAAAGCAGCTGGTCCCCTTGACGCAGCAAGCATCATTAACAAATAGGGCCGTTCCAGTAAGGCCTTAGTTGCACAATCAATTTATTCAGTTGTGTCCTGTTAAACAGGTGGAGTCTATGAGCCTATGTAAATAACTATATTGCCATGTAAAGTAAAGAGAACTGGGGGTTTAGTGAGAGATTTTTAAATGTTTTATTTCATTTATAAAAGCAGAGTATATTAAATTGTTACAGTCTATAGATAGCTTAAAAAGAAAATGAAAGGGCTTCCTTATGTATGTGGAAACTAAAACAATTTTACAGAGAACCAAAATAAAATAAGACCTCTGAGTTCATGCAGTCAGTCCTATGTCATTCATTCTCGAAGCCCCCTGCATCTGAGAATTCCAGTAATGCTGACTCAGTTTACTGCTTTATTCTGGAAGTTGTGTAAGTGCTGTCACTCAGAAGCCTATACCTGAGTCAAGAGTGTCAGTAGTTTGAAGCACCTAAAAGAGTCCTTTTCCTAAGACTGTCCTTTGCTGAAGACAGTTCTAGTCTGTAGCATATAACAGAGACTCCAGGCAAGCATCGAGTAAAACAAAGACGACTCAATGGCCGTAGTTAATTTAATATTGACAATTTTCAAATAAGCAAAGTCTGATAAAAGTTCATGAGAACTATTTCCCAAGTTTTGGCCAGTATATTTCCTGAGGGTAAAAACAGATCATGGGCAGCTAGGACATTAACAAATCTCTAGTAACTTTGTAAACTTTGTGAGATATTTATATTAATATCACCTGAACTGTATATATTCAGCCGAGGGCAGGCTGAGCATCTATTCTGTTTTGGAGACTCTTCCCATGGAACTTTCAATAGTAACACAATACATAAACATAATTATTTCTAGCATCTCTTCCTATAAGGCCTGCAAATGGACTATATTGATAGTACCAAATATAATTTTGAGATTATTCTTTGATATAGGACTGAGAGATCTTTTGAAGTTTTATTCTTACTCTTGTCCTTGAAACAAATGGCTTCTAATGTTTAATTCCAATATAATACCTTTCTAAAATTCTGTCTCGGTATCTTATCTAAATCTAGCATTTCTCTACTAACTTTAAAATCAGTAATTTCCAAATGCCTCTATAATGTCTGATTATTGATGCTCTTTTATAAAATTTAATCTTTCTCCATGAGCTATGGTGACTAAATTCTTTTTTCCGTTTTCTGATCATGTCGTTGTCCTGCTTAATGGTTTCAATGACACGGTGTCCTCCAGCTGACCTGTAAGCCTCGCGTGAGTGGTCTCTGAGGGGTCTCCCTGTTGATTGCCCTGCTCCAGCCAAGCGAGTCTTTCAGTTCATTGAATGTGCCAACCTCCTTCCTCTCTGAACTCTTTATACATTTTCTTGTTCTCCCTCTTGGAACCATCCCACTCAAACCCCCTCTCCCTTTCCTGACCAAATCCTTTATCTGCAAGTCTCATTTCCTTAGGGAAGTCTTTCCTAAAGTCTCAAACTATACTGGTTTTCCCTATCCATTTTTATATCACCCTCTACTTGCCTTTCATGGCACTTAACAAGATTGCACTTGAAAAACTATTAAATACACGACTCCCTTGATAAATCTAAAACTCAGTGAGAATAGGGGTCGTCTGTATCTTATTCACTCTTGTATCTCCAGGAACTAGTAGCAACTAGCATGGTATCTAGGCCATCACAAGACTATCACATTTTTCTGAAGAAGGATATCAGATATCTACATATTTATATATATGTAGATGTATATATAATAGTACCTTGTAATATTTTTAGCAGTAGTTCATTAGCTGCAATCACCAGTTGTAGTTTTAAGCAAAGTAATTTTTTTCAAGTGTCATATAAGAAATTAATATTTAAAAAGATAAATTTAAGAAATTCTCAAGACCGAAGAGCAACTGGTTGTTTAGTCATGTTTTAGGCATTTTTAAACGTTAGTTTTCTGGAATTTTATTTCCCTCTAGTAGAGAAAGAATGAGTTAAAGGAAATAAGAAAACAATACATTTTTGTCATTTTTCATTAGAATCTGTTTCCATAAATTTGTCAGGCATTGAGATATGTTCTATTTATCAAAAATCGTTAAGACCAGTATGGGTTTTCTCAGAATGATACCAGTTTGGCTGATTTGTTTTGTTTGTTTGTTTTGTCTTATAGACTCCTAATTTTGAGTTTCAGAAAAATTCTTTCACTCTGGTTAAAGCAGAGGAATATTTGCTATGACTTTTTTGATTTGCTAGGTTAGTTATTTTAGTTGGTTATTAATAAATACATTTATATTTCCTTTTCTATCATATAGTCATATGAAAGACTAAAGTATAGAAGAGGAGAGCAGGGATGGCTAAATTATTTTTATATCACTGATCATAAGAGTGAAAATAAATTTAATAAAAGTACATTTATATTGACTTAGCATTCTGTACTTTCTAAAACACTTTCATATGCATCATCTAACTTAATCTTGATATATATATGTGTGTGTGTATTTTTTTTATAGTATGTCTTAATTCGGAAGAAACCTGGGTGGAAGTTAGAAGAGTACTAAGGTGTGCTAGTTAGATGTTCTATGTCCCATTTTGTTAAAACTGCAACTTGGAAAAGTACAGGGACGTACCTGATGTTGCACAGCTAGGAAGTGACAGCAGCTGGTCGGTTGTCTTTTTTTTCTGATTTCCAAGAAAATTACCAAAAAAATTATTCTTAGATCAATATGTAAATTGGCCACCAAAGTATAATTGATGAGTATCTTTTAGGGAAAAGGTAGAGAGCATAGTGTTTGAGAAAACTCTCTGGGCGAGCCCCCAAGCTTTCTCGCTGTGTGACCTGAGCAAGAGGCAGCTGTGTGACTCTGTGCCTCCCCTTGCTCAGTGGTAAAACGGAGTAGTGCCTGCCACAGAGGGTTGTTCTGAGGGTAAAGTGATTTAATACGTGTACAAGACTCAGAATATTGCCAGGCAATACTAGTTAACTTTTATTTAAATTTAAGTTTAATTTAAAATTAAAGTAACTATTACTATTGTTAATGTTATTAGTTATTCCATTAAACATCTGGGTCCAGAATGCTGACGTTCCAATTCCATCTAAGAGTGTTTCTTTAGAATCTTGTCTGATGGTACATTGTTTAATATAAAAGTTTCTTAAAATGTTTCATTCATTTCTTCTTTAAAACACCAGTAAAGGTAATAATTCTTTGTTAGAACTATCAAATGACATTTTCCCAGTTGATATTATGTGGTAAATTAAGCCATTTCTGCAGTCAGTATCTAAGAGTGAATATTACTTTTTATGTTCTTAATTCGTAGTGACATTTACTGAATGTTGCTGCTAAAACACCTTACTTAGCTTTCATGTTTGAGGAGGTCTAAAGGTTGCCTCAACTAGTTTTTATTTCTAGGATGAGCCAAAATCGTATTGATCGGTTAGCATTTATTATGTATCTATTATATGGTGTCTGTGTGTGAGTCTACATGAGCATTGGATAAAACTTAATATGTTTTTCTGGCATACCTGTGCACAGAATTTCTACATAGAGAGAGAGAAAGAGACAGAAGGCAGATTGATTTAAGGCAAGTTCAATTTAAAAAGTTAGTGAATTTGAGATATAGGTCAATTTAAACTATAAGTTTAATATATTCATAATACATTCTAGCATATGTTTTAACACAATTTATAAAATTCTTTCATGCTTCAGACATTTAAATGTATCTCCTAACCAGGTATTGCTAAGTGGTGGATATTCCAAGGTAAAAAATAGTTCTTGGCCCTCGAGATTTCAAAACCCAGAAGAGAGTACAGACAAGTAAGCAGACAAGCATCCTTATACTGGTACACGCTCTAGATACAGTGACAGAGATGAGCACAGAATGTCATGTAAATATGTGGGAAACTGGGTTAGGAGATTGCTGGTGGAATTCATGAGCTGCTTCAGCCAGACAAACTCAGAATAGAAAGGCACAAGAAAACCATGCAACGGAATCAGTAAAAGTCTAAGTCGGAGTAGGAGAGAAACGATGGAGTGGGATTAAGGACATCCGGGAATATTAAGCTTCAAAGAAATGAAAACACTGGGGCCTGAGGAAATCAATGTAGAGATCACTCATTGACTGGCAAGTTTAATGAAAAAATGTGGTTTTCAGTCACCTTAAATCACTTTAAAATATCATGAACTCTTCAATAAGAAAGATGTGTTATTGATGGTTGACTAGCTTTATGTTTGTTCTTTTCTCTATTTATGATATAACTAAAAGGATACAGATTAGAAAAACAGGATGTGTGATTGTTGATAATCTCTATGGATATGTCTTTGCTTTATTTTTATAATCATTGGTTATGGAAGAATTTTAATTGATGGTAAATAAAAATAAATATAAAATAAAAAACATCTGCTTTACATATAGAGATGAGCTCAGTGAATATATGTTAGTTGCATGTAGATAAATTGCTGAAGCAATTCAAAGGAGAAGAAAATGAGGATGGGGTATATTGTGCTGGTTTTCTGGTGGTGATGTGGTTATCATGGGAGCACTGCCCTTTCCTAATCCAGCCAGCTCAGGCAGTGGGAGTAGTCACGTGGCCTCATCATGTCACCTGTCAGGAATTGCTGTAGAGAGGTGTGGTCAGGCAGGCAGATGGGCTGCTGTGCTCCGTGATCACAGCACTAGGAAAAAATACCCTTACTGATACTCCGGTATGAATTCCGTATAACGCCAAAATAATGGCATCAATAGCATTTTTTATTGAAGACCGCTTAGAATTCTAGAAAAACAGGAGAAACTAAATATTGGATTCATTTAAAATATAAACATGTACAAACATTTTAAAATATTAAGTAAAGCATAAATTAAACTCTAAGCATTAAGCGCATATCTTGTTGATTTAAAATATAGTCAAAGTAGAATGTAATTTTAAGAATTAACTATCCAAACAAAATGATGAAAATTTAATCATAATTTGAAAATGAAATATTATTTAACAGTTTTTTAAATGTGACTTTCAAAAATAAAGTGCATTAAAATGTTTTCATCATTGAGTTGCAGGTTGGTTTTTGTGGAAAATTTTCTGGCTTTTCAGAAGGCTTTTTGTAACCCTCCTAGGCTATGCAGTGGTAAGGAGAAAGTTACACTGGACAGTTAATTCTAAATATTTTCTTCATTTTCACATAATCAAGTGTCTTATCTAATAACTTTAGGAAAAGTCTTTTTCAACACCTTTTGGGGTTTTTTTTTTTTTTTTTGGTAGGGACCGCAATCTTCTTATTAAGAGCTTGCTGCCAGTTTTGTTTCAAAGGAAGTTGTTTTGTTTTCCCCCTTGATTTGACTTCTTTATTTTCATCATATATAGATAGAGATTCAAATGCAATGACCTGAATCACTTTCTATACTGTCTTGTTCATATTCCGCTTGTTCAGAGAGCCTTTGAACTAAGAATTATTCTTGCAACAGAAGCTTTGCTTTCTTGGTTGTCATTTTCTTCTTCCTCTTGGGGATTATAGTGTTATAGGAGAACATTTTCTAAATGAGTACACCTTCATTCGATTTGAAATTTTAATGCTGCGTGTAACTCTCTGAGTGTATCTCAAAAGATAAATGATTCAGATTTCTCACTTAAAAAATACTGAACTAGCAGAGTTAAGTCAACAAAACTAGCAGTGTTTCACCACTATAGTATAGTACAGTAGTACAGAAAAGTGACAACTCATGTCATAATCGTAAAACACGCTTTCCCCATGACATCAGATGTTACTGCATAAACTGAAATGTCAGAAATAATCTGGAATCAATGGGACTCTGATTTGTTTGCTCATTTATTCATGCAAGTTAAACTCATTGTTTCCATGTCAGTTTCTGGATACAGGTGCAGGTTGGTTTTAAGTGGAGTTATGTGAAGGCGAAGAAGTTCCTTCTTGATAGCTTTTATATTCTTAGTGATGTCATCATTTGAGAGTGGAAAGAGTAAGAGAAAAAAATAGAAGTATGAAATGAACATCTTCAGGTATGAAAACACTAAAGAACCATAGTAGGATATTTAGGTAATATTGAATGATCATTTGAGATTTTTAATCAAGAGTATGAATTGAATCAGCCTCTTGGTTGTGTGACTTTTTTTCTAGAAGGCCACGGTTGATCAAGGGTTGGAGTTTTGTCAGATATCTGTCAAAAAGAAGAGTTTTGAAAGTATTGGAAAATAACTGGTATAATAGAGAACCAATAAATCACTGGTTCTCAGAATTGCACATTGGAGTGATCTGAGGAGTTTCAAAAAATACTAGAAATTGTGATTGAATTGGTTTTTGCTGTAGCCTGGGCTTTGGAATTTTAAAAGATTCCCAGGTGATTCTTAAGGCTAGTAAGTAAAGAGAGAATTCCAAGAGGATGTAAAAGATACAGAATAGGAATCATAGAGGGCACAGCAGGAGAACGTAGGAGGAAGAGAAGGGCAGTCAGGACAGATTATGGTATGTGGTGAGTTAAACAGTCAATGAATGACCAGGAGGCTGGACCTGGACTTCCCAAAGCAAACAAGGCGAACAGGCATGGGGCTGCTCCTAGAGTTTTCCTGATTGTTACTGAGAAGCTTTCTCAAATATATTTTCATCAATAGATAAAATTTAAATCAGAAGCCCTTTTTGCTTTTCTTGTATCGTTTCCTCTATAAACAAACTAAAATCATGACAGTAGAGAACAAACTATTTTTTGTTCATAATGTGAGTCATCTGATATGTGTACATATGTTTTTACTACTTTCTTGTTTAGGAATCTCATTACCATGAAGTTATTCTAGTTTCTGTAATGAGTGATACCTGTGGAGAAAGAGGCATAATTACAAACAGACTATTTTCTCTCTCAGCAGTATTATGAAATTTCCGTTACTAAATTTGAAGGATTTTCTCAATATGATTATATTGTATTTTGACATTTGAAATTCTGTGGCACTTTCTTTAGTGAATATGTTACATTCTCCCTAAAGCCACAGTGTCCTCAGTGTCGGTCTGCATTTAGTGAGAGCTACATTATACTTCGGTGTAAAATGTGTGATCTTACTTCAAGTCTTCCATCTGTGATTGTTTAGTGTCAAACTTGTAAATTCTTCTTTTTTCTGATAGATAGGAGTACAATAAAAATTTAAATGTCTTCCTGCTAAGAGCTGGAATTGAAGCAGTTATAGAAAGACAAAATACACTCTCCCGAGCAGTAGGAGTGCTAATTTTTGGCATTTTCTCTTAGCTTGTTGAGGCATGTTTACTGAATGTAACGTGACTAGTAGAAGTCTATAAAACTGAGCTGTGAAAAACTGCAAAATTCTCAATATAAGCAGTTGTAAATAGCTTGAAGCCCTGGTAAAATGCTCAGAGACACAAATAGCATCTATTTTAAATGGCGTAGACTTAAAAGTAATGGCCTTGATATCCAATTTTAGCTGGCATTTGATGAGAACTTACCAGGATTATGAGACTGTGCTAAGAGTTGAGGAGGTGCTGCTACAATTACCTGAGGAGCTTTAAAATACTGACGCCTGAGCCCCACAGCGACCATTCCAGCCAGAGTCACCGAGCCTGAGGCTCCAGGAGAATCTCATCAAGTGATTTTCATTTGTGGAGCTCCAACACACAGATCTACTGATGAAGGGAAATGCAAAAAGGAAGGCTGAGCCAGAGACAGACCCAGACTGTGCTGGAGGGGTGGACAGCTAGCTGGTGGAATCACCTGTCCCGCTCGCCACGGGTTTTAAATACCCTCGTCGGTGCTGGAAATGTTCTTTCTGCCAGTTAATTTTCACAAGAGCCTCCCAATCCTTGCTGATGATCATAACCTGGGAGAGGACTCACTTTAGAGAAATGTCTTCTTAACCTATTGGAGAATGTTTCTGTTGTAACTTATCCACATTTTTCTCCAGCCCACTCACATTGACCAAATTGAATACATCACATCTTTTACTAACAGGTAAAGGGTCTACTAACAATCTGCATGTTGAGAGGAATTAAGAAGCAACTGAACCTAACTATCTGCCCTTAATTCTTTCAGCCTTGGTCTCAGGGTAAGATACTTGTATGATCCCTGCATTTTTTCTCTTGGGACATGTGGTTGTCAGTGGGTGTCAGTGGGTGTGGTGTTAATGACTCCTCCTGAACTACTCTTCAGCTGGGCTGACCTGCTGCAGTTCCAAAGAAAGAGAGCAATAGGCTGAGACCCATGGCAGCACCCTAGTCTTCACCCATCTAAGCAAAGTCTACTGCTCTCTGGTCTTTTGCCTCTAAGCCTTTTGCACAAGAAACAGGAACTTTTCTCTTTGATTTGTTTCTATAAAACCCTGTTAGAAAGTGGAGATATTAATTATTACTATTGATTCAATCATTTATTTTCATTAGAGAGACTTGTTAGGAAAGTAAAATCGTTTTTTCTGTGCAGGACATGCTAACCAGTGGAATATTATCCCTCATGTATTATGAATTTTAAACCAAAACCTACCATCTAGGACATTGACCTTTCTCCTAGAGAAGTATATCATCGTGAAGAAAGAAAATTCCCCATGCATGGGGAAACACTTGTTTTTCTTTTCATCTCTGTCTCCTCAAAGTGAGATAATCACAAATAGGAATTTCAACTTGGAGGCTGCACAGCAGATTTCCTAATCTAACAAAACAATAAAGTAGGCCTGGATCTTAGAGTAAGTCCTAGTGAAAAGAGCATAATTGTTTCTAAAATTAATATCTGAATTCTTTGCTCTTAGGCTACTACACACACACAAAAATATGTATAATATATACTATATATTTTATGTTTGTATATTTTATATATTCTATAATTATATATATATGTATATTACCACTGAATGAACTCACATAGTCCTAGATTAGAAGGAGATCCATACTGTATAAATCTTTCTAGCTCTACTGTTGAGTTGTAGATGGTTGAGTTTGCAGAATGGAGGTACTATGTACTTTAACATTATCTAGAAGTATAGAAATTTCATCAAACCTTCTTTGTTACTTTATTACCTAGCATTTTGAAAGAAGTCTAAAGCCTCATTTCATGAGCTTCAGTGTCCTACAGAAGACTCTTCTAAATCCAGGGAGTCAGCTAGGTCCAGGATTTTCCGTCAAATTGCTCATCTTCCTAAAGAGGGAAAAATAGGATGTTATTCTAGGAGATGTGAGTAAGGATAAATTAATGTACAATGGGCAGTATACTAGCCTTAAATTCCTAATTTAGTGTTATATCTTCAATTAAGCCTCCCCCCAATCCAGTCCCAAAGACCCACCTGAGTGATAGCCTCATCTTATTCGTGTACTCTGCCTAAATGAGATGCCACTGTTAACGCACAAAGGGCACGTTCTGCTCGCCGCAAGACAAAGGCCAATTGTCAAGAGGCAAGATGGTGGATAAGAAAGGGCATTTATTATAGCTTGCCAGCAAGAGGGAAGATGGCTGACTCATGTCCAAAAGAACCATCTTACAGACAAAGCTACAAGCCAGCTATATAGGGGGCTGGTCTCCTGGTAAGGGAGGCATCTGGTCCCAGGCTGGGGGCATCCATCTAGTCTTAGTTCCTGAGTTTTTTGTTTTATTTAATATGCATCAGAAACTGGAGCAATGTCCTATATATACCCTGGTCTTTCAGTTGTCACTGATGATGGCTGTCAGCATCGATTCTCTGCCCAGGGGTCATCACATTCTTAAGTAAATATTGTTATTTGGCTCACAGTCTCTTAGAACTTTCTGGAGGCTTCCAGAGGTTTTAGAAACCCACAGATCTTCCTTCCTAAAAGAATTGATCAGAGAGTTTATTTTAGCTCAAAGGCTGAATGGCTGACTCTTCCACTGTTATTCAAGCAGGCTGTGAAGATCCTTATAACCATAAGATGCAAATGTGATTGATTATATATTGCTAGAGCTGGTGAGCTGTATGGCTGTCCTCTCTTAGAATGTGGTCGTGAGTGCCCTAAGCATGAAAAATCTTCTCTGGCAACCTTTCTCCTGTCTAATTTGCCAGCAGAATACTAGGAATTTAGACAATGAATTTCTCTGCCTCTAAAACTTTATATCATTATCTGAGTCTTACCTCTCCACCCCAGCTCACACCTCCAAAAAAAGCAGGAAGGTGAACTATACACACTAATTTTAGTTTAATAGTAGAGAAAGATTTTCTAAGTTCCTTGGAAAATAAAATAATTGTTCTTTTTCCTTCTTACTAGAGAGACATAGGTTTCTCTTTGGGAGTATATTTTCCTTGAGAGGTTGGGAGATGCAGATTATTTGAGTGACTTGTCTTAATTTGGCAGTCTCTGAGAATCCTATTCTAAAGTAGCTACAATATTTTGAACACCTACCCTGAGCAAGGCAGTATACTAAGTGCTTTACATCTAATATCTCATGTACCTTTTACAACCCTGAGAGGCAGGAATGATTACCTTCATTCACACATGAGAAAAATGAAAGATTAAATGGCTTGTTCAGATTAATACAGGAGCCAGAATTTGAACCCAGCTCTCTCTGCCTCCAAAACACATTACCCCATATAAGCCAATATTGTTGTTTTACCTGAAATGAATGCTAAGATTGGCAGTGATGTCTGCAAATCTCTTAACTATAGGTGTCCCTCCAGAGAAGATGAATCAAAGAAGAAAACAGCATACCAAATTTCATATGGTGTGGTAATCTGTGAAACAAATGAAGGGAGAAAGTAACTTATTTCCAAATTCTGAGCCATTCTTACAAATTACTTGTTTGTCCCCTTTGCTTCCTTCATTATACAGTGATTCGGTGCCTGCTGGTGGGTCAGGTGCCAGCCTAGGCCAAAAGAGAAGATTGAGCCATTAGCTCAAGGAGCCCACTGTCCAGGGAGGAGACAGACAAAGCCCAACAGATGTAGGTATGTTAAGTGATAAATGTCACCTTCAAGGTCTGCATGGAGCACTGTGAGTGCTCCAGGGATGAACACTGAACTGGTACACAGGGGAGGAAGTGCTGGCCTTTTAGGGAAGGCTTTCTGAGGAGGGAGGGATTAAGTTTAAATTATTCCTTTTCTCTCTGTCCTGATCCTCTGTGAGAATCCATCACTAGAATGGTGACTATGCAAAGCTAAGAAGGTGAAACAGAGTGAGGGACACATTAATTTAGAACATGAACCATGAGAGAAAAGGCTGAGGATAGAAGGGAAGGCCAGGTCATAGAGAGCTATTGAAGGGTTTTGCAGGAGATTGACATAGTCAGATCCACAGTCTAGATATGTTACTCGACTGAAAACGTGAAAGATAAATTTGAGAGGACAGTCACCTCAAACTAAATATAGCACTGCAAGATCTTCTGCCACTGGAATTTTATAAAATTGGTTTTAAAACTGTAGGTCTAAATTCTTTCTGCACTATTCACATCAATCAATAAATTGGATATACCTCCTGTGGATGGGTTCAAAATCATTTTTTGATAAGATTTTTATGAATATTATGAGGAAAATAAAGTTGCCATTTTCCAGGGCCATACGAATACTAAGGTGTCCTTGATGATTAACTCAAATGAAAGAGATACTAATTGTTGACTCTATGTAAGTTATGTAGTACAACATAAAAATATCATTGTATTATTTAGATAAATTATTTTTACTGTATAAATATATCCTAAATAATCAAATACTTGAATACTGGGGGTTTTTCCCTGTGTGGATCATATAAGAGATATGTTTCTTTAGATGTACAAGTTTAAGTAAACCTCTGCATTTTATTTCATAACTCAAAATAATGAGGTACTTGATTTAAGCAGTTTTAAAAATATAAGGTAGTACAGGTGTAACTTGCATTATGCAGTAACTTTTCATTTGGAAAAGTTTTCTTTCATTTAGAGTTTTTAAAATGGATAATTTGAGGTACAATTGAAAATGTGCTATTTTAAAGAATTCTGTAATGTAGCAAAGAATTATCACCTGATTTATCTTTTATGAAAACATTTTTATATAATTAAGTTGCTTAAAGTAAGTTGTCCCCATAGAAGCATAAATTACAAATGAAAAATAATAATAGTATAATTTTTAAAGCATAAACAGTTCATAAATGTCTTTCAGAAATGCCTGCAATACACTAGTTATCTTCTCTTTAAAAATACATTTAGGGAATCTATCAACAAAGAACTAATAGGCTTATATTATTAATCTTAAAAATATAAATCAACTTTCAGTTTTTGTAGAGGAATTGCATAGCTTGGGAGAAACAACCTAGAAACAGCTTTGCCACTTTATTTGCACAGCATTGTCTAACAGACCCTTATGAGTGACTGTTAATAAAAGCTAGCGATCGGTTTTGAGCTTCACCAACACACACAAAACCACCATCATTCAGAGGTTCCATTTTGAGATGTGCCCTGATGACCGTTTTGTGATGAAGAGATGAGATGACAAAAATAAAAGTTTGAAAACTTAGATAATCCACACCTTTTCAATATTTTAATCTTATATACACTATGCTTCATTATATATGGGTCATGAGTTAAAGGTTCGTGTTATACTTGATAACAAATTGATATGGTGGGTAAGTAAATTTATTATGAAGTTGTTATACTGAGTTATTTTTATAGTGTTTCCACCACACTAGTCAGCCTTATTAACACCCTTCCTCAAACAGGAAGACATCCAGATATCTTAGATTATTCCAATATATTGTCTATAGCTTAATAAAAATATTAATTATATTATGTGATTATAAATTTATTCTACATTTTATATTCTTTCCTTTACTTTTTCTTTATTATAATGTAAAAATGCTGTGCATTTAAATATTTTTTTAAAGATCAGCTTATTTTATGCCTAACTTATAGACTTTAAAACAGTAGTATGACACAAGAACTTAATTACTACATGTTGAACAAATAAACATTTATAACCCTGGTACATTTTGAAAAATCCATTTATTGGGTTTTTAAAAGGACATTTTATTTATTAAAACGAGAATCTTTGGAAAGCTATGTGACTAATAGGAATCTCTCTCTCTGTCTTTTAATTGGGAGACTTTTAAATCCTGTGTCTATATGGGCTCTTCTATAAATGAGGCCAAATAAATATGTGCAGAATAAATAAAAATAGTCAAATATGTTCTTTTGCTTACAAAGTTGGAAAGCTTCTATTATAATATTTGTTAGCCAATCCCAATATTTTTGGAATCAGATTTTTCTGATAGTTCCCAAAGAGAGCTTGATGGGAATAAAGTCCAGGTGGCAGTGAGCACATGGACCAGATAGGATCGCTTTTTCTCTTTGAAGAGGTGCAATCAAACAATTCCAAGACTACCCAATTCAGGCAGCATGTGTCCTCTGTACCTAGAGCAGAATGCTTGCACCCATTTCCAGCAACATGCCTATTTTCGTGGTTTCATAAACATGCCTTATTTATGCATTCTCAATGGGGGTGATATGACCCCCAATGGAGGTGGAAATTGATTGTTAAAGGAGGGCAAAAAAAATAGCCATAGACGTTATAATAGTCTGTCGCCCTCCAGAGCTTCACAGCATATAAACAGATATGCGATAGAGCTGTAGTATTTAAATTTCATGGGGTGGAAGCAATTAGGAAAAAAATGTCTCAATTGGCTGCTGAGTATGAGTGTGGAGGAAGTTCAGGGTAGGGGGGATAATGACATTTTTGTTGGGAAAACAAAATTTTGGGTTTCCTTTGGTTGAGAAACACTGTATTATTCCTTGTCACTTCTGGGCCTTCTGCTCAAGTATTGTCCACTAGATTCTGTTTATCACAAAATAGTATCTCAAGCATAATCATTTCAGTTTTCTGGTTTAATGTGTAGATTCTACTTTTAGGATAAACAGGTAAGATTTTAGTCCTGGCTCGGCCATTCCCATGTAATTAAATGTTCTCCTGTGTAAAATAAAACAGAGACTCTAGCCCCGTGTTCTTCCTAACAGTGGAATTGATGAGAGTTCTTATTCCCTTGGAAAATATTTCTCAAGTAGCTAAAAATGAAGAGATTTAAGTTTCAAATGTTTCTGAAAGTGAAAAAAAAGTCTTTAATGACCGCTAGCCTACTTCCAACTTAATTCTTTTCTTATTCGTTTTTTTCTCCTTCCCTTGCCAATATGTGCTGCCCCTGACTAAATGAGGGCAAGAATTGCCTGAGCAAATATAACATCAAAGGCCAGACAGCTTAAGATAAAGAGCTGAAACTTTTAAATTCTAAATTCCTTCCTATAGACACCCATCATTTTTTGAATAAAAGACGATGAAATCCGTTCATTTTTAATCACTTGACTTGAAGGTCACATGTTTAAATGAGAAAAAGTTCTAATATCTCTATGTTATTGTATGCATATCATGAAAATTATTTTCTTGGTGAAGAAAATAATGTAATCATTATTCACATTAACATTGAATAGATTGAAATCCATTTGTATAAACAGTTTTGTTTCTTAAAACCAGTTCTATCTGTATCACCTTGGGTACACAAAATACTTGTTTCCATATGAATCAGGAATGTTTTCATAAGTGATATCTTGTTTTGTCTTGGAATGATTAATTGGAAGAAGCAGATATAATTATGACTTACAGATAGAAAAACAGAATTTTTGAATTTTAATAATTAGCAGAAAATTTGCTATTTTCTGACTCTTAGCATAAGATATTTTATACCAACCAGTATTTCCTCTGCAACTTGATGATATTCGTTAGTGACACCTAAGTTGTTTTGTTTTTAAGTTGTAGTTAATTAAAACAGTAAATGTCTCCTTTTATGGTATGGCTAAATATACAATATCAACAGTAAGCATTGGACTTCAGATAGTTGTTTTTACCATGATTTTGATACACATTTGTTTGAATTACTTTGATAACTATAATAAAAAAACTAGGAAATGAATCTGAGAAAATATCACAAAATTTTAATACGTTGCTCTAAAATGCACCTTTTACAAATTGAGAAATAGGTTACTAACCTATGAAGCTAATTACTGTTTTATCTATTTTCGCTCTAATTTGCCAACATTGAATGTAGGTAGGTGTGCTAAGCCAGCTTTCTCTTACTCCATTCACCACACGAACCCTGGTAGGCTTCCTGCTGCCGTCTCTACAGTTGGGACACTCTGGTGTCCAAGGTCGTCATTGACCTGCAGGGCTCTGCACCCACTCCCTGAGCAGTCTTGATCACCTGGTTTGGTTTGATTTCCTGGTGTTTTCTTGCCCTGCCTTCTTTGTTCCATCAACTGTGACTCCCCTGTCTCTTTTAGAGTCTCCTTTTCATCTTGTTTCTCCTACAATGTACATGTTTTCTTGGGCGTTGTCCTGGGCCTCTTTTATTTCTTCCCTACTCTTTCTTTCTTTCTCTCTTTCTCAGAAAGCTCATCTACTTTTAGGCTTTGTCCATCTCTTTAATGTAGATAATTCCCACATCAACATCCCCAAATCCAACCTTTCAGTCTAAACTACAAACATAAATTTTGAAGCTGCGTGCCTGAGATCTCGATGCGATGTCTTGCTGATTCCTTAAAGTCACTGAAATCATCCTCCCTACAAATCTTGATGCCTTTTTAAAATTATTAGTGTCATCATCTCTATTCCAGTATCCAGTGGTTGAACTCTGAGTCTATTTCAGTTGCTCCTTCCTTTTCCTTGTTCTTAACATTCAGCCAGTAGCCAAGTCAGGGCATCCTTATTCTTCGTATCTTTTTTCCGGTATCAACTCCCACATAATTTTCTATGTATATTGCATTTGTTTAGACTTTTAAAGCTTATAAAGCATTTTTGCATGCATAATTTCCCTTAGTGCAGCCAACCACCGAAAACAGTATCCTTTTTACAAGTTCATATTGAGATGGTATAACATAGTGGTTAAGAGTTCCAGTTTGGAGGAGTCGCCTAGATTCTGATCCCGGCTGCCTTACTTCCTGGCTGTATCGTCTTTGGCACATGACTTAATTTTTCTATGCCTCACCTTGGTCATCTGAAAAATGGGAGTTATGATGATAGCTGTTTTACTGGGCACTTGTAAGAATTAAAATATTCAGTGATGTTAAGAGTTTGGAATGGTGCCTTGCATGTAATAAGTGTATGATAAATACAAGTTTATACTGTATTACAAGTAAGGAGACGTTACACAGCTTGAGGTTACATATGGTAAGTGACGAACTGAGTCCTACAATTCATGTCTTTTGTATCCATAGCTCATGCTTCCCCTGCTCTATGACACATAATTTTGCCTATTTTCTAATTTCTGTAAGAGAAATTATTTATTTACTGAAGACTGGACTAATTCATAGAAAATTATATGAAAGCATGAAACTGTGCAATAGAATTTTTCGTTAATATGAGTCAGTTAGTGGAGTTTATCATCTTAGTATGTTTCTGGTCTGTGCTCCCACTATTCCTGTAAAGTTTTTTTTTTTAGTGAATCCCAGGAATAACATTAAAGTAAATATGTATATATTCCTGGATGGTAGTTTAGAATGTTTGCTAAGTTATGAATATTTAGATATTCATGAGACTTGACATCTGTCACTTGGAATGTTAAAAGTTTCTTTTTTCCCCCCAAATACCTTACACATTTAATGATTCTTTGTAAAGTTTCAAGAAGTTTGGGGAAAACTTTGACAAAGTTGTTTTATACATTCATGTGCCAGTTTGTGAGGGGCCCAGATAACTGTTGTACCGTAATTCTGGATGCTTATTTTAATCTTCTTTTTAGTGTACTTAGAGTCTCTTGGATATTTTTTACTCTTTAGGCAAGCTATAGCATTTATTTCTGGATAGCTTTCTTTGTGTTGTTTAAAATTTAATACATTATGTTCATTTCAGATTAAATAACTATTTAAGATTTTGTTCTATGATAATAGCATATTTTATATTGTTTCCCTCTGCACTATACAGATACTTTCTAACCTAAAGAAAGGAAGTTTATTTAGATATTTGTCATAACCTTAGGTTTTTTGATACAATTATGTTAAATTCACTGAATTGTATATCTACATGTACAAAACACTTCACTGTAAAGTAAAAGACACAAAACTGAAATGCTGCCCTTCCTATATAGTCCAGATCAAAGTACCGAAGAGGAGCAGAAAGTGAATATCTACAATTTGAGTCAGTTCTTTTGACAGAATTTTCACATAATAATTCTGCTTGTGTATCATTGGACAAAACTTAGACAGAGAGCCACAAAGGGAAGTTAGGAAATGTGTCTTCTTAAAAGCAATTTATCAGCTAAAAAATTAAGTCTGTTGGACTGAAGGAGAGATCCATCTTTGACACAGGAGACAATGTTTAAGCTGGTTGTTGGAGAATGGACAGGGTTTCTGGAGGCAGAAACAGGCATTTCAAGTCAGGGACTCACTGGAGAGGAGATGTAGAGGCAGGAAACCTGGGCCGTGACCGTGTTACTACATGTCATCTGGTTTGATTGAATCAAGGTCTGTATGTTGGGAGATAAAGCTCAAAGGAGAGCAAAGAAACTGTTCATCTGGGTACAAATTATAGAGGGAAGCATTTCCAAATGGAATAATTTAAATAATGAAAATGTTGGATATGACAAAAGTTAAACACAACACTTAGTAAATTACTAATCATATCGCTTCATTTCTGTGTTCTCTTCTTTACCAAACAGTTTTTCTCATTTGGAACTTTCTCTTTATGGAAGTGCAGAGAATGGTCTAGCCGCATGAAGGATTTGATGGTTTACCTATATGAGGGGGGGTGTTCATGTTGTATCAAATGTCTCTAGGAGATTTGTGAATGATTCTTTAAATGCCGTTATTTTAAATACATTAAGATTGTTTGTGTGGTTTTGAACCCTCCCTTTTAGTTGCCTTCAAAGCCAGTAGGTAGGCTAATTCATAACCTTGCCATCATATTTTAATAAATTCAAAATCAGTATTACCCAGAGCAGAGGGAGGCGCTTGAAGCAAGCAAGTACAAATACTGAGAACCTTTCTTCTTATTGAGGGAAGAAGTTCACAGTGTTGCCACCAGACATCATGCAGCTATGGGTGTTTTTTCTCATTTCTTTGGCACCAGTGGCCTGAGAGGAAGCACGAGGTGACAGCAGGGAAGCAGAGAAGGCTAGCTAGCTATTGGCAGGAACTTGGAGTGATGGAAGCATCATCCAAAGGCAAACTGATACTGGTTCTTTGATTAAGTTATAAGCAGGTAGTTAAGTCTCCCTACGAGGGGAGTTAGAGTTGCTGACTACAGAAGAAAGGCTGTGGGAGACAAACCTAGAAAAGCTGCAGCAGGCTGTGCCCTGAAAGAGCCTTAGATTCTTACAGAAACACTCATTTTGCCTGAGAATGATTCCAGGATTGAATTAAACTGACGTCAGCTATCAAGTACAGGGGATTTAGGCGACCATTTTCTTTCCAATCTTATTTCCTGGGGATATGTGCTTCTCTTTTCAATGTCTCTGCTTACCTCTGAAAGAATACTTGATTAGGGAAGTAGTTTTTTGTTTTTTAAGGAAGTCTGTTGATCTCTGTTACTGTGTATGTTTGATGTGACCACAAGGAACTGACCCAGACTTAGTGGTGGCATATCCTAATTATAGGCAAATTTTAGGGAAAAAAGAACACAATCTGACTCCACTACTAAACTTTTTTGAGTCTAAACCTAAAGTTACAGTAGCTACAAAAGCACATTTGTAATTAATTTTATAATTAGCCAATGTATTATTTGCTTTCCTGACTTGTTTTCTGCCACCTCCAAAGGTGTGAACTCTTTCAGTTGGTGCCCTATTCACATGCAAAACTTTTGCACTTTTCACAAGGCTGTCCATTAGCAACACATTTCCTAAGACATTTATAAATGACTTGCAAACAATCTGAATTCAGTTAGGACTTTATGAAATAACTTTTTTTTTCCACCATCTCTTCCTTCATATGGTTTATTCCTTCTCTCCTCCTCCTCAAAATGTATTTTGAGTCCTTTGCTTCATGCAGCATCAAAATGGTTTCAGAATGAATGGCAAAAGTCCATTATTGTTGCTGTCAGTTTTCTGAAGAAAATAATATCTAGTTCTTAAAAAATTCTGTTTGCATAAAAATAACACTCATTCTCAATTTAGTCTCATTTGTTTTGTTCATTGTTCTATCCTTGTTTTTATTATACTTTTATTATTTATTTTAAATCAAAACTGTGCCAAAAATGGCACGTAGATCAAAGTACACACAGCAACATGAGCCATTTCAAATTCTGCCTCTTGTCGGTGTGGCATTCAGAACGGGAAAGCACCGAGGGAGGCATCCTGGCCTCTGAGGAATAGAGAAATGAAGTGATTTATCTGCTCCCTTGTGACTTACATCTTCCCCTCCTGATGCTGTGATGTGCTCCTCTTTATCCATACCTTTCCTACCCCATAGCACATTTTCTCTGTTTTCCTTCTGGTCCTCATAAAAACCAATTTTGTAATCAGTAAGGAAACATTTGTTAGGCACTTTCTTTATCTGAGTCCCCGTGCTTTAAACTGGGCATTCAAAAAATAAGACAGAATTTTCCATAGGCAATATAGCCTGCTAAGGGAAGCTGACATAATTTTCTTTGTTTTTTTTCTTTCAATGCTTATTTAATAACTCCTTCAGTGTGTACTATATGCCTGCTATTACATTAGGCAGTAGGTATAATAGGTGAAAACGTATTATCTGTCCGCAGCCTAATAAAGAAATAGCAAAACAAAACAACAAGCACACACAAAAAAAGCACTATTTAAATAATTGCTTTACTAAGGAAAAAAATCATATCTAAGTGCAAGTGGAAGTACAAGCACCAAAACCTTCTTGCAGGAGTTTAAAAAGGCCTTATGGAGACTAGACAGCTACAACACAGAGTAATAACAGCCAGAGCAGCAGAACATGTAAGGCGCAGAGGAAGCACAGGTCAGTAATAAATATACTTTATTTGTACTCTTGATAGTGGAATTGGAAATGCATTCTTACACATCTTTTTATAGCTCTTTCATTATCTTCCCTAATGCCTGTGCATTCATAATAGGTTTTCAGCTAACGTCCTTCAAGTCAAGTACCTGTTGCCAGATACAATGGAAAGCATGGAGACAGACCTAAGCTTGAATACCAGCCTTGATACTTTATAACTGCATACCTTAGAAACTCACATTCTTCCTGATCTAGTATCTGAAAATGGGAATAATGTCCCCTCCCATATTGAAGGGGACTATTTTTATGACTATTGTTTGAAATAACTACTAAAATTCTAGCAGAGTTCACGTATATAGAGGGCTCTCAAGAAATTACTCTTGCTTTTAATATGTTAATATAATTTTATGATTACTTTGCATTTCATTTATTTAAAGTGTTCTTCCAGTTCCTTGATTTAAATAAAAGTGTTGAGATATGTAATTACCCTTCAATGTTATATTGCTAATTCTTTAGCATTTCAAATAAGACTGGTTTATGTCTACATTTATTCTACCACATCTGTTTGTAATTTAAAGTTAATATGATTTTGTACTTATAGGCATTGATAGTTCAGTGTTTTTTGTTTTATTTTGATGACTTCTTATCAAAACATTTGACCTGAGCATTTAGTTCTTCCACTACCCTGTGCCTTGTTGATGGGAACTTTCCACCCAAAGCAATTCGAATCATGTAGACGAGTAAAGGGACTGATGGGTTTGGCCATGGTCCAAGCATAGTTCAAGTTGAAAGTTGTTTTCCAAAGTTCCCAGAGCTCATTTGGCTATTGCCTCAAGACTTTTTATGCACAATTGATGAGAGGGAAGACTGGGGAGAGAGCAGGGCAGAGTGAGGGTATGGACCAGCCTTGCTGCTACAGCCATAACCTTCAGCACCATTCCTGGCCCCTTTCAGAGTCCCAGTTTCAGGGGCACGGAGATTAGTCACTCGGGTGTCATTAGATGGAACAAGAGAGCAGGTGGAACATTTGACTCAGGCCACCGTCCCCTTTATCTAGGGGATGAAGGACTGGAATTTATCATGTGTTTTACTCGGAATATTAGTTTGTAAACTTGTTACAGGCATTGTAAGGAAACCTAACAGATTACTAGTAAGCTAGCAATGCTAATAGTGTACTCTATTTTTTAGTGTCTTAAGATAGGGTGCATATATACACCATAAAACACCTCAGAATTTAAAATTTCTGAATACAAAGTTTACACACAATTAAGAATGATCATTCTCTCCCAGGTATTTAGTTAAATGCTACCTGTCACAATATCCTAGAATAAACAAACTGAGAAAAAATAAAGCATTTATTACTCATGGTACAGTTTTCAGTTCTTTGGCTTTTACTTCAGACATCACTGCACTTGCTCTTTCTGTTCATCAGTGTCCTATCTGGTTACTATTACAGTCCTTCACTGGCCCTGACTCCTGTTGACTGTTGTTTCCTCCAGGAAACACTCCTTCCCTGGGTCAGTCTCCTGTCTCGTGCCCGCCATGGTTTTCTCCCTCACTCTGGTCCTTCCTCCTCAGGCTTCTTTCCAGACCCTTCTTCCTCTGCCGCCTTGCCATGTGAGTGTTCCTCAGGCTTTGTCCCCCTGGACTCTCTTTTCTGCCACTCTTACCTGTGTATTCTTCCCAGGAAGTTTCATCCTCTCCCATGGTGTCAATTACCCTGTATGTTTTTAAAAGCCCTATATGTGCCTGGTATGCAAAGACGTGCTTTGTTTCTTAATACCAAAGGTAATTTTCTAGAATTCCAAGATGGAGTTCCTAAGACTGACTCTTCCCCCTCCTGTATAATGACGTAGTTTCAGGCCTGTCCTCCCGAACATGCTGTGCTGCCTTCTCAGGATCTTCACATTTTCTTTTTTGGGGGCATTCTGCCCTTTCCTCCCCTACTACTTTTTGTTGTTTTAACTCTTACTGATCCTTTAGGCCTTTTTTTTGAGCCCTCTCCCTCGTACCCCCTTATTAAGGAAATATGTATATGTTTATAGTTGTTTAATTGTGTTTGTCTCCCCTATTAGATCGTGGCCTCTGTGAGCTCAGGGATCATGCTGATGTGCATTAGTGTATTATCTGATACACAGGGTACTTTTCGATAGTTTTAAAATTATAATCTTGTGTTATAGTTGAGCATATGACCAATTGAGTGAGTCATGGGGCTCAGAATATAATCGGTGACTTGTGCCTTTTAAAGGAGGAGTGTGATGAGGGAGGCTCGATGGGAGAACCCAGAGACCAAAGCATTTGATTTTAAAATACTCTTCAGTACAGTTAAGAGGAATGGGCGTTAAAGTTGTTTTGTTGTTGTTGTTGTTTTGTGAGGAAGACTAGCCCTGAGCTAACATCGGTTGCCAATCCTCTTTTGTTGCTGAGGAAGACTGGCCCTGGGCTAACATCCATGCCCATCTTCCTCTACTTTATATGGGACGCTGCCACGGCATGGCTGACAAGCAGTGTGTCCACCAGCGCCTGGGATTCGAACCGCAAACCCCGGGCTGCCAAAGCGCAGAACTTAACCGCTGCACCACCGGACAGCCCCTAAAGTGTTTTTCTTTTAAGTGCCATATACAGTCATACAGCATATAACAGCCTTTCAGTCAACAAGGGACCACAAATAGAATGGTGGTCCCGTAAGGTTAGTACCATAGAGCCTAGGTGTGTAGTAGGCTGTACCACCTAGGTTTGTGTAAGTACACTCTATGATGTTCACACAATGACAAAATCGCCTAACAGTGCATTTCTCAGAACATCATTAAGCAGCACGACTTATACATATATACATACACGCTCATATATATACTTATACGCATATGATGTGTATTTAAAGTGTATGTATAGATACACTTGATATCAACAAGGAGTTACCTACAATCCACAGCATGGAGGCTATGATAGACTTGAGCGCTAAATCCCCAGTAGCACTGCTGAGTTTTGTTCTGCTTGCCTCAGCTGGCATGCCACCCTTTATCTCATCTTCTGGATCTGATTGTTGTATTTGGCTTCTGTGCCTCAAAAGAGATGATGTTAGACCTTTAACAATTGTAGAGGGAAACGTGCAACCTTAACAAATATTTAAGGAGTCTCTGTTGTAGGTATAGTACACTGGAACGTGCTGTGGAGAAGGAAAAAGAGACGTAGATGTGGCCCCTGCCTGGAGCCATACTGATTAATATCAAAGGTGGGACGGAGGAGCGGATAGCAAGTTTATTTTTCTAAAAAGGGAAATCACAGGCCCTGATCTAGAAAAATATTTTATGCTGTGCTCCACCCTTTCGTGACTTGAATCCTCACTGACGGACTTGAGGAAGACCAAAGCATTTAATTTTAAAATAGACACTTCCTTTGAAGAGTGCGTCTTCAGTACAGTTAGGAGGAATAGGAGCTAAGGTTTTACATTCTCATTAGGACTCATGTAGATATATATATATATATGTAAACTTGGTGTCAACAAAAGTTACATAACAGCCACAGCGCGGAGGCTGTGATAGACTTTAATTAATTCCTGGATAAAACTAGTATGCATTACAGTTTACAGAAACAAAACACACAAACTCGCTAATCAAAATGTTCAGCTAACAGAGCTGGGACTTTTTTCATTAGTTGTATTGTCTCGAATTTCGTCACCGTACCAGCTGGCTTCTTGTCAATTTATAGTTTGGACCTTTACATCAAACAGCAAAAAATTAATTACAGGAAAAGAAATCCCAATAGGAATTTTGCGCTTAGAGGTTTTTCACAATTAACCAGACTTGAATGGTGCTGTTCACAGAGGAAATGGAAAGGGAGGAAGGAACTTATTAAAATTTTCTAGAATCATTAATTAACTGTAGCAGTGTTACTCAGTTGCTTCCCTGTTTTTGTTTTAAAGTTGCTTAGCCAAAGCTTTCAGCCTCCTCATTTCTGGAAGCTCCCGGTTCTGTTAGTATACTGAATGCAGTGAATCATGGCATGCACTGTGAATTTTCCTACAAAATGTCCCAAGTGACAGCTCAAAAAATTACTATCCTCCCTTCATTTTGAAATGAGTAACAGTCTATGTATGATATTCGTGATCATAATCATAATTTAATGAGCAGAAAGATCATGCTTTGATGGGTAGTGCCAGGTTACTTGTAATGTGTATTTTGGACTCAGCAAGTTGTTTTCAAGTGTCACAGTCATTGCCTCTGCGCTACAGTTAGTTTAAATGTGACTTTTCTAAGCCTCTTATCTGTTGAATAAACCAGTCAAAGGTTTTAAAAATGCTTCCCTCAATTTAGACTTATACTTTTTTTTCCTTTTTTTATATAGCTTAGAAACCCTTACTTGTGACCCATTCTTCTAGTTCGTAACATTCTAATGCAGTGAGTGGTTCTTACCCTTTTGAAGACTCAGACGCCTGGAGAATATGAAGAAAACCTTTCTCTCCTCAGAAAAATGTACAGATGAACACACATACAACATTTTGCATAAAATATCAGGGAATCACTAGGAATGCATGAACCCCAGGTTACAAATGCCTGTTGCATTCATTGAGGAATGCATACATATATTATGTATGCATGTGTACATAACATATATTTATATATAATTTAGAAATATATATACACACATTTTTATATAAATATATACACACAAATTAAAATACTGATTCAGATCATGTGTTTCCAATTCCATCAAGTTATCTGTTCTAAAACAAATCAATTACCATCTTTGCCATCACCTGAATAAATTTAGATTTCTTATCCATCTTTATATACAGCAGCCTTCAGTTATAAGCTTATTTGGGTGGCCATATTTCACTGTACTGTCTCAAGTGCTGCCACATTTCCTAAGTAATTTGTATAGCTGAGAAGAACATTCTTGACTTCTTTTAATGATAGAATTTTTCTTCGTTAGGTGTGTGAGCTGTGAGCTGGTGTAAAATACTAACAGGCATTTTCCAGTTTTCTCTGTTCTGTCTGAAAATGGTTTGCTGTTATTCCAAGGTCACTTTGAAAGTGTTTCTGTGATTTGCTTCCATTTATTTTATGCCTGTCTTTACAGTTTTGAACCAAATATGAAATTTAATGTTGCATTTGTCTACATTAAACGTAATTTGCCCCTTGTCAGCTCATTTACAACAGAGATAACATTCAAAAGCCACCTAGAAGAATGTTTTGTCTGCAATCACTAATGTAATTTTTCTATCTATTTCTTTGTTATATGCGGCTTTTTATATCTTTCAGTTTAAAAAGAAGCCTCTCCAGGAGAAGATTTTCAGAAAATTTAAATTAGTCTGTAATAGAAATTAATAAATGATTCTCTAATAGAAAAGGGTCTTTATCATATCTTGAAAATTTTTTAAAAATAGCTCTTTTTAACTTAGAAATTCAATTTCATATTCCACATTATATAAGTGTGCTTATTGGGATGTTCTTTAAATTAGTGACTTTATAGTTACAAATGATCAGTGAAATGAAAGTTAAAATACATAAAAAATCCTAAATAAGATTATGATACCAAACATTTTTCCTCCTTTCATTTTTGTCTTGTTTTCCAAGTACTTTATTCAACCTTATGTAATGAATTTTCCTATTAATTGTTAATAATTTTTTAGATATGTTATTGAAAAGATGAATGTTTAAAATTTATGTATCTTAGAGGGCAATAAAATCAAATCTTAAATTTAAGTGATGAGAAATACTTTTCAAGTAGAATATTAAACATGTGCAGTAAGGGATATAATTTGTGTGTGTGTTGAACATTATTTTCAGAAACAATTTGCTGACTTGTATCTTTAATTAGTTATGTTCAAAACTTGGGAGGTGTTTGCTCTTAGAATTACGTCTGCTTTTTACCTTTGAACAGGTATTCTACTTATTCAGTTTATGTTGGGGAAATATCAGACAAGTGTACAGAGATATGTGTATAAGACTGGTCACTTTTTAGGGACCGGCCCAGTGGCGCAGCGGTTCAGTTTGCACTTTGGCAGCCCCGGGGTTCATGGGTTTGGATCCCAGGCGCCCGCCAACGTACCGCTTGACAAGCCATGCTGTGGCGGTGTCCCATATAAAATAGAGGAAGGTGGTCATGGATGTTAGCCCAGGGCCAGTCTTCCTCAGCAAAAAGAGGAGGATTGGCAATGGATGTTAGGTCAGGGCTGGTCTTCCTCCACCCCCCAAAAGAAAAGACTGGTCACTTTTTATAATACCAAGATATTAGAAAAAGCCAATTGACTAACATAAAGAGAATGATTAAGTAAAATTGCATTATATGCACATAATGGAATACCATCGTAGAGGTGTATACTTCGTGACATGGAAAATGCTTATATTAAAATTCAAAATAGTAATATAAGTCTGTCTTTGTTCAAAAACAAATTGTAGATAGGTAAGATGGATGGATGGATATGTATGTGTCTATGGATAGAGATGTAGATATATAGCTATAGCTGTAGAAATAAGCGAAAATAAATAAAATATTTACCAAAAGGGAAACAGTGGTGTCTGAGTCCACTTGGGCTGCTAAAATGAAATACCTCAGACCTGGTAGCTTATAAACAACAAAATTTGTTTCTCACAGTTTCTGCCTGGAGGCTGAAAGTCTGAGGTCAGAGAGCCAGGACGGTCGGATGAGGGTTCTGGTTGTCTCCTCCCCTGGTGGAAAGGCCCGGAGCTCTGTGGAGTCTTATTTATAAGGGCACCAATCCCATTCATGAGGCTCCTACCAAAGGCCTCACCTCCTAACACCATCCCAATGAGGATTAGTATTGCAACATATGAATTTTGAGGGCACACTAACATTCAGACCATAGCAAGTGGTTATTTGGTAAGATTTCAGATATTGTTTGTGTGTATTTAATTGTAATTTTAGAAAATAATGTATCAGTGTATTGCTTGTAAAATAAAAATAATAACCAAAAGAAAAATATAACACTAATAATAGTAGATAATATTTCTTGAGCCACATATTGTGCCTTGTACTCGTCTAAATAATTTTCATGCCTTTCCTCATTTAGTTGTAATAGTGCTACTCTTCAATCCTTATTTATGTTATAGATTACAAGAATGTGAATTTTCATGCTAGAATGTTAGAAATAAATGATAATAATGTAATTTCATATTGGATCAGTCTTGAATGGAGTCTATAAGTCCTTGAGACTGCATCCTGTGAGTTGTGTATGTGTGTGTGTGTGTGTGTGTGTGTGTGTATTTCGGGGGAACAGGTACTTAGCTTTCAATCAGAGTATGGGATGGGTTAATGCAACCCAGTAGTTCTGGTCCAAAACACCATTCAGTTCTGTACTGATAAGAACTGTACCTTCAAGGAGGGATACTAAGAGAGAAAGCTAAACTATACAGGGGAGAAGGATTTGTTTTCACCTCATTAGTCTACCTGAGGGAGTAGAAAAGATGGCAAGCAACAGGAGTTGTGACCTGGGGTCACATTTTCAAGAAGGCTGGGGAGAAATTAGAAGGTGGGGAGGTCCTCCAGTGCCAGTAGTGCTCCAGCCAGAGCAAAACCCTCGTTTTTGAAGATGCCTAAAGTGTTAATTTTAAGTGGAATATAATCAACTGTATGCCAAATATATTATATATATGGCATAATATATATACTGTATATAGCATATATATATGCAATAGTATATATATATAATATATAGCTTGTATGTATGTGTGTGTATAAAATAAATAACCCCTGAGAGCCTGTTCAGAGTTTTTGCAGGATGAACATGTAGGAATAATGAAGGAAGAGAGTCGAGAGGGAATTCCCTGCATAGCAACCTGATTTACCCTATCAATCTGGCTGTCTTCTAGCAAAATTATTTTCACATTCAATTCTGCCTTTTAAGGTCTAAAATAGTAGATAATTCAAAGGACATTAATAGTTGGTGTAGGGAGATGTGTCTGTCTTATTAAATATGTGAATAAATACGTCCGTGCAGAACTTCTGCACTTTAAGAAAGGAGTCATGTGGAGCCGTGAAGCCCAGGTGAAGAGGAACCAAACGGCTGCCTTTCCTTTCCATCCTGATTGCGCGTATGTCTGCTGCGGAGGAGGCCAGTCAGCTCCCGCCTCAGAGTTCTGGGAGCCAAGAATTTTAGCTTTATTATAACTTTCATCTATTGCCCTTTGAGTCATTCTTTCCTGAAAAACAGCAGTAATGAGTGGAAGTGTGTAACATAAAAGCTGCCAGACATTGAAAGCCTATAGGTTCCAGACCTGGTGCCAAGGGCTTACTTACCTCCTTTGAATCTCGTAAGTGGGCTCGCCGGAATTAAAACCCAAGTCTCGCTGACTTGGAAATCTGTGTTCATGGGCATCGTGTTGTATAACTGTCCTTACTGAGACATAGAGAATTTTCAGATCTCTCCGCTGTTATTCTTCAGGGTGTGGCCTTTCACTCACCTCCCTTCAGGATATTAACAGGGAGGTTGTAATGTGGATTCCTGCCTGGGACTCACCCCAAAGGTCACAAATGAGAATCGCTGGAGCATGAGCATTTTTAACAAGCTTTCTTGGAGTCTATATGGTTCCTCGGAGCATCCTGTAGATTGAAAAGCACAGCTCCACCCTATCTTATTCCCACACCAAAGGGTGGTAGCATACCAAGTTCTTTTTTGTTCTTTTCTGGTAGCATTTGACACTGACCACCCTCCTTGAACTCTTCTTAGCCTTCTTGATCTTCTTCTGATATCCCTCTTTCTCTGCTGACCATTACTTCTCAGTCTTCTCTGATCTGTCTTCTTTCTGCCTGCAGTTCCTGGAGTTGCTGCCTGTGGCCCTTTTTCCTCCTGTGGCTGTAACTACTGTCACTTCCTGAGGCCTCACAAATTACTCTTGGTCCTCACCCTCAATTCTCTCCTGAATTTCAGTGCTTTTTATCGATGTTACTCTAAATCCGTGGATGCCTGTATATTCTTCAGGTCTTCAGTTTAGCCTGCCAAAAGATGAACGCATTGTCTTCTCCCACACACTTGCTCTGTCACTGTTTTCCCCAGGAGCTCTTACTGCTGGCACTACTCCGTTTCTGGAGCTCGAAACTTCACGACTCGTTCACACTTGCCTTTCCCTCACAACCTCCATTCAGCAGGCAGTCATCAAGTCCTGGTGTTCCCACCTCAGAAAGGCCATTTGAATTGGTCATTCTTTTCTCCATTCCTGCTGCGTCTCATCAGCTCTTCCGTTATACTTTGGATTCCATACAGCTTTCCTACTGTGCAGCTATCCCCAATATCCAGTGTCTTTTCCACACTCCACCAGAGATGTGTTAATAACACGTTTGAACTTCTCATTCCCTACTTAAAAATAGCCTTTGGTTCCCTACTGTCTGTGCTATAAGGTCCAGATTTTATGAGGCCTATCCTAATCTAGCCTCATTCTGCCTGTCTCAGCTCTTCTCACCACCAGCCCTATTTTATGACTAAACTGAAATCCTCAGTACATCTCACTTTCTCACTCCAGTGCGTCTGCACATGTCACCCCGTTAGCTGGAGTCTCTGTCCACATATGAGAGGCTGGTCATGAAACCAGACTGTCTGGGTTCATAGGCCGCAGTGTTTAATAACTCTCTGTGCCTCAGTTTCCTTACCTGTAAATTTGGAACAATAATAGTACCTACTTCAGGGTTGTTGAAGATGGAGAGAGTTCATTTCTGTGCAGGACATGCGCCTGGCAAACAATAAGCAGACGGTAAGTATTTGCTGCTGCCTGTACTGTGATAATCACGATGGCAGTGATGTACCAGTCTCCCCCAGAAAAGGCTAAAGGAATTGCTTCTTGCTGGAGGCAACGTGGAGACCCATGGCCATACCAAAATGAAAGTATTTTGCCTTTAGGAAGCCTGGATCCGGTTTGTAGGCTACTGCACTGCAGCTACCTCATGGCGTTTCTGGTCTCTCCTATGTTCTCCACTAGATGAAATCCCACTAGTGCTTGGACACATCATTTTCCCCAGGCTGGCAGTACCTTCATTATCAGTAAAGAATGTACTCCACTACAATTCAGGGAGTACATCATTTTTCCAGTTGAATGGATGATGGTGCAGTCTCTGCCCTGAGTACTGTGGGCTGATATGAATCAGGCTCGAGACCCAGGCAGGACTGCTAAGTGTAACGGAGAGATGTTCCTTGTGTCGCTTTAAGGCATCCTAAAGTAAATATGGGCTCAGAGAGTCAGAAATCTAGTTCCTTCCTCTGTCACCTAGTGGGCAACATTATAAAAAATATTTACACTGAAATATTAGAATTTAGCAAAATGTTTGTAGACACTTTAAATTTTTATGAAACTGCTATAGACATATTTGTTTGGATGTTATTTTTATTTTGATGACTATAGTCCTGAAAAGTTAAATGTAGATTGCAGTGTTTCTTAGCAGAGTTTACTATATTAAACAACTCTATAATAAAACATTTTGAATTACATCCTAGCTTATTAGCTTTTATTTATTGAAACATTAATATACTAGTTTCTTTAAAATAGGATACACCTGTATTGGCTATGGTACTTTGGAACTCAAAGGAGAAATTTGTGGCTTAGAAAATTGCAGCATGAAAATGGTAAAGGAAAGTAAATTTTGGAAAGTAGCATTTAATTTTTAGAAGAGAAAAAGAAACTATAAAGGAGAAATCTAACTTGGGGAAAACAATAGAAGCCAATCTGTTAGATGACTAATATCTAAATTTGATTTTCAGAATGAAGAATATATATGTGTTATTATTTTTCAAGTATATTAGGTTTCTGATTCTCATCATTATAATGAGAAATAATATTTAAATGGATTCCCAACCAAGTGTCCCAGCTATACACACACACACAGATGCAGACACACTTGAAATTAAAGATGCACATCTAATGGGAATACATAGATTTGAGAAAGAAATAGGGAAAATGAATAGAAGAGCCTCATTAAAACCTTTGGATTTTAATCAGAAAAACTGAATTTTGATGATTGCTTTCCACTTATTCTCTGTGAGGCTGGGCAAATCTCCTAACTGCCCAGAGCTCTGCAGTTCTCATCTGTGAAATGGATATAATAGACAGTCCCTCTGAGGATCAAAAATAATGTGCACACAAAGCCTTTAGAAATTGTAAAGTATTGTAGAGATTTCAGAGGTTACAGAAACTTCAGAAATTACTCAGCAACTTGAGAGGTTATTTAGGAGATGAAATAAGTATGACAGAGATAACTCTTCTCAGTTTGTGCATGAGTAAAATGAGGCGTGCAATGAGGAATACGTGGCCCGGCTAAAATCAGACCTGAGTCCCAATGTGGTCAGTGCTCTTTGTGCTAGACTGTGCTGTTTCTGATCCAGGTTTGTACGTCATTTACAGGACACAGCTGTACTAAATTATAACCTAAACTGATTTTAAGGACTTGAAAACATATAGTTATTGAGTTATCTTCGTAAGAATTGCTAATATTACTGGGTGAGGTTTATATTTGTTTTTAATGCAGGTAACGAATTTGGGCATCCTGAATGGTTAGACTTTCCAAGAAAAGGAAATAATGAGAGTTACCATTATGCCAGAAGGCAGTTTCATTTAACTGATGATGACCTTCTTCGCTATAAGTTCCTAAATAACTTTGACAGGGATATGAATAAATTGGAAGAAAGATGTGGTTGGCTTTCAGCTCCCCAGGTAAGCTTTTTCCTCTAAATGTTATGTTTTAGTCACCAATGTTGTACATGCTTCGAATGGCAATCAACTTAAATCTGTATGCAGATCTTTTAAACAAAAATCACTTTATTATTCAGTGTGTAGTGCCCTGTAACACACTTCGGTTGTCAAAACATCTCACTGAAGTCTCTCCAATAGATAATGAAAATCTTAAACATAATGCCCTGCTTACTTTTCTGGTTACCTTGTTGTTGTTGTTTAAATTTAGTAATTTTTGTTTCCGTGGGTTAAAATAAATGACAAAAGCTCTGCATGGAATCCATTTTGGAAATTGCTGTGGAAACATCTTAATTGTTTTGACTGTTTTTCTTTATATAAATAATTACGCTGTCATAAAGAAACAACTTTGACAACATGTAGATTTTTTTATTCCTTTTTTTCCTTCCTTTACTGGTCTCTAACTTGTCATTTCAATAGATGCCATTATACCTGCATGCTGTTTTGTATTTTTCATGAGCCTGACTCTCCTCTAGAATTCAAGTCTCACTTTTCAATGAGTTTTTGAAAATGTAATTAACAGGTGCAAATTTTATACAGGCTTCTTTTTTTTCCCTTGCAAAAATTAGCATATAGTATGTGTTACTTGTAATCCATTTGCTTTTTACTGGTGTTGTTTGAAATTACTGTTGATGTGTTTTTACTTTGCTGTCTATGATTTTTCTTTTAATGGTTGAACAAAGGTGCTTATACATTCAGTGGGATTGGCTACATGACACAGATGCCCTAATCACGTTTATCAGTAAGGCTGTTTCCAGAAGAGAGAGCAAAATGATGCTCCTTTTCAGTAGGGACAGTGTTGAATACCAAAAGGCATGCTGTTTACTCTAGAGCCTTAGTTCACATTTCCAAATTACCAGGAGTGGTGCTGCTGATATGCATGGAAATAAGTCCTCTCCAAGCCGGGCCTGGAGGAGGGTGGTGTTGAACAGCAAAGGCTCTCACTGCCTATTGTACAATGTGATACATAAAATAAGAGAGCTTGTAGATATTGTCATTTCCTTTCAGACCTTCTCTTTGATTAGGCATATATATATATACAGATATATATATATCTATATGTAAAGACTTTAGGTTGCCCTTGAATCTGACAAAGTTGTGCAACAATGTAAAGTTTTTAAGATATAACTACAACTTCAGAAATCTCAATAAAATAACATTACATTATATTTTGAATAGTAATTTTATGTACCTTACCTCATTAATCTGGGGACTAAAAGAAAAGTCTTAAAATTTGCCTGTAAGTATATATACACACACACGCAAACACTTTATGTATAGCACGGGTGCCATGTTTTTCCTTAAAACCTAAGCCGGGACACTAATCTTCTGTGCTTTGTTTGAAGTTGACAGTTGGCTGGTGAGATTTTTATATTCTTTAAGCAGTTTTTGAGACTGTTTTTGGCTTACAGTTTGATATGGCAAAATTGCAACATGGTCAAAAATATAATGTGCTGGCATTTTCATTTTTGGCTTCGTAACCAACAAGGCTGTTAATAACGACAAAAACAACTTTTTTTTTGTAAATGATTTACTTCCAGCAGCATCCAGGTGTTACTTAAGTGTACTATGTGTGTTAATTCTTGCAGGCCTTTGTGAGTGAAAAGCATGAAGGCAATAAGATCATTGCTTTTGAGAGAGCGGGTCTTCTCTTTATTTTCAACTTCCATCCAAGTAAGAGCTACACTGATTACCGAGTCGGAACAACGTTGCCGGGGAAATATCCTTTTTCTTGCCAATGAGTCTGACTGTCGCCATTCAATTTTTTATTACATTATAGAATCTAAGAAAGACTAATGCTGATCTTAATGACAGTAGCCTTCAGTTTCTTCATCTGAAAAATGAGGAACTTGAAATAGTTGATTGGTAAATCTTTGCTCAGTGCAATTATACTGAATTAATCCTAAACTTCATTCTGGCTCTAAAAAGTATGATTCTGAACATTTTTTAAATAATATTTTGATCCAATGTGCAATACAGGAGATGATTGTAGTTTTTCTTTATGAAAATGTTTTCTAAGTTGCCTCTGAGAGTTGTCTCCTTTCCCCTCTCCACTGAGAGAGCAGACAGTAGCTGTAAAGATAGCTTCCTTCCCTTTTCTCTTTCCTGTCGCCTAAAATGCAGGACATAGCTCACTTTTTTAGGCCTGAATTGGTTACGAGTCAGGGCATGGGAGGTGTAAGGGAAGGAAGTAGCAGGGAGAATGTTTCTGATGTTCTCTGTACGGTCATGTGCCGCATACTGATGTTTCAGTCAATGACAGACCACATATATGATGGTGGTCCCATGGAATTAGTACCATACAGCCTAGGCGTGTAGGAGGCCGTACCATCTAAGTTTGTGTAAGTACACTCTTGGTGTTCGAACAAGGATGAAATCACCTAATGACGCATTTCTTAGAACTTATCCTCATCATTAAGTGACGCATGACTGTATATTCATTTACTCATTCATTCATTCATTTCACAGATATTTACTGGTACCTGTTTACTGAACACGTGTGTGCCAGCCCTGTGCTAGGTGCTGTAAATACAGGAACTTTCCTGGCAGTTACAGTCACTGCCCTCATGGAGCTTTTAAACTAGTGAAGAAGACAAACGTTAGTCACTGTAAGTTTGATCGTTGTTACAAAAGGGGACCGTGCTGTGTAGTTTAGAAAAATTATGACTTACCAGATCCATGGAAAAAGTGACACATTCAAGACCTAGCAACAAACCAGCATAAATTTTTAGGCAGGCAGTGGAAATAATGTGCTTCCCCCTGAAGCCCGAACAGTGATTAATGTGTGCCACCTGAGCAAGTGCCTGATGCCAACACAAAGTCCTCTGTGTCAGAGCATCTTAGCTATAGTGAGAGAAACCCCCTGTTCAACTGGCTCAAACAAGAGGGAAAATGTATTTTGCCACATAATGAAAGCCCTGAGGTAGGGTGACCCCAGCACTGTGACAATATGTCATCTAGGTCCCTGGCTCCTTCTGTCTTTCTGCTTTCAACTATCAGGGTGCCGGCAGTGTCCAAGGGCTGGCACCTGGTACAGTTGCAAGGCAACAACCATGGTTCCAAATGTCACCTTCAGACACAGCAAAAGGCGAACATTTTATTTTTTGTGTTTCTTTCAAGAATGAAGTCACTTTAGCAAATTTCCTTTCATATTCTATTGACCAGAATTCAGTCACACATCCCCACAGAAATTTCTAGAAAGGAGAATGGTATCATCATGAGTGGCTTAATTAGGAATTACCCCTGAGTCTCCAAGAAGTGGACTCCTTGGTGAAGTGGTTGCCCAGGTGGAATGCTTCTCTGGCCGTGAGGAGGAGAGAGCCAGTGCTGTCTCGTTAGTAGCCTGCAGCATCTGCCACCACCCTGTGCTGCTCAGTGACTCTGAGGGTGGTGAAAGATGGTTCCGTACCTTCTCCCCTCCCAGCAGCTCACTGCCCCACGTGACATCAGAGCGTTTACTAGAGGAGGCTGTAGCTGTGACTAATAGCCCAAATGTGCCTCAGTTAACACAGAGAATGCTCAGATAAAGAAAAATTAATGTGACAGGGTTATCTGCACCAGAGAAGAGCTGTACTTGTAGGAAGTAAATGTTCTCACCATCTCCGTGAAGAAATGCAAAGAAATACTAGAGGTGTAGCAACTTATACACAACCCTTCTCAGCTCCAAACTGCTAAAGTAATGCCCCTAGAATAAAGTGTTTATTCCTGATAATGTAATATAATCAAAATATAATTTTGATTATAATCAAATCAAAATATAATCTAACCAAAATACATTTACAGAACACTTGGGATCTGCTGCAGTCTTTGTTAAGCACTGTCCTTGACCCTAGGTAGAAAAGAAGAGATGTATAAAACCAAACTAGGATATAAGGTGTAATGCAATAAATGGGATGGGACAAGAATGTTCCATGGGAGAACAGAGAACAAGTAAAAGAAAAGTAAATAATTAAGTGAGAGAGAGAGAGATTGATTGATTGATTAAGGAAAAGATCTTTAAGCCTGGACCTTGAGAAATGGACAAATTGTAGTAGAAAAAATTGAGGAAAGCCATTCCAGCTGTTGGAAAGCATAGAATATCCTTAGATAATGGACAATACAATGGATTAATTGAATAATGATGACCATAATAAGAAATAAAGCTGAGAAGATAGATTGAGATCACATAATAGAAGATTTCAATGCCATATTAATTAGTTTAGGCTTTTTTCTATAGTGTCATAGTGAGTCATTGACGCTTTTTGAACTAGGGAGCTACTTAATAAGAATGTATGCTTTAGGAAAGGTTCTCATGTACCCAGTGTGTAGGAGAGCTTTCATGAGCAGAGAGATTGGAAGTATAGATACTAATTATGAGAAATTGCAGTACACGTAAAAGATAATTAGGGCATGAACTAAAGTAATGGTAATAGGATAGAAAGAGGTATATGAAGCCCTTTCTTGTAAAAGAACTCAGCAGTTGTTTGAACATGGGGTGCAGAAGAGAAGATATAAGGTATCACTTTGAACAACAGGAAGAATGGTAGTGATATTATTTCTGAAACTAGCAAAGCAAGAAGGAGTAACCAGCTAGGGGAAGAGAAAATATTCATTTAATTTAGGATCGTTGACAAATGGAAATATATGGAATTTCAGTGATGATGTTTAAGAGAAGAATCTTGGCTCAAGCTACATTATCTCATATCTGAAACCTATGTAACTTTAACAAATATTATTAAATGAAAACATATATAATAACATAGTATATTTTATTAAGTAGACCCAAAAGTTAATTTTATTTAATGATACAAAGTTACACTGTACATGAAATTCTAGTTCGGTTTTGATAAACCTTGCCACAAATGGAGTCTTCTGAAATTTAGCAATTTATTTAAATATCTATAGGCACCTGTTACAGAGAAATTCTCTATTTTAATAAACATGGAATGCTTTACATTAGTGACCCATTTCAGAAACTGTACTCATGAAAAGTTGTAGTGATATAAATAGCTTGGAAAATTGGGCCACATCTTCGTAGAAGTCTGAGTTGTAGCCTTGGTCATCTATTGGATCTCTAGGAGAACCTTGAAAAAATAGTGTTGGTTCTTTTACTACAAGGATTTTGTCTTCTACAGACTTATGCCCACCTGGACCTTATTTACTCTTGCTGCCTTTCTCATTCATGTCTTTCTGTCAACAAGCTGTAACTAATGCTCATATGTTATTGCTTCCTGTAAGGACATTTGCATTTTAGCAAGTCTCTTTGAATACACAAGAAGTATGCAAGACCTAATGGACTGGATTTCTAATGGAATAGCTATTTTATAATGAGGATTATTTTTTGAGGGGAGAGGAGCAGGAGAGCATTTCCAAGACACCTTAAAATCACGCCTTCTAATTAGCTTTATGTTTATACCACCAGCCCTAACGCCTAGTTTGGAATCATAAAATCTTCTGGATTTTGCAATGTTCTATACTCCAGTGACCCAGCTCAGTGCAGAAATCCCATCTATAAATTCCTCCACAAATAATAGCTAACATCCTTAGGACACTTTCCAGTCCTAGCAACTCACTATTTCACAAGGTAAGCAATTTAAGGTTTTTGATTTGTAAAAATATTACCTTAAATGTAAATGTGTTAATTCTGTACTCTGGGGCTAATGCCTGTTCTTACGTTCCAGCTATCCAAATCAGAAAGTCATGTAACATGCTCCTCACAGTACCACCTCCCTAGTCTTCCCTCTTCCAGACCAAATACCTCTAATTTCTTTAGTAGATTCTCATGATACTTTCCAAACCTCTTACCGTCATGTATACCTTATCAAAATGCACCCAGCATTGTTCACATTTCCTCTTATGTTGTGTCTCCAGAATGAACAGCACAGTATTCCAGATATAGTCTGGCAAGAATGACATAGAGTGCCCCATTAGCTCCCACTGTCTTCATACTGTTGTCTTATTTATACAAAGTTACATTAGCTTCACTGGCAGCCGTCACATTTTCTGCTCATAGTGTATTTGCATCATATAAAAACTCTAGTTTTTCTTTATGTGTGCTAGCATTATGTCATATCTCCCATATTCTTTATTTATTCATTTAATTCTAACCTAAAATCCCAAATTGAACGTTAAATGTGAACAAAAAAACCAATATTGTTTTTGCCTCTAACCTGTTAATAGAGAAGATAAATGCATTCTAGAGCAGAACAATTCTCTGCTATTAATCTGTTATGATTGTACCATCTTCCACAAGCAGCAGATAGATCTATTCTCTCAGCTTCTTGTTGTTCCACGCTTAGCTTTAAAAGTCCTTTTTATTATCCTTACCATTTTACAAGTCTCATTTCTTTTTGGCCTTTCATCTTTCTGACTTTGTTCTTGTACCTTTAAACGACATTGTAGCTCAGCATTACAGAATTATTTCAGATATGGAAAGTACAAAAAAATTAGGACTTCTGTGCTGTATTTCCTGACTTTACCAAAGTGTTCTATGCCATTGGTATTTCCAACTACTGAGCCAGTGAATTGAATACAGATTTTCCCTGTGAAGAATCCACAGTGGCAAAATTGGATGTATTAATCAAGTCAAGAAATTCATCAAAGTTTTAATTCCCTGGGAAGCAGGATTTGGTGCCAGAACAAATTGAAAGTTCCTGAAGAAGTCATTTGGACTTCTGTCACTATGAAATATAAACCTGCAATAGATAACATTTCTGAATTCTTGCGCAGTTCCATTTTTGGAACCTGTATATCAAACGGCAAGACATCAACTTTGAGTCAGATCTGTGGAGAATAGGTGGGGACTGTCTTCCCGAGAAACTCTAGTAAGGGGAGCTGTTTTGGAGGTAATGTCAGGCAAGGTAGAAGCAACACTTTAAGGATGCTTTTAACTATCACTTCAAAATAAGATGATGCATTTGGAAAGCTAAGAGAGAAGCCTGATTTGTGTCACTAAGGTTTTGAATGTGGTCTTCATGGTGACTGCTAAAGGACATAGTACTGTTCCTACAAAAGCAATCTACAGCCATATTCTAGAAAGTGAAAAACAGCAGCAGCCTACACACCGTGTCACATTGTTCTTTTTACCTGCCATTGTTCAGTGTACTAATCACCAGCGTTCTTTAACACAGTAGATAGCAATGTGGGTGATGCAGAACTGAGACCTAAATATCCTGGGTAAGCAGGCAGGTTACACGTGTCATGCTTAGGAAGATAAAATACATTTTCTTGATGTGTTTGCTTATGGTTTCACATTGTTTAGCTATAGAGAAAGAAAGAAACATATGCCCTTTATATTATCAGAATCATTATCATATTTCTTTCGTCACATTTCTTCACTTGGAATGTAATCAAATCAGCATTGAATCAGAAGGAAAACTGCTGAGCCCCCAAGGACAAACTGCTCATTCTAATCTATTTTGAATGACACAGATGATGATGCCCCATTTTGCGTGATGTGGGGGAGAGTGTGAGTGTTAGGGGACCTCTTTTGAGGGCTTCAATTTGCTAGCCATTTTTATTAAGTAACTAGTTTTAATATTCCCAGCTGCCCTATAAGGTAGGTTGTGTTAGCCTCCTGTGACAGATCAGGAAACTGAGGCCTTTAACTACCTAACTTCCCTTGAGCACACAGGTGGTAAAGGTCGAGCTGTGTATTGCAAAGCCCATATTCTTTCTACTAAGCTGTGGTGCCTCCTTCTCTGTGTTCATGGGCACATACTTGTGGCTGGTGGTGATAGCAATAGTGGTATTATGGATAATGACTTATTTCCATATGTTCAAAATGATTTTGATACAGTTCTGGAGAAGTAGGTAGCATGAGAAAATTATACACGAATTCATGGCATGGGCAAGCTTCTCTCTCATCCAGTAACTTCCCTCAGCACCCCACCATCACCCCCCCCCAACAAATTCTTCCCCAGAAATTCTTCCTTGTGACTCCTGTCACCATCCTCCATAAG